>OX371224.1:59522194-60829694 GCA_947310385.1 Nephrotoma appendiculata
TGAGATTTTAATCGAGTTTTTCGTAAATGCTAGACTTATTAAAATATCTGCAAAAAAAATCTCCTATTATCTGCTGACAAACTTCATTGAAATCTCCCAATTTATTTAAAAACCTTTTGAAAATTTTTTGAAGTGACATGAACCAGGTTTGTTGTAGATATAATTTAATATTCCTTTGTTTTTAATCGTTACCTACACGGCAGGAATCGTTACTTTCACCCAAAAAAGCTGTACGCTAAATCGCTACTTCTGATACACCGATTTCTGCGAAATTTCATTGGGATCCCCAAATTTATGAAAAAAGTTAAGAATAAAATGTCATCCTTTTACCAGTTTTTTTAAATTTATAGGCCTGATTAACAATTTTATTTTGTTAACCAATTATCGGGAGTTCGGGCTTAAACGATGTATAATTCGTTTTTCGGGTTTTCCGACTTGAGGGGCACAATTTTTTAGATGACCTTGAAAGTTTTAAACGATTTTACCAAATTCTTACCGCTGAATAAATACTACATCTAACTGACCAATTAGACTGAACTTGTTTTTACAAAATTCGCTTGATAAGGTGCCGATCCCCGATTCGGAAAGCTTGCTTACATAGTCGAATAATCCTGTGAAACTGTACGACATTAACTTAACTACGGAAAACAAAGAAAAGTCATTAGAAAACAAGGGGTTTATTGTGAACAACTAAGTTCATGCTTAGGTCTCGCATTGTGACTGGTCATTCAGTTTCCAGGGGCCATATTCTTGAAAACGGTGAAAATTTCCCCAATCGGAATACAATTTGCTTTGAAATTCTCTATATTGTTCGAATTTTTCGCCGGCTACTTTAAATATCTTTTCTTTTTTTAAATTAAGAAACATAATTTTTCCCCCTACTAAGGGAAAAATACCAACTGGGTAATCGAATGGAAATTATTCGCTTAATAAGGACACAAATATTAGTAAACTTAAAAACATATTTTAAAAAATTATTAAAGTAGCCTGCAAAAAATTCGAACAATATAGAGAATTTTAAAACAAATTGTATTCCGATTGGGGAAATTTTCACGGAATTCCGAATCCCTCCGATTGGGGAAAATTTCAAGAATATGGCCCCAGGAGCTATCTCAAGGAAGATGTATTTTATTAATGTGTCTAATTTTGGCAACTCAATTTTTCGTGATTGTTTCAGATCTCTTATTGCAACTCAACTGTTGTCTCTGGCTTATGGTTCACGCTGAGTTTTGCCAAGATCGCATCTGTGTTTTGTATTCAAATCCTCAGTTTGCATTGTATTCAAATCTTCAGCCGAAATTACAGTTTCGAGTGGTGCCGAAAAACGATAAAAAATTTTAACCTTGATTTATGAAAGTAGCCTTTCGGACCGTTGGTGATCAAATTGAAAAAAAAAATGTTAAACTATTTCATTTTGAAATCAAGGTAAAAATTCTGCGGTCACTCGGAATCGTTCTTTGTGTACAAAGACGATGCTGCGAAGACGTGGATTGTCGTTTGTTATTAAATTGGTGCAGGTTTAGCGAATTTTTGTGCTTGAGCTTGTATTGGTTGGCACACTTCCAAAATGTTACACCTCTTCACTAGAAACTTTAAATGATTATTAAATGTTGGGTAATCGTCATCGTGTGACTCTTCAGCCCAATGCATGCGGGTTTCATTATCCAACTTTTCGCCTAACAGATATATTAGCCAAACGTCTCTGGTTTCTGCCTCCTTGCCGATTGCCTTTAAACCTCGAATTACCTCGTCAGCAGTTTCAGCTAATTCTCTCAGCCTTTTGCTTCAATTACTGATAGTACCCTGATTCATAAACCTGTTAATTAGGGTGTGCACCAAGATTTTAGGTTTGCTACATAATTGCCGGATAAAGTGCGCCGGACTTTTCAAAAAAACTCGTCAAACATTTAAATTTTTGCACATTAGACAATTTATCGTTATTATGTCTCGAAGACCATCGAAAGGTTAGATTGTAATGCGTGGTGGAAGTAAATCAACTGTTTGAGCCCTCGAGAAATCAGTGAAGCCATCTAAATCATCGAGCCGAATAATCGTTGCTGTTGAACCAACTGGCCGATACTTGAATTTAGAGTCAGAGTTTGATCGTTTGTTGAGCCGGTAGCAGGCTCGTTTCGAGATCTTATGTAGCGAACGAAAAAACTTATCATTAAAAGCGTCAGCATCAGATTCCCCCAAAGTTTATCAAACTTTTCTAAACGCGCCTCCATTTGCTCAACAAAAACCGTCTGATCAATTTTAACGACCCATTTTCGAATATTAGTCAGAATACCTTTTAAGTTTCCACGATTTTGGGTTAAGACGCCGAGAGCCACCATTTTGCACTACACAGAAAATTTTCAAAATACACTTAAAGGGCGAAGCACGTGCACGTTTTTTCGGTTGAAGTGTCTGGCGACAATCATAAATGTAGTGGGACCAGACATTACCTTCGTAAGTGACAATTTTAAAATGGTTAATGGACCAGAAAGATTTGAGTGCAAGGTTGACTGAATAGAGCTCTAAGCTCGAAGGTTTTAGGTTTATGTGCCAAACACTCTTTCTCTCGTTTCTTTGTGATAACCTAGATTTAATAAAGTGCAAATCTCACTTGGAGTCAATGAAAAATATGGACTAGGTCTGATCTGTATGTTTGGAAGTTGTGAACTTAAAACGGTGTCAATGAGATTAGTCAGAATAGCAAGACATTAGAAAAAAATAGAAGATACTTTTTCTGACTTGGCATGGTGAAGCAAGTTTATAAGTACATTAGCACTTGTGAATTTTGTAAAATGATCAAAGTGCCAAGTCGAAGCTGTACACCGCCTATGGGAAATTCATTTAAAGTGAAAAACCATTTCAAAGTATCTATGCTGAGGTCAGATTTATGGTTGGTGTTCGTTCGTTCTAACAATTTTTTCGACCAATCATATTACCCACAAATGACGATTTTTTCTTCTGGATTTTTCCACAATAGATGAATGGTCGAAAAAATGACCGAACCTGCCCTGATTTACTAGTCCATTTTGTTGTGATCATTTTCAAAGGGCGTTTCATAACAAATAATTGAATTTTTAAAAATTTATTTTGTTTTTGGTTTACGATACGCCTGAAACAATAAATATAAATACTGATAACGATACCCAATTTAAAAACCAAGAGTGCAAAAAGCTTTGGCGGACTTTTGTGTGGCAGAATATACTACTATGATTTACTCCTCACAGCCCAAACAATCCAAAAGAGATGACCGTTCTATAATTGGAGCTTAAGCACTTTAATGAAATTACTTCAGCTCTAAGAAACCGAGTGTATTAAACTAGACTCTCCCTACTTTTTATTATTTAGATAATAAAGTTAACCACTATACAATTTTAAAGAATCTCGATAACGTTTCTGTTCTGAAAGGGAGACCACTCCACTTCCTATATGACTCACTCTAATACACTTACAGGTGCAAAAGGAGCGAGTAACATAATTTAGAAAACATCATAATCAACCATTGGTTAATATAAATTTGGTACCCAAAAACCTGATAACCACTTGATAACCATGGTACCGCAAATACGATTATTATGTTGAGAAGAGGTTTATGTTCTCACGATTTCAGCAAGAAATAAGCAAGTTGCACAATCTTCGATAATCATAAATTTGGAGCCATATTTATTAGTAATTTACAACCCATGTTTACCTCTTCACTAAACCAACTTAAAAAATCTCTCAACTCATTAAAATGGTTCAACAGAAAATTACAACCTTAATGTCTCTATAATATAATCCATTTAATTCAATTCTATCATTCCACACAGCACCTGCCGACTGGTGCGAAATATTTTCTTTTTATTTTCACAACACAAAGCGAACATATTTCACACACAAATATTTTCAAGAAAGAAAATTACATAACGTTAAAATTTTCTAAATTTTCTTTAAATATTATTCGTACATTAAATCATTCAACATTGTAGTGTATACATACAATTATCTTATATATAATATATAAAAGATTTTGTGACCATCGGCGCTAGAAAATTTAAAAAAAAATCCTTCGCATTTTCTTTTAGCCTACATCAAAAAATATGTTTTGCGCTAAATTTATAATAATTTTTCACTGTGCGTCTAATAATATTCTGTATGTATTTTCACTTTTATACATTTTTAATATTTTCCAACATTGTTACGATGATGATAATTATGACGATCGGGAAAACTAACCATAAGAAAATGAACTAATGTATGTATGTGTATATACACAGCTAACAATAACATTTCTTTTATATTTTATTAGTCGAAAATGTAAACTAAAATAAAAGAAAGATGTGTGCCTTGGAATGGGTTAATTAAACCCTACGGCTTCTTGTTCATAAATCCTATGATGGAAGTGCATATACGTAGTTGAGAGTACCTAGAACAAAATAATTAAAAACATACATTTTCAACTAATATAACCCTTTCAATAAATTTACATTGTGTGTGTGTGTGTATGAATAGAATTTCAATTAAATTTCTACCTATGACGATGATGTAAGCTTTTCATTGAACTCAATAACTAGTTTATAGTCGTTGTTAATTGATTGTGATATATGGTGTGCAAATCCTGTTAACTAAACTATGTACGATATACATATATAGCATACATATATAATTGAAATAGAAGTGCATGATATACAAATTTATTGATCAATATTAACCGGTACCCCACAAGCGAACGAACGAACGTGGAACGCCCCGATATCACACAGTAAACATAAATTGGTTTTTCGTTTTTGGGTTCTGTAAAATTTCGATTTTGACCAAACGAAAATTAGAAAAATGTATTTTCTCGCCAACGGAAGTTTATTATATTTTCATGAGATTTATTACTTAACAATCAGTCGTGTATTTTGTTTTAACAAAAATACCATTTGGTTTTTCGTCTAAAAAAGAAAATTTTGTATGGTGAATTTATATTGCGGATTTTTATTGCAGCTTGAATTACTTACGGTCTAAAAATATAACATTTTCTTTTTTGCTTCTGCTTGCCATAGTGAAATGGATTTTAATTTTCAAAAAAAAAAAAAAAAAAAAAATTGTGATTTCTGATTTTTTTTAAATTTTTTTTTGCTTTTTGTTGTTTTTATATAAAAAATAATCGACATGATTTACGGATACCTGGTGGAATGGATTAAATTAGGCAAATTTTATAGTTGATGTGATGCCAGGTTATGTTGTTCTACTATATGAGCTTATAAAATTGCATATTGGCTTACCTTTATATAGCACGTTTTAAAGACTCGAAACAAAACACTCAATGTATGCAGGACCGATGAAACACAGATTTGCAGCTTCACATAATTTTTACAGACAGTTCTGCCAACCGAGATTCCTGTTGATATTTAATATTACCCAAGGGGGAAAACCAGGTTTTATTCCGGAAATATCATCCTTTTCAAAGAAGGTTAGCGTCATGGATTCTGGGGAGAACCTATCGTGGCCAGCAGAAAATATTAAACAACTTGAAGCAAGTATTCACGAGATGGAAAACGCTCACGTAAACCTATACCAAAGTAGCCGGATCTGCAAACAGCCAGAAAATAGTATGCGACGGACCCAGACGAACTGAAGAGAAGGCGGTTGCAAACCAAATCATTATTTGTCTTGCATTACCTGAATCACTTGAAGGGCACAACTTTAAATGAGCGATGTTTCTTCGAATGATATTTTCTATTTTGAGCGAAATATGTGTAACATCACCATCGTGTTTATTGATCACTTTGTATTTCTCGTTGCTGTAACGAGCACTTAAGTTATCCCTTCCGTATCTTTTTAGTCCAAACCAACTTCCCTACACCTTTCGAAAGTTCTGACCCTAAGTTTCATATCTGCATGTATTCTTTGTTTTATTTTTGTAGATTAAATCGATGTCACGTACCAGCTCATCATTTAATACTAGCAAACCCTCAGTGATTGATGGAAGCGTGGTTCTAGTCGGTCTTCCAAACAGTAATTCCGCGGGCGAAACACCTGTTACCGGATATGCCCCAATAAAAATAATAGTGTTTCAAGATATCCAATAGTTTCTTTAGCAGTGATTCTCTCTGTGATTATTACTTCATTAAATCGGCTGTAGCAGTCAATGACCACTAAGAGATAATGTTCTGAAGGAAGAGGACTGCAAAAATCAATAGCTATTTCACTCCAAGGTGTTGTTGAGAATTCTCTCATTTTCATGGGCTGGGAATATGAACAGACGTAACTAAACTGCAACCATGACATGCCCTTCGTGACCAATTTACAGCAACTGCTTCCTTATAACTGAAGGAGCAACAATTTTTGTTCTTCGGATTAATATGTTTACGTATTTTGGATATTAACAACGCTTTGGACTGCACAACAATAATTGTATTAATGAAACATTTCGTTTGTTCTTCAAAAGTTCTTTTGATTTTATCAGACACCGGCAAACGTGAAAGGGGATCCGCTATGTTGGACTTCCCAGGTTTGTATACGACTCGGAAATCATAGGTTTGCAATCGTAATGCCCACCTCTCCACTCTTGCACAGGGTTTATGCTTTGGGTTAAAATTAAACTTCTCCCACACAAGTACCTAAAGAAATGCTTCACGGCCCAGACGAGAGCCATCGCTTCTTTATCTGTTATGTGATATTTTCGTTCTCCATCACTTGAACCTCATCTTTCAGAGCATAGAATCCCAGCACTGAGTGAATCCTGAGATTGTGAATCCGCCCACTCAAATTTGTTTGATTTAATAAGTACCCGATGTGGGAAAGTTTTTGTTGGAATCAAACCCAAGGAACTTCTAACTTCCTCCACTGTTTCCGGTTGTGTATATTGTCGCACAGCGTCAATTTTAAAACTGGTAGAATTGACTCGATTTCCAGATATATCGTGTCCTAGAAATTGTACTTCATTAGTTTTTACTTTGTACTTACTTTCATTTAACATGACTTCGTATTCCGCAAGACGCTCTTTCTATGCTATGATCGCATACAATTTATGCATGATTTTTTATTTTTTTTAATACTAAAACTATCATTATTACATACTATATATGCGGACAGACATTGTGATTTCTAATTGAGGTTTTGTCCTTCCGACATTCTCAAAATTTATTTTGTTTGTCTTACCTTCAATTTTCTGTTGATATATTTCTATATATCTCGATCTTTTATCCTCGTCGCCAATGCAGAGTTATAGATCAATAAAAAACTAATTTCATTTAATAATTGTAAAATTATTTTTTATTCGTCTATACGTGTACACGTCAGTTGTAGCAATGCCTTTTTGATATATTCCCTGTCCCCTACACACACAATGCAACCAGATCTGAAAAACACTGCCTCAGGAGAAAGTGCTATAACTGCAACAAATAAACAAGCAACCACTATCAGCGTCAATGTAAAAAAGTTGTAAGTGTCGAAATCTTGATGTAATTGGCACTTTGTTGGAAAACGAACATTCTGGCCTAGATATTTCAGTAAAATACCAGATCGAACCCAAATTTCTCATAACTAGGAAGCTACTCTCTCTCTCTCTCTGGCACTATATCCCATCACTATATCCCATCAAGGGATTTGGCCGCCTCAAATGAGGTTTCATAATCATTTTTTCATTTCGGATTATGAGTGATTAATTCATTGATCCTAAACCAGCCGTGAAATTTTTTCCTGGTCACCACCGGGAAAACCCGGGACCTCCGGTCGCTGGAACAGGCATGCTGACCAATTTGCCACCGGGGCGGAATCTACTATGTAGCTGCGATAAAATAATATCAACACCACGCCACTCTACCCGGACAAAAACACATATCAATTGGGAAGGAATAAAAGTAGAGTTAAGTGCCAGAATGAGGTTAAATGTATATTGGGTGTACAAATGTATTTTCGACCATTTTACTTAAATGTTGCTAGTTCACGGTTTGCATTTCCTTCGGTCGAATTTTTTAGGAAAAAAAACAGCGAGAAGTTAAACTTTATTATTTCATGTGAAGTTTGCGGCGGACATGCTCTGTCAAATACAACATACAGTGATTTCAACGATTCAAAGTTTGAGATTTCGACGTAAAGGCGGACCAAATAAATTTATAGATGCGGGATTGGAAGGATTACTGAAGAAGATTCATGCAGACTCAAAGACAATTTACAGAACGGCTCCAACTCCTGACAATGTGTTTCGCAACGTATAGCTACATGGAAAATTAGCTGCCACATGAATTGAAAGAACGGCATCGACCCGAAACAAAATGGCTGGATAACTGGATTGTTTCCAAACAATCAGAATTCTTCTTCTAATATGAGGATGATTATGAAACCCAAGCCAGAAAAATTAGCAAACGAAAACACAACCAATATCACCACCTTTTATGTAAAAGTTATTTGATAGAGAAACCAATAACTGCAAGTAAAGAACTATGTCTGCACCAATTTGGATTTAGAGACACACTAAAATTTCCCAAAATCTTAGCATAGAAGACATTATGAAACAAAACAGATAAATGTCTATTGCTCAAATTTAGGAAAGTTTTACCACTAAAAATTCCTTCACTTCTTTGCATCATACATTACCGAAAAACATTTGGCTGAGATTCAAACACACAAAATTGCAATGATTTTGGGAAATCTCACGAACCGACGCTTTCTTGAGGGTTATCTGAAAATATTGATTATCTGGTTATTGTGTAGCTGATGAAAAGCTAAATAGGTGAATTAATATTAGATTAGTAAAATTCGCCAGTAGCTATAGTCTCTCCAATCTCTATTATTCTTCATATTCTGAAAACTGATTTTTCGTGGTGTATCCTTCGGAACTTTATAATTCTTTCAAAAAATTTCTTCTTTTCTAAAAATGAAATAAAAAGAAAAATTTAGTAAAATGCATAAATAAAATTACAAAATTTTATAAAATCTGTAGAATAAAGCACGAATTCGACACGAAATAATTTGGCAACCATTTTAAAATTGTACCGTCACCCAAAAAGAAATAGAAACAAGATTTGAATATGAAAATTTCGGGGTGCGGTGACTTTTAAATGGCCTAGACTGCACCTCTCAATTAACTTTCAAACGGTTTCTATATATGGTTGTTTTATTCAAATTGCGAAACAAAGTAACAAGTTGAGTTACATATTATAACCAGACGGGTGCTCTAGATGCTACCTAGCCCCTATCCAAAGGCTAGTTTAGTTCTTAGACTAGGATAATCGGTGGCCATCATATGTAAGCTACTACCAAAGATGTTTCGCTCGTTCGCCTTTTTTGTCCACATTCCAGGAGTTCATAAAAATCTTATGTGATCCCATTTAGTAAAAAATTTCCTTCTATCAAAAATATGCTCGTAAAGTGTCCACGATTTAGTTTAATTTTTTATTTTTTTCATACACTACTCCTAAGCTTTAAAGGATGTATTTAAAAATAAAATAAAATAAAAATAAAGAACCCATTCCAATGCCACAACTCAATCGTCCTTTATACGCCCATTACCACAATTTTTAACACATATTAATTTAATAAATCGAATCCTCATATTTAAAACGCCTGACCTCTGAATTAGTCTTTCATTTCACTAAACGGTATAAATTATATAAATTAAGAGCGTTACAAATGCCAATCAGCCACGGTATGAGTTAGTACGGCTTAACCATTTCGTACAATATCGAATCTTTTGATGTGTTAGCGTCTTTTTATCAAAAAAATTATATTTGTCGATTTAAATATGATTTGTTGGATTTAAACAAAATGTATTTAGAGGAAAACTTTAATCTCGGAAGGAAGCTTTGTATATATTTGAGGAGTGCTTTAAACTACTTTTAAATGAATTCTCAAGTTTAAAGAATATATCAACTGTATCAACATCACTTTGTAAATCTCGGGCCTACAATTACTGCGTGAGTGTACGGGAAACTGCGAGGCAATCAATTTCTTGGTACAGATCGATGATAAGCAACTTCTTGTGGACTAAATTGCATGAAACGGATACCGACATGTAATTTATCCAGGACGATGTTACGTGCCACACAGCGCATGCCACAATAAACCTTCTGCACGGGCGATTTGAGGGCATGGTTATCACGCACTGCAGCGACTTGAACTAGTCGTGGAGATCGTGCGATTTAACTCCTTTATAATTTTTCCTTTGGGACGATTTTAAATGGCAGGTCTATGAGAATAAACAGCAAACAACTGATGCCCTCAAAATCAATATAACGCACGCCATCCAGCAAATTCAGCCAGATATATGTGACAAAGTCATCGAAAATTGAACCTCCCGAATATGCGCCACCAAGCTAAGCTGCGGCGGACACAAAAATTACGTTATATTCCATAGTTTATGTCATAAAATATCCTTTCAAATCAAAAAATATTAAATGGATATCTCACACACAACTTATTTTATTTACATTTAAAAATCGAGCGTCATTATTGAAAGACCCTTTATTTTGTGACACTTTTACCTTACACTTTAAAAAAAAATTCAAATAAATCTCAATCAAAAAAATTCTTATTTAGCTGCATCATTGTTTTTTGATTTGGCTTATTTGGCTGATGTAATTTCTAATTTTTCACATAAATTCTTTAGTTTCTTGCAATTGAAACGTTTTTTGGCTGGTAGGATAGTCGTCTTAACAAAAAATTAGATTCCAAACCCTATTGAAGGTTCAAAGGTGAAGCTCTGCTAACACGGCGCCATGAACTTTAAGAGCCATATCCCTTAGTCACCAAAACCTGTCTGACCCTCATCGTAAGTTAATGATCGTTATAAACGATATGCAACTTCCATTTGATTACCACACATTTCACCCCCATCTAAAAAAGGAATCGAATCTCTGTCTCCTTTCGACAACTATCAAAACAAAACTACTCGACAAGTATACCAAAATTGTTTAGAGGTATCGCCCGAGGTATCCCGATAATCAGTGTTATCAGTCGTTAAACCTATCATACAGCCCTTATATGTGACGTATAGAATCAAAAATGATCTATTCCACTTTTCGTGTTGTCAAGTAAAATGGAAGAAACTTTGTAAATAAATATGGAGGTGTAACGAAATCCCGGTTTGTCAAAATTCAGGTTTTTTTATAAATCCCGGTTCTCAAAATCCTGGTTTTCAAAATCCAGGTTTTTAAAATCCTAGTTTTCAAAATCTCGGTTTTGAATAAAAAAAATCCCGATTTTTAGGAAATCCCGCCTTGAATTTTTAAAATTTGACATGTGAGAAAATTGGACTCTGAAATGATTTTTTCACAAAATTCAAAAATGAGTTTGCGATAAAGTTCTAGATAATGGTAATAGGGATGGAATTTGGTAATTTTTAAACAGATTCTGTTGAAGTTCGATACGTCCGTTGGAAATGCGATTCTAAATCCAGGGTCAATAGAGATGGAAGTAGACAAGGCCATTTCTAAAACGATTTAGATGAAATTCTACACGTGCGATGAAAATGGATTTCTAAAATGATGCAAGTACAAAATCTTGCATAACAAAATGGTGCAATTATATTTCTTTTTAGTAGGTGTCATTACACACTTGGTTGCAAAAAAATCGCACATTGCTCAATTTTCCACAAAAGTTCAAAAATATCAATAAAATCCAATATTTGTTTAATTTTTTTCAGATGCAGATTCAAAGTCTATTTCAATACCTATCCAGTGGTACCTTTTTGTACTTGTACCATGCCAACCGAGTGATTTTTTTCAAATGCATATACTAGGCTTTCGAATTAAATTCTAAAAATAATTCAACAAGATCAATACAATAGCATGCCATGCAATATCTCGCTCGGAATTCTGATCATTCGAATATCGACGCTTAGCCTGAACGATCCTCTATATTTATTACGTATTCAATCGGAGCAAAGAAATGGACACCACACCAGAGGTGCACAAGTGATTGAACTAATTTATGCGGGCAGCACCAAAGTGAAGTGGCTCTACAACTAAATTTGAGCCGATTCTCCATTCGTCGATTGTGGCAAAGATATCAGAAACTGGTGGCTTCAGACGGCGACAAGGATCTGGCCGACCTCGTGTTACAGCTTAGCGTGAATATCACTTTCTTGTAGCAACTTCGTTGCGAAATCGCCGTATGAATGCGGTTCAACTGCGACAGCGGCTCCAAGAAGTTCGTGAATTGGACAGAAGAAGAATGGAGAACAGTCCAGTTTTCTGACGAGTGCAGGATGTGTTTATATGGCACCGATGGACGCGGAAGAGTATACAGAAGACAAGGGGAGCGATATGCACAATGCTGCATTGAAGAACGTTTCTCGTATGGCGGTGGATCGTGCTTTTTCTGGGGAGGCATACCATTAGAGGCGAAGACAGATCTTGTATTCATCACACGAGGAAATACTGGCTGTCGATCAAGAACTCTCAACTACTCGGGTTTATTGGTGAACATTTTCTGTTTATACAGGATAATGCGAGACCGCATACGGCTGGTGTAGTATACCAGTGCCTTCAAGAAGTGGATGTGCCTGTTATGGAGTGGCCAGCTCGAAGCCCAGACCTCAATCCCATCAAACATTTATGAGACGAGTTAAAAAGAAGGGTTCGAACCAGAGATGTTGCTTCAACGAGTCTCCAGGAGCTGCAACAGACAATCGTAGAGGAATGGGAGGCGATACCTCAAGATTTTGTGAAAACTTTGGTGAAATCAATGCAGCATCGAATGGAAGCTGTCATTCGGGCCAGGAACAGGAATACTTCTTATTAATAAAACTGTTTTTTTGTTTGTTTATTTCTATGTTTAAATTCGATTTTTACCCCTAATTTTCATGCTGTCAAATTCACAAAAACGTGTACCTCAGATGTTTACCCCCAAAAATCAGTTTGATGGCACGTATAAATACAAAAAGGTACCACTGTATAGGTATTGGAATAGACTTTGAATCTGCATTAAAAAAAATTAAAAAAATATTGGATTTTTTCGATATTTTTGAACTTTTGTGGAAAATTGCGATTTTTTTGCACCCAAGTGTAGATTCTACATAATCCACTCCTACGTGCGGCACGCAGTGCGACATGTATGCTGATCCCGGCTCTTATGTACCCGAAGTTTAAAATTAAAGCCCCTCGGATGGCTAGCGAGTGGGGTGGACTAGCGAGGGGGCAGGCTGGCGAGGGGGAGGGCTAGGTAGGGGGAGGGCAGTGACCTCCTGCGTGCCCGTGAGAGTTATCGAGGCCGTTAGCCTCTACTGTTATTGCATTTCAATATGTAGCAGCCTTGGTTTTTTCTAGTAAATTTTTTACTAGAATTTTTTACTAGGTTTGTAAAAACCTAGATTTTGAAAACCGGGACTTCATAGTACACCTAAATCTGGAATAGAGTTGTTTTGAAACTTGTAAGATGGAATATATTAGTTTTGAAACTTATTGCTATTGGAATAGGTAGGTCTTGAAATTTATTTTTTGGAATAGATTAGTTTTGATTGATTTAATTGCACAATATCAAATAAATAGTAAATTTTCATTTCAGGGATTTAAAATGCAGGTTTTTGATTAATGCATTAAAACAAGCAAACATATTGCTATCTTAAATAATTCTTTTTCATTTTTTAAAATGGTTCCTCCCGTACTTATGATACAACGTGTTTTAATTGTACATCATTGCGTTTTAATTGTACATCAAAATGTTCGAAGTCTTCGAAAGAATTTTGACGTACTGGTTGCCAATATTAATGCATATACTTAATATAAGGCCCTCGTTTATATTTTTGAGTTAAATTTGGATTCACACTAATGAATTGTCTTCAAATAATTTAAATGGTTATACGTTGTATAGGCGCGTGCAATGATTCGTATAGGGCTGGTGGTGTTGCTGTATTTTTTATATTTAAATTTAGATTGCTCAATGAGTGCCTATAACTTACCATCAGCCGATGTCATAACGGTTGAGATTTTATTCTGATTTATATGTTTTTATGCATTTATCGGCTTCAATCTACAGCTGTGAATGTTTTTGTTCCGAGGGTTTTGGCCGAGGTTTTGGGCAGTATTAGGTCAAAAAATCTGTTTGTTTTTGGAAACATAAACATTGATGTTCTTGGATTTCCAAACAGCAGCATTGATTATATAAACCTTATGTCTTGTTTTGGGCTTGAGTCATTGATTAGTACTCCCACGCGGGTTACTGCTTTTTCTTTAACGTGCTTTTTTGCTAGACTTAGGTCTAATGATCTTTCCGGTATAACAGCGTCGGCTGTGGACTTTAAAATTTCTGACCACCACTTGATTGGATATGGGTCAACCCTTATGTTTACAACCGCGTACCCAGGTAAAGTTTTCGTGTTTTATTACCCGAAAATTTTATGGATTTAGGTGTCTTATCAGCTTGAAATCTTTAGTAATTATTATTTGTTAATAACAATTATTTGTTTTAGATTATATTAGAAATTACAAATTATCATTCAATACTAAATGTATGGAATTATGGCCATACCCGGGTATGCTGGTTGTAAAGGTGAAGGTTGATACTGTTATCAGTTGAACCAAAATTCCACGAGAAGAAAAAAGCTCAATCTGCTGTTGTTACATGAAAGGTTGGATCATATGGACTGAGGGTTCATTTTTAACATCGACAATCCATCGCTAACTCTTGATGTATTTTTGGATAATGTTTTAACTATTTTAGAACGCTGCTATACATACTGCTCGTCTAAAAACAAGCGCCTGCACCCTTGGATCTCCTTTTGAGCGCGAAGTATTAATAAAAGGAATAAACTGCGGTCCAAGTTAAATAAGCGTCCTGATAATGCAGTACTTCGTGAAAGCTATAATAGAATGTGCACCATAATTAACGTATATATCAAAAAAGAAAAGGAAAGCTATTATTCTAAGCGTTTTTCAGCTAACCGTGGTGATATAAAAAAACTGGATTTTAGTGAACGAGATTCTGACTCGAACACCTAAAACGTTACTAGTCAAATTTTTTAGCACAGAACGGAGAACTTCTTACGAGTGATCTAGAAATTGCTAATTAGTTTAATTGTTATTTTTCTAGTGTTGCTAAGTCTTTACTTAGGTGCTAAATTTGACTCTAGCAACACGCCATCTAGTTTCGGTTTGCCTTTTGATTTCGGCCTGAAGTTTTTGAAGAAGTTTTGAATGAAGTTTTTCAATTATTTGTGCTTTAGAACCTAAATACTCAATTGATAACGTTGGCCTGAGTAATTATATATTAAAAGCCATTGTTGGGCATATAAGTCCCGTTCTTGCACACATTTTCAACCTTTCCTTTGTGCTGGGAGTTGTACCCGATCGACTGAAAACAGCAACTCTAATTCCCCTTTTTACGAATGGTAATCGCCTTGATAAAGGTAATTATAGACCTATTGCCTTGGAGCCAGTAATCCGAAATGTTCTTGAAAAGGTAGATAAAAATAGGTTTTCCAGTTTTTTAAATCAACGGGTGTGCTGAGTATCCATCAACATGGTTTTCGTCAAGGTATGAATACCGAATCGGCCTTGTTGGAATTCCTAAATACAATCAATATTGGTTTTAGATAAAAGTAATAGTTGCGGTGCTTTATTTATTCATACAGCAAAAGCCTTCGATATGGTTGATCACAAGCTTCTGCTCTCTATTATGTATGATATAGGGTTTAGGGGAGTGGCAAATAACTGGTTAGCTTCGTATTTAGATGGCAGATGGGTGAGAATTAAGATAAATGATAAGTTAAGCGGTCCGAAATTTATTGACCTTGGTGTTCCCCAGGGTTCAGTATTAGGCCCTCTGCTGTTTCTCAGTTATACTAACTCTGTGTTTAAATTAAATCATCACGGTTATTCTACCGGTTTTGCTGATGACATAGCTCTGGCTTATTATAGGAATTCTCCCAGTAACGTTATTTCGATGATCAATTCTGATCTAAAAGTTTTACTCTCATGGTTCGACAAGCATCGCGTGATTTTATGCCGATTTTTTTTTCATTCATTTGAAAGCATTTACCCCACGGAACTGATGTATCACGATAACTGAGCTATGATATTTTAAGTTTTTTTTTTAATTACTCAATATCTCGCCTTTAAATGGTCGTAAATTTTGTTTGTAGTCGTAAAGAGACGAAGTAACTTTTATTGTATCCTGCAATGTGATTTTATTCTAAATAAATCATTATTTAATACAAGTGGTTTAAGAAACATGGCTTATGAGGCTTCCAAATTCTAAAAAATGTGTAAAACTATGGAATTTCTACCTTCTAAATTCATAAAAAACTAGAGGTTATTTTGAATTTAGCTTTGTTTTAAAAAATTCTCTGGTTTATGCTTTTTTCAATGGTATGCTATACATGTCATAGAAATCATTCATTTTAAGGTCAAAATAAGAGATACTATTTTGCCGGGGTCAGATTTAAGAAACTACACCCAGCGCCATTGAAATGTTTGGTTTAAACTTTTTTAGTAAATTTTGGTAATGCCGCTGTTTGCTTTAAAAGTAGTTGTCAAAAATGTTAAATTCTGATTATCAGCATAATTTCTACACTATTCTAAATATGGAACATATATAAAAACGTTAATCCGACATTTTAAACCTACATAACTTGGGACAAGGAATAGTTCCCCTACCTCGTACCAATTTGGTGGTTCTTCACAAACAGTGCTTTTAACAAAGTTGTTACTTCAATTGAAAACTAGTTTGTTGTTAACAACGGCAATTTTTATTCAAAATAAAGATTAACATAAGTAAAAATATTCATTTGAACCAAAAAACAAAATGAGTGAAGACAAATTGCAATTCTTAAAATCAATAATTAATGGATCCGCCCTTGGCTTTTATGATGGCCTTAATCATTTTCGGAATTGAATAGTAAAGTTTGGCCAAATATTCCGTTGATATTTCTTCAAACCAGACTTTTTCTATTTTTTTCTGCTCTTTGACACTTTTCGGTTTATATTTTTTTATTCTCCATGGCGGACCAACAATTTTCAATAATATTGAGGTCAGAACTATTCCCTAGCCAGGGTAGTGACTCAATTCCCAAGCTATTTTTAAATTCGGCTACCTAAAGAAAATAGACATTAAAATAAAGCATTCTTACGACACAGATACCATCTATAACTTACAATGCGTGCCCTGTGCCACGAAGCTGAATCGTCCTGGAAGAATGGACTATCGACGTATTGGCTTAGGTCCTCAATAGTCGATACTACGCAGGTTTCGATAATTTTTTTATATTTTTCTCCGTTTACTGAACTTTCCAGAAGGCATAGTGTTCCCACTCCAAAGTTTGTTATGGCTCCCCAGACCATAACATATGGTGAATGTTTTACTGTTGGCGAAATACATTCTGATAAATACTGTTCGCCTTTTCGCCGCCAAACACTTATCCTTCCGTCGGGTCCAAAAATATTGAACTTGGATTCATCCGAGAACATGACTCTCATCCAGGCCTCGAGCATCCAGTTTTTTCGTTCTTTTGCGAATTTGAGTCGTTCAGCTCTCATTTTTCCTGTGAGTAATGGTTTTTTCGCAGGTCGTCGCTCATATGAGGAAATCTTCATTCAGCCTACTTTGGATAGTACGAACTGAAATAGTCTCGGTTGTTGCTGTTGCAAGCTCTCTCCTCAGCTCTAAAGCCGTGGCAAACCTTTGCTTTAGCGCCAAATGTCTGTCGTCTGAGCATTCGACCTGTGCGACCAGAAGTTTTCCTCGTTTCACCAGAGCCAACCTTTCTCGCAACCGTTTAATTTTCGGAATAGGGAACTTTTTAATTGCTGTTTCGCTACACTCAATTAATCTTGCAATTTGTGAATGTGCGTACTTTTTTGCCTCTAGTTGCAAAATTTTGACTTTTTCGTCAGCATTTAATTTAGCGCGTCTCATTTTAAAATTAACTCTATGACTACTTTATTGAAACTAAGCTAATAATTGATCCTCATATTTGTTTTAAAACTTTCGTAACACGTAAAACATACAGTAAAAGTGAAAAACATACGAAAAAAAAACAAAAACCATAAAAATTAGTCAACAAACGTAGTAGAAAACGAGAGAATTGCATGAAATAGAAAATAATCGAAACAAAACATTTCAATGGCGCCAGGGTGTACCTTTTAAGTTATTGATAAATTTTTAATCAACTTAATTTATTAGATTTTGTTCAAAATTACCTTCTCCACTCCATATGCATGCAAGGTATTCTTATCTCCACGGTTATTGTGCAAAGTTGCATTTCATTTTTCATTTTTGCAATTGAGACGCTTATCATTTCAATTAAATTTTCTCTTGTGGGTACCTTTGTTGCGTACACGTCCCCAGACGTAGAAATTCAGGGTGTGAGGTCTAAGGAAAGGAAAATCCTTGGCCACTCCACCACTACCACCACTACCAACCCATTAATTTGGGAATGAATCATCCAAGTATTCTGTTATACCGTTTATTGGTTATGTGCTGTATTATTCTTTCATCGACTGCAACTTTATGTTGCCTCACATTCACCTGAGGCTAGTGAAAATGAAAGCTGCCGGTCTCCTTCAGACGCCAATAGGTTGTTGAGAAAGTTTCGTGGTGCGATAAACGTCAATTAGGATATCACTCCTGATAAATCTTTCTCGCTTCACACGCATTGCAATTAGCACTGCCATACGTCAACAATATGTCCCGACAAACAATTTGCAACCGCAACAGACTCTTTGGTTTCGAGACCGTAAACCGTCGGTTCAAATATTTAATTATAGAAGAAAATATCTACGTCGTGTCTATCCGATGTTTAACAAATCAAAAAATTAAATAATAATCAAAAACAACATCTCGATTTTCGCCGAAGAAAGAATATCAACACGAACTCTCTCTGATTTTGCGAAAATAAAAAAAATAATAAAAAACAGTATCTCAATTTATACCGAATTTAACTTGAAAATGAAATACTTGGAAACAAATACGAGAACTAGTTCTAAAGTATTAATAATTCGAAACCGTAAATTTATGGTTTTGGGACTGTAAAAGGCCGATTAAATGTTCCTCGGAGACTAGTAAACAAGAATTTGAAAAGAAATGAAAAATAATAAACGAACCAGATACACTAGATAAAAATATGTATGTATATAGTTTTATATCGATGGTAACCGATTGCAAGTGTATGGTTGGTGGACTGTAAAATGTTATACCTTAAGAATAACGAACGTTATTAGTCTACACGAGGGCTGTCTGATTTTGAAAAACAAAATAAAGTATAATAGAAAAAACGAATATACCCGTATATCGAAAACTAGTTACCGATTACCAATTCACGAAAAATTAAATTGTAGGTGACTTGAAAACCGCATTGATCATTCGTAGTCAAAGGTAGATTGGTGGTACAGTGATACAGTGTTTATTTAAAGTCGTATTTAAAATATCGGAAAGTACTTAAACCGATCAGGATGCATATTCTTAAATTCCACAGATAAATTCCACATGCGGAGACTCCCTTAGTAAATTTTTTTTCCGTATATTATAAGATAATTTCTAGGTGGAATTTTATTCAAAAGTACGTGCTCAGGTCTTCCAATAATATTTTTAGTAGACTTACGTCTGTACTTAATCAATACCTAAGGTATTCCACAGCACTCGTTATTTATATAGCAACCTTAATTCTGTAACTTCTACTGACTGGCTTCCGTCGGTTATTCATCAATACATAAGGCATTCCAAAATATGAAATTATTACGTAGCTTCATACGACAAATGATACTCCTAATTGTCTGAATTATTCCATGTCACGTCAGTCATTTATTGATACCTAAGGCATACCCAAAATGCGGTTTATTGATATGACTTCTTGACAGAAACTGTTTGGTTAAGCGGTGGGGATATTCCAGCGTCATGTCGGTTATTTATAAATACCATGTACATTCCCAAGTACAGTTTCTCAATATAGTTTTAAACAAAATGAGGCCTGTCAAAATCCATGTTATTCCACAACTTCGGTTGGTCAATTGTAATTACGTTTACGATAAAATGTTCGATATATTTACTTACTCTTTATCAGCAAGTGGACTGTAATAATATATTTTATCCCTTCGTGTTCCGATTAGTAGGACCGCCTAACGTCTTCCATAACACCGTTTTTTGGTTGTATTTGAGGAATAAATTGTCTGATAGAAAACCGTACGGTCCTTCAGACCCACATTGGTTATTTTGCAATACCAAATTTTCAAATTGTTATCGAGTGTCAGTATACTCTTCGTTATTAAAGTTAGGCTTAAGCATCGTAACAACAGCGAAGACAAACACAACACTGAGTTCTTAAAAATTTAACTTAAACGGTATTTTCTTAACCCTGACAAAATAGAATCTCTTATTTTGACCATAAAATGAATGATTTCTATGACATGAAGAGATTTTTATAAAACAAAGCTAATTTCAAAATAACACATCAGTTCTATGGGATAAAAGTTTCCAAATGACCCCTCTCCCCCCAATCTGTCAAAAAATGTTGCCGGTCGACGCGCCAAATACCTTGTATAGCCAAATATGAGTTTACTTCTACAACTGACAAAACGATCGAATCGTTTTGATACCTGTAAGATCTAGGTGGCAAAGTCGATGGTAAACTGCCGAAGACTACCGAAGCAATCTCATTTGGCTCTTTGGCGTGCGTGTTCTCGCTCCAGTAATATAAAAATTAAAACTTTATTATTCAGAGCGGGATGACCGATACCTACTACCATACCGCTTTGAATAGGCGTGCTTTGTTTTTAAGTTCTCATCGGAATATATTGTTTTTGGTTATAAATTGGAGTGGAATAGTTTAGTTTTGTACATAAAGTTGTAGCGGAATAGATCTATTTTGAAACGTAACAGCAATTTCTTACTCAATTTACTCAGATTTTGTAAATTATCATTTGACTAATTATTTCAGTTTAAGGAAAGAAAACGAAATAAATTACTATAGTTATGTCACATATAATAATTATTTAATATTTGGGAATTCCTTAAAAATTTCACCTGAACGTAAATAAAAATTATCGAAATATTTACAAACCTGTTGGTTCGGTTTAGTTAAGTTACTATTCAATTATTGAGTTACTTCTTAGTACCATCTTAGTTCAAGAGCATTTTTTAGAAAAGCAACAGTTGGCTAATATTTGTCCTCTTAAAATAAAATGGGGCTATTAAGCGTGGTTTATATGATTGCGCCACTTGTTACATATTATCTAATTAAATTTTCAATATTTCGTAAAGTTTATATCCTTCCTCGCCCACGGGGTAATATTAATGTACAAACACGTGAAAGTATTTTGTTTAAATACGAAACGAACGTATTTGTTTTAATGGAGGAAGAAAAATTCGAGCAAATAATAAACGGAAGAAAATGCTATCACAATATGGTTCCCGAAAAAAACATGTCTCGAAACAATACAAAAAAACATTAATAATATTAATTTCGAAACGTATTAACGACACATTAAATAAATTCATCATCTGTATACATTTTCTTAACGTGCACAATGACGACGACATTTTATTGATTTGTTACTTAATATATTTAAGTGAAAATCGATTTATAATTTCTTAAACAGCTGCTCTCATATCGTTGTCGTTTCGATTTAGTTATTTTCCTTGTGCCCGTTTTACTTGTATTTTTATCGCTACGATTTTATTTTTTTTGTTATGCAGACTCTAATATTATTCAAATGGCATTGAATTGTCTAAATATGTATATCTATATGGTGACAGTGTTGTGTGTGTAGACCTGAAATTTAATATACGGTTTAACTAGAATATTACACGTTTATATTGGGTTAAACCATAACAATGGCATTTATTTGTATTACACCTGAACTCTGTTATCGATAGTTTCCGTAAATTTGTGTGCGCCGAATTTCGTAATTCGCACACAATTTATATACCTTTTAAGCTTAGAAATATGAATCGAACGTCTAATAAAAAAACGTATACAGTTGTAAGTTGATAAATAAATTTATGTAATGTTATGAAATATTTTTGAAAGTACATTGAGTGTGTATTTTGTAGTTTGAAATGTGCGAGACTTGTCGATATATGTATACGTATGTGGAACGAACACAAAAACTGGCTTTGATTTTCTCTTTATAATTCAATATGTAATTATGACTCTGTGCAATCAAGTATTTCTTGTATGTAGCGCATATGTTTAGATCGAGAGTGTGTGTATGTGTATAACCTATGATTAATGAGCTATAAATTAAACAAATCGATTGTAGTAATAGTAAGTTCTCTGAATATATTTACTAAAATCACATCTATTTTTAGTATGAAACTTGTTCATCAAATAACATGTATGCTATGCGTATACGAGTATAAAAAAAAATTATCTGTGAGGTTAGGCTGGGCAATTTCAATTTTTATTTAAAATATTTTTTGCGGCTACATACTGATATAATCACAAAAAAAACCTTTTTTCAGTTGCTGTTGTTGTTGTTGTTGCTGGTTACTTGGATCATAACTTAGAATATAAATAAAATGGTACAAAAGCTTTAGGCTCATTAGGATTTATGGCAAGGAAGAAAAAACCCACATTGAAACGTATACATAAGTATAAATGTCCGAGGACGACCTTTGTGTGTGTCGTTTTCTAAATGATGGCAATTTGGTCAAGATAAATGTTCCACTAATTACCCACAATCAATTCAAAACAATTTAATCATTTTTTTTATGGTTTGCCACATATACCTATCACCATCATACCCAGCATTTCTCTTGTGTCTATCTCTATATATTGTGTGACTTTATAGTATATAAAATACATAATACATTACATACAGTATTATATACTCGGATCATTATTTTGATTGCCGCATGCATAATAAAGCAACAATAAAGCTTGAATATAAATACTTCGCTTAATATTTATCTTTTGTGTTATCAAGTTTTTTTTTTTGTATTTATTTCTTTGAAGGTGTAATGGTTGATATTCAATTTATTTATATATCTTCTTGAAAATTATAAAATTGTTCAGATTATATATTTGTTTGCTAATGAAAAATCACGTCATATGACCTGAATGTTTAAAAAAAATATCTTAATACTGTATGTGTATAGATGAAATACATATTTAAATTGCTGTTTAAATCTGCTTACTGAAAATTACTGAAAGTTCAACTGGAAAGGTTAATATTTGATTGAATGTTTGAGAAAATGTACTGATTGAATTTTGTAGGGAAACGCGCACTTTTCTCACGGTCAATTCTTATTCGACTGTTTTAAAATGTGACATTGTGATCATCTTGCCAGTTCGTACTAAATCGCATTTTTTATTTTAAAAACCGCCATTTCCTGTCGTCTAAAATATACCTTGTGAAATTTTTAGCGTATCATTTCTAAATTATCGCATCATAGTCACGCAATTTTGGCCCAAATGACTTTTAAATGTGCCCCGTTGCTTTTAAGAATGTAATTTAATCTCAAATTAATTTTCACAGAACATAATGGGGTAGATATTACCAAATATATTAGCCAAAACCTAGCTACTCAATCAATTTTACCAAGAAAATTTAAATTTCAAATTATATTTTTTATAAAATTTTTGTTTTTTTTTTTTTTTTGCGATTGCACAGTAAATGCCGCTTCAAAAAATGAAAAGCAAATTTTTGTGTTGTTTTACTGCGCGATTGCAAAAATAAACAGAAATTTTATAAAAAACCTAATTGGAAATTCAAATTTTTTTGGTAAAATTGATTGAGTATCCAGGTTTTGGCTAGCAAATTGCTTATGATTACTAGCCGATCGAGTATCTACCCTAATATCGGGTTGGGGTCGCTTGCCCGACTTTCAAAATTCCGAAGTCAAAATCCCGACTTTCAAAGACCGATTTTCAAAATCCCGACTTTCAAAATCCCGATTTTCAAAAGCCCTAAATCTTTTTGTAATGAGTGCAATGTAATAACGAGGTTGGGGACGATTCGTCAAATTCCAAATTTCTAAAACGAAATTTCAAAACCAAAATTCCATAAACCACAATTCCCATAAAAACATTTCCAAAAAATAAAATTCCAAAAAAACAAAATTCCTATACAAAATGCAGAATTTTAAAATTCCAATACTTATACAAAATTCCAAAAAATTTCCATGGGTAAAAATTGAAAATTTTTATGGAAATTTTATTATAATTTATAATTAGGAAATTTTTAATTGAGGCTTATTAAAAAATTTTGTACTTTGCTAAAACTGTTACAGTACTTATTTATTAATGACTGTACCATACACAAGTTTGTTAGTGGGAATTATTGGTATGTTTGGATGCAAACAGTTCGGTATTACAAAAAAATCCAACCCTGTTTTCTAGAATCACAACAAGGAAATATTCCGCCGTTCCACACTTTGATTCTTTCATCGTGATTCTTTCCTCGTTTTTTCACCTTCACCTACAAACTGTTGTTAGTTTGTGGGTGAAAGGGAAGAAAACGAGGAATCACGACAAAAGAGGAATGGCGGAATGGGGATCATGTTTGAGTAATTATTTCAATTAATTAAATTTAATAATAATAATATAATAATAATTAAATTAATTGAAATAAATCAATTAGAATTTTTGCGAAATGCTGCAAATATTATTAAAATAATGAAATAATGGAATTTTGTACATGATTTTTTTTAACCCCTTAAGGACCGATTTTTTTTAACTACATATCGTATGTCCCGAGATATCTCGGGTTTGGTTCTTAAGGGGTTAATAAATAAATTTTGTCAATTGGAATTAAGAATTTTGATATGATGAATTTCTAGTATTTTGTAAAATTAAATTTTATATTTTTGATAATTGGGGTTTTAGAAATTTAGGCCAGTTAGTTTTTTTTTTTTTTTTGGATAACCGAACCGTTCCGCGGCAACAACTTAAAATATGAAAATAAATATATTTTTAACATAATGTTATGGAAGTAATATTTTCTAAAGGGTTAAAAGGTTTTAAATGTACCAGATGTTTGGTATAACAGTAACAGGTGACGCAATAGTGGGAAAAGCCTTATAGGCAATTTTAAAATTTTTTTAAATATTTTTTACAACTAACTAAATAATAAAACTTATACAATTTTCTTTGGCACCTAAATATTGATCCTGGCTCAATAATATGACGTCATTTTTGATCCAACATGGTTTCTTTGTTTACATTTTTTGTCTTTTTATTTTTTGATCCTGGATCAATTAAAAAATTTGTTGGATTTTTTTGACGTTTACTCATGCATATTGTGAAATTGTGTGACTAAACGTCAAAAAAATCCAACAAATTTTTTGGATTTTTTAATTGATCCGGGATCAAAAAATAAAAGACAAAGAATGTAAACAAAGAAGCCATGTTGGATCAAAAATGACGTCATATTATTGAGCCAGGATCAACATTTAGGGGTCAAAGAAACTTTTATTATTAAATATGTTGGAAAATTATGAAAAGCAATCAAAACAAGAATCTGTACTATTGTTGTTACTCCCACTATTGCGTCATTTGTGAAGCCAAACTGACAGGTGAAATTATGATAACTATAAGTATATTTGCTATAAACATATTATCGATAAGGTCTATGGAGTTCCAATTGTGATAAAAAAAAATTTATTAAATCAGTAAAAAAGTGTTGTTTAGTAAAAAAATTTTGAGTGAAATATTTTAATTTTTAAAATTATAAAAAAAATATTAAATAAAAGGCCTATTAAAAATAAAAATAAAAACAAATGCTAAAAGCAGCAAAATGAATATCTCATTGGTCAAAACGAAAAAAAAAATAAAGACAAGTTGATTATGGATGGCTACGCTTACCATCTCGAAAAGATGGGCGAAAATCAAAGTTATCGATGGTGTTTCGATCAACGGAAAACCCTATTGTGTAAAGCAAGAGCAACCACAACACTAGAAGAAGGAAAACATGAATTAAAAAAGGAGCCATCAGATCAGAATCACGCTCCAGTGGCGTCCGAAAAACATATTTTAAGCCAAATGAAACTGTAAAAAGTTTGTCAGAAGGACCAGGGTTGCGACCTTCTCAAATAATAAGAGAAATTATTGTTGAATGCGACCACTATTTTAGATTTAATTTGCCTTCAAATGGAGCACAAAATTGCTCGAGTGGGGGGCCACAACACTGAAAGAGCCGGAAAGTTTAAATGAAATTTCCATTCCGGAAACGTTCAAGTTTATTGGCGAAGAGCTCTTTGTATTGTCAGAGAAAAATTTTAGAGAATAAAAATATTTTATTAGGGACAAAAGCATCTTTGATGTTGCTAGCAGAGACTGAATGCTGGCTCATGGATGGTACATTCGAGAGTATACCGTCTATAATGAGACAGTTATTCTCGATCCATGGTAAAATTAGCGACCAGATCATGCCATTATTATTTTGTATAATGAGCTCAAAATCAACAGAAGCTTACTCGGAAATGTTCTATGAGCTTTGTAAAATTGTTTGTGATTGGAACATTTCGTTATATCCAAAGTGTGTTAGATTTTTAAAAGGCAAGCGAAGCTGCAGACTAAAACATATTTTCCGTTGGCTGAATACAAAGGAAGCCTTTTCCATTTCGGCCAAATAATATTATTATTTGTACATCTGCTTCAGGTTAAATTTGGAAACGATGAATCTTTCAACATGCAAATTCGAATGTTAAAAAGCTTCGCATTCGTACCTCCTGATATAGACGCCAAGCGAATTGCAATGGTTCCAAACAAATTATATAAGGTGTGTTCATGGATACCAAGGAAGACCTCAAAACAGCCCAGAGTTCTGGACTATATTCCAGAACCATGGAGATAATTTCTCTAGAAAAAAAAACTCAGTTGAGGCCTGGAACGGCCGACTAAAAATAGTAATAGGAAGACCTCATGCTTGGTCTATAATTTAATCGATCTCTACTCTATGTTTTATGTAGAGTACAACAGAGTTCATCAAAAAACACAATAATTCCTGTACTGACGAAACACGGAAATTTTTTCTAGAACACTATTTTTTAATAATAAAGATTAATTTGTAAAAAATGACATTTGTGAACCGAACGAAAATTGAAGCTAAATGAATAAAAAAAAATTAAGTTATTTCCAAATTAGTTTGAAAAAAAAATGTATAACTTAGTTTTATTTATTTATATGATGTTCTTGGCAAATTAGTTCCTCAAACATTCTTTGTTCTATTATATTCAGGGACAAAACGCTAGTAAATTTCATTCATTATCACTTCTGGAGTAGCTGCCGGGTCTTCATCCAGTAGATCGTTCTGTTCTAAGCGTATGTTATGCAAAACACAGGCTGAATAGACTATTTTACACAGTAGTTATAGATCGACGTGCTCCGTAAAGTGCAGCAATCTACGGAAGTGTTTTCAATAAACCTACTGCGTTTTCAACTATAACGATCGTTGTTGCTCTGCCAACGCACCGTTTTATTAAAGGAAAGACCAACCATTATTTTACTGGATAAGCCCTATCCAGTAAAAGGAGGAGCCTTTATTTTAATGTTGGAGGAGCCTTTATTTTAATGTTCGTCCCATCGATCACGCCGAGGTTATATTTGGGAATTTTTACATTCTTTCGAATTTCTCGGATATAATAATAGCCTCTTCACAAGACGGCCATTTTAAAAGTTCTCGACACATGTTCTTGTTCCTAATCACAATCAGATTCGGAAGGCAACATGAAAATAGCGCCCTCGGCTACTTCGCCGTCAACTCGGAACAGATCTATGAACACCATATTTAAAAAAAAACGCAGCAAATGCGAGCTCATACACATCGGCACGATCAACTGAATATTTGAATAATTAAAACATCGAATTAATGGGTCATCCGAAGTATAGTCCTGATACAAAAAATGACTTCTATTTATTCTTGCAAATCAAAAAAAAATTGTGACGTCAACGTTTTTCAAGACCTGGAGAAGCAATTTATACGTTCGAAATGCATATTATGGAGGTGCCTTCATTGGAGTAGAAAAAGTCGAAACTTCGAAAATTGGTTCAAACGCATGCAAAAGTGTATTGATCTTCATGGAGAATATTTTGAAAAACAAAGCCATTTTTGATAAATAAATATTTGTTTTTGTTGTTGAGACCTCCACTAGTATTTCGAAAAGAATTGAAAAATATAGCGAGCTAAAGCCTGATGAGAAATGATTTCGTTTAAAAGTGCTCAATTTTTATCAGTCCGAGGGAAGCTACTTTTAAAAGTAAAAGACGAATCGACCTTAAAAATTAAACCTCTGTTCTTCTGTGAGTTGAACGTCATTTTACAAGAAAATTGGCTGTACTTATTGATGCTAATGCAGTAGACTGTACTGGACATAATTTTGCTAAAGTTCAAAAATTTATTTTTTTATTTAATTTCATTGGGCACAGAATTCAAAACCGGAATAAACCCTCCCAATGAGGCTTGAAATTTCAATTGTACATCTTCTCGCCATATTTGGACAAATTGTATTTTATAAAGCATTTTTATCAATTGTGATCAAACCCAATTTGAAGACATGTTGTAATAAAATCGCCATCGATCTTCGCCGAGATTAGTTACGACATAATGCAGACAACAGTTTAATGCATGATTTCTCGCCTGGCCAAACGTATCTTCTTCGCCTTCAATCTTATTGAAAGACTCGTTTACTTCGTCGGCCCATTATTAATAAAGTATAATTTTCCTAACTAAAGGCCAATTGCCAAATGTAAAAGACACCGTGCGTTCCAATGTGAATAGTTTCCTCAAAGAACGATCAACAATTACAAATCTTACTAAGTCGATAGAATTTCAGAAAGGCCCATTTATTTTAAAGGTGCTTTGTTTTTCTCAACTACATTAAATCCTTTTCAATTGGATCATCAAAATCTGGTGTATTCCCAGCATTACCATTTGCGAGCCATTTTGTTTAATTTAACAATAACTAAGTATGTATCCAGATTCTGTAATCTACAATTCGAATATCGGTATATCCAGACGGCAATGATAAAAAAATCTAGCCTAATTTCGGATTTAATGTTAATGACGTTAGTGGTCAATTTCGTGTGCAAGCGATTTTCAACAATCACAACAAAAATGCAATAAATATTCTGAACTATATTCTGAATAGCCTAAGTTTTAAAAATCAAATTGTCAAAACAATTTTGGCTGCAAACATTTTGAGCAAGAGGATGTAATTTATAATATAAGTAACAAATTTAATTTTTCTGATTTAGCTAGCCCGAGTGAAAAAAAAGCGGGATCAGTGACGACATGGTTTAAATAAATTCAGCAATCGAATATAAATCAAACATTAAAATACATTTGAATGACGATGAACCTGTTTCGTACCATTTGTACAAAATTTGGCAGTCAAAGTGGAAATGTGAAGGGATAGATCAACGGGATGCTAGAATTTTAGGAATAATTAAAAAAATTTCAAATTCCTAATATATTCAAACTATGCATCACCGAATATTACAGTTAAAAAGAAAAGCAGTGAATATCACCTATGTATAGATTTTCACCGATTTAATAAGTAAGAAACGATTGAATATGGGAGTTTGTTTAGAGCGATTAGGAAATAAAACAAACTTTTTCATTATTAGATTCAGCATCAGATTTTTACCTAATTCCAGAAGAAATTAGGTTTGAATGGTTCACGTTGTCCGTAACCGCTAGATTAGTAATTGCTCACGCAGTATTTTGGCGACTAATGAATAGAATATAGTAACCGAGTTAGACGATATATTGATTACTCAAATTTCTGAAGAAGATATAGTTTGGCTCGAAGAGGTTTAAACAAATTGAACTAATATAGACTTGGTTAAGTAAATGCAAGTTTATAGTTCAAAATGTCAAGTACCTGGGCGACGTAAATAAGGCTATGTAATAAGGCCTTGCATACATTTCATTTGTGTTAATCAAATTAGACAATTTATCGGTTTATATTCGTATTTTAGATAGTTTGTTGCGTTATTAGTGGTACCAATGAAGGGGAAAAAGTTTGATTTTTTTGGACCGGTGATTAAGCATTTCAAAGTGATGTTCTCTTCAACTTTAGCAAATCGCATGAAACTAACGCAAGTACGAAGAAAATGGATAACGCCATTTCATTCGAAATTTCACAGAATTACGAACTCGAACCTCTATAGCCGCTGTAGTATTTAGACAGATCACGTTAGAATATCAAAACTATCGGTGCAGATAAGAAAATGTATAGGCAAATTAAACGAAAAAAAAAGATTCCTTTGTTCTAAATTGCTGAATGTATAAGAAAGTCACCTGTCATTTTCTCATTCCAAAGTTTGTTAGAGGACGAATTCTTCGCACTTTATATGTTCCGGTATTCGTAAATATACTAGAAAATATACTACAGCTTGCAAAAAGTGTCTTTATAGTAAGAAAAATCGCGACGCAAACAGAATAATATTCTCATTTTGAATTGCCAAAACGAAAAATTAGTTATTGTAAATTCACGAATCACATCTAAGAATTTTGATAGATTTTGTAAGCAACATCATCATCACTGAATGCAACTGCAACTCGGCATGGTAATGGGCAAGTCGAGCGATTGAACCGCATCCTCCTGTACGAAGTAAGAATTATGTCGGATCCTCAACAAATAAGTGGAAGATCTTCTAAAAGTGCTCCCCCAAGTAGCGATAGTGTTAAACAAGATAACATCAGACCACATACGCAAAATAAAGTGGATGAGACAGTCATTTTGTTTCGTGATAAGCCAGAAATTTGCTCTACAAATATAGAGAACCTCACGTAGTCACAAAAATTATGTTCGGGGATAGATACACAGATACGACAAATACGAAGATGTATCGGAGTAGTCGCTGCCGACCATCTTAGTCGTAAGCTCCTATGCCGCCCGAAGACGACCCTCCAGTACTAAGGCGGAAAGCGAAAAAGATTGAGGACAATTGAATTTTTTAGGAGAGCCATTGGGCAACACTTTTATTACCATATTTTCTTTCTTGTTATGTTGGTATCTTCATATTGAATAAAATAAAGTAAAATGATAAATTGATTGAATCATCGTTTTTTCAAAGATCATCCTTCTTTATCAGGAATCTTCTTAATCTGTACTAGTTAAATACTTTTATGGCCCTATTCTGGCTTTCTCTGAGAATATGGAATTTGGAAAAATATGTTCATAGCATTTTTCTCTAAATTATATTTCTCTGACCGACTGAGGGAACACGTTTGATGTACGAGGGCTGCGTAAAAGTTTTTAGAAAAAGTAATAAAAAATTTAATTTTTTCATCAAAAATCGTTTCATTGCTTTTCATATTCGCCTTTAAGTTCTATACACTTTTGCATACGCTTAAACCATTTATCGAAACACTTTTGCCAGTCCGAAGATGATAGCTCCAAAACATGGTTTTTTAACGCTTCAATCGCTTCTTCATGCGATTGTCCACGCATCTTATCTTTGATTGTTGGGAACAGGAAGAAGTCATTGGGTGCCAAGTCGGGGCTGCAAGGCGGATGATACATCAATTCGATCGTTTGAATGCTTTTCCGTGAAGAAACACGCTATACCATTTGCTTCCCAACGCTCCAAGCTCGCACAACTCTTGTAGGTTTTTCTTCGAATTGGAACACCCAAACAGTCGATTGCCCTTTTCTTTCCGGCTCATACGTATATATCCATGACTCGTCGCTTGTCACGATCTTGTAAACGTTTTTGGAAGTACCTCCAACGAATTTTTCAAGCAACGACACGAAACTTTTTTTGTGTGCGTCTGTCAACAAATGTGGAATCCAACGTACACATAGCTTCCGCACCTTTAAATGTTCATGTAAGATCGTATGTACGCTAGTGTTACTAATGCCTAGGCAATTAGGCATGCCTCGATTTCACGATAAGTTACATGACGACCCTCTTCAATCAGTTTTCTCACAGCATCGATGTTTTCTGGCACAACAGCTGTTTTTGGACGACCTTCACGAGGCTCATCTTTGAGTGAACGTCGTTCGCGTTTGAATTCATTGGGTTGGGTATGTAATCTCGCATTACAAAATCTCGCATTCAAAATCTCGCATTACAAAATGTTGCATTACAAATTCTCGCATTACAAAATCTCGCATTACAAAATCTCGCATAACAATTTCCCGTACATTTATGTAATCGCGCGCGCGATTACATAAATGTACGGGAAATTGTTATGCGAGATTAAACGTGTGACAAAATTGCCGTCAATCAATCCGGAAGGAATTATATGCGATTTTGAAAAAACAATTGTATAGTCAGCCAAAGTTTTTTCCCAAACGCATCAATTAAAGGATGCCTCTTTCACTCACTTTGGCCAAATAATATGGCGCAAAATCCAAAAAGAAAGACTTGTGTCAAAATATGGAAATGATGAAAATTTGTAAAACCAAATCAGGATGATTAAAATTGTAGCCTTTGTTCCACCAAACGAAGTCGATAATAATTACCAGAGCTTGTCTAGGAAATTTAATGTCGAGGACGTAAAAACATGGGAGTTTGATTTAAAAAAAATTATATTGGAGAAGACTTTCAACGGCCCAGATATAAACCTGAATTTTGGGCTATCGTTGACAACGATAATGGATCGAAGACCTTCCCGCGAACACAAAATAACGTATAGAAGCTTGGCACCGCCGTCTCAAGGTAATAGTCGGAAAACGTCACCCCGGTATATACAAAATATTGGAAGATTTGAGAAAGGAATGGAGTTTAACAAGGTCGCAGGTCGAGAGAGCGCAATGTGGCGAAAATATACCAAAAACAAAAAAACAGATTTTTTGCAGCGTATTGCGCATATTATTTTATTGGGCGTATTGCGGATATTATTTTATTAATAAATTGTATTTTAAATAAATTTTTTGAATTAAATTATTGTATGAAAAAATTAAATTGGTTATTTTTAAAAACATTAACAAGACCAAACTTCCATGTCGGTATAGGCTGGCATGGAGCTCGCAATATGCAGAAAGTAACTTAAATCGGTCCTACAGCCGTACGGCTTCGATTTGGCAGATGATTGGCAAAGTAAGACGGAATAAAAAACCACAAAAGAGCAGGGAGTGCTTCGGCCCCAAAACAGATTAAAAAAAAAAGTAATGCAAGATTTTAGAAATGCGAGATTTTGTAAATGCAAGATTTTGGAAATGCGAGATTTTAAAAATGCGAGATTTTGTAATGCGAGATTTTTTTAAATGCGAGATTTTGTAATGCGAGATTTTATAATGCGAGATTTCGTATCGCTCCCAAATTCATTGTACCAATTATAAACACTAACCAAGGTGCTTCGTCGCCAAAAGTCGAATGAAGTCATTCGAAGCACTGTTGTTGAGTTAGCCCCTTTCGAAAATCGTTAATCATTGGCCCCTATTGCGGTTGTCGTTATTGTGTCGATATCATATCGACAACCAAAATCGGTATTGCTGTTGTCGTTATTAATCGACGTTTGTCGTAAAATCGCCATATTTTTGTCGATGACATTTTTGCTCGCGACTCGCAAGTATTGTGAGCCGTTTTTAATTCGAAAAATAGTTTAACATAAGTAAAATGATTTTAGTTTTAATAATTATTTATTAAATATCTTAAATTTGTTAAAACCCGCATAAATTTACCGGAATTGAACAAAAAAAAATTAAATTTCTACAACCACATAGCTAAATTTATTACATGTTTGACCACCGAAATTTGTTACATGTTTGACTATCGGAATTTATATTAACATTCTTTTTGTGGTAAATAAATATTTACACACTGTTTGTCTATTTTCTAATTTTAGACAACTATTTAGATCCTAAATTTGGACAAAATACCTAAATATAAAAGTAATCCAGCTTTTCTGACAGGCGGCTGACAGCATTTTTGACAAAATATATCAAAACAACTAGTCACGATTGCTAAGTTAATCGAGAAGTTCACAATAGCATGAATTTTTTCAACGTTAACCTGGCAATACTCATTAGTCGATTCGTGATAGTTACGGAATACAAAATAAAAATCGACACGACAAGACAAAGTCGTGTCGTTTGTCGATCGACACGACAACCGCAATAGGGGTCATTAACTTTGTTTTCCAAATTTTTACACTAAACTTATTCCTTCAGTAGGCCAAAAAAATATAATTTAGACAAAAATGCTATGAAAATATTTTCCCTATTCCCAGGGAAAGCCAGAATAGTGCCACTGGAATGAAAATTCTAGAATTTTTTATTATAATTTACTCATTTGTTTTAGTTTTTTCCATTCACTATATAATTATATTTGGAATCATGTTCTCGATTTCTTTCAATAATAAATAAATAAAAAGATAAAAAAAAAAAATTTAAAGTTATTTCAAACAATCACCCTTATTGCGGTTGTCGTGTCGATCGACAAACGACACGACTTTGTCTTGTCGTGTCGATTTTTATTTTGTATTGTGTAACTGGAACGAATCGACCACTGATCTATATACATGGATACGACTTGACAAAAACTATATGGTAGTGAAAAAATAGTTCTACGTTTGTGACAGAGACAGAAAAATTTTCTTTTTTTTCTTGAATCCGAATTTTCGAAATTCAAATAATGTAAACAGAAAACTTGTTCCTATGAGTTTTTGACGTTTGACGTTTTGACGACACGAACTCTTTTTTTTATTCGAAATATTTGCAGGTGCGCATTTGAAATATCAAGGGAAATAGCAAGAAGAAATTTGCATACAAAAACGGTACCACATGAATTAAATGAATAAAATATGATTTATAATTTAAATCATTTGAATATTATTATTTGTTCATTGACTATAATAATAAAAAACCAATTTCAGAAATTTTCGAAATTAAATCTATCCTCAATATGGTCCTATCTTTCGGAAATATTTTTTTAAAGCAAGAGGTGTATATAAACGAGCGATATGACTATAAAAAAAGGTGCTCCCATTTTTTGCAGTTGTTTTATATGGTTTCTGACATTCATGTCGTATCCATGTATATAGATCAATGGAATCGACTAATAAGTGTTGCCATGTACGATTGAAATAAATCAGAGTTATTGTGAGTTTTTCGATTAACTTAGCAATCGTGATTTAGTTTTGTTGTTATATTTTGTCAAACAGCTTGACGCTACCCTTCTGTCAGGAAAACTGCATTGGATATTATGAAGGATATTTCGCCCAAATTTGAAAAATAATAGGAAAAGGGCAAACTTCTGTATTTGGTGTGAAGTACATATTTAATTTATGTCTAATTTTTATTTATAATTAAAGTGTGTTCAACAATATTTTATTTCATCAATTTTCCACCTGACTGCGAAAATTACTAAGATAAATTCAAATTGGGGCTTGTTTGTGATTTTGTGCTTAATATGTATAATTATAAAAATAAAAAGTTATGGTTTATTTAATTGTTTTATATTTTATATTATTTTATTATAAATTAAATTATTACTACTAACATTTTGAAAATATATTAACACGCAAAAATATATAACGCAGTCGTTAGTAAAAATGGCATTGACAAAATAATGACAGATCGATCGACAAAAGATAGCGATATCGACATTCGCAATCACAATTTTGTCAATCGGCATCATATCGATGTCGATACGACATTCGCAATAAGGGTGAATAATTGATGATCAACTGCTACGAAATGATTTAAACGCTTTACAAGCTGCTCATCATTCTCAATGGAACTAAAAATCAACAAAAGTCAGTTTATTACTTTCTCACGAAAATGTTTGAATCCCTTGCCCAGTGACCAACGCATTAACAATGATACTGATAATCGAACAAACTCTCTCAACCCACCTCAAGAACCGTACCTAGAATGGCCTCACTACAAAAATGTCAAGTAAGGTAAACAACAATAAGCAACAAGTGTCGCTACTCGTATACTATTTCAATGTTTACTTTAATTTAAAATCTATTTATTTTTCTCTTATTTCATTGTTACGATCAACTATTATATGAAAAGGATTTATAAATATCCAACCTTTTTAATCTCTAAAATTTAATTTTACGTACCGCTTCTAAACTACTATGATATTTGATAGGTATTTTTAAAGATAGAATTTTTATTTTGGAATTAATATTTCTCGAAACCTAATCTACATTAAAAAACAAAAAAAAAATTCAAAGAATTTCCCGCACCATTTCCAAAAACGACGATAAATTTGAAACAGTTTTTAATCAAATACCATCTCGCACATTATAATATCGTGCACACCATACGAGTACATTCAATTTAACATTATTCAAAATCAAATTAGCTTTTCAACACTTTACACATTACATAAAAATATTCGAAAGTACATAAAAGCTAATAAAAAAAATGTATATGATTTTTTTTTATCTCGTTTTCAATTCGCCGAATTCAAAGCGATTGAACAAAACAATTTTTTTTTTAAAATGAATATGTTATTGCATTGAAGAGCCTCGAGGTTAAGCTTGAAGTAGTTTATTAAATATATACAGAGACGTAAGATAACACAATGTTTAAATTTCTCACAATACAAATTAAGATGTGTAATTTGAAAACAGAAACTAAGGCAATAATATTGGGAGAGTGTACGGCAGTTTTATCCAAATTTGTTTTGTTGATGAGTAAAATTTTAAAATACCAACCAATATCAACAATGAGGATGCGACCCATTACAATTAAGCGTTTATAAAAAAAATGGTTTGAGCGGAAAACCAAAAGCGATAAAGTTTGTTTGATAAATTTGATTTCATTTCTTGATAACAAAATTTCTGTGATTTTCTTAACAACATTTTGCAACAAGCAACAACAATCAAATCTTAATCGTATGCTATTATATAGCTTGTCCTCGAGGTTGATTACACGAATAATTATTTAGACATCCGGCCACACTTGATTACATCAAATGCATTAATGTGACGTCGTACAAATATGAGCTATGAACTTGAATTTTACTTATAGCAAGTGAAGGCTAAAGGTAAACAAAGAAATAATTAGTTTTCAAGTAACTACGAGTATATTATTCATACCAGGCTATGCATTACATTTTTAAATGTCTATAAATACAAAACTTTGACATTCTTATATCACAAACGTTAACTTTTGAATGGTAATGACATGGCAAATTGAAAATCAAACTTTATTACTTATAAAATTTAAACACGAATTTTTATTTTATGCTCAAAGCCGATACAAAAATCATATTTTAGGTGTTTCGAAGAACAGGTAGGTTTACAAATAAACTTAATAAATTTAGACTGGAAGGATAAAAGCTTCATCTATATATATATATAAAAAAGAAAATTATGTATGTAACGATAGTTGTTCCACAACAACTTTTGATCCACTCGAGCGATTGCCCCCAAATTTTGCATGAATATTTTTCATCAGCCGAGAAAAAAAACATAGGGGGGTTAGTGATCAAAAAATGTTACAACTTCCCCATGCTCACCTGTAAGCAGCAATTTACAATTGCCGTGTTCCATTGGCGTGAGCAAACTACTCACAAGTACTTGTTTCTACTCACATCTACTCATACTCAAATGGTGGTGTAGATGTCGAAAGTAGTTACGCAAAAAATTTACGCCAGATGGATTTTAGTTCTTAAAAATCCAATAGATGGCTTTCAATATTTTTAGGTTATGTTGAAATGTCAGATTCAAAAATATTTTTTGTTTACTTGTGTTTAATCATACATTTTAAAAACTTCAATTAAATAAATAATTCATTTCATATTCAAAAAAATGGCTAAAAATAATTCAGAAATCGATGCAGTGAGTTTTTACACTAACAACACTTTAACATTTATTTATTAATATGTATTTTTTAATTAAGGTTATTGTTCAACAAATTGATGAAAGTAGTAGCGGCACCAGTTTAATTTATGCATCGTCAAGCTCGACATCCCTTTCATCTTCAGACTCGGAAGAGGATATAAGTAATTGTAAAAAGAGCACGGATAAAAGATTGTTTAGAAGTAAGCCCAAAATATACCGATCTTCAATTCAAACAACATTTTCGATTATTCAGAATTGTTGCAGAAAAAGTTATAGTATGTAACTATAAATGTGCATTAAATATCTGTTCATTCATGTGTAACATAATATGTATTTAATTATTTCAGAATAGTACAGCATAACATTTTTGGAAAACTTAGCACACGGTGGGCACTCAAAAGTAGGTGCAGAAACTGAGATATATTACTCTATGGTTTTTATTAAACACCGAAACCTACAGACAACTTTCCGACAGGTTCAACGTAACTAGGAGTTCTGTTCACCGAATCCTTTATCGTGTTATAAAATGGATGGTCAAAGAAAGCCACAGATAAAGTATGGCCTACACCAATAGAAATGAAAACCAACCAAATAAATTTTGCAAGATTAATCCGCCAAAAACGACAAAGATACCTATTATAATAGAAACAAGTTTATTAGCATCCACTGTGGTGAACCTGGATTTATGCACGGTGCTCGACCGTTGCGAAAGTCTGTATTCTGAAGAAGATGGGTGATTCAGCGTATCCTGAGATCAGTTACTTAATTCCCTCCTACAAAGATTTTGGGAATTTAACAGCGAAACAGTTTAAATTCAATTATTTGCATTCAGCAACTAGAATAGTTGTCGAAAATGTTTAGACTTAAGTTTTTTGAAAGTCTAAATTTAAGTTTTATAACCAATTGCATAGTTGCTGCTTGTGTCTTGCATAATAAATGCATAGCGGAAAACGATTATTATGACAATGAATATTTAGAAGAATATGACGTACCTATGTTTGATAACACTCAATCTGGACATTGTGAGCACAGTGGAGCAAGACAAGAAATATTTGAATACATGGATAATCAAGACTTGTTAAATTAATAAAAACAATGAAACTAAATTTATATTTAAATAGAAATCTAATAAAATAATTGATTAATTCATTTAAAGTATATAATATGTCTTTTAATCATAGCCATCAATTTAAATTACCCTGTTTTTCCATTATAAGCCGAGGCTTCTTAGTAAAAAAAAGTTTCATTTTTCTTAAAAATGTGCTTATTACAAGCGTGCGGCCTATTTTAGGAGTGCGGTTTATACGAATGCTTAAAATTTTAGAGCAAATAGCGAAAATTTTAGCCGCGGCTTATTAAAGGTGTGCGCAGAATTGATGGATGTATATTTTTCACCATTACCTATATATTTGTGTCAGTGCATTGCGTATTTATTTATATGCCTATTGGGTGCCTAGTTAACATACAAACAACATTAGGTTTGTTCGGTAACGTATACGGGATAATACTGAAATGTGTAAAAACAGCCTACCTACACTTTTGTGTTTTGTAATTTTGAAAGAAAATAGAGGGATAATTAGCCGCGGCTTTTAAGAGGAACGCGGCCTAATAAAGAAATGCGGCTTATTAGCGTTTTGTTAAAAGTTTTGGTAAAAAATTTCTTCTAAGTAACCGCGGCTTACAAGCGGTGTGAGGCTTATAATGGAAAAACAGGGTAAGGTTATATTTTAATTCTGTCAAAATAAACGCGATCCATAGGTAATCTACTCACAAGTACTTGTGAGTAGTTTGCTCACGCCAATGGAACGCAGTGAATATATGAAAATTTTCGATCCGAGTTGCCACCACACCACCGAACACAACGTTAACGGCGTTTTTTAACTTTGTCAACAAAATCCCTTTGCAAGGGCGTTGACGTATCCGGAAGTTCCAAAGTATTATACTTATGTCGATTTTCATTGATTTTTTCTCACTCCCAAAATGTTACCCTCGTTTTTTACTCCCATTTTGTTTCAATGGAACAAAAATGTACTACTCTACTACTCTCTAATGTTTACTTCATTATTTATATTTGATTTTTATAATTTCACTAATCAAATTACCAACGCGCCGTATATTTTGACAAATGACAGAAAACAAATTGGTGAATAGATTTATAACAACAACAAAATCGTATACTCCACCAAAAAACCTAGAGTATAGAAAATTACCCCGGGAGTAACAAAATATTACCCTCATGGTAATATTTTTTTTCAATGAAACATTTTGACAGCAGTTGGAGTACCATAGGGTACTATTTTTTCTTCAATAAAAATCGACATTAGAATGCTTCGATGAAAGTATTTTGCAAACGAAAACAAGTCATGCCGGTTCCTGGGCAAGATGCTATAGCAAGCGATGCATTAGGCCGCGTATACACCGTCCATCCCAACAATGGCGAGCGTTATATTCTGAGAATGTTGCTTCATACTGTTCGAGGTCTCACATCTTTCCTGACTTTGAGGACTGTTGATGGCGAAGTTTGTGAAACATTCAGAGAAGCATGCCAAAATCTGGGTTTACTCGAGAATGACCGACACTTGGAAACGACACTTTCTGAAGCAGTTTTAGGGGTATATCCTATATCCGATCGCAATTTAATTATTTGCGATCAGAAATATGGTTACTAAATTTATTTTGCCATGCCAATTGGCACATTTCTTTTTAAATTTAAACTTGTTTTGCGATTGTAAAGCCTGCTGCACGACTGTGAGATTTTACCCGTACTCACAATCTGAAGTTAATAACTAAGACTGTTTGTCTTGGGTAAAAAGTGTTAGTTCCTAACTTCAGATTGTGAGTGCGGCTAAAATCTCAGTCGTGCAGCAGGCTTAAAGTAGAAATACACAAAAAGACTGCTATGCGTTTTCCGAAGTCGCAGTCTTTTCATGTATTTCTACTTTAAAATCGCAAAATAAATTTAAATTTAAAAAAGATATGACAATTGGCATGGCAAAATAAATCTAGTAACCATATTTCTGATCGCAAATAATTAATTTGCGACCAGATGGAGGATATACCCCTTAACGTGTTTGCCAGTGCACATTAGAAACCTCTTCGCCATTATGTTAACAACATGCAAGATGCAACCCATCAAATCCGAACAGCTAATGAGAAAAATATAAGGAGAGCATGAGCGAAGATATACAGGGTTATCCAATTCGAGGTTGATAAAGTAAACTTAAAAAAAACACACAAAATATTCGGAATGTATTGTAATTTTTATTTCATTTTACAGATTGATCCTTGCCATTTTTAGTTAAACAAGATATCATTCAAATGTCCTCCACGGGACTTCTTACAGGCCTTGATTCTTTTGAGGTAATTTTCAATGACTTTTCGGCACATTTCGGGCGGTATCTCGGCCATTACCTTACGAATATTAGTTTTCAATTCGTCAAGAGTTTGAGGATTGTTTGCGTAAACACGATCTTTTGCGTAGCCCCACAAAAAGAAATCCAAAGGCGTTAAATCACAGCATCTTGGAGGCCAATTGACATCAGCCAATCGCGAAATCAAACGTCCAGGAAATCCAGGAATGAACACATTCCATTTTAGACAACCCACAATACTGCAGAGATTACCACTAAACTTTCCCACATTTCATTGGAAACATCAAGGTTCAATAAAGATGACAGTGTGCTAACTAAAATAAGGGCCGCTGCATTTTTAGGAATATAATTAACTGAATACGAAGAAACCTCGACCATGATTACAACTTCTTGACTGTTTTGGGGCCTGTTCAAGGCTCTTCCTGCTCTTTCGCGGTTTTGCGAATTCCGTCCTTACTTTTACACCAGTCAGCCAATTCGAGGACGTACGGCTATAGGACCGATTTTAAGACCATCTGCACATTGCAAGCTCCATGCCAGCCTATACTGACATGGAAGATGGGTCGGCCCATGAGGTTTGCCCTCCGACAGGGGAGTCATAGATGTGTTACATTTCATCCCAGATCGTAATCTGTTGTGAAATTTCACTTTTGCATCCTGCCCCTATCGGGATTCGAACCCGGTACCTCCCGATCCAAATGCCAAAGCTTTAACTACTGTGTCATTTGGTCGGTAAAGAATATCAACCTTTGTTCACCGAAGATGCAAAAGATACTGCATCCGGAAACGATAATCACGGAGGTTTCATTTAAAATTTAAAGCTAAGCGGAGCCCGACATCAAACATTCACCATGATAATAAAACAGATTAGTGACGAAGAGATACGACTCCCATCGATATAGAAGAAAGCTCTCTGCCTTAACAATGACAAAGAGTTGCTCCCACGCGGCTCGTAAAATGCAGCTCTAGCATTTTTGGCACGCACCCGTTCGTGACAGATGGAAGAAAAATAACATAGAAATTTCGGCACTACTACAATTTCAACTAAAAATTAAACCACTCTCTTCGACGAAGAAAAATATATTTTCCGTATAATTACTTCGAGCTAGTGACGTGTGAAACAGCAATACAAGTGTTAATTGTTTGGTATGTTTAAGATATTTTGGTATTTTGCCAATTTCCCAAACCGCAGCAATAAATCAAAATACCCAAATATGCAATAAACCAATTCGATTGCATATTGCCCATTCAGATAAATTGTTTTGGCCCAAATAACCTTTCAATGACCTTACCAAAATAAAATGTAAAATTATTCTCTCAATTAATTTGATTGCCAACATTTTATTTTATTTGTTTTTCACCATTTTTCTATAATAATTACTTATGAGTTTTTTTTTTTAATTAGCAGGTTTAAGCTTCCTGGCATGAATTATGTTCATATAGGGAGAATACGGAATGATTTCAAATGGTAAAATGTGTGGAGAAAGCACAAAGGCAGAACTAACTCGCGCTACCAAAAAAATTTATGCTCATGTTTTTTAATGTATTTTCTCTGTTGGATGAAAATGGAAAATCGTACTGTGGTAGACACTTAATTTAATTTAAATGTAAAATACTGTTTATGTGTGCCTAGAAACCTTTTAAAAACGGAATTTCTAAATTCCTGAATTCCCTATCGGGGGATATAGGAGCCAAAATAATAAAACTAAACCAGAGGAAAATTAATTAATTATTTTCCCAGGTGAAGCGCAAGTAAATATCACACGAAAAATAAATATATTTGTTGTATATAAACGAAGAAACATGGAAAATTCATTTTACGGTTAGAACCAAGTAAAAGAAAAACTCAGTGAAAATTGTATATAAACGTAAATCTATCTCATTTTTCCTTAGCCCCAATTCCGCTGCTTCTCTCGATTAGCCGAATAGAGAGAAGTAAAATTTGAAAAGCACACAAAAAAAACAGAGAAAATCATGATGGTCGTATGTTTTGTCTTTTGTGGTCGTGACGTAAGAAAATTTATAACAGGGTGATAAATTAATATAAATATAAAAAATTAAATTGTACTTACAAATTAGTAGGATAAAATTGAACAAAACAATTACTGATTCCAATGATTCGGTTTTTTTATGTTTGTTGATTAAAAAGTTTATCTTCTATATATAAATGATTGTTTTTGTTTTCCTTATCAAAATAAAATAAATAAAAAAAAAATTTTTCACGAAATATATAACTTTTTGTTGAATATGGATGAGGGGTTGAAAATTATTTTAAAACTCTGCAAACTCTTTAGCACATTTTTCTGTGCCTGAAATTCTAAGCGCTTCCTCTTCGTAATCATCAAAATTACTTGTATCACCAGGCCCCTTGCACCTTGGTATAAACGGGGCCTCGATTTTCTTTTGAAACACGGCAATCCAGTCGGTTGATTGGAACCATTTATGTCCTTTTATATCATTTACACCGGCCCTTAAATTACCATAACGTTTTGTTAAATCGACTTGTAGCAGATTCCGTAGCAAGTCTTTAAGGTCGGAACCAAAATGTGATGGAAATCTAACTTTGCCCGAAACAATTTTTTCATAAATTTGAATCGGTTGATCGGCAAAAAATGGTGGATAACCGGCTGCCATTTCATATACTAGGACGCCCAAGGCCCACCAGTCCACAGCCTTATTGTAACCTTTGCTCAAAATAATTTCGGGTGCCAAATATTCGGGCGTACCGCATAATGTCCATGTACGGCCCTTAACACGTTTCGCAAATCCAAAATCCGTTACTTTTAAATATCCTTGGGAATCGATCAGCAAATTTTCCGGTTTTAAATCACGATAAATTAAATCTAAATAGTGTAGATATTCAAAGGCGAGCACTATTTGTGCCGCATAAAAGCGTGAATGTGGCTCCGAGAATCGGCCAACTTTACGCAAATGTGAAAACATTTCGCCACCGGGAACATATTCAAGAACCATGTATAAATTTGAATTATCCTTAAAATGATATTTTAAACTGACCAAAAATGGAAATGCAATCGCTTGTAAAATTCGTTTTTCATTTAGTGTATGCTCCACCTGTTTTAATTTGACAACCTTCTGTTTATCCAAAATTTTCATTGCGAAATAATCCTTCGTCGGTTTATGCTGAACGATCATAACGCGGCCAAATGAACCGGTACCTAATGTTTTGATCCGTTCGAAATCTTCGAGCCCTGCCGTATTTGTAGGATTCCGTTTCCATTTATCCTCGAATTCCTCTTTGGCCTGTTCAAGAAATTCTTTTACGCTTTCGGCAGCGTCCACTTTCTTGTTCGCCGTTGCGGCGTTATTACCCATTTCGTTATCGGAGAGTTCCGTGTTTGTGTCCAGGTTGTATAATTTTAACTTTTTTACGTAAAACTTTTTACTTTTTTTTAAACACAAAACTAAAAACAAACAATACAACCAAAAAATATATAAATAAATAAAAAACACTTTTTCTTCTATTTTATTAAAATGGTATAAAACTATTCACTAGCTAAAATTATCAAACATAAAACTTTTATTATTTATTTACTAATTACAAAACTTTTTCACTATCGATTTATGTGAGATACTTTTTTTTTGGTTTTTCACTACACTTTTCTTTTTAGATTATACAAAAATTATTATTTTTTCTTAGATAAGAGAGGTTCAATATGAACACACAAAATATTTTTAAAAATTATAACAAATTAAAATAATATTAGAAAAATAATAAAGAAAATTTAAAACATCGAACTGTGTCAACAGTAGCAGCAATCCCTTATTATTATTTTAGTAGCAGACATTTTTTGAAGTTCCGTGTTTCGTATGATTTTCTTCTTCGGCGAGATGAGGAAAATTTTTTTTAATTTATTTTTTTTTTTTTCTAAACGGCACACACAACACAACACACACACAACACTTATTTATTATTATATTCGCTACGGTAATTAAGAGTTTCTTTTTTAATATTAACCAAAATTTATTTTATTTATTAATAATTTACACACACGATGAGTACAAAAATAAAATAATACAATAATAATAAAAAAACTTTTTGCTTGTGAAAAAATTGAACGTCCGTCAATTGGAAAATGGCGACGATTATCAAAAGTTTTTTTTTCGGTAAATTGGTGCTGCCAGGTGAATGTTGTTTTGCTATTTTTTATTGGATAATATTGAGCAACTAGTTTATAAGTTAAGGCGCGTTGACATAAGTTGTAAAGAGTTTCTTAGTGCCTTAGTCTTGATCATATGTTATAAGTACATATGTAGTACAGACAAATTAAGCCGAGCTCATCGGTATTGGCTGAACCATAGATAGGAAAGAATAAAAAAATAAGGTATTGGTATTATGATACTGGTTTTTTTTTGCAACTTTTTCAGCCGCTGAAAAATCCAATTGACGATTGGAGCATCACGGATTCCACGTAGCGGATTTTTTTTTTTGAATTATGATAACTACAAATTTTGACATTTATGCATAATTCTTTTTACTGTATATTACTTTTTACTCTATATTAATATTATTAATTAAATATTAATTAAAAATGATATTGTTTTGTATGATGTTTTGTAGTGATTTTGTGGCTTATGTATTATGTAATATAAAAAACATCATAGATTCATATCCTTGATTTTTCGGCATATCGATCACACATGTCATTTTTTGGGGTTAAGTTAGTTTCAATATGATCCGCCAGCGGCGCTTTTTCAACTTTTACAATCGTTAATTGAAGGGAGAAAAATAATAGGTATAAATAATTTTAATGAAAGTGAGTGTAAACACAGTAGCCATGACAAAAAAAATGAAATGTCAGAAAAAAGTTGTTGCTCAATATTTTTTAGCAGTTAATCGAGCAAAAATAATTCAATTTTGATTCATTTTTTGACAGAAATTATTTTGTTATATTTTTTCAGTCAAAACGAATATTTTTATACAAATTAAACAAAAACATTGTATTCTATAACTATTTGAAGTGATTTAACAGTTTCAGTATAGTATTATGCACGATTTACATGTTCTAATTTTTTTTCCAGTAAAAAATGAAAGGTTAAGTATATTACGATTTTCGTTTGCGAGAGGAGCACGAAACAAATTCCAGTAAAATAAAATTGGATTTTTTCTTTTTAATTTGAGCAAATGTTGGCATAAAACTGGGAATGTTGCCATAAAATATAGTTTCTACGAGTATTTTTATAGCAGTAAAATAAAAAAAATTCAAAAAAGTTTCAAATAAACATCAAACAGCCTTAAACATCATTCAAACGAGCAAACATGAGCGGTAATTAAATATTTTATTTTTACTTGCAATTCGATGTTGTTGGTTATCTAATTTAACCGCAAGCTGTTCGAACTGTCAAAATTTATGGGATATACAAAAAAATTATAGCATTGCCTTATTTGTTTATATTGCTGACTCTTTTTAACTAGTAACTTTTTTTTATATGCGTGCAGCTGTATTTTTCCGTAAAAAATTTGTTGGGAGAAAAACTGGAACATAAAAATTGTGCATTATAATGTCATAATATCATAAGAAACGAAGAAAAAAATGTATTATTCCAATTTGACGTTTCGGCCATAGATAACTTAAAATAATAAGTTAATTCATATATTTTTTGTAATATTTTTTGATATATCTCCTAAAAAATCTTGAATGAAACTTCAATAGTTTTGAGTATAAACGTATTATATATCAACAAATATATTAAGTTTTTAAAATTATAAAAATTTATTTGCGATTTAAAACACCGCAATTCGTTAAATTGTTTTTTTAGGTTAGGTTTAGAAAAATACAATTCTACAGTGTATTGATAATTATTTTTGCTATTATGTTCATACTAGTATATGTATCCATGATTGTTTTATAAATAGAAAAGTTAAAATACATAAATAATTCAAAACTCCCTTATATAATGGTATTATGATACTGTTTTTTTTCTAACTTTTTCAACCGCTGAAAAATCCAATTGAAGGGAGAAAAATAATAGGTATTCATAATTTTAATGAAAGTGAGTGTATACACAGTAGCCATGACAAACAAAATAAACATTCATATTACATTGAACGCGCTAAAATTGGTTTGTTTTTGTTGTTGTATTATTACGTTTTTTATTGGACGAATTTTCGCTCGTACTTTTTTTTCTTAAGTGACAGCAGATTTGGACGACTAAAGGCGGAATTCCGTTACTGCGGTTTTTTTGGCAAAAATTCAGCAAGAGATAAAATCAAAAATTCATATGTTTGTGAGCGGCGCAACAGTAAAATTTACAAAAGAAACAAAAAACGAAGTATTTTTATGACAACCAAAATGAAAAATACCACCCACTCTCAGTAAATTTTAGTTTAGTAATTTTTTTATGGTGAGGTGAACACTTCGCCCATACTGAAATGATCCCTACAAATGTTATTTAGTAATCTAGAAATAGAAGTAAAATTTATTTAACAATAATTTTCATTGTTTAACTAATTTATTGGTTACAATTTCGTAGTTGTCAATTTTATCCCTTTGTTTTTCTGAAAAAAATTTTATCCCTTTGTTTTTCGCTCTCTTACGTTATTTCTGTGAATATTTTCACTCCAAGTATGGTTCCTCTTTATGGCAGATGTTGGGAATTCATTTCCACTAAGTTAGTCACTTTACTTTTACAAATTTTAATTACATGAGAGAAGTAATATTTTACCAGCTAGCATGAAAATGAACATCTATACTCGGCTTCAGTTTAGATCCTCAACTGATTTATGCAGTGCTGGGATAGCCGTATTTGATTATGCTGAATTTATCTGAACATTACGTACATATAATTACATAATAAGTATAAAATTGACCCCCTCACCAATGAAAATTCAAAACTAAGAAAACGACAATTTTCATTCGTGATTTTAACATAAAATTTAGAAAGCAGCTAAGTATTTTTAGGTTAATAAGAACGAAAAAATTTAAAATCTTATTTTAAAACTAAAATTAAATAATTAAATATAATTTTATTTTAGGTATATTTGCATTGCATTTACAAATTTTAAATTATAAATGGAAATGATATCTAGAAATGTCATATCCAAAAAAATTAAATGGCACACATTCGCACTAACACAAACACTTATACCACTACTATATCCTTGCGGTTATTTCGTCAACTTGTCGAATTTTGGAAAAAACTCGACCCCGAGATGTCAAAAAAGTAAAACGAAATGACATAAGCACCAAAAAGCTGAACCGATTTGAACCGAATCATAATTGTTGATGCTTATATTCGCAGAAAATAAACAAATTTAACCAAAAAATTACACACATTATTATAAAATTTTATACTATACTCAATACCACTACATAATAGGCCATTTTTCTAAATAAAAAAATTCCATGAGCTTGTATAGGTAAATCCAAACAAAAACGCGGGTGCCATACGAGTAAGTAAAAAATTACATGGGACAAAAAAAATTCTTCATTTGTCTCAATAAATCTGCTTTATTATCTACAAACATAATTTATCTGAAGGATCACGATAAATATTGATATTTTGAGAAACATTTCCAATAAAAATATTTCTCTATTGAGTAACTTTTCATTTAGCAACTTACTGTTAAAAGTAACAACACAATTTTTCAATGACACGTGCACGTATAAGATTTTTAATTTCTCTTGGATCTCTTGTATTATTTGTTTTGGTTTTGTTTCACGACATACAGTACCGAAGAAAATAATGAACTTAATTTCACACATTTTATTTGTGTAATGAATTTTAGATTAAAGGGTATACAATTTTATTTATATTCGTTTGTGTTTTGTATATTATTTTTGTAACCTGCTATGTAGTGTAAAACATAGAATGATTTTACCACAGTACACATAATACACAAAATTATTATGTGTGATATTTTACCTTCTCAAGTTTCAATATCGGTATCGTAATTTTAATTCTTTACTGTAAATTTTACACAAGCCCACAAAAAAAATCCAATTGTCGATCAAATTGGATTTTTTTTTTAGTTATTATGTACAACCAACTAAATCACGCATTTGGGCTTATCATTAGTATTGATTTATTAAAATGTATTTTGGTTTATTACACCACATTACTTAAAAATCAAGTTTTATTTGAACAAAAATAAAAACAAAATATTTTATTGTCATACGCAAAGACGTCAAAAAAATTTTCCCCTGAAATAATATTCCCAGTCTTCCAGAATTTGCATTGAGGGAACGGGAAATAAATAAAAATTTAAATAACAGTTATTTAGATCAAACATTTTGAGAATGGAACCGAAAAGCTTAACGAGTAATAAAAATAAAAAAAATTTGAGCTAAATAACTGTTATTTAAATTTTTATACTAAACAAGCTCATTAAACAATTTGGGAAATTATTTGGGAATTAATGCAGTTTGTATTTACAGGAAAATGTTTTTCCAATTCTCAATTCCCCGGGAATGTGAATAGGGCACCAGTAAAGAGTGGAATATCCCTTTTTCTGCCTGCCCACACCAATGTGTGGGTAACGGAAAAAAACATGTCAAAAATTTATTTTTGTATGTATTTTGAACCAACATACACATTTGTGCATTCCACTTAATTTGTTTTCGTCCGAAAAATAACACTATAACTATAATAATAGTAAAATAATTAATGTGTTATCAAAAACAAATTTTTAATATGTTATATAATTTATTTGTTATCTTTATTTATTTATTTATTTTGTTAATATATTATTTATTTGTTAATTATAATGCTTTTTACAAAAATAATTCCGATTTAACTAGGATCCGTTAAAATCCGGAAGACATTACAACCTGTCATTTTTGTATACACATTTTTAAATATAAGAGGGGTCGACTTAAATTGATGCAAAAAAAAATTCTCTGGTAGAAAAAGGGCTATGTTATCAAATTTTAATGTTTTTTTCAAAAATAATTCCGATTTAAGTAAGATCTGTTAAAATCCGGAAGATACTAACACCTGTCATTTTTAACACACACATTTGTGTGGATTGGACTTAAATTGAAGCAAAAACAAATTTACTCTGGTAGAAAAAAGGATATATATGCATTAAATATTTTCAATTTTTTTAAATGTTTCAAACCAATTTCCAATTAGTAACTAATCTTAATAAAAAAGTAGTCCAATTTATGCGTCCGCAAGCAAAATGTGACGCAAAAAACCTCTTTTGAGACAAAGAAACGAATTTTGATACCGGTATCATGCTATCCTGTGTAACCGTATAGAATGAACAAACAAATTTGATATAAAACACACTCATTTCATATTGACATTTTCGCTGCCGACGTACAAAACGTATACATATTTTGTGATGCGTATGTATATGTTGTGTTGTCGTCTGACTTGACACACATTACGAAAAAATAGCAAAAACATCAGAAAATTCCAAAATGTCGGAGAAGAAACGGGCTAAACGTCGTAAAGATGTAAGTTTTATTTGTTATTAATTAACTTAGTATTTATTTAATTTATAATTACCTCTACTTATCTAAATTTTAAGCGTACCTACCTTATAAAATGTGTATCAAATTCATTTTTGTGTAATCATGCGAAGTTAATTCGAAATTTTTCATTTTTGTAAAATTTTTTGATGTGACGTGACAAAAATATTCAAAAGAAACAATATCCGTCTCTATTCGTTAAATTCGATTTGCTCTATGAAATAGTTTTGCTTTGGCTAATTATAATCGCGCAATATAATAATCATGAAATTGAAATTTGGGGCACTGTATGTATTCACAAAGAAATAACAAGAATTTTGATTAACGGGACTTCTTTTGTACTTGGGCAATGTCTGTAATGGAAGAGTATTCTTGCGTAATACTTTTTAATATATAATTATGCTGTTTGTGAGCAATTAGTTTCAATATTCTAATTTTTCTGTTCCGTTAGTCGATTGACATGTAAAGAGAGAAAACCTTGACCGTGAATAACGCAAAGATTATTGTGCGCTTTACCCCTCACTGTATGGGAAATACCCGAGCTGTCGTTGTTTTTGATCTTTACTCTGCCGGGGATTTACATTTGGTGATCGTAATATATTTTCTTTATTACAGGAGTATACGGGACCTGGAGGCGCGGAACAGGAAATTGACAAGCCAACAAAAGATGAAGTTGCTGTTGCAAAATGGCTTCGGGCCAATATCCCGAAGAAAACAACCAAATTTTTAAGTCACACCGTTGATTGTTTTATCGCATCAAAAGCACTTGATGCTCTCATGTCATCCAAATATGCCACCGGTGATAATTGTCTGTTTTCAACTCGTGAAGGTGCTATCGAATTTTTGGATAGCATGTTGGTACATAAATTTTTTCATCGTGCTAAAAAAATCCCGGTCACCGAACAGGAGTTAAAAGCCAAAACAAAAAATAAAGGTGGTGATAAAACAGAATCTGAAACAAAATTAAGCAAAAAGGAAACTAAAAAAGATGGGGAAGAAAAGGTAACCGATGCTGAGAGTAGCCATGTTGAGGGAGGCAAAGGTGAAAAGGCTGCCGAAAAAGAGAAAAGGAAACGTAAAATCAGACTAGATATGCACCCGCAGCAAGTGTTCGTCGATGGGGCCGAGGTATACGTGTGGATCTATGATCCCATTCCCATGCACTATTGGCTATTTGGTGCACTTCTCGTAGTCGGTGCTATTGTTATTTGTTTATTCCCGTTGTGGCCACCTTCACTACGTAAAGGTGTCTACTATTTAAGTATTGCTGCAGCCGTGTTCCTGGTATTCATTTTGGGTCTTGCCGTCCTCCGTTTTATTGTATTTTGTTTAGTTTGGGTTGTGACCGGCTCAAAACATCATTTCTGGCTGTTCCCGAATCTCACCGAGGATGTAGGTTTTTTCGCTTCATTTTGGCCACTATATACTGTAAGACAGCTTGTATTTTAATCCTATATGAAATTACTAACCCCATTCTATTTTATACAGCATGAATATAAAGATGGTTCATCCCTAAACAAAAAGACTAAAAAGCGTAAACGGGACAAGGAGAGCGATGCCGAAGACGATTCGAATGCACCGCTTCTCGATAAAGAGAAAATCGATAATATCAAGGAGAATGAAACGGGTACAATTTCGGATCGGGGTGATGATGCAACCGAAGATGCGTCCACATCAACCGCGTCAACTGTACATAAACGTAATGTTACAAAATCGACAGAGGGCGATGATGTGCAAACGATAAAATCAGAATTATCGGATGAGGTTACAAATGCAACTAAACCTACTTCCACTAATACTGCAACAACAACATCAGAGAGAAAAGAGTAAGTTTTGTAATGCACAAGAAAATATATTTTCCACGTATGCACATTTACTTTGTGTTTTTTGCGCCTCGCATCTTGGTCGCGAAAAAATTTCACAAGACGTTTTTGTTTATTTATGATATACGGAAATAATGAGTTTTATAAGTCGTTGGTTAACTCTGGTCAGCACAGTTTCTCCATTCTATTGTTAAAATTCTGAATATATGGGGCCTCAACATGTTTAACAAATTATCGATGTGAATAATTCGCGTTTAAATGTTGCGGTTGATTGATGAAATACGTAATACGATTAGCGTTTTTGGCCTAAATTCGGTTTAGGTGGAATGATTGCGATTTAGGTGAAGCGTATCTAGATGACGTCAGCATTTGAAGAATTTCATGTGTTATTGTTTACTCAAACTTAAAGTTGGTTTGATTATTTATATGATAATTTATGTAGACTTGCGTTCATGCCGTGCAGCGTAGGAAGTTTAGTGCATATTATTAGATGACTTGGACGAATTTTATTTGGTTAGATTCGGCTCGGAAGCACCAAGTACCTGAAGTGATTTGATTAAACGATCGATACTTTAATTTTCAGTTCTTGATAAATGTGTGACAACGTCGATACTTCTTACGCATCAGAATTCAAAAAAAGGTTTTAGAATGAGCTCATTAAAATAACTCAAAGAAGTTGAAGACTGCTTTTACATTGGACAGAACTCAGTGTCGAAACAAAAGTGTGTTTTATTTTGCCACCTTTGCCAAAACGAGTATTTTTTGGTATGGATAATTTCCTAACGGTACAGTAGTGCTCACTGATTGCCATAAGAGTTACGAACTGGAATTTGGTTGATGACATACCGTGTTCTGCATTGCATCTTGTTCTCTTTTGCATCATTCAAATCTGGGGGCCCTGATGGGATTTTATCTGCTCGTAGCGCATGGTGATCCTATATTAAGAGACCATTTGGCCTATCTTTTCCGAGTGTGCGTGGCGTACGGTTTCATCCACGTTTTATTTGGAATTTTATACAGGGACCGCGTAGTATTTATAACTAAAGGCGCTACTTGATACATAATCCTTCCTGAATATTGGGGGAGCGTTCGGTACCACTACAATTCAGTTACTCGTGCAATTCAGCTTAATACCCCTATTATGCTTCTCACATTTAAGTCGCTCAGTGACTTCAAGCCATCGAAACCAAATTTTGGTATTATGATTCTCACCGTGAGAGCGCGGTGAGTGAGAGTAATTTCAAAATTGCTCACATAAAATTTTCAAGTGACTCCATAGTAATTTTTATTATTTGTGTCAAATACAAACCAATTATATACGCATGCAATTTTTTTATTTATTTATTTTTTATCAATTTATATTTTATATTGTATATAATAATTAAAAATTGTTTATTAAAAAACTATTATAAAATAATTATTATTATTTCTTCGTAAACAACAACAATCATAAATAATTCACCAAATTGGTGGAAATTATGGAGGCAAATCGAGATTTAGCCGGAGGATTCCCAAAAATATATAATAAATATATATTTTATATAAAACTTTAAAACTGCTTTACGACCGTTCAAACTCAAAACAAAATTTCAGTAATATGTCAAAAATGTAAAAATAATGGTATTGCCAACATGAAAATTAATGGAAATTGTCATAATAGATAAAACTACAGCGCACAACTCTCACCAAAAACAAAGCGAGAAACATAATACCAAATTAATAGTCGCACGACTTTTAAATACTCGGGCGAGTTGTCAGTGAGGGTGAGAACCATAATAGGCGTATAAGTTTTTGCTGGTTTTATCTTTGGGGCTGAGGCATAGCTCCATGCGAGCGTAAATTACTGTGGAATGATTGCGATGATTGAAATTGCTGCCATGGAAGTTGGTTGACTCAACTCTTGTGATCGTTAACATCATCGTTCGTAAACTATGCTTTAATCTTGCGTTGAGTGGACGATGTACATTGAGTGATGAGTTTAGTTGCACCATTTCACATAAATATACAACGTTGCAGCTGAACCTTTGTTGTGGTAGCTTTGGAAATACGATTTTTAAATCGGATTATGTCAAGCATCTGGGTATTATTTTGGACGCTATCTCCGAGAAGTTGCTTTATGTCGTGGTTCATGCGAATCCGATATTCATTGCTCTCAATTTTAATAGTACCAAAAATTGAACGGATGACCTTCCTTTCGAAAATAGATAATAATCTACAGTCGTTAGTGGTCATGGTCCAGCTCTCGCTTCCGAAAGTCAGCACAGGTCTTATGAGTGCTTTATAAAGTGCGAGCTGCACGACCGCGATGGGTCTTTAGATCGCAATAATTTTGATTGGGCGTAGAAAGCTCGTTGTCCGGAAGCGATTCGGGGTTTTATTTCTGCCTGCATATCATGATGTTATAAGTGACCCGAGATATTTAAAGTTTTCGACGCTATCAAAGTTATGGTCGCCAATTTCGAGATTTGCCATGTAGATGTTTCTGGGTGTTGTTAAGAATTTCGTTTTGGTATTGTTCACCTCCAAACCAAGGGGTCTATTATGAAATTTTCGACGCGCGTATTTTTGTCGACGTTGTCGAAAATTTGGTATTATGAAATTTTCGACCGCGTTTTTTTTTCGACGTTGTCGAAAATTTGGTATTATGAAATATTTTCGACCGCGTTTTTTTTCGACGTTGTCGAATTTTTGTATTATGAAATACTCGACGCGTTTTTTTTAGATAACGTCGACTATTTTACGACAGCTCTTGTGGTGTCGAATTCATAAAAGAAAAGTGTTAAGTGTTGAGAAATAAAAAAACTTTGTTAGCAAAAATAAATTAATAATTTAAACTTATAAAATTTTAATTAATAAAAATTAATTAATTAATTTAAATTTAATAAAAAATAATTAATTTAAATTTTCACATAAAAAATAATTAATTTCATTTTTCGACATCGTCGAAAAAAAATTCATAATAGCGATTTTCGACGTTGTCGAAAAAAATACGCGCGTCGAAAATTTAATAGACCCCCAAGTCTTCTTGCGCAGCGATTGAGCGGCGTGAAACTTTCTTTTATGTCGCTAGGTCTTCGGCCAAGAAGCACGATATCATCTGCATATCCAAGAATTTGGCCTGATTTATTAAATATATAGCGCGAAGTTTCGATGTTGCTTTTCCTCACTACGTACTCAAGCGCCAAATTGAACAGCGCAGGCGCGAGTGCATCTCACTGTCGAACACCAGATGTTATTTGAAAAGAGTCTGATACAGTCCCTTCAATCACAATTCTACATGCAGATCCAGACGTTGTTAATTTACACAGAGAAACATGTTTTTCTGGAATACCTAGGCATATGAGCGCGGCCCACAGGTTGTCGCTGTTTATACTGTCATATGCCTGCCGGAAGTCTATATATAGTTGATGAATGGTTATGTTGTACTCCCAACATATTTCCAAGATCATCCTCATGGTAAAACACTGGTGAGTGGTCGATCGGTTGGTACGAAAGCCACATTGATAGTCGCCAATGATGTTTTCGGGGAAAGGGATGAGTGTGGCAAGTACAACATTAGCCGACACTTTGTGAGCAGTGTTCAATAGAGCTACGCCACGCAAGTTTTTACATTTAAGACAGTCGCCTTTTTTATGCAACGGACATATGAGCGCAGTCTTCCAATTATCCGGCAACTCTTCTTGGCCCCAAATACATACGATGAGATAGACTTGTTGCAAGTGTAGTGCTTCCGAGTTTAATCAATTCTGCGGGGATTCAATCGAGACCGGGTGCCTTACCGTTTTTCAATCGACTAATATCTGCGTCTACTTCCTCCACTGTGGGGTATTCGACAAAAACCTCTTCATCTGGCGGAGCTATTGCTCTAATGGCGGTCACTTCATCATTCCGATTTAACAGATTTTGAAAGTAGGTTTGTCATACTGAGAGACATCAGCCACGTTTGTTTTCAATTCTCCATTCGCGTCTTTGATGGCTGTACTTCTTGGGTGGAAGTCTTTAGTGAGATTGCTGGCATTAGCAAAACAATCCATTGAAAGCTGATGTTTTCAATGCATGACCTCATATGATCGCGTTTCTTTTGTCGAAGTTATTTAATCATGGCTTTCCTTGCGCGTAGGTATTCTGCTTGAGTGCTTCTCGTGTTGCGAGCCAACCATTTTTCACGAAGCTTTCGTTTATTTTCGACGACCAGGCGGCCTTGATCATCGAACCAATCATTGCGGGATCTCGGCGGTCTTCTGCCGATAGTGTTTTGCGCCGCGGTGGTTATGGCTGACTGTATAGCGTGGCACTGCTACTGGATATTAGAAGGAGCTTCTTCGTTGTCGCTGGGCCGCTCTAAATAGCTAGTGACAGCTGATTGGCAACTCTGCAGTGACGCTTGGTCTTTTAGAGCATCGACATTCCATCGAACGGTTTTTTGTGCTTGTCTATTGAACGTAGATGACAGTTTGCACTTATATTTAAATATGACAAGCACATGATCGCTATCCATATCTGCACCTCTGTAAGATCTAACGTCAGATATGCTGGTGGAGTGTCTCTTAGACACCATGATATGATCGATGTGGTTTTCCGTTCTCTCATCATTCGATCTCCACGTTACTTTGTGAATTCTATTATGTGGAAAAAACGTACTTGATACAATTAAGTTGTACATTATTGGCAGGTCATTGACACGTTGGTCGTTGTTGTTACTAGTTAGGACCGATGTGCGATGTATTTTCTGGATTTTTGCATTAAAGTCGCCCACGATGATTTTAATGTCGTGGTGCGGTATGTTATTGATGACTTCCTCCAGCTCGACAAAGAATAGATCTTTGATGTCATCAGATTTATCTTCGGTGGGTGCATGTACATTAACGATCGTGATGTTAAATTTCTTAGTGCGAAGTCTGACCATGCATATCCGCATGTTGATAGGGCGGAAATCGATGATATGGTGCTTCACGCGCCGATGGATGGGGAAGCCAACTCCAAATTCTCCTCCGTTCTGATGGCCGCTGTAATGAAGAGTGTAACCATTGGTGGTGTCATAGATCCCACTCCCAGACCATCTAAGCTCTTGTAGTGCAAGTACGTCTAATGTGTAACTTTTTGTTTGGTTCGAAAGGTTCTGGAGATCTCCAGGTCTTAAGAGGCTAAGCAAGTTCCATGTTCCCATTTTTAAAGCGTTGTCCGTGTACAATTTCCGAGGTCGATTTTGTAATGAATCCGATATGGTAATCCGTGGCCTTTGTTTAGGGTTCATAACTTAAATGGTTTTTATGAGGGAAGGTTGTTGGCCTGCCGCTCAACCCGCATGTTACGTGTGTGGGTCACGTACTGGTGAGAATCTTAAGGTATCCAGTCCTACCTTGAACACATTTATATAGCGAGCCGCTTAATACAAGACAGACGCCCGCTTCAGCCGCACCTAACCTGGAGAACAGACGCTGATTTGGTATTGGTTTTGAGGCGCCAATAACTCGCCCTGACATGTAGTGTCCATGACTATAAACAGGATTTAGCCTGCTCGTCTCCACTACACCGCCAGATTCATTTACAGTTACCCAGAGAGCACCACGAGGAGGTATGAATCTCGGACTTCACCCCCCAACAGTAGTTACTAAAAGTTTGAAAGTATCATGTGTAGTTACTGTGTGTATAGTTATGAATAGTTGTCGGATTATCGTCCTATAATTATTTTTATAAATATTTTGAGCACATCGCTGAGAATAATATGCTATCTGGGCACCAATTTGGGTTTAGAGAGCGGCACTCTACAGAGAACGGTTCAAATGGTGGTGGAGGATTGGAAGAGAGAGAGAGGGAGGATGCAAAATCGACAGTAGCAGTTTTCGTTGATTTTAAAAGGGTATTTGAAACAGTAGATAGAGCAAGGTTGCTAGGAAAATTAAACAAATATGGCGTGAGGGGCGAATTGTTAAGTTGGTTGGATAGTTATTTAATTAATAGAAAGCAGTATGTAAAAATAAATGATGTATGCTCCGATTTTGTAGATGTAAAGTATGGAGTGCCACAAGGAAGTAAGCTGGAACCATCGCTATTTATAGTATATATAAATGATATGCCACAGATTCTAAATAGATGCAAAATTCACTTGTTTGCTGATGATACGTTGTTGTATTTGTCGGGAAATGATCTGGTCGAGATCATAAGTAGTATGAATGAAGGATTACGTGTAGTGGCAAAATAGATTCGTATACATAAGTTAATATTAAATGTAAAGAAAACAAAATGTATGTATATAGGGAACAATGTAGTAAATGAAAATAATGTTATAGATAGTGCTGTAATAGAATGGGTAGATAGTTTTAAGTACTTAGGCATTATACTGGATAACAAGCTAAATTGTAAAGAACATGCTAGTTATGTTACAAAGAAGTTAGCAATGAAAGTAGGTGTACTACTAGCTAGGTATAAACATTTGTTATCAGTAAAAGCGAAAAAGGTAGTTTATAATACTATTGTAATGCCACATATCACGCAATGACTTTTATTTTAGGCTAGATAAAAATTTGTTACCACAATATATTTATGTCAGTTGTTGTGAAGGAGGCAGGATGGGCATAGTCATTATATTAGGCATAAGGAAAAGTTTTATTTAGAGTTTAAAAGACAATCTAGAAGTAAAAACTCGATATTTGACAAAGCTAAGTCGATGTAGAATGAGTTACCGGAAAGTATAAGAAATAATAGATGCATAAAGGATTTTAAGGCAGAACTGTTAAAGGAAATTTTATAATTATTAAGTCGATGATGTATTATACAGTAAACTGGAAAATTAGCTTAAAGGCTCGAGAATGTATTAAGGCAAAGTAATAAGTTAGCCACATTCATTAATATGCGGGTGACATCGTGCTAGTTTTATACCGCTTAACCATCACACGAGACGACTTGGTTTGGAAGCGAACAGCAGCCAAATATAATATTAATCCTATAGCAAATTTCTGAACAGGCGACCAAAAATTTTAAAAATCTCTGGCCGGTTAAAACTTTGACGAATGATGTGCAGGCGATATCTTCGAATGATATAAAACCTGCATATCAGCCGGGCCTGAAATTGAAAATTGAAAATATCTTTTGCAGGCGTATAAAGCTCGCATTTTACTAAGCCAAGATACGACCTGGGGGCATATTATGAAATTGGTCGGAAAATACGACACCGCCGGAAAATACGTTGTCGTAAAATCCGATCCGCGGCGGATATTCGTATTATGAAACATGTATTTTTACTGTCAAACTTGAATGAATTTTATTGTTACTGCTTTCCATAAATCAATGGTTTTTTTGCTTAAATTGTGGGGTATTTAGCCGGTTGGTTGCTAAACCTTCATTCGTTCCCATAAACGAAATAAGAATTACGAACTGTTGTGCATTTGCTGAAGACCTATAACATCGAAATTTTCAGTATATATTTGTCACTTTCTTTAAATTTGATTAAAACAATTTAATTGGGATAAGTACTTACATTTTAAAATTTATTAAATTTTTAAATAATTAAATAACAGAAGAAGTATGAGTAGGTCTATTTTCCGCGCGTTTACTTCAATATCCGTAAAATCCGCGTTACACCGATTTTTATTTCATAATAGCAATTTCCGCGTTGCATCGTATTTTTTTAGTTTCATAATATGAATATCAGTCGGAAAAGTTTCATAATAGGGGCTCTGTTCTAACATTTGGGTTCGATAGTTGTACTTTCACCATCATTGATTGTAGATTACTATCTACATTGGAGAGAAAGGCCATTCGATCCATTTTTGGTTCGGTAAAGGTTACGAACGAAGGTAAGATCGAAAATATAAATAAGAGGTTTCGATCCTGCGCTAAGCTACTACTTTGGAAGAGACTTCAACCGATAACGGTCGAATAGTAAAATAAAACACACCAGCCTTAAACAAAGTAGATGATCTTAACATACGATGTGACTAGAAAAGCTCCAGATTATAATTTAATTACTGGGTAAATTATACAAGCCATTCTCGAGAAAAGTTTATGTAAATTAGTTCACACGATTAATGCAGCATTCAGACTGAAATATGTTCCACGCCAATGGAAGGTGTCTGACATAATTATGATGTCTAAACCAGTATATCGATTTTGTCTCATGAGTTACTCATTTAAAATGAGTGAAGCAAAAAAAATCGAATACGTACACAGTGTATAATACACAATTATGTCTTTGTATTTGTATTTTTCTTTTGTTCGTATTTGTGTCATTTGTATGAGGAACAGCACCAAAATAACGCGATCCGGGCGAATCGGTTTAATTTTTATGGTGCTTATTTCCTTTCCTCAGCACATTACATCTGCTCTCGAGCTGTGGAGTGTCATTATTTAACATGCCAATGTATTTTATATTTTATATTATCATAAATTAATTGTACATCTATTAATAAAATTTTATAAGTAAATTTATTTTAAATTCTATAAATTTTAAAAATAAAATGTTAATTAAAAAAGAATCGAAAATACATAAACAAAATGGCAAAAATATGGCGTTTACAATGGTTAACCCTTTGAGTGCCAAAAAGCGCAATCCTGTTCCTCAATACACTAGCCGAAATCATGTTTACACTCAAAGAGTTAATATGAATAAACAAAAAAAGAATGACACGTGACTTGCATATGCAGAAAAACAATCATACGCACGAAACTAACACAAACACATATGCTACTACTATATCATTCCGGTTACACTCATTTCGTTTCACACATTTCGGGACAAAATTGGTATACAGATAAACAAACAAACTATAAAAAACCGTATAGACGGATATCACTATCAGTCATATTTGAAAAACTGCTACTTGTCTCAAACCTATAACAGATGTTTAATTCCACCATACCAATTTGGGTTTAATGAAAATCACTTTACTGTTGAGCAAGTTGACAGAATAACGAACATCATCGAAGATACACTTGAGGATAGCAAGATACACTTCGGTATTTTTTTAACTGCAGCAGCTCAATTTTACGAAAAAGTTTGGCATCAAGGGCTAGAGTTTAAACTGCATGGACACCTGCCTAAACAATTTTACTAAATTTTTAAATCCTAAATTGCTGATCGACACTTTAGAGCAAAATGTGAAGACAATTGCGCTGAATAAAATAAAATATAACAAGTGTATCGCAAGGTAGCATATTTGGATCTCTACTGTTCATCTTATACCCCTTTTTCAACAAAGAAAAACAAAAAATCGGCTCAATTTTAGTCCAACCCACACAAATGTGTGAGTAAAAAACCATCGTATGTAATGGCGTTGTTGATAAAAAATTTCGCTTGATTTGAAGTAACACCAACACAATTGTGTGTATAGATATAGTGTTTTTTTCGGACGAAAATAAGTTAAAAAGGAATTCACAAATGTGTAAGTTGGTTCAAAAAACATACAAAACTAAATTTTTGGCATGGTACTTTTGCCCTACCCGCACAATTGTGTTAGTAAAACTCTAAAGGGATACCATGGGACTTACGGAATATTTAAGGTATTACAAGCAAACTTTATATATCAAAATGTGAAGTGGGTTTCCATAGAACTTAACTGAAACAAAATTTCATATGACAGCAAAATATTTTGGCATAGCTCTCTCCTGTTAAGGCAAGATGGAAACATCACATTAAAAATAGAAAAAGAATTGAAAATCAAATGTAGGGAAATGTACTGGATTATGGGTAAAATTCTGAGTTTACTATTTATAACAAATTGCTTCTTTACCGGTCCTATGGTATCCAGCTCTGGGGTCGTGCCAAGAATATCAATGCACAAATGATACAATGCTTTCACAATAAAGCGCTGCGCCTGCGTAGCACTTTTAATGCTCTGTGATATATTAGGAACCTCCATAGGGACTTAAAGACGTAACGCGTAAACACGTACAGCGATTATCTTGGGGCGTGAAAATACAAGCATTGTTTTTTTTTTTGGTAGATAGGCCCGACAGAGTTGATCGTCAGCAAATACGTATTTTATAGCCACTTAATTTTATCTTGATAAATAATTTACTGTCTATCATTCTAGCCAATGCTACTGATTAAGGGAACCCTAATCGGAAAGAACAGATAAAGGGAAGTACTTCTTGTGCGTTGGCCTGTTTTGATCAAAATTTGATTACAGTCAATTTTTAATTGTTTTATACTCGCCTTGATTTTTTTTTTAAAATGAAATATTAATTGTCCAGTGGATTTAATGTCCTTTGAAGGTCAATTAATACCCCCCCCCCTCCCCTCCAACTCCCCCCCCCCCCCCCCCCCCCTCCTCCCACTCTTTCATTCACGCACAGACGAGTGCGAGTTTTTGTTTGTGTGAGTAGAGATTTCTGCCAAAAGTTTGTGGAATCGTTTTGTTATCACATATTTTTGTTCTTCGGGAAGTTTTTATAAACAGCATCGAGGGATTTAGATGTTTACGAGGCGACGGTTAGGTGGTTGGTTTTTCACATTCGCCGTTCTGTCAGGGGGTTGTGAGATTTCTCTGATCAATAAACTGCGACGATTAATCTGTTAGTTCAGTCCTGTAAGTATGTTTGCCAAATTGGGGTAGCTAAAATGTATAAAAAAGAACGAACTGAAGCAAGTATGCCAATTTGTGTTTTTATTTTTTTTTACCGCCGATATCCATTATTCATTTTATTTTTATTTGCTTAAAATATCCTTATTTCGAGGGCGGGTTCTTTTATAAATTTCGTGCAAAAAAGTTTAACTCATCCGATTTTCAGGTTTAGTGAAGAGTTAGTAAGATCGTGACGACATAAATTAGAGTTGAAATATTTTTGTAAACTTATTACTCTAATGTTTAAACCTTCCTTTGGCATCTAGGCGACATTAGCTGTTATACGGCACACTCTTTGTACTAAATCCTTTTCTTTACCATTTAAAGTGGCGAAAGCATTAAAAATTTATTATTTTAAATGAAGCTGATTTTTTAATTTTTGCAGTTCTATAACACCATCGGAAAGTGAATCGGAAGGCTCGCAGCGATCGTCGACTGGAAAAGATTTTGAAATGGTCGATCCAGCCGATGTTGATAATCCCTAATAATTTTTTATATTAACATATATTTTATTATATTTAAGTAATTTAAATAAAACATATTATTATTAATTAATATTATTATTAATGTATAAATAGACGGTGAACATTTTATTGGTTTGTTACAAAAAAAAAAAAAAAATTCCATAAATTCTGCAAAATTACAGTGCTCGCATTTTAACAAAAAAAATCTAAAGTTAGCTACTTTGCAATAGTGGAACTAAAACAATGATTAGTTACAAATTGTTATTAAAAAAAAAATATATTGTAATATACTAATCTTTTAACTATTCTGAATTTAGAAGCAGGATCTTTAATTTCTGCTTGCAAAACAGAATGTGTAAGGCGATATTTTCTAATTTAGGATTCTTCAAATCACTACTTAGGAAGGGGGGGCTATCTATATGATGTAAATCAGGAAAAAATAAATTAGGTTTTAATTAAAGCACAATAGAGAATTATTAATATTTTATTATTATAAATTATTTTAAACAATTCCATATTGTATTTATTTAATTTTGTTTTGTTTTGTTAAAAAGGATAAATTTTTAATTTGTTTTTATATAAATTAAATAAATACTTTTTCAAAATATAATTTATAATTTTATACATAACACACACACACTTGATACATTTTATATATAATATTAATTTAATTAGCTATATAGGATTATAAAATATAATATATTATTTCTGATACAAAATTAGTTTAAATTATTTTTTGAACAAATAAACAAAAAAAGCATTAAAAAAATTATTGATGTGTACATTTATAAAAAAAAAAAAAAAAATCTCAGAGACGGTAACCATATTTTGAGGAAAAACAAATTGTTATAAAAATATACAAATAAAATTGCAAAAAAGATTTGAAATTTTTGAATTTTCTTGGTTAGTCTAGTGTCGTCCATTTATATACCAAAATAATCGGAGTGTAAAGAAATAGATGATCTCGATGACGCCGAGTACACTGAATCCCAGAAGTAAACCGGCTGTTCCACCAATGGACACTGAAATGGAATATCTCATGGTACACTATTAAATATTTTATGAATATTAAATTTTAATAATTTTGCTATTTTTATTTTAATATTATAGAACTAGTGTGTAAAAGCACTCGACATCGTTAATCCATCTATCATCGGTTCCGCAGCGATGTTAATTTTTTATTGAATTCAGAATAAAAGTGTGTTGTTTGTAAGGTTTATTATGAACGTCATATTTTTACGCGGTTTTGGTAGATTAAATGGATTTTTCAGAATTAATTTGTTTTTTAAAATTTAAGCTAAACTCTATTAGCTATGATTTTTAAAAATCTATCTGTAAAACAACAAAACAAATGCCAGTGAATTACTATGCAGAACAAAGAATGTTCAACACTTTGTAACTCGGAAAGTTTTGGCCAGACTGAAATTATTGACTTTTGTTAAGATGAATTTAGCTTTGTGGAATTATTTCGATGGTTTCCCATATGAACAAAAGGGGGGTGAAAGTTGCATTGGTACTCAGTCAAAATCATTTAGTTGCAGATTGGTAATTTTGCTGCGATCATAGTGGCCAAATTTTGGTAGCCAGGTGTCAAGCAAAAGCATTGCGCTTACGTGTTGCCATTTAAAGGATTTGAACAGAGACGCTATTTGGGAATCCGTTTCAAATAAAAATTCAATTCGAACATGATTTGGTATTTGTAAATAGTCGATATTAAAGAAAAATACTAAAAGAGCGGCGCTGTTGGTTGTTGCGGTATTGAAATGTCAACACCGTTTTACATGGCGAGTGAATTTACAAATAAATTGATTAAAAATTCTTAAACGAGGGAAATTTGTCAAAAGTAAATAATTTATATTTATTTATTATTAATGAATGAATTTAAAATTAAAAACTACTAAAAATATCAATATTATTATGAAATATTAGTTAAAGAAATTACAGAATTTTGGCGTTCAAGCAAGAATTTAAAATAAAACAGTGAAGTTAGTATTCGGCAACAATTAAACGCAGGTTTATGGAGCAGTTATTGCAGCAGCAAAATGACAAGGCAGTAGAGATAGGGTACATCATCCCGAACTATAAAAAAGATGGTGCTGCTCGGAAAACGAAAAAAGCCACTCTTAAAAGGACGTACAATGAGTACGTTGATATGGACAACAAAAGAAGAGAATTTCAACCTGAACTAGAATTAGCACATCAATACTATAAATATAGGCAAATAGTATGGGAAAGATTTACGAAATATGTTGACGATATGCCTCAGCGCCTAAACTCATCATCCTTGCCATCAACACCAACTCCAGATGCATCCTCCAAATTCAACTTTGCCCAACTTTAAGAGTCAAATAACAACGACCAAGCAAATGAAGCTTCATCATTCAGCAAAACTAATCAATCATCTGAATCATCAAGAAGCAGTGAACATCAGTAAATTAAAAAATTCGTTCAATAATTAAAACAACAAGACGTCCGAATGCGAGGTTTATATAGAGAAATCCGCACAGCTGAAGACATACTAGCAAGCAACAACAGATCCAGACCCGCGTTACGGCGTAAATTAAAGAATATGGAGACGAAATAATCTGCATGGAAGCTTCTGAAGAACGGGAAGTCAATTTAAAATATTTCGTAGAACTGTGGCGGAATAGAATTCTCATTATCAGTATTAATTGTTCGCGTACATTGTTGAAAGAAGAAGAACAATGCACAGTTAAGCCTTTGGAAATTCGTCTACCACCAGTGGAACTCCCATATTTTTATGGAGATTACACGCAATGGGTTGGTTTAACTGACTCTTCCAAACAGCTTATTCATAATAACAATCATCTTACGAACACGTACAAAATGAACTACTTAAAAGGCCACGTGCAAGAGCCAGCCGAAAAATTAATACGCTATTTGGAACCTATCGGAGACAACTACGATACAGCCTGGGAGATCGTGGAGAATCGCTTCAACAACAAAATATTACTTGTATGTAATCTGTTAAACACCTTATTAAGTGAACCAACTATCAACACGGAATCCGAAGCTGCGATCAAAAGTTTATATGACACAACAACCGAATGTCTATTCGCTATAAGGAATACAGGCATTAGAATCGACACATGGAGTCCATTCATCATCTTTACTTCGTTAAAAACATTGGACAACGAATCACGACGTCTATATGAAAGTTCTTTAGAAAATTCAAGAGAATGCCAAGAGACAAGCCAGTTTTTGAAATTTCTAGAAAGGCGTTTTCAATCCTTAGAGTCTACCTCTCTCTCTCTCTCTCTCTGGCACTATACATCCCATCAAGGGATTTGGCCGCCTCAAATGAGGTTTCATAATCATACTTTCATTTCGGATAATGAGTGATTAATTCATTGATCCTAAACCAGCCGTGAAAATTGTTCCTTGTCACCACCGGGAATCGAACCCGGGACCTCCGGTAGCTGGAGCAAGCATGCTGACCACTTTGCCACCGGGGCGGCCTTAGAGTCTACCGATAGGCAATAAGTCAATACCAATACAACAACCCAGGTATCAAGTATACCAATTAAAACATGCTTCGTAGCTGCAACACAACCAACTTTTATTTGCGTATGCTGTCAACAAAACCATCGAACGGAAGTATGCCAACGCTTTAAAAACTTTAAAAACATGAGCACTTCCGAACGAAATCAAATGGTTATATTACACAATTTGCGTAGAAATTGTCTAAGCAAAAATTTTGCGACAATAAACTGCAGATTTAAAACCAATTGCAAGGGCAACCACCATACATTGCTACATGTAAAAAAACCGGAACAGCAAAACAGCTATACGAAACTGGACATATCAACGTTCGACAAGGATTGTGACCCAGTGCTCTTAGCAACAGCTATGGTAAAAGAACAAAACTATATACCAACAAGTTAGTTTTGTTTTCACTTCAACATTTACCTAGAAATACTAAAAATAGTGATCAAGCCTCCACCCGAGGTAAGCGCACCATTCCCTAGATAAACAATCGTTGTTTTCGATGTCGTTTTGTGTTTATCGATGTATTAGACAACTGCTGTTTGCCACTAAAATTTACGCCAGTTCAAACAAAAGCCATATAGTGGTGACCCCGATCTGATTTGGGGATATATTAAGCAAATTCCCATCCGTTCTGTTATCAAACCGTTACAGCACATTTGTTAACTATCAACCGCCTAGCATACATCACAAAATTGCTCACAGTTAGCTGCCCTAACGCGTGGGAGTAATCCATTTCCCCATACATCATAATGGGTGATTCTGTAATTCAGGACTCAATCAAACGACAGTCAGCCAGCAATCACCACAAGTACCATTCCAACATCAAGTGTAGAGAGTGTCGCAGTCCAGGAACAAGATATGAAAATCCTGCTAACCAAGGTAAATCCAAGCCAGACTCACAATCAGGGTTGTGCCTCCTTTAGGTCAGATGGAATTATTGGATCACTTATCTTAAAGCTAGCTCCGTTGGTGTCACAGGATCTCAGGGTTTGGTTTCACATTGGGAAGAAACAATTTATTCTCGGCATTTTCTCAACGCTTTGAAAGACCGGAATCTAGCACACCGTATATACCGATCTAAAAAAATTCCATTTTAGAGAGGTTATGCGAGTCTAAACAGACACAAATCTACAGATTGTTGCAGGGTTTATAAATTGGTTATATGGAACCATCGCAGCTATTCCGTCGCATGAAAACAAATGAAGGAAGTAGCGTCGATCATAAATTTATCAAGATGACATTGCTTAAACGTCTATTCAACCGTGCGTAGGAAATATTAAGGAACTCGCTCGTTCAATCACCCTGAGAATCAGATCGATTCCTCTATTTTGTTGCAATTAAACAAAATTAACCGTCACATTGAAGAGAATGCACGTGGTAGGTCACAAAATGTTAATGATCGTAAACCTCGCTCACAAAGTAAGTTATCCAGCAGACATTTCACTACTTCAGAAGGTTTGTAGCAACTGGTGCGCTATTTTCACAAACGATTGAAGGGCGTAGCCTGAAATTTTAAACCAATTTACTTAGATAGATAGAATATATCGATGGTGAACCGCACAAATATGATAAGTACCAAATTTGGTAAATCGGAGTTAAGTACAAAATTTGTACTTAAATCCGTTTTACCAAATTTTGTACTTATCATATTTGTGCGGTTGACCATCGATATTTAGATCTATAGAACTTAGAAGGCATTTCATATGGACATTCATTTTTGTAGATGGCACGTTGCCGATCACAGAAGCAGATTTACAAGTCATTTTGTCAATATCAGACTCCAAGATTAACGGTGACAACATAATACTATTTATGTTAGAGTGTTGCTCTTATTAGAGGAGTTCAAAGAGATTGCATTTGGCGTCCAAGGGAATACAAAAGTTAAACACCACGTAACACAACGTATTACAACTGGGGGCCTTCCAATTGTATGCAAAAATCTCCAGGATTTCACTCATCAGTTACGATGATGTATAGTATTTTCAACTATCGACTTATTGTGAGCCTACCTTCAGATCACCATCGAATATTCCGAGTTTTCAAAACCACAAAATCAACACCGTTGTGAACTGGTTAATTCACACTCAATTACACAATAGAACATCTAAAAATTATGTTCAAGAAATTAAGCAACTCAGGTTTAGTGATCAGCGTCAAAAATGTCATTTGGTAAAAGATCAAATTTAATTTTTTGAAGATGAAATCAGTGCAACAGGAATCAAACCATACATTGAGCACGTTAACGATATGATCAAATTCAACAGACCGAAAAGAAGAAACCAGAACAGTGTTCAACACACAGATCTCACGTTTCAGGGTACCAACTATCATAGTGACAGATTAGGGAGCGATTAGGGATTCCTAAATAGAATTAGAGCTACGGAATTGCTGTGCAGATCTATGTTGTTCTTAACATTGTTGCTTAGATTAGCGTGTATAGGAAAACGTAGATTGCATCTAATAAAGGCTTGCCGAAGCCGAGCCCGTTCAAGTCTCTGATGTTTCAACTTGTAGTGGCGAAATTTATGGTTATATGCAGATGATATTACGACAAGAACCACTCAAGAGAACGCATTAGATAATAGAAACACAATCAAACTACAAAATTTAAATTTTTTTTATGAAAGTACTTTTGCTGTTTCTCCTGAACACAATGTATTGATCAAAGTACCCTAAAACGCATCATTCCATTTCTGTAATGCGGACCTCCAAAGTTCCTCATGCCAATGAAAAATTCGAGGAAAACGTTTAAAACCGGTTTGAACCGATTTAGTTGCAACCAAAGACAGCGACAGACTGATGGACAATCATCAATCGTGAATATCATGCTTAGTGAATATCATATGAGCTTTGAACCCCGTATCGAGTGGGTGTTGTATATGTGGAGAAAACCACATGTATTAAATTGCGATCAAAACTTTAAAGAACAAAATGTTAAATAACTCGACCTGCACAAACATATGAAAAGTCAAAATTTGAGCCAAACTTAAACTGGATGCACACGTCATTATGAATGACTTAAAACGCACTTAAAAGAGGTGTGCGCCTCACAAAATTGTTAAAAATGTTGAAATCTGGCCTCTTGAATTATGGCCACAATGTGTTTAGGTTCTTGTTCTCGTTGACCTCGAGATTTGCGTCAAACATTTCAATATAAACGGTCGTAGTTTTTTTATTTTATGAATGGTGCCACCTATCGGTATTGATTTATGAGCGCAGATGGACTTAGTGTCACGCTGCTACTCATGATAGAACTAATAGTTTTTAATGAGTATTGCAAGCATCTTCTAGAATCTGGATGTCTTCTACTTCCATTCGTTGAGACGGAACTCTGCACTTTAACATTTTTATATTATTTTCGGCAATTACCTTAGATTAAGAAACCGTTAGATTTGCAAATTGAATTGGAAAGTGAGGAGCACAATTTTAACATTTTTTTTTTGGTTCTCATTTTAATATTGCGGCGGGGCCCCAAATGATAAAATTATTATAATTTTTGAATAGTAATAGGATCTGGAAAAGCCTAAATTGGGAAGATCCAGAATTGGTTATCTTTTCTGTATAAAGAGTTTGCTATTAATATCTCGAAGTCAACTTACCGAGAAGATCAGTAAACGTGAATAACACTTTTCGTACATAACGTACCGTTGGATATTTTTGAACGGCCACCAGTGATCCAGTACTGCCCAGTAATGTTTTTGTACCTGGTAGAACCTAAGAAGGAAAACGAAACCACATTTATAAGGTTTCTGATATGGCAACAATGTTTTAGAAGTATTACTTACGTGAATCTGTTCGATTATGATAATCGAATCCGAGCAGTTCGGTTCACAGAAGCAATTTATCGCGCTATCTTTTGATCGGAATTGTAAAAATATTTCTGAGAATTGAAAACAGATGTTAGCGCATATACCTGTAATTATATTTTATTGATTTAGTAGTTACGTACCTTTCTTTTTTGGGAAACATCGCTTTAACGTTTGGTAGCTGCACACTCGTTTAGGGTTAGCAACTGAAACATAATAATTTTTAATCATAACATTCAAAGTAGTACTATAAGTTTAACTGAACATAAAAACTTGTAGTTTAGTACAAATTATTATAAGTGCGGGACAAGTTAAATCTGTATTAGTGAAAGTAAACCAATTTACTTAAAATTTAGTCCATCGCTAGCCACTTCTTTTCGCATCCATCCGGCAGCATACGATAACCATGTCGGCTATCAATGAATCAACCCAGATTTTGGTATCTTTATATTATGTGAACCGCTGCTCAGACAGTCCATGCAGTACATAATTTTGTCGTATCTGGAGTTAGCAACTCATAATACGCGACACCAAGCCGATCCCACCGAATACACAACATGAGTTTGATTTTTCATTTTTGGGTTATCGTAGTGGATCCATTTCTCATCACCAGTGGCTATGCGGTGCAAAAGACCTTTTCTTCTATGCCTGGCAAGCAGTATTTCACATACACAAAATCGGCGTTCAACACATCTCGGCTTCAGTTCATATGGAACACAATTTCCTTGCTTTTGAATCATTCCGAGTGATTTTAAAAGATGTAAAATTGTTTGTTGAGTAACTAACACTCCTAATGTAAGTGCAAGTTCTTTTTTGTTTAATAATGCTACCAATTCTGCGTCTTCAAATTAAGGAAGTAAATCAAAAGTTCCCGCAGATGACGCTTATTCGGCTCAAAACTCGACATTTTGCTCTGTCGTGGACAGATGTCCAACCTTAGGATATTATGACATTTTACATTAGACAATTTTAACCATAACTTACTGCTGGCACCATCCTTTATCAATTAAATGGCGGAGACTTATTTGCATACCCAATAATTTAATAATTATTTTATATTTTATAAAATTTTATTATTTTATCCAATTTTTATTTCCAACTATTTTTACACGAGGGTAACTCCGAAAGTGTCACACTGAGACTAAAGCGATGCCACATACACATATCTACGGACGACTTCTAAAAACAGATTTGGCATTTACGAATTAATTACAGCATATTTTTGACTTAAGTTAATGAGATAATGGGGTCGATTCCGGGATCTAAAATTTTATGTTATGTTATTTTTGTTTTATCAATACAAATTTCAATAGGAAGCGGGGAAATAAAATAACATAACAGCAATTTTATGCCTCGAGAATCGGGCCCAATATGTATTATATCTTAAACTAGTAGCCAAAATAATAAAATTGCAATTATTTAATAATTTTAATTGAAAAATAATCATTTTTCTATTTAGCCGTTTCTAGAAACGATTTTTGCTCTGGATGGTATAATTTTACACGTGAGCGCACAAAAATCTAAAAACGATTTCCGAACTCATCAAAATAATTTAAACGATTTTTTTCTCTGTTCCTAGTGTTGCACTCGTGTGCAAGAGGATAAAAAATATCCGAGTTTTTTTGAGCTAAAAACCGAGCGCACCCTATAAATCGGTATATTTTTAACTCCACTTTGTTTCTGATTTTTGCGGGGTTTTTTGACATCTGAGTTTTGTTTTGAAAAAACTCAATTTTTAATAGTCGGCTAAACTTGATTCAATCATAAACATTTTCGTTAATATTTTATTAAAATTTAAACAACACTAGGAAATATATTAAATTCACTTGTAAAGGAAATTGACGTTTAAAATACTAGGAACGGTCAAGTTTATATGCCAAGCCAAAAATAAACTCGTTCATTTGTGTAATAAAAAAAAATGGGATATTTTACTGAAGTGAAGTTAGCCGGGGTAAAATATGTCAAAAACATATCGATTTTTTATGTCAGAATGTTGTTTTGTTCAGTTGTTTTGTTTTTGTTTGATTAATCGGTTGTCACATACATATCTAATTACAGACGATTCGTGCGTAAATTTATTTTGCCTCGCCACATACAAGAAAAAAATACGGACAATTTTTACAACAACAGTTCTTTATATTTTGTTTTGAGCTGAATGTTTATACCGCCATTTCTATACATTTTAAAATTAAATAAGTTTACCATACCATATTCATGATGAGCTTTTGATAAAAATATTAAATTAATGTAAAATAAATTGTTCTTTGAAATTTTTGACATTGTTTTGTAGTAATCAAAGAAAAACACAACAGAGAAAAAAATCGTTTAAAATTTTTTGATGAGTTCGAAAATCGTTTTTAAATTTTTGTGCGTTCGTTCACGTGTAAAATTATACTATCCACAGCAAAAATCGTTTCTAGAAACGGCTAAATAGAAAATTGATTTTCGATTAAAATTATTAAATAATTGCAATTTTATTATTTTAGCTACTAATTTGAGATATTTTACATATTATCTCATTGATTTGAGTCAAAAATATGCTGTAATTAATTCGTAAATACCAAATCTGTTTTTAGAAGTCGTTCGTAGAAATGGGTATGTGGCAACGCTTTTACTTCAAAACAATATCAAAAATTTCAAATAAAAAATTATTTTACATTAATTTAATATTTTTATTAAAAGCTCATCATGAATATGGTATGGTAAACTTATTTAATTTTAAAATGAATAGAAATAAATGGCGGTATAAACATTCAGCTCTAAACAAAATATAAAGAATTGTTGTTGTAAAAATCGTCCGTATTTTTTTCTTGCAAGTGGCGAGGCAAAATAAATTTACTTTGATAATAGAAAATGTATGCGCTCGTTTAATTCTAAATAACTGCAGCTCAACCTCACGACCTATCTATATTAATAAAAAACAAATGGCGCATGTATGACTGATCATCACTAAAGAACGGTTAAACCGATTTGGCTGATTTTTGTTGTTGTTGTATTCGTAATTATCAGGACAAGGTTTGTATGAAGAAAATTCGGAAAATCGAAAAATGATGATTTTGTACGGTTTTTTCACACGTATCCGATCCAGATGCTCTTTTAGAAGATACAAATTGGAAAATTTTAGTAGACAACTCTGAAACTTCTGGAAAAACTTGAAGAAAATTGAATTTTGTTTTTCAGTTGAGAACGGCTGAACCGATTTGGCCAAATCTTTTTTTGTTGTATTCGCAATTACCAGGAGACGGTTCTTACGAAAGAAAATTTTGGGAAAATCTACCGAAAAAATTGGAAAATTCGGAAAATCGAAAAATGATGTTGTTAAGTTGAGAACGGCTGAACCGATTTGGCTCAATCTTTTTTTGTTGTTTTCGCAATTGCCGAAAGAAAATTTTAAGAAAATCCACCGGAAAAGTCGGAAAATTTGGAAGATCGAAAAATGATGTTTTTGTGTGGGATTTTGCACGTATCCGATCCAGATGGTCTTTTGGAAGAGAAAAATTGGAAAACTCGGAAACTTCCGGAAAACCCGAAGAAAATTGAATTTTTTTCCAGCGCATCAGTTGATTGGTACTGAATTTGCAAACGATAGATAAACCAACGTGCAACATTTCCAAAAAATAAGCAATGGCGAAAGTACCACAAACTTGCTTTGTTTTGTATGAATAAATTAAAGTGATTGAGCCACAGTTACAGGCATAAAATAATCAGCTAGCTAATACTTTAATAATAAGTCGATCGGTAGTGGAAATTCTGTTAACTGTTATTTTTAAGCGTGTAATTTTCCAGGCACACACCAAACACCGCATTGAAGCGCTTCAAAGGCAGTTTCTGGTAAGTGTTTTTCAAATACAACCTTTTTTTTCTGATGAGTAGTAACATCAGTATCAGTTAATTTGAATTTTCACTTTAAAAAAATAATATTAGAAGAATCGTTATTCGCTTATTCGCATTAAGTAACTGGCTCTCGGTTAAGAACCTCTTTATAAACCACCCATTTCCACTGAGTCTTACACGTATAAAACCGTGCAGGGACTCCGAAGCAACCGTAACAAAGCGTTACGATGAACGCATTATTAATTGGCTGCCGAGGTCGTGAGATTTTACAACTCTCAATTCTTTTCAGAAGGGTTATTTAAAGTCACCGGGTTATTCTGATAAACCAGCAACAATAGACGCTTTGCGGATTAATTACAGCTGTTGATTTAAAAAAATAATAAAGTAAAAATATCTGGCAAATGAAATGCGCTTTAATTTCACATGCTCTTTGGTAATTATAAATCAAAATCATTTATAACAAAATTTGCAGAAAAATCTTCTATGTGTGCACGCCCGCGAAGATTTCTGCGTTTGAAAAGTCAGAGCTGGACCCCGGGGTCTAGGGGCTCAGTACAAATTTTTCGTAAAATTTTAATTTTGGCTATTTTTTTCTTGGGAATAAGTTTAGGAAAGGGATTATATGAAATTAGTGACATGTTCGAATACGAGGGATGCGCCCTCTGAATCAAGGGGTCCATTCTTTTGCGTTCATGTACCATTTATCTGATTGTAATGAAACGTTGATGATGGATTGTGTGCATGCGTGCGTGAAGGTTTCTGAGTTGGTAAAATTAGAGCTGCCCAACTAACAATTTTGAAATTTATAAGCATCATATAAGAGTTAAAATGCATCTTATATTAAACTTTTAAGAGTCTTCTGGCGAACTTTTTGAGCATATAAGGTTAAAATAAGTGACGTGTAAGGTGTATATAAGTATCATATAAGGCTCATCTTTCTTGAGAAAGAATGATATAAGTTATAAGAATAGTCGTACAGTAGTCTTTCGTGAGGTTATTATCAGAATATAAATTCTTATGTAAAAGCGTTTTAAGACTTACGTTGTATTCCTTCCTATATAATTCATCGTTATAATCTTTGAAAATTATGTTATAGGATTATACAACTTTAATGACTCTTAATTCAGTTTTATAACAAACTTGGTATTATCATTGACAATTAAAACAGATAAATTAAATTAAAACAGATAATGCTTGAAAAACTAATTGCTTTTTATATAATTAAAATTTACATTGAAATTATCATAGAATTTAGCTGCGAATTCAAATTTTTCAATTAAATATAATAGCTACCTGATCTAATTTTTTTGCGCTCTTAAAAATTCGAATAATAAAACAAAGAATTATTATTATTTAAAAAAATAAAAATTATAAAAAAAACAAATATCATAAAATGAACTAATTAAAATAGTATATAGCACTTGTTATGAGAGGAAACTCTATAAAAGCACTTACTAAATTCCTAAAATTGTCAAAATATACCAAAATATTCCATTTGAAAAAAACTTTTCTAAAAAATTAGAAAATGGATGCTTTGGAAATTCATAAACCAATATGGACGAAATGACGTTCTATGTGAAATATCTTATAAGTGACTTATAAGAAAACGTTTAAATTAGTTTCCAGGGTCGGCTTGAGTTTATATACTTCGGTAAAACTGAAGAAATAAATATAAATTAATCAGCAAAATATGCAAAGAATTCTACACCATTTCCTGGACTTGGCCTGATTCACCTGATACAACAACTCGGTTATACTGTTGCTATACTATGTATTTGTATACTTTGTCATCAAATAGTTAAATGAGTTTACCCTGAGCCCGCCACTGATAGAAATGTCACCTAAAATAATATTTTTAATTATTTTCTAATGAAAGAATATAGTAAATATCTTATAAGGGAAAAGTATGAGTTTTTCTTATACAAAACATCTAAGAGTATTTAAAGAATATTTTTATCTTTATCCTATGTAAAAATAAAGTAAGTATGTAATAAGGGAGAGGTATGAGTTTTTCTTAAAGAGAACTTATCCAAGAATATTATTAAGAGAATATTTTGCCACTGGCTTATATTTATTTTACTATATTATTTTAAATAAAAAAACTGAATTAAACAGTAATATATCTAATACTCGATTTTTAACATTAATTAGTTTTAGAGTTACGTCGATCACTAAGTTTTGTTTTCTGCGGTACTCAAACAAATGTCATATTTTCTAAAAGAAACACACTTTAAAGGCTCTTGTTAAAGAGTTTAAACAATATGGAATCTTATAGCGTTCTCTATAAAAATTTGTTTATGTTTTAATCTTACAAAACTCTTGTTCAATAGAAATCCTAAAGAACACTCATAAAGAAAGAAATTAGGAGCTCTGTAAGACTAAATATGTCTTGGCTAAGAAAACTTTTCCACTAAAAACAATAAGAGTATACTAAGTGAGATGTAAGAAACAGCATTACAACAGAATCTGTCAAGGTGTAAAAATGACATGTAAGAATATAATATAGTTTATAAATCGACATTTCTTTGACAAGAAGCTAATAAGTATTCAGTTTAAACATTCTTGGAGAATGTTATTCTAGGGCTCTTTTAAGTGAAAAATATTCTTAAAAGACAATTTATAAGGCAAAATGTTAGTTGGGTGGGACCCTGGGTCTAGGGGCATCGGTAATATGTTTTTCTAAAATTTCAATTTTTATGCTTCCGGTGATGCTTCCGATACTGAACTCAGTACCTAATGAATTTCTGTCATATGTAATTCAAAGTACATATTTTTAATTTCTCCCGTGCAACGCCGGGTAGTTCAGCTAGTAACCTAATAAAATACACTATCGCTACACCACTCCGCCTCATGAGAAAACGTGGAGGTAACATTATCCTTCCGCCTGTTCTAGTAACCATCATCGTTGATGCTTGGGGTACGATGTTTAAATTAGTTGCTCGTAGAACAGAAGCCTGTCATGGGCTAATGTTGTTCGTTACTGGTTCGGACAATCTGTCAGATTCGTCGATAGGCAAGAATGCATCGTTTAGTGATTATTCTACCACGAAATATTTATCCTTTCGATCCTTTACTTTGAATAACAGGACGTTGCAATGGTGTTCGTACGCTGTCGACTCTGAATAACTGGGTACAATCTCTCAACTCTCTTTAAACAAACACTTTACTGGTATATTATGTTGAACTGAAACCGTTTGGTTTAATTCCATAAATATCATGAGAATCAAACTGCCGAGATCAGTGGACATTTTTGCTCGTACTTCAAAATTTTGTATCCACCCTGATATCAAATTGGCAGCAATCGTTTGTGCCGTCATGTTAATAATTAAAATCGCAGTAGGCCATTGAATGAATCTCTCTACTGTTAAATAATAGTGATATTTCTCTGTTGAAAACGCTCGTTTGGCATGACGTATGAAGAAATTAGCGTTTTACTGCGACGGTGCATTTTTGTTCGTTGACATTGTTGACATGACTGATGTGGTTAAATATCGGATTTAACGAGGTGGTGTTTCTCATTTTTTTTTTGAAAATGAGAATATTAACGGTTTGTGCTCAACCGTTGCAAGTTCTCTGTCACATTTACTATAATGTTCTTTTGTTGGTGAACGAGTTGTCTTAAAAAAAGCAAGCGGCTCCGTCTCTGTACCTTCAATAGCTACATCTGGTGCGGCTACTACTAGCTGAAGTTCATCATTCTGTTCTGGATGTGCTAAGATGATAGTGTTAACTAATAAACTTTGCAACGTTTAAATACCACATTGGGTTCGTTAGACCATTTAGTGTGGGAGAAATCTCTTTAAAACTTGAGCTACTGTTGGTTGATTGATAATAATTTCGGATTTTCTCAACTTTTACTGGCAACCGAAATTACACTTTGCTACGTTTTTACTTAAATAGTATTCTCGAAGTTGTTGAAATACTACTTGTAAATGCTGTTTGTGCTCCTCTCAATTTATGGACGCGGTCGCAATGTCATCAGTAGGCGGAACCAAGAAATTTAATCCATGATGAACCTCGCTAATCAGTCATTGTTGTGTTTGCGCCTCGTTTCTTAATCTAAAAGGCTGTGGTGGGAGGGTTCTCGGACTAAAATAACTGGTGGTAACGATATGTTGGGTTAAATCTCTCTTCGCTGGTTCTCGCTTGTGGTAAAGCAGTGTTATATGTTGATATTGTTGAAGTATATCTACGAAAGGATGTAAATTGTGATTTTAATCAGCTGAACCAAAGCGCTTAATAAATAACTTTGTTACATCGCATCTATTAAATTGTTAGGCCCAAATCGATAAGTAGTTTGGAATGTGTGATAAAATTAATACCGATTATGGTTTTGTTTACGTCTACCGCATACAAAAATTTCTGGAACCCAGGTGCAGCTTTTCTTTTTTATTAGGAGCCCTAATACCCCTTTACGGATCCCTAATTAAAAAATGCCGGGGTATTAAAATTCAAGTTCATTAGGATCATCTGATAGTGGACATAGCGGTCTGGAATTTAATGTTGCTTCACTCTGGCACAACAAAGTTGTTAATTCCTCATATGTTAGTAGCAAAGATGCTGCAGCATTCGTCAAAATTCGTGGTATTGTCACTAAACATATTTACAACTTACTCCTCCCGGCTATGAAACGTTTGAGGGCAACGAGAAATCCTTGTGTAGTTAAATCACTGACCAGTTCTATACATATTACATTCCTTCTATATGCATACTCCTTCTGACTCTTTGTTCCGCGGCGCTTGGACATTCGAAATTTGATGGGCTAAGCATAGTCTATTTTCGTATGTTGTGTCTTACATGTGTGATGGAGCGCGTGTTCTACTTCCATCATTATATCCAACGATGAGCACAAATAAACAAACCAATAAAATCATACACACGGTATTTTATATTTAAATATTATTATGTTTTATTTTGTTTTAAACGTTTATATTATTACTTAATTGTTCTTAATGTATTATATATTCATAAACTATTATATTAATAATAATTATTATTATTATTATTATTATTCTCTTTATTTAGAAAAAAAAACAGGTTACATACATTAATACAAATCATAAACTATTTCTAATAAAGTTAGAGCTCCTAATAGGTTTTTAGAACCTGTGGGGGAGCAAGAAAGAAAAAAATCATGAAATTTAGGTTGCCAAAAGTGTACAAATAAAAATAATAAATTAAAAACTATCATAAAAGAATAAATAAATAATACATACAATAAAATTAAAATTCCAGCTCATATTTAGTGAATACAATACAAAAAAGAAAAATTAGAAGTAGGTTTCAATATTGTCTATATTAATCAGCCAATGTCGAATCATTTTATCAAAATAGTGTTTGCGGCCAATCGGAATGGATTTCAACTCTATTGGTAATTTGTGAAACCAATACAATCCCATATAAAAGTAAGACCTTCTGAACCTTTCATTATTACAACGTAAACCGGCAAAGTTGTTCGGATTCCTTAAAGTATACGTGTGATGAATACGACTATGGAAACTGGAACTCCGAACAAAAAACATCTTTAATACCTTATAAACATCGAGATATCTTAAAGGTAATAATTTCAAATCTCGAAATAAGGGAATTGTTGGAGTTGTTAAAGGCCGACAATAAATCAATTTAATAATCCGTTTTTGTGAAATGTATAGGTCCTCTATATTGGAAAAATAAATCCCACCCCAGCTTGATATACCATACATAATAATAGATTCAACTAGTGCATGATATAGAACTCGCAGTGTTGACGGTGGGCATAATTGCTTCAGATGATAGAATTTATAAGCCGCAGTAATAACATTTTTTCTGACAATGGTGAGATGAGAATTCCATTTCAACTGCGAATCGATGGTAACTCCTAAGTACTTAAACTCATTTACGAGGGAAATTTCTAAGCACTGCGATGAACATGAGTGTCCAGAGCAAAATGGAACATGATACAAAACCTTAGAATTGGGAGATGCGGCCTGACCAAAAAACATTACTCTGGATTTATTACTAAGAGCCAGGCGATGGTAGTAAAACCAATTACCAAGATTCACTAAGTCTGTGCAAACTAGGTTCTGTAATTCCGAAGGGTTTGCTGAAGTGTAACTTAATGCTAAATCGTCCGCAAATGCAGTGGTGTGCCCCAGAAGATCGATGTCGAATATAGAATTTATGTAGATTAAGAATAGAATAGGTCCTAATACTGATCCCTGCGGAACGCCGCAATTTAAGTAACCAGGTTCACTAAATTTATCATTTATTTTAACAATTTGGCTACGATTGTTGAAATAACTAACAAACCAGTCAAAAACTTTACCTCTGATACCTATATTTAATAATTTGTTTGCAAGAACCTCGTGATCCGCCGTGTCAAACGCTTTTGCAATGTCTAAAAATAACGAAGCGGATTTTTGCGAATTGTTGAAAGCCGAGTAAACATAACTGAGGTGATGTAGTAGTGCTTCTTCAGAGGATCTTCCTGCTAAGAAACCAAATTGACTACGGCTAAAAAAATTGATTTTCTCCAGATAACCGAGCAATCTACGTTTTATTATTTTCTCAAATAGTTTGGAGAAGGAACTTAGCAACGAAATAGGTCGATAATTATTTAGTAATAGCACATCACCTTTCTTATGAATTGGAATTACAAGGGCTGATTTGAAAACATCTGGAAATACACCACTTTCTAGGCTGAAATTGAAGAGGTAAGCTAAAACATCTACTAGATACCACACGCAATTTTTTAAGATTAGGTTGTCGATTCCGTCAATTCCACAAGAGTGTTTATTTTTCAAACTACTAATCTCTTTTATAATCTCTCTGGCGCTAATCGAATCAAACACACAAGACATACTAGGTGAAGTGGTCGAGCCTAAAACATATCTGCTATAGCCTGGAGAATTAGGCGAAAAGTTAGTGTTGTTCAAATTATTTGTTATCTCCGATGGAACGTTGAGGAAATAAGTATTGAATTCATTACTTATAGATTGATAATTTTAAATAAGAACATCAGATTGGTATTTGTAAATTTTGGTGATTCGGTTTTTGTCTTTATTTGTTCCCAGAACTTCATCAATAGCCTTCCATGTGAGTTTAGAACTATTTTTAACATACTCAAATTTCTTCTTGTAAAATGAATTTTTGACAAATTTAATTCTAGCATTTACTTCCTTGGAGAGTTTCTTGACAAATTTTTCCAAACGTGCATTAGTGGGATTATGGCGTAATTTTCTAGAGAATTTTTTTACTTTATGAACCTTCAAAAGGAGATAAGAATTCATCCACGGTTTCAGTTTTTTTAATGTAGGGCCAGAAGATTCGACCTTAGATTCACGAATGTGCGATTTCAGAATAAATAAGAACCTATCAAAAGCGATATTGCAGTTATTCTCACCATAAACAGTCGCCCAACTTTCAGATTGTAGTCGAGCATTCAGACGGCTATAGTCAACTCTCGAAAAATTAGCAGCTACACTATTTTGAAGCACAGGGATCTGAGATGCAAAAATGTTTAGCTTTATTAAGTTGTGGTCAGATAGATGAATCGGTGTGTTTTCCACAGTAAAAATAAACGAATTTGTTGATTTGATGAACACATGATCAAGACAAGATGAATGTCTAGTAGCTTCATTTAAAAGACTTAGAAATCCGTGGGAGGCTAACATGGTAAGATAACTATAGCATTCATTGATATTAAGTAAATTTATGTTGATGTCTCCCAGAATAACTATGTTATTATTATTAATTGATAGAAGTAACTCCTCAATATCGACACAAAACGCATTTACCGGTTTATTACAAAATCTATAAATGCAGATAAAGGTCCAATCATGACGCCCCAAGGTAACATTTAAAATTAAAACATCAGCTGTGGTCCAGTTGTAACAATGAAAAGAAGATACAGTTAAATTTTGATTGATAAACACACCAACACCACCAGATCTATAATCATCATTACAGCAAGCAATGAAATTATAATTTGGCAGTCTGTAATATGAAGATTCGCGTGAGTAAATCCAGATTTCCGAAACAAATATTAATAGTGGTTGCACTTTTAAACTAGATAAATAAGCACTGAAAATGTCGAAGTTTGCTCTCAAACTTTGAATGTTTTGGTGAATTACACTACTCATAATATAAGACTAACAATTCAATATGCATACAACAAATACCGAAAAACAAATTTTGAAGAGTGAGAGCAAAGTACAACATTTTCAATACAGCCAGATAAATCACAACAACGAGTAATCTATTCCAAGTAAATTTCAAAATATTCCGACTAATTATAAATAAATTTGAAAATGTTAAAAAAATAAGTTTTAAGTTTTTGGAGTAAATCACTAAAAAATAACTCAAACAGTGTTTAAACATCATCCAAATCATAACAAACACTACTACCATAAAAAAAATAATTACCGGAATCAAAACAGCTGACTGATTAATATAAACAAATATTATTTTTGACAACAAAATGTATAAAGAGTTAAGCTGGAATATGGAAAAAATATATAAAAAACAAATATGAGCTAATAAAGGTAAGATAAAAAAACTACTTAACGTTACATTATTTAATTCTAGATACCGAAGCAGCAACCGCTTTATCCAATTGCTAGTGTATGATGTTCTGGATATGAAAAATATCGTTCATGGAGTGAATACGATAGACGTCAGAATCAGCCGATTTCTTTAGGTAAATTTGTCCGGCTTTGCACCATAAATATTTAAAGTTTGATGACAGTTTTATGTTTTTAGCCTCATGATACAGCTGTGATTGGAATTTTGAAAGGCGGTGCATTATATAGATTTGATGCTCCCGGTGGTTTTGCGGCAAGATGATATCCAGATCTTTAGTGTAAAGTGTTTTAATTTTGCGCATTTGCGTTAAAACTTTTTGTTGTAGATCGATGGATTTTAGTTTAACAATAAAGAAGTTGTGACGAGTTACATAATTAATTTTATTTTATCTGTATTTATAAATATACACTCGATTTATCATCGTGCGACCGATTACTACGAAAATTCTTCAACTTCTAATTTTACCAAAATCGAAATCATCCAAAAATTCCAATTTGTTGTTGTTATTATTTTTTATGATCTATTCCAGTTTAACCGACTGAAATTGAAAATTACAGTACCGGAAGTCATTATATTTCGGTGTAATGCGTAACGAGTCACTACTTCACTCACCTTCAAATAAGAACCTCCCAAAAAAACTTTGTAATTCAAAATGGGAATTAGATGATGGGGTATTGTTAGGAGTAAACATTTTGTAATTGGAATTTAACAGATTGACTTGTATATTTCCGATTTACGTTCGTCGTAGCAAGGATACCGTAGGCTGGTTTTAATCTGTCTATGGAAACATTGTTATTCTTTCCTTTCATATCTAGTATAAAATGCTTTCGGAAACGACGAACTACTTTATAAGGTCCTTCGTACGGAGGCGTTAGGCCCGTTCGTACTCTATCTACACGGACGAAAACGTGCTCACAATTATCCAGATCTCTTGGTATAAATATAGATGATTTAAGCGGCATTCGAGTATCAACAGGTATTAATTTGCGCATATTCTCACAAAGTCTCTCTGCGAAATCTGATGGGTTGAGTTCCATATTTGTACTTGGTGCAAAAAATTCTCCTGGTAGTCGTAAAGTTTGTCCATATACTAGATGCTCGTATTCCCAGCATGACGAGAGATAACTCAGTGCTCCAATGTGCAGTTTTTCCGCGGGCTCTGAGTGAAGATTTTAGATGTCTGTGGAATCTTTCTACCATTCCATTTGCCTGAGGCTGATAAGCCGTGGTACGAATTCTATGTGCGCCTAAAATTCGTGTTAATTCAAAGGGACTACCTTGGTCCGTCGTGATTTCAAGAGGTATCCCGAATCTGGAAATATATTGTTCTACAAACGTTTTAGCGATAGTAATAGCAGACCTTTCATAAAGAGGATATGCTTCCGGCCATCTGGTAAATCTATCTACAATAGTAAGTATATACCTGAAATTTTTGGATGGTGGTAGAGGTCCTACAATGTCCATATGTATATGTTCGAATCTACTCCTTGGTATTTCAAATCTACCAGGTTCTGATTTTGTATATCGCTGAATCTTATTCTTTTGACATCCTATACATCGTTTTGTCCAATCCGTGATGTCTGTATTCATGTTCGGCCAAAAATATCTTGCAGCAATTAACTTCCTGGTGGCTCTTGTACTCGGGTGTGAAATACCGTGTAATATATCAAACAATTTACATCTTTGGGTGTCAGAAACAAATGGACGGTTCATGCCGGTCGATGTGTCACAATAAATTTCTATATCAGGAAGGATTATGAGTTCCAGTTTATATTTTGAATTTGGATGGCGTGATGAACTTAACAACTTTTGAAGCTCTTCGTCGGATTTTTGAGCTTCACCTATATTCTTTAGATCTAGTGTAACAGTTTGCACATTTTCAATATAGTTACTAAACGCGACAAATTGTCTGCAACTACATTGTCTTTACCAGAAATGTGTCTAATATCAGTCGTGAACTGGACAATATAGTCAAGTTGCCTTAATTGCCGTGGATTTTTATCACTTGGCGAGACTATAGCTTTTGTAATGCTATACTATAGCTTGTGTTGCTAATGGGATGTGCTAACATTGTTGCGTCAGCAAGCGCACATTTTATTTTCCCAAAAGCTATTTCACACTCTTCTGTCCATGAGAAATTCTTTTGTAATTTTGGCATTTTGTTTAATTTTGCCACTTGTGCATGAATTGGAGACAACAATTCTGCTAATTTTGGTACAAACCTGTGGTAATAATTGACCATTCCTACAAATTGTTGAATTTTTTTAATGGATGTTGGGGATGGTAATTGTTTGATAGCATCTACTCGCTGTTGCGATGGTTGTATGACTTGTGAATTTATTTGATGACTGAGGAACTCTAAAGTTTGAACACCTAATTTGCATTTAGAAGATAGAATGTTTATACCGAACTCAACTAGTCTTTCGAATACTTTCCTGAGATGAATTTAATAAACGTAAATACAAAATCGAATCCTTTGACCGCATTCCGAAAACCAAAAGGCATCCGAGTAAACTCGAATAACCCAAAAGGAGTAGTAATAGCCGTTTTTGGTATATCTTCGGGTCAACAGGGATTAGATGATACGCTCTTACTAGGTCTATTTTCGAAAACACGCTGCATCCATGGAGATTCATCGAAAAGTTTTGTATATGAGGAATTGGGTATCGGTCCGGTTGGGTGATTGCATTCAATCGACGGTAATCTCCACATGGCCTCCAATCCGTACTACCTTTTTTCTGAACCATGTGAAGTGGAGAAGAAGAAGGTCGGCATTTACCCAATTTGATCATATGCTGAAATTCCGCAAGGGCGGTCTTGTGTTTAATTGAGTCCAATCGACGTGGTTTCGAAAAAGGAAGTCTACCTTGAGTGAATATATGATGTACCACGTCATGTTTTACCGGACTATTATAATCTGGTGGAGCTAAAAGCGAAGGAAACATCTTGAGCAAAGTACCATATTCGTCGTTTTCGATTGCATATAAAGGAGAAGGTGTTTTCACATAAGCAGTCATAGCTCTTACAGTTAATTTGGCTGTTGAATCGAGTAGTTGTCGTCTTTTTAAATCTACCAGAAGACCATATTTAATCAAAAAATCAGCACCCATTATTGGCCTATCAACGAATGCTATAATGAAAACGTGTGGAAATAGTCGCTTGATGCCTATATCAACATTCAATAATTTGCTACCGTATGTTTGTATTGTTGAACCATTAGCAGCTGTCAACACGAGCTCAGGATCAGGACGAGATGAACTTCCCTTTACATTCCGAAATGGTAAAACTGAAACGTCCGCTCCAGTATCTATAAGAAATGTAAGTTTGTTTGTATTACCTCTAATAAAAAGGCGGCGGTTTAAAAATCGTCGATCGTGCGCCGCATTTTCGATCGGATAATTTAGTTTTTTTATGCGAATCATTCAAAGTGGAAGACGTGGTATTCCTACGGTGTTGGACACAAGGAAGGTAACATTTCCTCTCTTCCTTTCCAAACTTATGGTGATAATAGCAATTCCCTTTATCATCAATGAACCGTCGTCTACTTGAGCTTCGATATTTTTGCGAAGATGAATTCGATCTATTTCTGAATCTTGGTTTTGAAAAACTTCGTCCTCGGGCTAAGTTAGACATCATGCTTTCAATACGTGCCATTCTTTCTTCCAAACTCGTTGATAATCTGCTTTGTAGTGCTTGTTGAAATTGTAGTTGTGCACGACTGGTTGATGGTTGACTTACACTTGATACGCGAGATGATGTTGTAGCTTCATAAATTCTATCTGCTATGGATAAAAGATCATCGATTGGTTTTTCACCAATGGCTTGAATGGCGACATAAACTGGTTCAGGTAACTTGTGAAACCAAAGAGTGCCAATAAATTTTTTATCAATAGATGAACCCCCTAGGTTGATCATTGACCAATATATACCTCGCTTGGCTTTCGATCGTCAAAATCGTGCCCATCCAACAATTTTTTAAGGCGGGTTTGTTCCGATTGTGCATGTCGTTTTGTCAATTCCGACTTCAATTTTGCGTATTTTCCTTTTTCTGGTGGATTTGTGAGAAGTGTCGGAATAGTTTCGCAAATATCCTCGGATAATGCTGAGACTACGTGGTTATATTTTATTGCATCGGATTTTACAGAATAGGTTTCAAATTGCGATTCAACTTGAGCAAACCATACGTTAGGATTTCGAGGCCAAAAAGAAGGTAATTTCAATCGGAAAGAATTAACAGAGTCAATTTGGGAGTTATCATCGTCTTCTGAATGATTATCATTTTTATTTGGAGAACTCATCGTTTTATAATATGTAAATTAGCAGTTGTGGTAAATTTCGTATTACGCGATAATTGTTTCAAAAAATGTATAATTATATATCGTAAAACGTTTTATAAACTGCAGTAAATTATGGTGATAACGTAAGAATAAATAAATAAATATAATAAATAAATTGGAAAATAAATATTCTGAAAATCGAGTAACGAAGTAATATTCATGTAACGGATAATATAAAATTTCACATTCGTATATACAATAAGTTAAAATAAGAAATATTCCCAAAAAAAATTACTATAAATCTAATAAATTGCATGCATTAGCCATCCACTATAATAGTGTAATGTATAAACAAATATTTTAATTTGAATGACTTAAGGAAAAAAATTTTTAACTGGGGGCCTACTATAGAAATCGACCGTCGCCGATTTTTGTTCGTTGCTTATATTCAGCAATAGTAATTACTATTGCTGAATATAAACAACGAACACTAATCGACGGCGGTCGATTTCCATAGTAGACCCCCTGATTTGTTTAATTGGAAAATTTGAAAATAAATTGTGATTTTTGTTGTACTTAACTAACGGTGTTCATCGGACGAGGTTACCGATAAATTTGTACTGCAACGTGGTCGAGTTGAAAACACATATTGTGATCTGGTGATGTGTTTAAACTGTAAATATCCTTTCGTTCTAGTGCTTCGTAGCTGCGATACTATACAGTAACAAGGTCGTAACTAGTTTTCTTTAGGTGTGGCTAGAAAGTGTTATCGAATCTTGAATAACGCTGCATCAATTTAAAATGCGCTTTTTTCGTAGTTTTTTTTTCACTTCTGCGTTATCTTAACACTACCCAAAATTACAATTTTTGTTAATTTTGGTAACGTCGGAAGGTCACCACTTGTTGTGTCTTACATGTGTGATGGAGCGCGTGTTCTACTTCCATCACCATATCCAACGATGAGCACAAATAAACAAACCAATAAAATCGTACACACGGTATTTTATATTTAAATATTATTATGTTTTATTTTGTTTTAAACGTTTATATTATTACTTAATTGTTCTTAATGTATTATATATTCATAAACTATTATATTAATAACTAATTTTATTTTATCTATATTTATAAATATACACCCGATTTATCATCGTGCGACCGATTACTACGAAAATTGTTCAACTTCTAATTTTACCAAAATCGAAATCATCCAAAAATACTAATTTGTTGTTGTTATTATTTTTTATGATCTATTCCAGTTTAACCGACTGCAATTGAAAATTACAGTACTGGAAGTCATTATATTTCGGTGTAATGCGTAACGAGTCACTACACGTATGGGTAAATGCTTTTGAGGGTGTTACTCTTGAAGGAGGTACGCTTCCCATCAGTTGGCGATTGTGTTGTTTTGTTGCTCTTTTGCCTTAGAGAATTCAAAATTACCGTTATGTGTCCAAACGATGATGAAACCCGTTAGATAGTCTTAGGGTGATCGATTGTTTTTCGTTATACTTCCAAATTGAATGTTTCAATCGCCCTTCTATTTGAATGAAGTACTCTGTTATCCTTTAATTTTCTTATATCATCTTGAAATAAAGAAGCTTATGCCATCTTTACAATATTAGTTTTAGCTGCCTCTAAATTCTTAACTGTTAGAACACTTTTCCGTTTTTCATCTTTATGGTGGTTATTCCCATATAAATGCCAAACATGCTGCAGAGTATATCTAGTTTTTTTCTAAATTGCTTTCCGTTATTATGTTACTCGATGAAGCCTCGATACTACTCCTAAGCCAATCTGGGCCTGACCACCATAATTTATTATCATCCGCTCAGCTAGTCAGGATCTGCACCATGAGTTGCACAATCAGTGAGATTTTCCTTTGATTTTACATGTTTCCAATGTGCAGGGCTGCGGATAGCATGAATCTGCGATGCTTCTAGTAAACCTATACTGTGTAAGCTTGTCCTTAGTATGCACGTAGTTTTATATTTATTTTTCTTTCATTTCCTCAGGTAGTTCTTCATCCCATGATAGTCTCTTATCCATGACTATTGAAAAAATAGTTTTCCTATAATAATTGTTGGGGAAATCATCCTAGCAGAGATCATTATAGTAGATTCCTAAAGTTTCAATGGATTCGTGCTCCATTTATGAGAGTGTTTTTGACTCTCTTTGTTCTTCAGGAATACTCTCCATTATGGCTCTGTTGTTCGATGCCCATTTTCTCACCTTAAAACCTCCATTATTAAGCGTTTTTCGTAACTGGTGTTGCTACTTCATGGAAATCATTCAAAATAATTTCCGCAGCAATTGGATAACTTTTCTGCTCGTCTATGGCAAGTTGTTTAAGTGTTCTTGTTTCTAAATATGAAGCAGACGATGTACCGTACGTGACCGTTCATAACTTGTACTCTTTAATTTGATTCTTGGGGTCAGCTCTCCATAGTGAATTTTGTAAATTTTGATGTGTTTTCGTTACCAAGACTTGCCTATACATTTTCTCAATGTCTGCGACGAATACGAACTGATTCCGTTTGCTGTATTCATGTACCTCACTGCTTTACCACAGCATGATATGGTAGGTTACATGTTTGCCCTTTGGCACCTTCTAAATTAACCGGAACCATAACTCGCAGCCCTATGTATTTATTCTGGAAGTTATGGTATTTATGTTTTAATTGTGGGTTCCTTTCTAATCTTCTCTCTAATTGAAGAAGTCTTCAAACTGCATCTTTCCTGGAGTCTCCTATTTCCACTTCATCTTTTAATGGTATAGTGAACTCGTATCATTCTTCTGATAGTCTTCTATGAGTATTTGCGAAATGCTTCTCACTCATCTCTTCTTCTTCTGATATGATTTTCGCTTGGGTAGCTCTTCAATTGAAGAAACTTCATAATTAAGCGGCAGGTCTCATGGAGGCAGCTTGCATACGAGTTCTTACAATGTTGTATAAAATAGCAGAAATAGCCAGCGAAAAATAAGAAATTACGCTACCCGCTACAAGCGTCAGCACTGTCACAAAAGAGGATTTCCGTTGTTATATAACCAGCGTAAATTTTTAATTCATTTTTGTACCTCTTTTTCACAAAAGAAAACATTCCGGCGGAATAAAATCTTGAAGTGCTCCTTAAGTTGACAAATTGGTTCCAAAATGAAACTCGATATATGGAATTTTAAAAATTTACATTATTTCATTTTTCTTCGCCATTAGTTAACGAATTTTGATGAAATTTGGCTAGGGATTCTAAGTGAGGTTTGGATAAAACTCTAGGGTCTGTTCATGCTGGACTGAACTTCGTCATTTCATAAAAATAATTATGAAATTTGGTTTTTAAGATTGATTTTACATAAAGACCCTATATTTTAGTAGACTGAATGTTAATGGGATTCTTAAATGACTTTTGGAATAAACTCTGAAATATGGCTACTTGGGACGGAACTCGATCAATCCTTAACCGATTATGATGGGATTAAGTATAGTACCCCTGAATTTATTACAACACCCCACAGCTACAAAAATCGCTCGTAACGCATCAAATTACCTACTTCCTACGCGAGAAATCCCCCAAGAGAAATATCGCCATTTCCCCCAGGGGGAATCCCCCGGGACATTTCCCCCTGGGGGATTTCTCTGGAGGATTCCCCAGGAAGATTTCCCTTGTAATATTGTCATCAATGCAATCAAACGAACTCGACATGTCATCAACACTAGCGCACAATAAATTTAGTTTCTTTTCCATATTGAAAAAGCGGTTGCAATTTACGTCAAAGTCTGTTTTAAAGTCCTCCAAGCGATTAGCAATTACAGCAATGGAATCGGTCATAATTTAAATAAAATTATAAAGCGGGTTTATGTCATTATTCGAGTGGGCGAAATGCACTTTGGTTAGAGTAGCGCCAAAAGTCTGTAGTAAGCTGTAGCAATTTATGTAAAGATACAGCTATAGAATATTTTACATTATCAGGATCGGATCATTAATATTCTATGCACACGGTGTACAAAACTCGAGGCTACTGTGCTCGCTCGGGCTGATTTATAAACAGCCCCATTCAATTTTGTGGCAATCGACTTACTAACAGATGTTGATGGTCGACAATTTTAACATGTGAGGTTCATGACGATTAAATGCTGGAAATTTTAATCGCCCTAACAGCAGCTATAGTTTTAGGACTATTAGAAATATTTTCAAAATTCCCCTAAAATTGTGCATTTATTCAAATACACAATATAGTATGAACTTCAATTCGACAAACAAAATTTACAAGATTACGGCTCCTTATTTATTGGGGAGCTTTCGTACTAAGAAATCGAAACCGATATGAAATTTCATTATACTCACTTTTGTTCGGATAAAAATGCGGTATACATCCACAGTAATGCAAAGCTAAATTTATTCGACATTCCTGTAAACACAATCCTTTCGTGTACGTTTTGAAATGGGTTAGATTCGATTCCGATTCAAATCGGCAGCCACGCTGTTTGATGGACGTTTGTTCATGAAATTCATTTGTGGCCAAAATTTCCTGGGTAAAAGCCTGAAATTCGTAAGCATCGGTTGCGTACACAAACGTTTTAGCCGGATTCAGTACATCATGCGGACTATGTATGAAAGTCTGTAATGAGTAAAAACCGTTAATAATAGGGTGAATGTGTTTTCGACGAAAATAATTTACCGCCGTCTCATTTTGAAATCCAATAAAACTGTACGTCACTTGTTCATCGAATAAATTACCGGCACGTACTTGATGCAATTTCTCGTTCCGATAAAATGGATCTTCATACTCATTGAACGGTTTGTTAAATAGTAATTCTTGTGGCGTTAAAAATGGCGCTATATAGTTATTAGTCGTGTAACAAATTCCGAATTCCGTTAATGTTTGCACTGTCAGTATAAATTCCAAATTAATTATGGTGCGCACCTTAAGCTCTGACTCGCGTTTCGTAAGATCTTCCGTTAGATTATAAATTAATTCCATGTACTCTTCGGGATGTAAGTGAATGTGTTCTATGCTCGGATAGTCTTTGATATCCTCGAAGTTTATGTAAGTTGCATTTGCGAGCGATACCATAAACTCAAAAAATTCTACACGGTCTTGTCCAAATATATCGTGGTGTCTGCGCTTGTAATACGAATTATTAAAACCGATTTAGAGTGTCTCGATTTGCGATATATACTTACTCACAATATTGATTAAATAATTCTTGACTGATCCGAATCATTGGACAAATCGTTAACGACGGTAAGGATGTATTCCAATAATAGTGGTCATTTTCAATTGTTACCACCGTGCTCTTCGTTTGATATCGATCCCATGACTCGAGGCTGAATATTGTACAGAAATAAAAACTGGCCACGATTAAGATGATCCAGAAAATTCTAAAATTATATAAAATATTTTTAATGGCGCACGGATTTAATTACACAATCAATGAATCTACGTACTTCTCGATGTAATGAAGAAAATCTTTCGCCAGAAAATTGATCCCGTGAAACGTTCCCGTGTCATAAAATGCATTCAAAAAAGTTTCAACGGGTCGATACATTACCAGCCATAACTTTTTAGTTTTTCTTTTCGACTTTTTCTCTAGCTCCATTTTGATGCGCCTTAGTCGATTGGATAACGACTCAAAAATATTGCCATGATTTGAAATGGCGGTCGGATGTGGTCAAACAATTATCGCCACCATGCACGCTATACATAAATTATTCATTCTATATATCAATTTATTTCATGATGCCTGTCCTACAGATGATATGCAATTTATTTATTATTTAGCTGTGTGCGGTTAATGTGTTGAGTTGGTTTCGTAACGCAACAAAAAAAAAATCGTTGAGCAAATAATGAAATCCCGCGATTAAAAATTTATGTTTCATGTTACATTTAATGTGCTTTTATTGCATAAATCGATTGCTTGTTTGAATTGTTAATAATTTTTTTTTGTGTGTGTCACACCATTGTGTCATGTTCCTGTTTTACATGCGACTGGCATTTAACAGTTGTTGTAACCGTTTTTCCAAAAATATTTTGATTATTTAACCAACAAACCATCGAATGCACTGGATACCACCTGTCAACACCCAACGGTGGGATAACTTCTAAAATACTTATCTTTACGCTCATAAGAATAAGCAGTACTCACTTTCAACTTTCCAAAGTTTATTCTAACAATATTTATGTATGTTTGCTAATTAACCGTTTGAGTCCCAAACAGCGAGATCGCGCTGTTGAGATTTTATGTCGAGAAAACCCAGCACCGTTCGAACATTGTCGACAACTAACGGTGCGTTACCAATTGTCGAACTCGCGGTTGCGCTGTTTGGGATTCTTCGACAGTGTTTTTTCAATATCCCCTGGGACACAAACGGTTAAATATGACTTTTACCACCATACACCTTGCCGATGTAATTTTACTTTTACATATTTACAAAGACGTTAGGAGAGATGAAACTAAATATATCAGAAGAAAATTGTTTCCATTTAATAGTTACCATTCGTTTCGTTTCGTCGACGCACCATCGTACACACCAAAAACTCCAAAAAAAAAATATGTGTACAGATGATAAGTGTTAGCAGAAATATTTTCAACGATGGCAGAAAATGATGTGGCGTAATCTGATCAACAATTCTTCGAAATTTTTTTGAATCAAACCTACTAAAAGTATTTGTTGTTATTTACAATCGATAATTTGATATATTTTTGATGAGATTTCTGGATGACATGAGTCGATTATGGGATAAAACGATTGCAATAAGACACTTCTTAGAATTCTGTTAGAACAGTTGTTGGTAAAATCTGATTATTAAATTTTTCCTTTTCTGTCTGTATATTATTAGAATTCGGATAATCTAATCGGCATATTGCCGATAACAATATCGCCGACCACCCAGATGGCCGACAACCACTTAGCTGACAGGATTTTTGGCCGATTAGAGCAGTTGGCTGACCCAACCAACTCCCAACCAATTCGTCAACTCCAATATCGCCAACATCTCCAAAGCCGACAACCACATCACCGACAATCACTTAGCTCGGTGTTTCCCAACGAGGGCCATACAGCCACCTAGGGAGTCATACAGGATAACTAAGAAGTCATTATGCTAAATTCATAAATTAAGGGGCCTTAGACTCTAGCAAGCCATGAAAATTTTATTTATCTATTCTAACAAAAATCAATTGCCGCAAGTATGAATGATCATTACTTGAGAACGGTTGGACCGATTTGGCTTATTTTGTTTTTGGTGTGTTCGTAATTGTCAGGACACCCGTGGGTAGCTGCAGCTATCGGGGGGGGGGGGGGGGGGAGGGAGGTTTACAGGTGATGGATAGTGGACGGCCTATCGATAGGTAGGTTAGCGGTGAATTAAATAAGACGCCCCCAAGCGCAGCTGTGCTGGGAGGAGAGTCTCAGGAGGAACTGGGGAGTGGTTAACCTTAGTTCACTAAATTCTGAGTACCTATGATACCCAGCATGGAAGTGCAAACTGATGGCGCCATAAAACCATCGCGTACCAACCACGGAGAACTGAGCGTCACGTCTTCCTGCGTTCCCGGGTCTTCAAGGAGTGAGTTGGGAACCCCTATAAACGGGTCATCCCTTGAATGGAGTGGGACCCATTGGTTTTCCACATGAAAGGCTGACTGAGTGGGTGAATGTTAGAGGGGGACGGAGGCGCGGGCGGGAGTGCTGGGGGAGCCAAGGAACTGGATCAAGGTGTTATGCGACCCGTACTGAAGATTGACTAGGCTGGGACCCTTAAAACAAAGCCCAGTCGTGAACGGAGCCCTCTGGATACCTGGCGACCTCCAGTTGTATCTAGGCTTCCTCGTGTATACGCATCTCTGTACGGGGTGGCCATCATTTTATCCGATATTCGTGGGAACACAATATGGATTAAAAAAAACAAAAAGAAGTGGCCAGCACTTCTCAAATGCTGGTGGGGACGGGGAAGTCTGCGACTCCAGCCATCAGTGGGGCTAAAACTGGTTCCGAGGCTTACAAGCCAGTAACTAGTGGCAGCGGTAAGAAGGAGAAGGTGATTGCCCCTTTCGGTTCGGAGGTATAGGACTAGGCATGCGGCCTGTCATACCTTGGATAGACTGGCCACAGTCTCGAAGGAGCAGTGGGCCGAGGAGCAGAGGCAAAAGGTTGAGTGTGCGAAGAGCTGTATTGCCGATGTTAGTTAAGCTTGGAAGGAGGATCTTGGGTCGAAAAGACCGAGATATGGCGAGAATTAGTTGTATTCCGAAACGGATCGGGCCAAGTTTCAGGTGGAACAGTCGGGGAAGAGACCTAAGCTCTTCAGCGATGTGGTGAAGGAGGGTGAGGTGGTGCTAGCCGTCGTGGACGAGAGCCATGAGCATCACCGGGGAAAAATGGAAGTCGGTGTTCAATGCACCGAACCTTGTTTCTCTCAGGGTCCTTGGGCAACATCCGGGACCACCACCAATATTCAGGGACGCGGGTTGATATCAGCGACGACTGAAGCTGACCGCGTGCGCTGATCATCATCATTATTCCATCTAGAGTTCCAGGACTTCCCGACACGGGTATAGTGAACTGGATTCAATGGTGGACACTCTGACTAGAGCTTACAATACCAGAGGCCAATACCTAGCCCGTCAACAAAGCTGAGGGGGAAGCGAAAACCTGATTGGTGGAACCCGGCACTTGCAGAGCACCGAAAAGTCTGGGGGTCTGCTTTCAATAGAGCGAAAAGATTTAGGGATAGCCAGGACTGGGACTTCTATAAAGAATGCCTCAGAGTATATAAAGAGAGTTAAGGAAGGCGCAGAGGAATTCGTGGAGGCTTTTCTGTGATAGAATGAAAGGGGTTTCGGAAACCTCGAGCTTAAGGGAAATTCTCTCTACCAATTCAGCTGTTCCAGGCTATCTGTTAAAAACGAATGGCGAATGGACGGTTTCTAGTGAAGAGACTCTTGATCTCTTGATGGAAACTCACTTTCCGGGTAGTGAGGACGTGTCGACTGCGGAACCTTTGGATGGTTGTTGGTCTAGGGATGACTGCGGGGTAAAACTGTTGTGTACATAGAATATTCTCAACACACGGAAAATAAAATGGGCTAAGAAAGGCCTTTTAAGTCAGCTGGTTCGGATGGGATTGTACCAGCAGAAATTCAGAAGAACCTAGAGGTCTTGCTCCCCTGACTGGAAGTTATCTTCAAAGGGTGTCTGAAGCTGGGGTACATCCCCAGCTTGTACAGCAACCCTAAGGATTTTAGACAATATCTTTGTCGTCTTTTCTGCTGAAAACCATGAAAAGGATGCTGGATGCCTATATTTGCTCAAAAATTGTACCGAGAAACTGGGCTCAGTCTCAACATGCGTACCATAAGGGTAAGTCCGTGGATACGGCGTTACATACTCTGGTTCGTGAAATTGAGAAGTCACTGAATGTTCAAGAATTCTCGTTGGTGACGTTTCTCGATATCGAGGGCGCGTTCAATAACGTGAAGGTGGAAGTAATTATGGAACGATTGCTACCTTTTGAGATCGAAGACCCAGTAATCAAGCTAATTATTCATTTGCTAGGTAGCAGAAGGGTCATAGCGGGGATGGGGGAAGCTTCCGCCAGAAGACGGGTTGTTCAGGGAATTCCCCAAGAAAATGTCTTCTCTCCCCTATGCTCTGGAATGTAGTAATCAATAGACTACTATTGGAACTGGAGGGGGAAGGAATAGGTGTGGTTGCTTATACCGATGACGTGGTGATAACTGTCTGGAGTAAGCACCTGGGTACAATCAGGGATATGATGTAAAATGCGTTATCAATAACTGCGGGGTGGGACAGCAGATGTGGATTGGGGATTAACCCAATTGGTCCTTTTCACTAGGAGGTATAAAATTCCGGCCATGCTATTCCTTTATGATAAGACGAGATTCCTAGGGAATCTTCTGTACAGTAAGCTCAGTTGGAAACCAAACACGATAGAAACAGTAAAGAAGGCCACTGTGGCGCTCTACTCTTATAAAAATGCCATCCGAAGGAAATGGGGCTTGAAAACGGAGGTGGTGCACTGGCTTTACACGGCAGTTGTAAGGCCCATACTGCTGTATGGTGTGACTGTATGGTGGACTTCTCTGGAGCAGTATCATATAGGAACATGATGGTGAGGGTGCAGAGGGCAGCCTCTTTGCTCATTAGTTGGGTGCTGAAAACGACCCCCACTAGTGCCCTAGAGCTTTTGCTGTACTTTCTCCCGTTGGATATTATCGGCAAGAAAATGGCGGGTGACACTGCCGTCTGGCTCTCAGCGACTTCGGGTTGGAAGTGCCTGCAAAAAGGGCACTCAACTATAGTTAATTCAGTGAGGCATGAACTGGTGAATCTTGACTACAAAACACCCCGTTTGTGCTTCGACAAGTTTTTCAAGGTGATTATCCACTCTAGGGAGGATTGGAATAGTGGTATCGTTATGGAGACCGGGACAGTTAAATTCATCACCGACAGCTCCAAGCTCGATGTTAGAGTGGGTGCTGGTGTTTTCTGTGGGGAATTAAATGTAAGTTTATCCTTTCGTCTGCCCGAATACTGCAGTGTGTACCAGGCTGAAGTTATAGCGATTGAAGGTGTCATGAACTGGTGGAAGCATAATGTAATATCGTTAATTGATATCACTATCTATGTGGACAATCGTGCGGCCATTTTTTCACTGGATTCAGTTCCCTTGGCGTCAGGGGTGGCGTTGGATTGCCACACATCTTTTAACGATATGAGTGAGCATTTCAATATCCAGTTGGTCTGGGTTCCGGGCCATTCTGACGTTGATGGAAATTGCAAGGCAGACGAGTTAGCAAGGGCGGTACAACTCTCCAACTGGAATCAGTGAGAGAATGTGTAGGAACGCCTAAGTCTGTGTTGAAAGCAGCAAGTCATAGGGAAGCAGTTGCCTTGGCAAATTTCAGGTGGATCGCCAGTCAAACTGGCAGGGTAGCGAAACAAGTATGGCCTGCTCTGAACTTGAATCGATCCAAGATCCTTATCACACTGAGTAAGCTTGAATTAGGTAGAATTGTAAGGATAATTACTGGGCACTGACTTTTCGGAGATCATGCAAGAAGGCTGGGTCTGGATGCAAATGCCTTCTGCAGAAGCTGCATGGGCGAGGAGTAGGAGCAGACTCTTGCTCACTTCCTTTGCTCGTGTCCGGCGCTAGCTGGCAGAAGACATGATCACTTGGGCAAATACACTATGGACAGCCTCTGTGATCCCGAAAGCTGTAGTGTGCGAGATCTTTTACGCTATATTAATAGTACTAAATGGGTTTAAGGGAGTTTATGATGTCGGATCCTGTGGTATCACAATGGGCCATAATTGGCCTAAGTGTGCGATAGCGGCCACTGAAACCTAACTTAACCTAACCGAATTGTCAGGACAAGGTTTGCATGAAAGAAAATTTTGGGAAAATCCACCGGAAAAGTCGGAAAATTTGGAAAATAGAAAAATGATGTTTTTGTACAGGATTTCGCTCGTATCCGATTCAGATGGTCTTTTAGAAGAGAAAAATTGTAAAATCTGAATCGGAAGTTATCGGAAAAGCCCGAAAAACATTGAACTTTTTTTTTCTAGCGCATCAGTTGAGAACGGCTGAACCAATTTGGCTCAATCATTGTATTCGCAATTGCCTGGAGATGGTTGATATGAGAGATTGCGTGGATATGTATGTCAAAAATAAAACAGAACGTTTAAATTTCATCTACGTTAATCAACCAAAACTACTATCCGAGTAGTACATTCATCTGCGCGATGCCATCGCTTCGGACGATGATGCAACCAACGTCAGTCAATTGACCATTCTTCCAGCGACATATGTTGGCAGCCCAGGACATATGCATGAATATGCGAAGGATGCTATGACGTACATATGTGCGGCATTACGGACGGCCAGATTTGTTCATCACGTTCTCATGAATCAAAAATGTCCTGAAATTACTGGTAATCTACGGCCAGGATAAACTTCCAGCGATCGCTACGACATCAGCGCACGTTTGCTTAAACAAAAACTCAGAACGCTAATGGACTTCATCGTTAAACAGATGTTTTACGGACAGCCACAGACCAAATCGATTCAATCATCAACGCCGAAATACCATATTCAGAATCAGACCCGAAGTTGTTCACGGTAGTCGCAACAAACACAATTCACGGTCCGTGCGGAAATCATAATCGAGATTCACCGTGTATGGCTGATTGGAAATGCACAAAACATGATCCGCGTCTACTATATCGGCGTCGTTCACCCGATGATCGTATGAGAACAGTCACTTTGATTGTGAAAGGAAAAGATGTCGTGGTCGATAATCGGTGGATCGTTTCGTATATTTCAAGCTTCTATCGAAACCATTCGCAGCACACGGCACTGTTGAGTACTGTAACTCCATTAATTCCATTAAATATGTTTGCAAATAAGTGAGCAAAGGTAGCGACCTGGCAGTGTTCGGCATTGTTGCTTTGTATGCAAATGACACTGTGTCAAGATTCCAATTGGGCCGTTATGTCAGTGGCAATTATGCGATTTGGCGTATTTTCTCATTTGTAATACACGAACGTCACACCAACATTTGTGGGTGCATTTTGAGAATGGACAACGTGTCTATTTCAGCTAATGCATTAAAACGGCCACGCAGAGAAATGCCACGCTATTATACTTGGAACCAGTCTTCAAAAATGTTTCAAAGCCGAAAGAAAGGTCAACCTGTTGCATCATACGTCGATTGTATTTGACTGATGCGGTTGGCCCTGTGTACACCGTTCATATACGACAAGACGAAGGCTTCTATCTTCATTTGCTTTTGTTCCATGTTCATGGTCCTACTTCGTTCGAATCGCTTCGTACTATAGATGGCGTGCTGTGTGCCATTTTACGAGAAGCTCGCCAACGTCTGAATTTGCTTGAAAACGACTCTCATTGGGACTCTTTACTCGCCGATGCCACTGTTTCTGCCTGGCAAATCAAACGTGGCATCCATCGAACGCATTAGAATTGTAAAACAAATACAAGGACGGCAACATCGAGAGATATGCAACGAAGCTTTGATAATGATCGTAGACATGTACATGCTTATGTGCGGCAGCTATTTGTAGAAATTGGGCAGGCCCTCACCAATTCGTTCGATACACGATGCATTTAATCGTGAATTGCAAAAAGAGCAAGTGTACGATCGATATTCAATGAGCCAAATAGTGCGAACAAATGTGCCGCTTTTGAATGCATAAAAAAAGAACGTGTACGACGCATTGATGAAGGCAATTGACGAATAAGGAAACAGCGGAATATTCTTCCTCGATGCTCCCGATGAAAAAGGTAAAACCTTTCTGGCCAAGGATTTTGTACGCTATTCTCATGAGAATTCTTATAAGAATTGGTAAACGTATACATGAGAATATGGTATTCTCATGAGAATTGCTATTTTGTGAGAATAGCGTAAAAAATCCCAATAATAATTCCATTGCTTTTGGCCACAATTCGCTCGAGATCTCAAATAGCATTAGTCGTTGCATCATCGGGAATTGCAGCCACATTGCTAGACAGCGGCAGGACGACCCATTCTGCGCTGAAGTTGCCGATGAATATCCACACGAATGACAAACCAGTGTGCTCAATTGCCAAGGACTCGGCGATGGCTAAGGTGTTGCAAGAATGCAAAATCATCATCTGGGACGAATGGACAATGGAACATAAACGATCATTGGAAGCGTTGAATCGAACGATGAAGGATTTAAGAAGTTACTCAATATGTTTTGGTGGAGAGATGATTTTGCTGGCTGGCGATTTTCGTCAAACGCTACCTGTCATTCTGGGAACAAAAGCTGCGGATGAAAACGCATGTCTGAAATTGTTTGAATCGTCTGAAAGTTTGTGGCGCTATGTGAAGAAGTTGCAGTTGATCACGAACATGAGAGTCGCGTTACAGAGCAACTCATCAACTGCTGATTTTTCCAAACAACTGTTGATGTTTTGACAGGATTGATTTCGTTTCCTTCGAATTTTCGCATGTTCGTGTTTCCGGACATCCGACAATATTATTTACGAATCACGATTGGCTCAGCAAACAAGCGATTTTGGCAGCGAAGAACAAAGAACAGTCTGAATTTCTTGATTCAAAACCCAATCGCTTCAAAAACAAATCTATTGACTGTGTGACCAATCAAGACGAGGTAACTATAACTATCCGACCGAGCTTTTGGTTGTTCTTGATTTGCCGGGAATACCACCGCATAACCTGATGCTCAAGATAGGATCTGTTAAAATAATGGAGAAACTGATGAACAAAATATGATCAAGGGCCAATTCAAAGTAGAGGATGTTCTAATTCCGAGAATTCCACTGATTCCAACTGACATTTCGTTCGACTTCAAGCGCATTCAGTTCCCCGCTTGTTTCGCGTTCGCTATGACGATTAACAAATCGCAAGGTCAATCGTTTGGAGTGTGCGCAATAAATCTGGAATTCCCGTGTTTTTCTTTTGGTCAGTTGTACGTCGAGTGTTGGCAAACCATCATCGTTGTTCATTTAGGCGCCGGACAATAGACTGAAAAATATTGTTTAGCACAATGCATTGTATTGATTCCATTTAATTCCATTCGAATAAAATACATTGAATTATTTTGAATTCCAACTGACTCCAATTCATTTCCACACTAAGAGAAAAAATCCAAAAAACAACTCAAATTTCGATAGATGCCTGAGTTTGAATCGACATTTCATTCTCTTTTCAATACATTATGCCACCTTTATGGTTGCGTTCGTTCGCACGGTCTGACCATTTTTACGAAAAGTCGACCGACGATTTTTTTCGTCTGGATTTTTCCACAAGAGATGGTTGGTCGAAAAAATGACCGAACGAGCAAGCGCAACCATAAACGTGCCTTTAGTATTGAATTCGATGTAAAAGTGAACGGATTGGCTATTAAACTCAATGGTCTATTGAGAATTGAGTTGAATTGTTTGATTTGTTCTCTCGTCATTTGTTCTCTCGGTCGTTACCGGATCGTGAGTTTCGGCACCCAGTTATTATTATATTTAAATCCAGTTCCTCAAGTTTCGTTCGACGTATTCTGGTGTTTATTTTAGTTTCAGTAGTTTTTTATTTTGCGTTTCTACTTGTAATTCCATGGTGGAGGCTGTAAACTGTAGAATAGTATCTACATTTGAGAATAAGATTATTTGATCCATTTTCTTCCAATGAAACTTGTGCAAAACTAATATCGAATGTGCGAGCCTGTTTCATTCCTATTGACATTACGAGTATGTACTATAAAAATTGTTAGTGCAAATATTATTTTTTGCACTAACATTTTTTATAGTAATTATTTTTATTAAAGTTTCTTAAAATTTGGAAGCTATAGCAACTAATCTAAGAATCAATGCGCAATACAAAATTAATCAATTATGATGAAGTCAGTCGAGTGAAAGAGAAAGACGACTCTAAATTCTCCTCCATTCTGATCGCCGTTGGAATGGAGGTGCAACGATTGTGGTGTCTTAGATCCCTCTCCCAGAAAATCTAATTGTGTTTGCTAAATGGGCTTCTACCAAAATTTCAATTGGCGATGTGATTGTCGCCTGTTTACAAACGCAAATTTATCGATGGCGAAAATCCTTAACTTTAGTACATATTTACAACTTTGTTGACCTGTCTAAATTGTTTGTACTAACTATTGGTTTTACTGTTTTATTTGCTACATATATTTTCCTTATACTGATTATTTTTCTTAATTTTAATTTAAATAGCCTCTCCAGCGGTGATGTGGTTGCCGGCGATTTGGGTATCGGCGATGTGTGAGAGTGTCGGCGTTGTTAGGGTCGACGATGTTGTTGAGTCGGCAATGTGGTTTGTCGGCGATCTGGTTATGTTCGTTAAGTTGGTTTAACGGCTAAAATTCTTACCGACGTTGTGGTTATTAGCGATGTGGTTGTCATCGATGTGAGTTTCGGCAATGTGGTGGCCGGTGCTTTGGGTATGGGCGATGGGTTGTGTTTCCGAATTGGCTTGTCGGTTATCTATTTTTGGATTCTAATTTGGCTTGTTGGCCAAAAATCTTGTTCGCGATGGGTTTGCCAGTTCATATCGCTGATGTCGGCTTTGCGCGGTACCACTATTTTTGTTATTCATATTGTTACGACTCCCTTGTGGGGTCTTAACCGTATTTAAGTTGTAATCTTGGTTGAAATTTTAATTTCTCAAAAATTTTTCGTTACCATCGAATAATTAATGCATTTTATTGATGACATTGCCATCTGTTGTTCTATGGCATTAACACTGAGGTTTTGGTTTATTGGGAATTGGTCTCAACCATCTGTGTCCATCTATAGTGTATCACGTAAACTTCGAATTATTGTGAAAGCGAGACCAATGTGTACAGAATATTTTAGTGGTAGGTTTTCTCGTTTTGGTTTGTGGATTGATGTGTCGAAAAACGAAAATATTCTTCTAGAATGTTTGGTGCGAGAAAATTTTTAGTAGTTAAGTTTTAAATTTCGCAAAAAAATATTCGAGTTTTTTTTGTATTGAAAGCTTGAGTATTTTGAGTAGAGTTCGATTTTTTCTCAACAGTGAGTTTAGTTTTTGGATGATCGATAAATTTATCTGTTTGTTTAAAATAAAAGTTATAAAAACTATTGTAAAATTTAATAACGAAGAAAATGAAAGCTGGAGCCATTAAGAATCTTTTAAGATAAAATTGATGTTTTTTTATCCATTTTGAATAAAATGTTAGTAGTAAATATAGTAAATTAAACGGTGAAGTGGTAGTGATTTTAATGTTTTGAAGGGCCTCTCCACCACGTCTACAACATACGTTGTGGTCGTGGAATAATCACGTATTAGACCTACCATATTATGGCCATAGAATTTTTTTTGTACATAGGCCGCCAGCACGGGGCGTAAAAGTTATTTCATTATATTTTGAATAACGAGGGGCCGCAATTTCAACGCCACGCAGCAATTAATTTAACATTCCAAGGACATTATCAACTGGTGCTGCAAATTTTAATTTCGGGTGCCGCAATTTGTATGGCGTATACACATGAAACAACCAGCACCGAATTTAATCATAGGGTGTTACCGTATTTAACAGGTTGCCTCACGAGTACTGCGTTTTCGGCGGGTTTCCGACGCAACATACAGGTGGCCAACCTATTTACGGTTAAAGGCAGGAAGACGCCCAACAAAATATATACGGTTAATGGCGGGGAGACGCCCAACCCATTTCGGCCATAAAAGACGCCTCAACCCTCAAGGTCGACTCAACGAGCGCAAAAGGTCCCGACTTTTATTTTATTTATTTTTTGTGTTGTTAATCAAATTTTATACATTTTCCAATTTTAATTATCAATTTTCAAATTTCAATTTTTTTGGATTTTTCAATTTGCAATTATTTTTCAATTATATTTGTAATCGAGTGCTATAAAGGTTGTTTGGCACGAGCAGGCGGAAGGCACATTGGTTTCACTTTCAAAAATGCTCACATTCGCCGTTACCATATTTTAGTTTGATTGTTGTTTTTCGACCATATTTTAGTTTGATTTTTTTCTTCTACCATTTTTAGTTTGATTAGTCTCTCTTTTTTCTTTTCTACTCTGATCTCTCGTGAAAATTTATTTGAATAAATCACCACCTCGACTTAGTTCCGGCATTTGGTTTTTTTTCTCTCCTCATTGGTTTTGATCTATTTCTTTCATTTATTGTGTTGTCATGTTCCCTAATTTTTATCCTTCTTTCGGCTTGCATGATAAGATGGATCACTAAATCTTTTAGGATTGGTATGATTGAAGGAGAAATCTCATTTTGCGTCGGTTCCATAGTTGAAAGCTGGGCTTATCACTCCCCGTCATTGCCTTGGCAGATAATCCGCAGGGTCGGAGTGGTTGGTCCAGCGTATGTGTCGTCCATTTGGGGACGACCGTAAAATCTACACCGAAATGCCATGGGGATACCCATGGCACTTCGGTAGTCTCAAGGTGTCGGAGTGTGAATTGTGGGAGATCATGTAGAGGTCTCTCCGGGTAAAAGAGGCTTTGTCTGTTGAAGAAACGTCTCTACTCTATTATGCTGCTTCGTTGAGGCTGGGCATATTGGCCTCTACGGGTTGATGGATCATTCACCGTGGGTGAGTACACCCGATTATTATTAGATTTATCTTATGTTCCTCAAATTTCAGCCGACACAATAACGGCATAACTTAATAATTTAGTATCAGTTTATTTTTATTTTTCTGTTACACGGTGTAGGCTGGGAGCATGTAAGCCTTAACTTCCCCATGAAACTCTGAGATCTTGTCGGCAAAATCATCGTGAGAGAGACCTCAGCGTGTTTAGATTAAATCTGCTGGTTGGCGTCCCTTCATGCCACCCGTAACCATATCACGAATTCCTATATCCATACCATGTGTGGCTTTCGACGTTTGTATGTGAATGGGCAATGTGAGTTTCGATAATGCGGGGGCGATCTAGATGTTGGCAATGTGAGTGTTGGCGATGTTATAGACTGTTTCGTTGATGAAGGTATTGGCGATGTGGGTGTCGGGGATGTTGTTGCGGGTGACAGGTGTTTTTTGATTTAAATGAATTAATTTAAATCGGATGATTTAAATCAAGGTCTTAAAATTCCAAAAACTGTTTATATAAATCGAAATGAATAAATTTAAAATATTTTAACCCAAAAAGGTGACAGTTATATACTGGAAGCTCTCTTTGCGGAGTGAAGCTCGTTAAAACATAGTTAACAAAACTTTGAAGTCATACACAAAAATTGGCCCGAGATAATGAGAATATGCGACGAACACAGAGCCATACAATTCCATTCTACTTGTATTACTGGTCTTAGGGTTCTCGTAGTTGTGCATACATCCTTTGAATACTTCAGCTTGAAGCTTTGTTATTCGTCATTTTAGCAATTTTTAGCATTTCACTTCTGTGGAAGGCTGTTGGTAATTTCGTTGTTAGTTCGAAGATTTGCGTGTTGTTGGTGATATTCTCACCGAAAATCCTTCCATTGAAATCTTAATATGTTATCTTGATATCATTTCTGTGTTTCCATTGGTTGGGGTGTATCACTGAACGATGGTATGGTTTCGTATTTTTCATTGCAATCTTGCAATCGGCTGGAACCAGGAAGTAGAAGATTTCTTTCAGATTTGTACTAACCGAAGCAATGTATTCCATTGGAAATGAAGTTGCTGTCGTCATATCTATCTCTGTCACTCGCCCTTCGTAATAACTCGTTTAAAAATATCAAAATATTTTTTTCCGTTCAGTGCACAACTAATATTTTATTAAACAGCTTAACTGCTGCACAGATAGTATCGTATTAAAACTTGCTGACATCCAGGTGATATTTGTTGGCTAATGTCAAGTTATGTATGATTATGAGTAATTTATGACATGTATATGATGTCATTGAAATAGTTTCAGTCAAGTCATGTACGAGTACCCATCACGGGATGAGAAGATGGCTGAATGGAGTGGAATTATATTATTCATGGGAAGGAAATGTTGTTGGTATTTTAAACGAGATCGAATGTTGATTAGTTTGCCTTGACTGAATTGCTAATATTTCTCTGAAATCTATTCCTGCTGATGCATCTCTATGAGTTAAAGTTCGTAAGTTTTGCATGAAACTTGCCGTGCTATATAGATGGCTCTGTAATCGGAAAACATCTAATTTTCGCAAAACTCTTAAAAGATACTTCTGATCGAAAAAGCGATAAACGGTTGCTCTATAATTTTTAAAAAGCTATCCAGTTACACCAAATTCGACCCCACTCTCTCTATTGGTATTCAAATTTAAGCCTAACCAAGGAATAATGACGAGGACGTAATAGTAATCGGATTAACATAATTAACGTTTTCGAGATTACAGCGCCATCTATAACGAATCAAAAATAAGTCGAAGAAAACTTAAATAGGATACCCATCTAAAATTGTACAACTCTCCCCGCACATTCTTCTGTCCTCACCTTGTATGCTGATTTACGGACATCCGGATAACAGTGAAATTGTAACTCGGACTGCTGATTCTATTGCAAAACTCAGGGCATACACACTTTTTCAGTTCCATTAATTGATACCCTGATGCCTAGGGTTATTAACCAATTCCGTATGTCCCTGCAGAGTTCTAAAAATACACGCAACTTGTGATAGGACGGTTCTCTTCATCATTATTTTTGAAGGATCAAAATGTTGTACTTTAAATGAAAATTGAAGATTTTCAAGGAGGAATTATCCACTTTCTGTCTTTTATGCCTAGTTTCATTTAGAAAATCGAAAATTTCCCTACTTCAGTTATCCTCTCCAGTTGCGAGTGGTAGATGTCTCATAATATCGATTATTGTTTGATAATTAAGACACAAATGACATTTTGATACCAGTTTTATAAAAGTAAGGGAGCTTCTATACAGTCTGCTGATTACCAACGATCCGATTACTTTAATAGCAGGTTCTACAGGTAGATGTATGTACAACATCAATTTGGGCAAGGCTTATAATAAGACTTTCTCAAATTTAGGAAATTTAATTGAGAGACTTATTCAAAAGCGACTCAATTTCTTCGAGACTGACAATAAAATTCAATACGGCATGGGCTATACATTTCAAATTAACATACGACATAAAAGAAAGTAAATACAAATTATTTTTCTGGCAAACAACTTTTATGGAATAGCAGTTCCACAAACTATTTAAATAAATCATTCTTGGTACAGCTCCCTCTGATCTCTACTTATTTACATATTTATGTGGATGCATGAATGATAAACGATTTCATAAACTTTCTAAAAACCACTTTGTTCGTACCAGAAGAATTACCAACAAACAAATATACGAAAAAAGGAAAATAATGCTGGACCAAATGGAGGCAGGAGGAGGAGAAGGAGGAGGAGGAGGAGGAGGTCGTTTCATGATATTTGTGTTCATATTATGCTCTCGGTTACAAAACACTAAACATTTAATTTAATTTATATACCAACATCCATTTGTGTGGTTATCCTCATGTTTAAAGTTTTTTTGTTTTACTCGAACCTAGCATGATATACATAAAACATAACTAATGACGTCACATCAGGCACATCAACAACACATTATTTTTTGTCGGTTGTGCAATATCGTTAGAGCGCGAACCGATTCTTTTTTTTGGTAAAACTCACGTAGAATATTCAATTAAATTATGTCATTAGCATCTAATTATAAAAATTTAATAAATTAATAAAAATTAATTTATAATTAAAAGTTTGATTTACCCCGTTACCCCGTTAATGAACACGCTTTTGGTCGAGTAAATGCACCCAGCGTATATTAAACCGTGCGTCCAATTATCCAAAACGTTTAATGTCGTAATTTACAAAGCTCGAAAAGCACAAAAAATAAATTTCGCTGTTAAACTAATAAAATATGCAAAACATTATAATAATATAAGGGTAATAATAGTAATGTATGTACGTACATATATGTGCCATTCTACATGATACAAAACGTTAAATTGCAATAAAAGCATTAAAAACTGTGGATTGTACATGATGCTGAATTTAAATAAATATTTAATCAGATTCCTGTTTGTTTGCAATACGAGGACCACGAAATTTATTTGTGGGGACACGCAGTGCATAAATTAATGGGTGCTGCGACCATTGAATTAACAAACAGCGTCCCATGCCAACAAATAAATAACTTCAATCTGTTCATTTTGTTTGTGGATACAGAGGCTGGAATTAATTGGTATCTGTTACAATTAAAAATTAATCGTGTTGTCCGTTGATTGATTGATTGATCTGTGATATGAATCTGTATACCAAGCTCGTCATTCCCTGGTTGCAAACAAAAATAATTTTGTTCAATAAATATGAAAGCTGTATAATTGGTTATTTTTAAATCGCAAATATTGAGCTTTAAAATGTGCGCAACCAAATTTAAATTTCCATCCACTTTGTGCTAACACAACCTGCCTTAATTTACTCGTTAACAAAAACAACTACTTAACATTATCTGGATTTGTTTCTTTGGCATCTGAAAATAAATCTTCATAGCGTCCCGTCAATTTTCTATTCATAATTCTAAATCATGATTTCTCTTTAATTAACAACTCGATGACTCTCGCTTGTCTCTCAAGACAATGTATCAGGAACTACATTTAATCTCCTTTTAGGCGCTTGAGTTCAAAATCATACTCCTGGACCTCCCTCAGGTTCCTCAGCCATATCAGCTATGTACAGTCTGTTACCAAAACCACTGACAAACATTCTCACTCGGTGGTATTCTATCTACTTCTTGTGTCAAAACAGTATCTTTCCCATTATCAGATGCATTCGTCTGGAAACGTGTTAGGGATGGCATGAAGCCAACACGCGGATTTCAATTAAGCACGCAGAAGCCTCGCTCACGGTGATTTTGTCGGGTTTTGGGTCGTTACACTGTGTAACAGAATAACAATAAAAATAAAAACCAAATTAAAAACTGAAATTAAATTAAATGACACCAGAATTCGTCGACCAAAACTTGAGGAACCGGAATAAATTTAATAATAACTGGGTGCCCACTCAGAAATGAACGGATGTCCCCGAGCAACAAGTACAAAGTCCGCTTTAGAAACCCTCCCGAATGACCCATTGACCTCTACAGACCGATGCCCAGCCACAAACCTGCAGCATATGAGGGGAGGGATGTTTCTCCACCAGACAAAGCCTCTCTTTGTCCGAAGAGGCCTCTAGGTAATCTCCTACAATTCAAATTCTAACAGGTTGAGACTGCCGGAGTACCACGGTTCTTTTACGTTTACCTCCGAATTAACGACAAATATGCTGGACTCGACACTCCTATAGGTATACCTAGTGGATGTCCTGCCAAGGGGATGATGGCAAGTGACAAGCCCAACCTGCAAAGATGGAACCGACACGAAATGATAAATCCCCACCCATCATACCGACACGAAAAAATTTAGTACTTCATTCTTTCATACACAAAACCAGAACGAAATAATCACTGAAATTGTGGAAATTGAGTAGTAAAAAAAAAAAAATTTAAACCAAACAAAATACGAAAAAGGTCGATAACCTTGACGAAATATCTGAAGCGGAAAGAAGAAAATGAGTCGAATAACGGGGTAACAAAAAGAATGTAAATCAAATAAAAATATAGCCGCCGATTCTGAGAACAAAACCAATGTGTGTTTCCCCCTACCCGTGTCGAAAAACCGTAATGGCGCTCGATTAAAAAAATATTTAAATAAAATTTGAAAAATGAAAAAAATTAAAGACATAAAATGAGAAAATTTGAAAATTGAAAATTAAAATTTGAAATTTTGAACTTTGTAAAAAAAATTGTTAAAATTAGAAAAACAAAATGGCACCTTCTTGAACTTCAGAAAAGTCCCACTGAAATGGATTACGGCGTCTCCCCACCGTTAATCAAAAATAATATTGTTACGGTGACACCTAGATTAGAGAGAATAAGTTATTTCTTTAATTGTTCAATTATGTTTGTGATTTGATTCAACATTTAGGCGTCATTTGTATACTAACATATTTGCTCAATTCTTGGAGACCATTCAGGATTATTCTAGAAACAAATATTTTGGTATATAAAGGCGTACATTGACGTGGAATGCTGAGTCTTATTTTAAACGTGATACAGTGAAGGTTAAATAAAGTGATTATTAAAGTGATTATTTAAGCAATTATTAAAGCGATTATTAAAGTGATAATTAAATAGAGTGTTATAATTGGAATAATTGATTGTTAATTTTGTGTTGTATAATTATTGTGCGGTGTAAATAAATTTGTGTAAGTACAAATTTGAAGCAGTTGTATTTATTCACAATCCAGTGATTCGAACCTTGAGTGACAAGGCAAAAACGTAACGATATTTACAAATGCCACGTGGTAGGTCACCTGTGTAACTGGATTGGGCGGGTTCCCACCTTTACAAACGTTGGGCGTCTCCCTGCCTTTAATCGAGTATTCAGCCTTGATAGGCCGCCAAAACGTCAGGCGTCTTCCCGCGATAAACAGCATATAAAATCGTAGAAATATTGGGCGTTGTCTCGCCATACCACAAAAAGTCGAATGGACACCCGAAAAACGTTGTGCGTTTTCCCACCGTTAATCAAAAGCACTACTTGCCTCGATTGGCCACTCGTATGCCAAATCCCACGGGGCAGCGCGTCCGAAGGCATATAACCGTTAACCGTATAATCAATATAATATAATAATATTGGCCCGTTAGGCAACTACTGTAAATGTGCAGCGGTCTTGCCGGATAAATTGTTACTACCCCATTGATCCAAATTAAGTCAGTATTCTTGATATACGAGACTTCGTATATGATATACGAATCGTAAAGTCCACTAAACGTGTCCGTCACGCCAGCCGGATCCATATCAGCCGGAATCAATCAACTGTGGCACAAGTAGCATGATGCATTGTGCATCATTTTGTACTATATAATTTTTCAGCCAGAACCTCATAAATCCAGTTATATACGATTTTTCGTGAAAAAGCGTTACAAATTCAGCCGGAACCTTACCCTCTACAGCCAAACTTACTATTGCACAAGTAGCACGATGTATTGTGCTTCATTGTGCACTATATAATTTTTCAGCCGGAACATTATAATTCTGGCCAAAACCTGATAAAGCCAGTCAGTACCATATTACAGCCAAACCAATCATAACACAAGTGGCACGATGCATTTATCATTGATCACTATATATTTTTTAGCCGGAACCTTATAAATCCAACAATATACGATTTTTCGAGGGAAAAATCCTTACAATGTCTGCCCAAACCTACAGTGAAAATAACTATGGCACAAGTAGCACAATACATTGTGCACCATTGTGCACTTTATATTTTTTCAGCCGGAACCTTATAATTCCGACCAGAACCTGATAAAGCCAGCCAAAACCGTACTACAGCCAAACTAACTATAGCACAAGTAGCACGATACCTTTTGCATCATTGTGCACTATCTAATTTTTCACCCGGAACCTTATAATTCCAGTTAGAACCTGATAAATCTAGCCAGAACAATATTACAGCCAAACCAACTATGATACAAGTAGCACGATGCTATGTGCATCATTGTGTACAATATATTTTTCAGCCGGAACCTTATAATTCCGTCCAGAACCTGATAAAGCCAGATAATACCATATTATAGCCATACCAACTATATCATTTTTTAGCCAGAACCTTTTAAATTCAGCAATATACGATTTTTCGAAAAAGAACCTTATAAATTCAACACTTCACGTAAAATGCTGGCCTACATGTTTTTCTATGTACAAGAACCCAAATCAAATAAAGTTCTCCTCTAAACGATGAAATATAAAGTATTATTAATAAATTATTAGATAATAAAGTGTTATTTCCGGAGTTTTTTAAATGTTATTTAAACTTTTTATTTAATTAATACTTTGAGCGGATCGGGAATTATATTGTGTCCAAATAATTATATTTGCAATTTTAGCTAGTTCACAATGACCATGCTTACTCTTTATTGCTCCCAATGTTTAACACCGACTTCATACGGTTGCGCCTGGTCTTGCTGGTTCTGATTGGGTTGGCATTGTAGTGCATAACCTTTTGATCATTCCGAAAAATCATATGTTGCACTATTTATGTAAACATTTTGTTTCGGGTGGATTTTTATGGTTGTGGCATTATAGTTTGGCTGCAAAAACATATAGTGTACAACCCATTGTCCTACTTGTGCCATAGTTACTTTGGCTGAAGTGGATATGACTGGTGAAGAGGATATGGCTTTATTAGACTACGGATGGATTTTTAAGGTTCCGGCTGAAAAACAATTAGTGCTCAATGATACATCACATATCACCCGGAACCAAACAACTACGGCACAAGTTGCACGATGCATTGTGCATCATTGAGCACTATTAGCCGGAACCTGAAAAAGCTACACAGAACCATACAACAGCCAAACCAACTATGGCACTAGTAGCACGATGAATTGTGCATCATTGTGCACTATATAATTTTTCAGCCGGAACCTTATAAATCCATAAATATAAAAAAAAAACGGAAAAAACCTTACAAATTCAGCTGGAACCATACCCTCTACACCAGAACTAACTATAGCACAAGTAGCACGATGCATTGTGCACTATATAATTTTTCAGTCGGAACGTTATAAATCCAGCAATATATGATTTTTCAGTGGAACCTTATAATTCAAGCCGGAAACGGTAGTTTGGTTATATACAGTCAAACTAGGTATATCACAAGTAGCACAATGAATCGTGTATCATTGTGCACTATATCCTTTTTTCAGCCGGAGCCTTATAATTCCAGCCGTAACCTAATAAAGCCAACCAGAACCATACTGTAGCTAAACTAACTATGGCAAAAGTAGCACGATGCATTGTGCATCATTGTGCACTATATAATTTTCCAGCCGGAACCTCATAAATCCTGAAACATACGATTTGTCGTGAAAAAACCTTACAATTTCAGCCGGTACTATACCCTCTACAGCCAAACTAACTATATCACAAGTAGATTGTGCATCATTGTGCACTATATATTTTTCAGTTGGAACCTTATAATTCCGACCAGAACCTAATAAAGCCAGTCAAAACCATACTACAGCCAAACCAACTATAGCACAAGTAGCACGATGCATTGTGCACTATATAATTTTTCAGCCGGAACCTTGTACATCCAGTAATATACAATTGTTCGTGAAAAAACCTTACAAGTTCAGCCAGAAATATATCCTCTACAGCCAAACTAATTATGGCACAAGTAGCACGATACATTAGCTGGTCGGGAATTATAATATTTCCAAATAATTCCACTTGAAATTTTAGCTAGTTCACAATGACCGTCAACCATGCTTACTCTTTATTGCTCCGAATGGTTCACACCGACTTTATATAGTTGCGGCTGGTTTTGCTTGTTCTGGTTGGGTTGGCACTATGTTGCACTATTTATGTAAACATTTTGGTTCGACTGGATTTTTATGGTTCTGGAAGGCATTATAGTTTGACTGCAAAAACATATAGAAAACTACTATATAAAATTATATAGTGCCCAAAGATGCACAATGCATCGTGCTACTTGTGCTTAAGTTGGTTTGGCTGTTATATGGTAATGACTGGCTTTGTAAGGTTCTGGGTGGAATTATAAAGTTCCAGCTGAAAAATTATATAGTGCACAATGATGCACACCGCATCGTGCTACTTATGCTATAGTTACTTTTGCTATAGAGGGTATGGTTCCGGCTGAAATTGTAAGGTTTTTTCATGACAAATCGTAAATTTCAAGATTTATGAGGTTCCGGCTGAAAAATTATATAGTGCACAATGATGCACAATGCATCGTGCTACTTTTGCTATAGTTGGTTTGGCTGTTGTACGGTTTTGGCTGGCTTTAATAGGTTCTGGTAGGAATTATAAGGTTCCGCCTGAAAAAATATATAGTGAAAAATGATGCACAATGTATCGTGCTACTTGTGGTATAGTTATTTTGACTGTAGGGTTCTGCTTAATTTGTAATGTTTTTTCTCGGAAAATTTTAGATTACTAGATTTGTAAGGTTTCGGCGAAAAAAATATATAGTGCCCAATGATGTACAATGCATCGTGCTACTTGTGTCTAAGTTGGTTTGGCTGTTATATGGTAATGACTTTTCTGAAAAAGCATATAGTGCTCAATGATGCACAATGCATTGTGCTACTTGTGCCATAGTTATTTGGTTCTGGCTGATATGGTTCTTGCTGGCGTGACGGATACAATATGTCGCGCTTTTTATGCCATAGTTGGTTTGGCGGTAGTATGGTTCTGGCGGGCTTTAACAGGTTTCGGATAGAATTATAAGGTTCCGGTTGAAAAATAATAGAGTGCACAATGATGCAAAGTCCATTGTGCTTCTTGTTTGATAATTAGTTTGGCGGTATATAAGGTTTCTACGGAAAAATGGTGTAATGCAGGACTTATAAGGTTCTGGCTGAAAAATTATATAGTGCAAAATTATATAGTTGGTTTGGCTGTAGTATGGTTCTATCTGGTTTTATCAGGTTCTAGATGAAATTATAAGGTTCCAGCTGAAAAAGCATATAGTGCACAATAATGCACAATGCATCGTGCTACTTGTGCCATATTTGTTTGGTTCCGGCTGATATGGTTCCAGCTGGCGTGACAGACACCACTAAACACTAAAACACAACAAAAATAATTTCGATAATAATTTATGAAGCAGAAAATGACCATTATTAGCGCGAGACGTCCTTTTCACGTTTAACTATGTTCAAGCAATCTTGAAATTATTTTATGTTTGACAATCTCAATGATGAATATCAGACAGGAAATCACCTCATTATGAATTCCGCTATGGCCGCTATATAGTTAAATTTTGGGAAAGCCCAGCAAGAATTGATATTGCTCAGTCAATTTCATTTCCAACAAATTTTTGACTAGTGCCACTCGAATAGTTCTACTAAGATCTAAACCAGATTAGTAACTTTTATCGGTTAGTTGATAAAATCCTGTTTATATAGAGTAAAGAGTAACTGTCATGTGTGTAAAGTCCCAAAAAAATTCATCCCAGGAAAATAAAAAATACCATCGGGTAACACTGAAACCGTAACGATATCCTATCCCGATCATGTTAGTCATTATAGTCTCTGTTCACAATATGCAAATCGGGTTGAAACTAAAAATAGAGCTAGATAGTTTAACCTTCGTTTAAATAGAATACACTCCGTTACTTGCATATCTGGCTACACCAGCTGGCCCACTTTGCCACACAGTACTAATTCAATGCAGTTCTTGTACTTCCACTTTTATTTTTTTTTTTATGAAATTCTAGACTAACTTCCGTTTGCATGCGCTAAGACGGAGTCTCATTTTGCCTGTAGATTCTGGCACGCAAATAATAGGGTAGGAAGTAAGCTCTCAGTTGGACCGACAATCACTTACAACCTAATCGTACGATCCTGCTCTACGTTCTTAGCATTGAGCGAGACAACATTGTGTTCCGTCAGATGTATACAAAAAAGTTTACCGGCTGAGTAAGGAATTCGTCATTTGGCTCAGTCACAACTGATGGCCAGATGCAGAATACTTCCCAAAAGTCGATTTTACAGATTAGAAACCTGGAAATGGATGGGCTTACCAAACATCGGTTCACTGTACAAACTTCATCGGCTAAAAATGATATGCCAACAGTGCACTTAGCGAAGTACCGTTCCATCCGTGATTTTAATCCGGGATATAATTGGAATCAATTCTTGCAAAACGCTCCTGTCTCAGATATACTGTAGGCCCTCCTTTAAGTTGTAACTGACCCTGAATGTAGCAACATAGTCACATTATAACCCAAAATATTTACCTCTATTTGCTGTTGTGCTCGGCTTCATTAATTTTAAGGGAACATTCTTCCTCGCTAGTTATTGAAATGGCGCTAACGCAAGCCTCTCGTATTTTGCTTTCTACGCTTCACTTGTTTGTTCATTGTATTCTTTTTTATCTATTTGTACCTCCTCTCCTCTTCGTATCTCATCTTCTTCTTACTAACTTGACTTATAGCTATTGATTGCTTTTCTAGATTCTGAGATGAAACGATGCCGTACTACTCCAGCTTTGGATTTTCCAACAATAGATACGCTCTCTTACTGATACTTTACCGTTGTATTATAGTTTTTGATAATCCGCCCTCATTGCATGGATCTGGTTTGTTGTGAAGATCACGCTCTTACAAGCATTTCCAACTGTGAGATTTTTGTGTTTTCCCCTCTGTCTAATAATCTTGGCATAGAAATCAGCTATATGAGTTCCTACGCCTTATACCCTTCGTCCAAAGAATTAGTTTCAAACACAACATTTTCATTTTCTTAAGGTAATTGATAATTTGTTCATTGATTGTCTGCGTCCGTTTCAAATATCTTCCCTTTTTATATAACCGTCCTTCTTCGGTATAAATATGGATTTGAATCCAGTGACAAGAGCTTTCCAACTGTGGATATATCTCGTATTTGCTTCATACCATTCGAGTACAATCCCTTCTAGTAATTTGAAATTGAACTCCCTTTCATCCTCTCAATTTTTGAGTTTAAACTCTTGTCGCATACTGATTTCTAATTTGTTTCGACCTTTTTCTTAGCCTTCTCCTTCCCATGGTCGACGAGCGAGCTTGATTTTCCTAACGTATGCTCGCTGTACTTGGACGGAATGATGATACTTTTGGTGTTGCTGATTAACACAATGATTCTGTTTCATCATCTGTGCTGGCTGATTTATACGATTTGTCCTATAATGCCGGATTCTAGATATTACCGATAATTCTCGTTTGATATCTACTTTCTTTATAGCGGCTCTCAACTCTTGTTAATTCTCCCAACAGCTCAATGATACTCAACAAACGTTAACGAAAAATAAAAACAAAAAATTGAACAAGGTAAGGAATAAGGTTTTAAAGAACTAAACTATTGCTACGAATTTGCACTGTCAAATCGAGTTCGTATCCCTTGATGTGAATATTACAAAAACAATTATTTTACCTTACCAGAATATTTCCGAAAATACCGGAAATAATTTCGTAATGTCCACTAAACACTAAAACACAACAACAATAATTTCTAATAATATAACTCTAAACTCAAGTATCGCGTACCAAGTTAACACATGCAACTTTGCACACGGAGGTGAACATTCCGGATAATACAAGAGCACTCTTGAAGGTTCGGTTCTACACTAAACTGTTGTAAAACAAGTTTTAATACTTGGACATAGACAAATCATTAATTTCGTAACCCATAACTGGGTCGTAACATTAGTCACAAATAGGTCTGATTATTTCGAACAGCATCCAAACTACCGCCTCTGTGGTACTATTGCCCAATCAGTTCCATTTCTCATTGGTCCTTAATCTCAAAGTTTCTCTCTATGGTCCATTACATTTTTCTTTCATCCTTGATGATAATACACGCTCTGTAATCTGCTGTCAATGTACCCTGTGTCTGTGTCTGTATGTGCAGACTAAATGACTGAGACTGTGTCCCCTCTACAGCTCAGACGGTTTAGTTGATCGTGGTGGGTTTTTCATAAATTGCGAGGTCCCAATGATTTTTGGCTGAAACCAGCCCACCGGGAGTGACAGCTTCCGAAAAATGGATTAAAACTAAAAATATTATAAATTAAATTTCAAACAAAATTAGTTCAAATGACGAGTATTGACAACACAATACTTTATTTCACCGAATTTTGGCATCTCTATAGTCCAAGCATAAACATAGACAACCATATACCGTCTGATTACAAATTTCCAGCACCAAAGTGCTATAATGAATCTCCCTGATTCCGGAAGACGGCGTACGGCACGCACGGATGATAATATTCAATGTGTACTGAGGAGTGTGCAGAATAGTTCAGAAATGTTAACAAGGAGACATTCAACACAACTGGGACTATCGCGAAGGTACGTACAAAATTTTTTTGGACACATTAAGAATGTTTCCATATAAAATTCAGCTTGTGCAAGAAATAAGACCTCCAGATTATCAAGGTTGGCTTCAAAGAAAAGTTGAAGAAAATCCCAAGTTCACAATTTAATAATGAGCGACAAAGCCTATTTTATAGTTAAATATATAGCATATATAGGCCGCTATATAGTTAAATTTTGGAAAAGTCCAGCACGAATTGATATTTTTCAAAACAAAATCACAAGAAAATTCTGAAACTTTCCCAATAATTTTGAAATTGGTCCTATTTCATTCTCGTAAAGTTTGTCCTAACTTGTCCTAAACCCAACAACAATTTTAATATATTTTACTTTGGTTTTTATCAATTGTGATGGTGTAGTATTGTGATTGTTCCGTATATTGGTCTATTTCAGCACTCTCTCGAATTAATTACACAACCGTAGGAAATTCTTCCATTTGCGTCAATCTGTATGACAACGACCATGATAATCGACACCTACTTATACACAATCAACTTCCCAACCACCCCATACATTTTTTCTTTCCTTTACTTTAACGCTGGATCGCGGATAAATTTGAATTTTTGACTTATAGATGTGGCTAATGTGTAAGAATCACAACAATCAGTTTCGAACAGATGAGACTAATGATTTGAAAAAATCAGTCTTCTCATCAGGTCGCGACGACTGATGTTGTTTATTACATTGAAATATTGTCTATATAGAGCAATACCAAGTAGTTGTACTACTAGCGAATTACTGCGTAGCGTACGAAATTTTGATTCTTTCACATTTCCATCTATATTCTATTTTAACAATTAACTTTTCGAATTCACGAATTTTTATATACGAATTTTTATATGTATTTACTTTGGTTTTTATCAATTGTAATGGTGTATTGTGATTGTTCCGTATATTGGTCTATTTCAGCATTCTCGAATTAATTACATTCGAGAGTGCTGAAATAGACCAATATACGGAACAATCACTGTAACGCTGTGAGTGGATGCCGGGCTGCGTATTCTTCACGATGAACAATTGCGATATACGGCTGCGGTACAATTTATAGTATATCACAATGGGCTATGCTTATCTGCACCCAAATCACTTTTTTTTTATTTACAAATATAATTAATAAATTTATTTAGTTTTATTTTACTGCTTTGTTCGCTCGCTAAATTCTGGATGGCGAAAAATTATTTTACAAACAAAATTCTTAATCTAATTGGTATAAATTTGTTTTGACAAACTGATATAAAAATAATAAACATAGAAATTAAGTTCCACGTATAACTAGTGACATCTAAAGTAAGTTATCACAAGCACTCGGTTAACGGTTTGAGGCTTAACTATTTGTATAATACCGGTTACATGATAATGTCAAAATAAATCAACTATAATAAATAATATAATGCATGTGGATATAATAATATGCGTTAAAAATTCTAATGAGATAAATTTATGAAAATGAGTTCTTCCTTAATGATAAAATACATAAAATGATATATTTTCTGCTGCCATAACATAACGCCCGCCTTGAATCAGTTGATTCAAATAATCGGAAGTTTGCACAATTTGCTGACGTGCTTCTTTGTATCTCCAGATGAAGTTTTGATACTGACCACTCGAACGTTCCTATCACTACCTGGATGTGTTTGATAGACTCTGCCTAGAGCCCATTGAGTTGGAGGCAATTGCTCATCTCGGATAAGAACGACATCATTGACTTGTAGATTTGGTAATTTATCCTGCCATTTATTTCGGGTTTGCAACGTTATAAGATAATCACGGTGCCAACGATGCCAGAAATGCTGCTTGATACGCTTTACCGTGTCCCAACGTTTTGATAAACAATGATTATCTGGTATGGAGGGTTCGGGTAGAGCCAATAACTGCCGCCCAATTAAAAAATGCCCGGGAGTGAGCACTTCAATTTCTTCGTAGCTTGTTGCATATAGTGGACGGGAGTTCAGGATTGCTTCTATGCCGGTAAGCAGCGTTGTAAATTCTTCTAACGTTAATATGGCCGCTCCGACCACTCTTTTTAGATGTGTTTTTGCAGACTTCACCGCCGCCTCCCAAATGCCTCCCATGGTAGGAGAGCCTGCAGGAATGAAATGCCAATTTATGTTTTTTTCTAGAAGAGACGAGGAGAATTTATTAGCATTGGTTCTAAGAAAATTAAATAGTTCGGTTAGTTGTCTGTTGGCGCCGACAAAGTTGGTGCCGTTATCGCTATAAATCTCGCTACACAATCCACGTCGATCAGTGAATCGGGACAATACTCCAAGAAAATTCTCCGTCGTCAGATTGCTGACACATTCAATATGAACTGCTTTAGTGCTTAGACACACAAAGATACATATATACATTTTGATTGGAATCTGTCTTCTTCTTCGAGTGATTTGCACTTTAAATGGCCCAGCGTAATCTACGCCTACTTTGTCGAAAGGGTGCACGTACTTAACTCTCGCTGGAGGTAAATCGCCCATTAATTGCTGCTGTTTTAATGGGTTCTGCTTGAAACACTTTATACATGTGCGGAGTACCTGTCGAATAACGTCCTTCGCGCGAATCACCCAAAACTGCTGACGCAAGAAATTCAGCATAAGGCTAATGCCAGCGTGATAAAATTGACGATGCATATCTTGCAAAATCGCGATCGTGACTTCGGATTTGCGTGGTAATAGCATGGGATGCTTGATCGATGTCGCTATAGTTGAGTGCTCTAATCGACCACCGATTCGAATTATTCCATCACTGTCGATAAAAGGATTTAATGCTTTTAGCTGGCTTGATTTAGGCAAAACCGTTTTGGATTTCAGGCATTGAACTTCTTCATAAAAGTGTTGATGTTGAGTATATCGAATTAAATATACGGCCGCCAAACTCACATCATCTCGATCCAGAGGCTTGACATTACGTTCCGTTGGTAGCGAGCGGACATTTTGAAGGAAGCGTATAACATATGCCATGATTCTATTCATTTTTTGAAAACTGCTATATTTAGTTACGATATCCTTGAATATATCGCTGCTGACAATGATTTTAAATGTTAATTCGCTATGTTTAGCTTCTTCATTTGTACCAAATGAAGCTTGTTGAGCTGGCCACTCCGTCTCCGGTTCCACTAGCCATTTGGGCCCATGCCACCACAACTCGAATTTGATCAACTCCCCGGCAGCTATACCTCTGGACGCACAATCAGCTGGATTATCGGCTGACGAAACATGCATCCATTTCTCCCGGCTGTATGAACTTAATATTTCGGATGTTCGATTTGCAATAAATGTAGGCCATCGTCGAGGATGCGCTGCCAACCAATCCAACACGATCTTGGAGTCGGTCCATAACGTTATTCGCTCTATGTTTTGATTAAGTGCTGAGCGTACCTTATTCATCAGATTTGCTAAGAGCAGAGCACCCATGAGCTCTAATCTTGGAACGCTTATCGTCTTCAGTGGTGCTACCTTTGTTTTAGCCATCGTTAGGTGCACTTCAACTCCATATTCGGTTTTCACTCTGCAAAAAACCGCTGCCGCGTAAGCCATTTCGCTAGCATCGCAAAATCCATGTAGTTGGATGCTACCATGAGTCCCCAGCCAACGTGGAATTTGAATTTGGTTCACCCTCACAAGATCCGAACGCATATTAACCCACTTAGATGTTATTTCGGATGGCAATTGATCGTCCCATTCTAACTTCTGTAACCATAAACTTTGAAACAATATCTTCACTCGAACAATTAAAGGAGCCAGCCATCCAATCGGATCGAAAATTCTACTAGCTTCGGATAATAGTGATCTCTTTGTATGTTTCTCGCGATCCTCTAGCTGAACCTGAAACGACAAATGGTCTATTACTGGATCCCAAACCACACCAAGTAGTTTCGTCATTGCTGGTTTTTCTTTAATTTCTTTTACAGTCTCTACAATGATTCCCAATCGTGTACGTAGCTCACTGTTATTAGTAGAGAACTTGCGTAAATGGAAGCCCGCAGTATTTAGGATGGCCACTATTTCATCTTTCAGATGACATAATTCTGCTTCGGTATCTGCCCCGGTCATGAGGTCGTCCACATACATATCGGTCAGGATTGCTTCTGCTGCGATTGGTGATCGTTCTCTGGCCTGCAATGCTAATTCATTTATGCATCGGGTTGCTAGAAATGATGCCGGCGCTGTACCGTATGTCAGGGTTTTTAGGCGGAAGGTTTTCGTACGACTTCTAGGATCTTGTCTCCATAAAATCCTTTGATGTTTAGTATCTGGGTCGCTTACCCATATTTGGCGGTGCATTTTTTCAACGTCACCAGTAAACACGAATCGATGCTGATGAAATCGTAGTATTATGTCGACTAAGGTGGATTGAATGGTCGGTCCTATACAGAGCTGATTATTTAAGGATAATCCCGTCGAAGATGTTGCCGATGCATCGAATACTACGCGGAGCTTTGTCGTTGTGCTGGCTGATTTCATGACTCCGTGATGCGGTAGATAGTACGAGCTGACATCAGTGGGAATTTCAGACATGTGCCCCAACCTTTCGTAGTCCGCCATGAATTCGCTATAAAGTTTATGAAAGATTGGATCCCGCTTAAATCTTTTCTCCATGGCAACCAATCTGGACATCGCCAAATGATATGTCGATCCTAATTGGCCGTCCGTTTCTCGAAATGGAAGTTGCACTACAAATTTGCCATCATTAGCTCGCTTGGTCGTGGCCACGAATAATTCTTCGCATTTCGCTTCTTCTGCTGTAAGGGTTGATGCTGTTTCTACTGACTCAATTTCCCAGAACTTCCTTAGGCTATCGTCAACGTTCATTAGAATGCTAAAACATGCTGATTGTTTGGTATTCTCTATCTTATGGCTTCGGCCCGCCACAATCCAGCCCAATGTAGTTTTCTCAGCCACCAGACAATCTCCCAATTTTATTTTGTCGCATTGAGTAACCTGATAATAGATTTCAGTACCAAGTAATACATCTATTGCGCTGCGCTGATTAAATTAAGGATCAGCTAATGAGACATTTCTTAATTCGTGCCAGTCTGCTATCTCGAATTCGTATGATGGGAGCTTGGCTGAAATTTTAGGAATTACGAATGCCCATGCTTTCAACTCTTCTCCGCCGCCCGTTCTTATGGCTAATTCTACCTTTCCCTTTGAACTGCCTAATTGGGCATCACCTAGGCCTTTCATCAAAAGCCTTCCATTACTACGAGGTAAATCTAGATTTTGAGCACAATCTTCTGTAATGAATGACTCCTGCGATGTTGAATCTAGAAGTGCTCGGCATGTTCGGAAGCCCCCAAATCGGTCCTTTATTCTTACCATTGCCGTTGGTAAAATCACTTGAGATTCTCCAGAGGAGACTTGCATAGTCTTGGATTCATGGCTGGTGCTGGATGTAGATTGATCAGGTTGTGCCTCCACTGATTTATCGGTTATCGCATGTAGAAGAGTATGGTGTTTCTTGTAGCATTGACGACAACGGCCTCGAGATTTACAGTTATAGACCCCGTGACTGAAATTGAGGCAATTAAAACACCGTTTTTCTTGACGTATTAGGTCACATCTTTTATCGACATCCATTTCCTTGAAACTAACACATTCAAAAAGCTTATGGTCATCTGAACTGCAAATTGGACAAGACGGCTTACTAATTGTTGCGAATGCTCTGGAACTTTCAAGCTTTAAATTTTGAGAAAGACTTGATTTTTTCACGACGCTTCTGCTAACGGATTCCAATGCATCAGTTCTTTTTCCCAGAAAATCAAAAAACTCCTTTAACGTAGAAAAATCCTTTTCTGCAGAATGTTGAGCCCACAAGCTTTTGGACTCGGAATCCAATTTGTTCACAATTATGTGCATCAGCCACGGATCCCGGTGCTCTGCCTTTGATCCGAGAGCTTTAAGTCCTCTAACGACTTCGTCTGACGTATCCCATAGTTTCCGAATTGATGCCGCCTTGACATGATTTACATGAGGTTGCTCCAAAAAAGTTTTAATAAATGCGTTAACCGTGTGTCGCTTTCTATCGTAACGCTGGATCAATTTCTGTAAAGCTTCGACATAGTTCGCCTCAGTAACGCTGAAATGCCGCAGAAGTGATGCTGCTTCACCCCGCAAAAGACTCTAGAGGTACTGAAACTTTTGTGACGAGGTTAGATAGTCCTTCTCGTGTATTGTGGTGCAATACAAGTCATAGAATGACTGCCATTCGACGTAATCACCAGAAAACGGAGGGATATTTATTTTAGGCAGCTAGGATGATTGTGTTTGGGACGTATTTACAGTATGATCCAATATTGACGTAAAAAACCCTTCCTGTGTACTGCGCTTTCTTATCAGACTACTCAATTCGGTCACAATCGCGAAATAGCTTTCTTCTACCTCTGGTAATAATGATGCTTCCTCAGCGTCGAGTCGAAAAATTTGCCGTTCTATATCGGTAAATTGGTCGAATAAAGTTTGAGCGCGTTTTAACCGAACTTGAAGCGCGTCAACAGCTTCATCCGTGTTTTCCGCCAATCCCTTCACATACGTAAGTAACCTCGTTATGCTGCCTTTCAGGCTTGAGCGAATCTTCTTTATCGATGCTAGCTCCGTCATGATTCACTACCGCTATTTACTCTTATTTCTGGTACACTTGCACACTAATTGCTAACTGTTCACTAATATAGCACCGCACTGTACGCGAATAATTTTTCGTCAACGAATGTAACAAATTTTCAGTAATAAGTGCTCTACTGATTGCTAAATATTCGCATGTAAGCTTAGATAAAACAGCAATTATGAGCAACAAAATTTTAGATAAAATCCGCAACAGATATTTTTAATTCTTATAAAGCTTGCTTATTTAATTATGAGGTAAAAATAATAAATGCTAAAAATACTTATCGCATTTTAGATCGGCTTGGCTTTGGCATGTGCAAATGATTCCATGTGCTCGTACCGGTTAATATCATCCGTTATATACCGTTGATGAGACCTTGCTGATCGTAAACTGTCCTGTTGGGACGCTAATTCCGCAAATTTATTGTATTGCTGGCAAATTATTTATTCTCCGAATTAAATGCCTTTGTATGCTGAGGATGTTTGATACCAACATCCGGCTCGAAGGACCATGTAACGCTGTGAGTGGATGCCGGGCTGCGCCGTTCTTCACGATGAACAATTGCGATATACGGCTGCGGTACAATTTATAGTATATCACAATGGGCTATGCTTATCGGCACCCAAATCACTTTTTTTTATTTACAAATATAATTAATAAATTTATTTAGTTTTATTTTACTGCTTTGTTCGCTCGCTAAATTCTGAATGGCGAAAAATTATTTTACAAACAAAATTCTTAATCTAATTGGTATAAATTTGTTTTGACAAACTGATATAAAAATAATAAACATAGAAATTAAGTTCCACGTATAACGTGACATCTAAAGTAAGTTATCACAAGCACTCGGTTAACGGTTTGAGGCTTAACTATTTGTATAATACCGGTTACATGATAATGTCAAAATAAATCAACTATAATAAATAATATAATGCATGTGGATATAATAATATGCGTTAAAAATTCTAATGAGATAAATTTATGAAAATGAGTTCTTCCTTAATGATAAAATACATAAAATGATATATTTTCTGCTGCCATAACAATCACAATACACCATTACAATTGATAAAAACCAAAGTAAATATATAAAAATTCGTGAATTTGAAAAGTTAATTGTTAAAATAGAATATAGATGGAAATGTGAAAGAATCAAAATTTCGTACGCTACGCAGTAATTCGCTAGTAGTACAACTACATGGTATTGCTCTATATATATAGAAAATATTTCAATGTAATAAACAACATCAGTCGTCGCGACCTGATGAGATGATTGATTTTTTCAAATCATTAGTCTCATCTGTTCGAAACTGATTGTTGTGATTCTTACACATTAGCCACATCTATAAGTCAAAAATTCAAATTTATCCGCGATCCAGCGTTAAAGTAAAGGAAAGAAAAAATGTATGGGGTGGTTGGGAAGTTGATTGTGTATAAGTAGGTGTCGATTATATCATGGTCGTTGTCATACAGATTGACGCAAATGGAAGAATTTCCTACGGTTGTGTAATTTATTCGAGAGAGTGCTGAAATAGACCAATATACGGAACAATCACAATACACCATTACAATTGATAAAAATTAAAGTAAAAAATAATTTAGCTATTAAATGTTGCTAAAATAACTGTCTGTGACATCCACCCTATGCTTATACGTTATTTTGAAAGTAAAAACTTCGACTCGTTCGTTTACATTGACACGTCGTCTCGTATCTAAAAAAAATGCAGCTCCCAGACATATAGATTTGTCGAAGGTTAATACGGAAAAATGATTTCCTCAATTGTATTTCAATATTCATGACCTTATGTGCAATGCACCTCTATATAAACGCATTCAACTATCCCAATGACTCATAAAACATATTTTCGTTCAATTACATTTGGCATTTACATTTCGACATGACCGGAAAGTAGTTTTTACCTGCACCACATCGTAACGTGAAAACTTGTTCAGTTTCTTAAAAATTGACCAAAATAGAAATCGAACGGTCACTAGTCGCAATTCAGAGAACATACCAAACAATAAAATTACCTTGAGTTGATTGATTATAAATGTAATTATAACGATTTTAATAGACTGGTTGGTATCTATGAAGCAAGTCGATGTATTTCATGTTGCTATGAATTCCTGGATTTATTTTTAAAGGTAGGTAATCAGATCGTTTTTAACAAAAACTTGTTACACCACGCTGTTGGACTATCGCATAGGTGTCATAAATTTTTGATTTGTTTCTAGCTCGATATTTTGAATGTATATATATACAAACTAATTTACATATTTACAAATTCATCATACATAAATAATAATGATGAATGACTAAACCATCCAATCTATATATATATATATAAATAATATTCATTCATATGTGTGTACGAGTACATATAGTACATGAATATATGGATATATTAAATTATAATAAATTCAAAATTATTCTAAATACCACCGAAGCTCACAAAAATAAAAATCCCGCAAATACCCAAACAAAAAATTTATAATCAAATGGTATTATGGACATCAGTTGTTGTTGTTGGTTTGCTGCACACAAATCCTGTAAATTTATAATTCATCCATCACAGTTCACAACTATTGCATCAACCGAAGTAACCGAAGCAAAATAGTATACATACATAGTTGCATGACCGCATCATCATAATCCCTATTACATGAGACAGGCGAACCACTAACCACACGTTATATGAAAACCCATTAATATCTGTAATATGACATTCGGCATATTTGGCTAAATCACAACAACAATTGTACACATTTTTATCTAAATTCATAAATCACAATATGTACAAATAAAATTATTTAACCCATTAATACGTTGAATACTATTTATGCAATTCTTTATGTAGTGTATTTTTATACGCGGGCACATAAGGGTTTGGATCGAAAACTGTTATATTGTAAGTCACGAATGTAATTAAAATTCCAATTGTTCTTGATTCGTTTTGTTTATATCTGTATACATAATCCGACAAATTGTTATTTTTAAATTCGAGAATAATTGGTAAAACCGTATTGTTTAGAAGTGTACAGGTTTTAACACTTTCAGGCGTAATAAGTTGCAACAAATAAATATTTTCGACCGTAGATTTGGTGGGTCATTTTCTTATAGGTGTCCACATTCCATGAAGGGGTTTCGCCGCCGCACGGTGTGGAACACTTTTCTTATCATTTGTTGTTATGCGAATCTGATGATATCACTGTCTCCGAGAAGACGCTTTATTTCATGGCTCATACGAAACCGATATTGAATGATTTTCATTTCAAAACTGCGTCAGATTTTTAGATCGGAATAATCTGAATTGGGTATAGAAAACTCGAGGCGTTTATGTCTGCCAGAAAACCGTTTGAAACTGTTACTACGGTTCAGGTATTTAAAGTTATGTACGCTATCAAAATTATGGTCACCGTGGTATTAAATATGTAGAGTAAAGTTTAGATGTGCTTTTTCTTCAGACGCTTTTAATTCACACAAATAAATGAGTTTCTCTAGTGTTCCTAAACATATGAGTGCGGTCTTGGGGTTTTCGCGATTATATTGTACTACCAATATTTTTCCAGAATCAGGACAAAACTGCGTAGTTTTTGAAATTTAGACGGTCGCCTCTATTTTGTGCAGTGGACATATGAGCGCAGTTTTCCAATTCTCCGGCAGCTCGTGTTCCCAAAAAGCGACAATAAGATCGTATACTGTGTATTTCTTCTGCTGCGTGACAAAAACCTCCTCACCCATGGGAGCAATTGTTCTAATAGGCAGAACAGTTTCTTAAGTTTGTTACGACTCCATGGCCTTTCCTTATTTCGTTTTGAATTTGAGTTCCATGGTAATGTTATATGTGTAGCCTTGTATTGACGGCATTGCCATCTGTTGTTGTATACTTTTTACGCTATTTGCTGTAGGCACGTGGCGAAACACACTTATACTTAATAAACACATTTTTTATTAATCACTTGTTTTTTGTTTCGCAGTTATAAATATAACATAAATAAATAAATAATAACTGCGAAACAAAAAACAAGTGATTAATAAAAAATGTGTTTGTTGCTGTATAGATGCTAAATTTTGATTTAATTGAAATTAGCCTCCGTATTTACATCCACTGTTCATGTAAACGTCAAATAATTGGAGCTAGACCAATGTACACTTTGTGCGTGCGTGTGAGCAGCTAAAACATAGAAGATTATTTTTGTTGTGTTTGCTTGTTTTGGCACGTGCGAGTGATGCGCAGTACAAAAGGGTGGGCAAGTGATGCGCACACAAAAAAAACAAAACATGAAGCATCAAAAATCGAAAGTTTTCTTCTGAAATGTTTCTTTTTGGTGCGTGAGTTTAGAGTGGATTTTTTGATTTTCATTGAAAGAGTCTAGTTTGTTAGTTTGTATAAAAAGAACAAACACGTTAATAATCAAGCGCCGGATATCGGTCGACAGGCACGCACGCGTGGTACGCACATTGCTTGCGTTGTCAAATTTTGATTTTATTTGGGTTTCGTTTTTTTATTACTTTTATTTTTCTCCTCTATCTCTTATCCTTCCCTTTAGATTACTGTAGTTAATTTTTCCTTATTTTTCTTTCTGTTTCTTATGGAACACTTGAATTAAAACAAGTACATTGCGATTCCTATTAACATTTTGGTTCAATTGTCTTTTCTCACTCATCGGCCTCGAGTTGTCGTTCTCTATTCTTGTTTTGCATTTATCCTTGTTTTTTTCTTTCATAAGTTGAAGTACTAAAAGTTTTTTGGGGTCGGTATGTTGGGAGGGGAGATTCCATTCTGTGTCGGTTCCGTATTTTACAGGCTGGGCTTATCACTCCCCATCGTCCCCTAGGCAGGACGACCGTAAAATCCACTCGATTTCCCCGTAGCGCTCTGACAGTTGTCGGAGTGTGTAATGTCGGGGATTCGCTGGAGGTCTCTCAGGGTGAAGAGAAGCCTGGTCTGTTGAAGTGATGTCGCTACCCTAATTTAGTGGGTACATTTGTGGTAATCCAGAGTTGGCCCAATTCCATTGAACAACAAAAACCATTGTATGAACAATTTTTTGACAAAAAGTGTTCTAGAAACCAATGAAGTTGGCACTTCTGACTACATATTCCTGTCAGGTTAGCACAAATTCAGCCACTATATTTTTCGGATGGCAATGCACATTTTTGACAGGAATATGCTATCTGAATTACTTGCTTATTCTTGGATTTTATAATAAGTTATTTCTATATTTTTAATTTGTTGTTCAACAAAAATATTATTGAACGATATTACATACCTCTGTATTTTGTTTGTTTAATATAGTATCTTTTAGGGGCAAGTTTGTTTGCCTCGATTAGGAATGAAAATTTATGAAAATCATATTTCTATTATAAGCACAAATTTCATTAGATTAGTCGCCTTTGTAAAGTTTTAAAATCAGGCTTACATTATTTCTGTTTTTTCCTAGAAATCAGGTTTTATTTATTTCGTCTTTCAGGCGAAATTTCAAAATTTTTCCCGTTTTTTCTGCTCCTGGACTAGCACTAATTTTTAGGCGGGCTTAATCGGTATGCAAAGTTTCATTTTGAAATTCGAAAGTTTCCCTGCTACAGTTACCTACACCTTACCTTACCCACTTCCTTCCGTTTAATCAATTCACAATCTGACGTCATATACAATTACCCAGCAATAAAACGTTAATAAATTTTAAGTACTCATGTCTCCACCACACTCGTTAAATTTATATTCATTTTCCGCTAAACAACATGGTTTATGGTTATGTGCTTACTGGACACGAGTTTAAATCCAACAGATTATATTCCGACCTAAGAGTAAGGATACGTCCGAGCTATATACTCGAACATAAAAAATTTGTCAATAAAAATTATTTCTCATTTTTGTTAGCGACATACAACGGTCAAAGAAAAGGTCGAGTAATCGTAAAGATGCGCTTTGCTTTTTGGTTTCGGGTTTCTTGGCAATAAAACTCGCAGACCCAGAATATAAAAACAAAAGAAAATTTTATTAAGAATAATTTTCCGTTTTTTGTGTTTTTTATTACGTCGCTCTACAGAATTTAATAATCAAACTGTGTAATGGTGAATAATTATTCAGATATAGAAAATCAAATATGAGATATTTACCGCTCGATATAAAAAGGTCCAGCAATTGGAAAATACTTTGCGCCGATAATAAGCCATACAAAACGATTTCAGCTAAGCTTTCATTTGCATATACAATTTCAAACAACAGCGAAATATTGTCGAATCGTGTATGTCAAAGAACTTTTTAACGTGTACACACACACACACGAACATAACTTACGAGTAAATAACACAGAAAAAAGTTTGGGTACAATTTAAAATACACACACACACCCATACACACGAAAAACTAGTTTGCGAAAATCAAATCAAATGACGCCAAAAGCACGAACATTTTTTTTGTATAGATTTTTTTAACGCAAAAAGCTTCTGAAAGTTTTTTTTTTGTAGTGTTGTAATTTTGAGTTTCAAGCTTTTTTATTTTATTTTTTAAACAGAAAAAAACTATTTCTGTTGAAGTTCGTGAATAAATATGTATATGAAAAAAAAAAGTTCGAAATGATGTAAATTAAAATAAAAATTGTTTTTTGTTAAAAAATTTATTTAATAAAAATAAAATTGAAAAGTTTAATTGAATTTATTGTAAAATAAAGTTTTGGTGCAGCTTTGGTTCGGCAAAATAATATTTAACGAGTTAATTTAATCGAGAATTAAATTATGCGGTTATGTAAATAGCTGAACATTCGGGTGGAAATGTTGTAGAAATATTTCCGGAATTATTCTTATCTTTATACAGATTATGGGATTTAAGACAATCAGTACACGATGCCAAATAATATAAACGATTTAACTAAATACCAATAATCAAAATGTGTACGTACACGAAATTTGTAGAAGTCCAGTAAACCAATTTCTAGCATAAACTAAGTGGAAAATGGAAAATCTGTTTAATTACGAGGTAACCAGCTACCTCTTTACCGGGTCGAGGAAATGCGGAGAAATTTGCCAAGCAACTTAATTATACCTTCTACCGGTGGAAGCCCAAGTGGCTTCAGATTTTACCTCTTCGCGTGGTGAACAAGGCGATGAATGCGTTTGTGGTATAAAGTCAAATACCAACTTCAAATGTAGAGCCTTGGTAGATAGGCAGACGAAAATTCAAATGAGGCCCTTTGTTGACGCACATAGCCAACACTCCAGTGTAGATATGGTCTCGATATGTTTTTCGGATTGGCACTTTGATATCTTTTCAGATGATTTTTGTACCAGCTTGGGGGCACTATGATTAAGTCTCTTGAATGTGTGGTTGTGCTGAGATGCCGATGATGGATACACGACTGCAGAAGGCCGAGCCACGAAGTAATTTGTCGAGCGATGAATACCGAGCGGGTTGGTAGTATATGTGAGACGATACGGTTTCTGCACATAGTGTTCATTGATTTTATTTTTAGTTCGTCGATGTTAGTATAAGCATCACTCGTTCCTTGGCGTCGCCATTGATCTGGATCCTGTCTTAGCCTCGACATAATTCCAATCTTTAGGTTAGGTGTAAACCAAAATTTGTGAAACGCGATTGGCCACACATGATTGGTCACAGCGAATAAGCAGCTGCGTAGCCAACCAAATTCCTTTTGCGAGTCGGTGTGCAAGAGTTTGGCGAGAAGTACGCTGGCACAAGGCCCCAGATGTGACAGGATGACCGTTTTCAGTGGTGTAACCTTGATATTTGATGCAGTATTGTGATTTTGGGCGGATCCATCGGCTAGCGTTGTACGACCACCGCTGCGTATTTTTTCTCAGAGTCGTCGCTGAACCGGAGAACTTGAACATGATTGTGAGTTGTCGAATGAACGCTTGATTTTGTGCCCGCCTCATCCTCAGTACCCACCATTCTTGGTGTATAATAACTGGCCGAAGGATGCCAATGTGGCCCAAGTGTTTTGACTGAGTCATCCCAGTTTAGCTCAAGTAGACCCTGATGTTCACGGAATTCGATTGATATCTCATTGAGGAGCAGTCTGAGCATCTGAGTAGTTTGCCTCTGAACCCCGGTTAAATCCACGTAGTTGTCTGTGGCGGTCATAAGGTCGTCGTCGTCGAAGTCTCTGACAAACTGACTTTCCATATGGTGTATAGGTTTTCAATTTCAAATTAAACCATTACTTCGAAAGCCAACAAAACCTTTTCAAATTCAAATCAAACTTTTTCAAATTAAAAAAAAACTAAAAACAATATTGTAAAGGGTGGGGCAAAAGTCTCGCGGTGGGGCAAAAGTCCCGCTACCATTTTGATTGCCTGTAACTTTGTTCAAAGAAAAGATAAGTAAGTTTGGTTTTCATAAAAAATTTATTTGGTCTTTAAATTTTTCTCGTAATGATTGGAAAATTATATCGGCTAACAATGGCGCGCAATCAAAATGGTGACTTTTGCCCCACCCTATATATAGATGTCGTATGGGCCAGTTATGGCCTTTGATCGATTATTATATAACGGGTGATTTTTTAAGAGCTTGAGAACTTTTTTTTAAAAAAAAACGCATAAAATTTGCAAAATCTCATCGGTTCTTTATTTGAAACGTTAGATTGGTCCATGACATTTACTTTTTGAAGATAATTTCATTTAAATGTTGACCGCGGCTGCGTCTTAGGTGGTCCATTCGGAAAGTCCAATTTTGGGCAACTTTTTCGAGCATTTCGGCCGGAATAGCCCGAATTTCTTCGGAAATGTTGTCTTCCAAAACTGGAATAGTTGCTGGCTTATTTCTGTAGACTTTAGACTTGACGTAGCCCCACAAAAAATAGTCTAAAGGCGTCAAATCGCATGATCTTGGTGGCCAACTTACCGGGCCATTTCTTGAGATGAATTGTTCTCCGAAGTTTTCCCTCAAAATGGCCATAGAATCGCGAGCTGTGTGGCATGTAGCGCCATCTTGTTGAAACCACATGTCAACTAAGTTCAGTTCTTCCATTTTTGGCAACAAAAAGTTTGTTAGCATCGAACGATAGCGATCGCCATTCACCGTAACGTTGCGTCCAACAGCATCTTTGAAAAAATACGGTCCAATGATTCCACCAGCGTACAAACCACACCAAACAGTGCATTTTTCGGGATGCATCGGCAGTTCTTGAACGGCTTCTGGTTGCTCTTCACTCCAAATGCGGCAATTTTGCTTATTTACGTAGCCATTCAACCAGAAATGAGCCTCATCGCTGAACAAAATTTGTCGATAAAAAAGCGGATTTTCTGCCAACTTTTCTAGGGCCCATTCACTGAAAATTCGACGTTGTGGCAGATCGTTCGGCTTCAGTTCTTGCAGGAGCTGTATTTTATACGGTTTTACACCAAGATCTTTGCGTAAAATATTCCATGTCGTCGAATAACACAAACCCAATTGCTGCGAACGGCGACGAATCGACATTTCACGGTCTTCAGCAACACTCTCAGAAACAGACGCAATATTCTCTTCTGTACGCACTGTACGCATTCGTGTGGTTGGTTTAATGTCCAATAAAGTAAACTGAGTGCGAAACTTGGTCACAATCGCATTAATTGTTTGCTCACTTGGTCGATTATGTAGACCATAAATCGGACGTAAATCGCGAAACACTTTTCGAACCGAACACTGATTTTTGTAATATAATTCAATTATTTGCAAGCGTTGCTCGTTAGTAAGTCTATTCATTATGAAATGTCAAAGCATACTGAGCATCTTTCTCTTTGACACCTTGTCTGAAATCCCGCGTGATCTGTCAAATACTAATGCATGAAAATCCTAACCACAAAAAAATCACCCTTTATAAATAAAATGAAGTGGTTGTCCTTGAACGGTGTTTTATTTACAAGTAAATTATACTGTTTTCAATTAAAAACTGCAAATTTGGTTAATTTCGATATGTTTTAGCATTTTATTTAATTACAATACTTGTTAGAGTCTAGTACAAGTTGAATTTAAAATCGAAGAGTATCAATAGCTCTAACAGTATAATTTTTCTATATATTGTTACAGGCTGGCTACTGCCAACCTGCAGATTTCACTAAGCGCATGCAGAGGCCTCCACGGTGATTTTTGCCGGCTACGTTCTGAGGGAGAAGTGCTAAGGTCGTGGGGTTTGAGGCTTGCATGACGCTCCTGGCTTACACCGTGATCATACAGAAAGTTAGGGGAACGCAAATAATAATAAAACCGAGTTCCGCCGAAATTCGTCGGCCGGAACCTGAGGAACGAACAGCAGATAATCAAATAATAAATAAATAAAAAAATGATAACGGAAGAGGTGCCCTGGTGCGCGCATCCATCCGAATTCAAACGGGGTCGTGCTCTGGTTATGGAACTGGATGCGGGCACCAAGGGACCGCAAACACTAAACCGACACAGAGGGAGTCTCCACCCCCATCATACCGACCGAAAAACTTAGTAATTCATTTTACTATAGAAAGAAAAAACAACAACAAAACAAAGAAAAACAGTTTCCCCCTTCACCGCACAACGATGCGAGAGAACGAGAGAGAGAAAGACATACGCACCGAGCGCGCACCCGCTGTGCGGCGCTCGATTACAAAATTTCAAATTTAAATTTAACAAAAAAAATTTAAGAAAATAATAAAAAATTAAAAATAAAAAAAATTGTACCTTAACTAAAAACAACTTGTTGCGGCCTTGCGCGGCCGTTATTGTTGCGGGGCCTCTCCTCGATAAAAATTGGGTTGCGGCCTTGGTGCCGTTATGCCACAAGGGACTCCAGTCCCCCGGACCGTTGCGGCCTTGGTACCGTTGCGTTGCGGCAGACCACCGATAAACAAAATCACACAAATGGCCGGCTAGCCACCCGTGTCGTTGCGGGGCCTCTCCTCGATACCAATATAAAACGAATGGCCTCAACTGGCCACCCGAAACTCGTTGCGGTGTTCCACACAGATAACCACTCTCCAATAGCCGGATATTTGGGCGTTGGCTTGTTGAAAACCGTCAATCGCCGGTACCGTTAAGCGTTGCCTCGTCAAAAACAGTAAAAACCACGTTGGCGTCTTTCGCTTATGAAAATAAAAACAATCCAGCATTGTAGCCCGCCTGCCTGTATATTACAAAGCCCCGATGGGCCACTCGTACGTTGCGACCAACGTAAAATAGTGTGTGCGATACCAGTATATAAGGTTCGCGGTAACCGTAAAATAATTCCGTATTTTGCAACAACACAAATGAGAAAACACTCAGACGAATCGTCTGATATGATACACTAATTCGAAACGAACTTATAGTTTTCTGATTTATTTATATTTATTCAATAAACAAAATCTCTAAAAATTTACCACATTATGATTTTTAGGGTTAATTAACAACTTAATCTTAATAATTTTCAATATTTTTATTTTCAACAAACAAAAAAAAAAGAAAAATAATTATATTTTTCACAAAAATGCTTGAATTGAGTTTTTAACCCACTACTTTATTCAGAAATTTATATTTTTTTTTTCCGACAAAACAAACTTAACTCTCAAAATTTAACTTTTTCTATCCAAAATCACCACTTGACTGTCATCATCAAAAAAAAAATTCGAGCGCCGCACAACTCGTAAAACGTTCTAGAAGAAATTAATCTCTCTTCTCTGTCTCTCCTTTATATCAAATTTTTGTTGGTATAAAAGAGAGACATATAAGAAAAAACATTTTTTCCAAAACGTTTTACTTTGCACACACTCGATGCGCATTGTTCTCTCTTTCCCCTATTCTTTCTCACCTCCGCGCCACCACGCGATGGGGCACAAAACAAAACGTCGAAAGTGCGTTCATAAGACATCCGAGGTGAACAAAAAAAAATAAGAGAAGATGGACGAAAGCGAAGACAACAACCGGGGTGAATAAAAAAACACAAAAATCGTCGTTGCGACCACACAGTCTTAACAATATAAATACGATATATACTATATATGTACCTATAAAGAATAGGCAAATAAAATGAGTAACAGTACCTCAACAAGTGAAGATGAAACGGTTCGTAGATGCGGTAGCTATTCAAAAATTTCTTGCCAGCAGAAAAAAATCTTCATACAGCAGTATGAAGAAGGCAAAACCATCAGTGAAGCAGCGTCCATTGCAAATATAAAAGTGAACAGCGCTAAAACTATATTATATAAGTACAAACGTGCCGATGACGAAATAATTAAAAGAGGCAGCAAAAGAAAAGAAAAAGTGACTGAGAACGTGTTGACGTTTGTCGAAGGTGCAGTGGAACAAAACCCATGCATCACACTTAAAAAAATTAAACAAAAACTATTCGAGCATTCAGATATAAATTTAAGTATTCAAACGGTGGCAAATTGTTTAAAGAGGCTTAAAATCAGTTTAAAAAAAACCGCAATTGAAGTTGATAAGTTAAATGATGCAAGAACGTTAGATTTAATGAGAGAGTATGCTCTAAATTTCACATAAAATTCACCAGAAAATCGCAGTAAAATATTTTTTATTGTTGAAAGTGGCTTTCATTTGCATCTGAGGCGGACTCGTGCTAGGTCACGTATAGGAACAAGTGCAAATGTGATTGTTCCAACAGTTCGTGGAAGGAACATAACGCTAATTGCGGCTTTAAGTATTGCAGGGGTGATTCACCACAATATTATTACAAACTCAAACTGTAACAGCGCAAACTTTGGTTCATTTCTACGGGAATTGTTGGAGAAAATAAGAATCCAAGGTTTATAGAATGTGTGGCTTGTCATGGACAACGCGGCCATTCATAAAACTGCAAAAATCAGGGATATTGCGAATTTATGCTCTGCTGAACTTGTTTTTCTGTCGCCTTATTCGCCGATGCTAAATCCCATTGAGCAAGTTTTTTCGAAAGTAAGTAAAAAATCAAATAATTTTTAATAAAAAATAATTTTCATTTTCGAAATACTTCTTTACAGGTGAAATTAGCTGCTCGACAAATTTTAATCGAAAATGTTGACAATCTCGATATGGTACAAGTAATAAACGAGGCGTTACAAACAATAACCCAAAACGATTGCAACAATTACAACACAAGTATGTTGATGAAACTGCCACAAGCAGTTGATAGGCAGGTCCTGCACTGAACCAAAATAATTTTTTTTTTTTTAGTTTTTTTAATTTTGAAATTGTTTTATTTTAATTTGAAAAAGTTTTATTTGAATTTGGGAAAGTTTTAATTGGGGAAATAAAAGTTTGATTTGAATTTGAAAATGCTTCGTTTGTATTCAAAAAAGTTTGATTTGGTTTGGAAAAGGTTTCGTTTGTTTTAGAAAAAGTTTCGATTGAACTTGAAATGGTTTAATTTGAAATTGAAAACCTATAGTTATCAAACTACCTCCTCTCGTGACCTTTCAAGGGGTGATGGTTTCTCATTGAATGGCTCAGATACGGTATATCTTTCATAGATGGATTGGTTGTTCTGCGCTCCAGTGACAGGAGTTTGTGATGATTCTACGGATGATGATTCAGTATTCGGAATCAATTTGTGTAATAGCGTGAGGTGTCATTTGTTGCAAAACCCGGCACAAACTGGTGTAGTCTTTGGGCAAGCAGTTGAAGTACAACCTCTTTTCTAGGACTTGTAGAACAACCAGCCTTAATGGATGGCCTACTTGGTCAACAACACATTATTCAAGAATAAATAGCTAAATTCGAGAGCAATTAGAACATAGATGGATCAACCAACAAGACGCAGTGGTATTTAGAATCGAAGTTAGAACAACTGAAAGCTCCATAAACCACCACAGAATCTACCACTATCGCGCAGCTATTAGTTCATACCAGAAGAGACAAACGAGTCTACTAAAAATTCCAAACAATCAACCAAAATACCAGCTAATCAAAGAAGCAACACAATGCTCAACCAGGTGTTACAGAGACAAGATTTTAAAATGAGAGAATTGTACAGGGAAACAGCGAAGATATAAAATGTTTTGGGAGAAAAAAAAGATAAGTAATGAATTGAGGCATGGTGAACTTTCGTGGCATTCTTTACTAATTTTCATCTTATCTTTCTTCATCTAATTTGCTTCAGCCGCCAGCTGAATTTCAGAATGCCACTGAATTAATTATGTTTCTTGAACAAAGATTCAAGTCCTTGGAAGCCTTTTATAATACTACAAATCAATCGCAACAACAAAAGACACAAACGGTAAAGCAAACGTTTGCGACAACAACCCACCGCAATATTTGATCGTATTGTCAAATAAACCACACAGTAGACCAATGTTCATGGTTAAGGCAGGAAAAAAACAGATAAAAGCCATATAGCGCTACTACACCACCTATATCTGTAGCACATCAAATGTACCACTGCATCCAAAACAAAAGATGTTCGATCTGTAATGGAATGTAATCATATCTTTATCATACAACAAAGCCAATAGCACAAACCTTGTACAGGTGACAACAGCAATGGTTAAACCAGCTTATCCTAACGGAAGGTATGTAGCATTAAGAGCCATGATAGACCAAGGATCACAAAAATCTTTCATTACCGAGGAAGCAGTTCTGAGTTTGAAGCTAAAGAGACAAAAAATATATACCAAAATGGCTGGAGTCGGTGGTCACAACTTTGGAGAGGTAAAGAAAATAGTGAATCTCACAATTCAACCTGTAAGAACATCCGAATTTGAGTTGCAGTTACACACTTTAGTATTTCGATAACTCACGAACTCATTGGGAGCATATTAACAACCTAGGCTCCATAGACATTTTCCTTGGAGTGGATTATTATCTATTATCTATTATTAGGGAGCCCAGAACAACCAATATGTGATGAATAGAGATGCGAAGAACACTTTCAAAACAAAATATTAGGACATGGTATATCGTATTGCTATTTAAGGGCGGCGAGTTCATATTAGACGAATCAAGAAAAAAGGTATACAGCATGCCGTCTTCAATGCAAGAACAATTAGGCAAACTCTTAAGACAAGGTGAAACCTAAGAAAATGGAACAGCACCAACTATCAAAACCATTGGTATCTTATGGAATCTTAAAGACTCTTTCAAATATACCAAATAACCACAAATTAAAGAAACCACAGAAGAGTCAAGAAATGAAGCATGAGCATTCATTGATACAAGCAAACATTTAAACGTCATTTCGAAACCAATAGAGCAGTGTATATCGTTCGCAAAAACACTCTGGAGTCTAGCTTACGTTTTTAGATTTACAAAAAGAGCAGCTAAATTTTCACCAAGCTATCTGATAACCAAAAAAATTCAGGACAACTTGAGGTTGCCCTTAAAGGTAACTACAATGTGCTCTTGGAGCATTCGACATATAGCTTGAGAAACAAAAGGAATTAAACCTTCGTACACTTAATTCGTGTCTAACGCCAGATTAAGCTTCAACATTCAACATCCAATTTCCTTTCCTTGATCCAGAGGAAGGACCCCTCGGATTCGAGCATACCTCTAATTTCAAAAAGTTCTTTTCCTAAACTAATTATCATTAAAACTTAAACAGAAATATGAATTTTAGAAAAAAAATAGTATTGGGGCCCCTAAACCCCGGGGTCCAATCCCTGCAAATATATCATAACGTTGATTCCGGAAATGCAACTAATACGAATAAACAGACATTTTACAAAAAATTGTATGAGACCACCTAGAGGGGGCCGACCCCTTCAAAAATATTACGAAAACTAGCTCATTTTGATATAAGATACCTATGCAAAATTAGAATTTGATTGTATAAATGGTGTGGAAACTTATAAGAAGGGTCCCATTGATCCAGGGGACGGATCTCTCAAATTCGAGCATGCCACTAATTTAGTAATAACACCTTTCTTAAAAACCCATTAGTATAAAAAAATTGAAATTTGTTCATACCACTAGAATACGAGCATTATACGAGTACAACCACTCATTATTTCTTTTAACAGAATAAATTACCGGAACGTAAAAAAAAATTACAATACCGGGTGAGTTTTTTAAGCTGAAACTTTCAAATATCTCGAAAAGTAAACCCTCTACGATAAAAATTACCATTATCAAAATTAAATCATTCTGGAGGGGAAATACATAAGTGCTTAAATTAGGACCCCCCGCCCCTGTTTGTAAGGGGGTGGGGGCAACTTGGAAACTAAGATTGGAACACCTATTTTTTATTGCAGGTTCGGATTCTACGGCTAAAAGTACGTAGGATTTCCTTGAAACATTTTTTTCGATTCATGATATGGCGCTGTAATAAGCGATATTATTTTTTTTTCGATTTCTCCTACTGAGAACATTATGCATACGATTCTGCAAAATGTTTGCATTAAAATTAACACGTTTTCAATGTAAATACTTGAAATTAGTTTTAAACAAATTGTATTTCTTAAATTAAAAAAAAATACTTTTAGCGTAACCCAGGAACAACGACGGCAATGATTTTGCATAGGAACATGCGACTAAATTTGTTTTCAAATAAATGATATTTTTTGTTTTAAAAATATCGATTCAGTTCAAAGATTATTTCGAAAATAAGACAATAAGACCTGTTTGCGTAAGGCTATTACAATTCAAAATGGAGTATTTAACTGTACAAGAAAAAATTGAAATGGTCCTGGTTTATGGAGAAGCTGGCTGTGGTCTAGATAATGCGGTCAATCTCTACGCTTCGCGTTTTCTAGATAGGATTCGGTCACGTGCTTCATTTTACCGGACTATCAAACAATTCACTACTGATGGAAGTATTCGACCGAAGAAAAGGACCCGTCGAGCAACAGTCACTGAGGAAAATAACGAAATTGCTGTATTGGATGCAGTAGCTTATAATCCTCAAAGTACACGAGAAATAGCTAGCGAATCCGGATTAATCCAGACCAGTGTTTGCAAAATTTTGAACCGACATAAGTATCATCCGTTTCATATGAGTTTACACCAAGATCTTTATGGCGTTGATTTTGAAAATCGGGTAACATTTTGTCAGTGGGCAGTAGAACAAATACAGCAAAATCCCAATTTTTTTCGCTATGTATTGTTCTCCGATGAGTCGTCTTTTACAAACCATGAAACGGTTAATTGATACAAAATGCATTACTGGAGTGTTGAAAATCCACACATGCTTCGCCAAGTTGAACATCAGCGCCCTTGGACTGTCAACGTGTGGTGTGGAATAATTGGCAACCAACTCATCGGCCCCCATATTATTGAAGGCAACTTGAATGGTCAAATGTACCGAGACATTTTGGAAAATGAACTGCCAACATTATTTGAAAACTTGAGCTTAGAATTGCGACAGAACATGTGGTTTCAACATGATGGATGTCCAGCACACTATTCGTCGGTAGCACGTGAAGTACTTGATCGTGATTTCAATGGTCGCTGGATTGGTAGAGCTGGTCCGGTAAATTGGCCTGCCAGATCATCAGATCTTACTTCGCCAGATTTATTTTTGTGGGGCTTGTTGTTTCTGACGCTAAAAGTAGTTTTTTTTTTAAATTTAAGAAATATAATTTGTTTAAAACTAATTTCAAGTATTTACATTGAAAACGTGTTAATTTTAATGCAAACATTTTGCAGAATCGTATGCATAATGTTCTCAGTAGGAGAACTCGAAAAAATTTAATATCGCCTATTACAGCGCCATCTAACATGAATCGAAAAAATGTTTCAAGGAAATCCTACGTACTTTTAGCCGTAGAATCCAAACCTGCAATAAAAAATAGGGGTTCCTATCTTAGTTTCTAAGTTGCCCCCACCCCCTTATAAACAGGAGCGGGGGTCCTAATTTTAGCACTAATGTATTTCCCTTCCAGAATGATTTAATTTTGATAATGGTAATTTTTATCGTAGAGGGCTTATTTTCCGAGATATTTGAAAGTTTCAGCTTAAAAAATTCACCCGGTATAATGGTATTATGACACTGGCTAGTGATAATTAGAGTGAGTGCATACAATATATTTAGATTTTTAGACAAAAATTGAGCAATATAAAAAAGTCGCCCAACGAGTGATTCTAGCAGTTTATGGGTATTATATTACTGGCTTTTTTTCAACTTTTACAGCAGCTGAAAAATCCATTTGAAGGGAGAAAAACAATAGGTATACATAATTTTAATGAAAGTGAGTGTATACACAGTAGCCGTGACAAAAAAAAAATTAAATGTCAGAAAAAGTTGTTGCTCAATATTTTCTAGCAGTTAATCGAGCTAGAAGAATTCAATTTTGATTCTTTTTTTGACAAAAATTATTTTGTTATATTTTTTTTGACATTTCCGCCATTTTTTACGTCGCTTAAGCCAGCAGAACTCATACAGTAGAACATTACAATATAGTATGGATAATTATAGGCTAATTACAGGCTAATTAAATGCCTAATTAGAAAATTTGGGGCTCCATCCCTTCCATCTAAAACGCGGGTTCTGCTAGCTTTAGAAAAAGTTAGCAGAACCCATATCAAAAACTGATTTAAAAACAATTGGAAAATTAATGGTTAATTTTAGGCTAATTAAATGCCCATAAGCTAATTAAATGCCCTATTAAAATTTTTTTATTCTGCTCGATCTAGAAAATGGAAAAGGCTTTATCATTTCAAAACTAGCAGAACCCAAATCGAAAATCGGACCAAAATCGAAATTAGAACGCAAAAAAAGACATATTCACAATCAAATAATTTTAGGCTCACTATGGGCTATTCGAATGCCCCAGTAAAAAATTTTGGGCTTCACCCTTTTTTGACCACACTTCAGGTCATTTAATCTAAAGCCACCAGAACCCAAATCGAAAATTGGACCAAAACTGAAATTAAAACGCACAACAAGATCTATCGATAAACATATAATTTTAGGCTTACTATGGGCTATTCAAATGCTCAATTAAAAAAATTTTGGGCTCCACTCGTTTTTGACCAGACTTCAGGTCATTTAATCTAAAGCCACCAGAACCCAAATCGAAAATCGGACCAAAACTGAAATTAGAACTCAAAACAAGATCTATTGACAATCAAGTAATTTTAGGCTCACTATGGGCTATTCGAATGCCCCATTGTAGTACAATGAACTATAAAATAACTATGCCGATATGTTTATAAGATTCGTATATATGAAATAAATATATAAAAAAATTAAATTTGTGTATATAAATATATTAAAACTATAAAATAAGATTAACCTCGGAAAAACCTGCTTATAAAATTGGCACTACTTGATTTCTCTTATATATTTATTGCTCGATGGTCTGATTGAATCATTTGAGAAAAGAAGAGAAATTTATTGTCGGAATATATGGAATATTACCGAGAATATTTCAGCATTAAAGTAAATAGTTGAAAATTATTCAGAGATTATTTCCACAAGAGTGCAAATTACGAGAATTGGTGTTATAACCGCTAAATTCTATAACGTTATTCACAATCCAGTGATACGAACCGAATTTGACAGGACAAATTCGTATATATTGGTGACAGCAGTGGGATTGTGAATATTAGAAGATTTAATTCTAAAAAATTTGATGAAAAATTGAGGCTTGCAGACATAAACTTCTACAAGTTACAGAAATCAAAGGAAATGCTGCTGAGTCGTGGACTTTCGACCATGGGAAAATGGAAAGAGGTATTGTTCAGATTGAAAAACATTACATGCGTGAGAGGAGAAAACTCGAGCATATAGGGATGAATTTGGGAGGCGATCACCATTGTGGGACTGCGAATACCAGAAGATGGCTTTAAAAGATTTGACGTGAAATATATCTCCCAAAGTGTTTGTAGGAGCTTGCAGAGAGAGTCCTCTCACTTTGATGATCTTGTTAATTTGGATATGAAAATATTAAATTTGATTATGAGAATTCATTCTTAAATTATATAGAAGTAGTAAGTCCATCAGCCAAAGATCATATACATGATAGCAGCCCATCTGAATATTAAGATGACTTTTCGGCGATCACCTAATTCCGTTATTATTTTAATCGGTCGCAACCAAATTGGTTCGTAGTCTTATCTTCACCACTGTTAATTCTTAACACGTTTCATGTTATTGTTGTACGCCTTTCTTTTTCTTTAGTTTATATTCAATCAAAGTTTAGCCATGTTTCTTACAATACGAGCGCATAATAGTGTGCCACGAATCCACGATACACGATCGTATTTCGTGGATCAATATATTTATATTGGTGTGTGTGTGTTCGCGTTTGTAAATCATAATAGAAAATTTACCTTAGGTAAACACTTTGACAATCGGTCGCATTCAGTAGTGCCGATTCATTCATCATGTCCACATCGTCGCTAATAAAAATCTTGACGCTATGTCTTGCTATGGGTAAGTTAAATTTTATAAATTAAAATTTTGTGCTCGTGTCGATTTAATTAAGACGTAAACATATTTTTTTTATTGTTTCGTTGTTGTTCTGGTACATTTAAGAAGTGATTGTGATTTTTGTTGTCTTGTAAATTTTATGCAAATGAGACAAATGTGAAATTTATTTTGATTTTGTAATGTACGATCGTTAAAGTGAAAGTGAAAATGTTTGTTTACACGTTACCGTGTGTAGTAACTAAAGTCGGGAGAGAAAATATTTCTTTTATCATCTTTAAGGTCATCGATTATGTTATTATTTAATTCGGATTGCATCGAATTCAATTAATCGAGATAGTGAAGTAAAAAAAAAAAATATATTCTTAAGGTCAACTACTTTTCATGTTAATTTGTCTTGGGTACGATACAAATTTTTAAAATGCCAAAAGCTGCTTTTTTCCGACTTATGTGTGGATGAGTTTTTTTGTTGTATCAATATAAAGGTGTAGCATCGTGGATTGATTAAAGTTTTGTTGTTGTGTTGTTAAGAAAAAGTCGCGAAGAAGAAGTGAAAACTTTTACTTTTTTTTTTTATTGTTTGTATTCTTGTTAACATTGTGTTATGGACTAACTGTTAATTATTGGTGGGTGATAAAAAAATGATTACCATAATAATGATTTTAAGAAGCAGTCGCAGCTCACAGTATTGTGCCCAATGTTTAAAAATGTATATACAGGGCTGCACACACATAGGAATTGTATCGCAAAAGGTTATGCGGTGACCTAAATTTTGTACAGTTTGGTTTTTATGTAAATGCATTATACCGCAATTAAATGGAAAGTTGATTTATACGAATCGTTAAGAAATTGAGCTATAAAGCTCGCGGTTATAAAGTTGTGTAATTTAACCTTGCCATAGTTTTTACAACAAGGTCGTTAAGCACTGTTTTCCGTGTTTGGAATTTTTCATATTGATTGGCATGAAATTGGAGGTGTAATGAAATAGATTTGAAATTTGAAAATTTGAACCCAAATTAATAGAATTAATACTAAGAAATAGTTGCCTACGACTACAAATTGGGTGTTAAGTAGGATTTGACATTAAAGTATTTCGTAAGAATTTAATCTAAAACGTACAATGGAATATTGCTTAAATATTAAATGAAGTTGAACTAGGTATTAATTATACTGTTGGCATTTTTGTGATTGGCGATTTTATCTTTACTGGCACGATGTGAGCCCAATCTGATATTAACACTCACCACGTTGTTTCTAAATCTCGCACTCGAATTCTCATTTTTTCGAACAGTACTCGATTGTATTGATTCCAACACTGTTCGTAACAGTCACTATAGGAAGAGCGCATCGGCCACCTCCGTGGGTTCTCAACCGGCTCTCGGCTTCATGATTTTGCGGTTTAAAGAGACATCAACAAATATTTTAACGAGCTGCATTTAACAAGGTAAATAACACCTCGTCTGTTGTTTTCGTAAAACTTTCCGGGATTTAAAAAAATTGAGATAAGGCTCAGAACTTCGGTAGTCCGCAGCAGCATATATAAAACTTTTTTGTTTGAACAATTACTTTCTAACCATAACATCGGTTGTCATTTCAAGACATGTCTTAAAGCTGGAAAGAGCAGTGAAGCACTCAATTTTACATGTCTACCGCAATATACAGAAATGTTCCGAGTTCTTTGCAGTTCAGCTATATTTTAATTATCCAACGCCACTATCAACGTAATATATCAGCTCAACATCCACTTGAAGTAGATGTCACCACATTTCTATATCTCTTTGAGATCCCACTTGACTCATCTGACTAAGCAGGGCAAATGTTGCAATGCCAATTGCTGACTAATCGTCGAAACAAATTCTCCAGAGCAAGCTGTAAAAATAATGAATGTTATTTTTCCCGCACAGTGCTAAGTGTAAAGAAATTCCTTACCTTTATTTAAAACCTGATACAACTCTATCGGAACTTTCCGAGTGGGTGAAAATACTACGTAGTTCTGCTACGGACTATTCTGGTATTTTAGGAAAGCCACCATAACCTAACTGTTTCAAGATATGCCAGAACAGCAGATTTTCGAAGATTACCATAGTCCAGAAACTTCTACCAAAATCACATCTCGTGTTTTCAACCTTATGGATAAAAGGTTGAACTGTTTCCTATGTCAGTAGTGAGGACTTTGTTTGTTGCATACATTTGTTATACTCACTTTGAAAAGATCTAAAAAAATCTCAGAATTTCGTTTTATCACGGTTCATATGGTTTTATGTAAGAAGCTTGGTCGTCTCGGATCCGCTCGAAACGCGATATTTCAAAACGCGATATTTCGAAACGCGTTATGGTATAGAATGTGCATTGCAAAGCGACGGGAGTGCAGCGACTCAATTGATAACGATCCTTTATACTCTCGCTCCTATCGATTTTTAAATTCCTATAAACTGAAATTAAATTTCAGTTAACTACCACTGCCCATCGCTGTTCGAGATTATTCCGTTTATTACATCTGACCATGTATGCGTATGACAATTATATAACACTTGCATTTAGTTGCATTCACGAGCATTCACGTCATCAATTTCCAGTGTCCTTAAAACCGGTATCTTATCGGTGTCTTATCTTATCTAAGGTTTATTGATTCCCAAATGTGCGCCGGATCTTCCAACGAATGTTTCTTGTAGAATTTCTTGTGTCCGATTGGACGGTGGCAGTGGTGCCTTCTATCAACGATATACATATACTTTCTAGCCTAATTAACTCATTAGCCTCCTGATTTTATTTCAAATGGTCCTTGTTCCAGCCATTTTCTTCTTCAATCTGGATTCGTGCAATAACTGTGTACTTTAGTTTCTGTCTTATGCGTTACTTACGCTAGACTGCACATAGCCTTCTGGATAATCCATCTGCATTGGGAAGGGAGTGTGGGTAGTAATATCATATTTTTAGGACTCTTCTTAGTTGACTAATATATTTTTGTGCTGGCTAATTTATTACTGATACTAACTTCTTCGGATCCGTTCAGACACCATTGCTTGAAGCGATATGACCCAATTAGTTAACTTCTTCCTTGAACAAGGGACTGCTCTATCATTCTGTCTCTTTCTATTTTCTTAGTTAATTAAGCCGTTTCCTGTTGCTTCGCTAGCGCTAATCGTCTTGGTGCTTGTCGGATTGAAATAGCATTTCCCGTGTCGATTCTATGTTGCACAATATTTGTTTTTCTTAATTCGCAATCATTGAGAGCAAATACGTCGGTTAACCTATTCTGTGCTTACTCTGTGCTATCTAACTTATTTTACCTGGTAATTCGCAATATGGTTGACTCCCTCAACTTTACCAATAATTATTCCTTTTCTGGTTACCAGTTATTGGACAGCTCACGTTCAAAATACGTACTAGTAATTTTTGCCCGAATTTCACCAATGTTTTATCTGCCCATTCACCAGCCTACGCTCCTCAAAACTGGTGAACAATTGCTTTCCGGGTCCATGCTCATTTAATGACTCTAATGTTTTCTCTCCTTCCCTCGGGGGCTATTTACTTGTATGCTTACAGTCCTTCGAAAAGTTTACTGTGGTTTCCTCTTTAATTAATGTCTTTATTTGTGTGATGTCATCCGAATGCAGCTTTCACAACTTTACTGAAATTTATGGTAAACTTGCTAGCTCATTTATGGTTTTACCTCTCTTATTGGGCCTCATATGAAGTTTCAGATCGTCATCTTGACAGCAATGATACTGTAAGTAAATTTAAAACATCTTCTGGTGCATTGCCGTAAGCTTAACGCACTCTGCTTGGTCTCGCAAGCTCTCCCCACGTCGGTGTCTTTTGCTTTATGGTTGTATCTTGTACGGTTCTCCGACGAATGACTGTCCATATCGCAGTTCCAGGCTCGTTTCTGTTACGGATACAATTTGCAAGACATTTGCAGCTTTCCCTCGGCGATCCAATATAAGTTCGTGAGCTGCTCCCCTGAGCCCCAACAATAATGCTTTACTGGTACTTGGATCGGCACTTTAAAATTTTGAAATCGGATCTTGCAATTGAATGTCGGAGGCTTTATAAATTTCTCGAAGGCTTTCGGTAACTGGTTCTATTGAACACGTTTTATCAAGCTGGTCAGCTTCGATGCTCTGCAAGATATGTGTATCAAAGCGGGCTTCCACTTGTTTAATAGTATTTTCCATCTCATATTAAGGACCATCCACTTCTTCTTTAAGGTAGTTTGTCTCTCGTTAAAGATCTCTTTGAAATTCTTCGGTATGTTGAATTTGGTCGAGTTTTTTGTTCTGTTGACGCAGGTTGATAAGCTGACCACCTTGTTCATTTAAGAGTGCTGCCATTTGGGCACTTTGCTGTTCGTCTATTTTCGTGTCTTGCTGTATGGGGAGTTGATCGAATTTGGCATCCAATTCAGCGTCCATTCCGGTCAGTCAAGATGACGGTCTTCATCATATCTCCAATATGCAATGACGGTCTTTTATTCCAGGTATAGGCGGCTGTACTGACGTGGTTGTTTTGTTTGATCCATCGCTCCAATTCTCGAGGCTGGACTTACTGCTTTGGGGTAACTGGCGCCATCCCTGATGCCGTTCTGGTGTCGGTGATGATTGTTGCGAACTACGTCCTCCTATTTTAGCATTCTCTTTCATGGCTCTATTTTCGTAAGTGACGAATTACTCTATGTGGCCATTCGTAGGGTGATTGTTAATCTATACGAATCTTATTTGTGAAAAAGGATTTTTGGCAATGAATTTGTCCATAAACCTTTTCAACTGGTGAGCAGTTCAGATCTTCTTTCACTGTTGCTAGAATACCAAGTAAGACGTTTGAAATTGATATTTAGGAACTCCAATGAATGGTGTTTTCCTGGGTTTTAAGCTGTCGAATTGTTTTCCGTGGTCAGTCGTGATATTGAGTGGCGCGTCAAATCGTGATCGTAATTGTTGACAAACGTTGTGGCAATGGCTTGTGGTGACGTATCGGTCATACTATAAGCTTTGGACCATCTTGCTAATCGCTCGACACAGGTTAAGACATAAGTATATTCCTTAGAAATTGGAACAGGACCAACTATATCCAAGTGGCTACGTTCGAATGAACCATGTAGAATTTTTAATCAATCCAAAATGTTTTCGTGCGCCTTTGAACTTTGCATCGGTGGTAAAATAAACAGGATTGTGTTCATTCGCCGATGTCATAGTTTGTACTGGCCAGAATGGTAAATTTTTTGTTGAAGCGTTTCTGCAACGTATGGGCGGAAAATTTAAAAAGCTTTAGTTTCATGTTGGAACTAGCGTCACATTTAGAACCAGAAGATAAATTCTGAAGTTCCAGTATTGAAATCGAAGCGTGCCTCGGTTGTTATTTTATGGACATCGGTAGTAAATTGACTAATATAATTCAAGAGGCGCGCTTGCCTATATGAATACGTGCAGTTTTAGTCAGTGGCTTAATGTTCGGTGTAAATGATAAAGTCTCGACGATAAAGTTTCTAAAATGTTTAATCGCTAAATAAACTGCGGGGAATTTTCGATCAAATTCAACATTTGATAACTAGGAGTAAGGTTACATCGTTATTTTCAAGTTTCGTGAATTCGTTATGGCATTCTTCGGGATAAGAGTAGTTCTTCGGAGTCTTTAGCTTCTTCAGAAATCGGTGGTAATAATTTACTATTTGATTATTGTGGGATCTAGGAATTCCGAAGTGACATCAATTCAGTCCGCAGAAATTTTAGGGTTTTACCGCCGAAATCACATTTCAAACTCTTTATGCGTGAACATTGAATTTGGCTTGCCGTTAGAAACGAATTTCCAAAAATCGGTCTTGATATTCGTCCGTTTGTAATGCTACGAGAACGTTGTCAATATATACATAAACGAAGTCCAAATCGCGGACGAATTCGTTCATATTATAGATCGCATCATTTTAAATTAAAAAAAATTGACTTTGAAAAACTTAATAAGAAAAATTACATGATTTGTTTTGGCGTCAAGGAAAAGGCGGCTGTTTTTTTGATTTTCACTACTAGTGCTCGAGGAGTGATATTTACATATCTTGCCATATTTTGGCGCGGTTTCCTTCATACCAACAAATGCCTTGTGGATTTATGTTGGTCTCCTCGTGTCGTGTTATGCGTTCTTCTACTGTATCAGAACGACTTGTAGAAGATTGACTCGTATACCGTAAAATATATGATGTTTGATGTTTCTTGTTCAGCTGGATATTCTACCAATTGGGCGTTTTGATCTTTACGTAGATCAACAAATTGTCCACCTTGCACCTCTCGTAGCCTGCAAATTGGGTGTTTTGCTGCTCGCCTTGCTAGTTGAGCAAATTTGACATTGAATTTAGTGTACATTCCATTCAGTAGAAGCTAAAGTGGACGGTTTTTGTAGTTTAGATGTATAGGCGGCTGCTAGTACAGCAGCCATGGGTAACGGGAAGAAAGAAGGCCATACTGCCGAATTTTCTGCCGATTGGTTAGGGTAACTGGTGTCATCCCAGTTGATCCTGGCGTCGGTGACGATTGTCGCGATCTATGTCCTCCTATTTCGGCATCCTTTTCCATGGGGCATCGCAATTTCGAAAGTACCGATTTTTATTGGGCCTTCGGCTAAAAACTCGAGGCTCTGCAGTAGTCTCGTCGGATAAATAGAATAATAACCGCTCAATAACATTATTACCTCGGGTGTGGACTCGTCAACCGCGTGCTATTTTTGAGTAGAGTAAAATTCGCAACTATATCTACTATTTTCATAAAGGTCGAAGTGGCTAATAAATATTGTATCTGTATTAAGCATCTAGTTTTTCTAAATTACCGAATTTTTGATTTATTCGTAATTATAGAATAGGATATTAGAGGTGATCATGGAAGGTTACCTCATCTTAGAACTCACAGTGTCAACAGTAATATCAATTAATTTGTGCCCTGAGGATTTCAGGAATATTGTTTTTTAACCAATATTTTGCATGATCTACAAGCATCGCTACAAGAGCGATAGGCGTTGGTTCAGAATATTATATTTTGTGTGGATTTGTATCCCATCCCACAACCATTTGAATATTATTGTGGCTTGCGTTTTGCAGTCTTTAAACTACGCTTTATTCGTTTATCTTTTAAATGAACTGAAAACCTTGGTTATTGGTAAAATTTATATAGGTGCAGGTTCTTGGTCTGAAGCAGTTATTACAAATCCAGATAGTACCTGAGTTGCCTGGAGTAAGTCCCACAATATATTTTGGAAGTACTGCATTTCAGGTTCTGAGACGTTATTCCAAAAGTAATAGACTGAGTGGTGTTTTTGCGAAACTCTTTTTGAGACACTATTATAGGCAAACTCCATTAAGAGAGAAACGAGGTTAAACCCAAGGCTTCTAGGTTTGGGGCAAATGCTCCCTTTAGACCAATATTTAGAAGTATATGTTTCAGGTTCTTCTTTTGGCTAAATATATGATCAATTTGTCGTTTTTTTTTATTTCTAACTGCTCTGGTCAAGTCATTGAAATGGTTACGCTCCAGTTTAGCACTCTTCTAGTGCATTTATACGTGGCACATTGTATTTTAATCATTTTTAAGTGTAATTATTACGAAAAGTAAAGGAGCAACATCTGTTTGACCTGTTCTAATTTGGTAAAATAACATCGAGATCTTTCGTCAAACATTCTTTATAGTCTTAGAAATCACCTGTATCCTATTTTCTCATTTCGCTGATCCCGCGATGGTCTATTGGTCAATTTCACTGACATACTGAATCAAAAGGCCGCACTATTGAGGAAATAAAAAGAAATTTAAATAAATGTTTTTGAAAAGCTTCCGCCCGCATGGGTGTTACAGAACAAAGTTGCGGCTGGTAGGGACGTGGAAGCTTATGGCAAATTTGTTACCCAACGCTGTGAACTGCTCATTTGTGCATTTATTAAACCGACAAATGCACGTTTCTTGTATTTATCTCGGACCAAACATTGTTCTGCTACATCCACCCCTTTAGTTATCAAACGAAAATTTTTCGAAAGTGATCAATTTTCGGAAAGTTTTGGAAAATTATTCTTAATCTAGATCTTATTTATGAATTAAGTTTTAACTAATTTATTAAATATCCAGCTCTCGCACGTTTGGACGTATTTCCTAACGTCGTGTGCCGTCCTGGGCCAGTAACAATACCCTTTGACCCGCTGTAATGTTTTCGCAAGTGCCACACATTGTTATAGACCCTGAACCCATCCTTGACCTACACATATTTATAGAGCTTATCCTCTCTGATCTGAAAATTTGAGAATTTATAGGTGGATTCTTGAACATCCTTCATTATATTTTCGCAGATCTTATCCTTTTTATTCTCAATTTTACCCTCCAATTTTTCCACTGCTTGGGAAAGGGCATCAGAAACAACGAACTTTTAAAGTGAATTTCTGATTTTGGTTTTTATTTGCTGGTGAATGTGGTATTACGAATTATTTTAATTTGTAATACGCTATAAATATTTTGTTTAACACAAATTAGTGAAATTTTAAATAAATTGTTGACCTAAATTCATCAACAATGGCACTATTCTGGTAATTCCACGGGAATAGGGCTCTGGGGAAAGAATTTATATGTAATTTCTGTTTAAATATTTTTTTTCCGGCCTACTGAGGAGTAAAGTTTTATGTAAATATTTATAAATTGGGAATAATTTTTCCATACATAAATTGAGTCGACTAGAATCAAAACTTGATGGAGAACCATGTTAAGTTGTTTTTAGAAAAATGATGAAAACCAATAAAATCGATAATGGATATTTTATTTTACTTTTAATTTGCAGTGTTTATTTGGACGGGATTTTTTTTAGCGAACTAAAGACCAAAAATTAATCAAATTTGGAAAAATTAATTAACTAGAATTCCAATTTGGAAAAGATCTATTTTTGAAAATTAATGGAGGAAAAGATCTATTTTTGGAACTTATTTGTTTAGAGAAGGAGTAAGCCAATTACCTAACATGCCAGTAATTATGGTATTTTTATTTTGTCCACCAAATCCATGTGCAACTAATGCTGAATACACACTTGTGGAAATTGTTGCGACACTAATATATCTCACTCGCTCCCCAGGTATGAATATATATCAGCGGGATCGAGTGCTATATATTAGTGCCGCAACAAGTTCCACAAGTATGTATACAGCATAACCGAATATGATTGATGGTAGAAAGGTCTGTGTTACACGGTCGACGAAAAATAGCTGACGCTATCTCATTGGCACTTTTTGGCCTTAAATTTTCAGTCCATGTATATAAATATAACGAGCCAAACTCTCGTGAGAAGAACCCAATACCATTCCGAAATTATAATAGTAAAGCTGTCTGCTGTAATATGCCGCTTGATTGGTAGCACCATATTCTTTTGACAGTCGAAAGATATTGCCAGCATACGGTTTCACCTCTTGCAACAAATTTAAAAATGTTTTAACCCGAAGTTTGCGAACACGTTGGTTGGTTAAAATATCATTTCTTCTGGTCGTAGCTGTTTCAGTTTTGATTTACTCCTTAAAACTAAGGCAGATTAAACACATATCTTTCGCTGGTAGCTTGAAGCCCAAACTACAATTAGTTTTAAATATATACCGAAAATAAATAATAATATTAAATTCATAATATATATATATATATATATATATATATATATATATATATATATATATATATATATATATATATATATATATATATATATATATATATATAAAGTTAAATTCATTGGAAAATATTGGCGATGTCTTTCTTCATCTCTACAGTAGTGAATATCCAAAGTTTTAAAACATTTTTGCTGATCGCTTATCACCACCACGTTTCTCGAATGGGGAATCACCTGTTCCCAAATAATTTTTACAAACATGCTTTAAGCGAACTGATGATACGTTACGAACTGCCATAAAAGTTTTTTTACATACTTTACGGCCAATGATTTTCTAGGCCCATGTAAAAATTGATCACATCGTTTCGGTTTATTAAAGATGCAGTATTTCTGGAACTGTAAAAGTTTTGCGCAAACGCCAAAGCCTCACTGCAACGATATGCTCCTGCTTTGTGCGTACATTTTGATATAATTGGCAATTTTTTCATTTTATACCTACAATTGGAAATACTTAATCAGTATGAAATAATCGGAAGCCATATAATTTTCTTACCTGGGCTGGGATGTTGTACCATCACTATTTTCGACTTTCGATTTTTTTTATATCTCATTTTTTACGAGTAAAATGGCAGCCTATTTCACTTCCAAAACTACGCATTTTCTAATGTGTTCTCAGCTTGCTCGAGTAAAACATCACTCTATTCTTTTTCTACGATTTCTAAGACTACTAGATTTATCGACTATATTTATTACCAAATAATTTTTTCGTTTATCGAATACGAATACGTTTATCGAAATGTAGAAAAGAGAGAAAACTCACAATTATATCAAAAGGTTGAAATCGCGATTAAAACACATACTTGTTTACGCGAAATAGAATGATAGTTGATTCCTTAAAATAGTGATGGTGCAACATCCCAGCTCTGATGTGTTTGTTTTCTATAATTTTTTTGAGAGTGTTGCTGTGTTTTTTGTAAGAATTTTGGTTGTTTATCTTAACCTATTATACTAAACTTGAATTTTATTATATTACTAGCTGAGTTACCCAGCGTTGCACGGGAGGTATATAAGCATGAGTTGTATTTTCGAATATTTTGTAGAAAATGTCTGGATAACTCAGTAGTTCCGGAGACGTAAGCTAGAAGAAGTTCAAGTGGATCATCCAGAGGAGGCAAATTCACTTTTCCATTTGAACAACACATTCCAGGCGTTTCATTGTGAAACTTTAAAGTATGACAATACAAACAAATGTTTTCCATTTGCCCAATTGAAACATTGTAATCATAGTATTTCTCGAAATTGAATGCTGCTAACTTTAAATCACCTCTAAAAGTTTCTATTAATCGTCCACAACACATCCTGCTTCGAACATTTTCAAGTCGTGTTTCGCGCTGTTCAGTTGTTTCATCAGCTGTAGAAGAAGATGTACTGCTTCGAACGTTTGCAAGTCGTGTTTCACACTGTTCGCTTGATTCAGCCACCCTTGCGGCTCTAATCTTCTTCGACTTTGCAGTTACCTGCCCAATTGAGCTTTTTTTCAATGGAATTTTTAAACAAAAATGAAACGTGTAGCTAATTCATCAGGAATGACGGGCATTCAAAACAGAAATTAGTATTAATTTATCAAAACGATTTTAATGTTCCCTTCGATACGATTCACCGCGAACTGTGTTTGAAAATGTCTTTACGGAATTTTTTTTTAAGCAAAATCAAATGTTATCTACAATCAAAAAGTAACCATAGATTAACACGTTTATAAACTGAAGACTTAAATGTAATAAGAATGTATATGCACTTGAAATAATATTTAATACTTGGAAATCACCACCAATTATTTTATTGCAATATAGCTAACTAATCGAGAACAACGGCATCTGAAACACAAATTAATATTATTAATCAAAATGATTAAAACTACATTCACTTCGATACGTTTTACCGCGAACTGTGGTTGAAAATGAAATTTCGAAAAACAAAAGAAGTTTTTTCAAACTAAGGCAATTTTACACGTACAATAATTTGAATCCAAGGATGTTTCTTGTAGAAGATGCTACTTTCAAATATAAAACGCTAGTACTTTTCAAAGTAAATCAGTTTATACGTACAATATTTTATAGTACCTTTCCTAGAATTGATTTTATGAAACAATCATTGATTATTTAAGTAATAAACTAAATAAAGTAATAAACTATTGGCGTTTAGTATGAAACTACTATTTTCATTAAAAGCTGCCGGTTGCAATAGTGGATTAAAATAGAATGTTAATTATTTCTGAGGTTATGTGGAAATTAGATCTCGCTGACTATGGTACATTTCAAAACAGGATATGATAAATAGGATATCACTAAACAGTACATGTCAAACCAGTAAATGGATTATTAGTTTGGATAATATAAGTGTTCAGAGATTTGTTTTCAGTTAAAGTGATGAAAGATTGTCTTACATTTAAATTAATAAAATTAATTTGAATAATTAAATCTATTATAGTAGAGGTATGATTTGTGTATAACAATCGCACGCTAGATATCCTTTTTGGGTTCTAAATTTGCGGCTAAGGCGCTATTTCGGAACATTTAAATAGTTGTATCTATACATGTAAAAATGAATTCTTGATCCAGGGCAGACTTCCGGATTGGAGCATGTCACTAATTTCATATAACCTCTTTCCTTAAGTCATTCCCGTCAAAAAATCTTAAAAAAATTGAAATTTGAGAAAAAATTTGTACCACAGACCCCGGGGTCCAGCCCCTTCAAAAGTATCGTGTGCTTGGTCCTGAGCATGCAACATGTACATTGTAAAAATTTCATGGCGATCGGTAAAGCGGCTAAGGCGTTATTTCAGAACAATCAAATAATTGTATCTTTAGATGTAAAAATGAATTTTTGATCCAGAGGCGGACCCCCCGAATTCGAACATGACTCTTATTTCATATAACCCCTTTCCAAAACTCATTCTCGTAAAAAAATTTAAATTTTTGAAAAAATTTGTACCACGGCCCCTAGACTCCGGGGTCCAGCCTTTTTCACAGTATCGTAAGATTGGTCCTGAACATGCCACGTTTGCATGGTATATATTTCATGGCGATCGGTTGAGCGACTGAGAAGTCATTTTGGAATAATCAAATATTTGTATCTATACATGTAAATATTAATTTTTGATCCAGGGCTGGGCGCTTCGGATTCGAACATGTCAGTAATTTCATATAACCAGCCCATAAACTCTTTTTCGTAGAAAAATTTAAAGAAATTTAAAATTTTCGAAAAAATTTGTACCGCAGCCCCTAGATCCCGGGGTCCAGGCCCTTCCAAAATGTCGTAAGGTTGGTTCTGGATATGCAACTTGTACATGGTACAAATTTCATGGCGATCGGTTGAGCGGCTGAGAAGTCATTTTGGAATAATCAAATATTTGTATCTATACATGTAAATATTAATTTTTGATCCAAGGCTGGGCCCCTCGGATTCGAACATGTCAGTAGTTTCATATAACCAGCCCATAAACTCATTTTCGTAGAAAAATTTAAAGAAAATTAAAATTTTCGAAAAAACTGTACCGCAGCCCATAGACCCCGGGGTCCAGCCCCTTCCAAAATATCGTAAGGTTGGTTCTGGATATGCAACTTGTACATGGTAAAAATTTCATGGCGAACGGTTGAGCGGCTGAGACGCCCATTCGGAACAAACAAACAAACAAACAGGAATTCATTTTTATAATCTTATTAAAGCTAGCCGATATTTCCAGCCGAAAGATAATGCAGATAGTGTCTTGACTATTTGTTAAACTCTCTTTATTCTCTCGCCCCTATCGATTTTTAAATTCCTATAAACTGAAATAATTTCCCTTCACCCGAATGATACAACCCGATCCTAAATTCGTAAATTCTTAAGTTCATGACTGATTTTTGCTGTATTCAAGACACTATCTGCATTATCAGTCGGCTGGAAAATGTCGGCTAACTTTAACCGTATTTTTTATATATATACTTAGATAGAAAATTCTCGTATCAAGTCGCTATATTCAGTGTCTTCTATAGTAGTTTAGAAGGCATTGCTATATTACACATCGTCGCCATAGCAACCACGACGCCACACTTCACCGCCATAATGTACGGCGGATTATTAATAAGTAGAATTTAAATTTATATTAATTTAACATATTTAATTAAATTAGAACAAATAAAATAAATAAATAAATTTAATAATAAAAGTTTTATTAATAAATAATAAATTTAAATTAATAGTTATATAATATTATAAATAATAATAATTTAATAAATAATAATATTCAAAATGATTACGGAAAGTGAAACGTCAAAACTCTAACAGAAACTTGAAAGCTTACAAACAAGAAAGACGAGAAATAAAAATCTCGGCCTCAGTGCAGGAGATAAACCAGTGGTAAAATAAAGACAAGCGAAATTACTTCATATATTCTCTGGAATGCGATGAATAAGGTATGAGCGCACATATTAATTAACAAGCTAAAGCAAAGCATCATAGCATCGTAGCCGGATTCTATTCAAAAACACAAACCACCTTTAATTTTGATACTATCCAAAGAAGGACGTAGATGAAACAACCAAGGATGAGTTCTATGAACGTACAAGCCACAATAGCAAGGACACACAAGAAAATGATCAAAATAATACAAGGAGAGATTTAATTCAATGCAAAAATTGGAACATGCATAAAATAAATACATAAAAGGAAAACCGGACGATGAGGCTAAACACACCAATGAAATCGTATACGTTAGTTGTACTTTATCGAAAACGTGTGGCATAGATGAAGGTATAAAGAAACAAATCAACAAAACCATTATAAATTGAGCAGATCACACAAAGTCTCGAACACATCTGTCCTATCCCACAAACACCCAGCTAAGAATGTTTGATTCGTATGTGAGCTCAGTGCTTCGATGTTTCGGAGGAAGGAAGTCATCGAATTAAATGACCAGCAGGTCTCTGAAATGGAACCTATAAGAGAGAAGGAAAGTCGGACAAAATCAAAACAATAGAACCCAATAGAATTTGATGATTCAGCCCAGTAGACTCCTTCTACCTTCTACATTCTAGATTAAGGAGAAAAAATATTGCTTCAAATATCAAGTGAGCCTTCGATCATATTTAGGCATTATTTAGAATTATGAACCCGGGAACTTGTACTCGTCTCAAAATTTTTTTATGCTTTACCATTTTATTGGATGGTAACGATGTTGAACATTGTAAAGGATCTTTCAATACGGACGCTCGAAATTTGTTAGGTAATAGCAGCCATGTTATCAAATCTGTTGTGAATTGTTAGTGAATATGGCAAATTACGAAAGAAGGTTATCGGCCGACATAACTTTCACGAGCATGCGGCAAGTTCCTGCACCCCCTTCCACCATTTAATCTACGCAACATAGACCCTATTTATCACCGATTTATTTTTATCGTGCCAACGTTTTTGAAAATATTTAACTTTGCTCATTTAACGATTTCGCACTTTAACCGTAACATAAACATAAATGTGCTTCATTGCCATATATAATATTTTTGGGTTTTATTTTCGATGTGAAGAAAGAATGGAAAATAGGTAAAAAGTTTGCAAATAGGTAAATTTTTTAATGGGTGGGAAAAACTGGGCAAAATGTAGAGGAAAGTATGACGCCTTAAATTTGAAAGATTCCTTATTCAATACTAACCGTGGACAAAACTTTTAAATTTATTATCGTAAGTTTATGAAAATTGAGGTTTAAGTTTAGGCAAATACTACTTCAGCATACTTTAATCTTAAATTAATTTTTGGTGTCATTTTGAACAGAACTTCGAAAATTTGATTTACACCTCGGTTAATGGTCTCACTTCTTTCTTCTTCTAACTAAGACTATGCGCAGAACACGAAAAGTGTCGTAATTAAGACAAAACTCAAAACAAAGACAAAAAGTCTTACGTAATACCATTTTTCAGTCAGTGAATATGCTCCAGAATCGGGGTGTTAGGCACTTGAGAATCTATTATATTAATACGCTTAATTTTTTCAAACTCAACGCCAAAATGACCCGTAAACATGATCCGATCCGTTTAAATTTTTCAGGGTAGGTTGACATAAATATAGCGGTGTGCCTTTGCTAGAAAAATCGGTAAGATTCCACCGGGAAGTACCTGAAACGAGTACCTCAGGTGTTTTCAGCAAAATTTTGTCACAACGCCAGAATGCCATGACAAAATATGTTTATATTGAATCTATGATCATGCGCATTACACCGTGACAATGACAAAATTTATTAAAATTGCCGATGTTTTTGTGATGACACACTGTGATGATAAAATGAGTAGAAAATTTGTAATTGAATCTCAATTAAACAAAACAGAGAACATAAAATGATTTTACATACATTTTGGTGTTAATAGTTGTGAGTGTAAAAATACAATTTTGTCATGACACTATCTATTTAAGATTTAAAAATTAACCACGTATATGAAGTTACTTTATTTTTGATAAAAGTGCATCAAATTTACATCTTAAAAAATCTTATTAATTATTTCTTGATTGATTGATTGATTGATTCTGAATGCACGACCAAGTTCTTACACAGGAGCTCCCGGGTGACGCCGGGCCCACCGTACACTCTTTTTTACATATAACAAAACCGAAGGATTGGATAGGTTAGTTAAGTGGGACAGAATCGGCCCGGTTACAGACACCTAGGTATAGCCGATAGTTAGTAACACAAAGACAGCACAAAACTAATCTACTTGGGGAAGGATAAAGGTTTAATAGGTTAAATGGATATTGATGGTATTGGTCATCAATAATTGCTTCTTTAAATCAGCAACCTAGGAAAAAATGTTATTATTTCACGTGCATCTGGAAATTTCTTAAAATGTAATTGTAAATTAATGCAAAATTTAATTGATTAAATCGGCCCAGTTGCAGACCCCTAAATAAAGTCGATAGTTATTAATGCAATGACAACACCATTCTAATCTACACAATTAACAATTAATATTTCAAAGAAATATTATTTCACGTCTGTTAATTTCCTGAAATTTAATTCTAAATTAATATTTTCCGGCTTCCTAAATAATATAAACATTTATTAATTTAATCCTCCTGCAATTCCACGACTTACAATAGGATTTCCTGAAACCATAATTATTTAAATTATATCAAACTTAGTCTAAAATTCATTAGTATTTAACCCTTAAATCGAAAAAAAAAAAAATATAAAAAAAACAAAAAATTTCATATGTCAAGCATCCCAAAGGCAATGGTTCCCGGAAAAATATCAATGTTATTCAATGCCAGATTAACTACCGGATAGGATATTTCAAACAAATTTAATTTAATTCGCAAAAATTTCAAATATTTTATTAATTTGTTCACCAAAGAAGAAAATATTCGATTAATTACCAGTATAATTATAGTGCACAGTATATTTATATCATGCTAAATGGAACTTAACTATTCCTCAACCAATAACTGTTAAATATGGTACGCAGAATTGGATTGGCACTCTAGCATGTTCAATGGAACTAAGCCAACTCAAAACAAATGATGATCAAATTCGGGTGCAAAGCCGAATTTGACGAAATTTTCGGATTCAGCTATAATGAAAGAAACAGGCCGTTTCCAATTGAAATTTTCCAGTTCAGCTTGCAGAGCTGGGCGAGGATTCTAATAAACTAGGATCAACTTGTATTGGGATTTTAATGTTTCTTTTTGATAAAGTTCTAAAATTCGATCATTCTGAATGGAACTTGGCCATATCCCGACCAATTATTGTCAAATCAGGTAAGCAGAATTAAATGTGAATTTAAAAATGGGTTTTAGAGAACTTCTGGAGTTCAGCCGTGCTAAGCAATGTCTTAACTAATCATGTGCGAATCTGATATGTTGAGCTGAATCGGGATTTCAACATAAATCCCGGGTGAATTACTGGATTTTTCAACAAAATAAATCCGAAAATAATCGGCCAAAAAATTTTCCTATTCCTCCATTTACCCGTCAAGACAACCCGTTGACAGATGACCCAGCCGAACTAAGCCTCTCCCAAATTAATGCTAATTGCTAGAATTGCGATTTTCTAGAATTATGCCCAAAAATGATTTTATGCATCTTCGGCAGTATACCGTCTCAACCAAACAAAAACGACCATGATTTATGTGAGGTGATGCCACGAACGGAGGATAGAACCACGCGGAAGGCTTTTTACACAATTGGTGCATGAGCAGGTCGTTGATTAGGATTTAGAACTCAAATCAATCGATATTCGTATATATCATTCCCATGCAAAGACGAACCTGTTTCGAGAAATATTATTGAGCCAAAACTTCTTTTAGATAAAATAGTGCAAGCAGTAAGCAATCTAAAAAAAAACAGTCAACATTAAAAGGCCGAAGGATATCACATCAAAGATTTAATTGTCATTACAAATGGAAATAAAAAATTAAAACCATTTTCCCTTTGCCATGCCGGAACACATATGATTTCTCATCTCTTTAAATCAATCTACAAAAAAGTCATGAATATTTATATATTATACCAGAATCCACCTAAATATAAGTCCTGCTCACTCCTCTCCTCTACATACACATACACATAGATACACATACACACACACATTCATACATACACATACACACACATACATACATACACATACTCATACACATACCCATACATATATACATACATACATATTATATACATACATACATATTAAATACACACATCTATATATATATATATATACACATACACACACATATATACATATATATATATATATATATATATATATATATATATACATATACATATATATATACATACATATATATATATATATATATATATATATATATATATACATATATATATTACAAATTAAAAGAATTAATCATAAACATTTTTACATTAAAGTATATTAATATGATAATATATCAAATTAATTTTAAAATATTAAAATGATTATAAAAAGGTAAAAACAATCAATCATATTATATAAATATACAAACTAAACATATACATAAGTATAAATACATATGAACCTACACTCACACGCATAAACATACACACATGCATATGCACACAAATCCACACATACGCATATAATCAGGGTTTAAAAAAGTCGCTCGTCAAAATGTACCGTTCACTCTACACCCAGAATCTACTTAAATACAAGTCCCGCCCACTCTCCCACTGACAGACACCTATCCAAAGAAAACCAACAAAGAGTGTGTTGGTTACACCAACAATGCAACGTAAATTTGAATTTTTTTTTGCTCATTTTTATTGTTTCTGCACCAACACATTTATACTTAGTTATTTAAAAAAAAAACACTATGGAAAAAAAACCTCCAATACATCTATACTTAGTTATTGTTTATTTTACATGTGTGGAGTTAGCAGGACTTATATTTAAGTAGATTCTGCTACACCGATCGAACAGTGCAGAATCTACTTAAATATAAGTCCTGCCAACTCCACACATTCAAAATAAACAATAACTAAGTAAAGATGTATTGGAAACATCTTTTCCATAGTAATCCTCTTCCAAATAACTAAGCACAAATGTGTTGGTGCAGAAACAAAAAAAATAAGCAAAAAAAAATTCAAATTCACGTTGCATTGTTAGTGTAACCAACACACTCTTTGTTAGCTTTCCTCAAACAGGCACCCACCAATGAGAGAGCAAGCAGGACCTACATTTAAGTAGATTCTGAACAGTGTCATGTCCCTATTCCATGGAAAAAATCTGCTGTCACCAAAAATAAAAGCGAGAAAAAAATATAGATTTTACTGGTTGTGTACGAAACAAAACATGTTGTCAGTAAAATTTTATTGAGAGAATAGTTATGATGTTGGTAGTTTACTGCCATAATACTACCATAAAAAATGTAAATTGGAGTATTTTTATGGCGATATTTTTCACACATGTACAAAAAATGTATGTAAAGATAAGAAATTTTTCTCACGCTTATACAAATAAGTCGCCCGCCATTTTTATACTCAGATGTCGATTTGTTTTTTTTTGTGTTGAAATTTGTTAACGTTAGAGGTTTTTTGTGGTATAGGATATTAAAATTAAAATATATAAAAAAAAAATCGAACTGTACGAAAATAATGTACAAATTAAAAATTTTAAGAAATTTGTAGGTTATGCGAAAATGTAAAACCATAAAATTTTACTGAAATAAAAAATATTTCTGTTCTTTGTCACTCTTATGAAATTTAAAGTTTTTTTTGCGTATTATCAGTAAAAAAAATTACTGTCAGCAAATCCTTCCACGGAATTAATGCATTATTTGTAAAACTGATCAACAAGAATAATGTAAAGGAACAAAAAATATTCTGTTTAATGGTTCACGCATGCGATCAAAAAACGATTCGCGAATCAAAGGAAAATTAAATCATTGAAAACATATACAAATTTCCCCGCCTGAGATGAAATTATTTTAACTTTGGGAAAATTTTGATCGGAAGCATCCAACATAATAAAAAAAACAAATTATGAGTAATAATGCGAAATAATTACGCTCAAAGATTGGCTTGATTCGCGAATCATTCCCCGATCGCACACGTGAACCAAGCATTACCATTCACTTATCAAGAATAAAGTAAAAAGAAATGATATGTATCATCTATTCGATTGTTCAATACAGGCAACAATACATTTTATCCAATCAGTACTACAATGAATTTTCGCTTTCTTATTAGAATAGAAAAGTAAAACCAAAATAGCAAAATAGATCCCGTTCACTAACACAAAAAATAAGATCAACCTTTTTAGTTTTTCATTATTCGCTCACTAGACACTTTTCGTTTTTTACTGCATAATATTTCTGAAAATTCATTTTACTATTCAAGAGCGAAGAGAAATTAGCATAAAAAATTCATTTAAAAATGAACGGAAAATGAATGATAAGCAACTGAAGAGTATTTTTATTTTCATCCTTTTTGTCTTATTTGACTTTAAACTAAACTGCGTGAATGTACGTACATATATCCATACACACACACACACACAATCATAAACCATACGACACATATTAAAATGCGCATATTAAAAAAAATTTATATTAATAAAATTAAAATGTATATAAATTTTTTATAAAAAAAAGTAAAAATTAAACAAAATATAAATTAAACAAAGTATAAATAAAAAATATCAAACATAAAAAACATTTAGCTTGTGAAGCGTTCACCACTGCTGCGTCAGTGCGTCACACAAATAATAAAATAATTAGTTATAATAATTTAGATATTTTCACGTTAATTCACGTTTTAATTTACTAATATTTATTTATTAACACTTTATATTATATATTTAATTTAATTAAAAACTTTTATATATAACATATTATTTATTTATTTATTTAAAACAGAAAAAAATTTAAGTTTTAATTTTCTATACAGAGAAAGACAAAAACACGTCTTTCTCGTACGACGATCGATCGCCGACCAAAAAAAAAAAAATCTTATTAATTATTTCTTAACCAAAAATTCAATAAAATGTATTCACGTGGCTGATTACTCAGTCGAAGGTCAGCTTCTATCTATCTATTATATTAACATTCTTAATTTTTTCATACTCAACCCTAAAATGACTCCTAAACATGATCCGATCCGTTAGATTTTTTCAGAGTAGATCGACATAAATATTGCGCTGTGCGTGGGCTAGAAAAATCGGAAATATTCCACCGGAAAGTACCCGAAATGAGTACATCAGGTGGTTTCAGAAAATTCCCAAGTTTTTGTGCGCGTGAAATCTTGCAACATTTGAGAATTTTATGGGACAACCAAAAAGCAAATATTTTGTTCAAATTAGTGGCGCGCGATTCAAATTCAAAGTTGTAAAACAGTTGTTACCCGATTCAGATTCGAAGTTGCCACACTGTCGGCGCGCGAATCAATTTCAAAGTTGTTTAATGGATGACGCGCGATTTAAATTCACAGTTAATCATGCCAGAAGCAGAGCTCACAATCATAGACGGGTAGTGGGTGTTCCATTAGCTGGGAAAATCATCCTCATGTGTGGTGATTACCTGAAGGCGGGGCGCGCGCGAACTTGCGAATCGACCATCAAGTTGAACCCGCTTTGGAAATTGGTAAATAAGTTTACACTCATCAAGAACATGCGCGTCGATGAAGGTGAGGACGAGTTTGCGCAATATTTGCTTTCTGTTGGAAACGGCAATGCTCGAACCGACTCGATCACACTTCCCGCAGACTTCCTCAAAGTGTGATCGATTTCGTGTATGGTGACATCAACACAACACCAGGCGAGGGAACCGTCGAGGAGCGCACCATCCTCGCACCCAAGAATGATGATTGTGCGCTAACCAATCAGCATTTGCTTGACCTCCTGCCCGACGAACAAGAAGTCAAACATAGTGCTGATAAACTTGAGAATGACGACATGCATGAGGAACTCCGCCTACCCGTCGAGTTTCTCAACAAGATTAAAGGGTCCGGATTGCCGCGCCATGCCATCCCGCTAAAGGTGAACGCGATCGTTCCTTTGATGAGGAATCTAAACACTAGCAAGGGTCGAATCAATGAAACACGCATGCGCGTCGCAAAAATAAACCGCTACATTCTGGAATGTGAGGTGCTGACTGGCTTCTCAAAAGGCGAGCGCGTTCTCATCCCACGCATTAAGCTCTCACCCTCGGAAGGCATCTTCTCATTTAAAATGTCTCGCCTTCAATTTCCGGTTCAGCTTGCGTTCGCCATAATCATCAACAAGAGACAGGGTTAAGGCTTGAAGAAGGTAGGAGTGTGCTTGCCGGCCCCCGTATTTACGCATGATCAGATGTATGTGGCCTTTTCACGATGCCGCTCATTTGACGGACTCAAGGTGTTTATCGTTGAGACAAGCGATCAATCAGCTGATCGGGATGGCGCATCACAACAAAGAATGTATTTTTTGAAGAGATTCTGTGCATGTAAATTGTAATATATTTTACTATTTTATTATCTACCTTCTACTACTATTTTATTATCCTTTTGTACATTTCTTATGAAATATTTAGATTAAAGTTTGCCTTAGCAATTGTGTGCTTTTTCCTTTTGAGATTTTAATATTTAGTTTGAGTGCGTAAGTGATCAAGTGATTCCGAGTGCGCGCTTCCTGTTTGAGATATGAATATTTGACTTGGCACGTAAATTATACTGTGTATTTTTGAGCGTGTGCTTGCCGTTTAAGATTTAAAAATTAACCACGTATATGAATTTAATTTATTGTTGATAAAAGTGCATCAGATTTACATCTTAAAAAATCTTCTTAATCATTTCTTAACCAAAAATTCAACAAAATGTATTCACGTGACTGATTATTCAGTCACAGGTCAGCTAGTTGCTAATTAATCTCTATTAAAGCTTGATCGAACATTTCAATCAAATAATTAATGAGGTGACAAGAAGTCGGTGTTGTCATTGTTAATTAGTTTACTAACCATTAAGGGTAAATTCACAGAATCAATAAGTTCATATTTGTGGTTTAATTCCGGGAAACATTTTCTGCTAATTATTTTTATGTAAATTATTTTTCTACGAATTATATGGTTTCGATTTTATTGATACGTTTATACGTGGTTCTAGTAAATATATTGTTCTGTGCTGATTAATAGTCGTGTTTTTGAACGAGTGCTTTTCGTCTTGCACCGCAAAACAATGAATATTCGACAAAACGCTACAAACATTTAGCTGTTCAATCGATTTTTATAAGGTTATCGAACCGTTTACAATGTAACACGACAAAAAATACGAATTTTTTAATGATTGAGTTCAATATGCTTTTAAAAGCTCTACAACATAATATTTAAAGCCATCAAACAATTTCGCCTATTCATGCTGCACATACACACCAGATACGTAAACAAATCATAATTTTTAAACGCATGAACACATCATTATATACCAAAAGCTTATTCATACATGATTCCATTCATATTTATTCGCGTACGTGTACAAAAAGCTTTTTGTTGAGTAACATTTTTTTTAAATATGCGCCGCTTTGTCGCGTTCCAATCACTAATTGAATTGCTATCTCGCGTACGTATACATAAACAGAGTCGATTCACCTTGATTATATACTTTCGACTAAATCTTACCGATCAACTTTTTATCCGGGATTGGTTTGAGAATTAAAACATAAAAATAAAAAATTATTTTACGACCTTGTTACGTATTCAAGGTGGTTATGAAATGCGTTCAATGTCGTGTGCGTATATATAAACTTGAGTACCTTCTTTATGTTCTTTATAAAGAGATAGCAAAGGTGAAAATACTTTCTGGAGACAGCCCAATCAATCACCCAATCTACTCGATGTGATACGTGCGTAGAATATCATCTTACGCATTTCAATTAATTTACTTCGGGTTTATTGGATAAATCGATTACAACAAAAAATACTCGATTTGAATTTTAATTTGTGTACGAAGTCGCGATGTAATATTCAACTAAGTTATTAATTTATAATCTTAATGTTTTATTTACAGGACTAGTAGTTGGACAAGTACAACCTGCCCGTAAACAACAGACGGGATCCGGTAAAAATAACCGTAAAGCAGAGGCGAGCGAAGAGGCGAAAGGAGGAGATACTGATGATCAGTGTCCCGAACCGAATGGATTTTTTGCCGACGCTGATCAATGCGATAAATATTATGCATGCGTGTAAGTAACGACCGTGCTCAAAACATTCAGTATTTTGTAATAATTTATCGAATTAATGCATTCTACTTTGCAGAGATAATGAAATCACCGAAAAACTATGCCCAGACGGTATGGTATTCAACGATTTCGCAATAGATCAAGAGAAATGTGATCTCCCATACAACATCGATTGTTCGAAACGATCCAAGTTACAAACACCACAGCCGACACCTAATTGCCCCCGCTTGAACGGGTATTTTGGTGCAGCCGAAAAAAATGTTTGCGATAAATTCTTCTACTGTGTAGATGGTAAATCCAATATGATTACGTGTCCGGGTGGGCTCGTATTTAATCCAAAAACCGGCATTTGTACGTGGCCCGATGAGGCACAAAAGAAGGGATGCACCTCCGAGGATGTATTCAATTTTACCTGCCCGAAAGTAGATGAATCGTTTGGGGCGACTCATCCAAGGTATGCCGACCCGGATGACTGTCAATTTTTCTACGTATGCATTAATGGTGATATACCACGCCGCAATGGTTGTAAATTGGGACAAGCGTTCGACGATGCAAATAAACATTGTGAATGGGCCCGTAAAATTCCAGAATGTGCCGATTGGTACAAAGATCGCTTAACCGATAAGGAATTGGACGAACTAGAGAATCCAAAACCAAAAGCAACAAAAGCACCAGCTTCACCGTCACGGCGGAAGGGATCACGAAAACCAAAGCCACCGGTCCGGCCAGCCCCCGAGGAAGATGTAGATGAGTAGGATGTAGATAGATACGGTCACTAATTGTAATTAATAATTATGTTTTTAAATTTTTTTATTTTAATTTTAATTTAAAAACTTTTTTTTTTAATATTACTCACCCGTCTTGTTGTAAACGGGGATGTAAACGAGAAAACGTAATGGAAATTGTAAATTTAAATTAAATTGTAAACAAGGAGAATTAATAAGATACACAATACAATAAAGTAAAAATTTTCATTATCCTTTGAAGATATGAATAACATCAAAACGATTCCGGAAAGTATGTTTTCGTTGTTTTCATTTGAATTTAATTAAATTGGGTGGTTTTCAACAGCTGAGTTGGGAAATTCTGTTTTTCTAATTTATAATACTTTCCATTATATTGTAGCAATTTAGGTTGTAATACACTTTGTACTATAACCTATATGTAAATACAATGGTTTGTTTATAGTAGAAAGTGGTAAACACCCTCAATGGTATTGAAAAGAGAAAAGCACCTCGCAGCCCTACTTCCGCGATTTGACCAAGTTTGTGATTTGTCAAATTTATTTTTGTGTGATACTGTTGAAGTTAGAGAACTTACCCATCATAGGGAAACTGTAGCTGTTGAAGATCTAATCACTTTGACTACTCATACCTTTATTAAACACATGCGTGCCGACAACGGGACTAGCATGCGGAATAATTTGTCATTTTAATAGAGTGTATGGGCTATTTGTTCCGCAGCAATGGAATTAGTTTATTTTATTGGTAATTGCTAAGCCCCTCTTTTACTGCTACTTTTCTCGTGCCGTACTCTGCGATGCTTGCGTCCCTCTGCCTCATATTTCGAGGATGAAGACATTAGTCTTTGGCATCTTAATTAATTCGTCCCACCTGAAGACTAGCTTCCGGCGCCATCTGCTTTAGTTAATTGTTGGTTTGTTCCACTTTAGTCTCTGCTGAACCGATGGAAACTCCTTATCTCTAATTAGCTAACAGAACATTTCGATATGAAGTGCAGCAAATCACTTCTCGTATATGCTTTCTTCTGTCTTTCTTTTGTCTCAATCGATATTGAGCTGTCTCGCAGTGGTTGATAATTTAGTGGTTACACAGCAGTATTTAGTCTGCAAAGTATTTTTGTAATTGCCTACAATCGCCCTTGCAGAGTCGAACCGCACTATCTGTACAACCTAGACCTATCGAGTTATTGCATTCTCTTGGCAGGCGACTAAACTGAAATTCTGCCATAGAATGCTTGTACTCTCTCAGATCAGGAGGTATCGCCCCTGATCAATATGTTGATTATCGCCCTACGGATATAATGTTAAAGTTAGCTGACCCGTTCCAGCTGAAAAATATCGATAACGCAGATTCGGCTATAACAACTAAAATGCATTAGCCGAAAATGCCAATAATGCAGATTCAAAAACAAATCAAATTATTGGAAAGTTGCCAGCCGAAAGATAATGCAGATAATGTCTTTACTATTTCAACAGAAAGTTAAACGCTCTTTATACTCTCGCTCCTATCGATTTTTAAATTCCTATAAACTGAAATAATTTCTCCTTCACCCGAACGATATAACCCGATCCTAAATTCATCCTAAATTCTAGTTTATGACTGATTTTTGCTGTATTCAAGACACTATCTGCATTATCTTTCGGCTGGAAACTTTCGGCTAACTTTAACAAGGTGTAGAATACATATTTTTGGTACAAAAAAATACTTTCGGCTGAAAAATATCGGCTGAGAAATCTCGGCTGAGAAACACATTTCATATTATATTTTCGGCTGAGATAGCAAAGGTTACTTTCGGTTGGAACTATCGGCTAACTTTAATAGGGTATTTTTAGTTGGATTTTAGGAAGAACAAAATCAAAATTTCTAATATCAATAATTATCTGGCATCCAACTTGTATCTGCATTATCGTCATTTTTCGAATGGGATGTTACCGACAACAATCGGCTGTCATTTTTGTTTGATTAGTTTCAATCTGCAGTGTCGACATTTTTGCGGCTGGAGTCGGCTAACTTTAATAGGGTTCTTCGAATGCTTCCGATCGTCATGCACTATTATTCGAATAGGCCTTTAGAACCTTTTTATTTGTAACTGATCCTTTAAAAGCAGTAGTGTCTTATACTAGAATGATATCGTAACGCATCCCTCGCAGCAGATCGCACTCTCGGTTTCTCCTAATTCGGGACACAATGTTCAATAGCTCTGTCGTGTCCCATTCCTGGCGTGCCTTGTGTCTCATTCCACGGTCATATTTATTTTTCCGTTTTTTTCTGGGTTTAATTGGTTCTAGACAGCGACTCTCTAGGATCATCTAGACTTTCTTTTCTTCTTTTTCCAGAATCTCTGATGTGAATCGTTCCTAATTCATTCGGTGAAACCATTTGAAGAACCATTATTGGGTTGTTCTTAGCTGTAACTTCACTATATATGTCTTACGATTATTGAGCCCGGTAGCTTGTTCTCTTCAGCCTTCAGTTGCTGATTCTCTTCTGCAACCTTGTTAAAGAACGTTTTGTAAACCCGATTCAGTTTCATTTCTTAACAAATTCCAACATCATTTGGATGCTTTGTTTCAGTTTTAAAGAGTTTTAATTTTTCGCTCCGCCTTTTCCACTCGTTCTCTTTTGGGCTCACTTCGAAGAGAGATATTGGGAAAGCAATATTAAACCTTTTACTTGTGGTCATATCTCTTTTTAAATAGGTTAGTTCCTGTTCCTATCATTAATACATTCATGTCTCAGTTTTTACCCACCATAAGGGTAGCTTTTTATTCCTGAACCGTTGAAGCAAAGTTTAAATATCTTTTTTATGGAGTGACCTAACCTTTGCTCTTTCTATCTCTGTCATATAACCTTTTAAATAACCTTTCGCTTAAGTGAAGAATCGAAGGTAGCAAACAGTTCAAATATTTTTTGAAATGCTACTTCTAGAGACAAATTCGGTTATGTTTTTTGGCGGGTGCTTTATTATTACAGCCTATCCTGAAAGCCTGGGGCACTTCATCGAACGTAGTGGTTTTTATCTCTTTGTTTTTGTTTGTTTTTCATCCGGTATTTTTGATATACGTCGGTTGCCTTCAAACTTAATGTCAGCTATCTAGGCTATTTTTGAATGTCCGTTGACCGTGACCACAATGCATCTCAATCTTTCCTTGGACGTCCTTGCAATTGGAACATTTCTCAGCAATATCTCCATAGTCCAAGTATTTAAAGCACTTTGAGATAATTAGCTTCTTTCTTATTGTAAGATTTCAGTCAATACCAATTTGAATTTTATCTTCGGAACTCATTTGGGCTAGTATAGAAGGTAGTACTCGCTTTCCTACACCTACATGACTAAACTCTCCTTTACCAAACTAATCGTGGACTAGTTTTCAGAGTGCTACTACTAGTATTTTATATCTAGTATTTTATACTCCTAGTATTTGATAGGTTTCTGCTGAAGATTACTACTACATCGTTTTTATGTTCAGCTAGCTGTAGTCTTATATTAGATAACCAATCCTGGATAATGTTTATGAACACGTTACTCATATGCTCGGCTCCTTCCTTAAATTTGACCACACTAATTATGGCAACTTCGTCCACAAAGCCCACAACTTTTATTTCATCAGGCATCCGTTGTCTCAAAACCATATCGTATGATATTATACCAAAGCACTAGACCCAATATCGAAGTATTTAGATCTCTCGCTCTTCAATTTTGTATAGTTTATTTGAAGATTGACAAATACATCTACATCGGAAATAATTCCTCACGATCTTCCTAATATGGAAAGGTAACCAGGGTTGATCCAATGCCTTTATGATGCAACTATACCCAATGAACGCATTTGTGATATCTTTTGAGTACCTGAGTTTACCGTTAGGTACATATCGATCGTTGCTTAGGCTTTTCTGAAAGTATATTTTTGGTGCACAAGTGTTATAGCTCTCTCAACAGCCTCAACTTTCAAATATTTTGGCAGCACTGTGTAGAACCAACCTCTGTTTTAAAACCATTTTGAAGACCTAACCCACGGATACTGCGAACCTCATTTCAAAAGTTGTTCGAAGCTCCAGTTCAAATCGGAACCTCTTGAATTGGCGCTGGAGTGTGGAAGATATATTTCTGCTTAGAGTACGCTGTGTGAATCTTTTTGCTCGGTGGCATTTATTGTGCAACTTGGACATTGAACCTTCATTCCATACCTATATAGCAAGTTGGATGAGAGTTATTTACCACTCTTTTTTTACCTTCCACCCAACAAGTTCTATTGATCTGTCTAGCATACTCACTAACTTCCCACTTGATCCCAGCCCTAATATGGTTGCAACTGATGAATATTATGCCGAAATTGAACTAGCCCCACCCCTGCACAACGTCATAGAGTTTCATCATCAGCTTTTGGTATTTGTGCTACACACTTAATAGCCAATGGATTAAAATTACAATCAAAGGCCTCCAATTTTTGGTATACGAGTATATCGTCTGGTTTCACTCTTAATAACTAAGCTTTGTGACTTACTGGGCTCTCTTGGATAAGTCGTTTCCTGCATGATCAAATTGCCGATTTGCTGGTTTAATCCATAACCCTCTTGTTTCTTTTAATGTTCATATACTGTATATAAGACGAATCGGTAAGGTTTTGACGTTTCGGCCTTTTATTTTGACGTCCTTCTCTGTAAAATGGAGGTTGCAAAATTAAATGAAATTTGTGAAGAATTTAAAATTAGCTTTAAACTAATCTTTTAAAAAATGAGAAATCTTTAATCAAATTTTGTTGTAATTGGAAAATATTGCACAAATTTCCATTATTAAAATCAGATTTCCTTTATAATTTTTCATATTTTTCGTTATGGATTTCCATTAATATGTTCCAGTTGTAACTTTATTGTTTTGACGTCTCAAGCAAAATAAACAAAACCGATAAAAAATATTCACAATTCAAGGAAAGTACGATACATTTATTGTGAATTACCGCAAGAGCCGAAACGGAAGGCAACTGAATTGAATTGAATCAATTCATTCCATCATTGATGCCCTTTAACCGTCTATACAGCATCCGTATAAATTACGGAACTTTCGCATACCCTGAACATTTTTAACTACCACTAAATTAAGGTTTCTGGGTACACCGCCTTCTTTGATCCTCGTTCTTGCCAAAATTCGGGGTTATAATAAATAACGAAATTTTTGCAAATCAAAATCAAATAAATAAAATCATTACGACGTCCACATGATCCTTCTCAAATAAGCTATTCAAACTTTTTCGATATTTCCTCGATTCATCACAGACCCTTTTGATATATTTTACCAACAATTTTGAGTAAAACCCTACATTTTTTTTAAAACAACACCATTTTAAAGTATCTTTTTGGGTTTCGTCACCTACTCACCCCTAATTAAGTGTTGGTTTTTCCGATCTTCTTATTACTTTAATTGTTTAGCACATCATGTGGCCATTTTCTCCCTCCGAGAAAGATAGGTATATTAAGCTGCAATAAACCAAAAAATATTTCAATTTTATTAATAGACTCTATAATACCTCATAATTATTCCCTCTAATAAATAATAAAATAATTTTATCATGGAAAGCCCATAAAAAGTTTTAGCAAACTTTTTTTTTTTTTAACAAATCGTAAAATGTTTATTTATAAAATAATAAATCTTACGTGGAGTAAAATATATATCGTCTTGATCCTATTGTTGCACATCAAACAAACCGTTACACATACACACACAAAAGCTATAAAAACATATTTAAACTTAACACATTTATAAATGTTGAAAGCATAAAAACAAGCTTTTCATAATATTTTTAACAACTTCAAACAAATAAAAAGCATATCTACATAATATACTTGCCGCTCTATTAACTAAATAAAGCTCATTATATGCAAAAAAAACTAAACTTGTGAGCTTTTTTGTGTTAAATATAAAAATGTAAATCCAGTTTGCATTCACATATCATAAAGGGAAGGGGGCAAAGCATACGGCATCATATACATATTTTCAAAAAAAAAAATATAATAAAAATACGACAACAAAATCTGTAAATGTATAATTAAAATGTAATCCTTTCCGAAACAAAACTTTGCATGCATACGACATAAAAGCATTCGAAAGCACACAATAAAAAGAACTGTACGTATGCCTTATGTGTAATGAATAAAATAATAATTCCTTGTACATAGTCGTAGAGAATTTTCCTTTTTTTGTGTAAAATTTAATTTTCACTTCTTCGTGCGCACCAAACCCTTTGTCATACAATCCGGCCTATTGTGTACACACGATTTTAAAGTGGTTAGTGTTTTATAAGAGTATTTGGTATATTTCCCCCTCTCTCCATAATCAAATTAAACTTATTTGTGTTTTTTGAATGGGAAGCTAACAAGCTGACAATAAGAAAGGAGCTTTATTAATTTATTTTTTCTATATTTTGATTTTTATTTCTTGGTTTTGTAAAGGTTATTTTTGGTAGCGGTTCGTGAACGCGTGTGCTTGAATTTTTGTAATTTCATTAGTTTTTTTTGTTCGTAGAGTTAATATATCAATAAGGATCAATACAATATCGTTAAGGCTGTATGGTACTGAGGAAATAAATTTCTTTTTTAGTGTCGATATTTAAATGCCCCTAAATGTATTTAATGGTTTGTTTCTTTAATAATTTTGACTACCAAAATTTTGTATAATTTGCTTACTAAACTTTAATTATATTGTAAATTGTGTTAAATTAATTAATAAATTGTTTATTTCTCATTATCGCTGTTCTAAACCTTGCATATTAATAAATAACCTTTTATCTTGGACACACTGTTTATTCGTGATTTGCTATCTAGGGGCAATAAATTTATCAAAAAATCGTCATTGCGGCGTAAAAGATTTTTTATTATTTTGTCATGTACTTCCCGCTACCACTTACTGTTTTTGTTTATATTCGTACTTCAGTAATTTCGCATGGGGTAAATTAAATTTATTTTTTCTACTCTTTCGGTCAAAAGCTGTTCTATATTTGGTTAGAAATCAAAAATAAAATGCATCAATATAAAAAGTAAGCCATCTATTGGTTTGTTTTTAAACTTTAGCCTATGACGACACTTTTTTGAATGATTTGTTTGAAATTTGACAGCTCGTCAGTCTGGTATTCCGCGTCACGAAACAACCACGTTTTCGCTGAGGAACGTTTCGAAATATTGAAAACTTATTTTCAAAGTCAGTGTCGTGTAGCCGAAACCGTGCGAATTATGAAAAGTAAAAGTGTATAGTAAGACTACACGTTCTTAAAAATTCCAAAGCGAAAGTAATACACATCGTATCAGTTGAAATGGTGCGCTGAATAATCCATAAGTGACAATTGATATTCGATAATAACAAATTCCATCTTGTGGATCGATTAATATCTGACGATACATCTTCTCGATGTCGGCAGAGATGGCTATTTTATGTTATCTGAAACGAAAATTAGTTGTGAATAGGTTTGATTGAATAGTAGGGCGATCTCTTTGCCGATTCGTCGAACACTATTAACTTTAACACCATGTTGTCGCAAATGGTATCCATCAACCATGATATAGTTTTGTGGAATTTTCTCCATTTGTTTCAGTTACTCGTATTCATAAACTCGTAATACTGATTTTTAAAATCGTTGTCGTATGGTGATGCTCGTCATGCTACTGAGTTCATATGGCGATTCTGTAAAAGGTAAGGCTACGACAAATTTTCCACTAAAAGTTCGCAACACATCCTCTTTAAAACGTTGTTCATACATTTTTTCCGCTGATAAAATGGTTTTTCCATCTCCAACAGATTCGATTTAACAAATCGTTTTAAATTCGTACCTATATAAATGCATTGCGCTCCAAATTCGCTAACAATGACGTCATGGTTTCTTGATCTTCCTCGGCTGTCAAAAATTGTATATTGCATGATGAGCCTGTATTTGCTAAGCTGTTTTCATCCTTTGAGGAAAATGGCAAAAAGTGATCAGCTCTGATTAAAATATCTGAAATGCAGCTAATAATTTGTGATTTTAAGCAGGATGTTAGTTTTGATAAAACTAACGCGTTGATTTAAAATTCGAATTGATCTGGCGGTTGTACATACTACTTCTAGTCAGTGAAATTTGTGAATTAGATCTCTTTAAATTTAACCGTTGTATGCAGGACTCAGTAATAAAACGCTCGACATTTTTGAGGCTTCCCATTGCAATCTTATGCTGTTGGTAGAATTGAATGGAGTTTTAACACTTTACCACGATTAGTTTGATCGATTAATTTGACTGATGAACGGTGTTTGAATCATCTGGCATGGGACTTGATTCGCAAGGGGTCTGCAAGGGGTCACGAGATTCTGCAGTATCTAGTAAACTTCATCTACAGTATATCTAGTAAATTTGTCATCTTATCAACCTTTGCAGTCTGGGACTGGGGTAGAGGATGATCTACGAAAGTACGTAAGAACGAATTTCTTTCTTTCGTTCATATTTGTCTTTCGGTTTGTATAATGCCTGCAGTAGTAGCCTCAGCTACACTAATATTGCGAAATAATGCGGCTGCTTTACTCCTTAAAGATCCCATTAGGTATTGAAACTTTTGAATTGTCAAATCGTTAAATGACTACCATTCTGTATATTCGCCTCAGAGTCAGGGTATGCTTAATTTAGGTAGCTTCACTTCAACTTAACTGGTATATGTGAGCAATTTAGTGTTACGTCTATTTCTTGAATATCACCTCCAGGTAGCATTGTTAATTTGCGGAGTTCCGAATTGGGTTTGGTTTTGTCGTCGTAATATTTTTCTTCAATATCAAAATTGGGTTTTTCTTCAGGGTCGATAATGAATATATTGCTTTCGATGGTAGTGAATTCTATTATGAGCATGTCTTCGCGAGCCACATGTGTTCTAAATGCTTAAATATCTATACATGCTGGGTTTGCTTTGATGAATTTACTTATGTTGGTTAATTTAGCCTTAATCGTTGACCTTTGCTTTTCAAGACTTACTAGCTCGGAAATCTTTATAACAATATCACCTTCAGGCTTGCTCCAATTGCTACATAAAGTATATCAAAGAGTTATAGGAAGTTTCACAAACGGTTAGCACAATGTATGAGATAATGAATTTAAACTTCATTGTTTTGTACTTTAAAGTTCACGAGTTGTTGAGATGCAATTAGATTTATATTTTAGTTCTTGGTAACTGCATTACAAGTTCTTGTTAACTTTCACCACAAGTTTGAAGCAGATACAGGATATAAATTGTAATAAATAATTTTAGCTTGCCGGTTTTAATATTACAAAAAAAAATTTATGATTATTATAACTGATGGTCACGAATTATATCAAACGGCGACCTCAAAGCATTATTTCTCAACTGTTCAGCACTTCAAATAAGGCGAGAACAAAAAAAATATTCCGGACTTAATTCGATCCGGCTCTAAGGACCGTTTTGTTGGGGCAATTATAAGTATTGCAGATAATTCCCTACTTAATACAGCAAAAAGTTTGATTCCAGAACTGAATAAGCCAAATTATTAATAAAACACTTGTTTTTAGCTTTTATAAAAAAAAAAAAAAAAAAAAAAAAAAAATAAATTTCACGAAAGATGATCGCAGCGATGGTCATTGGCCTCCAAACATCTGATGCAATGATTTGTAATGTAATTCTATTTTGTAAAATCCACCTCTGGTTTATTGAGGGTAGCATTAATAATATAGCCCTGTCATTTTACTTAGTAAATGCAAAACAATGTCCTGACATTTTCAGAACCTCCAAATATCCCCTATATAAATTTTAGTGTAGTTCTATACAGTGCTGTCATTTTATAAATTGTGTGAGTAGTACAATTACCCAAAAATAGTAGTATTTTCAAACCAAGAGTAGCACAAATTATAAAGTTGTTTTTATTGTTTTTTAAAGTTTTTATTAATTAAAAAACTATAATATAATAAAAAAATATAATAAATAAAAAATTAACAGCTTCATTTTATTCACTTTTTCGATTTAGGCAAAGTCAAGTTATTAAACTAGTATAATATGTAAATAATATGTATATATTCAATACTTAAAATAAAAAAAAACATATTGCAAAATAAAGGAGCATAAATTGTTTATAATTTAATGTACTTTGATATTAATACTTTTGAAGGAGTCCATTTTTCTGTATCTCGATCGTTAAGCAATTCTTTCGCCATTAAAATAGAGTTTACTGTTGAGGTGAGCAGTGAATTTCATTTTTTATCCTTGATTAAAGCAACCTCAGTAAATTTTCTTTCCGCAGTTGCACTGCTGTGAGGAAAGGCAATAATCGTGCCAATGAACTTTCGAATTTTCGGAAGCATATATTCATTTAAAGAATTCTTCAACGAAAATATGTTACCCCAAAATTGTTCTAAATCCAAATTTTTATCATAGAATGTTTGATTTATTAGGCATCTCCATTCTTCATCCAATAGTTCGATACTCTCTCCTTCTACCAAATTTGGAAATAATGCCATCAGTGGAACTAAACTCTGCGTCAAACTTTCAGGATTAATTCCACGCAGTTCCAATAAAACAGCATCGTCAAATTTAATTCGATTTAAAATTTGTTTACAAACTTCCACATAATATGATTGGCAATTTTTCTTAATTTTATATTTTTCTTGATCCTCCAGCGCATTTATTAGTATTTCAGATTTTGCTCCAATGTATACATCCTTTAGATCCAAATATACATCATCATTTTCGAAATTTATTTCGTTCTTCAGTGCCTTTTCATAATAATCTATTTTTATGAAATTTTGAACAATGGTTTTAAAATAAGTTGTTATTGTATGTAGCAAAATATGAATCCGAGGAGCTTCGGCCTGGAACTCAACGTTGATTTTGTTTATTAAACTTAAAATATATGTCAAAAAGTAAAAGTAAAGGCGTAACCAGCGAGTCTGTAAGAAATTTAAGCAACAAAGCGACATCTGAAAAATGTATGTTTATTGACATTACTGACCAGCGAAACCCAAAGTACTTTTCGTTCAATTTCGTTAAATTTGAATTGTCATTTAGCAATCCGTAACAAGAGCGAAAATTATCGCTCAAACTGAAGGAAACTTCAAAATTAAATACAATTCTAATATAAAACCAATTCTCATATAAATGTCATACCATCGTGGCATGGTTGATTTGTAATTTATCAATAATTTATTTATAAATGGATATTATCTATTCATTTTGTTCTGTCGTTTTGTAGGATGTATAGTAAATTGACATTTAAAAATTCAATTGACAATAATCGTGTTACAGATTCGCTAGTCAAACTGTCAAAGATTCTGTAGTAAAACATTTTCGTTAAATTCTGTAAGGTTTCGTTACTGACTCTTACAGACTCGCTGGTTCATTCATTTCAGACGAAATATTTTGTGCTAAATCGGCATTCCTTTCAAACTCATACGATATAAATAAATGTTGCAGTGGAATCCACTGCTCCAAGATGCGTTTGATCACGTTTTCGATAGAAAGCCACCTGGTAGAAGCTATTTTTAGAATGTTAAGGTTCTTAACGGAAAAATATTCTTGAAACTCTCTAAGTTCATTTTGTCTCTTGGAACTGTGGCTAAACAACGAATATATGTTTCTGGCTATACAGATTCTAAATTTGAAGGGAGTTTTTTTGAAGCAGCCGCGGAACATAAGTGCAGGGAATGGCATATACATCCCATGTAATAAACATTCGGTTGTTGTGTTTGAATCAACGCCTTAACACCCGCTTTTTCCCCATCATAACTGAGGTGTTATCCGACGCAAATCCCACCAAATGCTCGAGGGAAACGTTCAAATTTTTAAAAAGATCCGTAATAGCGTTATAAATAGAATGACTATCTGAATTATGTAATTTTAATAGTGCTTAAAATCTATCTCTGACTTTACCTTTGATATAATCAAAATATCTGACGACTAAAACCAGGCATTTGCTCGTGCTTATATCAGTTGTTTCGTCGATGATCAGAGAAAATGGTTGAGTTCTCAAAATTTCAGCAATCTGTTCAATCTGTTTCATCTGTTTCCTTCTGCTAAAAGAATTGTGTTTGTAGGTTGCCTTCGTCTTGCCGCATTTAAACTCCTTCGCAATTTGTGAATCTGGAGTCACTACCTTTATTAATGCTATCAGACCCTTTATTAATGAAAACGGCAAATTATGTTCAATCAAAAACACGATAATACGGAGCTCAGCGGTTTTTATTAAATTTTTTTGTTTTTCATATGTCCGAATTTTTTCGAGGTTATCTATTAATGGTTGGTTTTTTAATGATTTAAATAATTTTTGTTGTTGGCTTGAAGCCTCGTGTCTTACAAAAAGCGAAATGTTGTTTGCCAAAAAAATTTTACAAAACCTACAATAAGCTTGGGGAATATTTTTCGATCCAAACTTTTCTACAAGCCAATTAAATTTTGCCAGCCAAACTGGACGAAATTTCTGGATTCTTTTAGAAGTGGAAATATTATTTGTCGTTTCCTCATCGCTGTCTTCATGAAAATCCACTTCATCGGTTAGACTGGCAGGAAGTTGTATGTTTTGAATTGTTTTTGATGTAGATGCTCTTATTTCCACGTCATGTGATAATTTTTCTTGTTCGGGTTTATCTATTTTTTGTTGGATGAGAAACCTAAAATATACATAATATATAATAATTAATAATCGGAATTAAGTTATTAGTTCCAGTAACTTACTTGTTCATTTTGAACTGAAAATTGAAAATTCGATATTCTGATCAAACTTAAACCAATTACCAACACCACACATGAAAAATAAAATAATTTGACATATAAAACGCAAAATAATAAAAAAGTCTTGCCATGGCGAACAAAATTTCCTTAAAATGATAGAAAAATATATCGAAAAAGACTTGCCATGTGAACAAAATTATATTTGAGCTCCTTGTTTTTGCTCAGTTTTGATTATTCGCTTTATAAATAATTCGACGTTTGGAATTTTCATCAAAACTAATTGAGACTGATACACAATATCAAACAGTAATAAATAGTAGTATAATTTGAATGAGCGAAGTACAGAAGTATGCAACGTAAAATAGTAGTACAATACTACTATTGTAGTACATTCGACAGCGCTGGTTCTATATTGTAAAATATGCAACACCATTTTTCAACATAAAATTTCTAAATTTAAAACGCCAAATTTTCTTGTTTTATTTTGTTAAAAGTGTAATCCTCACAGTTGCACTTCTTCCTGTTGTCAGGTTTTTGACATTTTTTGTCAGAATCTACACACTAGTACAATAACCTCAAATACTAAATACCCACAAAAGTTGAACACCCCTATGGAAGAGTAGAGTGCACAGCACATGCTTACCATTAACGATTGGAGCATTAGATTACATCTAGCGAAAAGCATTATAACTAAGCAAGTGGAAAATTAAACGTTTAGACGGGTTTTGTTAACAACAGACAGAACGTGTTTTGCTTTGGTAAAACTAAGCGGGTTTTACTTTAATATCTCAAAGCAACAGCTTTTGGCTTTAGCTTTTCCATTTTAATTTTGCTTTGTTGGTAATGAAAACAATTATATGTTAAGTTTGGTAGTGTTATAATTGATTATTATGTAGTTTTGAATATAAATACATACATTAAAAAAATTAAAATAAAATAAAAAAATAATTAAAAAATGACGCCTTGCGGTGAACATCATAACTATAAAATGGTTTTATTTTCTTAAAACTAAAAATTTCTTGGTTTACTTTAAAGCATCTTCGGTTTTATATAGTACAATTGTTGTTGTAAGCTGAGCGGGCTTTGCTAAAGCACAACAGCTAAAGATAAAGTTTATTCAATTATTTTGTGAGTTTTTATAGGCTTGTCTGTGATGATTTGGCGTTATAATGTCTCGCTGATATAACCGTATCACCACTATAACGTCCGGATACTATTTTGCGATACTAAAAACACTTTTCTTGTAACACATTATAATTTTTAATATTTATTCAAAATGTATTAAACACGACTTCATCGCCCACAACACATCACATTACTCAAGAAACCGGAAAAGAGTAATTGAACAAATATTTTCTTTGATAATTCCATTTTTCTTGACATATTTCGCTTGTTTGGTATACTCGTACTTTTCACATCGAGGTTACGACTATCATCTCTTGTAAGTCATCGCTTATATATGCACACGGCCATCGATTATTTTGTGGTCATTTTATTTTGAGTTTTGACTCGTTTTTTGAAATTTTTAATTAAATAATTGGACTGATATAGTATCCCCTCCTAGTTTGAAAAATGATAAAAAAATCAGTATATCGATTTTGTCTCAAAATGTGTGAAACGAAATGAGTGTAACCGGAAAGATATAGTAGTAGCATTTGTGTTTGTGTTTGTTTCGTGCGAATGATTGTTTTACTGCATATGCAAGCCACGTGCCATTCTTTTTTTGTTTATTTATCTTAACCCTTTGAGTGCCAACATGATTTCGGCTAATGTATTGAGGAGCACGATTGTACTTTTTGGCACTCAAAGGGTTAACCATTGTAAACGCCATATTTTTGAGTTGTTTATGTATTTTAGATTTTTTATAATATACATTTTATTTTTAAAATTTATGAAATTTAAAATAAATTTACCTATAAAATTTTAATACATATAAAATTAATACATATAAAATTAATTTATGATAAAAGAAAATATTAAATATAAAATAAATTAGCATGTTAAATAATGATACTCCACAGCTCGAGAGCAGACGTAATGTGCTGAGAAAAGGATATAAGCACCATAAAAATTAAACCGATTCGCCCGGATCGCATTATTTTGGTTCTGTTCATCATACAAATGACACAAATACGAACAAAAGAAAAATAGAAATACAAAGCCATACTTATGCATTATACATTGTGTACGTATTTGATTTTTTCTGCTTCACTCATTTTAAATGAGTAACTCACGAGACAAAATCGATATACAGGAGTGGATTGTTTAAGCGCTTATTCATACTGACCTTCATGTTCAGTTGTATGCGCTGGAATTTGAGCCGCAAAATAAAGTATTCCGTAGACCGGTTTTAATACCCCTATTTTAAATCTCATTTACTCGTCACAGGGTGAAGAGACGCCATCGTAATTCAATTTGGTATTGTGATTCTCACAATATTTTGCTCTCAATTTGCCAAAAATGCTCAAATTTCCACTTGGTGTCGCCTATAAATTGTAAGTAAGGATATGTGAGATTCTCACTCACAGTCAGAATCATAATACCAAAATTGAATTACGGTGACATCTTTTCACCCTGTGGCGAGTATAAGTGAGATTCATAATAGAGGTATATAAGTGGGACGCCGAATCTTGATACGTAATTCTTAACGAATACTGTGGCAATGGTTTGTGCTGACATTTCGATCATGCAGTATGCTTCGGGCCATCGGATGAATGGTCACCACAGGTTAAGAGATCAGTATATCAATTGGACGTTGGAAGTGTACACAATATATTCAAATGGATATTAGCACGTAATGACCATTTGCAGGATAGAAAAGAATGTGCCTAGTGGTTCACATCTATATGATTAAAATAGGTCTGAAATATTGAGTAGCAGTTTCGCAATAGATTTAAAAGCTAGGCATTTAGCAAGCTCCAGTTTGTAAATCGACCTAGCGTGATATTCGGAACCAGAAAGTAAATCCAATCGTTCTAGGACTACTTTTCCCTAGGTCTAGGTAGTCGGCATTAGCTTCGTGTGAATATTATACGAAAAAGGCATAATTGAAGGAGCAAACAACAATAATCATTATTGACGTTTGCTATCTTGCTTGTTTTGGATTACCTCCAGTTTTAGAATAAATTGCTTTGGTCACAGTCTTGTGATCGGTGTAAATGTTGAATTTCCGACCTTCGATGAAATTCCTAAAATGTTTCACAGATAGATAAATCGCAAATAATTCCCTGCCGGATGCGGAAAATTTTCATTCGGGATTCGAGAGCTTTTTCGAGAAGAATCCTAAGGGCTCCCAACAGTTGTTATGGTTTTGCCGTGGACGTGGATTGTGCCTATCGATTTCCATCGAATAGCAAGCGCTGCGAAGTATACTGAAGAATGGAAACAATTATTTTGTGGGAGTTCGACGTGACTGGCTGTTTAATATGCTGTTCAAAGTTGAAGAATCATTAGCATTAGATGAAGCCATTTCACATGTAGTGATCAAGATAATTTCACTTCACGCCTAGCATGAACGACTCGGACATCAGAACGTCGCACAAGTGAGGAAATTTTAACGAAATAATGAAATCGTGGGCGAGGATGTTGAGAGTTAAGTTTTGCGGAAAACATCATCGTGGAAGTAATAAACTTCGTGAAGAAGAATCGACAATGTGACAAAATTATTCATGCGGACGTATGAGGGCCAATGCAAACGTATTCGATTGGCGGTTAGAGGTATTTTTTGCTTTTAGAGGACGATTATTCACATTTTCGTTACGTACAATTTATGAAGCAAGTGGCAATGCGACCAGACATCAGTTTTGCGTTCAGCAATGAATGTCGACACTTGGAGATATCTAAAGGGGAGAATGGACATGGGAAATCTATTAGAATGTGGCATCATTTTGAATCTGTATGGCTATACGTTACAGTGATGCAGACTTTACAGGAGACATTCATATAAGTTGGGGAGTTGGGGTTCAGAACGCCTAAAGTTATCGACTGTTATCGACAACAGAGTCCGAATACAAGGCCTGCATATTATTATCCGAAATTTTATCAACCGATTTGGACAAATTAATTTTCCTTATGGACAATCAAAGCGCGATTCGGTTTATCAACAATTCGGTATTCGATAAGAGGACATCGGATGAGCAGGCAGCCAGCCTGCATAATAATCAAATCGTTACCAAAAGGTAAACATCAATATTTTGGCAATTTGACAAGAGACATTGTGTTGAGACATTGTGTTTATCAAAGTGATCCTCATGGTCTTAGACTTGGCTGGTGTTCTTAGTTGTAATAGTCTTGGAGTAATTTTGTGGAATATGGCCACCTGTAACGAAAATCGGTAATTTAAATTAGGACGAAACTCGGTTATAAGGTGTCTTTCTTGAAGCAAGTAGCTCGTGATGTTAACATGTCACTGATAAGGAACCAAGTGGAAATTTATACTTTTGAGGTACTTGCAATACAAGAGCATATATGGTCTAGGAGTTACTTTCATAAAATAATCAATAATTACACTCTTCCCAACAGCAATAATCAGAAAAGAGAAAAATTACGATTCGGTTTATCATCCTCTGGCGAGTACAGCAGTTTATCATTTTATAATCCAAAATTTATCCAACGTGCCGAGTTCCATCATTATCGATTAAGTAATAGCCGTGTCCCGCTCCAGGAGGCCATATTAAAAAACTTCCTCTAGAAAGTCATCAATGAATCTCATTTCCATTAAACAAATCCAATCCAAGTTCCGTCCAAGGTGGCCATATTCGAAAACTTCTCTTCCATTTCCATACAACAAACCCCAGATGGCCATATTCCATAACTTTTTTCAAAAATTATTTATTAATCCCATTTCCATCCAGCAACTTATATCCAAGCCCATCATAATCAATTAGGAATTAGTCGAGTTCCGTTCCAGTTGGCCATATTCCACAACTCCTTCCAAAAATCGTTTAGGAATCCTATTTCCATCCAACATACCCAATCCCATCATAATCAGATAATAATTGATCGAGTTTCGTCCCAGGTGGCCATATTCCAGGAATTCTTCCAAAAATCGGTTAAGAGTCCCATTTAGGTGACCATATTTCAGAATTACTGCCAAAAATCATTTAAGAATCCTCGAATCCATCCATCATAATCTTTAACCGAAAAATGAAAAATAAAAAATTGTCTGTTAAATCGAGGGCCCGTTAAATCGAGGGTCCGTTAAATCGAGGGCTTACTGTATATCGCTAAAACAATTTCAAATTTTTCAAAATGGTAATGTACTTTTTTTCTTTTTTAAGAAAGTACGAGTATTTATTGGCCAGTGGATTTAATGTCCCTTGAAGGTCAAGTAATATCCTCCTTTTCACTCACGTACACACCACCCATTCACACAATTACTGTACACCACCTGCACGTTGCAAGCTCCATGTCAACCTGTACACTGACATGGACAGCATTCAGCCTCTGGTGGGATTCGAACCCAGTGCCTCCCGGTTCAAGTGCCGTTTTCTCGGCTCCTCACTAATTTTTTCCTGTGAGCACTATAATTAGCACAAAATGGCCTTAATCAGTATGCAAAGTTTCGGTTGAAATTCTAACATTTCTCTGCTACAGTTATCCACAGTCCCACCCCATAAACCTTTGTATAGAATATTATTTTTTTTTTTGAAATTTTTGAGTGAAATTCATATTTTGGAACATTCTTATAGTTTAACTCAAAGCTTTTAGTAGGAATTTAAACACTGCGTACATTGGGTTTATGGAGTATGCCAAACCAATTGGGTCTTAAAAATTCATCGACAATAGGATACTTTTTTAACATAACTAATTTATTTTAAATGATACTTAAAACTTTAGGAGTGCAGTCGTTTATCCATTGATGGGAAAAAGAACCGTGGCATAGTTTACTTCTATGACTTTAACTTATTTACTTAAATTGATAATTAAGAGTGCTTTACGAACTTTCTTAAATTTGTTAGTGCAAATTACACTATTTTTTATTTTTTTTTTCGCGAGTGGCTCAACAATTTTAAAGGGCGGGCATAACTGCAAAATTTTAAGAAGTAAGATATTGTACGATATAAAACTACAATATCTTAATTTACAATTGAAGGTATTAACTTCTTACACCTAAGAGTCATCGCGCTCAGGTTATCATACTTGCCACAGTCCGCGCTATTGTCGGATTTACATAGAATTATGCAATCCGATAGGGAGTCTTTTACAGAGCTAGCTCTTGAAATGGTTTAGAAGGTGAACTGAATGCTCGTGTACGGCTGATCTCAACACGATTGGGATTGAAACTCAATTTTGAGTAAATAAAACGCAGTAATTGGCTCCAATGTCACGAAACTCAGGTTTTCTATGCATAACTCAAGAAAAACCCATGTGGACTAGTAAGAGGAAAGAAAAACATAAACATTATTGAACTTATTTCAGCAGGATGAAACACCCGACGAAAGAGAGTACCATTAAGCATAGCAATACATAAATAGTAGTACCATCATTCGAAAAAAATCTTTAGAGGGTGAAAATCCAGGTAGCGCGTTAATCGAAATTAAGTTATGCAATAATTTTACTAATTCGCCTAAATGTTTGCAAGATTAAATACACGTACAGTACACACGGCGTATTTTTGTATACCATTAACCAGTATAGTATTGCTTCACTCTAACTATGATTATACAATGCATTAAGTTATGTTTATGATTTTAGTCTAACACAAAGAAATCTCACTCAACACTAAATGGTATTTTCCATAAGAAGTTGTGGAAAGAGAATGAAATTATCGTTATTATGAAATCTGGTAACAGAGATTCAATATATTTAACATTTTTGTTAAACCTATCCTATACAAAAGAAGTTATAAGGGAATTTTTAAGAAGGTCGTTAGCCGAATGTTTCACTATAAATTAAATGCAGAGTGAGCTGTTAATAAATGACCAAAGGAGGTCGCAGTTCTAGGTCCCCTGGTCAGGAATATCGTATTTAACACCACCAGGTTAATAGCCTTTTAAGTTAAACTGGTACATGACAACTATATAGAGTTGAACTTCAGCGTTAGGTACAAATCGCAATAAACAAGATATAAGATTACTGTTTGTTCTACGAGTCAGTCCCCAACGAGCTCAATAAATCAAATAATTGGTAGATAATAAAATAATCGTATACCTTTCAAGAACAAGCTGTAAAAAAATAGTTAACTGGGAATATAAAAAAAATAATTATCAACTATCCATCGTATATCTAGTGGATTAGGATAAGACCGAGTAACTCAACTGTAAAAACTCGTATCCCGTAATATCCACAATATTATGACACTAAAAGTTTAATAGAAAGTTTAATTTTGTTGGTTCTTTTAATAATAAAGTTTTCTTTTTTCTTACTTACGTACAGTTTTTTTTTCTTAAGCATTTATATTGTCATAAAACTATAATTCAAACTTTAAAGCACACCAAACCAACAGAAGTTTATTTTGTGGTATGTTAGACTGCTTCAAAATATCACATAAACATAAAATCTCCATTTATTTGCAAAATATATTTATGTATACGTCTTGTATGTTTATTCAAAATTGTTCATTTTTTTTGGTTCGTGAGGGCGAGAGCTTTTTTTATTTTGGTGCTTCCCGCCCACCCACAAAAAATAAATGCTATATTAGCATCTAGTATAGCATGCCAATATATAAAGTTATTTTCACAACACAGATTTTCAACACAACATAAATTTGAATACTACAAGTTGAGTATAGTTAGTTAAACATGGCGGATACAAGCTTTGGCTATATACAGACATATATAGTTTGTATACAAAGTAGATAAAAAGTTCGATTTGAAAATGTAACGATCTTGAGAAACAAAAAAAATTGAGTGGAGTTGGTTATAATGAAGATGATGATACTGATTTAGAACGGTTATATATCATTAGAACAGAAGAGCTATAGAATATAGATTTATAAACTAAATTATATCTTCATGTTGTTGTTGTAGTTTTTGCTGTTACGCTCTCAAGATAAGAAAGCACAATGTATAACACAACACATACACACACACAACTAAATTATAGACAAATGAAAATCTCAGTAATTACTTGAATTGAAATAAAGAAAATGTAACGAACGAAAACCCAGAACTTTTTAAAAGCTCATTTTGTAAACTTTTTTTTGTTGTTAAAGTGTAGTTTAATAGATAAACTTTTTGTTTTGTATTTTGTGTTTAGAAAACATAAAAATCTTCAATTTTGTCTATTTTATGAATATCTGTCTGTTTACTTCTATATACGAGCAACAAAGTAAATGTTGCAAGATGGTTCAGTTGATCTCGATATACATATATTTTATGTGCTTAAGTGTGAAAATAAAAAGTTTGATTAATTTAGAGCTTTTAGTTTGAGTATAGTGAAAATTGGCTTAATTAGCTTACATGTTCATGTCTAGAAAGTTTGGTTAATTTAGTTAAGAAACGTTTATGTAAAGCAATTTCTTCTTAGCCTATTGTAAATATAACAACAGCAAATTCATTTATAGTGAAATTGCTGGAAATGGCGACCAATTTTAAAACGATAGTTTTTTGAGTATTTGGTTGTGTCTACAAAATCTTGCCTCCTAAGTTGGATCAAAACCACACTTAGGCAGATATAGAGAATTAAATTTCTTGGTTTTATCACAAAACAAGCTTTTGCATGCGATGTTTAATAAAAGCATTTTGGAAATTTTTACCGGTTTATTGGTTATGGAATTATAGGCATATCAATGGGGCCGCATTTTAGCACCCTCATCCGTAAGTTTTGATAGAAAAATACTAATAAATGTACAACCATGTGGTCATGTTTGACCATCCCTACGTAACGATTTATGTTGAAAATTTGTCAAAAACCCACCTTTTCGCACGATTCGAAGTGTTCTGGTGTGAGAAGTTGACCAATACTAATAAGTTTATAAATACCAACATTCTTGATAAACCTATTACGTCCCGAGATATTTAGTTTTTTTGGAAATTTAAAAATTTTAAGACATTTAAATCTTAAGTTTGTTAACTCGCCTAACTGGCATTTTTTGCTATATTTCCGAGTACATTCACTTTTTTTTTTATTTTGGTTGGTTTAGGGTTAATTTGATTCTAACTTCAAACGATTGACATGATTCACATGATTACAAGTGAACTTTATTTCACCAAAATTCGGCATCTCTCCAGTCTAGGCAAAATTCGGAAAAAACTTTTATTTAAAGCTTTTCCATTAATTGGAAAAAGTTTTTTTTTTTCAATTATAAACATTGACGAGGATGATAAATTTTTACAGACGTTTCATTCCAAACGCCGCGGCTGATCAAATTTTACTTAATGATTTTTTTTTTTTTATTATAACAACTGGGCAGCAAACAGGTTAACCCATTTACATGCTGCCTCTCGAAAATTAAGAAATAAAAATTTACAGTAAAATCGAATTCAAAAAAAAAAAAATTACATAAGTACTTAAACAGAAGAGAAAGAATATAAATTACTAAAACCAGAAACCCATTTGTAATAATATTGATAATAATAATAAACTAGCTGACCTGTGACTGAATAATCAGTCACGTAAATACATTTTATTGAATTTTTGGTTAAGAAATGATTTAGAAGATTTGTTAAGATGTATATTTGATGCATTTTTATCAAAAATGTAAATTCATTAACGCGGATCCCATGAGGCCACTCCATTAATACGGAGTAATCCAATACTCGCTAATTCAAATTCTCCCTTTGTGATAGACGGGTCCGTGCAGTGAAAAGAAGTACGGTTCGCCAGGGCGCTGCTCTTCGAGCTCCATTCTGGTGCTGCCCATGGAGAGGGCGGAGTTAAGCTTCCGGATGTTAGTCTTATAGAACCGCGAGGGGGAGTTAGTTCCGAGAATCAGCTGATTGAGGTAGGGGAGATTGTGCAGTGCGGGGAGGGACACCTTTCCTTTACCACAGCAGCGAGTGAAGCCGAGACTAAGCCCCTCCTTCTCTGCCCGGATAAATAGCGCGTCAAAGAACTCGCAAGCTACTTCCATCGAACCTAAATAGTGGATATAAATTTCCCGAGAGCACTTTGGGATGATGCCGTGCGCTTCTCATTGCCCGCCAGGTTTAAACCTTCGAGTGCACTCACCGGAACAAAAAGGCTCCTAAAAAGAAAAAAATTTCCGAGTTTTCAAAAGTAAAAACAAAATGGCGAGAAACTTATATTAAAATCGAATTGATCTTGCTCCGCCTCTTCGTCTGGAACCTAATCCTCAAATGTGAGGAAGGCGTCTGCTGGAGATTCTCTTGGAATATTGAGCGCGTCTTGAGAGATCCATGGAAGGGTGGCTCCTAATGGCCCTGGGACCGGGTTGGCGTCTTGGGAGATCCATGGGGTGGTGTCACGTGATAATGATGAGACTGGTTCATGGCTTGAATTTGTGGATTGTGAATTTCGATTTTGATCGTATATTTTTCGTTTTCGAGGGTCTCTTGATTTCCAAGGCATTTTGAAGAAAAATGAAAAGAGTTTTGTTCAAGACTCGTTGAGGTGAGAAATGGTAATGACTTACTCGCTGGACCGCTCGTTCAAAGTGGTTTGATTCATACTCGAGGCTTGACTTGATGATTAACGGCTTTATATTTTGAATTTCTTTGACATTTCAGTATTAAAATCAGCAAAATAAAAATATTTTGATTTTTATTCGATTTAGTATGGATTTGAAAATCGCAAAATTGGTCACTCGCGTCGTTTTTTACATTTCAATGCATTTTTATTACTATGTATTTGAAAATCGTTATTTTTGTCTTTTTTTACTTTAAAAAGTGTTGTAGAATCATAAAAAACAAACATAAAAAACCTTCCCACACAATCATCTAAAAACATTTTCACACGCAACTAAAAAAAACACGTGCACATAAAAATAACAAAATTACAAAATTTAATTAAAACTAAACCACAAAAACAAAATGCAATTTCACGGAAATTAAAATAAATAATTTTACGACCTAAAAATCAATTTAATATTTTGACCCAAAATTTACTACTAATAAGCAATTTCATATAATTTTACGAATGGAAAATTTCCACTCGACACCATTTTTCAAAGCAAAAAAAAAAGAAAATAGGCAACAATATAAAAGCCAAAAAACACAAAAATCGATTCATTCGAAAACGGTCAATCAAAAACAGTAAATCGAAAAGAATCATTCGAAAACGGTCAATCAAAAACGGTAAATCGAAAAGAATCAATCGAAAACAGTCACTCGAAAACGGTCATTCGAAAACGGTCAATCAAAAACGGTCAATCAAAAATTGTGCATCAATAAACAAAATTAAAAATTAAATTATTTCAAGCAAAAGTTCAAATAGTGTTTATTCTGTGTGTAATCTAAAATTCTACAAATAAAGTTCTCATATACCAAATTCATATTAAATTAGTTTAAGTTAAAACCTAAAAGTGTTCTCTAATTAATGTAAAATATATATGTGCAAGTAATATATATTGTGTGCAATCTAAAATTTTACAAATAAAGTTCTCGTATACCAAATTCATATTAAATTAGTTTAAGTTAAAACCTAAAAGTGTTCTCTAATAAATTTAAAATATATATGTGCAAGTAATATATATTAGTGTGTAACCTAAAATTTTATATATCAAAATCAAAATTTAATTAGTGCAAGTTAAGAATCTAAATCGATAAATTTATAAAATTACTAAACTTAAGCAAATTTTATTATATCTGAGTTATTCTATCAAAATTATAAATTACAATAACAATTAATTCAATAAATCAATTGCGTTTTGACTTAAAATAGTGAAACATAGCGTATTCATCTTTACTAACGTAGAATCATCATCACCATCTCAAATTCAAGTATAACCAGGTAAGAATTTAACATTATAAATTAAATCTTATTTCATTTTATTATATTATACCTAATTGCATCATACCATACCACATTAAATTTCATTTAAAGCATTCTATTATAGAATGCAACAATCTCAATTATCAAAGTTGAACTAAACAAATTTATTCAAAATCCATATCATTTATAATAATATTAGCGCATAATTCATTTTATAATACATTTAAAATTTACAACACAACACAACTAAACTACAATATTTTACGACATTAACATAATACAACATATAAAGAAAAACGAAAATATTACAATATCAGTCACCAAAATAAAGTATTATACATCAAAAATACACCCGAAAAATAAAACATTGGCGCTGTAGTTATTCGAACCTTAAGCGATAGTTAAGGAAAAGAAAAACACACGACGATATACATTTACAGCAACTAAAGGGTTGAAAAATCCCAGTTTTCGAACGCCGAAAACTAACAAACACTTTCCTAATTGCGTCGCTGCCCCACTATAACATGTACAAATCGTACACACCCTAGTCGTGATTCCCCAGTCCACAAATTTTTAATAAAGAAATCCCAAGGTCGGAAGTCCAACGTATTTTAATACCCAAAAGGGCCGTTCTCTACCAAATCACAAACCAATTTATATCCAACAAAACAAATTTTTTTTTCTTAATAAAGTGAAGTGTAAATACAAACAAATCACTTTATGAGCAATAACAAACCCTCGCCATTCGAAAAGAAATCAGGCAAAACTTCAAGATCACCGATTCGAGCAAGTGAGAGGCTCAGAATAAAATCAGAGCCTAACGAGCTACACTCGAGCATCAAAAATCACCCAAGTATCCCGGTCAACAAAGAAAAAATTCAAACACCACAAACCACAAACGAACAAGCCAAAATCCCAACAGAAAAACAATCCGAAAAAGACACCCAGGCAACACAGAAGCCCCAAATCACAAATTTCGAAGACACAAACAAACACACAACAAACACAAAGATGGACCAGCAAAAAATTCAACAGAGCATCGCAAGTTTCGTACCAGAATTCAACGGAGACAACACAAAACACCAAGCACACAACCTAACGAGATTCCTAGATACCGCCGACAGTATCTACGAAACCCTCACTACAGAACAAGAACAAAAAATATTCGATCGATTGATCAAACTAAGACTGACAGGAGACGCCTACATGAGAATCACTCACCGAAACATACAAACCTATACAGAAATAAAAGAAGTATTAAGCAACATGTACACAGAACTACATTCGTTGGACGAACTGGAAAGAAGATTCAGTAACATAAAACAAACATACGGCGAAAGCATAAGAAACTACGGCTACAGACTTCTAGAGGCGCTAGAACAGTATAAAAACGGGTACAAAACTAAATATAACACCAACAACATCGATAACACTTACTCTCAACATCTAGACACAACATCAGTGCAGCTATTTAAACGAGGTCTAAACAACTTAATACTAAAAGAAAAAATTGCCACGATAAAAGCCACAAACGTCAATCAGATAATAGATGAAGCAGAAATCATTGAGAAAATGCTAGCATGCACAACAGAGACAACGCCAGATACAACGAAACAAGCACTTATACCATTTACGCCAACAAATCAACAACAGAACACATACGGAAGACCACCGATCATCTGTAACTATTGCCAAAAAATGAACCACACCTGGGATGTATGCCGCACGAGATTGAACCACGAAAAAACAAACAGGTCACAACCATACTACACACACAACATGAACTACCAAAGAAACTACAACACAGCTAGACAACCACCGAACACACACTATAATGCACCTACGCAAGAACAATTTAACAGAATAACACAACCACAACAGACATACCAACAATATCAAGATAAAACATCAAACCAGCAAGTACCGTTAACACAAAACATACCACAATTCATCCCCAAATTCAATCACAATCAACAACAACAAACTCAGAATCAATTCACAACAGCAAACAGTCAGCAACAATATCAACCAAATCAACGCAGGAGCAATTTTATACCGAAATATTGTTCACACTGTAAAGTCACGACGGGACACACCTTCGAAGAATGCCGTAATAAATTCTTCAACAGACAGCCAAACCAACAGATGAATCAAAACAACCAGCACACACCACCCGACACCAACATGTTGACTGACACATTCAACAAAATGAAAATAAACACATTATACCCGCAACAAGCACAAACCAATTATAACACACCACAACAACCTCAGCAGGGAAACTCCAGCCGATCCGACCAGCTGTAGGAGAGCCACTGCCACCGGATCAAAATCAAACAAACCAAACATACAACGAACAAAACGAAAACCAAAACTACTCTCTCCAAATGGGTATCATTCCAGAAATATACCTAAATCATTTCAATCATACGAGCCAAGACGCTCACTCTATTCTAATAAATAAACAAAAGAGCCCAGACGCTCCTCTTAAATCATTAACAAACAAACGGACGAGCCCAGACGCTCCCATCAAACAAGTAGTATATAAGAAATCGAGCCCAGACGCTCCCATTAAACAAGTAGTATATAAGAAATCGAACCCAGACGCTCCCACAGAAATTTTAGTAAATAAGAAAAAGAGCCCAGACGCTCATGACACAAACAAACAAACAGAAAACAATCATTCAAGTCAAGACGCTCCAACATTAGAATTACACGAAATACAAACAGACGACGACGACATCATCCAAGAAACAGCAAACTTACAGATTGACAACATATTTTTAGTAATACACATCATAATCCTATACCTTTCTACTAAATTCTCAAAATACCATAACGTAGCGAAAACACAATTATCTAAGATCAAGCAACAAATAACGACTATCAAACAGAACATACTATCAAACATAAAACGAAATTTATCACATAATAAAAACATACTCTACAAACTTTCGAACAACAAAAATATCAAACACACGTCCACACGTAAATCAAACCACATCAAACAAACTTTTATAATTGAACAAAGTCACAAATCCCCTACCACGAAACGAAAACAACCAAATCAAATTAAAACAAACTTCCTAGAACAAGAACTAGACGAAACTGACCACAACAGCTTAAAAAACCTACTCTACCCAGAGAAATCCACGTTAATAAATTTATTATCCAAATACAAGACGAACAGAGACACTATATCCCCCCTTATAAACCAAAAAACAAGACCGAATTTATTAATAGATTCAGGCGCAGACGTATCAATCATCAAACAGAAACACATCAATACGGACGAAGTTAACAAACTAGACACACTAACACTATCAGGCATTGGAACAGGCACAGTAAAAACAAACGGATCATTAACACTAACACTACAATTAAACGATGAACTAAAAATACAACACAAATTCCACACAGTACCGAACGATTTCCAAATTCTCGAAGACGGAATAGTAGGAAGAGACTTCTTTGACAAATTTAAAGTAGACATACTCTACAGTACGAATAATATTAAAATCAACGAACATTTAATCAAATTTTCAAACAGAACTAATTATAATATAATTCTACCAGCTAGAAGTGAAACAATTATCGAAATACAAACATCCACAAACGAACCGACAATTTGCACAGCAACTGAAATAAAACCAGGGATATTTATTCCACACACATTAATACAACCAATCAATTACAAAGCAAAAATCATGATAGCAAACACGCTACCACAAGATAGCGAAATATCCGACTTTAAACCAATCTTAGAAACGCTACCGAAAGACATACAGTATTACCACACGGGACAAACAATAGACTATCCTTCACGACAAGACCAGATTATTAAAACGATAACAAACAATCTAGATACAAATAATAATACAGAAGAAAATATGACAATATTAGAATTATGCCTACAATATCAAGACATTTTCTTCCTAGAAGGAGACAAATTAACCACTATAAAAGGTGTCCAACACAACATAAACCTGTACACAGATTCCAAACCCATCCATGTCCAACGCTACAGACTTCCACAAATGCATCGCGATGAAATCAACAGACAAGTGCAAGAAATGTTAGACGACGGAAAAATACAACCCAGTACCAGTCCCTTCAATAGTCCACTCCTAGCTGTCCCCAAAAAACCAGGAAACGACGGCAAGCCCAAATGGCGCGTAGTCGTTGACTTCCGTAAACTAAACGAGATCACAATTGGCGATTCCTTCCCTTTACCCAACATTAATGACATCTTAGACCAACTCGGTCATGCGCAATATTTTTCAACGCTAGATATGGCTAGCGGTTATCATCAAATAGAAATGAACCCCAACGATGCACATAAAACAGCCTTCAGCACAGATTACGGTCATTTTGAATTCAATAGAATGCCCTTCGGTCTCAAAAATTCACAAGCCACTTTCCAAAGAACAATAAACCACGTCCTAAGAGGATTTCAAGGTTTAAAAGGTTTCATATACCTAGATGATGTAATTATCTACGGCAAAAATTTAAAAGATCACAATAACAAACTTCTAGAAATTTTCCAAATTTGCAGAGAAAACAACTTAAAACTACAATGCACAAAATGTCAATTCCTAAGGAAAGAAATAACATTCTTGGGCCATCTCATAACCCCAGAAGGAATTAAACCCAATCCATCGACTGTAGAAGCAGTCCAAAATTTTCCAGAACCTAAAAATATAAGAGAGACACAATCTTTTCTAGGTCTCGCAAATTACTACCGTCGCTTTATACCGAAATTCTCCGAAATCGCCGAACCACTCACAAAACTAACCAGAAAAGGTACTCAATTCATTTTTTCAGAAGATTGTAAAACAGCCCTATCCACACTAAAAAATCTATTGATAAAACCCCCCATTCTTAAGTACCCTGACATGAATAAACCCTTCACTCTCACGACGGACGCAAGTGACTACAGTTTAGGAGCCATCCTTTCACAAATCCAAAACCAAACAGAGTTTCCAGTAGCCTATGCCAGCAGAGCATTAGGCAAATCAGAAAGAAATTACAGCACAATTGAAAAAGAAATGTTAGCTATCTATTGGGCAGTAAATAATTTCAGACCATATCTTTACGGTAAAAAATTTACAATAATAACTGACCATAAACCACTTACGGGAAATCTAACAAAAATACCGAACAGAATTCTAAAATGGAATCTAAAATTATCCGAGTATAATTTCGAAATTATACACAAATCTGGTAAAGCCAACACAAACGCAGACGCACTCAGTAGAATCAAACAACAAAACCAAATTTCAGCAGTCACAAGAGCACAAGCCAAAACCCAACTAGACACAACACCCGATACAAATCCAAATCCAGTCCACCATCCCCAGACAGATTCTACAAACTCTAATAACACAAACACACCTCCAAATTGCGCAAAACCACAGAACCGAAAACAAAATTTAACGAACAATACAACCACACTAGCACGAACAGAATTCACTCAAAATCTGGATTCAAATAACTTAAGAAATAACAAAATAGAAATCGTGACAGACATAAGAAAAAGACAACAAATTTTAGACGAATATCACAATCTACCTCTAGGCGGTCATGCAGGCACATGGCGCACATACAAACGCATCAGAATGCTATACTATTGGCCGAAAATGTTACTAGACATCAACAAATTCATTAGAAACTGCCACACATGCAAACGAAATAAAACCCACAGAAAGACAAAAGTACCACTACAATTGACTGACACATCAGAACACCCCTTCCAACGCGTAGCTTTCGATATTGTTGGCCCTCTTCCAACCACGGAAAATTCAAATAATTATCTACTCACTTTTCAAGACGACTTATCCAAATTCTCAGGCGCCATTCCTATACCAAACCAGAATGCTAACACAGTAGCAAGAGCACTATGTGAGCAATATATCACAAAATACGGAATCCCCGAAAAAATATTAACAGATCAAGGCAGTAATTTCATGAGTAACACATTTAAAGAACTCTGCAAACTTCTAAAATTAAAACATTTAACAACCACTGCATATCACCCCGAAACAAACGGTGCACTTGAAAAGTCGCACAACACATTGAAAGAATATTTAAGATCCTTCACCAACCTCGACCGAAACAACTGGGACGAAATGTGCCACTACGCAATATTTGTGTATAACACTACACCACACTGTTCAACAAACTTTACCCCCTACGAATTAGTTTACGGACGACCAGCATTAATCCCCAGCGCAGTACAGAAAGACCCAGAACCGACATACAATTACGATGACTATGTTAACGAACTGAAAGCAAGACTAAGGGTCGCACACGCAATAGCCCGAGAAAAAATCATTAGCAAAAAAATACAAGTCAAGACACAATATGACAAATCAACAAAACCATTGACTCTCGAACCGAACGACTTAGTCTGGCTAAAAAACGAGAACAGACGAACAAAACAAGATGCCTTATGGTTAGGCCCATACAAAGTTATAGAAATAAATTCACCTGTAAATACTACCATAGAAATCAACAGAAAGTTCATAAAAGTCCATAACAACAGATTACTTAAACAAAACTAAAATTAACTTAAATTCTTAAATAAATTTTACAGGACCAGGACTAAGAAATTACTAAATATAATAGATACAATTATCATTACCGTGCAGACGCATAACACAACAAAATGGCCATGGATATGCGAGACTAGTACACAGACAAGTAAGCCAACATGGGACGAAAATAAAATGAAAAGATTAGAGATGGACGAATTCTAAACTCATCTCAAAAACAAATAGTTTTTTCTTCTATGAACCTATGTCAAAACTAACACTCAAGGAAGAACAAACTATGAACACAAAATCATTAGATAAGCAATTAACCATAATTTTAAAAGAAAACTTTACACTAATTATAAACCTAGCATAAGCATAGTCTTCAAAAAAGGCAAAAACCTAAAATTAATAACAAACTAAAAAATTAGAGACTAAAACATAAGAAAATAAACAATTTTTACTATATTAGAATAATAAACCAATAAGGATTTCTATAAATATAAAGCACACTAGAAAATAACAAAAAAAAAAACCTCTCTTTTAACCATATAAATATCAAAGAAAAGACATGAATTAAAATACTAAAGTATATACCATCATACATGAAAATCGCATATTTCATTTACACACAAAACAAAAATTAATTCAAAAATTTTTCATAGTAAAATTAACATATCATACAAAAGAGAAACACACACATAAATAGAGATAGTATATAAGAAAAAACAAAAATGGCCTCACCATAATTACACACATACAATTAAAATTTTATATAAATAAAAAATTTTCACACAATTTACATACAAAAAAAATTTTTTTTAACAACAATAACATGACACCACACACAAATAAAAAAAAAAATTTCTACAAACAAAACGTGAAATTGCAAAACAAAAGAAAAAGAAAAAGATAATACAATACAAAATTGCACTCATTCAAAATAAAATTCGTTCAAGGCTAAAAAGAAAACGTAATATGATATATGTAAATAAATAGTAACACCGTAGGTCAGGTTATACAACAAAAACATATAAAACAGCACGCGACACAAGGGCAAACCGGAACAAAAATCCACAAGAAATACGACACAATCACGTAAGACTTCCACACATAACAGAAACGAGAGCAATAACCTACAACACACGACGAAAACGTATGGAACTACAAATAAAATCAAAACCTTAACAACAACAGAAACGTAAAATAACCTAACAAGAAGTAAAAGTCAACATACAACACCAAAATTGGATAGAACAATTGGATAGAACAATGACACCCCCGAAAACGGAACAGACAAACTCCAAATCAACAGACCAAAACGACGAACAGTAAACCATATACACATATATCACGTTAACTAAAATTTTCTCAACAACCTCAAAATTTTAGCTCATTCAAACAGGGAAGGTGTTGTAGAATCATAAAAAACAAACATAAAAAACCTTCCCACACAATCATCTAAAAACATTTTCACACGCAACTAAAAAAAACACGTGCACATAAAAATAACAAAATTACAAAATTTAATTAAAACTAAACCACAAAAACAAAATGCAATTTCACGGAAATTAAAATAAATAATTTTACGACCTAAAAATCAATTTAATATTTTGACCCAAAATTTACTACTAATAAGCAATTTCATATAATTTTACGAATGGAAAATTTCCACTCGACACCATTTTTCAAAGCAAAAAAAAAAGAAAATAGGCAACAATATAAAAGCCAAAAAACACAAAAATCGATTCATTCGAAAACGGTCAATCAAAAACAGTAAATCGAAAAGAATCATTCGAAAACGGTCAATCAAAAACGGTAAATCGAAAAGAATCAATCGAAAACAGTCACTCGAAAACGGTCATTCGAAAACGGTCAATCAAAAACGGTCAATCAAAAATTGTGCATCAATAAACAAAATTAAAAATTAAATTATTTCAAGCAAAAGTTCAAATAGTGTTTATTCTGTGTGTAATCTAAAATTCTACAAATAAAGTTCTCATATACCAAATTCATATTAAATTAGTTTAAGTTAAAACCTAAAAGTGTTCTCTAATTAATGTAAAATATATATGTGCAAGTAATATATATTGTGTGCAATGTAAAATTTTACAAATAAAGTTCTCGTATACCAAATTCATATTAAATTAGTTTAAGTTAAAACCTAAAAGTGTTCTCTAATAAATTTAAAATATATATGTGCAAGTAATATATATTAGTGTGTAACCTAAAATTTTATATATCAAAATCAAAATTTAATTAGTGCAAGTTAAGAATCTAAATCGATAAATTTATAAAATTACTAAACTTAAGCAAATTTTATTATATCTGAGTTATTCTATCAAAATTATAAATTACAATAACAATTAATTCAATAAATCAATTGCGTTTTGACTTAAAATAGTGAAACATAGCGTATTCATCTTTACTAACGTAGAATCATCATCACCATCTCAAATTCAAGTATAACCAGGTAAGAATTTAACATTATAAATTAAATCTTATTTCATTTTATTATATTATACCTAATTGCATCATACCATACCACATTAAATTTCATTTAAAGCATTCTATTATAGAATGCAACAATCTCAATTATCAAAGTTGAACTAAACAAATTTATTCAAAATCCATATCATTTATAATAATATTAGCGCATAATTCATTTTATAATACATTTAAAATTTACAACACAACACAACTAAACTACAATATTTTACGACATTAACATAATACAACATATAAAGAAAAACGAAAATATTACAATATCAGTCACCAAAATAAAGTATTATACATCAAAAATACACCCGAAAAATAAAACAAAAGTTAGTAGCTTGCTTTTTTAAAAAAATTTCAATCCAGTTTTATTTGTATCCGCAACTTTAAATTTGAATCGCACGCCAACAATTTAACAACTTTTAATTTAAATCGCGCGTCAACCATTAAGCAACTTTGAAATTGAATCGCGCGAAAACTGTTTTGAACTTTGAATCTAACTCGCGTGCAAACTGTTTTGCAATTTTTGATTTGAATCGCGCACCACCAATTTGAACAAAAAAATTTCTTTTCAGTCGTCCCATAAAATTCTCTAATGTGGCAACATTTCACGCGTACAAAATCTTGGAAATTTTCTGAAACCACCTGAGGTACCCGTTTCGAGTAGTTTCCGGTGGAATTTGTCCAATTTTTCCTATTTTTTTTACCCTACGCACAGCGCAATATTTATGTAAACCTATCCTGAAATAATCTAACGGATTGGATCATATTTAGAGGTCATTTAGGGTTGAATATGAACAAATTAAGAGTTTAATATAATAGATAGATAGAAGATAGATAGAAGCTGACGTGTGGCTGAATAATCAGTCACGTGAATACATTTTATTGAATTTTTGGTTAAGAAATAATTAAGAAGATTTTTTAAGATGTAAATTTGTCAAAAATAAAGTAAATTCATATACGCGGTTAATTTTTAAATTTTAAATAGATAGAGTGTCATGACAACATTGTATTTTTACACTCACAACTATTAACACCAAAATGTATGTAAAAATGTATTTTATGTACTCTGTTTTGTTTAATTGAGTGTCAGATACAAATTTTCTACTGATTTTGTCATCACAGTGGTTTGACAAAAACATCAGCAATTTTAATAAATTTTGTCATTGTCACGGTGTAATGCGCATGATCATAGATTCAATATAAACATATTTTGTCATGGCATTCTGGCGTCGTGGCAAAATTTTGCTGAAAACACCTGAGGTGCCCGTTTCAGGTACTTCCCGGTGGAATTTTTCCGATTTTTCTAGCAAAGGCACACCGCTATATTTATGTCGACCTACCCTGAAAAATTTAAACGGATCGGATCATGTTTAGGGGTCATTTTAGGGTTGAGTATGAAAAAATTAAGCGTATTAATATAATAGATAATAATCATATTAAAAATATAAAGCAATAAATAATAATATATGATATCTATACTAATATATGAAAACAAGCTTTCAGTGAATCTACGTCCAGCACCGCGACTGTTACTGGACAGGAGTACGTTACATTTTCTACGAAATTTTAATAGAGACATATTAAACAGATCCAAATCACCAAAGAACAGAATATGGTTTGATAGAACTCGATTAATAATTGATTTGTTCTTGAAGTTGTTACTTGAAACAATTGTTGATTTCGCGTTCTATAGGCCGGTAAATGAAAGTTTATACTAGATAACAGCGGTGTCTCAATCAGACCATTGATCAATTTAAAGAGAAAACTTTCATCAAGTAGGATTCTTCTGCTTTCTAGTGTCATCAAATTGAACTTCTCAATACGAGTCTCATACGCCATATAACCATTCGAAGGAACATACTTAAAACATAAAAATTTGGAGAATCGTCGTTGAACACTTTCAATTCTGTTGCAATACTGATAGTAGAAAGGGTTCCAAATCTGTGATAAGTATTCCAAATTAGTCCTAATGAAGGTCAAGAAAAGTAATACGAATATCGAAGGATTCCTAAAGTCTCTGGCACGCCTACAAATGTATCCCAGTGTCTTGTATGATTTGCAACAAATGTTATCAATATGTTTATCAAAACGCAATCTTGAGTCAAATGTTATACCTAGATCCTTTACTGTTGCAACCTTAATTAATGGGGAGTTGCCAGTAGAATAAGTATTTTCAATCCTATTTACCTTCCTGGTAAAAGTCATAGAAATACATTTGGTCACATTAAGAGGCAACTGATTATTTTTGAATTTTTCGACTTATAGATGGCTAATGTGTAAGAATCACAACAATCAGTTTCGAACAGACGAGATTAATGATTTGAAAAAATCATTCTTCTCATCAGGTCGCGACGACTGATGTTGTTTATTACATTGAAATATTTTCTATATATATAGAGCAATACCATGTGTACCATACGGAACAATCACAATACACCATTACAATTGATAAAAACCAAAGTCAAATATAAACTGATTATTGACAGACCAATTATAAACAGAATTAAGATCCGTTTGCAAAGCTACCACATCATTTCCATTGTTAATTGCACGGCAAGCTTTTGCAATAATAGACAGTGAGAAACTTTATCAAAAGCTTTGGAAAAATCTACAATGGAAATACAGTCCAATTACCCATTTTTATCCAAAGTGTTATATGCGAACTCAGAAAACTCGGCTAAGTTGGTTAGTGTTGAATGTTTGGGAAGGAAACCATGTTGGGTAGGTGTAATTTGGTTTTAAACTAATTTAACAACGACTTTGTACATTAGCTTCTCAAATAATTTCGATACCGAGTTTAATATGGATATAGGCCTATAATTTTCAACATTAGCCAAGTCACCGCTTTTATGAATAGGAACCAAAAAGGATTCTTTCCATTTTGAGGGAAATACTGCAGTTTTTACAGACATATTGAATAGTAGTGTCAATGGAATAACAAGTGCCTCCCTTAAACTTTTTAAGAATAAGTTGGTTAACTGATCGGGACCAGCACCTTTATTAATATCGAGTAATTTCAACGCTGTCAGGACTTCGGTGTCAGAGATTCAAGAGAAATTAACATTAGCACAACAGATTGAGGCTGTTCTAGATATCGTGTTCTGTACATATACCGATTTGAAATGCTGGGCAAAAAGAATACAGATCTCACTTTGAGAGTTAGATGTTTGATCTTTATAGAACATACAACTAGGATATTCTGATTTGGTCTTAAATGATTTCTGATAGTTCCAAAAGCATTTTGGATTGTTTTGTACATTATTTTCAATACGCTCGACATACAGGTTCCAGCAATTCGAAATTTCGCGTTTAACTATTTTCCTATAGTTGGAAAACATTGAATAATCAAGGTTATTTTTGTACAACTTAAAGCGCTTTAGTGATTTAGCTTTCGCTTTGATAAGTAGTATAAGACGCTTTGAATACCAAATAGGAAACTTCCATTGTTTTTTTGGAATATAATCTGTGTCTTTATAAATAGAAGAAAAAATGTTACGATAAAAAATGCCAATAGCATTATCAACTGATGTATTATAAAATAAAGAGTGCCAACCAATACCAGCCAGATCATTTGTTAGTTTTATATAGTCTATTTTACGGAAGTTTATTTTAGAATTAGTATGTAAAGGTTGCCTTTTAAGAACGTTTAGATTGATTGAGGCTGTAATTGGCGGATGATAACTATCAATCCGAGTTAGTATGTAATCGGCCTTTTTAACATTGACGTTATTGACATCAATATTTGAGAGGAATAGGTCAAGAAACCGGTTTTGAGCATTTCGTACGTAATTGAATTGCGATAAAAGTGTCAACTCCATAGTGTCAATCAAATATTCGGCTGTACGGCCCTCGTAATTCGAAGCAAATATATTCTGAAGATCATCAGTATTCCATTCAATTGATGGTAGATTAAAGTCACCCACTATAATAAAATTCGAATTAGCCTTACATGAGTTAACCAGATTTGACATATGATCACAAAATAACTTTTAATCCGGAAAAGTAATCCTGATGTTGAAGTACACAACACAAATAATTACAGTTGATCCAGTTTTCAATTTAATTTTGATCCAAACATAATAAAATTACATAAAAGTAAATAAAACAGTTATTTAACCCGCTAAGCCTCACGACATCCCAATTATTATGAACAGCAACAAGAACTCCACCTCCATCTTGTTTATTACAGTGGGCAAAATTACGATCTTTCCGATAAACTTTAAAACTCGCATCAAAAAGTTCTGACGAATTTATGGACTCGTTTAACCATGTCTCCGTTAAACAAATTATATTAAAACCGCTGGCTTGTACCGCAAGATTAAATGAATGAAGCTTTGTCTTCAGACCTCTTGTGTTCTGATAATATAATTCAATCCCTGTCATGTTAAAAAGGAAAAGAAAAAAAAATATTATTAAATTATAATGGTAAAAATATGTAGTTAGATAATAATATTATACGGATATTGAGCAATAATAAAAAAAAAGTAATAATAACAGAAATAATAATAATAATAATAGTATATAGTAATAATAATATAATAATTTAGATAGATATTAATTCAATTTTAATAAATCACCACGAGATGATATTTTGATCGGCTTATCTGAATCAGATTTCTTACAAAAAATATTTCCATTTGAGACCCAGACATATTTATAACGGTTGTCAGTATTCTTAATCTGCAATAATTGTTTCGCTTTATGTAACAAAAGGTTTTTGGTATGTGAAAGATGCTCGACGATGAAGATACGACGATGAAGTTGTAAAACCTATATTGGACGCTTCAAAACTTTTTTTTAACTTGAAACACTGAAGGGCATAGACCTTATTGAACTTAGACATAAATTCTACAGTTATAGGTTTAGCATTTGATCTAGACCTTGTACGATGAACATATTTAAAATCAGCTTCCGAAATCTTTGTAGCACCAACATAGTGAAAGATTTTAGTGACAAGTTCTTGTAACCTTTCATTTTTTACTTCAGGCACACCATATAGTTGTAAACTCGATGAGTAACAATGCCGGTCCAGTTGTTCAAAACGGACAGGGTTTGGTTTACGTCATTTAAGTTTATTATGTCAGTTTGCATGACTGGTTTTGCTCATTTATATTCACTTTTTTTTCAAGATTTATAAAGACCACAATTCTATCACTAATAGAAGAAAGAGAGTTAGCGAAGCTCGTTTGTTGTTTAATGAACTCATCATGCTTAAGTTTCAACATATCAATATCCGCTTTCATCGCTAGGAGGGTCGAGTTTATATCCAATTTACTCGAGTTAGCCACAGGACCATGATTACAGCAATCGATACATTTCCATATATATATTTATCTGTTTGTAAATATTCGTTCAGCATATCAGGCGCAATTTGACTACATCTGATGTGGAAGAAACCGTTACATTGAAGGCCCGTATATTATCATTTTTTGTTATTCCGGACGACTTTTTCACAACAATTTTTATATGTCCTCATTTAAGCACTATTAGACAAAACACAACTGCACCAAATTGATATCAAGCTCCGCTAGAAGTATCCAAATTGATTTAGAGCATACAGATTTGACAACGAAGTAGCAAAATTCAACTCGAAGGTGATTTAAAAAACACCAAACTTCACAGATCCATAAATGTTGTCATATAACTGGATTCACAATATATTTTTGATGTCTTTTTTTATTGAATTTTTTAAGTTTGTGTTTATTGCAAATAACGAGAAACAAACTCAAAATTTAACTGTTATGAAATAACTAATACACTAGAAGTTCTTATAGCATAATAAGATTATGGAAATAAAATATCCTTGGTGATCACTGTTTTTATACCGAAATAGAGTTTTACGCTTTAGGTTTCTTATGTATTATATCACAGTATTATATTATTAATGCTCACTTAATTTCTTAATTTAGTTGATTGGTTTGAAAATAATTAATTCATTAACCAATACAAGTCACTGACTAATACAAATTTGAATCAATAATCCAAATACGAAGAATAAATTCTCTTCTGTTGTGATGTTATCTGTATGAAGTCAATTTCACGAATCTTTTGCTTAAAGGTTCTAAGAAAAATAGTAAAATTCCAATTAATTGGTCAGCAGAATCCATTGATGCCTTCGACAATTGTAAGGGGAAATTGTGTAAAGCTACTCGGCGCAGTAGCTCAACAGTATATCGGCGATATTTGGCAACCACTCAACTTTTTCTCGGTTCGTCTTAATGAAACGCATCAAAGATATAGTGCTTATGACAGAGAGTTGTTAGCAGCGTACTCTGGCATCAAGCATTTAAGATATCTTTTGGAAGTACGACAGTTTACGTCACCACTTGTCTACGCTTTTTGTCAGAATCCGGAAAAGGCATCACCGCGTCAATTCAGACATTTGGATTTCATCGGGCAGTTCACAACCGACATCCAACACATATCAGGCATAGATAATGTCGTCGCAGATACACTTATCCGCGTTAATTTAATTTCTACTCCTAAAAGTATAGATTATGCACAAATTGCGGATGCCCAAAATAATGATGTCGAGCTTAAAGGTCTTGGCTTAAAGTTCCGTTGTGTTTTAACTCTAACAAAACTGTATATTGTGATATTTCAACAGCTAATCAAAGACCTTCTATTGAATTTTGGAAAAAAGTTTTTAGAGCCTTTCATAATCTTTCACACCCTGGAACCCTTAAACATGACGTGGAAAGTTTAGCATTCACAAAAAACGACAAAAACTGAAAGGTTTTAATAGATTTAAAGATTAAATTTTCAACCAACAAGGCTTGACTGTTAGTTTTCTGAAATTTAAGCAGAGATTGTGTTTTTTGACCGCTTCACCTGAGGGAGCTATTGCTCTAATGGCGGTCACTTCGTCATTCCGATTTAGCAGATTTTGAAAGTAGGTTTGCCATACTGAGAGAACATCAGCCACGTTTGTTCTTAGCTCTCCATTCCCGTCTTTGATGGCTGTACTTCTTGGGTGGAAATCTTTAGTGAGATTCCTGGCATTAGCAAAACAGTCCATTGAGTTTCCTACTTTCGCTTGGAAGCTGATGTTTTCAATGCATAATCTCATATGTTCGCGCTTCTTTTGTCGAAGGAGTTTAGTCGTGGCTTTCCTAGCGCGGAGATATTCTGCTAGAGTGCTTCTAGTGTTGCGAGCCAATCATTTTTCACGAAGCGTTCGTTTATTTTCGACGACCCTTCGGCATGGAACATCGAACCAATCATAGCGGGGCCTCGGAGGTCTTCTCCCGATGGTATTTTGCGCAGCGGTGGTTATGGCTGACTGGATTGTGTGCCACTGCTCCTGGATGTTAAGAGGAGCTTCTTCATTGTTATGGGGCTGGTCTAAAGAATTAATGACAGCTGATTGGTAACTCTGTTACAGGATGGCTACAGCCATCCTGCAGATATCACTAAGCGCATGCAGAGGCCTCCACGGTGATATTTTGCCGGCTACGTTCTCAGGGAGAAGTGCTAAGGTCGTGGAGTTTGAGGCTTGCATGACGCTCCTGGCTTACACCGTGATGATACAGAAAGTTGGGGGAACGCAAATAATAATAATAAAAACCGGAGTTCCGCCGAAATTCGTCGGACGGAACTTGAGGAACGAACCAGATAATCAAATAAATAAAAAAAATAATAATAACGGAAGAGGTGCCTTGGTGCGCGCGCATCCATTCGAATTCAAACAGGGGCAAGCCCTGGTTACGAAATTGGATGCGGGCACCAAGAGACTGCCAACCCTACGCCAACACTATACCGAAACAGAGGGAAGTCTCCGCTTCCACCATACCTAAACTGGAAATTTAATAATTCATTCCGTTATAGATTTAGACAACCAAAACAAAAAAAAAAATATAAGAAAACACCACTACCCTGAGGTAGAAAACAAAGAAATGAGGGAGCGAGAACCATGCGCATCGAGCGTGCACCCGCTGTGCGGCGCTCGATTACAAAAAAATATTGGAAAATTATAACGTAAAAAAAATTTAAAATGTATAAAAGAAATCAAATCAAAATATAAAAATAAAAAATAAAAAAAAAAATAAAAAAAAATTGTACCTTATTAATTTAACAAACTGCGCGCCGTCATGCCACAAGGGACTCCTGTCCCTCGGACCGCTGCGGGGCCTTTCCCCGATACCAAACAATTACTTCGAATAGCCGGTTGGCTACCCGAACCGTTGCGGCTTGGTTGTGCCGAATACGTTGCGGGGCCTTTCCCCGATACCAATAATTAGGCCTTGATCGACCGCTAAATCCACTATTCAAAAAAAATATAGGGCGTTGCCTCGCCAAAATCCACAAATTTTTTAGGCCTCAAAATGTTGAGCGTTCTTCGCCAAAATCGTTACCACGAAGTAAATATACCCTGTGCCGCTCGTCCGCCGGTAATTACAATTCCCCGTTAATAAATTACGTCACTCGTCGAAAATGCGATATGCATTAATAAATGAGGTACCGTACACGCCGTTATTCGTAGAAATAGTCGTGGCCTCACCTGGCCACCAGTAAATATGTTGGGCGTGTCTTGCCAACAGTAAAATTCGGCCTTGATATGCCCCAAACTGGGGCGTTGTCTCGCCGTTGAAAATTAAGCACCCGTGGTTAATTTCGGAAATCCATTCTCGATGAATGCAGCGTGCCTGAATTGGCCGCCTCAAATTAAACCAAACCACAATCACTAAATAACAAACTGACGTGGTAAATAATACTACTAAGGCTCAAGTTAAGATTTTAACTTTAAATTTAAACCGATTTTTTCCAATTAGAATTCACAACCAAATTTCAACTGGTCAGTATACACTTATAAAATAAACGTTTTGAACACTATAGATCCAACGAGGAATTTTCTGTTCTTCTCGTCTGACCGACTAATTTCCACTTTTTTATGAAACTCAAATTTCACTTTTAACTTACTACAAAAAAAAACTCAATCGTCAAATATAATTTTTTTTTTTTAAATATTTTTTATTTATTGGTAGCCAAAAAGCCAACTCAAAAACTAATTTTACAATTTTTCGTTATTAAAGCCAAGCCAAAAAAACTGCACGCGACTACATAAAAACCAAAATCCACACTTGACTTAACGAAATTCAAAACTAGACTGAATTTTCTACAAAAACCAAAACTTGAATAAACGAAGCAAAATAATTCTTGCGCCGCAACAACGCGCAAAACGTTCTAGAAGAATGTCTTTCTTCTCTGTTTTTCGTTTATATCAATTTGCATTGATATAAACGAGAAGCATATAAGAAAAACATTTTTCTAAAACGTTTTACCTTGCACACACTCGATGCGCATTGCTCTCGCTCTCTCGTCATTCTTCTCACCTCTGCGCCACCACACGATGAGGTACAAAACAAAACGTCGCGGGTGCGTTCAGCGCACAATTAACAAAAGAAAGCGAAAACAACAAACGAGGTGAATATAAAACACAAAATTGTGGTTGCGACCACACAGTCGTAACAACTCTGCAGAGACGCTTGGTCTTTTAGAGCATCGATATTCCATCGAACGGTCTTTTGTGCTTGTCTATTAAACGTAGATGACAGTTTGCACTTATACTTAAATATGACAAGCATGTGATCGCTGTCCATGTCTGCACCTCTGTAGGATCTAACGTCAGATATGCTGGTGGAATGTCTCTTGGACACCATGACGTGATCGATTTGGTTTTCCGTTCTTCCATCATTCGATCTCCACGTTACTTTGTGGATTCTCTTATGTGGGAAAAACGTACTTGATACAACTAAGTTGTACGTTATTGGCAGGTCGGTGACGCGTTGGCCGTTGTTATTACTAGTTAGGTGCAGGCTGTTGGGACCGATGTGCGATGTATTTTCTGCACTCCTACCGATTTTTGCATTAAAGTCGCCAGGATGATTTTAATGTCGTGGTGGGGTATGTTGTTGATAACTTCCTCGAGCTCGACATAGAAGAGGCCTGATGTTATCTGATTTATCTTCGGTGGGTGCATGCACATTAACGATCGTGATGTTAAATTTCTTAGCGTGTAGTCTGACCGTGCATATCCGCATGTTGACAGGGCGGAAATCGATGATATAGTGCTTCACGCGCCGATGGATGAGGAAGCCAACTCCAAATTCTACTCCGTTCTGATGGCCGCTGTAATGAAGAGTGTAACCATTGGTGGTGTCATGGATCCCACTCCCAGACCATCTAAGCTCTTGTAGTGCAAGTACGTCTAATGTGTAATTTTTTGCTAGTCTATATGTCATAATGCTTATTATAAAAATTCGTCCTTTCTGCATAAATTTTTGGAAAAAGTCCAGGACCAGTTTTGGTGCAAATTTAATTTAAAATCGATTTGTCAAATGACACCAAGTTTCTATGCAAGTTTATCAGACAATCTTAAGTATGAAGTTTAATGCCGATCACTGTCGAATTTTGGTGCAACAACAAATTATTATCAAGAATCGCCATTTATGCATATATTGTTGGAAAAATGATCTGGACTAGTTTTGTTGCAAATTTAATTATGAATCCTTGTTCTTTAATTCGATTTCTTCGCTAATGCTAAACTTTCTAAAATATTTACGAAAACGTCAAAAAACGAAATGCTTCAGCGGAAGGTGTCACTTCCGGTGAATCAATTTCCCCAAAATTTCACTGGAACCTCCCAATTTATGAAAAAAGAACCATTTTTATTTTTTCGGACCTTGGCGGTACCCCAACTGGTAAATCTGCAAAAATCTCGAGGTCGATAATTTTCATGATACTTTGTAAAAAAAAAGTAATAGTTACGTCACAATTGATTAAGCAACGACTTAGTTTTTTCAATTTAGAGAATACGCGGATTTGTTTCAATCAAATTGGATATTTTCATAGTACCAAACGATTTCCAAATACTATAGGCTTGATAAGCGACTTCGTTGCATCCAATTTACTCATTTTTAAAAATCTCATCCGCAAGTCATTTTTGAATTCTAAAGGCTTGTCCAAAATTAATATTAGATTGCCATTTCCCTCATGTAATCTGAGTTCTATCCCATCCGATTGAGAAATGACTTAATTCTATTGTGGAACAAGGCATCACACAACGACTAGACCGGAAGCACTAAACAAATTTTACAAAATAATGATCCGTTGCATTCGAATGCAACATTTGAAAATTATCCCTCTCAAATTTTTTATATCAAAATCATACGAGACAATTTATTTCAAAATAGAGACCCGAATCCCATCTTAGAACTTCCAAAACAAATTTTTTACTCGAAAATTCCTCTAATTTATTTTTATAAAAATCATCCTCTCTCTCTCTCTCTCTAGCATTTACATCCCATGAAGGGATTTTGCCGCCCGCACTATGGTCCTCCATCCTTCTCGGTCCATCGCTCTCGTCCTCCAATTTCGACATCCTAATACGAGTAGGTCTTGTTCGACGTCGTCACGCCAGCGTAGTCGGGGTCTTCCTCTACGACGTACTCCGGCTGGTTGTTGATGGAACACTTTGTAAATCATTCGTTGTTGGGGAGATCTTGCAACGTGACCGAGCCATCTAACTCGATTAGATTTGATGAAGCCGATAATATCGCTACCTCCGAGAAGTTGCTTTATTTCGTGGTTCATGCGAATCCGATATTCATTGTTCGCAACTTTAATAGGACCAAAAATTGAACGGATGACCTTCCTTTCGAAGGTAGATACTAATCTACAGTCGTTAGAGGTCATGGTCCAGCTCGCGCTTCCGAAAGTCAGCACAGATCTTATCAGTGCTTTATAAAGTGCGAGCTTGCACGACTGTGATAGGTGTTTAGATCGCAATAATTTTGATTGCGCGTAGAAAACTCGTTGTCCGGCACCGATTCGGACTTTTATATCTGCCTGCATGTCGTTTGATGATGTTATAAGTGACCCGAGGTATTTAAAATTTTCGACGCTATCAAAATTATGGTCGCCAATATCGAGATTTGCCATAGAGATTTTCCTGGGTGTTGTTAAAAATTTCGTTTTGGTACTGTTCACCTCCAAACCAAGTCTTCTTGCGCAGCGATTGAGCGGTATGAAATTGTCCTTGATGTCGCTAGGTCTTCGGCCAAGAAGCACGATATCATCTGCATATCCAAGAATTTGGCCTGATTTATTGAATATACAGCGCGAAGTTTCAATGTTGTTTTTCCTCACTACGTACTCAAGCGCCAGATTGAACAGCACAGGCGCGAGTGCATCTCCCTGTCGAACACCAGATGTTATTTGAAAAGAGTCTGACACAGATCCTTCAATTACAATTCTACATGCAGATCCAGACGTTGTTAATTTACACAGAGAAACAAGTTTCTCTGGAATACCTAGGCATATGAGCGCGGCCCAAAGGTTGTCGCGGTTTATACTGTCATATGCCTGCCGGAAGTCTATATATAGTTGATGAATGGTTATGTTGTACTCCCAACATTTTTCCAAGATCATCCTCATAAAAATCATCCGTTCCAAGAAAACTCTAAATGAATTTTTCCAAAATTATGACTCAGCGCGATGGTTAACTTGCGTTAGACATCCCTTATTATTGCAATTTTTATCTATCTTGTTAGAGCCGAAAAAATTAGAAAAAGGTCCCGGGTCCCACCGATGGACCTCCCAAACAATTTTTTCTAAAATTAGCACCCATCGAAATTGATTCGATACTTTTACCAATTTTTATCAAAAACGTGAGAACCGATAAAAAATTAAATAATGGAATCCATCCTCCATCCTGGTTCAACCAGTATCCCGTAAATTTTTTTCACAAAACCTAGATTAATCACAATTAGTTTTTGATACTCCAAAACACCGCAACAGTTGGCGTGGGTCAACAAGGTCAAAACATTAATTTGAAAGCAATTGCTCATATCATTATGTTACTGATAACAACCAACATTTTCAACAAGACGCGGTTAGTGCAACTATACAAAAGATCACCGTAATGAAGGCTCATCCGGAGGATCTCTATATGAAATTTCTAGAAATCAAAACTCCTTTTAATCGTGTCCTGGCAATTGAAAACTTTGTCACGCCAAATTTAATCAAATTCGTTCCACCATCCCACAGCTAAGTAAAATATTAAAAGAAGACGCCAAGTCCCACAAAGAACCTGCATGAATAAGGAACCAACCCATGGGCATCGATTCTTGGCACTCGAAAACCGTATTCCTGATATTGATTTTTTGTTGAAAACATGTACTCCGAACCTCACCGGGGGACCTCCTAACCAGATTTTCCTGAAATCTGGACATATTGAAAGCCATTCCTGGTATTATATATCTCTTATCATCGGAATTTTTATCAAAACCGGTTTAGCCCAGATAATAAAAATAGACCCGGGCCCTCGCGAAAGACCCGTACGAACGCCCCCGTGAACAAATTTTCCCGACATTACCAGTTTAGATAGATTAGATCGACTAGATAGATTAGATAGATAAGATAGATTAGATAGATTAGATAGATTAGATAGATTAGATAGATTAGATAGATTAGATAGATTAGATAGATTAGATAGATTAGATAGATTAGATAGATTAGATAGATTAGATAGATTAGATAGATTAGATAGATTAGATAGATTAGATAGATTAGATAGATTAGATAGATTAGATAGATTAGATAGATTAGATAGATTAGATAGATTAGATAGATTAGATAGATTAGATAGATTAGATAGATTAGATAGATTAGATAGATTAGATAGATTAGATAGATTAGATAGATTAGATAGATTAGATAGATTAGATAGATTAGATAGATTAGATAGATTAGATAGATTAGATAGATTAGATAGATTAGATAGATTAGATAGATTAGATAGATTAGATAGATTAGATAGATTAGATAGATTAGATAGATTAGATAGATTAGATAGATTAGATAGATTAGATAGATTAGATAGATTAGATATATTAGATATATGAGATAGATTAGATAGATTAGATAGATTAGATAGATTAGATAGATTAGATAGATTAGATAGATTAGATAGATTAGATAGATTAGATCGATTAGATAGATTAGATAGATTAGATAGATTAGATAGATTAGATAGATTAGATAGATTAGATAGATTAGATAGATTAGATAGATTAGATAGATTAGATAGATTAGATAGATTAGATAGATTAGATAGATTAGATAAATTAGATAGATTAGATAGATAAGATAGATTAGATAGATTAGATATATTAGATATATGAGATAGATTAGATAGATTAGATAGATTAGATAGATTAGATAGATTAGATAGATTAGATAGATTAGATAGATTAGATAGATTAGATAGATTAGATAGATTAGATAGATTAGATAGATTAGATAGATTAGATAGATTAGATAGATTAGATAGATTAGATAGATTAGATAGATTAGATAGATTAGATAGATTAGATAGATTAGATAGATTAGATAGATTAGATAGATTAGATAGATTAGATAGATTAGATAGATTAGATAGATTAGAAAGATTAGATAGATTAGATAGATTTAATAGATTAGATAGATTATTATACAGATAGTCTTTATTTAGACACATTATTTATCCTACTTGGCATCAGTAACTTGTGGCTTATATATTGATGTAATATTATTGTTGTTATGAATGGATGCTTCTAAAAGGTTCTAGAAAAAATGGCATCTCAAAATAATATCCACTTAATATCCTTAATCTTTTCAATACAGAATTGGTTCATCCTATGGATTACTATGAGGTGAGTAAGGATCTTTTGCACAGTGCAGAAATCATTTTTGTTTTAACTTGGCCTGTCTATTTTGATCAACGACTTCTATTTGTAGAACTCTTTCCATTTATCGGTTAATAATGATCAGCATCCTTTTATTTCGTTTATTTGAGTTGCTTTAAACTAAGTTAAAATATGAGCTTTAATTGATGCAACTGCAATGAGCTCATGCATCAAAATCTTTAACATTATTTTGTATTAAATTGCTTAACATATATGCTGAAAATGATTTCACCAATCTGCTGGGCCGATATATACTTTGAAAGATGGAAGTATCCAATTTGTCTCTTTGAAAGAGTTATTTTATCAAGCTTCCAGTATTTTAACTAAAATTAAACAAATTTCTAAAATTTATTTTATCGGATGTAGTAGGTGCCCAGTTCCCACACCATTGAAACTTTATTCGGCAGATTTATTTTGAACCTCATCTCTGTAGTTGAAGAAATCGATAATTTATAAATTTTCAACTTAACTTTTTGTTTTTTATTCAACAAAACCAAATTGAATTTAATCAAAATAATAGAAATTTTCCAATCACAGCAGCACCCAGTATAATGAAATATTAGATTAGAAGTTTAATAGATTTTCGATAATGATTAACATTTGCAACAATTGTTTCCGAACAAAAGCATACAAAATTTAAATAGAAAACTTTTCAATGTACCGTACACAAAAGCTCAATTAAAAAAACAATCTATATCGATAGACATACATTATCTTCTGCAATAGAGTTTTCAATTTTCTATTTTGATTTAATTAAAAATTACATTTTTATATCTCCTGTATGTGCTTTTTTTTAAATATCGAAGCTTTACGTAAAATAAAATTTTTAAAAACAATAATTTGGAAAAGCAATCAATCGATTTATTGCAGAATAGAGCCAACTTAAACGAGCACCAGTCCAATTTTAAAGACCAATTTACCGGAACTTGAAAGTTTTTTCATAACGTTAACATATTATTCTGAAACAAAAAGCTTAGGGCTATATAGACTCTATTGTTCTGTTGGAACAAAGAGCTTTCACTATTTAAATGATAGCTTCATCTATACCCTGTAAGTGGTAAAAAACATAAAATTTTGTATATTCCGAAATTACATACAGGAATAACAATAATCATGTAATCATAATACTAATAAAACATTATTAATTATAAGGAAACAAAATTCTAAAGAATATTTTATTTTTTTAAATAAAACTAAAATTGATTACAATAATAAAATGTATGTTGTGTGTGTATGACTGTAAATATTTAATGTAGTTATGTAATCGATCGAAAAGAAAGCAATTTTTTGGGAAATTCAAAATTTGGAAAATTATTTTATAATAAAATTTGTAAGCAGGTATAATCAGTTATTAATCAGTTAAACATACGCTATTTAGCAGCAGTATGTGAAATAACATGATTACGCAATTATCATTCATCACGAAGTGTTATATCGTTTTGAGAAGTGATTTACCAAAGGACAACCACGTTCTTGTTGGCGACCAATTTTTGGAATAATACATTTGTCCACTTGCATCTGTTTGACGGTTGATGACGCACAAATGAGAATATTTGGTCGACTACTCGTAAATAACGTCGACTACTCATAGATGACATCGACAACTACTTGGAACTCATGCCAGTAGTGATCAAATGATGTAGATTTCCAACTTTTAAATTATTAATTATCCCCAAATGAGAAGTAACCCTCAAATGTCAACACGTAATAAACTGATGCTATATAAACAGATATTAAAGCTCATATGGACGTATTGTATTCAGCTAGGGGGTTGCAGTGAACCGAATAACCTTAACGTCATCCAACGATTCCAAAGAGTGATATTGTTTATGAGCAAAGCAGCACTGTAGCTTGAAAAGAGGCTCCATAATCAGCCAAACGTTGAAGCCAATCAACTGCTTACCTTTATAACCAGCGCAAGGCAGAACCAACACTAGATGAAATTTAGGAGAACCCAATCGCGGTGTCCTGGTCATGTTACAAAGAAGTATATAATTTTATATGAATCATCGCGACTTAAGGCTGTGGCTTGGTTTATTTGTGTTTGAATTTTAAAAGTGTTCATGATACTCATCCTGCACGACGAGGCTGTTATCGAGGTGTGCATGTACTCACTATAATGACTCGTTTAACGACGAATGTTGTTAAATCGGTTTCTGTTATACCTAATGAGAATATTTGGTGCCCAGAACAGTTAATGACCACCGACTTAGCGGAGGTCCATTGTCTTCCCGTGACGTGGTCCGGATTACCGTATACTGCCAGAGTTCGAAACCAATCCGGACAATTGTTTCAACTTAAAGCAGTAAATGCAGTATGACCAACTCTCAGTAATATCCGTCGTAACATTCTCTTGTCCAGCGAATGTGTTCCCATATAGTTCAGATCTATGCTATAACGTCGAACTGATATTGTTTCAATCCCCATTGAAGGATTACAAATAATGTGGGTGGCAGTAACCAATTTAGTTCTTTGTCCGTTAGTATTTCTACGAGATGTTCGCCGAGAAAATAATAGTATTTGAATATAACTTCGATGAGTAGAAAAACTGGTGGCCGTGATACAAGTGCAAAGTGAACTAACGACTGAGACGGACTTTAGGAAGTTACTGCAAGAAGCCAATCCGCAGATTTGGGTCGTAGGGAAGTTGAGGTTTGCGTGCTCCTGGCCTACACTGTGTAACAGAATAAACAAAAATTAAAAGCAAACTAAAAAACTGAAATTACGTTAAATTTACACCAGAATCCGTCGACCGAAATTTGAGCAACCCATGAATAAAATTAATAATATTCGGGTGTGTCTACAACGAAACGACCGGATCTCCCCGAATGACAAGTACACTGTCCGCTGAAAATACCCTTCGAATGACCCATCCACCCCTTGAGGCCAATGCCCATCCACAACGAAGCAGCATATGTGGGCAAGGACATTTTTCCAATAGACAAAGTCTCTCTTCACTCGGAGAGACCTCTAGAGGACCCCCACAATTCACAAACCGACAGCTTGAAACTGCCGGAGCGCCACGGGGAGACCATGTAGATTTTACGTTGGTCACCGAATAGATAACACATATGCTGTATTCGCCACTCTGACCCTGTGGATGTCCTGTCAAAGGGAGGACGGGAGTGTCAAGCCGTACCTGCAAATATGGAACCGACACAAAATAAGAATCCCCCTCCCACCATAGCAACCCGAAAATAAATTTAATAAATCATCTTATTTACAAAAATGATAAAAAAATACAAAAACAAAATTTTTTTTAGGTGAAATGACGAACTAATCAAGGAAAGAAATAAACCTACCGTTTTTATTCAAATATAAAAATTTTGTCCAATGGAGAACAAATCGGAAGCGGAAGGAGGGATAAAACGAACAAAAAAGAATCAAACTAAAAACTGTGATTAATTTTGAGGGCGAAAAATACATGGAACAAAAAAACGGTCGCTGAACGTGATTAATTTGGAGGACGAAACCAAAGTCGGTGCTCGATCACAATATTATAATATTTAAAAAAAAAAATCGAATAATTGAAATTTGAAAATTAAATTTAAATTTAATTAAAAGAGAAAATAAAAAAAAAACTAATTAAAAAAACAAAATCAAAAAATTATACCTTTTTAGCTTCGTGCAGGTTGATCTTGACGGTTGCAGCGTTCTCACACCGTTGCCAAATAGAGAAAACGTTGGGCGTCTTCCTGTCTTCGTTAATACAAAAATACCGTTGGGCAACTTCCTGCCTTTGGTAAACCAATAACTATCGTTGGGCGTTGTCTCGCCTTTAACCGTAGTAAACTCGTTAGGCGTCTTTCTGCCTAAAGTGCAAAAATGTAGGGCGCTGTTTCGCCTAAAAATTGCAGACACGAATGGCTTCAACTGGCGACCCGTTGCGGTATCCGCAGTAAACGCGGTACTCGTAATTTAACTGGGGCGCTTGTTAGTGCTGTGGCACCCGCTAATAAACTGCGTTACCCGTTGATACGTTATAGTAACCATTGATAATATAGTACCCGTCAAAATATGTCGTACAAAACGCAAGGAAGGTATCCGTTAGTAATGCGGTACCCTTTTGATGATTGCAACACCCAAAAAATGCGGCCCCTCCTGAAAAATTAGACCACTCACAATCGAATTCACAATAAATATTTACGGACTTCGTCCCCGAAAAAAGAAAACTAAACTTTTCCTGTACGATACATCTTATAACTTTCGTGGGTTGAGATTTACCTCTCTGTCGAAAACCAGCGGTCATCAACACAAAAAAAATTCAAAATGTCCACTCACAAATAGAATTAAATAATTTTTATTATATATAATTAATAAACTGTTATTTTTACATCAACAAAAGTTTTTTTTTCTTCGTATTGTAATTTAATCAAAAAAAAAAAAAAATGGCCGAAGCCAAATCAAAAACTGATTGATTGGAAAGATACCTCGACTCTAGTTTTTTTACATTTCAAAAAAGACCAAAGTTTTTCGTTTTCTTCGTGCGCGTCACTTTCTTACCGCCCATCAATCCACACGCCAAAACGAAAAACGTACTGCAAAAATATTTTTCTATACTTTTATTCGTCACACACATGCACAAGGTGCACATTGGTCTCGTATATTAGGGCCCATGCACAATTAGAAACCTTAATGCCAATGCCATAGGGTAGATGGCAATGCCATCGGTAAAATGCATTAATTATTTGATGGTAACGAAATTAAAAGTTTTAAAACAAAATCACATTATAGAAACAATGTTATGGCCCTCAAGGTGTCGTAACAATGTTTCATCCCACTCACACACTTGATGATTTGCAATCAGTCAGTACACACATTTTTAACGAGTTATTCTCAATATTTAAACTTGTATTGACAAGATTTCTTAAACACCGTAATTGGAAATTGAATGTGACAGTTGTGTATGTAAAAAACAAATAATAAATATTTAAATTGTACACTGTTGTGGTCTGATCTAACTTATAAGACATCCTAATCAACCATCCGACTTCAATTCATTGAGATCGGCAATATTGGCCGCACTGTGTACGGTTTGAGTTTCGTTTGGTGAATGAAACTCGATTGTAATTCAAATGAATTCAATGTCTTTTGTTTACATGGGAAAGTAGTGCGGTTAACATTCAATGCAAAGCGCTGTGGTAAACTACGATTTCCGGTTTGTTTTCTGGCGCGTAACGCGACATAGTTGTCCATGCGTGAAACGCGGAAACTCTAAGTTAATCCCTCAACCTTCCAATGCCTGGCCTTGCGATTTGTTGACGGTCATCGCGAATGCCACACGTACGGTTAGTGCGGAATTACAACATCCTTTCTTTTGTACTTGCCCTTGATAATCGTGGCCTCGATGATGTTGTTCATAAGCTTTTTCACAGCCAGTCTCCCTTGTTGAATCTTCGCCATTGTGTTGTATTTGGCAATGTTGTAAGTTGGTGTCTCGTTGATTTGCATGTTCAGGTGGCAATTTCAATGTAGAATGTGCAGTTCGTCTGCGTTCTAACAAAACTGCTGCTATTTCAGATAAAGCCAATGCCAGGGCAACTTCATGTTGTGATTGAATCGACGCTTAAAGCAGTGAAATTGTCTCTCGAGGGGCATCCAAGGTTCTTGAGTTTTTGTTGAGTGTTGAATGCATCGTGCATTGAACGATTAGATGATGTCATGCCTACAATAGATAATATCATGCCTACAATCAACAATAAACACATGTCTTCTATCAGAATCGCAATGCCTCCAGATGCACTGCCAAATGTTGTTTTCCAGATGCACTGCTAAATGTAATGTAGGGTGTCTTTCGTGGATCACAAAGTAAAATATGTGCCAAATCGCCTCGTTGCCGCTCACATAGTGACCTACCTGATCTGAGATACTTTGTTGATTGCATTTGTCACACACTTGATCGACTTAATAGAGTTACTGTATTTCACATGGTGTGAGCCTCAAATGCATTGGACAATATCGGTGAAATATGGTACAATCCAACGACCTTCACAACTGTAATTTGTCCACCAATGATCACCTACGATACAATGGGTCATTGTACATCATTGCCAGTGATGGTGTCGGCAATCAGGTCTCTCGGGTGTCGCTTGGAACAATTGCCATCGATCATACAGGCTGAGTCGTAGTTGACAATTCCTCATGGTCCATGGATCATATTCTTAGTCACCCCTGTATGCAATTTCGGTTCAACAACTTCATCCGGGATTTCAGCGGAGATGATGGAATCGATTTCCCCTGATCTGATTTTTCGAACAAATTAAACCAAAATGTGCGCATAGGCAGACAATATTTTTGCCATTCAACGGATTACATCCAACGATGAAATGCCTCATGATGAAAATCATCAGAGATTTTAATTTTTGTTTAAAAAGTCTGGTAGTGATGTCATGTCTGCCACCTGGGTTACAGGTGAATGTTATGAATAGGTCGGAGCAGCCACATTGTCTAACATACGACATCGCACTTGAAAGTATTCGTGCATGTAGCGGGGGCTTTTGATTAACTAGCCGGTGAAATTGTCATTCTTCCCACGTTGTTTGCATCACCGTCAGCATTAATAGTATCACGCACATGAACGCGTTGTTTAGATCGGAGCTGCTTTTGGTACAAACGAATATATGTCAGTCGTTCAGTGTCCTCCTCTGCCAAAAGATCAATGAATATTTTAGCTCTTCGTAGGTCTTGTGTGTTTCGTCTGTGTCTGACGATGAAGCACGACATCTCTAGATTGCACATTTTTTCCGGTAATAACAATAGCCACTTTGTCGATTGTCGGCGATTTATAACGCAATTTTGAACAATTTGATCAATTCGTTGTTCTGATGAAATAGGGTTTGCAATATTCTCCGACAATGGTTCGCTTCGTTATCGGATTGTGAGCACACCGCAGTTTAACTTCAGAATCCGAATTAACCATGTATTAAATTTGTACAAATTGATGGCCAGCATCGGTGGAAGCAGCAATGGTCCTATTAAAAGATATATTTGCCCCTGAATCTGCAATGATGATGTCAAATGAATAGTGTTAAGTGATTTTTATGTATTTTGCAACAGCGAATGATGCGGAAAAGAATTGTGTTGTTATTACCTTGCAAGTGGACTTGAAAATCTGGAAAAGGAATCTGCTACACCAATACTTATCAAAGAGTAGTGTGAATAATGGCACAACAACGGCTTCAACTGCTAAATCAAAAGACAATAATATGGACTCGCCTAAAAATTTTTTTATTGGTAGTGGTGACTTGAACTCTACTTTGCGTACCGTTGAACCGCTACGGTGGATTTTTATTTCTCGATTATGCAAGAACGTTACTAATGATGATCTCATGATGTATATCAAAAACAAGTTTGAAGTCGAGAAACCTGTATTATATTGCTTTCGACGTAATGATGATCGCGATTTTGTATCTTTTAAAATCGGTATTCCTGTAAGCAAATTTAATCAAATTCATCGGCTGGATTCATCGGCGTGACCTTCTGGAGTCTTGATTAAAGAATTTTTAAATTCACGACGGAAATCAATGAATAATAATTTTTTAGTCCCACGCTCAGCTCTAACGACGTTGTAACAATATCTACTGCAACCTCAACCGATTTTATATCTTTTCCAAATCAGATGCCGTTGTCTGCACCTATCGCTCAACTGACACGGCCACTCTCTGACGAAACCAACACATTGTCTATTTATTATCACAACTCTAACGGAATTCCATCAAAATCGCGTGAAATGTACCTATCAGTATTGGAAAACGAATATGATGTATCACGGATACATGGTTGACAAGCTCGCTCAATTCTGCAGAGTACTTCCCTCCAGTCTACTATGTCTTCAGACGCGATCGTTATACGGATCTTAAATCGACAGCGAGAGGTGGTGGAGTTCTGCTAGCTGTCTCGAAAGATATACGTGCGGATATTATTGACCTTGGGAGTAACGAGTTGGATATTTTGGCTGTTAAACTTGCTTTCAATGGAAAGCTGGTGTTGATAGTTGCAGTTTACATACCATACGGATCCTCCGTTAATATATATGGTGAGCTGTCTTTATTTTTGACAAAACAACTAGCGTTTGCACCTCCTGATTTTGATTCTGTAATGATTTTGAGAGATCTTAAATTACCGAAAATAGAATGGCTTACTGTTGATGATGAACTTCTGCCATTCAATGGTGATCTAACTTCAGATCTGGGGATGGACTCAATCTGTTCACTTGGGCTAAGACAGATTAATAACATCGAGAACCAGTGCAACAATATCCTCGATCTAGTGTTTATTCCAGTAGAAGTACACGGCACAATCATTGCTTGTAATGATCTCGGCGGTCCTGCAAGTATTTTTCATATACCACTACTTATCCAATTAATATTTGAAAATTGTGTTAATGTTAAAATAAATTTTAATTCTAGTGAGTGGTTGAGCTCCAACTTTAAAAAGGGAAATTATAATGCTTTAAATGAGTTTCTGGACAATATTAATTGGGATCAATATATAACGGGTAGTTTAGACGCTTATATTGATCAGTTTTATAAAATAATGAACTTGGCAATTGAACATTTATTCCCCGTTCACCTGTAGTTTCGTCGATGCCCGAGATCGAATCGAATATTAGAAACAACAGAATGACGAACTTGTTTTTAGTAATAATCCAAACATTCTATTTTAGTTTAATACAGATGACGTTCTGCACGCTCTGTTGAATGTAAATGTGAATATGAGTTGTGGCCCAAAAAAAGTGTGCTTCGGTCTTGGCTCAGCCGCAACATCTTCAATTTGAGTTTGAAGAGTGGAGTTTATCCTTCAATTTGGAAATCCAGTTTCATTAAACCAATTTTCAAGAGTGGACGGAGAACAGATATCGAAAATTACCGCGGTATTTCTATCTTATCGGCTAAATTATTTGGATCGATGGTCAAGGACCGCATCTTTTTCTTAACTAATAATTCCATCTCAGTAAACCTGCATGGATTTTACCCCGGACGGCCAACTGTGACTAATCTTGCTTTGTTTACAAATTTTTTGACGTTAGCATTAGAAGGTGGTGATCGTGTTGAGGTAGTGTTTACTGATTTTAGCCAAGCTTTCGATAAAATTGATCATGTTTTATTGGTAAAGAAACTGGGACAGCTCAACAAGTGTGATGAACTTTTTTTAAAGTGGATCTTTTCATATTTGACGAACAGAACTCAAAAAGTTTTTTTAAATCGTATTTTATCTATAGAGACGTAAATGTTTTGTCTAGCGTCCCGCAAGGTAGCCACAATTGACCTCTATTATTTATTGCATTCATAGATGATGTGAAGCGGTGCTTCAAACATTGTAAGTTTCTGATTTACGCTGATTATGTATTTTTTTTTGTAAGATTAGAAATGATTGCGATCTGCTAAATCTATAACAGGAGTTATGAACTTTTCTAGAAGACGTTAAGGACGTTATGGACCTGATAATATTGTAGTTTATTCTTAAATGGCGTTATGATAGAGCGAGTTCATTCTTTTCTAGATTTAGGGGTTTTGTTTTCACGAGATTTATCGTTTAAGGACCATATTGACAGATGTATTAATAAGGCTTATTCAATGTTAGGGTTTTTAATCCGTTTCTCCAAAGATTTTCATGATCCATATACTCTAAAAGTCCTCTTCGCTTCATTTATTCGATCGCACTTGGAGTATGCATCAATTGTCTGGAATCCTATAACAATTCCTCTAATCGAATAGAATCAATCCAGAAGCGATTTATGTTGTTTACCTTAAGGCGACTTCCTCGAGAGGTAAACGCTCCTAAGTATATGCTTCCGCCGTATCTAGGCCGTTGTTTGTTACTGAATATTGAACCATTGTTCGTCCAAGGACAAATTTATTGCGCAATGTTTGTGCGCGACGTTATAATGGGTCGAATTGATTGTTCACATCTATTGTCCTTGTTTTCAATACGTGCCCCAGTGAGATCACTCAGACACCGAGGCTTAATGATTGATCTGCACTTCCATGGGTCTAATTTTGGTATGTCGGACCCGATTTGTAATTCTAGCCAGGTATTTAATAATTTATCTACCGTGTTCGATTTTAATGTGAATTTAAGATGAATTTAAAAGAGTTCTAAAAATTATTTTTATTCAAATTTGATTTATATCAATAAATCAAATTTTAAATACCAGATGTAAATTAATACTGTTGGTTAAATAAATAAATAAAAAGAAATTGTTCCGTACAATGTGTTGCGCCAAACGACGTCATTTGGAAGTAACTGTTATATTTTTGTATATTGGCCGGGAAATGGGTAGAATCACTTCCTGTTTCAGAAACCAATGAGCGTAATGGCGGGACCATTTGGTGCAATTTCACTTTCTCACCTTCATAATACAATCCAAGAGTTTCGACGCTGAATTTCAACGCCTTACAATGTAGACAAACGACTGACATTTCTCTAATCGTTATTGATCTGTCCGCACTCGTAATGGAATACCGGTCATTCTAGGGTTATATTTGGGCATTGTATTTTAATGGACAGTGTAAAACGACATGGAAATGTTTTCACAATCACTTGTACACGAACCAAATTTGTCGAAATTACGTTGTAGTTTTTCACCTAGAACATTACAATATTGAAATTCTCATATATCAAAATTAACTGAGCCACGCTAAACACAATTCTCGATAAAATATTCGAGCACAACCGCATGCTGTCTGCCACCAACGCCATCTATTGGAAATAGTCCGAAATGACTATATACATGAATGCTCATTGTCGAAATACAATTCTTATTGGTGGTGTTAAGTGCATTCCCATAAATAATTTCAGATTTTTCCTTTCGGGTTTTCCGCATTTTCTTCGATTTTCCGATTTTTTTCGGTTTTTCCTTTATGTTTTTCAATCATCGAGTGCTCCAAAATTCTTCTTAGAATCCATTTGAATCGTGCAGCGTTGAAAGATATCAGATAATCCCCTTAAATTTATGTTTGGATACAAATTTAATCCTAGAATCGTGTTTAAGATTTTATACCGCTGGAGTAGTTCTTTTTTTACAAAAATGAGGTACAAAATCCGAAAATAACTTTTGTGATAGTGCTGCCGCATCGTCAATATGGACCAAGGAAAACATGTCCAGTCGGTAGTATGATATTATTCGTATCCCAAAATAGGTGGCATTGAAGAAAGATTCAAAAGCACTTTGGAGGAATATACCTTTCAGAAGGCGTGAATAAACAGCAAAACAACTATGGTGTTTTCTGAGTGACACCAATCAGATCACCAATCACCACATTGTACTTATCGTTTTAAAAATGTATTTAAACAAAATTCGAGAATGTTAATAGCCTGATGCCATGCTGTTCTGGTTATTGGTTTATCACTAACCATAACTACATATTAAATTTATTGTTAAGCAGTTCTTCAAACCATTGAAATATGCTTACATTTTTATTTCCGCACATTAAAATTCATTACATCACCTAAACCATTCATATTAAATTTACTCGCTATAGGAGATGTTCAACAAAAAGTTTTTCATTTCCACCAACAAATATACTTCTATGTATATACTTCTATGTGCTGTAATTTTCTTTCCATATATATTTATCATATACACTGCAGTTAACATGTTCCCACTTCATTTAAAAGGCGAGAGTAGCTAGCAGCACCACCAGCAGCACACACACAACAATATATAAAATCCATATACAAGACCACACCAACTTAACCATTTCGGTTGCTTTAAAACTATGTTTTATGTGGAGTGTACAAAAAAAAACCGAAATACTTAAATATACGTGTTGGTCATATAATGTTGTTGCTGTTGTGAAGATGAAAATAATTTTTCACAACAATTGATAGGAAAAACGTTTTTCCAATTTAAATTTGTATTGGATGCGAGAAGAATAAGATCGATTTGTTGCTATTTTAGTTGGGATACGAATTAAAGTCGAGTAATACCCGCCGCATATATATATAAAAAAAAAGTGTATAAGGAGCTTTTAAAACTAAAAAGATAATTATTCCAAGTTGTCTTGGAAGAATAATCATGATAAATGATTAATTGCGATAGTTTATCTGCATATAAATACTTCTTTAGGACTTGGGTGATAAATTGTTGTTGGATTGTGTTTTATATCTCCGCTTATTAGAAATGCAATTAATTTGGAACAATAAAGTTCTGAAACTTAAACTTTGTGACAGTTGAGTTAGTTACTTACAACAAACTGGAGCAGCTATACGAATTTTTCCTAATTAGCGTCATACAGTTATTTTTTTTTTTTTTTGGTATGTATAATCCATATTTTATGTAAATTCTCTATTTGCATATATCATAATTTTGGGAAAAATCTGTTCCTATTAAGACAGTATACATATTTATTCGTATGTGTAAAATACAGAAGATTTATGATATCAATATCTTAAGTATATCAATTAAATTTACTACTAATATTATACAAATTTACTAACCCCGGATATCCCCCAGACTGAAAGAGAAAGGGAGATCTTCTGTATGAAACCAGAAACAAAGAAAATTGTGTTTGTATTTTGAGTATGCTGCATATACGTACAAAAAATATATTTACAGGAAACCCCCGATTTACGTATTGCTTCATTATGTTTTGTGTCTCTATTGTGAACATTCACATTTGATTTGGTTTGAAAATGTTTATGCCAACGATATGGTTTACTGGTCTCAAGAACAACGTAAATGGTAGTTTACCTGTAAATAAGAAATCTTGATGTTATTCTTCTTGTTTATGATACTGCTGTTGTTTTAAAGACATTAGATTTTACAAAAAAAATATATAGAAAGTACAAAAGCTTAGGGCAATATTTATGTTTGAAATTATTTTATCATCATTTATGTTCGTTTGATTTAAAATGGTTAGGATATCTATAAATATACATGTTTATCGGGTAACAGGGTAAGAAATTTTAAGTTATAGGGAATATAGAATGCTTGTATTGAATTAGAATGACAATAGAAAAGAAAAATAGACATTGCTTTAGTTTTATATTTCAATGATGCTTGCGTACTTATCAACTGCCTAATTGATAATTGTTATAAGAAGATTTAAAAAACTTATTTTGCAAATGCTAGAGCTTAAGATTAGACCGTACAGCGTTTTTGGAATATCCTGCAAGTATGGTCGACTTTGTGTATGACACTCGTATTAGACTGGTTGGTTGGCAGTTTGGCACCCTCTTTGGTTTAGTGCTGCCATTATGTGAAAGTGTAAATAGTTTATAAAATGTAGCTTCCACTAAGAAGGCTCATTTTCAAATCGCCAAAATTCTTGATAAACAATATCTTTACAAAAATGAACAAACAAATACGACGAGTACGCCAAAACAAAAATAAAAAGGCACATGACCTGTAGACATGACCTGATAGAACTGTATACTATAGAATGAATGTAAAGTTTTTCCCCATATAAAGTTTGTTATTTCATGTGTCACAACCCAGAGCAGGATGGTTATATAAAAAATGCATATGGCGGTCTCATATGTCAAAAAACACCACAACGTGGGGTGTTTGTGCATATCATGTTCGCAAACATAAAATTAACGGAACGGTGCCAAATATTGTAGTACGTCAACGAACATGCACAACAGCTGCAAAAGAAGATGCTTACATCACCCGATGTATGCTTACAAATCGTTGTTCAAGTCAGCAACATCTCGCTAAAACTTCAAAAAATAATTAAAAGCTCCAAATACACCATTCCATAAGTGTTCGTTGTTTAAAAGCAGCCGCGGTAAGCAATTGGGGTCACACATTATACTATTCAGAGCCAGACAATTTAAACAAACGTCGTATTGTACATTCAGTACAACAGTGCTAGGTCTACTAGCAATGGTCTCTGGGAAACTGAACCAAATGGGTTATTTGGAACTGCAGAATGATGTAGCATTGGTAGCTGGTTCAAAAATTATTAGACTTGACAACGTATTTCAGCAGGACAATGCCTCTGCCCGTAAAGGTTTAGTAGTGACAGAATTTTTAAATGGTTTAGACCAACTACGCATAAATTGGCCACCACAAAGCCCACATCCTAGGTTGATTTTTTATCTAATCGAATGCAGTATGCAATTTTATCAAATACTAACTCCAATAAAATTGTGGCATTTCAGTTAACCCTACAAACTTTTAACAAACAACTAAGCATTCCAAATACATTTTTGCTTACCTTGCTCAAATGAAAACGAGAAAAATTTCAGCAAAAGTGGAAGTATTTTTTTTGTATTTTTTACAAAATATATTAAATTTTTTATATTTTATATTTTACTACGGAAATTAACCCTTGTATTTTTGTAGTTTTACATCCCGGCCGTCTGGTGTCTAAGCCAAAATATTGGTAAAGCTTGGATGGCTGGATATATTAAAGTGGAAATTCCAGGCCGAAAAGTAAAATAAAAGCTAAACCTAACACAACACAACGGATATTTTAACAGAAAAAGATGTTTGATAGTTATCCTTATCACACCACGACCACGAGAAGAAAAGACGAAACTAATGGATTTTTCATATCCTCGAAGCTATTTGAGTAATTTGTAGCTAAATTTTATTAATCTATAAAACAAACTCTGGTTAGTTACACCATTTATAACTCAAGAACGGCTGGACCGATTTTTATGATCTTTGTTTTGTTGGATTTGACTCCGTTCCGAATAGCATAATAACTATTAAAACATTGGAAAAATTCACCAAAAAAAAAGTTATCAAGAAAATTCATTTTCTCATACATTTTGTACATTTTACATTTTTTTATTTTGTTCGTCTCAATACAGTGGTGGTTTAGGAAAATAAGAAAAATCGGAAAAACTCAAAAGGAAAACCCCAAAAATCTAATAAAAAAACTTTTTTTTTTTTTTAAGAATTTTGAGTGTGTAGTTTGTATATGACGAGTGGTGCAGTGGTTTAAGCTTCGGCGCTTGGGCTGTAAGGTACTGGATTCGAATCCGACTGAAGGCTGCATTCAAATTTGTATTTCATTTTTTTATCCAATCTTTCTATTTTATCTACTTAGCTATATAATTCATGATGGAAATGGTAGATTATTTTTCTTCGATGCGCCCGGTGGATCTGGGAAGGCGCAGTCAAACAAAAATTAATTTCGTTACTTTTAAAGGTTGCGAATTTTAGCCATGCGACCGTTGTATCAATAGAAAATGTATTTGTACGAACTAAAATTACATTAGACACGATAAAGATATTTGGCACGTCAAAAGTATAAATTTGTCGGATTACGGCTATGTGGTTTTGAGATCGTCAAACTCCTGCCTTACTTTTAGAAAAGTTAGAAAAAAAATCGAAGTTGCCAATGAACGTTTTAATAAATTCTGAGCTGGGCTAGCTTCACACGAGAGCAAATGAGGGTTTTTATTGGTTAGTGTTGCCAGTTGATTTTTTTTTTTTATTTTCTGGGATAGAATAGTGGGATAACATTACTCACTTACGTAAGATTTTTAGTTTTTTGCAAATATTTTGAAAAGTATATTATTTACGTGAGAAACGATTATGAACTAAAAGATTCTAAATTAAATTTGCAATAATAGCGTCCAAGACCGCATTTCTAAAATTTAAACGTTAATGACGTTTTCGGATAAAAATTTGTTTTTAACATTCTTTTCCGTAGTAAAATAAAGTATGGTAAGCAGAAGAGTTTCGTGCGTCTGTGATTTCTTGCAGACTAAATGTTATTGGTTCTATACAGTTCAGAAAAATCGACTGACCGGGGTGGAACTTCATACATAAGCATGGTTCTCACAATATCGAATGGTAAAAAAGTGTACCTATAACAACCAGCCAGTGTCCTTCGCAGAGAAAGCCCCAACAAAACTGGCTAGACGACGTCGAACAAGACCTACAGATAATATAATCTCGCAATTGGAGGGCATGGGCGATGAATCGACACGGATAACCTCCGCACAGGTAGCAAAATCTCTTCATGAAATGTAATAGCTAGAGAGAGCGAGTGATAATGTGGCGATCTTTAAACCTAGTTTGTTAGGCATACAAATTAATTGTAAAAATCTCGATCCGTACAGGGTAGTGCAAAATCAGAGTGCTGATTTTATGAAGCCTCAGAGAAATAAATCAGCCTACATATTTAGCAGCATTCAAAGATGAAGACAAATAAAGATCCCATCAAAAAAATATAATAAAGGTGAGCCAGTTATAAAAGATTCACCGAAGAGGAGCATTTTTTGAAGAAAATGAAAAAATGGTCTATAATGATTTCTTTTTATATCATTTGTGGCGGTAACATTTGGGAGCAAAGATCTAGGTTTTCAATACTTTGTGGTGCTGGCTGGGTAGTTCTTAACGAATATGGAAGTCGAGAGAAAGCGGTGCAGGAGGAATTTTGCTTATGGCCTTTGACACCACATGTTAGGGCGAGTTATGGGCGCCTCCATTCGAATACCACATCAGCGTATGTTCTCCAGGCTAGGGGTGGCTGAAGTGGGCGTCTGTCTTATAACAAAGAGCTTGCTATGTACATGTATATCACTGGTCCGTAACCCACACACGTGTCAACCCAATAAGTGGGTCGAGCGGAAAGCCAACTACCTGCTCTCAGACAAATCTGCAGGTTATAAAATCTACCTAAAGGCCTCGGATAAATGTAACATTCTGATAAGAAGAACAAACTTATACGGGAATATGGGGTGTGTAACGAAACCTCGGTTTGTAAAAATCTCAGTTTTTTTTTCTAAATATCGATTTTCAAAATCTCTGTTTTTATCATCCTGGTTATCAAAATTCCGGTTTTTCAAATCCCGGTTTTCAAAATCCCGGTTTTGTATAACAAAAAACCGATTTTTAGGAAATCGCGGTTTGAATTTTTAAAATTTGGCATGTGAGAAAATGGGACTCTTAAATGATTTTTTGACAAAATTCAAAAATAGTTTGCGATAAAGTTCTAGAAAATGGCTAATTAGGATGGAATTTGAATGAAGGGCTCAGTGCCTGTGAGAGTTTTCGAAGCCGTCAGCCTCTACAATTATTGCATTTCAAAATGTTGCATTAACTAAATATTGCAATTACAAAGTCTTGCAATTAAAACACTTTATCAGTTATTTAGAACAAGAAAAAAATAAAAAACATTAGAACTAGAAGAAAAGAAAACCGGGATTTTGAAAACCGGGATGTCATAGTAAACCCGGGAATATGAAACATACTAAGCCTTTTAAGACCTGACCTCAGACCTTCAGAACCTTTCAAACCAAGCGGAAATTTGCACTCTGGACGTAGTTATAGTACATGGAGTTGGATACGTAGATCCACCGATGGCTACACGTTACACATTTTACTAGAAAATTTATTGGAAAAATAAAAAATAGAATTTGGCTTTTTCCTCCAACAGCGAGTACACCAATATATCATCGACTTTCGTCCAATCAATCAGGTGGCCATATTCCAGAAATTCTTACAAAAATCAATAAAGAAGCCGATTTCCATCCAATACATACCCAATCCCATCAATCCCATAGTTTCGTCCAAGGCGCTCATATTCTAGAACTTCTTGCAAAAATCATTTAATAATCGCATTTCCATCAACTTACTCTATTTCATCACGATGGTTAAGAAATTACCGAATTCTTACGTAAATTACATATTGGAAATTTTTTTGTGTGTACTTCAAATTCAAGATAATAATTGTTATATACGATAATCTGTCCACACGATAAACTGTTCTACGATAAATTGTTTCACGATAAACTGTTCTACGATAAATTGTTCTACGATAAATTGCTCACGATAAATTGTTCACGATAAACTGACAGCCAATCGCATAAAATACGGTTTAATAGGTTATAGTAGATGAGGAATTAGTTCTTTCGGGTTTTCGAAATTTTCAGGATGGCCGAATGAGCAATACGATGATGGCTCGCAATTGATAATAAATAAAGCCGATATTATTCAATTATTGTTTTGTTTGGTTTTTGGTCTGTCGAAAAATAAAACAATTCTGCATTATAATTAACAAACTCCACTCCTATGATATTTTGTGAATACTCAGGCATTGAAATTCAGTGATTCTGAAACGATGGAAAATTCTAAACTTACTGATCTAGGTTAGGAAATGGCGCAAGTGGGTTTTTGCAATTAGGCAATTTTTGCAATTATCACACGATACTTCTACCCAAACTAATGGATCCATTTCAAATTTTGGGAGTTATTTGACTGGTCGCAGCACACCGGCTGCTTTACATCAAAAAATACAGCCCACTACATGCCAACCAAATTAAAATGTTCTTGTTTCATTAATAAAAATTAATTCCCTGACTCAACATAAATTACCTATCCGTATAGCATATTTAACAATAAATATACATACATACATCATAAATTCATCGAGCATAAAACACCGTGTATAAACAATTACATGAAACATAAGCATAAAATTGATTTGTTACTGTGCGTAACGTTATTAAACGCAAACACGGTGCTTATTCATCAAATCATTGTGGCTTGGGAATCGATTTCATCCCCTCTCTCTCATTTTCGTCTTATATTATCTCAAGTATGTATGAGAAATCATAATACGGATTACATCAACATATCCGCATACAAGATACAAATAGATTTTAACGAAAGGAATAACACAGGGAAATCCTTCAAAATATGTTACACTCGTTATTGAATTATTTTCCCTCTTGCCTTTATCTTTTCAAAAATGGGATATCATTTTTGTGTTATACCGATCGAATGTTTGTAAAATATTAAGACGTTTCAACTTTTATTGGTGGCTGGGGGAGCACAAATTAACCGGAATATTTTCTATTTTGTATTTACCCTTTTTATAAAATATCAGCAGCAACGAGTCCATCGTTTCGTTAATAATATTTCGTTAATTGGCAAATATCTATGTTTCTAAGTATGTGCACCTTGTGGAACTTGTTAATAGTTTTAATCTGCTAGGTATAATTCATAACTTCTCGATTTCTTAAATCGCGATAATCATCTCTCTCTCTTAATACCAAAATAATAATTTTAAAGCAACAAATTATTTTGCCTAATTTATTGCGCCATTATCACAAACCGTGTGTATAAAACGTATGCAGAATATAAGGAATTTCCTTTCTAACCGTCGCACAATCTTAATTAAGCTTTCACGATACATCCAAACAATAAAAAATAACACAACAGTACCAATTAAAATTAAAATTACAAAATAATTAAAATTATGAAATGAAAACTTTTAATTACGTAAACATTTTAATTGAAACAACACAACAACAATGAGCTAAACTGCTAAACTTTGCTTTTATTATTGTTTTTCCGTTTTCGTGCGTGTGTATGTGTATGCTGTATATGTATATGCCATATGGCGGTGTAACTTAGAAAATTAAAACAAAAGAAACCCAAATTTCTTTTGTTTTGTAAATATTATTTTTCCCGAAACATTAAACAAAAAAATCCGAATGTGTGGTATCGTGTGCAGCGTCTGTTCGAAGGTTAGGGAAATACACGACTCAGGAATTTTAATATTTCTATTTTAATAACTGTTACTATACCATCAGTTGTATCACTCGTTTTGACCTTCACGAAAATTGATTTTGATGAGAGAAAAATCAAACAACTCCACTCAATTCTCAATAGACGTTTGAGTTAGACGATCGAATTCAACACTAAAGGTAGGTTTATGATTGTGTTCGTTCGTTCGGTCATTTGTTCGACCAATCATCTTTTGTACAAAAATCCAGAATCGTCATTTTTGAGCAATATGATTGGTGGAAAAATTATCAGAATGAACGAACGAACGCAACCATAAAGGCGGTATAATGTATTGAAAAGTGAATAAAAGGTTGATTCAAACTTAGGCATCTATCGAAAATTTAGTTGTTTTTTGCAAGTTGATTTTGTGATTTGTTAATCGTCATAGCGAACGCCAAAAGAACGGGCAACTGAATGCACTTGTTATTATATATATAGTAGATAAGATTGCCAAAATTCTACACAACTTATATTTATAGTAGTCCGCCACCAACATTGAAAATAATCCGAAGGGCTATTTAAATGAATGATCATTGTCGAAATACAGTTTTCGTCGGTGGTGTTAAGTGTATTTCCATACAAAATTCCTCTACAAAATGAAATTTTCGATTTTCCGATTTTTTTTTTGATTTTTCGGTCTTCCTTGAGTTCCGATTTTTTTCGAGTTTACGGATTTTCCTTTGAGTTTTCCGAATTTTCTTTTTTTCTAAGCCACCACTGTATTGAGACGGATAATGCACAAACAGAATCATTCAAATTGGTCGTGTCGTTCTCGAGTTTTTGCGAGACTAAAGCACGGCAATTGATTTTTTTTTAGATAAATAAATAGATAAAATAAATAGTTTGGATAAGTAACAAAGTAGCAGTTTGGATGTAGTCTTTGGTAGGATTCGAATCCCAACCCAAGCGCCGAAGCTTTAACCACTGCACCACCTGTCTCATAAAAAATGTACACACAAAATTCACAATTAAAATGGCTTTTTATATATATAGATGTACAGGGTTTTGCAATAAGAGCACTTCAACTTTTTTTTTTTGAATAAAACACAAACTGTTCGACTTTTGAACTAACTTTTTTTTTATTAACGAATTTGAACATATACATTTAAGTATGAAACTCGATTCCTTTTGCATGACCACCGCGTGCACGTTTTACGAAGTCCAATCTTTGAACCCAATTTTCAACCTCTCTTTCGCATAAATCGGCTGAAATTCCAGCAATTTCACGATCTATATTGGCTCTGAGCTCTTGCAACGTCGCCGACTTATTGGCATAGACCAATGACTTCACATAACCCCAAAGAAAATAATCTAGAGGTGTCAAATCACACGAGCGCGGCGACCACTGTACGGGCCCATTTCGCGAAACAACAAGCTCATCGAACTTAGTCTTCAATAACGCGATTGTATCGTGTGCTGTGTGGCATGTGGCCCCGTCCTGTTGAAACCACATGTCGCCCAACTCCATTCCATTCAATTGCGGCCAAAAAAATCGTTTATTATATCGCGGTATCGATTTCCATTAACAGTAACGTGGCGATCGTTATCGTCGATGAAAAAATATGGCCCAATGACGCCGCCGGCATGTAATCCGCACCAAACAGTGACTTTTTCGGGATGCAACGGTGCCTCATGAATCACGTGTGGGTTGCTTCCTGCCCAGTAACGCATATTTTGCTTGTTGACAAATCCATTTAGCCAAAAGTGAGCCTCATCGCTGAAGATGATTTTTCGGTGAAAATCTGCATCATTTTCGATTTGCTCTTGAGCCCAATTCACGAATCGGCGTCGCTTCAAATGGTCAAACGGCTTTAGTTGTTGTGTCAGCTTGATCTTATACGGATGTAGGCCAAGATCTTTACGTAAAATTCACGGACTGCCAATACAGCAATTTCATTATTTTCTCCAGTGACTGTTCCTCTACGGGTCCTCTTTTTCGGTTGAACATTTCCATCAGTAATAAATTGTTTGATAGTACGGCCAAATGAAGCACGTGAAGGAATCCTATCCGGAAAACGTTGAGCGTAAATAACAACAGCATTTTCAAGATTTCTGCCAGCTTCTCCATAAACCAAAACCATTTCAATTTTCTCTGGCAAAGTTAAACGCTCCATTCTAAAGTATTTTATCGTTTATTTTGCAATTACGAAAAACATGAAGATAAGAAATAACACAAACGTTAAATTCGATTTACAAAACTGAATAAATTGTTTTGATGACGAATTTAGAGTATTTCCAAAGAAAACATGATGTTTTTTATTTCAAACGTATTGCAGAATCGAATGCGTGTGTTCTAAGAAGAAGAAATTGAAAAAATTGAATTTCGTCGATTACAACGCCATCTATCATGAACCGGACAAAATATTTCATTCAAATCATACGTACTTTTAGTCGTAGAATCCGTATCTGCAATAAAAAATATGGCTTCCTATCTTAGTTTAAAAGTTACCCCCGCCCCACCTACAAAGCGGGGGTGGGGGATTATTTTTTTGCACTAATGTATTTCCCCCGCGGTATGATTAAATTTTAATTATGGACATTTTTTCCGTAGAGTAGCTATTTTTCGAGATATTTATCGTCTCAGTTTAAAAGAAACACCCGGTATATATATATATATATATATATATATATATATATATATTTCTCCTTTTCAGCATTGATTTTATTCCGGTAGATCTACTGTGTCTCTAACTTGTCCACTTTTTGTGCTCATTTATTTTGACAGTTTAAACTCCAAGCAGTAGCTTGACGTTGTCTATACCGACTTCGCAAAGGTTTCGATGTGATTGATCACTCTATTCTTATTAGCAAGTTGGAGAGTTTCGATTGTCATTTCATTCCCATCGACTGGTTGCGTTCTTACCTCTCAGATAGCTGGCAATCCGTTAGGATTATGGATTCTTTCTCCCCATTATTTCGGGCGCCATCCGGCGTGCCTCAGGGTAATTATATCGGCCCACTGTTATTTTCATTATTTATTGACGACGTTGTAAAATGTTTTAAGTTTGCCTACTGTCTCCTCTTCACAGATCACATTGCGGAAAGACGGAATATTGTTAAATTTTTAGATTTCATATCGAGTTTCTTTACTTCGGAGATCAATCAATTTGCCATTTTAAGGATCACTTTTAATATTTTATTCCGCTGAGTTGTTTTTTTTTGAAAAAATTGATACATAATGAATGAAAAATTTCCGGTGGATAATTACATAATAAAACTTATTCTCTTTAGTATAGTGCTGCCACTTACGGCGAGTAGTGTAATCTCTTATTTTCCAACCAAATTTCCGCTATCTTATACAGCATATACTTTTCAAAATATTTGCAAAAAACTAAAAACCTCACGTAGTATGTGAAGTTATCCCACGATTCTATCCCAGAAAATAAAAAGAAATTCATTTGGCAACACTAACCAATAAAAACCCCATTTACTCTTGTGTGAAAGTAGCTCAGCCCAGAATTTATTAAAAATCTTACTTTTTAATGTTGCCAAGTACCTTTATCGTGTCTAATGCAGTTTTAGTTCGTACAAATGCATTTTCTATTGATTTGACGGTCGCATGGCCAAAATTCGCAACATTTAAAAGTAACGAAATTAATTTTTGTACTTAACGTGATTTTTAATAAATTCTGGGCTGAGCTTACTTCACACAACAGCAAATGGGTTTTTTATTTATTCGCACTATATCCCATTAAAGGATTTGGCCGCCTCAAAAAGGTTTCATAATCATATTTTCATTTCGAATAATGAGTGATTAATTCATTGATCCTTAACCAGCCGTGACGTTTTTTCCTAGTCACCACTGGGAATTGAACCCGGGACCTCCGGTCTCTAGAACAAGCATGCTGACCACTTTGTCACCGGGTAACTTCACATACGTAAAATCTGGCTCCCACTTCCGGTGGACCGATTTCGGTCAAAAATCACAGGGATCTGTCAATTTATGGGAAAAACTTAAGTATATGAGGTTTCATCTCGATAAATCAAGCTGTCCACTTTTACTGGAGTTTTTCTCGTAACCATTTGATCAAGGTAAGCAAAATGGTATTTGGAATGTTTAGTTGTTTGTATAAGGTATATGTACGGTTAATTGATGATGTCACAACTTATTGATAGGCGACAGGAGTTAGCATTTGCTAAATTTACATACTCCACCCGATTAAATAAAAAATGATAAAATCTAACTAAAAGCAGATTTAAGACCGCTAAACTTTCATTGGAGTACTATAAATCGTAACGTAAATATGACGTCTGAATTGTTCCTAGAAACTTCTAAACACAGCATGATTTATGTGACGTTCTGATGCTACTAGGCCCCATCTAATATAGGAAAACTTGTTTAGTTTGATCAAATAAAATTAGATTTTGGTCAAATAAATTTTGTATATTTTAATTTTAAAATTACACGACCAATCACAGTTTGATTTGCTGCTTTCTCGAAATATTTCTTATAATGTAACATTCTCCTTTCCCAAAAATGAAAGAAAAATTAATTTTTTGAAAGTATTTAATTCCTTAGAAAACAGTGGTTCGAAGTCCATCGATAGTAAAGTATTAATTTCCATCCAACATCCCAGATGTTGTTGTTGTTAATTTTACGTGTAATTTTCCATAATTTTCCTTAAGTTGACCACCTCCGTAAGTTGATTAAGAAACTCGTTTTTTTTTGTGGTCCACGCAGGTTTTACAGAATGTTTAAGTGCATTATAATAAACCCTCGACTTGTCTACAAGTAGTTGACGGTGTCGACGAATAGTCGACGTTATCGGCGCGACCACCTAAATTAGCAAATGCCCATCTCTGTAAAGAACTGCGTCTTAATCTCCTTATGGTTATTCCAGTACTTTCCAATAAAATATGGCACAGCCGTACAGGTACTCGTAATTAAAAAATTGTGCTTTGTGAGAATTAATGTAAAGTATTTATTTCAATAAAACTAAATAATTTAAAAACTGATTTACTGCAAAACATCCGATACTATAAATTCTCATAAATAATGATTATAAATTATGTATTTCTATAAATAAAATTAAATAATTTACTAATGCAAAACTATCGTTATCAAATTATCAGATTTATTGTTATTATAGTCTGTGGAAATTCTGGCGTAAATAATCGATTTAATTTTTCGTCGAACATGTGTAATGGTGTTTAACACTTTAGTAGTATTATAAGAGGGATGATGATTGGTACATTGTTAGATATATTTGTCATACATGGTTTCATCAATCGGTATGAACTCGTCCGGTACAGCTCTGGCTTTTATCCATGTTGTTACTACTGAGACATAGCTTGTAACTAATGAAGAAGAAGACGGAAGATGTGCAAGCTGAACCTGAATGTCGGCCAACAATTTAACATTTTTATTAACCGCACTCCCATGTATTCCGTGGCACGTGATATATTATCCCTAATTTCCATCCCCGTGGTAATTTGCGTTTTTGTTTGTATTCTGGTATCTTTTATGCATTGAAAAGTATTAATTATTGCCATTTTTCCATCCGGCTGAGAATACAAAGTCCAGAGGTCGACACATCGATTTAATGATTAAGTATTTTATAACCATCGTTACAATACCGCACAACATGATAATGTTATTATTCCAGAGTTATGGTGAGTGTTATGGCACGTTCCAGATTTTTATTTTTATTTTTTCCGTTTAATTTAAAATTCAAATTACGATATACTCTGGTCTGTTTAAGGAATACAAAATCAGTTTGGTAGTCGAGATATGAGCATGTAAACTTGTATACTGTACACAGTACAGTATGTAAAGGAGAAAAACATAAACTGCTTCCAACTACCTCACCACTGTTCAAATATTTTTATAAAAAATTGTAACCGTGTTTGTTTGTGTTGTTTTGACAATGAAGAACGTGGTTGTTTTCAATGATTTTGGTATCTAGTGAAAGCCGACAAAATATTTTCATACGGATTCATATTTTTGATATGAGTGTATTTGAGAAAAGAAATTAAATTTGTTTTCAATTTGAAATTTAAATAAATTGTAGTTTGATTTCGCGGTAAACATGTAATAGAATTTTAGATTTGGTTATTTAATATAAGCTGTGTTTCTTGATGCTTGATCTGATCCGGTTCAGTTCATGTTTCTTGAAACAACACAAAGAGGCTTAGTAGATTTCAAATCAAAATTTGTAATCTAAAACAAATTTAAGATCAGGTTTTCCATATAAAATTTAAACTGATCAGGATGAATGGCTGATCACGGCAATTATTACTCGCAGAGTAACAAAATCATGTCATATAAATACACGTATATTGTCTACTAATAACCTTGTAGAGTTACAACTACGATATATATCAAATCATATCAAATTATACCATATCATATCGAATCATATCAAATCATATCAAATCATATCAAATCATATCAAATCATATCAAATCATATCAAGTCATATCAAATCATATCAAATTAATTCAAATCATATCAAGTCATATCAAAAATAATATCAAATCATATGAAACCTTATCAAATCTTTTCAAATATTATTAAATCATATCAAATCATATCAAATCATGTCAAATTTTATCAAATATTATCAAATTATAACAAATTACATCAAATCATATCAAATCATATGAAAGCATATGAAATCAAATCAAATTATATCAAAACATATCAAACCTTATCAAATCAAATCATATCATACCATATATCATATCAAATCATATCAAAACATATCAAATCATAGCAAATCATATCAAATCATATCAAATCATATCAAATCATATCAAATCATATCAAATCATATCAAATCATTTCAAATCATATCAAATCAAACCAAATCATATCAAATCATATCAAATCTTATCAAATATTATCAAATTATATCAAATCTAATAAAATCATATCAATAATCTAAACAAATCGTATTAAATCATATCAAATTATATCAAAACTCATATAAAATATTCCAACTCATATCAAATCATATCAAACTTTATTAAATCATATCAAGTCATACCAAAAATAATATCAAATCATATCAAATTATTTAAAATCTTTTCAAATCATATCAAATTATATCAAATCAATCAAATAATATCAAATCATATCAAATCATATCAAATCTTATCAAATATTATCAAATTATATCAAATTATATTAAATCATATCAAATCATATCAAATCATACCATATCATATCAAATCATATCAAGTCATATCAAATAATATAAATCATATAAAATCATATCAAATCATATCAAATCATACCAAATCATATCAAATCATATCAAATCTTATCAAATCATATCAAGTCATATCAAATCATATCAAGTCATATCAAAAATAATATCAAATCATATGAAACCTTATCAAATCTTTTCAAATAATATAAATCATATAAAATCATATCAAATCATGTCAAAATTTATCAAATATTATCAAATTATATCAAATTACATCAAATCATATCAAATCATATGAAAGCATATGAAATCAAATCAAATTATATCAAAACATATCAAACCTTATCAAATCATATCAAATTATACCATATCATATCGAATCATTTCAAATCATACCAAATCATATCAAATCATATCAAATCATATCAAATCATATCAAATCATATCAAATCATATCAAATCATATCAAATCATATCAAATCATATCAAATCATATCAAATCAAACCAAATCATATCAAATCATATCAAACCTTATCAAATTATATCAAATCTAATAAAATCATATCAAATCATATCAATAATCTAAACAAATCGTATTAAATCATATCAAGTCATACCAAAAATAATATCAAATCATATCAAATTATTTAAAATCTTTTCAAATCATATCAAATTATATCAAATCATATCAAATAATTTGAAATCATATCAAATCTTATCAAATCATATCAAATCTTTTCAAATATTATCAAATTATATCAAATCATATCAAATTATATCAAGTCATATCAAATCATACCATTTAATATCAAATCATATCAAATAATTTGAAATCATATCAAATCATATCAAATCTTATCAAATCATACCAAATCTTATCAAATCATATCAAATCATATCAAATTAAATTAAATTAAATCAAATTAAATCAAATCATATCGCCTTTATGAGGCTGGAGTCAAATATATAAAACAATACCTCTGGAAAGTCGTTAATTTTTGAGGAGCTTGCACGTTGCAACATTTCTATACGCATATTTGAACTCTATGTCACTAGCTCCTCTTTCAAACGACACAGATGGTCAGATTTATAAGACCGTTACATTTTCTGATAGGGTTAGTCCTTATAGCAACACCCCAACCTAAAGGCATTCAGACCATCACAAGATGCAATTTGCTGACTCAACTCAGACATGGCTAGGGGAAAAATGACGTTTTACAACGTAGGCTAAAATGGATGTAAGAATAACCTAATCTCTAGGTGGGAGAACTTGTAATCCCGAAACATAAAAAATCTACCCCCACGCTTTAGCCACTAGCCACAAACAACGAGCTACATCGTGGGCAGAATCAAGCCAGTCAAGCTAGACACACTCAAATATAGAAATAACACGTTGAAAAGAAATAAGTTCCAAAACATGCCACCTACCCTTAACTAACGAGTCTGAAAATCTGGAGCAGAAAGGAGTTGCACGATAGAGAATTATGCAAAATACAAATCAAAAACAAACGACAATTACATGAGGAAAGCCTGCAAGAAATAGAAAAAGAGATATAACGAAATTGACGAGTTAAGTTTACGACTAACAATGTACGCATTCATCAATGTTAATTCAAGTTCGGGAGCCAAATAACATAAAAAGTTTAAGGAGATGCATCCGGTTTGAGAAGTTATGTCACTACGTCCAGATTTTCGGTAGCAATGAAATGATCGTGTTGTGAGTCAGCCAAATGCTCGAGGAATGCAACATGGAAGCTGGTGAGAGGAATAGAGACTGAGAATACGGAAAGCTACTGAAGGTCTAAAAAACGAACAACGACAAAGGCAAATCCTTAGGTCAAAACAGAAACTTGAAAGACTGCTTGAAGATAGAATAGATTTTTGAATTGCATTCCATGTGGAGGGGAATATAGAATTAACGAAAGAGACTGCGTAAACGAAGACAATAGTCATCATGAAAAATACTGGAATTATTGTGTGTTGACATTAATATAGTGAAAAATTACGCGATCTCAACTACATACAAGTGCCTTTCAACTGCAATTAGAGCGGTGGGGCAGTATATAAGCGCAGTCAAATTGCCAAGCAGAAACAGTTTAAATTTAACAGTGAACAGTGCAAGAGTGAAGAGTAAGAGTGAAATAGCAAACTATCATATATAGTGAAATATTTTATAGTTCCAGATGTGTCAGTGTAAATAATATTTATAAGACTAACAGGTCTGTGGAGACCTCTAGCAGCGCTCAAATTGGCACTCAGTAAGAAAGCAATCGCCTTGACAAATGAGAGGTGGAATAACACCCTCACGTGCAGGGTAGCAAAACAGGTTTGGTCAAAACTGTACCTGCGGCCTTCCAAAGCACTAGTATCCCTGGAAAACGAGAGGTAGGTTTGGCTGTAGGGATACTGACAGGACACTGCCTTTTTGGGGAACATGTGAGAAGTCTGGGTCTACAGACGAATTACTTTTTTGTAGAAGTTGTTTGAACGAAGAGGAGGAAGAGACTTTAGATCGCTTCCTATGCTCGTGTCCAGCACTATCATGCAGAAGGCATAAGCACTTAGGTGTGTACGGTATGGACAGCCTTCCGAAACTCGCGGGCTGTGGAGTGCGAGATATTTTACGCTACACAAGTAGCTCGAAGTATATCGAAGCCACGACGAAATGGTACGCTTAATATTTATATAAACATATGATCGAACTAACCCAAATACTAAAGAACCTAGGAATATGCAACAGGGTTTTCTTGACTAGGCACATCACAGAATCTCGCATCCTTCGATACTCTCTCCATCTCAATACTCTTTCCTCTTTACTTATTGCTATTTTCGCTATATTTAGATTCATGGCGCAACCTTAGTCATCAATACCAGCAGCTCTTCATCTATAAGGAATTCACTACCTTATTTTTGTTTCTCACCACACATAAATGTAAGCTTACTAGTCATCACATATCTGCGGCACCCTCATTGGAGATAAAGTTGACCACACACATTTTTGTCGGCCATTCCTTCTTTTTTTCGACGTCACACGACAAACAAACATTGAACATATGTAGTATTTAATACTTAATATCCTTCCTGTAACAGAAGGCGGGTAAGGGGTGAGATTTCTTACTCACCTCGATATTTTACTAATGTGTCATTAATAGTCAATTTAAAATTAGTTATACTATTAACAGGATCACATATTCTTAAAATACATATTTTATTTATTAGGTTTAAGGAAGTACAGCAAATAGGTACACATATCTGTTTATAATTATAAGGATTAAGAAAAAAATTATTATTTATTAATTTCTAATGCATAAATTATAATCAAAAATTCCTTTATTGTTGTTGTCTCAACAGGCTTAAATGGGATCGATATTTTATTTGTCTACGTCTATGTTAAATATTAGCATAGCAAACTGTCAGGAATGCCTTTAAGGCTTAATTTTTTATATTGAGTTATTAATTAGGTAATAACATATCGTTGTACAAAACAGATTCTGAACGACTTACCTGTCAGTTACATCGTTTTAATTAGCTTCAGGTAGGTGATTTCTGGTTACCTTTATTCTCTTTTCTCGGTACTGGTTTATTTATAAAATTAATTAGCAGTCAAGGAAATAAAAGAGTTAATTGAAAATTTTAATTTAAAGTTCTTGATGTGTAAGGTGAAATAAAATGATTTTTGGTTAGTTTAGTGTTGGAACGCAATTAAAGAGGGGTTTGGTGAAAGTAGAATAGTTAGGGATCGTTTCACAATGGCATATTTTATTTGCCTTCTACAATATGTAATGTCTACGAATATTTACTGGATTTTCACCAACAAAAGGAAAATGTTTATTTTGTCCCAATTTTAAATCTAGAATCTGAATTTATCCGGACCATAGATTTTAATGACCAGAATCCGTTTTTTCCTTTTACTTTGATGACTTAAAATCACAATTAAAATGCACAGTGTCTGTTTTTATGTCCATAATATGCCGTTCTACTCACAGAATTAAAACATTCAGTGCACTATCCGCGCCATACAATAATTGTTGCAAGTAATAATGCCTCTAAAGAAAACTGGTTCTCTTTGATTTAGGAGCTCGTTGCAGAACTCTTGCTAATAGTAACCTCCTTAAGCTAGCAACGTATCAAACAAGAATCTTATTTAAAAGGATAAATTTCGGCCAAAATTCTAATGAAATGCGTTCGATTTAACGTCCTACTGACTATCAGTGATGTCAAGCCGAAATTCGGCCAGTTTTGGTAAGGTTTAACACAGGCTATCCCTTGTGTCAGTATCAAATCACTTTGCACTTAATGAATATAGTTAGGAGTCATCGTTCTTGTTATCAAGTGTTCACGATGTATAAAAGGATTTGAATTGTGTTATTTAAACTTCAAAACTTTAAGCCGAGATGAAAAAACTAATGGCGAGAATCAAGCACTTCATTAGGAAGTGCTAGGGGATACAGAAATATGAAGCACTCTAGTTGTGAGAGGCAGAAGGACTGATTAAAATATACACTATGTCATGAGTGGCAATGAGACTCACAATTATTTAGCGCATACATCATCGTAAGAGGCCCAGAGACTCACAAAAATCAAAATCTCCATCGACTAATCTCCACTGACTCACACTATTAAAGCTTCGTTCATTACAGAGGTATCCTGCTAGTCGATATGACGATTAGTCGAATAGCTAACAGGTTATTTCTGAACCTTTCCGATTTTGACCACTCAAACAGTTATGCTGGATTATTTATGTTACGTTTCACATAACTTTTAATTCAACAGGTATTAAATTCGTTTCTTGAAAAATGTTTGGGTTCTTGTGATTCATTGGGTTATTCCTGTTCATACAATTTGCGTGATCCTGACAACCTAATTCGTGTCATTCTTTTCATTTATATCATTCTTATCATTCATATCCCTCTTATCACTCTAATCATTCTTATCATTTTTATTATTTTTATCATTCTTGTCATTTTTATTATTCTTATTATTCTTACATTTCTTATCATTCTTATAATTAGTATCATTCTTAGCCTTCTTATCATTCTTATCATTCTGATCATTCTTATTATTCTTATCACTCCTATCATTCTTTTCATTGTTATTATTCTTACCATTCTTATCATTCTTGTCATTCCTATCATTCTTTTCATTCTTATCATTCTTTGTCTTATCATTCTTATAATTCTAATCATTCTTATTATTATTATCACTATTATCATTCTTATAATTTTTATCATTCTTATCATTTTATCTTTCGTTTCTTATGACTTTTAATTTGTTTAATTGAGGCCAGTGCAAATTTTTCTTTCTTTTACCTCCGAAATAAAAAAGTACTTTTAAAAAATCCATATTGTACAGGTGTGGTTCTGTCTCTCTACAGTATAAACGGTTTGACTGATCGGGGTGAAACTTCCTACGGAAGTTTTTTCAATAAATTGGAAGATTCGAGTGATTTACACTGATATCGGGTGATATCGGTTATCCGGAAGTGGCAGCTTCCATAGGAGTTTTTTTCATTTTTTCTGAATTTTTTATGAAAAGTATATATCATTTTCGAAAGAAGATTAAAATAAATAGATTCTTGATTAAATTTCAAATAAAATTAGTTCAGATCATATTGAAATTTTACCGGAAATGTCGAATTTTGATAGAAAAATTTTATTTAATCAAAATTCAGGCAAATTGACTATTCGGAATAAAACTTCATACTAAAGCTTTTTTACATAAATTGGGAGATCCATGCGAAATGTTGTGTATACCAGAACCGGCAGCTTTTTCAATTTTTACAACGAAGATTAATTTTTTTAACAAAAATTGTTGGTTTTCTGAAATTTAAGCAGCAATAATGACTTTTGATAATACAAGACAATTTTGATCACAAATCCTGTAGGTTCAATTTTATGCTTTAGAAATTAAGTGAGGTGTAAGTAGAAAGGGTTCTGCCCCATATTTGAGTATGCTCCATAGGTTTTAAGCGATTACTTTTATCTTCATAGATTTCAGTGGTTGACACTTAGGCCATTTTTGGCCCATTGTGATACCACTCATTCACCTATTGAGTATTATTCACCTATTCACAAAACTACAGTATACCACTTGCACATTGCAAGCTCCATGTCAAGCTATACATTGACGTGGACGGTGGGTTGGACTGAATTCTGCACTCCATCAGAGGGTCTTAGTTGTGTTTATTAACATCACCGATCGTAATCGATGATGAAAATTCGATTTGCATCTAGCCTCTGCTGGGATTCGAACCCAGTACCGCCCGGTCCAAGTGCCGAAGCTTTAACCACTGCACCACTTGTCCGGTTTACTTTTATCTTACATTTAGTAGAAAATATTACCTCTTAAAATCTTAAAAAACGAATCTCTCTATAAGATCATCAAAAATTTACGTTTATATGTAAGTCAATAGTACATGAGAATATTCAGAAATTGGGATTGGTGGAACAAAAATGTCTACTGCGAAACTACAGTTTAGTTGTGGTGTATCGATATGATCCGAGAGTTTAGCTCTCCTGGATGAAGCGACTAATATTAAAATGTATTTTTTTTATAAACAACTAGTAGCTACCTGTGCTTTTAAATTCAACTAAAAATCCCTTTTTTATTCACACAATATATACTCATTCACACAATTTCCAGTATACCATCTGCATGTTGTTAGTTCCATGTTAACATGTGATCATACGGAAGATGAGATAGTGCTGAGTTCTACACTCCAACACAGCTCATATAGTTTTCTAACATCAACGATCGTAGTCAATATTGAAAATTCACTTTTAGTGTTCTGCCCCTGGTCGGATTCGAATCCAGTATCCCCCAAGCTTTCTTTAACCACTTCTCCAATAAAAGTTGATCATTCCGCCACTGATTTCTAGTTATTAGGGCCTGCATTCAAACAATTGATAATTCTTTATATTTGCTTGTAAGATCTAAGTGGTTTAGTATGGTTACGATTTCACCTATTTCTTTGTTGGGCATCAATTCCTCGTGGAATGTTTACTTGGATGAGTTATTAACTAAGCAATTCATTACTAATTATTTTATTAATTCAGCAGAAATTATTCAGTTAAGGGTAAGACAATTAATAAACGTTTTTTAAATTAGTGACATCTAGGTTTAGCTAGTAGCATTAGAAGTTATTTTATTAAAGTGCAGTTGTACTGCAGATTGTGGCAGATTATCGTAGAAGCTAATGAAGTTTATCCTAATTATACTCCTAAATTTAAATGATGGAGATTTTATCAATAATTCTTTTCGTAGCATCAAATAAAAATGCGAATTATCGAAAAAACGAAAATTAAATTGGTTTGCATTATATTCTCTCTACTCAAGTTTAAAAAAAGAAAGTTCTAGTCAGAGCTATTATTCATATATGTATACTTTACTTGTGCCAACGCGATTCAAATTCTGGTGGAGCAAACGATATTCTCCTGATGAACGACATTTCTTAGAAATGTAGACTCTAATAAAATTTCATATCTCAAAATTTCCACCGATCGCCAAACTTGTCAACGAGGCATTTTGGTAGACCCATATATATAGCGCGCATAAATAACAATCTTGTGAAGCTCGCATTTTTTTGGAAATTTTGTAGAAAATATACTAAAAATATGAAGTTTGCCGATCGGCGAATTTTTTTTTTTTGAGATATTAATTTTCAAAATCAAATATTTAATAAATGACGGTCTTTACGAGAATATCGTTTTAGGTACGTGAGCTTATTTTGTATTTGAATAGGGTTGGACCAAGTGGATAGAGTACATACATGGCTCTAAAGAAATAAAATAGTTTAATGCTTTCTGATAAGTGAAAATTTTAAGATTCAGAATATAGCTCCGCGGAAAATATTCATCTGAAAAATAAAGTTGAAAGTTCTTTGGTTTTTAGAACATTTTATGTCAGAAAATTGTCCATTCAACGTTCTTTGTTGATCAATGGAGCTTGGCCAATTCTGGATTAGCTCATATTCAGCCACTGTATTTAGTTTTTCAATAGAATTGGGGCAAATCAACATTAGAACAAATTGTTACAAGCTGGCTACTGCCAACCTGCAGATTTTCACTAAACGCATGCAGAGGCCTCCACGATGATTTTTGCCGGCTACGTTCTCAGGGAGAAGTGCTAAGGTCGTGGGGTTTGAGGCTTGCATGACGCTCCTGGCTTACACCGTGATCATACAGAAAGTTGGGGGAACGCAAATAATAATAACAACCGTATGTTCCGCCGAAATTCGTCGGCCGGAACCTGAGGAACGAACACAACAAAATTATAAACCGAGAACGGTGCCTTGGTGCGCGCATCCATCCGAATTCAAACGGGGTCGAGCCCTGGTTACGGAATTGGATGCGGGCACCAAGGGACCGCAAACACTAAACCGACACAGAGGGAGTCTCCGCTCCCATCACACCGATCGAAAAATAATTTAATAATTCATTTTATTATTTTTTTTTTTTTAGAAAGGAAAAAACACAAAGAAGAAAACAAAGCGAAACAACTTCCCCCTCCACCCGCAACGATGCGAGAGAACGAGAGAGAGAGAGCAATACGTACCGAGCGCGCACCCGCTGTGCGGCGCTCGATTACAAAATTTTAAATTTAATATAATATATATAAAAAAATATAAAAAAATAAAAATCAAAAAAAATAAAAATAAAAATAAAAAAATGGTACCTTAAATTACAAAAAAATAACTGTTGCGGCCTTGCGCGGCCGTCATGCTTCAGGTGACCTTGCCCCACCCGGACCGTTGCGGCTTGGCTATACCGTTATCAAAACAAAATACTAATCGAGTAACCGGTTGGCTAAAGCGTTGCGGGGCCTCTCCCCGATACCAAATAAAATAAATTGAGTAACCGGTAGGCTACCTTGGCGTTGCGGGGCCTCTCCCCGATACCAAATAAAATAAAGCTGCGACCTCGTTGGGCGTTGGATTGCCTTAAAACCGTACTGTTATAATTATGGCGTCCTCCCGCCGAATCGTAGAACAATTTCTCAAAATAGCCTTGATCGACCTCAACAATCCACGCCGCTCACTCTCGACTGACCGTCACCCAAAATACGTTACTCCAACACAACACAAGGCGACAAAAACTCTCCGCCCTTTTAAGATATCCACTTTTAATTTTATTCTCTCTTACTTGACCGGATAAATCAATAAAATTGTGCGAAAATACAACCACTTAAACCCAGAGATACACATAAGAACTTTTGAAATTAAACAAATCCATTTAATTTTCCATATAAAACACAATGTCTGCTTTTATTATTTTATAAATTTTTCCAAAATTAATTACACAATTTTTCTTGTTTGTCTACCTTTTGCGGACTAACTAATTTTTGTTACCCCGCACTACGTTCACAAAATCAAAATCTTTCTTTAGGACGATATTTCATCCACTTTACTTTATTTCTTAATTTTAATCAAGACTTTTCACCAACAATTATAAACTGAATTTTTTTTAATCAAGCTCGAATTGTTTTCTTAAAAAAATCAACACTCTAATTCTCACAACCAAAATCACCAACTCGAATGACGACCACCAAAAAAAATTCGAGCGTCGCACAGCTCGTAAAACGTTTTAGAAGAAAATGCATCTCTCTTCTCTGTCTCTCCTTTATACCAAATTTTCGTTGGTACAAAAGAGAGACATACAAGAAAAAACATTTTTTTCAAAACGTTTTACTTTGCACACACTCGATGTGCATTGTTCTCTCTTCCTCTCCCATTCTCGTTCCGTTGCCAACATAACAGAAGAAAACACACAGGAATCCATCCACCAAGAAATCACGTTCAGACAGCGAAAACACGGACGCAAGAAACCACGTTTAGACAACAAAAACCCGGACGCAAGAAACCACGTGGAGAATAGAAACAAATTTACAAAAATGTCTTGTTAAGACCACACAGTCGTAACAAAATTTAGCCACTTTATTTTTTAGATGGCAATGAACATACCTAGATAGGAATATGTAATCAGAATTCTCAAGTTTCTTGGATTCTAGAACATTTTATTTCAATTGTTTAAATTACTGTTCAACACAACACAAAGATTATTGAACGGTATACTCATGTATTATTTGTTTAATATAGTATATTTTAGGGGTTAATTTGGGGTTGGGTACGCTATCCCATAATCAAATTCCCAAACACAAAATCCCAAAACAAAATCCCAATTTACAAAATCCTATTTTACAAAATCCCAAAAAAATCCCCAATTTTCAGAATAATTTTTATTAAAACATGTGCGGCGCCGCACATGTTTTAATAAAAATTATTCTGAAAATTGGGGATTTCACATTTCTTAAATAATGCACATTGTGATAAAAATGAAAATTTTGTTATTGTACTACAATATTATGCATGATATCATACTATGCTTTGGAAAATGATACAATTTGTTTCACTATAGACAAAACGTATATAAACTTTGAAAATTCTATATATGAAACTTATAATTGTTTGTTTTTTTGTATTAAATACATTATAAGTTAGTTCTATTATAAAAAATGAATGTTTTAACAAGCAATAAGGGTGGGAATAAGTTATTCTATAACGGGTATTCCTATTATCTAGATAGTGCAAAATCTAATTTGTTCAAGTGGAGATGTGCTGAGAGAAAAAAGTTTTTCCGCAAAAGCAAACTTGTAACAACGATGGAAGATAATATACATAAAGAGGTTCAAAAATCATTCGAACATTGTCATGATCCTCGTGCTGCTGATTTGAATATTACAGAAGCGAATATAGATCTAAAATGCAAAGCTGCCTCTACCACACAACCTGCATCTCAAATAATTCGAGAGGTAACCGTGGAATGTGAACCATTATCTCGTATTTACTTACCAAATAAACAAGCGCAATATCGAAAAATCAAAAGGATTCGCTCAAGTGTTCTTAAAGAGCCAACAAATTTAACCGAAATCGATATTCCGCAACATTTACGATACCTTGAAGAAGAATTATTCATATTATCCGAAAAGGATATCCAAAACGACAAAATTATCATACTTGGAACTATTTCGAGTATAAAGGTATTATCTGAGTCATCTTGCTGGCTAATGGATGGTACTTTTTATGTAGTACCGACAATTATGGCGCAACTATTTAGTATGCACGGAAAAATTGGAAACCAAATAATACCGCTACTATTTTGCTTAATGAGCAAGAAAAATAAAAAATGCTATACAGAATTTTTTTTTGAACTTCATCGTATAGCGCCGGACCACAATATCCCAATAAAACCAAAACGGATTATTTCCGACTTTGAAAAAACCATTCATTCGGCAGCGCGTGAGTTTTTTCCGTCGACGGAGTTTAAGGGATGTCTTTTTCATTTTGGGAGAATCATATGGCGTCAGGTTCAAAAATCGATAGTAGCAGTTAAATATGGAAGAAACGAAGCTTTTAGTTTAGAGATAAGGATGATTAAAAGCCTTGCTTTTGTCCCTCCTACAGAAATAAACACTTATTATAAAGAGTTATATGAGCATTTAGAAAATAACGATTCCAAAAAAATCGCAAAGTGGTTAAAAATCAATTACATTGCAGGAACAAACAACACTGCTCCAAAATACGATCCAAAATTTTGGTCGATTGCAGATGCGTGGAAGCAAAATTTTCCGAGTACCCAGAATAGCGTAGAGGCATGGCATCGACGACTGAAAGTTGTTGTGGGGAAACGACACAGTGGGCTATATACAATTATAGATGATTTAAAAAAAGAATTAATCCTAGCTAAGACAAATTATCAAAAAATTAACAGCGGCGAACATTTTCCACAAAACAAAAAAAATATAAACAAATTAAAAATGTAATCAAAAAACGGTTGACTATACCTAAAATTGATTATTTAAAAAATATAGCTTACAATATTCATCTCATGAACTAAACGACCTTTTCTAGAATTTGTTATAAATTTATTAATTTAAAAATAATAATTATTCTATTTTTTCTTCATTGTTTTTACCAATTTTTGTGATTAATAATTACCATGTTTAGCAGTAATGAAAAAAATTAGTACCTTTTTTTATTTATAACATGATGTTTTTTGGGGATTTTTATTTTAATTTGGGATTTTACTAAAATGAATTTTGTGTTTGGGATTTTTTATTTTGGGATTTTATTAAAATAAATTTTGTGTTTGGGCAAAAAAATCGTTTTGGGATTTTGTCTACTTGGAATAATTTTTTTTGGGATTCAGTACCGCTCCCGTTAATTTGTTTTTCCTCAATTTACGACTGAAAAACTATGAACATTATATTTCTATGATATGCACAAATTTAGTAAGTTTAGCCAACTTTGGAAAATTTTAAAAGCGGGCTGAAATGATTTGTTTTTTTTTCTAGAAACCGAGTTATATTTTTATCATTTTTCAGAGGAGAAATATGAAATTTTCTTTTCCCGTTTCCACTGCTCCTGGACTAGCAATAATTTTCTCCTGTGAGCAATAGTTATGACAAATTGGGTTTAATCGGTATGCAAAGTTTTATTTTGAAATTCGAAAGTTTCCCTACTTCAGTTACCCACACGATTAGGGCTAGTTTTACCAAATTATTTGTTGTTGTATTTTAGTGTTGGTGAATAATGCAGGGCCGGTATAAATTCCGGTTTTGTAAACCTTCAAATTTATACCGATATTCATAATCCAGTGATTGAATCGGATTATACAGTGCAATTTTGTAGCAATATATTATATACTCTTTCTGTAAATTTGACTAATTTTATCGGTAGCTTATATACATACAACAATAATCTACCATAAGAAGCTGATTTACTATCACAACATCAGAACATTCTAAATAAGAGTGTAAATATAACAAAACTTTATTCAGATATTTTCTATTTTTGTTCAATTTCCATTCCAGTTGACTGCCTTAACTTTTTGATGTACAATTCTAAACAACTGTTGTTGTAATCGAAGAGCTTCTCATCCCAAAAACAAAAACCAAATTACCGTAAACCAATTAACTTCAGAATTATGTACAAAAAAAAACAAACTCTTGGCAGCATAAACTTATTATTAAGATTTATACAGAGTTTGCGATACACTTTCAACTTTAAATTGTGCAAAATTTTAAAAGCTCGCATTACTCATACCCATTTACATTTACATACATATTTAATTCATTCGTATATATAAAGTTAACATGAATATTTACCAGAAAAAGCTTTATATGCAAATTATACTTTCTAGCTTTTTCTAGTTTTAAATATAAGTTGTTTTTTGTGTTCAAAGCGCGCTTACAGTGGCAAAACAAGCACAAAAAAGCACCGAAAAGTATTTTTTTTTATATTCAAAAAGTTTAATTTAATTTTTATTCATGCCTCGAGTAGTTTTGTGTGTGTGTGCTGCAGTAACATTTAGGGATAGTTTTCCTTGTTGGATTTTTCATCGTCTTCATTTTCTTCTCGTATGGCGGTTTATTTTTTATATTTACATCTATACAAATAAAAATATGGAAATTGTGTGGCATATTCGGATAATATAGTGTATACGATATGAAAAATGCTCATTGAATACCAAATTTATTGTTTTTTAATGTTTTACGAGTAGTTAATCCAATTTTTGGTGGCGGGTTTACGTGAACGTCATACACCTAACACAAAATAAAATTTACTGTTTATTTGCGATGGCTGATAGAAAACCGCAACATTTTTATTTAATTGACAATTTTTAGAATAGGAATATGGTGGTACGTGTCTAGTTAATATAAATGAGTAATAATATCAATCTTGTGATTTTTTAGTGGTGATGTAATGTGCATGGAATCAGGATATTTTATTAAAAAGTTTATTTGAGGACTTAATTCTGTGACAGCTGCAAACACTTTTCCTTGAGTTATACCCGAGTTGTGTTTGCTCTGTTTTGTGCTAGATACTACATTTTAAAGAACATATGGAATTTTGAAAGCCCACGATCTACCATAATCACACACTTATCAATTTTTTCTTTTCTTCTGTCCGGTAATAATTCAGCATTTCAAGTGGAGAAGTCGGTACCTTCCATCATACTTTTTGTTATTTTTACATAAAGGCGATGATCAATACTTCTTACTTCAATCAACACTTTCAATTCAATTCCTATACCCTATACATTCAGTGATAATTGTAGCTCTTTGTTGATTCGAGGTATGCTAATACTATTGGCGAGTCTGCCCAAGCTTTACTATTACAAATTCGCTCACTTCACCATTGTCTTCGCCAATAAATTGTAGAATCTCTAACTTACGAAATTCTTGAAACCCTATGTGCAGCTTTCTGGCATTACATCATCACATTCGAGATTTAACATCCATAACTGATTGATTGATTGGACTGTAGAAAAAGTACTGGACAAGTGTCCTGGATAACGCCGGGCCTATTCCGACAGCCAGTTTACACACAACAATAGGAATGATAGTAACAGTTTTTTTTGAACGACCTGGTTTCAGACACTTAGCGATCGTACGGCACAACACAATTCTAATCTACTGCTAATCTACTAGAGAAAGGATAAAGGCTTAATGCTTCTCTAAATCAGAAACCTGAGGGAACAATGTTATTATTACACGTACATCTGGAAATTCCCTGAAATTTAATTCTAAATTAATGTATTCTGGCTTCCTAAATAATACAAACATTTATTAATTTGATCCTCCTGCAATTTCACAACTTACAATAGAAACCATAATTATTTAAATTATGTGAGCCATCCCAAAGGCAATGGTTCATGGAAAACTATCAATGTTATCAATGCCAGATTAACTACCGGATTGGATATTTCAAATAAATTTAGCTTATTAAAAATGTTTTATTAATTTGGACACCGAAGAATAATCGTTTAATTGCCAAGTAAATTACACTGCACAGGACATTTATACCATGCTCAATGGAGCTTTACCAGTCCTCAACCAATTACTGTCAAATATGGTATGCACAATTGGATTGGCACTCTAACATTATGCTCAATAGAACTAGGCCACCTCTCAACAAATGATGGTCAAATTCAGTGCACAAAGCGGAATTTGACGAAATTTTGAGTTTCGGATATAATGAATGAAAACAGTCCGTTTCCTAACCGACAACTTTCCATTTTAGTTTGTAGAGCTTGGCTAGGATTCTAATAAACTAAAGTCAACTTGTATTGGGATTTTAACGTGTCTTTTTGGTGGTCAAATAATTCAATCATTCTGAAGGGAACTTGGCCGGCAGGTTTGAGTGGTGATTTAAAAATGGATTTTATAAAAAATTCTGGAATTCAGCTGTGCTAGGTAATTTCTTAACTAATAATGTTTGAATCTGGTATCTTGAACTGATTCAAGATTCCAACATAAATCAAGAATGAAGTTCTAGATTTTTCTACAAAATAAATGTTAAAATAATCAGCCAAATAATTATCCAGTTCCTACTTTCACCATAGCTGTCAATTTCAGCTTCCCCAAAACTAAAATTTGCTAGAATTTCAATTCAGCTCAATTCGTACTTTATTACTCGGAGTAAAAAAAAAGAAAAAAGGCAAAAACTGTCAATTTGTAGTACATTTCATTTATCAAGTTTGTTCTACATCGAATGTAAACGTATCTGGTTTGGATGTTCGAATACCCAATATTTTCACTGGATCACTGCTCTATTCTTTAAACTTGTGCTCAGTTGGAAAGTGAAACCCAGTAGAACATTAAATTGGCATTCTATCCAATAATTTATTTAATTGTTCGCATGAAATCTTGTTGGGCATGTTTTCCGAAGCTCCCGATCTAACTGATCCCACGAAAGTTCCGTCGGACTAAGATCGGGCGATTGTGGTGGCCAATCCATTAAATTCAGCTTTCGGTGGCGAAATTGTTGCTGTAAATTACATTAGATGTGTGCTTGGTATCATTGTCGTGCTGGTCCCTTCGTCCTACTAGTTTTTGTCCAGATGGTATAGCATGTTTCTCCAAGATCGAAAGATAGCCGAAGCGATCCATTGAACCCTTAATTTCGACCAAATATCCAACGTAGTTGTTACCAAACGAACCCCATATCATCAAAGAGCCACTATCGTATTTCAATGAAGAAATCATACAGTCTGAGACCATTTTTTCACTGGGACGACGACTCTCCTTTTCGATTCAAAAATTTCGAATTTTGATTCGTCTGACCATAGGACTTTTCTCCACTGTGAAATTTGCCAATTCTGATGGTACTCTGCTCAGCTAAGTTTTTTTACGGTTTGTAATCGAAAGAAGTGGTTTTTTAATAGCAATTCTACCATTTAACCCCTGATCTGTTAGGCGCCTTTTTATCGTAGTTAATGAGAATTTATTTTCTCGAGCGTCGTTCAATTGCAGTAACATTTGAGGTGCCGTTAACTTCCTATTACGCTTCGATAACATTCCTATATATTCATCCTTGTTTAAATGGTTCGGGCTCTCACGCCATAACATCATCTGGCCGCGCTTGTCAGAGAGAGCTATTTGCATATTGCGATACATCTTCTTTCTCTCTCTCTCTCTGGCACTAACCCCATCAAGGGATTTGGCCGCCTCAAATGAGGTTTCATAACCATATTTTCATTTCGAATAATTGAGTGATTAATTCATTGATCCTAAACCAGCCGTGGAATTTTTTCCTTGTAACCACCGGGAACCGAACCCAGGGCTACCGGTTGTTGGAGCAAGCATGTTGACCACTTTGAAAGCAGGGCGGCATCAATATCGGCTGCTATCACATATTTAAATCATCTTAATCGCATGACCACATTAATAGGTCATTAAGGACAATACGAATCATGCGCGTGAAATACTTCCTACCTCTACCTGAGTAAAAAAAAAGTAGGAATGGTTTAGGAAAAATTTCATGCTCCTGTAACAAGCATGAAATAATTCCTAAAAAAATCCTAAGTAAAAATTTTGTGTGTGTTAGTAGTTGTACGTCGAAAAAGAAAACATTTAGGCGAACTTATTTTAAAATAAGAACAAAAATTCTTCAAAACTAAAAGTAAAATTATTTGTTTAAGGCCCCTCTTCACGTATTTTGCAAAAACACGTCTTTTCGTGGTACCATTGCGTAAAAACTAACCAACCGATCGCCAACATTTATATCTTAAAATTTTAATTGAAGTTTTTTAGGAAAATTGACGGTGGCTTTTTTCATTTTTCCCTCTAGATTTTCCGCTATGGCATTACAAAGTGAACAATATTCGAAAAAATCGCAAAAAAACGCAATTTAGTAGAGATTGATGATCAAGTTGCTTTTTTTAATGGTATGGTTATTGAAATGTATAATAGATTTGTCCCTGTAAAATCTTTTATAATTGATATATCGAAGCCGAAATGGTTTACTCCTCAAATTTCGGATTTCATGAAAAAGAGGAACAGGGCTTATGGTAGATGGACAGTGCTTCGAACTGACAACAGTTGGAATGAATATAAATTTCTTAGAAATAAGGTAACTTCACTTAAGCGTAAATCAAAACATGATTTTTTAATGAACAAATTAGATCCTAAACTTCCACCTAAAATCTTTTGGAATAATTTAAAAAGTCTTGGTGTTGGAAAATTTATTGAGCAGGCACAGATTCCATTTACTCCTAATGATCTTAATAAGTTTTATTGTGAATCTGTTAAATGTCAATCATCTGGAGCTAACACAATTGATTGTTCTATTTTTCAACCTAATTTTAGTTCTTCAAAATTCTCGTTTAGTGTAATCTCTGAAGACCAACTTTTTAAAGCAATTTATTCTGTTAAATCTCAAGCTTCTGGAATGGATAATATTTCCATTAGATTTATTAAATTACTTTTTCCTTATATTTCTCAATATCTGCTCTATATTTTTAATAATATTATTACTAAATCTTATTTTCCTAGTTGTTGGAAGTTAGCTAAAATTACTCCATTGCCAAAAACTAAGAATGTTAATATGATGTCTGATTTAAGACCAATTAGTGCGTTATCTTCTATCTCTAAAATTTTAGAAATTATTATTAAAAATCAAATCACAAGTTTATTGCTGGAAAATGACTTACTTTCGGATTATCAATCAGCATACAGACCAATGCATAGCACCACCTCTGCTTTGCTCAACATTACTGACGATATTCGGCGTAATATTGATTCTAATAAATTTACCGCATTAGCACTCTTGGATTTTTCTAAAGCGTTTGACTCAATAAATCATTATAAACTTTGTGTTAAATTGTCGTCGTTTTTTAACTTCTCAGGATCTGCATGTAGATTTATTTATTCATACTTAAGTTGTAGATCACAGCTTGTTGAAATTAATGGAATATTTTCTGATATTATGGAGCTAAGTTGTGGAGTTCCACAAGGTTCAGTTCTTGGTCCGTTACTGTTTTCGTTGTACATTAATGATATTTCTACTTGCTTTAGATTTTCAAAATTTCATCTCTATGCTGATGACTTGCAGGTTTATAATTATAGTGAAATATCGAATAAAGATGTTTGTATAACAAACTTAAACAGTGATTTATTAAGAATTGTAGAATGGTCGATACAAAATAATTTATTACTTAATGCAAAGAAAACTCAAGCTATTATAATTTATAAACGAAAGTTGAACAAGAATGATTTCCAAAATTTGATTCTGGGTAATGAGTTAATAACTTACTCGGATACAGTTAGGAACTTAGGACTCATTATGAATTCAACTTTGACTTGGGACGAACATATTGATAAAATGTGTAGTCAAGTGTATAGTATTTTGCGCTCTTTTTGGAAATTGACTGATTTTGCAAATTCTAGACTGCGACATAAATTATTTATGGCTTATGTTTTACCACATTTATTGTACTGTGATGTTGTATTGTTCGGTATGTATGGCTACTGTATGGATAGAATAAAATCTCTGTTCAATGCATGCGTTAGATATGTTTTCTCACTTCGAAAATTTGACCATATTTCTATGGTTAGCCATCTACTACTTGGTTGTGATATTAAAAATTATTTCGATTTTCGAACCTGCGTCTATATTCATAAACTTTTGCTTATTAAGAAACCTTCTTATTTGTATAATAAAATAAAGTTTTCTAATTCTGATCGCACACAGCATATTATATTACCGCATAATAACCATCGTATATTTCATTCTTCATTTTCTGTTCTCGGAATGAGTATGTTTAATAAATTACCCTTGTCGGTTCGCTTAAGTGATACGCAGCAAAAATTTATAAATAATTATAAAAAGTTTTTAGGATTTGAAATCCACTTTTGAAGTTTTTGCATTGCATTTATTGTTTTCCGTAATCTAATTTTTGTTGTATTTTCCTACCAAAAAAAAAAAAAAAAAAAAAAAAAAAAAAAAAAATACCTTATGTTTATTATTACAATATTATCATTATTTAATTTTTAAATTTAAATTATTATTTTTATATTATTTTCAATGTATGTATTGTAAATATTTGTATTATATTCTTAATTTTGTATGTATTTTAATGTTTTGGGTTATTTTGTAAATAAAAGCTTCCTAGCTTAATTACATTTATAATAAATAAATAAATAAAAATAAAATAAATAAATAAAAGTTTTGGTACCATTGCGACGTTATTAGTCAACAAAACTTAGATTGTGATATATCAAAAGACGCAGAAAAAAATCTGAGACGGTTGACGGTGGCGTTTTGCTAAATTTGAAGTATTAACCGAAAAAATTGCAAAAAACGAAATTCCTTTGGTAAAAAAAAAGAAAGCAAAGTAAAGAACCAATCTGTAAATTTTATTGATTTTATTCCTAATTAGTTTTACCAGAATACAACAGATGTCGCTAGTTTCCACGCACAGTAATAAAACTCAGTATTGTTTTCAAATGTTTCGATGTATATCTATTTACGTACATATGTATGTATATGGAAGATAAAAGCAAAAGGACGTTATCGATGTACAGCGTGAAACTAACAATATTTCGTAGTGGTGTGTATGAAATTGAGATGATTTTCTTTCAATCTTTATAAATACAATAATGTGTTTGTATTTTATTTGCTAGAGAATGAAAAGATAAGTATTTTACTGAAATATGAATGCATCATAACCAGTGTTGTGCCTGTTTTTTACGTTACGTAATATACTCGGTTTTTTACATGTAAAATACGTATTTTACACATAACAATTTTTTACAAAATGTAAAATACAAAAACTATTCGTAACTAATTCAAAATTACTTATAGTTCATAATCTCAATTCTTACGTATCTATAAAAAGAAAATTGGATATAGGTATGATGTAAAATGAGAATTGAACTTTAAATAATTGAATTGAATTGAATTTATTTATAATTCTTCTAATTTATTAATTATAATTAAAAGTAAAATATTTGTAGAAAAATATAAATATGTACAATTATTTTTTTTTTAAAGAAAATATGGTTTGTTTCTCAGCTGCTAACTTATTTTTTTAGAATAGAAAAACAAAATCCACAACACTATGGGATTGAAGTGTAAAACGATTAATCATCGAACTCATTCAATATTAATGCTATAACATTTTAATGTTATCGGTTACAAAAATTGTTTAGATGATTACGAGAAATCATTACCATCTTTCGACAAGATTATTTAACTTGACACAGACAGAGACATCTGTAGTGCAATTGGTTCTCTATCGATTATTGCTTAAAATAAAGCCCCAGCTACAATGCATCCGCTCCGCTCCGTTCCGCTTTTCCGTAAAAATTTAAATATGACATGTTGTATAAAATTTCTATTGAAAACGGAAAGGTTAGTTACAATGGGGCGGAGAAGACGGGCCGTTTTTTTTAAAAAATTAAAATTTTACGGAAGAGCAGAAAGCATAACCTCAACAACTAATTGACAGAAGAGATTGACAGAGGAAATTAAAAAAATCCTCGAATTATATGAAAAGAGTAATAACTACTACATGGACATCAAAATAAAATCAAAAATTTGGAATAATTTAAACGAATTATTTATATTTGATGTGTATGTATATACATGTTAATAATTTTTAATTTTAATTTAAAGAACTGGGACGCACAAAGTATACTACTAATATCTTTTTGTATTACAGCAAAAAACTTGCGACAAAACTCTCCATATAATGGATATGCTAATGGAATGCCCACGAGAGAAATTTTGAGTTCACTCGTTGAGATAAATAACTATAATAAAATAAGCATTATGTATTTAATAAAAATTGACATATTTGCAATCCATTTTTATATTTTTTATTATTTACGACAATGTGAGTCCCAATGTGCCGCCCCGGTGGCAAAGTGGTTAGCATGCTTGCTCCAGCGACCGGAGGTCCCGGGTTCGATTCCCGGCGGTGACAATGAAAAAAATTCACGGCTGGTTTAGGATCAATGAATTAATCACTCATTATCCGAAATGAAAATATGATTACGAAACCTCATGTGAGGCGGCCAAAACCCTTGATGGGATATAGTGCCAGAGAGAGAGAGAGAGAGTCCCAATCTTGCTTCAAAATGAATTGGCTCACGAATTTTTTTTTATCAAATGTTCTTGAAGTAGTCCAAGTAACATTTCATACACTTCCCGTGGTATTCTTGTTTGGGAGAAAAACTCCTTTGAGTCTAATTCCTTTATTCGTAAAAATGTTGTGTTGTGATATCCAGCGCTCTTTCTATATATATTTAAAGTTCGTACCATAACCATCGCCTCGTTTTAATTGTTTTTCGATATTTTATGTAAAAAATATACAAATCACAGAGCAACTCTAAAATTTCAGAATCCTCCATGACGTTTTGTTTACTTTGATTTAAATGTGATTTTGACAAGCGGAACGGATACATTGTAGCTAGCGAACGGAAAAGATGGAACGGTAACAATTTTAGAAAAACGGAACGGAGCGGATGCATTGTAGCTGAGGCTTTAGACTGTGTCCGAATTGTGTGATAAATATTTTTTAGTACAAACATTGTGAAAATATCGAAGACACATGAATTATCATAGGCTATGGGCATAGTAATTTTTGACAGATAAGTGATAATTTAATCGGATGGAAATTATCGAATGTACTTGTTTAGGGCATTGATTATGATTATAAGCTGTTTAATATTTAAAAGAAATGTATTTAAGGTTAAATATTCAACAATATCATTGTATTTCGGTTTTTAATAATACAATACAAAGTTAAAATTAAATAAATATAACTGGATTTATGATTTCAAGTGTTTTTAACAATTTATAACTTAATCTTAATCTTATAATGATTAAATTCAATATTTTCAAATCAAAATAAAATTAAATGGCAGGAATTTTTATCAAAAAAATGATCAAACAATTCGGGCAGCAAAACGAGAAAAATTTTCCCAACAGGCAAAATTTTTCACATTAGTGTCAAATATTTTTGTTACAAAATATTTATCACTCAATTCGGACACAGTCAGTTAGATAATGGGGTATATACTCGGGTAGCAAGCAAATAATTTGCTACCCAAAATCCTGGCTATTCAATTTTACCAAGGAAATTTGAATTTCAAATTATGTTCTGCAAAAATTTTTGTTTTTTTTGCGATTACACGGTAAATTATGCGGTTTCAAAAAATGAACAGCAAATTTTTATGATGTTTTGTTGTGCAATTGCAGAACTAAACAAAAATTGTATAAAGAAGTATAATATGAATTTCAAATTTACTTGGTAAAATTGATTGAGTGGCCAGGATTTCAGCTAGCAAATTGATTTTAATTAATTCTTCCGAAATTTATAAAGAAAACAAATAAAATTAATTAATTTGAGTACAATCCGAGTAAATGCAGTTAACCATTTTCAAGGAATACTACTCCAGATACTACTCCAGCAAAGTGATCATCGACCTCACTATGTTTTTATGTTCGATCTATCAAATGCCAATATTCATAACGAATTTTTTGCCGAAACAACGTCCAGTTTTTTTGTAATGAAAACTTCTTTAGTACCGGGGCGAAAATGCGACAGTTTTGTTGTTATTTTTTTTTAACTGGTAAAACTGCTGTGGCTATTCAATGCCTTCTAAACTACTGAACTGTAGGCATTGGGCTATTGATGGGACAACGATACACACTGCACTAAAAATAAATCTTTCTAAGTTGCTTCCTTTGTCAATTGAAGTGGCACATCTATATAGATCACTGTTTAAATACGTTCGCGTTTTGATTATCGATGAAATCAGTATGATTGGAGCCGAGTTGTTGTCTCAAATAGATTCGAGATTAAAGCAAATCACCGGTAATCACTCTCAAGACAATTTTGGAGGATTAGATTTAATTTTGATTGGCGATCTACGTCAACTACCGCCGGTTCGCACTCCTCCGATTTACAAACAAATCAACGACAAATAGCAGGTCCAACACTATGGCGAGGATGGAAATTCTTTGAACTCAGCGAAGTGATGCGACAAGCCAACCAAAAAATTTCAACAATATTAACAAAAATTGGGGATGGACAGCTGTTATATGAGAACGAGTTGGAACTAATTGAATCACGATTTTACTCCGAAGAAGCGGCTGATAGAATTTGTCCACACGGTATACGATTGTTCTTCGATAACCATTCAGTTACTGAATACAATAATAAAGTTTTAAATTCTGATTTTGATGAATCATCGCACTATCACGAGTAACATCGATTCAAGAGTTACATATTATTCCGAGAAAAAAAAATGATAAAAAATTGTATGATGGTCGAAGAGCAACAGTATTCACACTGGAATTGCTAGCTGAATTTCAAAGGCTGTACCTGAATAGACTTGAAACTATTGAGAAATTATTATTTGATTTCATAAATAGGAGGAAAGGATTGTCACTATTTACCTTGAACTGCCAAAGTTTACGTGCTCATGTAGATGATCTTCAATTAGACAAAATATCATCGTCGTCGAATTTTCTGATTTTTCCGGAGACGTGGGTGGATAATGACAACATTGTAGAGATTCCAAATTTCGATATTGTCGTTCAATATAAAAGGGCAGGTGGCGTTGCAATCTTCTATATAATGTTAATGATGGAACCCGTGTTGTCACCCCACAAATTGACATCAATGCACTTCAACAGGAATCCTTGTCGGTTCAGGTTTGTAAAGTGGGAGAAATATGTGCTTGCGAAAGCAGATTAGACCATGACACAATTGTAGTTATTGTGGCGATTTACATTTCTACCAACCAATCGATGGAAAATATTATTCAATTTATCCACGAGAATTTGATAAAGTATACGCCAAAAGTATCGCGGATTCTGAAAAAAAAAAATTATGATAAAATTCCAATGATTTTGAGTGGGGATTTCAATGTGAATTTTGCATTAGATACTGCGCTCTCTTTGATTCAATTCCTCAATACAGGATTAAATTTAAAAATGTGCAGCAGTCGTACTGAATCAACAACCCGATCAAAAACACTGTTATCGACGCAGTCTTTCAACGATATGTTGATAGAACTCAAACTAGAGTATTCGTGTAATATTTTAGTTACCATAAACCACTCGTGTCATTCGTCAAAATAGAAAACATGGAGTCGGAAAACGGAAAACACGGAATGTCGTACCAATTATGAAAGGTTATTTAATTTTGAATAATAATCCGTTTAAATTGGGTCGAAACAACGCCCGGTTTTCGTGTAATTGGTTTAAAATGATCGGTTCTTTTTTACCAGGACAAATGCACAGTTAAATTTTTTTTTTGTTTCAAATCATGGGTATATTGTACCACCCCATTTAATTTTCCGTGTATTCAAAACATCCTCTGTACACAACAGTTGGGCCCTGCAGTCATCCATGGATGACACACACTGAACACACTTTTTCATATATACCCGCAGTTATCCAACCCCGCAAACGTCTCAACCTCACTGCCCGGGAAGTGATTTTCTATCAGAAGATTAAGAGTCTCTTCATTAGAAACCGTCCATTCGCTATCTGGTTTAATCAGATAGCCTGGAACAGCCGAACTGGTAGAGGGAATTTTTCTTAGTCTAGTCATTCTATTATATAAGAGCCTCCACGAATTCGTTTGCGTCTTCCTTGTCTCACTTTTATATTCTCTGAGGCATTCCTTTTAGAAGTCCCAGTTTTAGCTTTCTTTCGATAGTTTCGCTCTATTGAAAGTAGACCCGCTGACTTTGCGGCACTTCCTAAGTGCCGAGGTCCACCAAACAGGTTTTAGCTTGCCCTCAGCTTTGTTAATGGGCGGGCTTCCATCGTAGAGGTATTGCAAGCCCTAGTAAGAATATCCACCATTGAATCCAGATCATGTCGGGGAGTCCTGGAACTCTGGATGGATATACATATCTATATTAGTGCCATACCGTCCTTCTGCTTAGCTTAAACGTTAGATAGCGATGGTCAGAGAAGGAATGTTCCTTTGCCACCCTCCATTCCCTGAACATAGGTGAGTAACTGTTAGGATTAATGGTTTTATAGGTGAGGATTAATGGTTTTTATGGTTTGAAAGGTCAATCTGAAAATTAAAATCTGAAGTTTTGAGTTTTTTAAATAATAGGTAATCGAGTATTTTGCAATTATGCTCTAACCGTTTTCCACTCAATAATAATGAAGTTTATCTGAAAACCGCATTAGAAGAAACCTGATAATTCAAAAATTTTGAACTTCGATATTTTACCCATCAGATAAATCTGGCCACCGAAGTAATACAGGTAACACGAGAACGTACGTAAAAAGTTATATTTAAAATCGATTTTCAAGGCCACAAAGCATATGAAAAGAAAATTGCGTTATACAAAAATTTTCCACCAAATTAACAAATATTATTTTGGGTATCATGTTTCCTCGAAGGGAAATAACTTTAATTTTTATTAAAGAAAAACAAACAAAAACTCCGACATACGTTCATAGAGGGAAAATCAGTTTTCGAATAGAAGGGAAAACAGAGCAAAACAAAAAAACAAAAGAATAAAAATTGGTACGTGATTTACATTAAATTCCATTTAATTTTTGCTTCATCGAATGGCCCCCCAATATTGGTATCGGTATTAAATACGGTACCCCATATCTAGATGGTGGAAATGTTTGTGTAAAACAAAAATCGGAAAAATGGGAAAATCATTTCGTTTGATTGCGTAGATAAATTATTATTCTATTGGCAATGGAAAACCAATAAAACGATATATTTAGAAATAGTAACGTATTAAGACGGCTATTAATAAACATTCAGTGGAGTTGTGGTCAGCTTTGGCTTTGTAAATACCATCACGCACCTTGTCACAATAACAATAATTCTAGCCTTGACTTTATGCTGTTCATCCGATAATGATAGCTAACCCAGATGCTTATGTTTCGAACTTGAAACATATTTTAAATCAATTTTAATTTTTAATCAATTTTTTGTAATTTTAATTTTTTTCGATGTACTAAAAAATTTCCATTAGCTTTTCTCTTATGTGTATATGTTAATTTTAATTTTCATTATGTGTGCACATACGAGTAATCAAAATGTACATGTTAAACCAAACCCTGCCAATCTGTAGAATGGGTGTAATGGTGCAGTATACGTTCGTGTAACGTGGGCCGGTAAGGTGTTGACGACAACAAAGCAAAACACTATGCTTGAGTATTTTTATATCAACACATCACATCATCATCATCATCATCATCAACATCATCACCATTTTCATAATACATTATTATTTATTTTATAATCTGGTTAAAGCGGATAGTAAATTTGACTTCTCTCGATATAATCAGGGTGTGCAACTGGTTGAAACCTATTTAACTTTATGTAGTTCTTTGAGAGTCCTTTGCTATCGTTCATAGAGAATTAAAAGAGATGCTTGAAATCGCAGAAATCAAAATCCCGGAAGTCAAAATCACCGAAAATAAAAATCCAGGAAATATAAATTTCGGAAATCTAAATCCAAAGATTTTAAATAGATTGACTTCAAAGCCAATTGAGGTGAAACTCAGTTTGTTTGTGCAATGAAAATGAAATTTTGTATGAGTTTCAAATGCAGATTTGGAATATTGACAATTTTCATGTAACTACACCATTTCTCAACCGATTGGAAAGGTTGGAATTTGGAAAGGTTTTTGGAAAATGATTAATTTAAATTAAACCAACCAATTCTTACGCACTTTTATCATTTTCAGAACCACACCTGAGTTCTGAAAATGATAAAAGTGCATAGGAATTAATCATTTGTTAAGCGATTGGAATCGATTTTTTTTTTCCGAAAAATTTACAATTTTTTTTTTGGAAAATATCAAAAATTACAATAAATTAACAATTTCTTTTTTCAACATAAAATACTATAATGCATTAGTTTGATAACAATATATTGTAACATAATATAGAAATTAATAAATCAATTAACTAACAACAATCAATCAATCAATCAGAGAACAATACGGGTAACTTTAAATTGCTGAAAAACTCCGCAAACGATAAATATTTCACCTTTTATTTAACGATACCCAGTGGATGGAGATATCAACTTAATTTCTTCAGTAAAAGTTCAAGCAATTCATGGGAAAGTGACCTATTGATTTGGACATTTCTGTGATTATGGTGTTTGGAGATATGTAGGGTTTTGTCGACCCCCTCCTTAAAATTTTCAGAATTTTTTAATATTTTCTACTCTAAAATTGTGGTTATTAGGCTTTTTTTAAATATAATTAAAAAACATCTCCTGGATTAAGCCTATTTGTTTTGTATTTATTGTGTTATCAATAATTTACAATAATAAGTCGTCGACGTTTCGGATATTATTTATATCCATTTTCAGGACGGAGAAAAACAAATTAACTAAAAATTGATAGACTATATAATTAAAGTTATATAAACCAAAAAAAAAAATTAAAACTTACCAAAATAGAACAAATAATATATATATATATATATATATATAGTTATATATATAAAATATATATATATATATATATATAAAGTCTAAAGTCTACAGAAATAAGCCAGCAACTATTCCAGTTTTGGAAGACAACATTTCCGAAGAAATTCGGGCTATTCCGGCCGAAATGCTCGAAAAAGTTGCCCAAAATTGGACTTTCCGAATGGACCACCTAAGACGCAGCCGCGGTCAACATTTAAATGAAATTATCTTCAAAAAGTAAATGTCATGGACCAATCTAACGTTTCAAATAAAGAACCGATGAGATTTTGCAAATTTTATGCGTTTTTTTAAAAAAAAAAGTTCTCAAGCTCTTAAAAAATCACCCGTTATATATATATATATATATATATATATATATATATATATATATATATATATATATATATATATATATAAAACAAAGTCGGGTTAGTTACACCATTTATAACTGAAGAACGGCTGGACCGATTTTTATGATCTTTCTTTTGTTGGATTTGACTCCGTTCCGAATAGCATATTAAAACATTGGAAAAATTCACCAAAAAAAAAGTTATCAAGAAAATTCATTTTCTCATATATTAAGTACATTTTGTTTTTCTTTATTTTGTTCGTCTCAATACAGTGGTGATTTAGGAAAAAAGAAAAGTCGGAAAAACTCAAAAGAGAAGCCCCAAAAATCTAATAAAAAAAATCTTTTTTTATATGAATTTTGTAGGTGTAGTTTGTATGTGACGAGTGGTGCAGTGGTTAAAGCTTCGGCGCTTGGACCGCAAGGTACTGGATACGAATCCGACTGGAGGCTGCAAGCACATTTCTTTTTTATTTTTATCCATTTTTTTTATTTTATCTACTTAGCTATATAATTCTTGATGGAAATGTAGAATTATTTTTCCTCGATGCGCCCAGTGGAACTGGGAAGGCATTCCTCATATCATTGATTTTGGCCACTGTTCGTGCGAGATCCAATATTGCTGTAGCAGTTGCTCAGCGTTGAAATTGTCGTTAGACCTTCAATCGGCTGAAAACCCGACATGCAACATTGCGAAACATTCAACAATGGCGAAAGTTTTGGTAGCAAGTAAAATCATCATCGATTATGAATGTACAATGGCGTACAAATGCGCATTTGAAGCATTCAATCGAACTATGAAAGATCTATGCAATGACTCAAGATGTTTTGGAGGCGCAATGATTTAACTGTCGGGCAATTTCCGTCAAAAAATACCAGTGATTCCAAGATTGACCGCTGTCGATGAAATAAACGCTTGCCTCAAATCATCGACTCAGCGTGGCGCTATGTGATGAAACTTCAGCTGGCGACAAACATGCGAGTTACATTGTTAAACCAGAGACAACTTAACAGAGATATTCCATTCTATGTAAACGTAAAAATTTAAACTGCGAGTTCATTACGTATACGCAGTTTAACGAAAAATGACAGATACAACGATGACATTGGAATTGTCAGAAATATATTTTGTTTTCATTTTTTAGCTCGAACGAAAAATTTAATTTGATTGTCTGTGGTTAAACGATCCATCTGCCGAAGATTTCTCCAAGCAATTGCTGACTATCGGTAATGGCCGTGTTCCGGTCGACGAATCAATTTTGCCTCAACGAAGGACGAGCTCATCAACAAAGTGTTCCCGAACAATATTACTAACCACAAAAATTACAATTGGGTGAGTGAACGAGTAATTCTTGCGGCAAAGAACAAAAATGGGGATCACTTAAATTTCACAATTCAAAATCTAATCGTCGGTCCACTTCATTCCTTCAAATCTATCGACTGCGTGACAAACAAAGACGAATCAACCAACTGTTCAACTGAATTTTTAAACTCATTGGATCTGGCTGGCTTGCCACCGCACAATTTACAACTGAAAGTTGGTGTGTTGCTGGTAATCATCATGCTACGAAACCTGAATCAACCAAAACTATATAACGGAACGCGTTTTATTTTGAAAAATCTCAAGGAAAGTTCAAAGGTGAGGAAGTTCTCATTCCGAGAATTCTGATGATCCCAACCGACATGCCATTTGAGTTTAAATGAATTCAATTTCCGATTCGTCTTGCATTCGCCATGACGATCAACAAATCCCAAGGCCAATCCTTGAGTGTTTGTGGCCTGAATCTAGAAAATGAATGTTTTTCTCACGGCTAATTGTACATAGCATGTTCACGTGTCGGCAAACCATGAGCTTTGTTCGTTCTCGCACCTGACAATAAAACAAAAAATGTCGTATATCACATAATGCTTTACTGAAGGGAATCGACCCTATTGCAACCTACTCAAGAAATAGTTTAAAAGAAAGTAGTGCAACAATGCTACGCGAATCATTTCGAATCAATTCAATAAAACGAACGCCTTGCTACCACGTGAATTACATTCATTTCAATGTAATTAAAATATATTTCATTTTGATTGAATTTAATTAATTTGGAGTGTTCATTTTATCCGTCCTGGAGGTCTCGGGTTCAATTCCCGGTAGTGACAAGGAAAAAATTGTACGGCTGGTTTAGGATCAATGGATTAATCACTCATTAGTCATTATCCGAAATGAAAATATGATTATTAAACCTCATTTAAGGCAGCCAATTCTCTTGATGGGATATAGTGCCAGAGAGAGAGAGAGAGAAATTCATTTAATCTTAATAAAAAAACTCAATTTAATTAAGCTATAATAACTTTAAACAGCATTTATTGATTTTGAGGCGGTACGAAGTTCGCCGGGTCAGCTAGTATGGAATAAAATTATATGTTTAAACATCGTAAACATGCACCAATGATAGGTTAAAACATCGTAGCCGTTAACATATTATGAATAGAAAATAATAGATCTTATTTCTATAACAATTGTAAACACAATTGTGTGTGAATTATCATAAGTGCTGAACAAGCGCATGGGTTTTATAGTTTGTTAGTGTAAAACAACCATGGAATTTTGTATATAAACCGAATAATTAAAATAAATGAGTTAGATTTTTTCAACAATTCAAAGTCTCTACATAAAAGATTAGTGGCCAAGCTCTGACCTACGGGAAGCGCATTAATCTCAAATAAAGTTCAATACACATCTATTTGAACCACACTCAACTAACATCTAAGTTGAATAATCAGAGTGCAAATTCGGCAGTACATCTAAAGGCCGAATGCAAACATTATATCTTGTGTGGACGTGGGTTTATGTGGGTTGTGTGGTTATGGGTGTGGTGGGAGTAACGGTATGGGGGGTGGAGGTGGTGGAATAATCAGGTGTTTTGGATTTGGTGTGGGAATTTGAAATTTGAGGGTTTGTGTGGGTAGTGTGTGTTGGGAGTGATTATGGAGGTGTTAAAGGGTGATGGGTGGTGCGGGTAGTGAGATGGGTTTTGGGGGTTTAAATTGGATAGTGGGTGGGGGTGATAATAATGTTTATTTGTGGTGGTTTGCTGTTGATTGGGAACGGTTGGGCTGGGTGTAAATGGGGTTAGGTGGGTGTTGGTGTGGGTGGATGTGGGTAGATGTTATATATAAAATACGCAAGTTACACTGCATAGAACCCTTTATAGGCAACAAAAATGCTTATAGAGTTCGGTTCCGAACCTTTCCCGTCTTTTTTTTGTTTCTCGTGTTTTTTTGTATTTCAATTTCAATTTTATTTTTGTAGTTGTTGTAACAATTACCAAATAATTAACCTTAATAATTATAATTGTATTACTTAATAATACACATTCGGAATCGCTGACTGTTCTAAGTGAAAAGTTTTTTTTAATAAAAAAGTGTAGTGCAGTAGTGTTGTAGTAAAAATATTGCTGATTGTTAAATTTTTTTGTTAAACAAACTGTGTACATATTAATAATGTCGATCTAAAGTAAGTGCATTAACTGTGAAATAATAATCGTTGATGAATGGTTTTTTTCATGCAGCGGTTACTTATGTAACAACGTTATAGACTACAGATGTGCGACTAGTAACGCAACTAAATTGCTGAAAAAATTTCCAAATGATTTACGGAAAGGTATGAAATTAGTGAGGGATGTGCCTGGTTTGCAGTGGTTCTGTAGTAAATGTGAAAACGGATTGAATAACATCCTATCCAAAATCGATAAATCACTCAAAAAAATTGAGAAATCAGATGAGACCATAATCGATAATGTTCTAAAAAGAATGAATCAATTAGAAGAGACATTAACAACAGTGGTTCATGCCTTGTCCCAATCTGCTGTTTAACCAGAAGAAAATCGGGCCACAAGATCTATGTCCGAAGCCTCAAGCCAGACCGAAACACCAAGTATAGTGAACCAATCGATATCAACACTAACATCACCGTCAGCCATCCAAAACCGACAAATTATAGATCATTTAAAGCCAATACGAAATAATAATCTACCTGGAGCATCACAATCGACTATACCTGTCCCTAATATTAAAACTACTGCCAATGACGTAGAATTAATGGATGAGTTCTCGATCCGAGTGGCACAACCCAGAAAGTGGTTTTTCGTTAGCCGAATATATAATTCAGTGCCGGATGAACAGTTCCGCAAACTAATGACAAAGATCGCGAATACTGACGATCTGTTTGCCCAACGCATGGTCCGGAAGCAAGCTTTGGAATGAACTATGATTACGTATCATATAAAATCAATATTCCAGGTGAAGTTTTTCAAAGCACTATCAACTCTACTCATGCCATCTGTTTTGGGGCTGAAGCACTCCCTGCTCTCTCGCGGTTTACTTTTCCGTCTTACTTTACGCATCGTCTGCCAAATCGAAGACGTATGCTATAGGGCCGATTTAAGTTACCATCTGCGCATTGCATAGCTCCATGCCAGCCTATACTGGACATGGAAGATGGGTTGGCCCATGAGTTTTGCACGCCGATAGGGGGTCGTAGTTGTGTTCCTTTAAATCACAGATCGTGATCTGTTGATGAAAATCGGGATGAAAATCCCTATTGGAATTCGAACTCGGTACCTCCTGATCCAAACACCAAAGCTTTAAACACTGTGCCATTTGGTCGGTTTACTTTCTTATCCTCTTCTTTCTGATAAAAGGATTTTTTAGCCTTAGGAGCTTTTTCATATTTAAATATGTATTTTGAAAAATTTATCATTTACAACAAAAATGATTATTAACTAAAAGATTCTAAATTAATTTTGCAAAAGTGCCAGTCCAAATCAGTTTTCCAAACTTTAAGCGCAGATGACAGTTAAAAAAACAATTTTCATCAAAAATTTGGCTTTGTGTTGGCTGTAACCGGAAATTTGCAAACATTTTGAAAAGCATATTAGTTGCAAAAAACGGTTATGATTTAAAAATTTTAAATTAATTTTGCAACAATACCGTTATCCCAAATTTAAGCCGAAATGACGATTTTGACAAAAAATCGTTTTTCAAAAAAGATTCGGATTCTGCACTGCCCTGATAGTTTGATTGATCGAGATGAAACTTCGTAGCTAAGCTTTTCCCAAAAATTGGGAGATCCCACTGAATTTCAGCTTCCATAGTAGCTTTTTCGGTTTTCCACCGGAAGGGTGAAGCTGTTAGGAGATTTCTCCGTCCACCGGAGGTCCACCGTCCGCCTCGTAATTCCAGGTGAAATTTAAAATATGATCTGAAATTTTAATGGGTTTGTCGTAAATGATATATATTTTCAAAAATATTTGCAAAAACGGAAAATGCTCCCAGGCAATCTTTACTTTTTTTGCAAACATTTTAGAAAATATATGTCATTTACGACTTAAAATGAAAAGTTTGTAAATTAAATTTCAGATCATATTTTAAATTTTAACGGGGATGACGATTCGGGTGGTGGACAGCCGTCGTAAGAGCTGTTAAATTTTTTCCAGTGAAGATTAAATTTTTGCAAGGGTTGATATGGTTGGTTTTCTGAAATCTAAGCAGGTGTAATTATTTTTCATTTAACAAGGCAAATTCTACCATAAATCCGTTAAGATAATTTTTTTGCTTTAGAAGTTATGTGTTGTGTATTTGAGATATTTGTGTTGGAAACAAACAATTACACTTCTCCGTTTTTTCACTCAAAATCAGTGAGCGGATTTGTAATGAGGCGACTGAGGCAAGAAGAACGGGTTCGGGGAGTACTGTGAAAATAGAGACAGGTTTGTTTTCAATTTTTTCCTTTATCACTATAATATGGAGGGGGGGGGGGGGGGGGAGGGGATTGGGGTTTTGGCGGCACTACACAGTTGTAGTTGTAATCCTCTCTCAGTTTTAAGTCCATTGGCGAGTTTTATTTTTTAATCTTTCACGTTGAACCGCTACTTGATTGTCTGTAGTTGGCCACGGATGTTGCCATTTACACTTTTACTTATGCCTTTTGTGGGCTTGATTCGGCTAACTAAGCAATCTTTTGCACTGTGTTTTCGGGCATACCTTTGACTGTGGTGAAAGTCTTAGCTGTTTTGCATTGAGGTATTAATCTTGTTTTCGTTTTCAGTGGTTCTTTGCAACCCACGCGTTGATTGATTGATTGCAATGTATGACCAAGCAATTTAGTGAGACTCCCGAATGACGTCGGGCCCGCCATACACCTTTTTACATTTAACAAGATGGAAGGATAGGATAGGAATGTTAAATATGACCGAATCGACCCGGTTACAGACACCTAAGTAGTCATTAGTTAGTAAATTGTTAGTTATAAATATAATGTAAGGCGGGTTAGCACAAGACAGCACAATAATTTTTGATTTTTTTTTTGGCAATACATATTCAACAATCAGCATCCTAAAAGAAATTTATAATTAATTAAGCTGCCTTCTTAATGGTAAATTTCCTGAAATAAAGCGTCATTATTATGAGTTACATATTAATTATTCAGAATCGTACGGTATAATAAAATAAAATAAATGTAATGTAATGATTGTATTAACTAAATTAATGTTTTTTCTGTTACAACAAGTTAAATCAAAATAAAATAAATTGCATCCAGAGACCACCAAATATAGTAGTATCAAAGCAGGAAAGGAGCGCACAACTTTTCTATCTTCCACGAATAGAATCTATGTGAATTTGTTGATTTGTCACTTGTCCTTGCCATCGCTAATCTAGTACAAATATTTTTATTTTTAAAATTTACGAAATCAAATAACAGCTAATTTGGAATCTATAAGGTAATATATCAATAGTGAATGTTTGGTACAGTTTAAGGATCCCCAATACCTAAACAAATTAAACCAGAATTAAATAAAACTATTGAACTATAATCAAGAATCTGTTAACGCTTGGGGTATAAAATAAACGATTAAATAAATATTAAATTAAGGCATTTGAAAACACACTATGGTCGTCAACTAAATTATATCAATAAATTTACAACAGTATTAAATAAATTATAAATCATAAAATGAACAGCATAATTATGTATCCAACCTATAACAAGCTAACCAAAACCTTTACCAATAAACAGTCTCCCTCCCGAACAACCTACAAAATAATTTAATTGGAGAAAAGCTATGATCCCCAAAAAACTATCTAAGCTATACACAGCAATATTTAACTGCATTTCAAATTTACTCTGTAGCCTGAAATATTAAATTCATTAGTAAACCCAAAAGCCAATATGTATGATTCCTATGTTGTCTGCTCTTGTGACTTTTAAATCAAAATTTTATTTTTAATTAGAAAGTACTACAAGTTCAAAGATTTTTTGTAATCAAAAATTTTCATTAGAACTGAATAAATTAGCTTAATTAATAATATACACCTGATAAACCTCGATAACTCTAAATTGCTAGGAAGGAATATTTCTTAAAACTAGCCAATCTCCAAAATTAAACTGTGGAAGGAACCAATTTTTTTTTGAATAATTACAGTTGTAAAAATAATGTATCAAGAAAAATGTATAATGTTTATCCAGGAGTACTCGATACTCTTTCTTTAAAATTCTGGATCTTACTTTACTCTAAAATTTTGCGGGACTTACATAATACACCACAGCAGGAAACAACAACAAAAACGATATTCTAGTTAGTTAACTAGAATATCTTATCAGCAGTTTCGACATAAAGAAAATTCGACATAAAGTTGGAAATTCGTGCACTTCGTGCACATCAAACGCTAAAATACCATTACAATTTAAACTAAATTTCGTGTCAGCCGTCTACACAATTGCTCCTAGAAGCAAAATGATAGCTAGAGTACCCGTTACGGTAACTAACGGAGAAATTTACATGAAACCTTCGTAATAGAACATCCTATTGAATGCGAAAAAATTAACGATTACCATTTAGAAGTTAACAATATTGAACCTATAAAATTTAAACAAAATTCAATGAACATTACGAACCTTATTCGGACATCTCACTTAAATAGAGAAGAAAAAAAGCACATCGAAAAACTTTTTTTTTTTTTTTTTTTATTTATTATTAATAATAATCATAAAAGTGTAAATGACAACTAATGGATTTAATGTCCTTTAAAAGCTCGTCATTCGCACTTATGAATGGTACAAAACATATATACAGCATATAGTGTCATAGTGACTAAAATTACATTACGCATAATAAACAATAAAATACAAATATATAACAATAACAATATAATTAAATTTAATTAATTAATGATGATTGGTTTTATTAATCACAAATAATCTTTAACTGATGATAGCAGATGAGATTTTATCATTCGTTTAAACATAAAAATATGTACAGCATTCCTAATATTTTCAGGTAATTTATTATAAATATATGGCCCAATAAATGTTAATGATTTTCTGCCATATTCCGTTTTAATTTGGGGGCACTTCAACTGACAGGAACCTCTGGTTGAATAGCCATGACCTCGAAATTCGAATTGTATAGACGCAAGTAAAGATGGGATGTGCAGACACTTAAACATGTAGATCGACACATACATCTCAAAAATTGCTTTAATTGGAAGAATGCCTATAGCAACAGTTCGATAGAGCTCTACAGTAGGAAACAGGTGAGGTAGTTTAAACATTGCTTTACAGCACCTATTTTGTAAAATCTACAATTTATACAGTTTTTCTTTAACGGCTGAGCCAAAAGTAGAAGAGGCGTATGAGAATCGAGTATGAATAAATGAGAAATAAATTGATTTTAACACATGTTGTGGAACAAAATCAGCCAGTTTTCTAATCAAGCAAATAAAAGGGCAAACTTTAATACAAATAGAATTAATATGGTCATCCCACGTCATATGCTTGTCGAGTGTTACGCCAAGGTACTTGAATTTGTCTACTCGCTCTATGGTGCAATTTGCAACTTGAAGTGGTGGTAAATCAATGTGCCGTAGGCGTGGGGAGTGAAAAATTATATATTTCGTTTTGTTAAAATTTACTGATATTTTGTTCAGATTCAGAAAATCTAAAGGTAAAATAATATCATCCCTCATTTGTGACATTGCTACCTGACAATCCCTGGATTCATAAAAGAGGGCCGTATCGTCAGCAAACATTCTAATATCACCCGTGAGCGGTAATTTGGCCATATCATTTACGTAGATTAAGAATAGCAAAGGACCAAGTACACTCCCTTGAGGAACACCACAGTTCACACCTAAAGTGGAGCTTTTAACACCATTTAAAATCACAAACTGCTTTCGATTACTAAGGTAACTTTCTAAAAGTTTGTGTGATAGGCCACGGAAGCCATAAATTTGTAATTTCTGTAGAAGTAAACTGTGATCTATACAATCAAAAGCTTTACGAAGATCAAGAAATAAGCCAGATATATAGTTTTGCCTGTCAAAATTACGATAGATCAAATCAGTAATGTCTGTTAGGGCCAAATCTGTACCAGAACCTTGACGAAAACCATACTGACGAGAATAGAAAAAATTTGATTTATTTAGAAAATCGATCATCCGATTAGCAATAATTTTTTCTAAAATTTTTTCAAATACAGACAAAACTGAAATTGGACGATAATTATTAACTATTTTGGAGTTTCCAGACTTAAAGATTGGCGTCACTTTAGCAATTTTAAGACAATCAAGGTAAACACCGGTTTCCAAAACTACATTAAATAGATCAGATAGTAATTGTGAAAAGATTGGCGAATAATTCTTTAGAACCACACTACGAATGCTATCGTAACCACCACCCTTTGTATTACTGAGAGTTGAAATTAAATTCGATATTTCGCTGCTGGAAGTGGGCGAAAAGAAACATGAATTAATACTAGGCTCCATAGTGTGAAATTTATTTAAATCATCTGAGTCTGGGCCAGAACTATTTGCTGGTACAGAAGAATCAACAAAGTTAACAAAACTGCGATTAAATATATTAACAATAGCAACAAGATCATGATACTCAACATCATTAGAAATAACGGAGTCGATCCTATCATTAGAGTTATTTTCCATGAAATGATTTAACTGTTTCCAGATTTCTTTTTGGCTCAAATTATTAAATAAATTGTTAAAATAACGCTTCTTTGCAAAATATTTTCCATTTTTGATCTTCCTATTTAGCAAATCTAATTCATGTTTCAGTGCTAAATTAGTACTGTTCCTTTTAAAACGTTTCAATGTACGGTTTTTAAGTTTAATTAAATCCCAGAGATCAAGAGTCATCCAAGGACAAACATTTGCATTTTTAATTTTTACATTTAATTCCTTCAATACGGAAAACTGTAGAACAAGTTTATTATACATATCAAATATCCGTTCAAGAGTAGATTCAGGATTTCTGATGTCAAATACGGTAATCATTAAAAAATATTTAAAGGACTGATTAACCTTTTTGTAATTAACGTGTCTTTTCGTTAGTGTCCGAGTAAAATATTTAGGCTTGAAGCGAAATTTAGAGAGTACAAAACTATGATCACTTATGTCGGCTTCAATGGTAAAATTCCGAACTTGCTCAATATTTGAAAGCTACTTACAGAGTGGTCTAAAATATTACGGCTCACAGGTCTAGTAAAGAAAGTATTTGTAACAATCATTGCATGAGCGAGCAAAGTTGTGTTATATTCTGAGATTAAGGTAAAATTTTTATTAACAGGTATGTTAATGTCACCAACTAAAATAAAATCGTGAGTAGATTTATAGTTTCGGAGAAGTTGTTCTAGAAAATCAAGAAACGATGCACTGTCTGAATTCGGAGGCCTATATATTCCGCATATCTTCGTTAGATTAAGCTGCAAAAGTTGAATGCATATATATTGGAATGTTAAAGAACCGTCATCTATACTTATCATGGAGTATGGAATGTCATTCCTAATGAACATAGCAATGCCACCACCAGTTCTATCATCCCTACAAGAGAAAATACTTACGTAGTCTCTAATGTTATAAGAAAATTTATTAGAACTTTGAACAAATGTTTCCGAAACAACTACAATATGTATATCAGTTTTAAGACTCTCTATAAAAAGTAATAACTTATCGAACTTAGCTAGATCGTTCATACCCCAAATATTGATTTGAAGTACAGGGTTATCCAATTCGAGGTTGATAAAGTAGAAATCTGTATACCGACATCTGTCAAAAATAAACGTCAAGTACGCTGTCATTTATTTAGTTGACATTCTGCCATTTAAGAATATGGAGCATTTAACAATCGACCAACGCGTTAAAATTATTAAATCTGCTGATGCTGATTTTTCGAACAAAATTTTCTTCAGTGATGAAGCTCATTTTTCGCTTGGTGGATACGTTAATAAGCAAAACTGTAGAATTTGGGGCTCAGAAAATCCACAATTGATTGTAGAGAAGCCAGTACACCCGGAAAAAGTCACTGTTTGGTGCGCATTGTGGTCTGGTGGTGTGATTGGGCCGTATTTTTTTGAGAACAACCATGGACGAACCGTTACCGTCAATTCTGAGCGCTATGGCCGCATGTTAACCGATTATTTTTTTACGAAAATCGAAGATTATGATCTTGACAATATGTGGTTCCAGCAGGATGGAGCAACCAGTCACGTAACACGAGCAAATCGAGATCTTTTGCAAGAGAAATTTCCTGGACGTTTGATTTCGCGACTGGCTGATGTCAATTGGCCTCCAAGATCTTGTGATTTAACGCCTTTGGATTTCTTTTTGTGGGGCTACGCGAAAGATCGTGTTTACAATCCTCAAACTCTTGACGAATTGAAAGGTAATATTCGTAAGGTAATGGCCGAGATACCGCCCGAAATGTGGCGAAAAGTCATTGAAAATTACCTCAAAAGAATCAAGGCCTGTAAGAAGTCTCGTGGAGGACATTTGAATGATATCTTGTTTAACTAAAAATGGCAAGGATCAATCTGTAAAATGAAATAAAAATTACAATATATTCCGAATATTTTGTGTGTTTTTTTTAAGTTTACTTTATCAAGCTTGAATTGGATAACCCTTTATATTTAGATTAACATAATTTGAACATGATACATCAATATTTGCCGAATAATCATTAACATTTTCTAAGTAAAGGTTGTGGCACTTAAATTTTAATGATTTAAAGCTCATAACCACAATAATAAACATTTAAACTTGCAACCATAAGACAAGTAAAAGTAAGAGGTATTAACAAGAAAGTAATGATAAAAAAACAGAACCATTATCAGAAGATTAATACTAATAAAACCATTACACAAATAATTATTAACAGGAAAAAAATGCATCTTAAAGGAATAATGTAATAATATAATGATAACTACTGTACAATAACTTACTGCGCAGAAGAAATTTATATTATATATCAATATACGGTGAATAATACTAAGCAATAAAATGATGTAGTGTGTTATGCACTTTAAAGTATGCTGAATCCTTATTAAGCGTTTACCACTACAAAATAATGAAAATGAATAAAAAATAAACAAAAACTAAATATAAATAAATAAAAACAAAAACATTTACTTTCTTAAAGTGACAATTAAAACTTTATTTTAAAGTACTATATAGTTTCGAGCGCCTAGGCTCTTTGTCAACTTATAAAAATATTTTGATTTTTCTATCGACTGGTCAGGCTTTTTATAATCAGGTCGTAAATGTGGTTGTATGGCATTTTGTCATTTAACAACAAAGGGTTTCAACATAAAGATTTCAACATAAAGCACATACAAACTCACTCACTACATTAACAACAGAGAGAGAAGAGATATCTAAAAAATACATTGCTATAGAATACAACAGATCAACGATGAATGTTTTGAACAAAATATTCAGAGAATATAATTATGTTTTAGCATACGGCACCTCAAATAGCATTTTACAACGAGCAAACACCATTAAAAACACTCACAATACATGCAATAGTGGAGTGTACAAATTAAATTGTAGCGATTGTGACGCATTTTATATCGGCCAAACAGGTCGAAACTTCAACACAAGGTTCACAGAACATATAAAAGAAATCGGTAAACACAACTGCAAATCTAACTTTGCACAACATCTAAATCAAGAACAACACAATTACACCAGTTACGATCACAATTTAGAAATAGTACATCGTGCGAAAAAAGGAGATAGACTCAACAGGCTTGAAGAATTCAACATATACCAACACAGATTCAACCCTTTGTTGTTAAATGACAAAATGCCATACAACCACATTTACGACCTGATTATAAAAAGCCTGACCAGTCGATAGAAAAATCAAAATATTTTTATAAGTTGACAAAGAGCCTAGGCGCTCGAAACTATATAGTACTTTAAAATAAAGTTTTAATTATCACTTTAAGAAAGTAAATGTTTTTGTTTTTATTTATTTATATTTAAAATCAGTGATAAAAGTAGTGCAAAAATGGATAATACCCATAATCAAACAAAAACTGTATAGTATGATTAAGGTTGATTACAACTAGGGCTAAAAATAGGTAATAAAAAGTAAATAAGCGTTTACAGCTAGACCCGTAAGAGAATGAATTTATAAAAAACAAAATAATATATAGATACTGCTGAATTGCATATAAAATGTCAACATTTAGGTAAACAAATACGTAATAAGAATTCAAGAGTGAATTGTCAAATATGTTTGAAAACGAATTTTTAAAAATAAAAATTGAAATAAAAGTGTTAAAATTAATAGTTACAAAAATAAAACTAAATAAAAAAGTGAATAATAAAACAATAGTTACTATGCTAGTGGTGAAATTAGATGACATCCTTTGGTACGATTGTTGGAGTATCTGCTGCTGCAACGGATGAGTCGTTGGCTGTAAGTAGACGGTTGATGTCATTGAAAGAATAAATATGGTACACTTTCGAATCCGGTGATTTGCGTAAGTAAACTTTGTTGTCTTTACACCATAGAAACTGATACTTAAAGTTAACTTTAATCTCTTTAGCTGCGTTGTACAAGCGAGACTGAAATCTTGTGAGATGATGAAGTATCCAGATTTTATGATTAGGAGGCACCATTGAAAACTCCGCACCAAGTTGATGTAGGTAAATATACTTTCTTTTTCGAAATGCGTTTAATATTGTGTTTTTTAAATCAACGTTATTTAATTTAACAATGTATGAATGTTTCAGCTGTGATGCCGATTCATTATTATGAGCCATTTGTTTCACAGAAATTATATCGTCACTGGCGATAGGAGTGTCGGCTGCACTAATGACCTTAACAATTAGTTTATGGACATCATTAGTGTTTGTTGGAATTCCGCAAACCACAACGTTGGAACTGTTTAATTCTTGGTAACTAATGTCCAGCTGTGCCTCAATTAAATTAAGTTTATTTTCATGAGCATCCACTTTGTTTTCCAGAATAGAGATTCTACGGGTGCAACTATCGGAAGCCTTAGTTAACTTCTGCAATTGGTTAGAACTAATTCAGGAATCTCAAGCTCTTCTTATACTAATTGCGGTGTTCCCCAGGGTTCGGTATTAGGTCCTTTTCTAATCATGATGTATATAAACGACCTACCTGCAGTTATCACTCAATGCAAATATCACCTTTTCGCGGACGACCTGCAAATTTATAGATTTTGTAGGCCCAACGAGATAACAAATTCTATCGGAACTGTTAATTTCGAAATTCAATTGATTACAAAATGGTCTATAGAAAATAATCTGGAACTTAATGCTGGGAAAACCAAATCTATTATTATATCTTCTACAATTCGTGATACGCACAACCTACCTAAAATCAGCGTACTAGGAGAGGAGGTTGATTTCTCTGATTCTGTGAATAATTTAGGCTTAACTTTTGACAAGTGCTTATGCTGGAGTTACCACATCGAAACAGTTTGTAATCGAGTAATTTTTTTATTAAGAATGTTATGGGCTACCACGAAGTGTTTTAATACCAATCTTAGACTCCAATTGGTGAAATCTTACATCCTTCCACATTTTTTGTACGGCGATATTGTCTTCTTTGAATTAAAGAAGAAGTACTTTAATGAACTTCGATTGATATTTAATTCTTGTGTGAGATATGTATATGGGCTAAGAAAGTACGACCACATCTCAAATTTTGCTAATTCATTACTTGGTTGTTCTCTTGCTGAATTCTATGAGTTTCGAGTTTGTTTATACATTTTCAAGTTCTTAAAGTATAAACAACCCACCTATATTGTAGGGAAATTGGTTTCGTCTTCCAATCGTCGCATTCATCTTTTGACTCCGGCTATTAACAAAAGTAATCTGATGAATTCATCATTTTTTGTGAGGGGAGTTAGCATGTGGAATTCGTTAAGTAATAACGTTAAAAAATCTAAATCCCCTGCCGTGTTTCGGAAAAAATACTTTTCTTCACCTTAATAATATCAAAATTCTATTTTTTTGCCAATTTCAAGTTGATGAATCGCTAAAATGTTGCTGCACACCTATAGGTTAATTCAATTAATAAACTAGAAATAAATTAAAATAAGTAGTTGCCACTAATGTAATAAGTTCATAAGAACTTCAAACATTTATATTAAATAAATAAATAAATAAATAAATAAACTTCTCTATTGACATTTTCATGTCATCCAGTACTTTGCAGCAGAAACTTACTGATGCTTCAAGAGCATCTAACTGGTTTTTCATCCCTTGAAGTATGATAACCACATCACTTAATGCAGGGTTGTCGTTTAATAAATTAGGATTCTGACTGCCATCGCCAACATCCTCTAAGATGGAACTGTTCGATTTACTACGACAATCAGGACACAGCCATGAAGTAGAACCACTATTAAGCTCTCTAAGCACCTCGTCAGATATGCCAGCACATTTAACATGGAATAAACTCGCGCAAACACCACATTTAACACCAGGAAACCGTGCTTTGGATATTCCTTTGAAACACTTCTCACAATTGGAAGCCATTTTAGATTCGCGCCAAGAAATACGTCAACAAAAAAAAAAAAAAAAATTAAATTAAAGATGAACTTAAATTTACGATTAATTATTAAATTTGATGATAATTGTAGTTAAACGATTTCCTTCAGAATAAATAAAATTAATTAAACTAGCCACTCAAACTTATATTTACTGTTTATATATGATTTTAATTTATTTATTTAATTTGCTATATTATGACACTGAACGATGTTGATAGTCGGAACGACGAAGTGTGAGTGGTAGCTTTGCATCCAGTTCGAGGACATATTCCAAAGAGAAACCGATCAATTAACTTTTACAAATGTTATCAAGCATGATATCGAACTAAATGACAATAAGCCCGTTTTTGTCAAAAATTATCGCTATCCCTATATACATAAACAAGAAGTAGAAAAGCAAATTAATTCTATGTTAAACCAGGGCATAATAAGACCTAGCTGTTCCCCATGGTCCTCACCCATTTGGATTGTTCCAAAAAAAAGGACGCCTCAGGTCAAGTAAATTGGCGCATGGTGATTGACTACAGGAAATTAAATGAAAAAACTGTATCAGACCGATACCCTCTCCCTAATATCACTGACATCCTAGACAAATTAGGCAAATGTCTTTACTTTACCACTCTAGATTTAGCCTCTGGGTTTCACCAGATAGAGGTAAATCCTAATGATATTCAAAAAACCGCCTTCACCGTAGAATTCGGGCACTACGAATTTGTACGGATGCCTTTTGGCCTTAAAAATGCTCCCAGCACCTTCCAAAGGGTCATGGACAATGTGCTTGGGGAGCTAATTTCCGATACCTTACGGAAAGACAGATTAAAAGCTTCCTCGGACTAATCGGATACTACTAAATTTATACACAATTTCGCACAAATAAGCCGCTGACGGAATGTTTGCGGAAAGATCAGGAAATAATTCGTTCAAAAGAATATATACAATGTTTCGAAAATTGTAAACAATTATTGTGCAATCAACCCATTCTTCAATACCCTGATTTCGAACAACCTTTTATAGTCACATCCGATGCTAGCAATGTAGCTATCGGTGCTGTACTGTCTCAAGGCGTTATAGGTAAAGACCTACCTATATGCTACGCATCATATACCCTCTCAAAAACCGAACAAAACTATTCAACTACAGAAAAAGAACTACTCGCCATAGTATGGGCTACGAAGTACTTTCCACCCTACTTGTTCGGAAGGAAGTTTACCATCGTCACTGATCATATAGACCATTAACTTGGCTATATAATCTAAAAGAACCGAATTCAAAACTAATCAGATGGAAACTGAAATTAGAAGAGTTCGATTATGAGATTCAGTACAAAAAAGATACACAAAATGCAAACGCCGATGCACTCTCTCGGATCCAAATAGCTGGGGTGAACAATATTGAAACATCATCATCAGAAGATGCATCCAGTATGGTATTAACTCAGATAGATCCTATTCCCACAACAAAAAACTGTCTAAATATGTTCGAAAACCAAGTCATTTTTCAACTTATAAATAGGGAATTATTAGGTAACACCACTATAAAAAGAGAAATTATTTTTGAAACTAAAACAAGAGTTACGGTAAAAATGCCGCGAAAATTAGGGATTACATCAACAATCAAAGAGGAACTAAGGAAATTGTTCGGTAGAAATCGAAAACTTACTTGTGTATATGCATCAGATGAGTGCTTTACTTATATATTAAAAGCGTACAATGAAATGATTAACACAAAACCCAGGACAACAACACCTAAGGTTAACTTAGTCAGATCTAAGACATTTCTAATAGACATCGAACAAGAAGAAGACCAAGATGAAGAAATAAAAAAAACTCACGAGAGTAATGATCATAGAGGAATCGTAGAAAATTATGACCAAATAAGAAGAAAATATTTCTTTCCTAATTTATTTATTTATTTATTTATCAATAATGACATTTTTTTTAAATCTTATTATTATCTTGAACTAATTAAATAAAACATAATTATTATACTTAATACTAGCTAAATACTAATTCTATCTTTAATAAATACACTCAATAGTCCCAAAAACTGATTGTATTGTAACTCTCGTAATTCTCCCAAAGTATAGAAATTGCTCAGAGAATTATATAATTTGACTCCATTATACCCTAAGGATCGTTGCGAAAAAGATTTACTATACATTGGTAATCGATAATGTGTGTTTCTGGTATTATACTTATGAACGTCTCTATTAGAGCATAACATTAAGTCCAAGTATTTTGGTAGAGCTCCGTTTTCAAGGCGAAACATCAACTTCAAAACGTTGTAGTGTATTCTTTGGTTAATAGACTTCCATCCTAGTACTTTAAGCATTTCACTTATATGTGTTCTAATATCTGCTCCTAAAATATCTCGCATGAATCTGTTCTGAATTTTTTGGAGACGATATATTTGTGATTGATTCATTATGAATAACACTGATGAACAATAATCAATATGTGGTCCAACAATTGATTCGTAAAATATAATTTTTGTTTCACGTGGCATTTTATCCTTAATTCTATTAAATAAACCTAACTTTTTATTCATTCATTTTATTTATTCATCACTAATATGAAAGAGCTAATCAGAAGATTCGTAAACAATTGTGTCACATGTCAACAGGTAAAATACGACAGAAATCCACCACAAGTTCAATATTCCTTAACGGAAACTCCCAAGCGTCCCATGGAACTAATTCATTTAGATTTGTTCCAACTACAATCACAATCGTTTCTCACCATCATCGATAAATTTAGTAAATTTGCTGCTGCATATTATCTTACCAGTAAAACAGATAAGATTATCCTTTCAAAATTAATTCATTTTGCAAGCCTGCACGGCATACCAGGAAAAATGATATTCTTTGTCAATCGACTAATCAAAAACTTTGCTGAAAAACATTAAATTAAAATTCATACTACTACTCCTTATAACTCCACGGGAAACTCAACTGTTGAAAGGCTTCACTCTACGCTCAAGGAATTGTGTAGCATAATTTCAAGTAAACAACCTACCTTCTCATTAGAAGATATTATGAATCAAGCTATTCTCTCATATAACAATGCTATTCATTCAACAACAAAATTAACTCCATTCGAATTGTTGAAAGGTCATTATGCTAAAATCAAAACAGACTTCACAAGTGAAATAGATTATCTTGCACAGCATACTGAAACCTTTGAACAACTTTGTAACGAAATTTATGAGAATACTTTAACCAAAAAGACCAAATTAATAAATAAACTAAACAGTAAAAGGAAACCTGTGGTAGCCATACGACCAAACCAATTTGTCTTTGTAAAGAAAAAACGAAGGTCAAAATTAAAACCTCCTTACAGGAAACTAAAAGTCTTAAATGATAAAGGGTTAATAATCAATACACCTGAGGGAAAAGTACACAAAACTAAAATAAAACGTCTTTTCCAGGTGCAAGCAACGACCCAACAAGAACTCCAACTGACACCCCTCGACTGATAAACCCCAAGACTGATAAACGGATACAAAAAATTAGTACACCTAATAGACCTAGACCCTTACTCAAATATGATAACCGACATTAAAACGCAAGTTACAGCACTAGGGAAAACAATATCTTCCTCCGAAGATTACCTCAGTATCCTGAATGACAAGAAAATTATAACGGAATACAAAACAGAACAATTAGAAAAAACATTTCAAGAAATTCTACCGAGACGATCTAAACGAGGATTAAGTAACGGATTGGGTTCATTTATCAAAGATTTAACAAGCAATTTAGATAACCAGGATTTAATCGACATACAACAGGCAATTGACGAAGTCAATAAAAATCAAGACACATTAAACTCCCAAATCAACAGTCAAATACACATCAATACGCCGATGATCAATAGACTAAACTCCATTCAAACATTTGTAAATGACAATATCAATAGACTACAATACGAATTCAATAGAATCTCCCAAATAACTAATTCATAACTAATTCATTCTTGACAATTCTACACGACCAACATTTCTTTAAAATTAATCACATCATAGAACAACTACACACACATTTAAAAGACTTATTAGAAATCATATCTCTATCCAAATACCAGACTATATCGAGACACTTACTGTCGGAAAACGAAACTAAATACATTCATGACATACTTGAACAAGACGGAGAAACACTACAGAATTCCCAAGCTATGTATAATCTTCTAGAACTTAAAGGTTTCTATAATAACACACACCTTATATTTGCAATCAAAATTCCAACATTTCACAAGGATACCTTCTTTCATTATCAAATTAAAGTTATTCCTCACATAAACAAAATCATATATCCCACCCCACCTGAAGAAATTATCCTCAATCCATTCTCATATCAATATATCACGAACCAATGTGACACCACATATGGAACTACGTATTGCAAACTACTCAAATTAGAACCATTAGAGGGGACGTGTATGCCAGCATTATTAGGCCAACTACCAGCTAAATGCAACTTCCGGGAAACATCAAGATATAGAGACATCAATTATATCTCAAATGGCAAGTTATATGTGCAACCTGCAGAAGAACCGATCATCTACAAATCAACATGCAGACAAACAACAATCAAAATTTACACACAAACATTATTGGAATTCAAGAACTGTTCTATCACTATAGACTCACAAACATATTCTACGGATGAAATCGAAAACTTCGAACTACATATTCCATACAATGACGTTTACACCGGATTCATCATGCCAGAATTAACATTGGAAACATTACACAATCAAACTATATCTAATCTAAATCATACACAAATATTACACAAACATGCAAAATTCCACAGTACTTCAGGGCACATCTCATTATCATTAATAATATTATTTACCGTTGTCATAATAATTAATTATCTTTTCTTCAAGAGAAAAATGCTGCAAAAAATCAAGATAATTCTAGCTTCAGGTCTACTGGAGCAGCCTGCCGCCACTCTAAGAGGGGAGGACTTACATAATACACCACAGCAGGAAACAACAACAAAAACGATATTCTAGTTAGTTAACTAGAATATCTTATCAGCAGTTTCGACATAAAGAAAATCATATTCTAGTTAAATGCAAGCATGCACTTTAAGAGCCTATTCCACTACACAGCGTTTTATTTTGCAGAAAACTAGAACGAGATAATAATATAGATTCTCTCTGTGTGAGACCCGCCAATGCCTTCTAAACTACTATAGAAGGCACTGGACCCGCGCATCAATATTTTTTTTTTTTTAATTTTTGTTTTGTTGCCATAATTATAAATAAAAAATATCAAGCAAACTATTTTTTATGGCAACAAAATAGAAAAAATGCCCCCACTCTCGGCAAACTTTTATTTTTTTGTTATTTTTATGGTGTGTAGTAACATTTTGCGCTTGGTGTGTTGACACAACACGCTCTTTTTATTTTTTTCGCCTGCTGAATGATTTTTTATGTTTTCCCTCACATAATTTATAGCAAAACAACTTTAGATAGTTTCGTAAATTATCCAAATTAATCAAACATCATATTATTTTTTCATCGCAACAATAATCTTTGTTTTTTTTAGTAATTTTTAGGATATAAAATTACTGTCAAACATTAATAATAAAGATTTGTCATATTCTTTGCTCTAATGTAAATTTCCGTATTTGTCTTTGTCACATGTTCTGCAAAAATTTTGTAAAATTTTTCTGTTTTCAGGTGGAATCGTACCATTATTCACAAACTATGACGTAGTGTATTATATCAATAATACACTACAACAACACATATGTATTTATTATTAATTTATTTATTATTTCTATACACAAAAATATTAAATTAACTTTTAAATTTAGGAGCGACAAGAAATACGTCTACTCCCTTTGATTCTCACTCTTAGTGGTTCTTTTCAACCCACGCGTTGTATTGATATTAAAAATAATTTATTTTTTATGACTTTAGTTGAACGTGAGTATGAAGAGCGAGAGTTTTAATGATTTTGGTTTCTTGGCTAGTTTCAAATTTCTCCCGTTTAAGGATATTTATTGTGTCTTAAATTTGCAGTATTTTTAATCTTGCGATTTTCTATTCTATCCAAATGCTTGTGAGTGCTCTCCAACCTCTGGCAAGAATTCAAATCTTCGTTTTTTCTAGATAGTTCCTTCGATTTATGGATCCAAGTAGTTTTTCTTGCAACTTCCTCATCATCTGCATGAATCTCAGCGTCCGTGCAAGTATTTGTGCTGTTTTCATTATAACCAGTAAGATTCTGGTTTCCCCAATTTCCATCCGTCTAGTCTTTTTCAGTTCCTAATTTTCCTTTTGTAATTTGGTGGTTTCTTTGCTAAGTAGTGATACCATTTTTTCTATTTCACTAAGTATTTCGCAAATAGATCAGCATTTTCGTTTTCCTGCTGAGTCGCGGTGTCTGTTTGTCTAGGTGGTGATTTAGACTATTTTGAGCTTTTTACAAATGGGTAGGAATGGCCAACTATCCCCAGAATCCATTGAGCCGACCTCATTATAGGATGGATTAGAAAACTAAGCAGTTCGAGTACCTAGGGTAAAAAAGCTTTTTTGTTGTGAACTCATTGCTTTAAGTACTGGTTATTGCATCAGCTACCAACATAACCAGTAAAATTCATCAGCTACCAATCTAACCAGTGAAATTGGTAGTCGATCAGTCGAGTGAACCTCATTTGCTAGGTTATCTGCGTTCGATTATTCCATCGGCTCTCACTCGTCAGAGGCTTGTGGGTTTGTTAGCAGGGAGCACCACGTGTAGATGATGCTAACAATGTAAACATTAGATCAGTTGTGATATTAAGGATCGCAGCTAAAATCATGCCTAAGTAAAATAATAATGAATATGAAACTAACGAAAGATATAATAAGAGTCCATAAGTTTCTAAAAGATTCACAAACTCCATAAGATTAATCAAAAATTTGTTTACATAAATCTTCATATTTAAAGCAGGAAGTTCTCTATTTCAAGTGCATGGTAAGAGTTTATATTTCAGGGCCAATGGCCTGATTTTGTTATGTGTCCTATACTTAACCATACATTTTCTTAGAGATATATCCCCTTCCATTCCAACCAACCCGAAATCAGAATCATTTCTTATCAATTAATTATAAACCATTCATTCATTATTTCTAAGAATGCCTACTACCACAACAACTTACCTATACATCGGTATCCATATCCGAAAAGATTGTTTTGTTGTTTCGAGATACACAAAACGAAGAAATGAATTACCTTTTCCTGTGCTGTTATCATTCGTACCCAAAACATGAATACCAAACAAAAGATTTTTGATACATGTAGATGCGAATGTGTATAAGGTTATCAAACTTGTCAGATTTGTACAAGATTCCCAACCCAATACATCTTTTCCTTGATAATGAGTTGATTAAAACCTGTATACGTACAAAAGTTTCATGTATACGATAAAAATTCCGATTAAACCCAATTCATAGTAATGTTCATTGTCATCTTTAAATTGCAGTCGTGGTAAATCGATTAGGCGTGGAACCGGAACCCTATATATTATCAAATCAAGAAAAGTAATAAAATTTGTCGTGAATCAGTAAAGAGCTTATAATAAAAAGTTTACGTTACGATGTAATTAACTCTCCACTACATCTAGGTTGGCCTCCACTGGTTTGGTACGTAAAATAAGTGTGTACAAATAAGAAAATTATGGTTTGTATATTTTTGGTTGTTGTCATTATAAAATAAAACGTACGAGAAAAAAAAATTCAAATTGAAAAATATTATGAAGAAAGCTCTTTTCTCTAAAAATAACATTTGCCACAAAAGGAAAACTTGTCATAAAAAGTATTATTATCTCTACAATGTACAAATGTATGTAATTAGATTTATTCATGTATGTTAAAGGTTAAATTAATTATGTTAGTTCTTTTTAAATTTTATTTAACTGTATATGCCTTTGTGCTATGCTTGTAATGAAGTACTTTGCCTTATTTTGCCGTTAAATTACAGAGATTTAAATAAAATGTGATTTAGGATTTATTTAAATGTTCTATTTGCTATGTCGTATATGCAGTTTTAAGCTGTACACGTACATCATTCTTTGCTTTACTCAATGAGATATTTAAGCTTTTTATTTAAATTAGGAGCGCCTAGTAATTTTTAACGGAAATGATTTTCGAAAATTGTGTGTAAAACCATTTTTTTGTTTCTTGTATCAAATCTATGAATTTAATGAAGTATTATCGTGTTAATGTCTTCTTACGTAAAGCTCTCAATGTAACAGTAAGTAATTCATTAAAAAACTTAGATTAAAATAATAAACAACAGCAATATTCCAAAATACAAGAATTTTTCTTTTCTACTTTGCGACACACGAGAGACTCATTTTCGTTAGGTTACCGTTTGCTTCTGTTTGTGCTTAGTATAAATCTTACTTTTGTCATTTTATATTAACGAAGTCTTAACTAGGATTTATATATGATTCAGATGTATATTCATTAATTTATTTTTTTCCTTCTTTTTTGCGCTACTACAGCTTTGTAATATATTTTTAATAAAAAGCTCAAGATAACGAAAGAACATGACGATTTATCCTTTTCGTATATACGAAAATTTGTTTTTCTTTTTGTGTACCTGTGTTTGTAAATTGTCTGAAGTGGTGTTTGCTTTTTATAAACTCATTGAGACATTATGAAAACAAAAGTATCAAAGCACAAAAAAGCTCTTCTGTAATTCTATCAGTTTTACCAAATATTATTTGCTGTCACTCTACATATCAGAGTGAAAGTGAAATATTGTAATTTGATCATATTGTTTCTGATTTAAAATTAAGTAAATTAGCAAATAAACGATTAAGATCACAAAAATGTACCCCCTCGAGTCACCCGTGAATGTGAAATTTGGGGTGATTCATGTAGAGAGAAAGATATCTAATTACTGACAGTCAAAAAACTGATCAATGTGCTTAATTGAAACTACACGCAATATGAATATTGAACAAGAATTTCGCAACGACAATAAACACAACAAAAATTAAATAACTTTAGGACAAAGTAACGTGCCCATAGCTCACATATCATCATAATTATTTAAGCTCATCATATGTGAAATAGATTTTATAAATGTTGGAAATCTGAGCTTAAGGCACCACAATGAATTTGCCCCTTGTGAAGCAATAGTAGAATCAGCTATGCGTTCTTAAGTTAAGATACACTGGAAAACGACATTAATCTTACTTGACGACATTAATCTCCCATCTTAAATCTGTTCCCAAACAGACACAACTCATTCTCTTGTCGTATTGCTTCAGTCTAACGAATTTGACGACTTTCCGTGCCTCGACCACGGTTTCTTTGTATCTGATACACGTTATCTTTAATCCTCTTAACAAGTTTCTGTAAACCTTCCCAATCTCAACGTGCGTTTCGACAAACAATTTATATTCTACACGAATTCAAAATGATTTGCAGTAATTAAATATTTAATTGCCCTACAATTTTTTTTTATATCTAAAATGTATTTTTATTAGTCCACAAGGGGCACGTGCATCAGGTGTAGTTGTTAAGACTCCGGGTCGATTGGAATACGAAGTGGCATTATATAAAGAAGCACCACCAATTGCTAGAATTAATGGACAAAATCACGTGAACAATTTGTAACCTCATGGCTTGATCTGGGCTGTTATGGTGGTTGAACACTCGTATAGCGGTACAGCTCGCAGTCGGAAATGAGAGGTTCTGTCCACCACCTTCACTGCGGCCATGGTTCCAAAATATTAACGGGAGATGTGCAAAAATGTTGCACTGCTTGTGGAAAAATGACACCTACTAAAAGGAAAAATAATTGCACCATTTTGTTATGCAAGATTTTATAATTGCAAGATTTTGTACTTGCTTCATTTTACAAATCCGTTTCCGTCGCACTTGTAGAGTTTCAACAAAATCGGTTTAGAAATGGCCAAATTCCATCCATATTAGCCATTTTCTGCAACTTTATCGCAAACTCATTTTTGAATTTTGTCGAAAAATCGTTTAAGAGTCCCATTTTCCCACATGTCAAATTTTAAAAATTCAAACCGGGATTTCCTAAAGCAACTACCGGCACTGGACAGCCCGTTAATTTAAGGGCTTTGATAGATTCAGGGTCACAAGCCACCTTAATATCATGAAATGCTGTCAATCTATAAACATAAAAATAAAAATAAAAAAATTTATAAGTGAATATGTTCTGGCCAGTGCCAATGTGGTGGGTAAAAGCAAAATATTCCAGCTAAAATTTAAGCATAAAACCAACGAGGTCAATCATTGGTGAAAATTTAAACCATAAATTTCATTGAATCTTTTAATTCTTTGTAAATGCTAAACTTTTCAACTTCGTCGCAAAACTTTAAAAGCTACCATTGCAGCTGCTACTTCCGGTACACAGATTTCATCAAATTTCGCATGGACCTCCCAATTAATGAAGAAGGTTTAGTAGGACGTTTGATTCCGAATAGTCAAGCCTCCTGGGCTGTAAAGATGCTGAATTTTGGTGAAATAAAGACTTTTTCTTGCAAACCCCGTCATTTCCAGTAAATTTAAACAAAAAATATTGTAGATTCAATTCAGTTTGAAACTTAATTTATAATAATTTTGCTTTTGGAGTAAAATTTCGTACTTAATTTTAAGCTCATAGGAGCCTTGTATTAAAAAAGACAAAGCTCCTATGACCTGTAAATTAAGTACGAATTTTTACCCCGATCAGTCAGTCAACCCATCTGGACTGTAAAGAATCATCAAATTTTCCAGCCGAAAAATGTAATGCATATAGCGCCTCTAATGACTTATTTAATGACATTTTTGAAATAGTGACATCTAGATTTAAACATTAGAAGTAATTTTATAACACTTTAGTTGGTAATATGCTATTAATCAGACTAATGTGAAACTTGACCGAATTTTCGTATAGAATCTGAATATTCAGCGCGGTATACAATTACTGGTCCGATGAACTCAAGAGTAGAGATATAGAAAATCAGCTGAACCAGCTTTTCAGTACAAGAAGAAGAAACCGAACTACTCAGAATTTTCAATGCTTTTTTTTCTGTTCCAAATCCTACTCCTATCCCATCTGTATCCAAGCTCTCCCTGCTCTTTCGCGGTCCTGCTTTATGCAGTTCCTGCCAAATCAAAGACGTACGGCTATAGGATCGATTTAAGTTACGTTGTACTTATTTAAGTTGGTCGGTATTTTAAATGCGTTTAGTGATCCATAGTGATCCATTTATTGGTCACCGGGAGAAAAGGAGAAACGATTCTCATGATTAATGAGTTTGACATCGGATCGGTTTTGGCCAAGGATTATTTATGTAACGGAGAACGACAAAAAACTTGGGAAAAGTGATAAAGCCAGTGGTGCTGTGCTGAATGAAAAAATCAAACTCGTATTGCAATAAACGGCCAAAACGAGTTGGGATTACGGATGATCAGTTATGACTGCTAGGGCAGAGCAATCAAAAGCGTTGATTAGCGATTGATATTTCATGGGAAAGTTATCGAGTAGAACAGTGCGTGTGTATTGCAAGTTTCAAGTTTTTGAATATAGGAGAATACCACCAGTAGGAAAATATGTGGAACATATCCCTTTAAGTTGTTAGAGAAGCAGGTGAAAAGCACGGACGAGCAACAGTCGTGCGAAGAAGAGAATGCCAGCATGGATATGGGGATGTGCGAGCAAGTGGTGCCGAGCGTATACGATCTCGCTCATTGGCAGGCATCAATTTAGCGTAGATTGATCGTAGACATCTTGATTTAAGCATAAAATTAGCAACAAATTAGTCTGGGTGTAAAGTGAATTAATAAATAATTGTGGAAATTGTTTGATGTTGTGTTTTGCTGGTGGCGTTTCCGGGAATATTCCGAATGTGGTGTAAACTACGGAAATTGTGATAGGAGCTGTATTTGACAGAATCAAATTTAAACAATACATATATTGCACTTCACTCACAAAAATTCTTTGCCTGAACGAAATATTTAAAATTTCATCACCGTTTTTAAATTTAATCTTGATAATTATATAAGTTCGTACTATGCAGCGTAAGATGTGTGGTCTAAATGAAAATTATATTGTTAGTATTTTGATAGTTTTATTGCCCAACTATAAAGCAATAAACTATCAATAACTTAATTTTATATTTGGAGCGCACAAAAGATCGTATACAATGGATGTAGTCCACATAATAACAAAAAACCAAGCTTTTCTTATGAAACCATATTTTAAAAACTTAAATCCTGCGGTAAACTGAACGAAACCCAGTTGTACACCATAAACAATATAGTGGACTAACATATAAATATTTCGTGTACTGTATCGCATACTAACCGTAACATAAACATTAATTTCAAGCTACATTTAATTTATGATCCAGTTTAGATTGCTTTGTATATGTGAGGATACTAAGTAATCCTTGTACATATTCATATTATACATAAGAGCGGGAAAAAGTCGTCTATTATTAAACTTTGCGGTCCCACTAGAAAGAACAAAAGAGCATTCTTCTGTAAGAAAAACTATTACCTTTTTTCCACCTCTATAGTTAGAATCCAATATATTTAAAAGCTTTTGCGTGAACGTATACAGTATAGGATATGTCTAAACGCACATATGAGCAATCTTTGGGTAGAGAGAGAACAGCCAAAAAAATAAAATAAAAAAATCTTTACGACTCTCATGATAGATCCTACAATTTAAAAAGGATTTTTTTTGTACATTTTTGTTTATATTCACAACGGGACGAAAATAAAAATTAAATTCTGTTTTTTATATTTAGTGTTTTCCACCCATGTCTGGTGTATATACATACAAATGTGTTTGAAAAGCTCCACACAGACGCATAAATATTAAAATTATATTTTCAATTCCGGGCTCTGCTTCGAGGAATTTTTGTATTTTGGCCTCACCGATTTATTTCTTAGGATTTCCAAACGATAATATCCTATGTGCATATGTTTTGAAATCCTTCAAAAAGGATTTAATCAATAATTCAATTGTTTTTGGATTTAATTTAATTCTGTTCATATTCTATACGTGATCAATAATTTTGAGTTTAATTAGGGTAGAAGACAAAAGGAAATCTTTTCATTTTGGTACTTCTTTAGAATTTTAAATTTTCTTATTCGGCATAAATTTTCAATTTATACACAGTGCGGCACATCCGTTGACGATATATAGATATAAGGGGAACCGTTCAAAATGCCGCGTTTTAAAATGTCGCGTTTTAAAATACCGCGTTTCAAAATGCCGCGAAGTACAAAATGTCGCGTTTTAAAATGTCGCATTTCAAAATGCCGCGAGGTACAAAATGCCGCGAGGTACAAAATGTCGCGTTTCAAAATGTCGCGTTTTAAAATGCCGCGAGGTACAAAATGCCGCGAGGTACAAAATGTCGCGTTTTAAAATGTCGCGTTTCAAAATGCCGCAAGGTACAAAATGTCGCGTGGTACAAAATGTCGCGTTTTAAAATGTCGCGTTTTAAAATGCCGCGAGGTACAAAATGTCGCGTGGTACAATATGTCGCGTTTTAAAATGTCGCGTTTCAAAATGCCGCGAGGTAGAAAATGTCGCGTGGTACAAAATGTCGCGTTTTAAAATGTCGCGTTTTAAAATGTCGCTTTTCAAAATGCCTCGTGGTACAAAATTTTCCGATTTTCCTAAAATTTTGTATACAGATGAAGAAAAATATTTAAAGAATATTTCCCATATACACCAACCCGGAAAAACTACGGGAAATGCGGAAAAATTGCGAACTTCCACTTGGAAAATTTTCCCGATAATGACTCAGAAAAATATGGTGATTTTCCAACATTAATTTTCGGGAAAATTTTCCGAGTGGAAATGGAAAATCACAGTTTTTCCGGATTTCCCGTAGTTTTTCCGGGTTGGTGTATATGGGAAATATTTTTAGTTTATTTTTCTTCATCTATGTACAAAATTTTAGAAAAATCGGAAAATGTTCGGAAAATTTTCCCGCATTTTCCGAAAATTTTCCGAGTACATAGATGAAGAAAAATATTATAAGAATATTTCCCTTATACACCAACCCGGAAAAACTACGGGAAATGCGGAAAAATTGCGAATATACGTGAGTTGTATAAAAACAATATATTCCTTCACTAAAATGTTAAAGTTAAGTCCTTATATATCGGAAGTTGATATCGGATACACAATTTAATCCAAATTGAAACATTTTTTAAGAATTCTTGTTTATTATTAATCAAATTTTGTACATATGTATTTAGATATATAATTATTATATATATTTGTATATATATAATATTATTTTAGTGCACCATTTAAATAAATAACCCTTTTCAAATGGCAATTATACGCGAACCACTTTGATTTGTATGGTTCTCGAGAACTGTCAGACCACAGTTTTTGCACTTTACGGTAATCAAATTTTGTAACATCTTTCCATCGGATTAGTTTCAACAAATCATCATATTGTATGCCATTTACGAAGCAAAATGTGACAACAGTTAAACGTTTCTTGTATGTACAATTATCGAAGAACGAATTAATTATGTAATCTGGTGCATGGTCGAAGCTAAAAAGGTCATCCGCATTCAAACGAATTATACGTGCTCTCGTTCGTTGCTTTTGGAATGAATTCATTCTAAACACAAATAATATTAGAAAATAAAATAGTTTAAAATAAATCTGAATTATAAACTATATTACCTCATATATATTGAGAAAGGAAAATTTTGAAGTTGAACCCGTAGTGAATAAAAATAAAATGTATATTTTCTATCAACTTAGAAAAAATAATATATTGTATTTCACGCCAACCAATTGATAAACTTGAACAGTATGGTAATTTTTTATTTGTCAAAATAGGACACAAAGTACAGCACAATTAAAGTGTTTTATTACGATAACAGCAATCATCCATAATTTAAAAATTATTTTTACCTACCTGCCCATTATTTTTTAACGAGGGGACACATTTTTGAAACGTTTGTGGCTATTCTTCACTGTCGGTGTAGGCGTGTACAGTTGTAGTATTTTATATACATGGTAATATATTAAACTTTAAAATTCTCCTTCACTTAAATGTTTAATTAATTTTAGTATTTGTTTAATAATTCAAATACGACCTAGTATAAGCACTTAAAGAAATGTATACCTTGCTTATTCAAATCGGAAAGTAATAAGTCCAAAACTTGGGACCTTACTCATTACGAATTGACCAACCAAATCAATGTAAGAACCGAAGTCATGTCATAATCAAACAGAAGAAGAATTTTGAGAGAAAATTCTGAAATTTAAATAATAACAACAATAGAATTATGTTTTGGAAAGAATATTTATTTATTTATAATATTATATAAATAAATATCTTCTAAAAAAACTTAAACTTAATAATTAAAATAATCATAAACTTAATATCTAAATCAAAAAATTAATTTAAAACTAATATTTAATAATAAAATTAAAAAGAAATATTTCCTGCAATTGCTTTCAAAAATCCAAATTTGCTGAATTCTTTTTTTTTAGATAAAATCAACTCAATCCTTTTTTCTTTTAAAATAAATTTTTTGTTTTTTTTAGGTGGAAGATTTCCCCTTGTTAATTTTTCTATTTCGGCACTTGTAATTTTTGTTTGCTTTTTAAGTTCGTCTATTAAGTGGTAAACACTAATATGCGGCCGACCAATTACAACATTAAAATAATTATGGAACGATTCTGCATAGTTCTGTGTGCGGGGTATTTTATTCTTATTTTGTTCACTGATGCTCCATAAACTCGGTGGAAATAATGGTGTTCTATTATTTTTGCCGGAAACATAGTTTTCATCCATCCAATTGGTTAGCGGTTCAAATTCTGCGCCTAGTTCTTCTTTAATATCCTTGAACCATTCCGGTATCTCTTCAGGTTCCAGGAAACATAAAGCAGCGACCTGTCTTACCTTCATGGCAAACTCTATATCTGTGCCATACCGCACTTGCCAACCAATTTTTTGGATGTGTCTATATATGTTCTGCATGAAGTGAAAATTGCAACCCTTGACGTTGACTCTCTCAAAGACACTCCGAATGTTGCTGATTGCTGCTTTTTCAAAATCAGTTATTACCAATTTTGGTGCTAAACTGATACCAACTCTTATTGCACTCTCTTGTAGAGTTGTAAACAATTTATTGTATATTGCCGAAGATTTGCCGCTCATTAAAGCGTACACCATTGGGTGTACTGTTTTATGAGGCGCGATACTGCAATGCACAGTATAAAGTTGATAAAATAATTTTGGTACAACTTTGAATGTACCGTCCATCATCCAAAACTCTGCATCGCGAAGCTTGGTTAAATTATTTTTGATAGTAAAAATAATTATCCGATTATCGCCCTCTTTGATATCCCCGTATACAAATTGCTCTCCATCAATTTGGAGAAACCTTTCTGGTATATCGAATGCCAGTGATACTGGCTCCTTGTCCACTATTAATTTTCGTTGCTCACGTTTGATGATTTGGATTAAGGCGGCCTTAGAAGGTAGGCAACCACCTACATTCTCAGGAAGTTTTGCAATCTTTGATTGTAGTATTTGGCAAGGTAAATTGCTTGAAGTGCTTGCTATATCTTTAATACTATTTATGACATTTAGTACTGGTAACGTTTCAGGATCAGGAGAGTGATTATGGGAATTCCACAATTTTTGTAAATAGAATTTTCCATCTATTTCTTCGGCTCTCAAATTGCAAGAGCATTTCAAAACGCTATTTTGTCGCTTTGTACATCTCCATTTATTCCTGCGGGCATCGGAAGTGTAACTAAATCCATTTAAAATTAGGATTTTAGAATTTTTCTGAGATATTGTCAACTCAATCAGCTGTCCCGAATAAATCTCCTTATCCTCCATTTGGGTGCAATATTACTTTAATGCTTCTCGTACTATATTACTTATTTAATTTTCTATTATAATTAATATTTTCTTTGATATTTTTTAACTTATATATTTTTATGAAATTTAGTTTCACCAACTTATGAAAATTAATCGATTTATTTATATCCTGCTACTTTGCAATTCATTAACAAACTGATACCCAGAGTAATGGAAATTGTTATTTATATATACCTTGATGTGCTGTTGTTTTTTAACCCTTATTTAAAGATCGATAAATGAAACAAAGGAGTTGGTCAAAATTTTGAAATCATAAAAATGTTACTTTTATTACATCATCAAACTGCCTCTTTGGTACATTGTATTTATTCTCCGATCTGAAAAAATTACGTTTTAAATTTATAATGCGCTGTTTTATTGCTGGTTTTTCCAAATTTCATATAGTAAAAACATTTATCTTTAATGTCTAATTTAGTAATAAAACTGAAAAAATACTTTTATGAGAAATGGTCAATTATCTGAAAAGGGGTTCAATATTTGAAATTAGAAAAATATTAAAAACGTACTTTTATTATGGTATCGCCCTCAAATTTCAAAAATGTGTAGTGTTTTCAAACCAATTGTTCTAATTGATCGTAAAACACCTGACGGTTTTCCTTATCCATAAAGGAACATCCATGAATTTATATGACAATGAAACATCTTTGTAGCTAACTCTTTACAAAAAATTCATTAACGAAATTAACAGTGGGAAAAACCATATTTGGAAAAAAATTAGAAAAATATTAAAAACGTACTTTTATTATGGTTATCGCCCTCAAATTTCAAAAATGTGTAGTGTTTTCAAACCACTTGTTCCAATTGATCATAAAACACCTGACGGTTTTTATTATCCATAAAGGAACATTCATGTATCTATATGACAATGAAACATCATTTGTAGCTAACTCTTTACAAAAAATTCATTACGAAATTAACAGTGGGAAAAACCATATTTTTCAATTTCACCCAAATCATTTATATTGTTTAATAATACACATTTCTTATTATCTCAATATAACATTTATTTTATTCCTTCTTTACAAACGCAGTTTTTTAAAACGCGATATTTTAAAAACGCGACATTTTGTACCACGCGACATTTTCTACCTCGCGGCATTTTGAAACGCGACATTTTAAAACGCGACATTTTGTACCTAGCGACATTTTGTACCTCGCGGTATTTTGAAACGCGACTTTTTAAAACGCGACATTTTGTACCACGCGACATTTTGTACCTCGCGGCATTTTAAAACGCGACATTTTAAAACGCGACATTTTGTACCACGCGACATTTTGTACCTCGCGGCATTTTAAAACGCGACATTTTAAAACGCGACATTTTGTACCACGCGACATTTTGTACCTCGCGGCATTTTAAAACGCGACATTTTAAAACGCGACATTTTGTACCACGCGACATTTTGTACCTCGCGGCATTTTGAAACGCGACATTTTGAAACGCGACATTTTAAAACGCGACATTTTAAAACGCGGCATTTTGACCCGGACCCAGATATAAGCGATTAAAGCAAAATAATGGGGCACGCTGTGGAAGGGGCACGCTGTGGATTTAAGACACGACGTGAAATATTATTGTTTAATATTTTAGTAGAAATTTTAGACAAGTTTTGAGTTATTTCAAGGTACATTGTGGTTTACCAGCTACTCTTCCATAAAATACTTTCTCCCATATAATAAAATTGGCCTAATGGTTCAGGTGTAGAGCCAATAAAACATGGTAAGTCGCAAATCTAAATTTTTTCATAATGGCATTGTTTCATCAGTAAACGATTGGCGACCTTCTTTATCTATCTGAGAGTGCTTAGACTTTCGCATCACGCAGACGTCTGTTATTTAATATTTTTGAATATTTTTTAATTTAATTCAAAAATTAATAACTAATATTTTATAACGAAAATAATTTCAACTGGCTTTATTGGGAGCTGTACTCGTATACAAAATCATCTTTCGAGAGAAAATGCTAACTATATTTGTGTTACTGTAAGAAACGGTGGTGCCCGATAGAATTTCAACTTACCCCAGGACAAGTTGAGATCGTACAAAATTTTAAGAAGCAGTGGCCTGAAATATATGTACCAGCATATGCGTACATATCTATACCTATACGAAAGAAAAATTACATTCAAACTTTGGCTATCAATCTTGAACCTCATACCTTAAGCGAATGAGCTTCTATGCTCAATTGAGGTGTGGGGTTCACAAAATGTATATTGATAAATAAATAAATAAATAGCTGTTTAAATTTTAAATTTATTTATTTAAAAATAATTAAATCATTAGGGCATAAAATTGCCCAATTCACTTTTGCAATTATTCTTGCTTAATTAAAAATCAAACAAATGGTTAAATTTATTGAAACCTTTACACGTCATTTTCACTGGTTCATTATCGCCATAGTTGGACCGATTTTGATGAATTTTGTTGTGTGTGTGTTTGAGTAGATCTTTGGATGATTTAGATTCATGCTTGGACCCGGTAGGTGGCGTTTGGAACGGGTTCTAGGAGTTTTTCTTTATTTTTCAATTTCAACCCCACCCCCCACCACCTCCAATCTTTATATATATAATTCTTCTGTACGTGTGTATGTCACTAAACTCCTCCTTAACGGTTGGACCGATTTTGATTAATTTATTTGTGTGTTTGAGTGAGTCCCTGGATGGTTTAAATTCACAATTGTACCAGGTAAGTGGTGTTGCAATCGGGATCGAGGATTTTTTTTGGATCGAGGACTCCAAAATTTAAACCCCTTCCCCCCACCCATATATTTTATAAAATGAAATAGTCATAAGTTCATGAATAAATGACCGTTAAAACCTTCTGAGAAGTTCATGAATAATTGACCTTCTGAGAATAATTCATATAGTTATGTGTGTGTGCCATAGGTGGCACTGATGTGAAATTCGTGGTATTTGACGTACACATCAATACATTTGCAGGTCACTTGTGTCGTAGCTTGGCGTTGTTTTGACATTTCTTATTTGTGTCGATTATTCTATAAAATTTACGGAGTGTTAAACGGCTCATCGATAATGAACAACATCAAAGTTTGTTCAACAAATTATAATATCCATAAAATTCAAATATAAGGTACTTATATGTGTTGTGTGTACTCTACAACAAGCATTAACTTCCCTAAAAACCACACTAACTGAATTTTTCGAATTATTCAACCGACTATAGGTATGTTCGGTCAATTCGGGATCTCACACTTGCAGATGCAGTTCCTATCCTCATCAAATTCGCCAATTATTCACCAAAGATCCCCATATTTATTTTTCGCCGGAAATATATAACGAGGCGTTAATAAAGATTGAGATATTTCGTTCGATTCTCCGTTACATCAATTACAGCGATGTTCAGCGCAAACAAAAGTTCGGTGCCGCTTCTTTGACTACTTTTGTTGTAAATAATGAGCCACTGCTCACTGCTGAGCGAAATAACATTTACGATTTGTCAAACATTTGTCAATTGCAACACAATAAGGTGGATTTTAGGACGCACCAGGCCGCCAAAATATCCTGCATCTCACGATACTTGCGGCATTGCAGCACTCAAGTTGCCATTGAACGATCAACTGAAATTTTGCAAAAATTCCAAATTATTCATTTGAAGCTCTTGATAGAACGATAAAAGAATTTTTTCAACTGTTGCTGTCCGGTAATTTCAGACAGACTTTGCCAATCATTCAACGCGGTACATATGCGGACGAAATTAACGGATGTTTGAAACAATCGAAATACATTACGTATTACCGTAAATATTTTCGTTCAACTGCAAAACGTTCTATCATTATCCGAACAATTCCTCAACATTTTCAATGGAAAAACTGAATTGCATGGAAATACACAATGCATCAAATTGCCAGACAATTTTTGAAACATGGTAGCCAAGCAAGATGCTTTGATTGAAAGCATATTTCCATATTTGCTACGCGAACGAGCTATTTTGCCCTAATACTGTGGTCATTCCTGACGAAGTAGTCAACTGTTCTGTTGAATTCTTAAATTTACTGGGTTTACTGGGAATGCCACCACATGTAACTTGCGATTAAAAGTTGGTTCACCAATCATTTTGCTTTGGAATTTAAATGCACCAAAGCTGTGCAATGGCACGCGATTGGTTATAAAAAAATCATGGGCAATGTTTTTGTAGCTACTATTGTAGAAGGTAAGTTTCAAGATGAAGCTGTTCTCCTGCCACGGATCCCAATGATCCCTTCGTGGAAATGATTTGAGTTTTATTTGTTTGCTATATTGAAAAACGTCCAAATTTGAATCGTATATTATTGGTAAGGCCTCATATTCCTCTCCTACTCGCAGTCCATCTTTGGAGTACATATGATTCATTGGATTGAAAGTGTAGTAGGCTGTTGCCCAGCCACAACGAAGCAGCATAATAGGGTAGGGACGTTTCTCCAACAGACAAAGCTGGGCTCGCCACTTTGATCCTGTGGATGTCCTGCCAAGGGGAGATGTCTAATATTTTTAGTTAATATTTTGGCCTACAGAATGGACCATGCGAAAAAATCCATTGGGTATGAGTCCGGCCAATATGGTGCCCATAGTTGTGAAGAAATAAAGCTGGGAACTTTTTCTTGTAAAAAACGTTGGGTTTAATTCTGGTTTATGGGATGTTGCGGAGTCTTATTGAAACGCCCAATGATTTTTACCAAATTGTTTACGTGCCAAAGGTAACAAAGCATCGCTTAAAATCTTTTCACCGGAGTTTTGTTGATTTACCTTTACGCCCTATTCAATGAAAACGAAAACAGGGACAAGCTCATCAGAAAAGACAAGTTAATCTTGAAAAATTTTCAAGCTCATCACCAACGTGCAACTGTTTTAAAACCTTGGCTCATGCTGGGCGAACTGCCATTTGTGCAGGTGCTAAATCTTGCACTTTTTGTATTTTGTAGGGCTTCAATCATCTGAACTTTAATATGCACGCCGCTGTACCAACAGACACATTGATTATATTCGCCAATTGAACTGCGTTTGTCGCGGATTACGTTCAATTCTAGCCTTCATCTTTCGAACCATTCATCTTTAGACCCATTTATCCACCTCCTTGGCGTTTTTGATGCTACTAGTATTACTGTACCGTAAAGAACACAAAAATATTGCGTTTAGAATGGTTAACCCTGTGAGAATCAAGAAGCACGATCGTGCTCCTCACTACTCTAGCCGAAATCATGTTAGCATTCAAAGGGTTAATATGAATAAACGAAAAAAGAATGACACGTGACTTGCCTGTGCAGTAAAATAATCATACGCACGAAACTAACACAAACACAAATGCTACTACTATATCTTTCCGGGTACACTCATTTCGTTTCACACATTTCGAAACAAAATCCGTGTACAGATAACGCTTTTCAAAAAGTGAGCGCGTTGTCCTTAGCCATTTGGTTGCTACAACAGCGTGAAGTTAGTAACGTTTCGAGCGCCGACCCCTATATATATACAGTCAATCAATAAAGTCTACGTACACCTACTAAAATTCTACTATTAAGAAATATAAAAAAGTCAAAAATTTTCTTTTGTTATCAGATGGTTTAATTTAATAAAAAATTAAACTTAATATAGTGAAACCAAAATAATCTGCTTCACATCCCCTTCCCAAAATCCATGTCAAAAAAGTCTACGTACAAAACATAAATGTGAAATTGCATAAATGCAATAAATGTGAAATTCTTTGTTTAGAATCCCGTTATTTTTTCAAAAATTAGATAAAATAAAACTATAATGTTTTAGTATCAGTCGAGAAGTTGGAGTTATATATGATTGTGAAGTACATACCAAAAGTTTACACTGTTAAATTAAAAAATATTCCAATTGGATTTGTTTTGTGGTGAAATTGAAATATTGTTAGATAATCTTTAACATTGATGTTATAGAAGTCCCTAAGTCCCTAATAGTGTCGCTGTAAAGATCAAATAATTTTTTAACGATTTGAGATAAACACGAGAAAATTGTAAATCGATTTACTAAACTTTTTTTAATTCTAAAGAAAGCTATTTAAGACTATGTTTCTACTATACGACCGAATAGCTAAATCAAAACCCCACGTGTGTGGTGAACAAGATTTAATTATGATGATTTTTAACAAGTTCAGCGCATTTTTAAACAACTATGGTTTTTGATTTCAATCTATTTTCTAATTTTTCTATTACCCCTCCTTGAGACGTTCACAGTTTTTAAAATGTAATTTAGGATAGCGTAGACAAAATTGCAACACTGAAACGAACATGGATAGTTTAAGATGATATTTACTATGCCATAGAGGCTACTTAAAAATTCCATGAATTTTAATAAATTTTCAAATTTTATTTCACCGATCCTAGAGATGTTCACGAGGTCTCACTCACATGGTTAGATAGATAAGGTAAAACCCTATGAGTGTAGTGAATGGAATCTAATTATGATGATTTTTAACTTGTGCAGAGACATTTTTAAGTTTTCGGTTATATCCCAAATAGCAGAAATGTTCACGAGATCTATTTCATATAATCGAATAGGTCAGAAAATTACCTATCAATATTGTGAAAACAGGACACGAATGAGGATTTTGAACTTGTTTTTCAAAATTTAAAACTTCTTCATTTTCAATTTTTTTTCTCAATTGGAAGTTTTGGTATTTTCTCCAATAGGATTTTTACCCCATTGACATTCCCAAACAAGCGACGAACCCGATTTATTGAAATAATAATCAAATAACTGAAATCCTAGAGATGTTCACGGGCTCACGTTTATACTTTCGGATAGTTCTGGACAGGGTTCGGTTATGATAATATTTACTATGCCATACACGACTCTTCCAATTTGGAAAAGAAAAAAATTAAATCGAAAAATTATACTGTTAAAGTTAGCCGACATTTTCCAGCCGACTGATAATGCAGATAGTGTCTTGAATACAGCAAAAATCAGTCATGAACTTAAGAATTTACGAATTTAGGATCGGATTGTATCATTCGGGTGAAGGGAAAATTATTTCAGTTTATAGAAATTTAAAAATCGATAGGAGCGAGAGAATAAAGAGAGTTTAACAAATAGTCAAGACACTATCTGCATTTTCTTTCGGCTGGAAATATCGTCTAGCTTTAATAGGATCGAAAAATTGTGAATGCAGAATCCGATCCAGATGACATAGCCAACGAGGAAATGTGGAGGAAGAAAACGAAGTTGCCTAGTATACCGCGGCATATGGGTCAGAGAGTTCTGAAAGGGTATATTCAGAGAAATGTTTTGAAAAAAGAAGGCACCAAAAAACCCAAAGAGCCAGCAATTTTAACTTCAATTTCAAATATACCTGTCAGTATATTGCAAAATCGCTATTCATTTAGAGGAGGTGACGATAAACTCATTACGGTGTTTAATTTATGCGCATTTGATTCAATTGTACAAATATTTTACGTTTTTGGAATTGATTCACATTATATGTATTAAACTCGCATATTTGTCCAATTTAGCATCAAATAGGTTTTTTCGTTTTATTAATAATTATATTAAACAATATTATATAAACGCTATAATTTATGTAGAACGAAGTTACTGATCCATTTAATGAAGTTGAAATCGACGCTACGACCAACGTAATGCACCTTTGGACTTATCTAATTAGCGAAACTGTCAAAGTTACATTAAATTGTATGAGTTACACAAAAGAGTTTCGCACTTTACCCACAAATTTAGACAATTTTTTCGAATACGATTTACAGGATATTGAAAAAAGAATTGATATTGGATTTATAAAATGTCCTATGTGTAAAAAAACTTGCAAAAATGTGAAAATTAGTACTATCAATGGGGTTTTGGTTGTCGATGTCCAACCGCTAAATTTTGAAGACATTTATGACATTGAAATTAACAAAATACAAGCAAATCTTCGCTTATCAGGAGAAATCATATTTTTAAAAGGCATCATCCATTATGATAATACAATAAAACATTATAAAAGCTACATCATACGACCTAGCGGAATATGGGAAGAACATGATGATCTGCGCACAACAGTCCCATTGATTCCAAACAGTACAAGGGTGAACCCAACACTAATTATTTATGGGAAATTTTGAAATTTATGTAGCACCTAATACTGTAACTAAGAGCATATACAATTATTACCATAATTATTATGAATTTTTATTTATATTGAATTTAAAATTTAGTTTCTAATTTTAACTTGAAGTTATAAACATTAAGATATACAATAAAATATGTACTTATTAACACTGTGTATTGATTTTTATTTAACACATCGTCTGAAAAGTTCCCGATCTAACATAGAAAACACAATTTTTTTTAGTCTTAAATAGCTTTCTTTAGAATTAAAAAAAGTTTAGTAAATCGATTTACAATTTTCTCGTGTTTATTTGATCTTTACAGCGACACTATTAGGGACTTAGGGACTTCTGTAATATAAATGTTAAAGATTATCTAAAAATGTTTCAAGTTCACCACAAAACAAATCCAATCGGAATATTTTTAAATTTAACAGTGTAAATTTTTGGTATTATTTTTGGTATTTACTTCACAATCATGAGTTATATGCTGTGTAAATAATTTTTAAGTTAAAAATGTCAGCCAGGAAGGAAATTATAGCAGAAATTTGAAATTTAATTATAAAACTTCGATGGGAAGATAATTTATCGTATAGTGAAATATCCAAAATAGTTAAATTACCACACTCAACAGTGCAGACTATAGTCAATAGTTATTATAATAAGCAATTTTATGAAATGAGGCTCGATACAAAATAAACATAGACCCAGCACACAAATTCCGGTTTAATGATAAATGAGAATGAGTAATAATTTCATTATTTATTAGTAATTTCTGCCTTAGTTTTCAAATAATAATCGGTTTGCTCCTTTAGCCAGTCTATTGAAGCTACTTTAAAGGACCGGAAATATGAATATTTAAAAAATTCAAATTAAATGAATGACAAAAATAAAAAGTCGTTAGTCATTCTCATTAGTCATTGAACCGGAATTCTTGGCCGCCTTAGAATTCTAAGTGATAGAGATGTTCGAAGTTTTTTGAAACAAGTGGAACAAAACCGTAAAATAAGTGCTTCAGAGTTGGCAATAGCATATTAATGATGATCAGGAATATTGAAAACGGGTTGTTTTCACAGACGAAAGTAAATTTAACATATTCGGGCCAAATGGGTGTGGCAAAATTTGGCGCAGAGCAAATCCAGAAATGTAATTAAAACATTTAGTCCCCACTATTAAACATGGTGTTGGGAATGTAATGGTCTGGAGAGCTATGGCTGCAAGTGACGTGGGAAACTTAATGTTTATTGAGGGAGCAATGGATAGATTTATGTATCTCGATATATTGCGTGAAAACCTGATATCATTAGTTGAAGGTTTGGAACTTGGAAATAGATTGATTTTTCAACATGACAATGACCCGAAACATACGGCTGGACCTCAATCCAATCGAGCATATTTGTGAGGAGTTGGAGAGGCATGTTTGAAAATATGACCCGAAAAACCGTCAATCACTAAAAGAAGCACTTCAGACGGCTTGGGCAAAAAAAACTGATGCATCCGTTGTCAGAATAAATTGTTTCGTGAAGCCAGGGTATGCTAGGATTTGGTCCATAGGCAAAATTTTTTTACGAGCCTCAAATTCCTTTATATTTTATTGGTTCGTAAGTTTTGTCGATCGATAAGAAAACACGATTTTATGGTATGGAATACATTTTTATTCAATATATAATCTTTCTGAACTTCAATACACTTGTTCCAGTGATAAATTAATGGATTCCATCCCTGAAGTGAGAATCCGGAAGACTGTCGAAATATACGCTTTCTTGGATGTTATTACCTCTTCATTCTATGAATTCCCACGAATAAATTTTTTTAGATGTGAGAACAGCCAGAAGTCAGAGCGAGCTAAATCTGCAGCGAATAAGGTGGATGTTGCAAGAATTCGTACTCTAATTCACTGATTATAACGAAGGTGTTTTATGCTGTGTGAGAGGGTGCGGCGTCTTGATGAAAAATTATTTTTTTCTTCTGTAAACTAGATCTTTCCTCACGAATTTTTGGCCCAAAAGGTTACAATAATAATCTGAGTTTATTGTTTTACCAGTTTGGAGGTAATCCAAGAACAAAATTCCTTTTGCATCCCAAAAAATTGATGCGTACACCTTCTTGGCTAGTTTCTGAACCCTATAACTCGCTTTGGAACCAAAGTACTGGGTTCGAAGTACCCAAAAATTCAGTCAAAATATTGCGCACTCTGCCTAATGAGATCTCTAGGTATTCTACTAAATCTCTATCTATCGAGCTTTCAGTAAATATTTATATTTGAAAGGCAATACGCCTAAACAAATCAAAGATGATTTGGATGCTGTATATGGGGACTCTGCACCATCATTTACCATCGTACAATTTTGGGCTGCCGATTTTAAATGTTGCCGTACCCGGCATGGATGACGACAATCGTTCGGAACGTTCAAAACCACCGACAAAACATTGCTCAAGTTCACCAAATGGAGCTAGACAATCATCGAATTAAAATTAGAGAGATAGAAGGGGCAATGAATATGAACAAGAATAGCTATACATGTGAACATTTCCAACGTCTGTTTGAGGAGTTAGGCGCAATAAAACAGAGTTTGGTACCGGCTAATTACTCTTGATAAAACTTAGATGCACCATTACACTCCAGAATCAAAAATACAGTCAAAACAGTGGACTGCCAAGGGAGAGTCGGCCCCAAAAAAGGCAAAGTATGTTCCCTCGGCTAGGAAAGTGATTGCGACTGTTTTCTGGCACAACCATGGAGTTATCTTAATCGGTTCCCCGAAAATTCTGCGACAAACAATTATGCCACAAACAATTATGCAACAAACAATTCATCGAAAAACAAATATAAAAACTACAACATTACAATAACCAAATGTGCGTAAAAACAATTGTGCAAACAACAATTCATCGAAACAAAATTTTTCACTGTAATGCACTGGATTATTGTAATGAGGTGCATAATTTATTTTTCAGCTTATTTTTTGCCATCTTTTTTTAATTTTTATTAATAATAACTGCTTCGTCAACCTTGCAGACACAGATCAAAGAGTTTTTATCGCTCTTATCGCTTCTTCTGATAGTGCCACAAACGTTAAAAAAATCAGCTTTTGTAAATATAAGCTATTTTTTAATGTAATTTTAATTCGTTGTATACCTTAGAGGATGGGGGCTACTCCCAAACCCCCACTTTTCCAGAATTTATACAATTAATCAAGTGTCATTAATGAAGATATCCTACTTTGCTTTCCGTACCACACAATAGAACAATTAAGAGAAAATTGATCAATATTTTTAATTGCGAATCTTTTCGATGAATTGTTCAGTGTAGAATTGTTTCCGTGTAAAATTATTTATATTACCATTACGAGACTTTTCGATGAATTGTTCAGTGTAGAATTGTTTCCGTGTAAAATTGTTTATATTACCATTACGAGTCTTTTCGATGAATTGTGCAGTGTAGAATTGTTTCCGTGTAAAATTGTTTGTATTACAATTATTCTTCTCTGAATTCATTTCGAACAATTGTTTGTTGCACTTTTGTGATTGTGTTAAATTGTGTTGCGCATAATTTTCGGGTTACCAAATTGCTTCACCACCACAGATCTAGCCCAAAGCGAGTTTTTTGTCCTCTAAGCAGGTTTTTTTTTCTCAAAACTGAGACCCTCTTAATGTTTAGCAAAGACACATTTTGAAAAGTCTGTGTTCAGGGCTGAGAGTCTTTTTCGCGTTAACTTTAACTTTATACGCTTTCATATCCCGCCAACCACATCATCATCGAAAAATTCAATTTCATGTTAAATAAATTTCTGGGCGAATATAACTTAAGGGCATCATTGATAATCATCCGAATCGGTTTGATTAAATGTACACAAAAAAACGTTTAAGCACAAAATGTAAAATTTAATTGAAAATTGTTTTTTTTAACCACTTTTATTTATTTGTTTGTGGTAAAATAAAATAACGACATAAATAAACAAAAGAGTTTTATGTACTTTCGCACATCGAGTAGTAAACGGTTGTCACATTAAGAATGGTCCGAGTTTCCCAACTCGTATATACTTCGGTTTTAGTACAGAAAATTTTGTTTTGAAAATTTCCTACAAAAAATTTTATAACAGCAGAGCACCGATGACGATATTTTTTTACCGCACAGTTTTCATAATTTATGTTGTTTTATGTAAATATTGGTTTATGGAATTTAAATATTTTGGCGAATGCAAAATATATCTATACAAAATTATGTTAACGGATGGACAAACCAAACTTTTCAATGATTTGACTGTTGAAAAACGTTCTCATGCTGTCCGTACATTTTTAAATTTAGTATTATTTTAAAGGTCATCCCAAACAGTGAGCTAAACAAATTAATCGCAGCCAGCCAACATGTTAAATTTTATGTATTCATACTTTAAATTCTATTAGATACATATAGACTGACACAATTTACAATATGCTACCCTGCCAAAACATAATATTTCCATGTTGTGTATTCAGAGCGACATAGTACATATGAAACTGAGAATGGTGGAAAACTCGTCTCTAAAATAACCAATAAACCAACAAACAAACCATAGAACAATATAACCGACATTAATTAATGATTTCTATGTAGACCGAAAACGAGCGCACAAAAAAAAATCTTCAATACATTTTGATGACGCTGTGGTGGAGGATGTGGGGGTATGGCTGGTACAAATTTAAACCGATGAATCATTATTTTGGATTACTCTGGGTCTAGGTACCTATACATATACCGAGATACAACAGTGAATTTTCTATTGTTTCGTTGTATATGTATATACGAGAGAGATCCTGCTACAACTTTTTTGTTACAGGATTATTATTTCCTTTTTAAAGATAACAACATTATTGATTAATTCAGAGTTTATCTTAAATTATTCTGGTGTGTAACGACGATATCATAGTGAGATAATTTGTTGTTTTTATTTTGTTATTTTGGGATAAGGTACACAGATTTTTATTTAATTTCGTTGTCATATGATTGATAGGAGGTACTTGATTATAATCGAATTGGCCAACTGGTGTTCCGTTCAATTTAAAAAAATATAAAATAAACAGTCACAATGAAGTAGCAAGGATTTAGGTATTATCAATGTAACTTATCTTGTTATAAGTATGGCTACAGCAATTTTTGCTGATCGAAGTTCATTCTTTTTTAGTAAAATTGTTGAAATGGTCGAATGGCTGAATCCAAAATTACGAGCTATTGAAGTTATTGTTTTTCCTTATGTTTTATTACTTTTAATTTTACTTTTAATCGACCATTTGTGGATGGTTTTACTCGGCCCAGGTTTATTTGCCATATTCGATTTAAAGGAACGACGGTATTTATTGCTTATAAAATATCAACTGAATCTACTTACTTATTGAGCAGTTAACATATTTTGAATTTAAATTTAAAACGAACATAAAAATGTTAAACTATGATAGAACATATGAAAAATTAACAATAACTTATCCGAATATGATTAAATAGAAATATATTTATTGATTTTGAATTTCAAAAAAAAAAATTGAAACGAACGAAAACAGAAAAAACGTGTTTTTCGTCGTCGTAACTTCGAATTGTCGTAAGTCGAACCGTCGTAAGTCGAGGACAATTTATAAAAACGTACAACAGAATGTTGCTGGTTATTTCGAGCATGATGAAAGAGTTTTGGGTGATAAGGCCTACCCAATCGAAACATGGTGCATACCTCCATTCGTCGATAGAGGAAATCTGACGGAACATATAAAAAAGTTTAATAAAACTCACGCTTCGTACAGGTAAATTATTCATATTTACATTTTGTATTTTTAATAAATAATTTTAAATTATTTCAATTTGTACCAGCAACAATCATTGCAGCATGTGCTTTGCATAATATATGCGTTTGCTCAAAAAATGAATACTGCAGATTATTTAAACGAAGGACGAGAACACGCGGAAAGAAATGACACAGTAGACAATCCAGTATCGCAAAGAAGTACAAAATCTGGCACTTCTGTAAGAAATTTAATGATGAAAGGCATGAGAATTTAATATTTCAATAAATTTATTTCAAAATAATAAATAGTTTATAATTTTTCGATTAATTTTAGCATTAGCTCCATATGTTCGGCCAGGGTTCGCTCTTGTAATGCTGATTGCCATTCTGCTATATTATTAGCCTTTTCTAATACGGACATTTTTTCCGTATGCCTTTCGGTACTTTCCTTACGGAAATCGGCTATTTTTTCTGCCACAGTAATTTTAAGCCGGTTTGCACTTGGCGCAACAAAACTTTCCTCGTTAGGTTTCGGCGTCATCTAGAGGAATTGAGGTATTTCTCGACAATGAGGCTGGCAATGGCACTCCATTAATGTGGCTGAACCCAAAAATTTCATCCATTTCATCGGCATAGTTGAATTGAATTGGTACTCCACCAGTGCCAATGAAGTATGTCCTAACTTTGTCCTAGATGACGTCATTATATTAAGTACAATTTTGGGACAAACTTCATTCGCCTATATAAGGTAATGAAGTTTTTCCTAAAATTGTACTACTTTTATAATTATTGTCAATGTATTGGTAGAGATGTATCATGACAAAGCAAACATTTAGGCGAAATTATTATATATGAATGTAATAAGAATAATATAAAATTTTGTTAATAACAATTATTGTTTAACCGTTTGAGTCCCAAGCAGCGCGATCGCGCTGTTGAGATTTTATGCCGAGAAAACCCAAAAAAGGAAATTGTAACAAAACGAAAACCAAATTTTTACGAATGTTAACTTTGTTGTTTTGCATTAATATCAACGATTGTGTATGATATTCATATTGTGAAAACAAATTGCTATTTAAAATTATTAATCTAATTTTAATTTTATATTTTCTTTGAAATTAATTAACAATTTTTCTGTTGTAACTTATCCCTTTTTCAACCAAGAAAATAAAAAAAAAGGCTCAGTTTTAGTCCAACCCACCCGTGTGAATAAAAAACCATAGTATGTAATGGCGTTGTTGATAAAAAATTTCGCTTTATTTGTAGTAAAACCTAATACAATTGTGTGTAACGATATAGTGTTTTTTTCGGACGAAAATAAGTTAAAAAGGAATTCACAAATGTGTAAGTTGGTTCAAAAAACATACAAAACTAAATTTTTGACATAAAACACTAAAGGGTTATTACACACAACTTTATATAATAAGGAGAAAAATAACGTTAATTTTTATTCATAAATATTTCTTAGGTTGCTGTAACTCGTTTTTCTTTTAATATTCAATAAAATGATGGAACGCACAATAACGAACTTAAACTATTTTTAACAAATAACAAAATTTTTAATATGTATAAAAAATACAATAAACCTTGATTTAACGGACTAATTGGGGAGTCCGTTAAATCCGAAAATGTTCAAATTTGATCGACTATGGATTTTGCACTTATTCTGGAATATGGCCACCTAGGACAGTGCTCGTTTATGAAGGGAAAGAAGTTCTGGAATATCGCCACCTGGGACGGAACTCGATCAATTCTTAACGGATTATGATGGGATTGGGTATGTTGGATGGAAATGGGATTATTAAATGATTTTTGGAAGAAGTTCTGGAATATCGCCACCTGGGCCAGAACTCAACCAATTATATACTGATTATGAAGGGACTGGGTTTGTTGGATTGAAATGGGATTATTAAATGATTTTTGAAAGAAGTTACCTCCAGTGGCATCAACGAACACCGGAAGATGATTATTTAGGAGCTTTAGGTTTTCAGTGCTCATCAGAGTAATTGATAACGGTTCCGTAATAGAATAATTATATTTTTCGTTTGGAGGTTGTGTCCGAAATCGTGAAAAGGCACCCGACACTTCACAGGCTTTAACAATATCATTCTCTGATAATTTTTCAGAACGTGCCTTTCTTAACACCGATGGCTTAATCATTCGTTGTGTATTACCTACATCTAGCAAATCCTTCTCTACTGCCGTGTTGTTCTCTCAATAAGCTTGGTACGGTAAAACGTGGGTCATTTTAGTTTTAATTTCATCTCGCCATGTTATTCTGAGTTGAGTAAATTCCTTCCTAGCACCATGCGATTCAATGTCCTTGCCTTTGGTAAATATTTCCATGCAATGTCCTTGAATAAAAAATTTATATTTCTGCTTATGCGTGGAATATTTGCAATTAGCAAACTGGATAATTCTATTATCCCTTTTATTAAAATTCATGCTTCTAAAACTTAATACACAGTTGTTTTTAATTTCAACTAGCGCATTTCGTATACTTTCTCTTAACATTTCTTTTGTCCAGTCCCCGAAAACGTCAATAGAAATATTCATAAGCCCACGAGATATCCATTCATTTGTCGGTGGATTAAAAATTACTATGGGACATTCGTTAATATCAATCAAGATTTCAGGTGATGCGTTATTTTGACTGTTTACATTAATTGCTGCTAATGTTACCGGTGTAGTTATGTCATTTGCGGTAAATACTGCCTTAGCTGCGGCAACATTATCGTCGCTATATTATTTCCATAATTAGATTCGGTGGTTGGCTCCAGATTAAACGAATTACAACTCACAGGAGAACGTACATCGTAAATTATACTGTTAGTAATTTCGTCTCTCGAAATATCATTCGTAGTAATGTCATAGGTAGGTAATATTTCGTTGTGAATTTTTTCAATAACACAAGTATCTTTAATATTTCTGTGCCACGTATTATATATTTGCATTCGGTTCTTGATATTATCCAAAATATTTAATTGTTTACATATGTTGGTCATAATTTAATTTTTATAGTGCGTTCGAGGTATTTCACAGTTCTCAAAACTTCCGCCAAACACTGACTTTAAAACGTTTTTTAAAATCTCAGAATCAATTTTTGCAACATTTTTTTTCCTGTGAGTGTTGAGCTGGATCCCTTCTTTTACTTTACAAATTTCATTGCGGCAATTTGACGCTGATTCACGCCCAATATAACTCACAGCTGTATAAGTAAAATAGGCTCACAAACAACCTTTAGGTTTTCTTGCTAACCTAAAGTTTTACTATATTTAATTCTTTTTATTTATCTTTTAATAATTAATTTTTTTTTTCAGTATAAAATTGTATATTATATAGATCTTCAACTTTCGTTTAACATGAATGTATTAAAACAAATTTTTATTTTTATTCAAAAACTAAAAACACAAATTCACGACACAATCACTATTTTATGAATCCTTAACAACAAAAGATTTGTTTATTTTTTTTCACTATGCTAGATAAATGTTCACTGTTATTCACAAAAACAAAAACCAAAAATTCTCAATTATATGTATTAATATAGCTTTTACCATCTAATGTCTTACGGTTGTAATTTGAAATTTTCAAACCAATTTCATTAAACGAATAATAATAATAATAAAACTCAAAAAACTCTCTCTAGTTTAAATTGTCAAAACCTATTACGCTCTCATATTCAAAATATTAAACCCGTTACAAAACTATAAATATAAAATTTAGTGCAGAAAAACATATTTTACGAGAAATTTTCGTATTATATATGTAGATGTTAGTTTCAATAAAAGACAAGAGATTAATGCCGATTAATGTAAAACTTAATGCGTAAAATTAAAACCAAAATTAGAAGAGGGCTCAGCGGGTAGATTTTTCATAGTAAATCCCTGAACTTCCAAATTATTCGCATTTTAATCATTTTATCGGTGTATTATCGCATTTTATCGTATCTGAATATCACGGATCCTCGCTAGGAGGATGAAACTAGGCCACTAAATGTAAAACTTAATACCTAAAATTAAAACCAAAATTAGAAGAGGGCTCACTGGGTAGATTTTTCATAGTAAATCCCTGAACTTCCAAATTATTCGCATTTTAATCATTTTATCGGTGTATTGTCGCATTTTACCGTATCTGGATATCACGGATTCTCGCTAGGAGGATGAAACTAGGCCAATAAATGTAAAACTTAATACCTAAAATTAAAACCAAAATTAGAAGAGGGCTCAGCGGGTAGATTTTTCATAGTAAATCCCTGAACTTCCAAATTATTCGCATTTTAATCATTTTATCGGTGTATTATCGCATTTTACCGTATCTGGATATCACGGATTCTCGCTAGGAAGATGAAACTAGGCCAATAAATGTAAAACTTAATACCTAAAATTAAAACCAAAATTAGAAGAGAGCTCAGCGGGTAGATTTTTCATAGTAAATCCCTGAACTTCCAAATTATTCGCATTTTAATCATTTTATCGGTGTATTATCGCATTTTACCGTATCTGGATATCACGGATCCTCGCTAGGAGGATGAAACTAGGCCAATAAATGTAAAACTTAATACCTAAAATTAAAACCAAAATAAGAAGAGGGCTCAGCGGGTAGATTTTTCATAGTAAATCCCTGAACTTCCAAATTATTCGCATTTTAATCATTTTATCGGTGTATTATCGCATTTTACCGTATCTGGATATCACGGATTCTCGCTAGGAAGATGAAACTAGGCCAATAAATGTAAAACTTAATACCTAAAATTAAAACCAAAATAAGAAGAGGGCTCAGCGGGTAGATTTTTCATAGTAAATCCCTGAACTTCCAAATTATTCGCATTTTAATCATTTTATCGGTGTATTATCGCATTTTACCGTATCTGGATATCACGGATTCTCGCTAGGAAGATGAAACTAGGCCAATAAATGTAAAACTTAATACCTAAAATTAAAACCAAAATTAGAAGAGGGCTCAGTGGGTAGATTTTTCATAGTAAATCCCTGAACTTCCAAATTATTCGCATTTTAATCATTTTATCGGTGTATTGTCGCATTTTATCGTATCTGAATATCACGGATCCTCGCTAGGAGGATGAAACTAGGCCAATAAATGTAAAACTAATTAGCATTAACCAAGTACAATTGATATGCTTTCAGAGCAGAAATATTTTTCCAACTAATACCCCTAATAGGCGAGAATCACTGGCGATTCCGAGGCTTCAGCTCAACTATGTCTTTGGACAATACCACAAACAAAATTATCAAAAATTTCGCTGGTATTCGAATGGACCTGCTGAATTGGCAGATTTAGCAGTTTAAAAAACGTGGTCATTAAATTCATGTCAATAAAATCCTCAATATGTAAACATTTGAATAATAAAACAATTTAGTTCTGTCTGGTTATGTATAAAACAAAGGTAACTGAGATCCAGCTATTTTTCGAAATAATTCGAATTTTTTCAAGAACTACTTAGCCACTTAAGTGATGTTTTTCGAGATAGTGTGTCCATAAATTGTCAGGGTTTTTCAAGTCACAAAACAAGCTTTGCCCGAGTAAGATTCGGGCAAATCAAAAGTAAAAACAATCGAACTACGCCCATTCAAATGGTTAAACTGAAACAAATGGAAATATTATAAACGTCTATGTCACTGACTGAATCACTCGAGAACGCACAGTAGTTGATTTGGAAATGGAATTTTTTTTAACATTCTATTAATGTATTTTTAAATTAATAAAAAAACACAACAAACCCTGATGATGGCGTAATTGCCAAAAGATCGAAAAATATGGTTGTTTAATGCTGCAAAGCACCCGTATTTTTAATAAATATTTAACTAGAGTTTGCGGGGAATAAACGGGCGCGAAGAGCCTCAAAACAACCTAGTTACCAAATATTGACATAGTTCAACCACAACATGGTGCGAACCATAAAAACCTAACCCTAGTTTTGCCATAAAAGCAACAATCAATTTTGTAAAAGCCAAGGTGCCCCTCAATTTATTACAACTGCCGACACTCGCAAATATCAATCATAATGCATGAGCTGCGCTCATAAACAAGCAATAGTTACGTTCGAATTTATTACAACAGCCCGCCCATACGCCCAAAAAAATGGACCAGAATGCATAGAGCTACCTTCCTGTACAAGATTGGTATACTGTTAAATTTATTATAAACGGCCACATCCACAAAACTCGATCATAAAACATCGAATTGCTTTCAGTTCAATAAATTGATACCCCAGAATTCATTGCAACAGCCCACACTAACAAAAATTGTTCACAATGCATTGAAATACCTTGTACAAGACATAAATTCTCTAAAAATTATTATAACAGCCCATAATTCATTGCAACAGCCAACACTAGAAATGGGTACCACTGCGTTTATTACAATAGCGCACACTCCCAAAAATCGATTAATATCAAATTGCATTCAAGTACTAAAAATTGGTGTTCCTGAATTTGTTCTTGGGGTAAAGGATGGGAGCAATTCGTTGCATTATGGTCGATTTTTGTGGGTGTGAACTATAGTGACCATGCTAAAATTCCTAAATTGGGGTACTCTTAAATTAAGGTTCTATTTTCACAATTAATCCAAAAAATTGGTTAAAAATCCCCAAAATTACCATTTTGGATAATTTTTAGGTTAGTTTTAATGAGAAACCCTTTTATAGCGTAAAATTTCTTTAGGGTAAGAGTAAGTGAGGAAATGTAAGGACGCGGTGTTCGATGTGGTGTGTGTGTGTCTATGCGTTGGTTTGTGTCCTCTGGGCATTTTTCATGTATTGGGAAGTCCAAGTGGGGTTTTGACGGGGGTCGGCCCACCCAGATGTAGCAACCTCTTTTATCTTATCTTGGTTTACGCTTTCTCGTTTTTTGATATTTCTTCAATTATTTTGGAAGGTAGTAACTGCAGGATCACTTTTCAAAATTTAGGCGGAATTGACGATTTTGGTATAGTAAACTGTTATTGTACCATAGTTTAGCCGCTCTGCGTCCCAGGTGGGTTGACTGCTCAGGATAGAACTTCATAATTGGTGGCTTTTGTTAGGTTGGGGTTGGTGAAAACTTCCTTTGGAGCTTTTTCGTTTTTGGTGGCATTTTGGTATAGCATTTGCGAGAGAGTCGATTAGGAATGAGTCGATTCTAGATTGAAGGTGTAGCAAGGCTAGTCCTGATCATTGTCCGCAAATGACTCATTTTGATAGAAACCGTTTTTTGTGGGAGCTTGTTCTTGTGTGAATATGTTTTGGTGAATGCAGGATTTGACTTAACATATCAGAGGTATGGAGGTGTGCAGTAGGTTCGGATGTTGGCCAGAACATCAATGAACAATTGATTTTACTAAGCGACAAAATATACGTTTTGTCTTGTAGGACATTTTATATTGCCGTTCATTAGAAGCAAAGTCAAGGTTATGTCATAACATTATGTAACAAATCTTTGTATTGCAAATAACAAGTCGCAGATTTCAAAAATTTATTTAATGGATCATATCGTTCAGAGTGGCCAAGAGAATTGATTTAACTTTTTTAAATGCTTAGTAAATTTAAAAGTACTAAAGCATAAAAATGTAAATATTGATCGTTTTGGATATTTGCTCGTACTCCATTTTATATTTTTGAATTAGTGTATTTTGCAAATTGGTTGTGAGAAACGGGGTATAATTCCCCGAAAAGAGGTAAGTCTGGCCACCCTAGTGTGAATTGTTGTAGAGAAAGTTAGCTCGATGAAATATTATCGATATTTGTGAGTGAAGGCTGTTGTATACATTCAGGGGTACCCATTTTTTGTTCAGGAAGGTAGCTCGATGCACTCTGACCGATTATTGTGAATGTCAACTGTTGTCATAAATTCGGGGGTACCAACTTCACAGATTTTGAGTTTTTATCAAATTTGAGGGTAGGTTGTTACTTTTATAGCCAGTTTAAAATATATACAGAGTTGGTTTTTACGCGTTTCTGTTTTTAGGTGTAGTTTTCGAAGAGTGAACTATTCCAACATACAGCAATACCTTGAATATTTCGGTTAATTGGTTTTCGGAATTGCACGTACTATTTGAAACCGGACTAATTACGGTTCTCAATATATATAGGGTGTCACAATAACCTGTTCAGATTTGAAATATCGCTAAGTTTGGCTCTGGAAACACTAATGTCATTCTTTCTTTGGCAGAAACTCAGTATATTATTTCTAGTTGACGAAATCAGTCGCTTAACGCTTCAGTAAAAGTGGGAAATGTTGAAAATTTACTTCCACAACAAAGACAATTTCGAAATCGCAAGAAAATGTCATACAAAATTTGATCAACACACGGGACTCACAACCAACGGCATCAAGAAGTTTTCGCATAAAGTGCGTGCTACGGGCTACCTAGTCGACAATCCAAACGCAAACCCGTGCTCTTCGTGTTCATTCCGCGACCATCCGCTTCGATATCGATTCGCTGTGTGGGCCTGCGACAAACTCGAAATTGATGAGGATTTTGCTCAAAAAATCATCTTTTCGGACGAGGCGCATTTCCATCTCGGTGGGTTCGTAAACAAACAAAATTGTCGCATTTACGGGTCGGAAAATGCACAAGGATATGTGGAGAAGCTAATGAATTTATGCGTGTTACTGTTTGGTGCGGCTTGTGGCGTGGCGGTATTATTGAGCTGTATTTTTTGAAGATGAGGCCGGCGCGACCGTTACGGTCAACAACAACCAACTACCGCCATGTTAAAATCTTTTTTGTGACCATATCTTGCAGATATTGATTTGGACGACCTTTGGTTCCAGCAATTTGTTGCGCCATGCCACACATCGGACGTTACAATAGCGAAACTACGTCAAAATTTCAATGGCAGCATTACCAGTCGAAATGGTGACGTGAATTGGCTGACAAGGAGCTGTGATTTTACGCGTTTGGATTTTTATTTGTGAGGTACCGTAAAGGATAAGTGTTATACGGACAAAACACAAACAATTGAGCATTTGAAAGGCAAGTCAATATGCTTGCCAATTGCCAGCAACAATTGCCGAAAAAGATCGGCACACAATCCAAAATGTGCTAAAAAATTGAACCGATCGAAGGGAGTACGCCAAGGCCAGCCGCGGCTTCCATTTGAATGAAATCATTTTTCCATAAATTACCAGGAGGATCGTAACGGGTGTGGCAAAAGTCCCGCTACCATTTTGATTGCCTATAACTTTGTTCAAAGAAAAGATAAGTAAGTTTAGTTTTCATAAAAAGTTTATTTGGTCTTTACATTTTTTTTCTTAACTTTATAATTGGAAAATTATATCGGCTAAATGGTGACCGCGATTCGCTATGCAACTTTCGGCTCTTTTCAAGGCATTTTTCATGACATAATGCAACATCTCAGACTGAATTTCTTCAATTTCGTAACGAATATTGTCTTTAAGATGTTGAATCGTTTGGGGCTTATTCACATAAACTTTTGATTTTAAAAAAGCCCATAAGAAAAAGTCTGGTGCTGTTAAATCCGGAGATCTGGCTGGCCATGCTAAATCGCCATTTCGCGAAATCAGTCTTCGTGGGAAAACGTCATTCAATAATTGAATTGTTGAACGGGCTGTGTGCGCTGTAGCCCTATCTGGCTGAAACCACGTGTCCTCTAGTACTTACTGTTCCATTTCAGACACAAGAGAATTTCGAATCATGTCTTGGTACCGTTCAGCAGTAACAGTAACTTCAACACCTCAAAAAATAGGGACCAATAATGTTTCCAGCATGAATACTACACCATACAGTTGTTTTTAGTGGATGCAATGATGTTTCATGAATTAATTGAGGATTGTGTGTTCCCCAAAACCGACTGTTCTGTTTATTGACGTGGCCACTGAGAAGAAAATGGGTTTCATCGCTCATTATCAATTTAGACGAAAAATCTTCAATTCCACCTTTTTTCCAGACGAAAAATCTTCAATTCTTTCCATTTGGTGGCTTTATTTCTATGGAGATTGAGTTTGGCGTTCCATTTAAAATATTTCTTCTTTCAGTATTTTTCAATCTGTTTGTGTTAAATTTCCTATTCGCCTTCTTTGAGTGTTTCACGATGACTGGCTTGTAATGTTAAAAAAAATATCAATACAAATTGGAAAGTATAGCTAAGGGTTCTTACTTATCAAAAACAGTGAGTAAATCCGAATATGGAGCTGCTAATGGATCGAAGATTTGGATCAGAAAACTTCGCTTAGTCGAATGGAAATTCTAAGGCTTTGAGTTTCTATAATGGATTGAAGAATATTGATACTTGAAGAAAATTAATGTGATAAAACTAGTGAAATTTTCATGGCAAGCCGTGAGTTTTTTTTTCGTTTTAAACAACGAAATAGTACCCACAATGCTCACACTGTCGGCGAATCTGCCAGCGCAGATAAAGAGGCTACTTTAAAAAATCCGACCTATTTGAAAGAACTAATACAACAAGGATGCTACAAAGATTAACAAATTTTCAACGTTAAGGAAACGGGATTATTTAGCTCATGAAAGGACATGCCCGCGTTATAAAATTTTGAAAGACTGCCTCGCACTGTTATTTGGCGGAAATGCAGAAATGTTACCAAAAACGATCTTCCAGTGGTGTGGCGTTAAAATAAAAACGAGTGGGTTACGAAATCTTTGTTGCAGATTGATTCACCAATTAAATTTCCGACTAGCCTTTATTATTTAAATAAACAGATTTAAAATATCAGGAAAAAAATAATAATAATATAGGCGAAGTATAACATGAAGCTACGGTAACAATATCATTCCAAATTGCTCAAATAATTTCTTTGAGTTTGAAACCCATTTTACACTAACACGATATTGGAAATTGTAAAAGAATTGGGTTGCTTGATTCCGCCGACGTAATTCAATACTATATTGAAACAAACACCAACGAATTGGATATTGAAAACCTCATCAACATAAATGAATGACGAGCTTATGAAGAACGGGAGAATAATGACAAGGAAGAGTGTGTTAGAGCCCCCCCCCCACAAACTTTGAGCTTGAAAAATTCTCGGCATGGTTGAAAAATTGTCATAGTTCATCAATGAAGTTGATCCAAATATTTGGAATTTTTTCCAAATTTTAAACATTTTTTCTAAAGGGCGTCCCAATAAGAAGTTCAGATTTAAAAATTTAATAAAACAAAAACGGCTTAGTATATTTCCAAATTTTTTTTTTTTTTGAAACTAACGGGTGACGCAAAAGTCCCGCTACCATTTTGATTGCGCGCCATCTTGATTATGTGACGTTTAGCTCAGTTTCGCTTTAACCATTGTGTTGTGTAGACGTCCAAATTTTATAATGAATAAATATACGACACAAGAACGAGCAGAAATAGTGACAATATTTATTGAAAATAATCGTTCCATTATTGCCACTCAGCGGAAATTTAGTCAAAAATATCGTAATCGTCCATTGCCTCACAAAACCACAATTTATAGTTAACATGCGAATTTTGCATACAGACCTCGTTCTGAAAGACAACGGACGTCTCGTAGGGCTGAAAATGTGGCTCTGGTGCGCGATAGTGTTGAAGAGTCTCCAGAAACATCAATTCGGAGACGTGGTTCCCAGTTACACATTTCTGCACGCAGTTTAAGGTGAATTTTGAAAACTGATTTGTTCCCGTACAAAATTCAATTAGTCCATAAATTGCTACCGAGAGGTCATGATTAACGAGTTGAGTACAGTAATGCAGTCCTTAGGCTGTCTGGTGGAATTGAAGATTTTTCGTCTAAATTGATAATGAGCGATGAAGCCCATTTTCTTCTCAGTGGCCACGTCAATAAACAGAACAGTCGGTTTTGGGGAACACACAATCCTCAATTAATTCATGAAACATCATTGCATCCACTAAAAACAACTATGGTGTGGTATTCATGCTGGAAACATTATTGGTCCCTATTTTTTGAGGTGTTGAAGTTACTGTTACTGCTGAACGGTACCAAGACATGATTCGAAATTCTCTTGTGTCTGAAATGGAACAGTTAGGACTAGAGGACACGTGGTTTCAGCAAGATGGGGCTACAGCGCACACAGCCCGTTCAACAATTCAATTATTGAATGACGTTTTTCCACGAAGACTGATTTCGCGAAATGGCGATTTAGCATGGCCAGCCAGATCTGCGGATTTAACAACACCAGACTTTTTCTTATGGGCTTTTTTAAAATCAAAAGTTTATGTGAATAAGCCCCAAACGATTCAACATCTTAAAGACAATATTCGTCACGAAATTGAAGAAATTCAGTCTGAGATGTTGCAGGATGTCATGAAAAATGCCTTAAAAAGAGCCGAAAGTTGCATAGCGAATCGCGGTCACCATTTAGCCGATATAATTTTCCAATTATAAAGTAAAGAAAAAAAAATGTAAAGACCAAATAAACTTTTTATGAAAACCAAACTTACTTATCGTTTCTTTGAACAAAGTTATATTCAATCAAAATGGTAGCGGGACTTTTGCGCCACCCGTTACTACAGAAGTGAAATGCACATACGAATAAACAGCACATCAAGTGAAGATGATGGCAGTGAATGATCGTAGAAAATATGCAGGAAGCATCCTCAAGGTTGCTGAAGAGGCAGCAGCAATCCAAATTATGTGAGCACTACACCAGTGTATAAGGAAAGTCACTGGCAAAATTACATACATACCACCTATAACGGACGACACTGGTCAAGTATTAACAACAGATAAAGCACAGTTAAATAGATGGAAAGAATATTTCAAAGAATACGTTATCAACAGCACCGAAAGACACGAATAACGAAACTAGTAACACCCATCCACCAACGGCGCGGGAATTTTAAAGTGCCATTGAAAAGCTGAAGAACAGTTAGGTTGCTGGACCAGACAGTATAACGATTGAAATATTCAAAGGCGATTAATCAACAGCTGCAAGTACACTAACACTACAACAGAAGTGTGAAATTCTGGTAGATTATCACAAAAATGGAAAGAAGGACATACAATTCCCAAGAAAGGTGACCTAAGAGCATGCCAAAATTGGCGAGATATCTCTCTCCGCAACACAACAATTAAGAAACTTGCAATGATCATCCTTGCAGCATCTCACCTACGATCAATTCTAAAATTAAGAAACGATCAAGCTGGCTTTAGACAAGGAAAAAGTTGCACTGATCACATCAACTCAATCCGTATCGTCAAGAATTTGATTTAACTCACACAAGAAATGTATCGGGATGGTGGAAACCGAGTTCAATATAAAGGCAAACAAAGGGGAAAATACTATAACACTCGAGGTGTAAAGTAAGGATGTGTATACTCTCATCAATGCTGTTTCTGATCGTTTTGGATAATGTAATGCGCAAATTGGATGTGACGTCCCCTAATGGCATATATTAGGGACTAACATAGGTAAACTCAATGATCTAAACTAAACAGATGGCATTAGCATGCTTACACACAATATAACCACACAGATGCACATCAACAAAGTACAAATTGAAGATGTAAATGAATTTGTAAACCTTGGTTTCACAATAACGAAAACTGGTGGGACTAAGGAAGACATAAACAAACGCATAAATAAAGCCAGACACACATTGAACATGTGATCCAAAGTCTAGAATTCTTCTGTCTTGTCACGCAAGACCAAGCTACGAATGTTCAACTCGTGTGTGAAGTCGTACTACTGTATGGGTGTGAGACATGGAAACACACAGAAAAAGTCAGAAAGAAGCTACAGGTATTCGTAAACAAGTGCCTTCGACGAATACTGATATACTTCTGGACTAACCCCGTAACTAACATTCAACTGCCTAGAAAAAAAATTAACCAAATCGATTATACTTACAGAACTTTATTAGTGACATCATCAACACAAAGCACAACTTTAAATTTATCGACCGGACAACTTATTTACACACGTACTTACATCTATTACCTATATATATTTTACCATACCTGCATTATCTATCTATGCCATCAGGTACACGTCGGTACGAGTTGCACATACAAAATAAATATTAAATTCCAAAGCTCTATTAAAAGCTTTTACCTATGTATTTATATAAAATGTTCACTATTTAGATAAAACACGAAATAAAAAATAAACTTTCAACACTTCGGTAGTTTAACAAAATATCTATTTGTATAAATGTGTGTGTGTGTGTGTGTGTGTGCATCGCTGGCTGACTGTATTCATTTTGCACTGTACCGAACGAAGCGGAAAATTTGTACAAATTTTTGTATATGGCAAAAGCTACATCTAATTTCATATTAAAATATAATTTTTAAGTTTTTCATGTACACAAATTTTTCCGTTTTTCCAGCTTTCCATTTTTAATTTTTTTTCGTATTTTTCAATTTTATTCTACAGTTTTGTTTGAGTACGTGTCATATCAAATGTATAGCATTTCCCAAGCTATTTTTTTTTTTCTATTTTCCACCGTATATGTCTCTCGTGTAAAGCAAAACTAAAAAACAAAAAAATATCGTCAGAACGGAAGAAAAACTATAGCAGGAAAATAATTTTTTTTGTGCGCTAGAAATGTGTGATTTTATTTTCTACACTGTACGTCAACGTGTTTTGGTCTGCACATCCAGTATTTTTCCGAGCGTATCGCTGCGAGATGAAAAATTTGGAGTTTTGTTTTTTGTTTTTTTTTTTTCGTATAGTTGTCTTTTTTGTATTTCATGTGTTTCCATGATTTTTTGTTTATGGCGAAAAAGCACAAAGCATGATGTTGATGTTTGATACACGGAAAGGAGGAAAAACAATAGAATAACGAAGAATATGTTATACACCATTACGTATACAGTACGTAAAATAAGAAAATCGTCTTAATCATAAAAATTGTCTTGTGTACGTGTTCGAAATGAATAAAATATTATGGATATGAATGGAAAAGCTTTCATATGAAGATGGGCGAACCATAACAATAACAAAAAGAAGAAGAAAACACCTCATTTTAACGTTATTTTCAACTTTGAATGTATAGTGTAACACATAATTCGTCTGTGAATGCTGCTACTATATGTAGAAGAGCATCATAAGGAAATGAAGTCTTGTTACATTACTCATATATATGTTTATGTAATCTTGAAGAAGCACCAGAGCATCAACAACAACAACAACAAACATATATAAATATAATTTTAAATTATGTAAGAGATATAATATTTATGTTATGATTTTTTGTTGTTGTTGGGGAGCGCTGCTGGAAAAGCTGGAAAAAACATGTCAAATTCAATGCATGATTTTTAATTTTATTTTTTTGCTTTTTTTTTCTTGTCTTGTTAGTTGTCTTTCAGAATTTTATTTTTAAATTTATCCATAATTTATGTGATATACATAGTCAGTTGGGTTGGTCGTTGAGATAAATATAAATCTGATTATTAATCGTATAACATCACAAAAAAAAGCTAAAACGTATCTTTCATGAGGATTAACGTATTTCGTGTATAATCTGGATGAACAACGTGTGATACGAATACAAACAAGTGATGTGCCTCTCATCCCCGGGATAACATTAAAATAATGTGAGAGAGGTTACTAGTCTAAAGGCGAATCTGTTGTTGTCAGTTGCTAATCTATTTCATCGTTTCCTTTTTAAATGCTTGATTAGATGACAGGACAGCTAAACCAATCACTTTCTGTTGACGATTACTCTAACGACTTTTGAATTAAATATCTCGATATCATTCTAAAGAGAAAAATGTCCTGTAAAAACTTTTCTCTTTAGAATGATATCGAGTGTCGCCGCCGTTTACAATTGCTTTCGTTATCTCTATGTCCCTTTCCACTTGGAATACCATTATAAAATACACTAGAACACTAGTTGATAACACTATACCTCCACTTTTCGTCTTCTTCCAAAGCGTTCTTTAAATGCGATACACAACGTTGTGCATTTTGAAATCTGCTTTTCCGCTTTCTGGAATTCAGCCACACTAAGCCACTTCGTCGAAAATCGGTAAATCTTTCACTCTGGTCGTATTGTGCTTCAGATTTATGCCTGGCGTTCGTGCTGTTGCTCTGTACTGCGGATCGATCTTTGTCCATTCGTCGTCGATGTTCAGCTTCTTTATTTTTGGGCCCACTTACTGCTTAATAAATTGGTCGTTTTTTAGCTTTCTGGTATTACAGACCTTGACGACTATTACGCGTTTAAGATAGGTAGTTTACAGTTGGTTTGGAGTTTCACATAGCCGTCGTTAAAAGGTTAGGTCTATAAAAGTTTTTTTTTTTTATTTATTTTTTATTGTTCATTCTCTACAACAACAACGGCGGATTATCCAGTGAATTTAATGTTCCTTTAAGGATAATCCAAGTTGTTATAAATAATTTTACAAAGTTACAAAATTTACATAGATATAAATATTTAAAAACCATAACTGAGATTTAGTTCCAAAATAATAGAATATTTGATTTAAAATAATTTTTAATATTTTTTTTTAAATTGTAAGTAGGTTACAGATTCCTTTATAATTTCAGGTACTTGATTATAAATAAATGGGCCCATAAACGTGATCGATTTTCTTCCAAATTCAGTTCTAATATGATGCGAATCAATTCTGTTACAATTTCGAGTTGAATACACATGATGAGCGTAATTAAAGTTTATATTAGACATAAATGAAGATACTCGTATATTTAGGTTTTTGTACATATAAAGAGTTAATTGAAACTTATATAAGATATTTATGGGCAATATCATAATATCATCTTTGCTGTATAATAACCTAGTGAAAAATAGAATTGGCAATCTGTATACTGCTTTTACACTTTTGTTTTGCATAACTTGCAATCTCTTCAGCCTGGTTAAGGTAGCTGTTCTTTGTAACTAAGTCGCGAATAAATAAACAAAAAATAAATCATAAGCAATACCCCAGTAGGAACAAAGAAAGATAATTTTCTGAGTAACCCAATAAGTGGAGCAATTTTCTTACTTCTGATATTAATGTGATCATCCCAAAACATATGTTCATCAAATGTAACTCCCAAATATTTGAATGAACTAACTCTCTCAATATTAATGTTACTAACTTCAAATAGAGGTAAACTAGTCATCGGTTTATGTGGGGAATGAAACACCATATATTTGGTTTTAGATATATTGAGAGCTATTAAATTGGAATTAAAATATTCTAAAAGTATGCTAAGGTCATGTTTCATATCAATCAGTATATTGTCAGGATCAAGGGCTTCATAAAATAAAGCAGTGTCATCTGCAAATATTCTAATATGACCCTTGAGCGGCAAATAGGAAATGTCATTAATATAAATGAGAAACAAAAGTGCTCATAAAACACTACCCTGAGGGACACCACATTTGATATCTAACAATTCACTTCCTACTCCATTTATAATCACATACTGTTTTTGATTTGATAAATAACTTTTCAATGAGTTGTAAGGAATTCCACGTACGCCGTAACGGTATAATTTATTTAGAAGTAACTGATGATCAATATACAATCAAATGCTTTCTGTAAATCCAAAAAAAGCGCCCCAACTTACCTTTTTGAATCAAAAGCAGTACATACATATCACACTCCCAATTTCTGCCAATGCCAATTAAGTTCCTAAATTTTTTCTAAAACCATATTGGTAGGAATAAAAAAATTGTTATAATTTAAAAACGTTATTAAACGCGAAAATAAGAAAGAGTAGAAATAGGTCTATAACTATTAAGTAAAGAAGATTCAAATCAAAACTGAAGCTGAAACCTGTGGTTGTTGAATGGAGTTCTCGTTTGCTTCACATGAGATTCTTGACCGTCGCTAAACAATTGAAATCAACTATGACCAACATCAATTTATGTGGTATCAACTGTAGTCTTGTAGTTACTGAATACCTTTCACCAGCCAAAAAATCCTTACTGTATGACGCTAAGGCACTTCTTCGAGCAAAACCGAATAATTTTAAGTTCGTTTGGGCTAACCATGGGATTATCTACGCCAAGAAAAATGAGGATAGCGATGTTATTAAAATACTCTCGTCGTCTGATTTAGATAAGTTTAAGCAATAATTGTTTTTTTTTCTTTCTGTATTATTTGTTATTATTATATTAATTTTCATTACTTATTGTTTTCTTTTTTTTCCGCTTTTTCAATCCATTTACATTTTCTTTTCTTTTAATTTTAGTTTTATCTGCTGTACCAAGCGCATATTGTTTAAGCTACCCAGGGATTCAACATGGAGATTTATTACAAAAACTGCAATGGATTAAAAACTAAATTATTAAACTTTAAGCTTAATGTAATGGCAAATAATTTTGATATAATCTGTTTGACTGAAACGTGGCTGAACGAATCCATTAATATTAGAGAGCTTATTGATGATCGCTATTACGTTATCCGCAAAGATCGCGATTTGGCACTTACCGGCTTATTAGACGGTGGGGGTTCTTTAATCGCTATAAAAAAATCTTTTGTATTTAGCGACATATCCAGTCTTAATATGGTCTACGATGACGTTTGGCTAAAAATTAATTTGAATAACGGGAAGGTACTAATTCTCTGTGTAGTTTACTTCAGGTCAAATAATACAACTTTTGATAATTATAAACAATTTTTCGATCATATATCTGATTATATAATAAACTCACCTACCAATTATAATTACTTAATTGTTGGTGATTTTAATTTGCCTTGTATAACCTGGAGTTATAATCATGATGGCCTATGGCCTTCGTTATACGAAGGACGCACTGCTCAATATCTGGTAGAAACATTAATGCTTGCCAACTTAACTCAACATAACAGTACGCTTAACTGCACTAATAAAGTGTTGGATTTAGTACTCTCGAATCTAAGAACTGGTTCTATTGAAATCAAGCCCTGCTTAGATCCCCTTTCTAAGGTTGATAGGTATCACCCACCTATCACCTGCTTATTGATTTAATAAGCCTTGTTCATAAAAATTTATCACAAATAAGCTTTCAATCTATCAATGTAAGACAACTTAACTATGACCATATTAGAAGTCAACTAGCTGGTATTGATTGGAACCACGAATTCATTAACGCCAACATGGATGTTAATAGTGTGACCAATATACTTTATTCATCTAAATTCCCCATCTGGTACTCAAATAAACTGAGATACCTAATTACTCGAAAACATAAGTTTCATAAACTGTATAAGTTATATAGGAACGAGCATGATTATAAGATTTTTTCCCAGTTTCGTTGGCAGGTTAAATCTGAAATTCGAACCTGCTATAATAATTATTTAAGAAGTATTGAGCAACAGCTTAAGGATAATCCTAAATTACTTTGGAGCTTTTTGCATTCTCTAACATCCAGAACGGGTTTCCCTGCCACTATGAAATATGGGACCATAGTTTCCCATAATAGCGATGTTATTTGTAACCTCTTTGCTAAATATTTTGATTCGGTATATACGCCTAATAGTATCTCAGGTAGTACTTCATCAGTGATAAATACAAATCTAGATTATTATAGTAAGGTGGCATACTTTACATATGATGATGTTTATTCTGTTCTTAATTCGCTTGACACTTGTAAAGGCCCTGGCCCAGATCAAATTCCAAATTATTTTATTTTTCACTTGAAGGAGCAATTAGCGTTACCATTGTCAATAATTTTCAACCTATCGTTAAATTCTGAAGTTTTTCCGACCACATGGAAATCGGCATTTCTCATTCCCGTATTCAAAAAAGGTGACAAAAGCGACATTGTAAATTATAGGCCGATATCAATTCTAAATGCGTTTAGCAAAATATTTGAAAAGTTAGTCCATACAATTATTTTCAATTTAGTTAGTAACAGGATAACAAATGTACAACACGGATTTTTTGCAAAGCGATCAGTACTAACTAACCTGTTAGAATTTTCAAATTACATTTTCAGCAAAGTTGACATGGGTCTTCAAGTTGATTGTATTTACACTGATTTTGAGAAAGCTTTTGACTCTGTGTCGCATGACATTTTAATTGCTTAACATTTATAACATTTATAAAATTGGATTGTCGTCACAAATATGTCACAAATATGTAAGTGGTTATCTTCCTATCTACGAAATAGAATTTTGAGTGTTAAATTTAATGGTTCTTTTTCTGTGCCATTTTCACCTACTTCCGGCGTTCCACAAGGATCAACTTTAGGACCATTGCTATTTATCATTTTCATTAATGATATTTCTAATTTGTTACAGTGCCCTCACCTATTTTATGCTGATGATTTAAAAATTTATAAACTAATTACTAGCCACTCCGATGCTTTTTTATTGCAATCTGATGTTTATAAACTGCACTCATGGTGCAATCGCAACTTTATTTAAACATAAAGAAATGCAATGTTATTTCCTTTACGAAAAAAATTTCTCCTTTGCAGTATTCATATGATTGTAATGAGATAACATTACATTCCATTCGTTTGTAAAATATAGTGAATATCGTAGTAAGAAAAATGTAAACATAAACAAAAATGTAAACATAAGCAAATTGTGAAGTTCATTACCATTCATACATAAAGAATGCGTTATATATTTTTATCGTATTTCAAAACGATTAAATGATGAAAATTGATGAGTAAAGTAAAATTATAAATCGAAGTTGAACGTATTCTTTATGCAGAATAGGCAATAAACTAATTAAATATTTTGTGTATGATTAGCTGTATATTTTGGTATATAAAGACCAAAATTTGTAAAATCAAATCAGAAATAAATTGTACAAGCTGAGTTTAACCTCGCAATCAATTGTCTCTCAATTTTACCGCCTTACTGAAAACAGAAGTTGCATGTAAAAGTTGCAACAATAAGGTAAGGAGCACGGTGAGCGCCAAATACGCTGCTTTAGTTGATGCGTTAACTTATTGTTAACAGCTTCAGAAGCGCAGGCCACTCTTCTCCACATATAAATATCTCTAGCAATTCAAACTTCATTACACTAAAACCAAATCTATTATATGGCGATTTTTACATATTACATGACATATTACATGGCGATCTTGACATATTACATGGCGATCTTGCAACCCGAACTTGAACTTTAAGCAGATGTCGTTAGCAGAATATAAAGAATACTTCACCAAGGAGCTATATCGTGACGATCCATCATTAATACCAAAAGGAAGCATAGAGGATTACATGAAGCAATCACTAGTATTTTCTAAAAATAAGAAAATAATAACAATAGAAGAATACCGCGAGAGAGCAAAAAAAGATGGAATAACAGCAGTACAAGAAACAGCCCCAATTAAAAAGAAGAAACGTGGTGGAAAAATTAATAGAATTAAGAAAGAAAAGAAAGAATTATTTAGAATTCTTGATATATGTAGAACAGATAAAGATAAAAATAACATGAAAAAGAAATTAGAAATTTTAAATAAATTAAAAAAAGATATAATTCAAAATAAAAAAAAAATTGTAATAAATAAGTTATAAACATTAATAAGTTATAAGAATAAATATTTTTAAATGTATAATTGTTAAATAAAAAAATAAAAAAATGGGTAATCAACCGGCTACACCGGAAAAAGAGATAATTATAGCTCAAAATACAAATGGCAAGAATAATGAGCAAGAAGATAATTCAAATTTAGAATTATATAAAATAATTTTAATAAATCAAGCGATCTCCTTAATAATCTACATAATAATTAAGAAATTAAGAAAATTAATAAAAAGAAAAGTAGAGAAGCATGTAAATTTAGAAATAAGTAAAGCTTAAACAATTTTTCTAGTTAATAAAATTTTATTTATCATCTCAATGTTAAATGTATTGAAATTAAAAATAATAAAAAATGAAGTAGATGAATTATTGAAAAATTTGAAGAAAAGTCCTAATAGAACATATAGTGAAAATTACAAATTAGAAAAACAAAATAAAATAGAAGAATATAGAGAAACAATTTCCTGCATAATAAAGATTAATCCTGAATAAAAATATTTTAGTGAAGAAATTTGCATTAATTTAAATAAAATACAAAAATACGTAGGCATAATGGCAAATTTCGATATTCTAGTTGGTATAAAAGTAATACCTGAATTTAATGGTAATCCGGAGGAAGTGAATAACTTCATAAATTTGGTGGAATACATTTCGGATACATTAAAGGAAGGAGAACAAATAAAGTTAATCAGATTTGTAATGAAAACTAAGACATCGGAAATAGTTAAAGCAAAGCTAGCTAGTAGGCAATCTGATATAAAAACTATAAAAGAATTTAAGGCATTATTCTTAGATAATTTTATAAAAATCAAAACAGATTTACAAATAATATCAGAATTATTAGCGATCAAACAAGGTAATTTGTCAATTGCAAGATATGCTCAAAAAATTGATAAATTATTAAATGTACTAAATAATAGTCAGATCAAAAACCAAGGATCTGAGCATGCTGATATAGTTAGAAATATAAATGAAATCACTGCACTAAATGCATTCATTAAAGGTTTAAATGAACCAATTAAAAAAATGTTAATGATTGCAAGGCCAAAAGATCTTCTTGAAGCTGAAAAACTAGCACAAGAATTTGACTTGCAACAAAGTATGCAAAATCTAAGCATGAATATTGTAAGAAATAATAATTTTAATAATTCATATGGATATAATAATCCTTATAAAAGAAAATTTAACTGGTCAAATATTAATAGGCGTTATCAAGGCAAACCAAATACAAATTATTATCAGAATCAAAATTATAATAGAAACATAAGGTATAATAATAGTAATAATAATAATAATAATAATAATAATAAATATCAAAATCCTTCACAAAGTAGAATATATAAACCAAATTATAATGAAAGATCAAGAAGGATCAATTTTTTTCGTGCCTCTGAAGGTACAGAACAACAGAACTAATAAATATAAGATAAGAAATAGTTTTAAGATAAATAATAATGTAACAAACTATATAGATGTTAAAACAGAAATATCATATAATAATTTAAGATTTTTAATAGACACAGGTGCTGATGTGTCAATATGTAAAATTAATCATTTAAAATTAAATAGTTATGAAGATGAACAAGTATGTAAATTAACTGGTATCTCAAATACAGAAATCTATACTCTAAGAACAAAAACAATGAATTTGGAATTAGCAGGACAAATAACAGAACAGACACTTCATTTAGTTTCAGCAGATTTTCCTATAGAAACAGATGGAATTTTAGGAAGATATTTTTTAATAAAACACTTATGTAAAATTGATTATGAAACTTTTACAATGACTATTTACATGAACGGAACGGACATAACTGTACCAATAAAAACAAAAATTCCGACTACCTCGAAATTACTAATTCCGCCTAGAACAGAAATTATAACTGCAATAGAATTACCGATAGAAGAAGATTCAGTAATTTTGAATAAAGGAATAGAACCAGGAATTTATATAGCTAACACTATTATACCAGCTAAAGGTATAGCACATATAAAGATTTTAAATACAACTGATGAAGAAATAACTATAAAAGGATTCATACCAGATATAAGACCATTGACACAGTATAACATTGTAAAAATTAAGGCACATGCATTTAAAAATAAGGATAGGTTAGAAAAATTAATAAAACAATTAAAATTAGATAATATAGATAACATAGCCAAACGTAGTATATTAGACATTTATAAAGAATATGCTGACATATTTCACATTGAAGAAGAAAAACTAACTGCAAATAATTTTTATAAGCAAAGAATAAATGTATTAGATAACAATCCTGTATATATTAAAAACTATCGACTTCCACATGCCCACTTAGATGAAATAAATAAACAAGTAAAAAAACTACAAGATATGGAAATAATTGAACCATCTACAAGCCCATATAATTCTCCATTGCTCATAGTACCAAAGAAAAGCAACACGGATGATAAAAAATTTCGTTTAGTAGTAGACTTTAGACAAGTTAATAAAAAAATCATGGATGACAAATTCCCACTAACAAGAATAGATGACATTTTGGATAAGCTAGGCAGAGCTAAATATTTCTCGACTTTGAATCTAACGAACTCATTTCATCCAATAGAGTTAGATGAACAATCTAAACCAATAACAGCTTTTTCAACTAACCGTGGACATTTTCAATTCAAACGATTACCTTTTGGATTAAAAATTTCTACGAACAGTTTTCAACGAATGTTGACAATCGCTTTAACGGGTCTTGAAGAACAGGCATTTTTATATGTTGATGACATAATAATATTTGGATGTAGTTTAAATCACCGTAATCTGAATCTAATTAAAGTATTCAAGAAACTAAGAGAATACAATTTACAATTAAACCCATCTAAATGCAATTTCCTAAGAAAAGAAGTAGTATACCTAGGACACTTAGTAACACCTGAAGGTATTAAAACAGATCCAAGTAAGAAATCAATCATAGAGAAATATCCAACACCACAAAACGCAGATGAAGCAAGACGTTTTGTAGCTTTCTGTAATTACTACAGAAGATTCATTAAAGATTTTGCGAAAATAGCAAAACCACTAAATAATCTGCTAAAGAAAAGTACAACTTTTGAGTGGACAGAAGAATGTGATTTAGCATTCTCAACATTAAAAACAAAACTAATCAATCCACCAATTTTGAAATATCCAGATTTCGAACAGGAATTCATATTAACTACTGATGCCTCTAATTTTGCACTTGGCGCAGTACTATCACAAGGTGAAATTGGAAAAGATCTACCAATATCATATGCAAGTAGATCATTAACTAAACATGAATTAAACAAACCTGTTATAATTAAGGAATTGTTAGCAATACATTGGGCAATTAACTACTACAGACCATATCTATATGGAAGAAAATTTACAGTGGTAACAGATCATAGACCACTAGTTAGTTTATTTACACACAAGAATCCATCATCAAAATTAACACGAATAAGATTAGATTTACAAGATTATTATTTCGAAGTACATTTCAAAGCGGGAAATATGAATACAAATGCAGATGCTTTATCGAGAATTCAGATAAACTCTGATACTTTGAAAGCCATGATACCAACAGAAGATGAAGTCAAAAATATAAAGATAGTTACGAGAAGCAAAACAAAGAAATTACAGGAAATAAACGAAAATAAAAGAGAAGTAGGAGAACAGGATCCAATTATACATTGTGGCCAAATGCATATTTGGGATAGTACTTCTATAACAGATTTAAAACGAGCAATTAGATTGAAATTTGAAAATGCTAATATAAATAATGAAAGGATATCCAGTAATAATGATAAATAAAATAAAATAAGAGACTCCAATATAAATGAAAATAAAAGGTTAACCAGAAATAAAAATAAAAATAATGAAGGTTTGCAAATAAATATTGAATTAAGGAATAACATTCCACGAAAAGTAATTGTAGAAATTAGTGATAATCCATACTCAGAATTAGATTTGATCTTGGAGAAACTAATATTGAAAATGAAGAAATCGGGAATCAACGAACTAGCGCTAGCGGATGAAGATAAAATATTTGAATATATAAATAAAAATGAATTTAAAGATAAATATAATAAAATGCATGCAAAAATATTGAAAAATGATAAGCAAACCAATATAAATAAAGGGTTATCCAATTCAAGCTTGATAAAGTAAACTGAAAAAAAAAACACACAAAATATTCGGAATGTATTGTAATTTTTATTTCATTTTACAGATTGATCCTTGCCATTTTTAGTTAAATAAGATATCATTCAAATGTCCTCCACGGGACTTCTTACAGGCCTTGATTCTTTTGAGGTAATTTTCAATGACTTTTCGGCACATTTCGGGCGGTATCTCGGCCATTACCTTACGAATATTAGTTTTCAATTCGTCAAGAGTTTGAGGATTGTTTGCGTAAACACGATCTTTCGCGTAGCCCCACAAAAAGAAATCCAAAGGCGTTAAATCACAGGATCTTGGAGGCCAATTGACATCAGCCAATCGCGAAATCAAACGTCCAGGAAATTTCTCTTGCAAAAGATCTCGATTTGCTCGTGTTACGTGACTGGTTGCTCCATCCTGCTGGAACCACATATCGTCAAGATCATAATCTTCGATTTTCGTAAAAAAATAATCGGTTAACATGCGGCCATAGCGCTCAGAATTGACGGTAACGGTTCGTCCATGGTTGTTCTCAAAAAAATACGGCCCAATCACACCACCAGACCACAATGCGCACCAAACAGTGACTTTTTCCGGGTGTAATGGCTTCTCTACAATCAATTGTGGATTTTCTGAGCCCCAAATTCTACAGTTTTGCTTATTAACGTATCCACCAAGCGAAAAATGAGCTTCATCACTGAAGAAAATTTTGTTCGAAAAACCAGCATCGACGGATTTAATAATTTTAACGCGTTGGTCGATTGTTAAATGCTCCATATTCTTAAATGGCAGAATGTCAACTAAATAAATGACAGCGTACTTGACGTTTATCTTTGACAGATGTCGGTATACAGATTTCTACTTTATCAACCTCGAATTGGATAACCCTTTATGGATTCCGTATTATGTTTTTTCATATAATACGACACCACATACTGACACAGGATACTCACCTTTTGAATTAATTTATGGAAAATTATGTCCATTACCAGGTGAAATATATAATAATGATGAACCAGTATATAATATAGAAAATTATTGAAATGAACTAAGATTAAGATTAAGTCTTGCGCATAAAAAAGCAAATGAATTATTGAATTTAGCCAAAATAAAAAGAAAGGAACAAAAAGACAATAAAGTTCAAAGTATAGAATTGAAAATAGGTGATTTAGTATACTTAACAAAAGAAAATAGAAGAAAACATGAAAGTCCATATTTAGGTCCATTTAAAATAATAGAAAGAAGAGGAGTAAATTCAATAATAGAAATTAATAATGAAAAAAAGGAAATACACAATAATAGATTAAAAAAATGTTATCATAGTTAAATTAAGTATTAAAAATTTTAAATTTTTGTAAAATATAAAATTTTTTTTTTGAGGGATGAGGGTGTAATGAGATAACATTACATTCCATTCGTTTGTAAATGCATACACTTATATTGTAAAATATAGTAAATATCGTAGTAAGAAAAATGTAAACATAACAAAAATGTAAACATAAACAAATTGTGAAGTTCATTACCATTCATACATAAAGAATGCGTTATATATTTTTATCGTATGATGAAAATTGATGAGTAAAGTAAAATTATAAATCGAAGTTGAACGTATTCTTTATGCAGAATAGGCAATAAACTAATTAAATATTTTGTGTATGATTAGCTGTATAATTTGGTATATAAAGACCAAAATTTGTAAAATCAAATCAGAAATAAATTGTACAAGCTGAGTTTAACCGCGCAATCAATTGTCTCTCAATTTTACCGCCTTACTGAAAACAGAAGTTGCATGTAAAAGTTGCAACAATAAGGTAAGGAGCACGGTGAGGGCCAAATACGCTGCTTTAGTTGATGCGTTAACTTATTGTTAACAGCTTCAGAAGCGCAGGCCACTCTTCTCCACATATAAATATCTCTAGCAATTCAAACTTCATTACACTAAAACCAAATCTATTATATGGCGATTTTTACATATTACATGACATATTACATGGCGATCTTGACATATTACATGATATATCTGAAACAATATTATGTAGGGTAAATCAGATTAACGATTTAGGTGTTATATTTGATTCTAAATTATCTTTCGATACGCATATTGACAAGTTATGCTGCAAAGCAAATAAAATACTTGGTTTTATTTTTCGTAGAGGAAAGGAATTTCGTGACCCTAATTTACTTATAAGTCTCTTTAACTGTTTGGTAAGAAGCTTACTTGAATACGCATCACAAATCTGGAATCCTTTCTATGACAAACACTCAGACCAAATTGAGCGCATACAAAGAAAATTTACTCGTTACCTAGTTTATAAGTCTATGCCGCACGTTGGGCACATTTCCTATGGTATAAGATTGAAGATTTTCAATTTGTTAACCTTAGATAATAGAAGATTAATTCTAGATGAAATGTTACTATATAAAATCGTAAATTTTAAAATTGAAACAACTGTTTTATCCGAGATTATGTTCTATATCCCTGCCTATAATATTCGTAGTAACCAACTTTTCCTGCCTAGAAGATCTAGAACTAATTTAGGTCTAGCTAATCCTATAACCAGATTTCAGCTATTTCACAATGTTTGTTCTTCAGTTCCTTGGATTTGTTCTTACTGTCACTTCGTCAATACAGATTACATCTCCGCGGCATGTCGATTTGAATTAGTGCCTTATTTTACAGTTAGTTCAAGTAACTCAATGTTTAATTGCTGGGTGCCTTGACAGTTTCCGCTAGTTTTTGTTTCCTAAGTTGTTACTTCAGTCTGTTTGTTTTTTGTTTTTTGTATTTTGCTAGTAAATATTTTATTTTTTATATTTTTGAATATTTTTGCTTGTATAAAAATATAGTAAAACTTGTTATTTTTTTTGTAATATTGTGGGACACATAAATGGATTTTTTTTCTGTGTGTTTCCCTATGATAGAATAAATAAATAAGAATCTCCTTTCTTTAGAATAGGAATTACTTTTGCGACTTTTAAACATTTTGGATATACACCAGTTATTAAACTTTCATTAAAAATATCAGACAACATGTTCGAAAAAAACTCAATTCTACATTTCAGCGCGCAGCTATTAATTTTTTGCGGACCTCCACCTTTGCCATTACTAAGCAAATTACAAACAGATTACATTACAAACTTCAGCAGGTGTAATTGGTGATAAATACATACCATCTGAAATCCATTTAATGGTTCCAAACCGGTGTCTGTCTCTGTCAGAGGTAATAGATTCACTGACTAAGTAACCTGCGTTAACAAAGAAGCAATTGAAAAGATTGGCTATCTCAAAAGAATCACTTACGTATCGGTCATTAAAGAAAATTTTATCAAATTTACGAGAATTGATATTTTTATTAAAAAATAAGTTCACGTTCTTCCATAAATCTCTCTGATTTAAATCTGTAAACATATTACTAAAGTAACGCTTTTTTGTACAATATTTTTTAGAAGCTAACAATTTAGATACACGTTCTAATTCGGATTTAAGAGCAACGTTATTGCGATTACGTTTAATTTTTTTTAAAACTTTATTTTTTTTACGAATGTCACGCCAAATGTCAAGTGTGATCCACGGGCATAACATATTTTTCAGCCTAACATCGACACTATTAATTCATTGTATTTTTCAACAATAATTTCTTTAGTATTATTTAGATTTTTCACATCAAATGGCATTGTAAGTAGGAAATTACTGAATAATTCATTAACTTTTGACATGTCTACTATTTTCTTTTCAAGAGTTTTCTTAATATACTTAGAAATAAAGTAAAAATTTGACAAAAGAAAATTGTGATCGCTAATAGTGGAGTATATCGTAGAATTGACGATTTTAGTTATATTTATGAAGCTAGCTAGATATGGAATGACAAACAGAATTCAATTAATTGCACAAAAATCAAAACCAAAAGATACCGTAATATAAAAATATAATCTGAAGTTAATGATATACAAAATCGTATTCAATGAAATTGTGAATGAATATTTAAATGGTATAAAATTACCAGATAGACAGAAATAGAAAAAATCGACCATTTAGACACAACTTGGGCAACCCGAAAATAATAAAGGAAATCTAAAACATCTTACAATGTCATTGAAGATGTCAATGCCAGTGAAGTTTATCCTAAATTAATCCTAAATAGTAAAAATGGCGGTTAGTACTATTTTAGGAAAAACTTCAATCTTCTACTGAGAAGTATGAAGTTTATAATATAATTCAAAATAAAACAAAATGTGAAGATGTGTTAGTGATTTGCGAACATTTAGGCGATTTCACAAAATTGTTAGGGTTACATATAAATTAAATTCACAACGTTTATTTAGGTTCCATTTGATTAAAATTCATTATTCTAATAACAGCAAAATTGTGGAGAAATTATTAATTATTATTATTAAGTAACTGAACATCGTTCACAGATTTTAAAAAAAAAATAAAAGTAGGGTCAAATAACAGTGAGAATTTTCAGAAAATAATAATCGTTAAGTCATTACGTATTTTATTCCTTTAAAGTGCTCAAAAAAAAGATAGACGATTTAAATTCCTGCACAGGTATTCTACTAGTGCGAACCAAAATAAAATTCTAATGACTATTAAATAGATAAAACCACATTCTTGTCAAACCTGGCATTTCCAAGAAATCTTGATTCTTAATAATTTCATATCCGCATATCTAAAACGATATTCAATTGAAGAATGGAATTTTTTAGTAAATTTGATTCTAAGAAAATTCATATCTCAAGATTTTCACCGATCGGCAAACTTGCCACTATAATATTTTGGTACACCTATATGTGAACTCTACTTGGGCCAACCCGATTAAAATTCTAATGGGGTTGTAGCGGATAGTTTCTTCAACTATAAGAAACTACGCACAATTATTTTCAACGGACAATCCTCCGTTCACATAATTCTTTGTAAATGGACAATTCTCCATATAAAGAATTATTCCAAATAAATATACAACAATCTTGTATATACAAATGATGTACATAACAACTTGTACATAGTAATCGTACAACAACACTTGTACATGCGAAATTTGTGGAAGCCAAATATAATTGAAAAATTATATTTTGGTTACACAACAATTTCATGATAATACCTCTACAATCAAATCATTGAGAGATGCATAAACATCGTATTGATTTTGCAAAACCAAAGTCGTACGTACACACTACCATGCCATTGCACGATAGATGGCATGGTAAACATTTATGTTAACAAAACATAAATTAGAAAGGGTGCACCTTAGGAAACATTTTGGTGCATGTTCAACGAATTTAAAAACCAGAAAAGCCGGTTTTGGATTTCTGAGGTTTTCGGATGGTAGACAAGAAGATGAAAATATAAAATATTTTCGGTCTATTCAATTTTGGATTTTGCCGGAGCAACAATCATCTTGGAGCACCATCATCACTCACCAACAATTTAAACAAAAAGAAATTTAATAAAAGTATTATTTAAATTAAAATTAAAAGTACTTGTGTTTTTATTTATAGTTACTAAGTTTTACAAGTGCTCCGATCCGACATCAACAACTGGTGACCCTAGACGACGGTTTTTACCGTATCAGGTGAGTGATTTTTTTTATTAGTAACAAAAGTGAAATAAAATTATTGTAATCAAAAAGTGCATGAGTGTTTCATTTTTAGTAAATTTAAAAATATAAAAGACGAGTTTTGTAAGATAGTGGCCCAAGCCCCCACCAGTGGACAGCGCACTATATTTACAAATCGTCCCAATACCCTGGTCGTATTTCTTAGAAAACACGTGTTTATTCCAGCACTAATTCTATAGAAAATTTATTAATTCCCGTCAATAATAAACGAGTAGGAAACCAAAAGTTTTTTTTTTGTGAAAATAAAACCGCGTGTCTAAAATTATTTTTGGCACGAGAAAATTTTTAAAATAGTGTGTGTGAAATTAAAAATAAAATAAACAACAATAAAACACCGTTTCATATTTGTTTGTTTCTTCATCAAAATAACAACATGGCGAAGAACGTTGACAATAAGGACAATATACATAAAGACGAGAATCGTCGGCAAAAAGAACCACCACAACATGAATTAGCCACGTCAAAACAATTGACGCGGCTACCGGCATTCTGGGAGAATAATCCGAAGACTTGGTTTACATCAGCCGAGATAATGTTCGACGCGAACAAGATCACCAGCGACAGACAAAAGTTTGCGCATACAGTGTTGTCCCTATCGGAAGCACAAGCGGAGAAGGTCGAGTACATTCTACAAGACCCTCCCGAGACCAACAAATACGACTTGCTTAAAAAAACCCTAATTGATCGCTACTCGATCTCTGAGGAGCGTCGATTAGAAACGATCTTTAGCAAAGTCGAACTGGGTGATCAAAAACCTTCGGACGTATTGCACCGAATAAAATCGTTGGCCGGCAACAACTTCACGGTCAACGTCATTGCAAGACTATGGATCAGGCAACTCCCTGATTTCATACAGACAGCATTGGTTCCTCAGCAAGAGAAACCAGTAGAGGATCTTGCTGTCATCGCCGACAAGTTGCACGACATCGTTGGTACGCGGACTCAGAGCATAAGTTCACTGAAACGCGAAACACGAGAATCAAGCTCAGAGATACGCGCGCCAACCTCTAGCTTTAGCCGTATAGAAAACTCGCTGACGAACACCGTCTCCAGGTAGGAATCGAATACCTCAATCCCCACAGGGAAGTTTTATCAAATCAAACAATCGTTCACCAAGATACCAATTCCAACGCAAATGGTGTTGGTATCATGCAAGATTTGGTGACACAGCAGAAAAATGCACAGCACCCTGCACTTTTACTACACAACAAACGGGATCCGCAAACACTGCATCCCCAAACCAGTAAGTCTTAAGATCGTAGCGGCAGACCTAAGACAATCGCAACACAGCCGCCTATTTCTACGGGATTCGGTAAATCAAATAACATTTTTGATTGATACCGGCGCTGATCTAAGCGTAATCCCGTACCGCAATTACTACTGCTTCGGAACAAATCGCAATCCCGATTTAGTTCTGTCAGCTGCAAACGGCACCACCATAAACACTTATGGTACAAAATTACTAGACGTTGACATCGGATTAAGACGTTCCTTCAAACACGCCTTCATCCTCGTTAATGACAACCGCCCCATCATAGGCGCGGATTTCCTAAAGAAATTCGGTCTTTTAGTGGATTTTAAAAATCACAAATTGATTGATCCATCCACTAAACTCTCAATCAACGCAACAGCAATACGCGTTGATACACCATCACCATTGTATTATACAATCAACAATGGCTATGGAGCACTGCTAAAGAAATTTCCTTCTTTAACAGCTCCACCAAATTACAACGCTCCTGTAGCACACAATGTAGTACACCACATTGTGACTACAGGGCATTTACCATTCTCATGACCAAGACGGCTCGATCCAATACGCCACAAAGCAGCCTTCCTAGAATTCCAACACATGGTGGAACTAGGAATCTGCCGACCATCTTCTTCAGCGGTATCATGTCCATTGCACATGGTGAAGAAGAAAGACAACGGCTGGAGACCATGTGGGGACTACAGAAGGCTTAACGCAGTCACAATTCCTGACCGTTATCCTATCCCCCACATTCAAAATTTCTCCATGCAACTACATGGTTGCACAATTTTTACTAAGATCGATCTCGTCAGAGCATACCATCTCATTCCGATTGCTCCTGACGACATCTACAAAACCGCAATTACAACACCATTTGGCTTATTCGAATTCACCCGAATGCCATTTGGACTTAGAAATGCTGCTCAAACATTCCAGCGTTTCATCAACGAAATCGTGAGAGATCTCGATTTCGTTTTCGTCTATATCGACGACATTCTCGTAGCCTCAAAAGACGAGAAACAACACATTCAACATTTGGAACAACTTTTCCAAAAGTTATCGAATTACGGTGTCAACATAAATACCGAGAAATGTGTGTTTGGGACGAAAAATTTTGACTTTCTCCGTCACAAGATTACATCTAATGGCATTCTGCCGTCCGAAGGACGAATTAATGCCATTAGAGATTTTCCAGCCCCTCAAAGCGTGAAACAAATTCAACAATTCGTCGGCATGGTAAACTACTACCACCCGCTTCATACCAAAGCTTGCAGAAGTACTTGCCCCAATTCACACGCATTTGGCAAGTCTTCTTAAAAAGCCCAGAACGCCTCAAAATTTTTCTTGGACTGAGGAATGTCAAAAAGCATTCCTTCAGCTCAAGAACAGCTTGGAAAATGTTGCACTTTTAGCGCATCCGCTAAATGCAACCAAATACAGCATCACTACTGATGCATCCAACACAGCAATAGGCGCGGTCTTACAACAACTCAATAATAAGACCTGGGAACCTCTTGGATTCTTCTCCAAGAAATTATCAGATGCCGAAAGAAAATATTCTGCATTTGATCGCGAATTGCTTGCAATATTCCAAGCAATCAAACACTTTCGTTACTTTGTCGAAGGTCGGGAGTTCACAATATTTACCGACCACAAACCGCTTACTAGAGCAATTAACTCTAAAGCGGAACGAAATCCAAGGCAAGCACGCCACCTTGATTTTGTCTCTCAATTTACGACAGACATTCAACACATTCAAGGCAAAGACAATGTGGTCGCCGATACATTATCTCGGACTTCCAACCACGAACTTGCTTCCGCAGCAACACGCTACGACATCACAACGATCGCGAAAGCACAAGCTAGCGATCAAGAACTACAAGACTTACTCTCTAGTTCTACAAATCGGCGCACTTCCAAATGGAAAATTGAGAAATTTCCATTAGCCGATTTGTCAATTTACTGTGAAATATCTACGGGTAACAATCGCCCGTACATTCCAGAGTCATTGCGTCGAACTATCTTCGACACTCTGCATAATATTTCACACCCAAGTGTACGAGCAACTCGTAAGCTCGTCACTTTAAGGTATTTTTGGCCCAGCATGAACAGAGATTTAACCCTTTGGGCGAAATCGTGTTTATCCTGCCAAAAATGCAAAATACAACGACATACCAAATCACCTCATGGGAATTTTGAAATTCCACCAGGTAGATTTGAACGTGTCCATTTGGATATTGTTGGACCACTTCCACCATCCAACGGATTCACATATTTGTTAACCTGCGTTGATCGTTTTACGCGTTGGCCAGAAGCCTACTGCATAAAAGACATCTCCGCACAAACAATCGCAAAAACGTTCGTCGAAAACTACATTGCTGATTCTTCAGTCAGTCTTATAATCAGTTATATTCAGTCTTATAATTTTGGCGCCCAAAACACTTTACTTTACTTTTTATAGTTTAAAGGTATTTTTAATAAAACTAAATATTGTTTCTAATTATGAATTTTTAATTTTTAATTATTAATCGAAATTTTATCATTATGTATTTCTTTATTTTTTTATTTAATAAGCAAATTTATTCGGATTTATGAAAATAAATTCGTATTAACCGATGTTTATTTTTTTATGTGTAATCTTAACTTAAGTGTTATATCAGTGCTCAGACGTTTGCACCCTTTACAGCACTTGTTATATCAAGCGGCATTGGGGAGCCTTAAACTAATAACACAGTTTTAAAAAAACTCACCACACCAAATTACGCCTAAGAATACTCTGACGTGTTTGGAGTGCCTAAAAGTTAAAATTATATATGTTGCTCTGAACACCCTTTTCAAAATCACTGATTCTTTATCATAAACTTTATCATAATTTTTTTTTGTTTGTCAATTTTTACTCAACGCCACACAAAACTCTGTAGAAAATTCGAGCACAACTTGTGGAAAGTTTTTTTTCTCGAAAATCCCGTTAGGGCCCGTTGCTATAAAAAGGTTCATTCGTCGCAACATTTTTTAGTTTAGAAATGTTTGTATACTAAATTTGAAGCAAAAAATTTAATTCGGTAACATCTGGGTTAAGACGAGTGTTAATAATTTTGCAAACCCTATTACTAATGGTGTAAAAGCATGGAAAGTAACAGTCAACAAATCTAACTGGAAGAGGGAACAGCAAAAGAAAAGTAAATACGAACAGTTTACTTGGACACATTCTTAAAATCAAAATTAAATCAAATATATTTTAGATATATTCGAAAATCATTGCCGAAAATGCCAAAATGTTCCGATAGAGAATTCGAGTTCCATTATGCAAAAGTTTACGATGCATTAAGTTTTTCCGACTCATTCTGCAGATGTACCTACAAATAAAATATTCCAAGATTCTTATGCATACAAAAATAAATGTGCCAAATCGACGACGAGGTGTAGGTGGGCCCCCAAAAAAATTTAGTGTGCATTATCTAATGCGAAAACGAAATTCAAAATTGGTTAGAAAATGTCAAACCAATTTTGCAAATATTTTGGGGATAACGAAGGTGCGAATAAAATGGGTAACCAAAAGACATTTCGAGCAAAATACGGCACCAGTAGAAAATCGTGGAAACGATCGCATCTCTAATACATCCCTCGAAAAACGAGAAGCTATTATTGCATTAGTTAAGCGATTTCAGGAAGTTCAATTTTCTGTAGGTTTTTAACTTTATTTTATTATTTCTATTTTTTTAAGATTTTAGAAAATCATTATTGTTGAAAACACAAAGGCAGTACATGTGTGGGGAACTGTCTATTAACTCTTTGCGGTTAGTTCGGTTAAAAATTGTCCGACCTTTTGCTTAGCTTTTTATGCATGGTGGGACATAATTTAACCCACCGTGAAAAGATGAAGTTAATGTGTGTACGGTTTAAATGCCGTAGAAAAAGCTACAAATTTATTCGTGGTATTCTTTTAGCTTTTTAGCTTTTCATCTGTCTCAATTGGTTAAAATTTTTGACAATTGGTCGTTTTGCACATGCCTTTTTTTGCATCCGCGTGCTTCAGTTGGGAGGGTTATTTTACGACCAATCTGGGAGTCACAACTATTTCATGTGTGTATATTCAAAATCACATCACTTCACTATATTCACTACTTACATATCACAACCAGTGTTGTTAGATTTAGGGAAATTTTCCCTTTTGCGGGAATTTGGATGTATTGCGAGGGACGAAAAGAGACTAAGGAAAAATGGAGTAAAATCATTAATTCGCTATTAAGATCTGATGTTTTAAAATTCTTACAACTTTCACGGTTTTATGTCAAATTCAAGAAAAAGAGAAAAATTGGTATTTATGGAAAACGGATTATTGGGCTAAGCGCTACGTGTGTTGTTAAATGTCAAATTTATAAAATTTTAATTCTTTTTCTTCCTTCGTCATGAACTCAAGACCACAGATAAATTAATTTATAAGATCATTGGTGTAATAATTAATTTTAAAAAAAATGTTTATTATTATTTATTGTTTAGTGAATATCAAGTTGTTTATAAAAGGAAAATTAAACAGTTAAGTGTATCAACAAAGAAAATTGTATTTTGTACTTGTATAATTCATATGCCTAATTTCTTACATAAAAAAATTTTAATTAAATGTGTGGAAGTAAAATAAATTCGTTTAGAAATCAATTGAATCTGAAAAGGAAAGAAATAATTGCTATAATTAATTACATTCTACTTATGGATGACTTTTCTTCAAAATTTCTTACACTTTTTGTTTATTATACGGTATACCTAGATTCTAGTTGCAGCCTGTTGATATCCAATTAAGTTCAATTTGGTGCAAAGTAAAAATAGAACGCGGCCTAAAAATCTAGGGGATATTTTATATATCTACCCCTGCACAGTTATTTTGCAGCAGCCTATGCAGAAATTATTATGATCCGGGCGATGTTAATCAATTGCAAAATTTTTTCAGAAAGTGTAATAAATTTTGAACAAAAATATGCCAGTATAACTTGAATGTAATTGCTTATAAGTATTATAAATTATCTTCTACGATTTTTTGTAGTTAATTCTTTATTTTATTTTCAGATTAAATTTACACGAAATGTTCCAATTTTCTTGGCGCATATTGTATAGTTTTATTTGTAGTTTTGATGTATAGCTTTAATTAGGCATACGAATTATACGAGTACATAATACAGTTTTACAAATCAAGTACATACTTATATATGTTTATTTATTTATTTATTGAGTTAATTGTACAATTTGAGGAGAACCGCACACGCCATTTTGAGCTATAAAGCTCATTTGTAATGTAGTGTGAAGACTGATAAATTCCTTAATGTTATGTTCTCAATCATTGTTCGTGTGAAATGCCCGTATGAATGTGAAATGTCCCTCTCCCCCCCCCCCCCTCCATCACATTATTGTCCTGCTATTTTAAATATGACAATGATATGTGCAATGTCATCTATGGAAGAGTTCATCAAGTTATTGTTAATCCCATTAAAATCATTCATTGTCTTTGTGTGACACACATTGACAGGAAATGAATTATATCGAGTTTTCTGGGCACTCTCATTTTTGATTACATGTAACGTGCTGTTTAATTTATAATAAAAACTTTAAAAATATAAAATTGCAGTCAAATGTTTCTTAATTAAGGAAAACGTGACTATCGAATAATTTAAATTCGTGTTGCATTGTAGAACATATTGAGAATGTGTGAAACATCATCCAGAACTAGCCGCTCACCAATTGCAAAGCCTGTCGAAGAAGATCTTGATGTAGATGAAGAGCAATGGACGACTCCAAAAGAAATCCAGACAATGAAATCAATAAAACCAAATAAGAGGCAGAACAAATTTCAGGAAATTTGGCTACGATTTAAAGAATGGATAGTGTGTAAAACCAACCTTGTGAGTGGTGCAAGTGAGCTGAAAAAACATCTTGAAGGGAAAAACCACAAAATTAATCTTGATAGTATGAAACAAACTCCGGCTATACGCTCATTTATTGATACAACAAATCAGCAGCAAAAAGTCAAATATGCGAAAATGAAGCTGACCAATTTTTTTTGCCGAACATAATGTTTCCTTACATATAATCGACCATTTAACTCCACTACTAAAAAAAAGTGCTCCTGATTCAAAAATTATGAATGAAATCTATTTAGGTAGGACTTAAATGACAAATGTTTTGACGAACATGTTGGCGAAAGTTGAAGATGAGGCATTAACCACAATAATTCAGCGCAATAATTTCTCGTTTTTTATCGATGAATCAACTGATATTTCGAATAAGAAAAACATTTGTGTATTAGTTCGATATATAGTAGATTTTGAAGTGAAATCCCAACTACTCGAATTGGTAAATATAGATGCCGTAGACTGTTCAGCAGTAAAAAAAATTCAAGAAAATAAGCTATGCTTTGAAAAACGAAACATCAATATTCAAAACATTATAGCAATGGCTTCAGACAATGCTGCAGTTATGATTGGGGACAATAATTCCGTGTATACATTGCTTCAGCAGAACATCGGAAGCCACCACGATTTGATTCTTCTAAAATGTATATGCCATTCCTCAGCACTTGTGCTAAAATCGGCAATCAGAAAAATTCCGGAAAATATAGAAACATTCCTCCGAAACTGCGCAAGTTATATGTCGGAAAGCCCTAAAAGTTGCAGCTACTAGTTGGTTATCCATGCATCCATGCATTATAAAAATATTGCAGACTTGAGCTGTTTTAAAACATTTTTTTATCTACGATTGCAACATCACTAAACAAAAAAAGGCGGAAATAATACTAAACGAATTTGAAAATGTGGAAATTAAGGCTTATTTATTGTTTTTAAAAAATATTTTAAATTATTTTAATCGGTTTAATGCCTTGTTTCAAAGCGATTTTTTTTTCGAATAACCAATCCTCCTGGAACGGTGAGGTGCTAAATTTTAGTGAAATAAAGTTTATTTATCAAAACTCGTCTATTCTTGTATCATTTTGTTTTAATTTTTTGTAAATGCCGTATAATTTTCAAAATATTTGCAAAACACGATAAAGCAACTTTGGAAGCTGCCACTTCTGGTGATGATGGCAAAAGATCAATGATTACCAATTTATTAGTTAATTCATCTGAGCTGTAGAACAAACAGAAAGCGCAGGTCTTAGTTCAATTGCGCTACTGTATAAGATATAATTGGCCAAGCAGAGTTTATGCTCAATTCAACGAACAGTTTTGTGAATTTTAGACGATTTGCGGTAAACAGGCCATCAACTGCGCTTATAAAAATGGTTAGACTTTTCTACATTTAACTAAGAAGGCTTAACTTTAATATTTTGCTTAAAAATGAAAATACAGCTGTGGAATGGTAATTAAGTTGACAGTTGCAGTTGGAAATATGTTCAGACCATGTAGACCCCCGTCACCATTAACGAGCTTCCTCAAGACGTTGTAGAATTGTACCGCATGAAAGCAGATCAGTTGAATTTTTGCCCGACGGCACATACAATTTTCCAGAAAATGAGTAAAAATTGAAAATTTTTATTGAAAATTTGAAAATACCCTAGAGCGTTCCATATTCCATCAATTGAAAATCAAATCCACTTGCCATTCTTTTTACTTTTTATAATTAGTTCTATTACTGGTTTAATGCCTCCACAGCAAAAAAACGTGTTGATAAAATGATTAATAGCGTTAGTACGGAAAAATCTATTAAAGTGAAATTATATAAAGAAAAATCTCAAATTTTAAAGCTTACAATTATTTTGTATCTATCGCAGCTACTTGTAGTTCAGTTACAACTACTTCATTTACAACTACCACTCAAACTTCCAAATTATCAATACCCATTGTCAGTATTTCAACATCCAAATCTCAAACATAATTTACTAAAATATACCAACTTCTATATTCGGTAATATGCCGCTAAGCTGTGGATAACACGGTAAAAGTGGATAATAAACATTTTTCTTTTCGAGAGTCTAAAACACTGAGATTTGTCCTTTGTGGAACAAAGATTCACCAGCGAGCTTGTTGTCGAAGCTGATACCCTACTTAATCAAAATTTCATTTATAACAATGACGCAAGTGTCATTGTGATACTGCTCTTGATCTTAAGGATGCATTTTGGCAAGTTTCATTAATTGAGTTGGCTATAGAAGAAACTGCGTGTACAGTTCCGGAGCGACCACTCTAACAATTCAAGATGATGCCATTGGGCAACATAATCTTGCATTTAGTTATCACACGAGCCGGCTTGTATCGGCGTTTTTTTTTTAAATTGTTGCCACCGTGATCGCACCAATTACAGATTGTCTGCAGAAAAGGAAGTTTACTTGGAACTTAGAGGCCTAATACCAGAGCCATCTATGATTTTGAAGAGCCGTAATATTAAAAAGAAAGCTTTCAGTAGAGGGGAAGCTTTTATTGAATTACCATAAGAAACCGTGATAATTGGAAAATTTTTGAACATGAATTTATGAATAAAAAATTAAAGAAATCATCTAAATTTTAATTTTATATTTTTAATAAACTATTCAAGGAACACATATTTGAAAATCAGCCATCATAATGTAGTATTTATTTGGTAAATCTATATATATAAAACAAAGTCGTGTTAGTTACACCATTTATAACTGAAGAACGGCTGGACCGATTTTTATGATCTTTCTTTTGTTGGATTTGACTCCGTTCCGAATAGCATAATAACTATTAAAACATTGGAAAAATTCACCAAAAAAATATTTATCAAGAAAATTCATTTTCTCATACATTTAGTACATTTTGTTTTTTTTATTTTGTTCGTCTCAATACAGTGGTGGTTTAGGAAAACAGAAAAGTCGGAAAAACTCAAAAGGGAAGCCCCAAAAATCTAATAAAAAAACCTTTTTTTATATGAATTTTGTAGTTGTAGTTTGTATGTGACGAGTGGTGCAGTGGTTAAAGCTTCGGCGCTTGGACCGCAAGGTACTGGTTACGAATCCGACTGGAGGCTGCATGCACATTTCTACTTTATTTTATTTTTATCGTTTTCTCTGAACTTTTGCAATTTTGTCTCAACGAAGGACGAGCTCATCAACAAAGTTTTCCCGAACAATATTACTAACCACAAAAATCACAATTGGGTGAGTGAACGAGTAATTCTTGCGGCAAAGAACAAAAATGAGGATCACTTAAATTTCACAATTCAAAATCTAATCGTCGGTCCACTTCATTCCTTCAAATCTATCGACTGTGTGACAAACAAAGACGAATCAACCAACTGTCCAACTGAATTTTTAAACTCATTGGATCTGGCTGGCTTGCCCCCGCACAATTTACAACTGAAATTTGGTGTGTTGCCGGTAATCATCATGCTACGAAACCTGAATCAACCAAAACTATATAACGGAACGCGTTTTATTTTGAGAAATCTCAAGGAAAGTTCAAAGGTGAGGAAGTTCTCATTCCGAGAATTCTGATTAACCCAACCGATATGCCAATCGAGTTTAAACGAATTCAATTTCCGATTCGTCTTGCATTCGCCATGACGATCAACAAATCACAAGGCCCATCCTTGAGTGTTTGTGGCCTGAATCTAGAAAATGAATGTTTCTCTCACGGCCAATTGTACGTAGCATGTTCACGTGTCGACATACCATCCGCTTTGTTCGTTCTCGCACCTGACAATAAAACAAAAAATGTCGTATATCACAAGATGTTTTACTGAAGGGAATCGACCCTATTGCAACCTACTCAGGAAATAGTTTAAAAGAAAGTAGTGCAACAATGCTACGCGAATCATTTCGAATCAATTCAATAAAACGAATTCCTTGCTGCCACGTGAATTACATTCATTTCAATGTAATTAAAATATATTTCATTTTGATTGAATTTAATTAATTTTTAGTATTCATTTTATCCGCCCCGGAGGTCTCGGGTTCAATTCCCGGTAGTGACAAGGAAAAAATTGGACGGCTGGTTTAGGATCAATGAATTAATCACTCATTAGTCATTATCCGAAATGAAAATATGATTATTAAACCTCATTTAAGACGGCCAAATCTCTTAATGGGGTATAGTGCCAGAGAGAGAGTGAGAGAGAAATTCATTTTATCTTAATAAAAAAAACTCAATTTAATTAAGCTATAATAACTTTAGCAACATTTATTGATTTTGAGGCGGTACGAAGTTCGCCGGGTCAGCTAGTTTAAACTAAAGCGGAGCATAAATTTATTAATTTTCTATAAAAATAAGCTTTCCGTTTAGTTGTGTAGGTTTATAAAGTAAGATAATAAAGGGTGGTGCCGCGGATTCCTCTTACATCCAATTTAAAATTTAGTTTTATAAAAATGTAACTTATTTGGTAAATTCTGGTCACATGTACCTCAGAATTTTTGAGATGAACGATGCACTTAATAGCAATCTAAACATTCTCCATTTATAACAAAATTAAAGAGAAAACGTGAGCTGAAACGAAATTTTATGAATCACCATGCAGAAACAATAATATTATTCATGTAATAAAATTTTTAAACGTTGTCATGGTTTTCTTAATTAAATATTATTACAAAACAGAACAAAACGTAAAAAGCTTCAATTTTATTCGATTGCAAAACCGAGCTTTCTGTAATTTGAAAATCCGTTTACAGATGTCTCTGTAATAAATTTACTTGAAATTACAGAAAAGTGTAAAATAATTAAATAACTATTTACGAAAATAAACCATTATTATTGTAAGTTAAGTGCGAAATCTTTAATACAATAATTTAACATAATTAATAAAACTCAAAACAATTATAAATTTTATTTATTATTCGGTTGGCGTAAATAAAACTTTTCGTCGTAAAATATTCACCATCATAGTTGCTGCGCGCTGTAAAACAATAATAGAAAAATGTCACAATTTTTCCAAATTTTTGTTTTTTTTTATTTCTATCCAATCCCGGTGGGAATTCTTACAATGTACACGAATTTGTTAATACAAGGATTTATTGAGGATTTTTGATGCTAAAGGCCCTCGGCTAAGGTGTATGCAGATAGATAGATTATGCAGATCTACTGGTCTTGAAAGGCTATGCTAGTTTCATGTTTCATTTTTATAGCTTCGTTCGTGCACGTTTTCTGGGATCGTTGTTGTGTGGAATTCAATAAAATAACCCAAGGCCTTTGTATACTGTTAATAACTTAATGGTTTTTGTGAGTATATAAATGGCCCGTGGCTCTACCCATTTTTTGCATAGTTGGCTCATATACGGATACAAAATCTTAAAGCACAAGTCGTAATTTGAACTCGTTTATACAACGAGCTGCCTGCTATAAGACACGCCCGTTACAACCGTCCTAACCTGGAGACCCCCTTTCAATTTGTGTAACAATTTCTATATGGGTAATTTGGATTAATTTATTAATTTGAAAGCGACATCCTTTAACAGGTTTAGTTATTGCGAAAAGCTTTATCAAATTATAATATTTTTATTTGGTGAAGCTCTGTTTTGTTTATACTACAGGATGAAACAATATAGGCTGCGAATTTGTTGCGATGAAAAATCAAATTTTTAACAAGTAACGAAAAAACAGTTTTCGAAGTCTGTCATCAACAATGTTGAAATAGAACCCAAAACACAATAATCCCCATATTACATTGCTACTCCAAAAGCATTTTTTAACGAACGTTTATTTTGGAAAAATAATGCTGACTTTTTTATGGAACACTCTATACTAATTTCTAATTTTCTGTACATACACATAAACAAATTCTTGTTTCTACAACAAAAAAAAAAATTGTGTTAAACTAATTTAAATGTTTTTGCGTTAACTCAACATAAGATGACTCAATATTAAAATATGCTTTTCCTGAATATTGAATTAACCATTCACATTGAAAATTCAAACAAAGAATTTATGTTTTTATATACAAAAAAGCTTCTAAAAAAATACTAAAATACACTGGTTGGTATGAAAAAGTACATAAAGCTTCCCCTCTATGGAAAGCACATGGAAAAAAATGGCGGAATCTTACGGCTCTTATATTAAGGAGGCTCTGCTAATACGCATCTGAAATATTAAAAACTAAATTGTCTTCCATCACCGCCTAAAATCTCATTTTGGAATTTGTAGAGCGAAATGATCCTGTAGGGAGAAAAAGATGATATAAAATACCTTAAAAGGTTTTATCTAGTTATTGCAACCCCGGTTTTTGATTAACCGGTTAACCGATTAATCGTTCTGTTTGCAATCACCAAAAACCTTAAAATATATTCCTACAATATATTTATAAGAAACAACTCTGTATGTACTTTCGGCTTATTTTGTTCAATCTTCGCCCAGTTTATTTCGATATTCTGTTACGACTGTGTGGTCTTAACAAGACATTTTTTGTAAATTTGTTTCTATTCTCCACGTGGTTTCTTGCGTCCGGGTTTTTGTTGTCTGAACGTGATTTCTTGGTGGATGGATTCCTGTGTGTTTTCTTCTGTTATGTTGGCAACGGAACGAAAATGGGCGAGAGAGAGAGAACAGTGCGCATCGAGTGTGTGCAAAGTAAAACGTTTTGGAAAAAATGTTTTTTTTCTTATATGTCTCTCTTGTGTACCAACGAAAATTTGGTATAAAGGAGAGATAGAGAAGAGAGATTCATTTCTTCTAAAACGTTTTATGAGTTGTGCGGGGCTCGAATATTTTTGTTGTTTGTCATTCGAGTTTGTGATTTTGAATAGAAAATTCGAGTTTTGGTTTTTGTTGATAGACAATCGAGTCAAGTTTTATAAAGTAGTCTCGATTGTTTTTTTTGGTTTAATAAGAAAATTTTTTTTGGAATTTTTTCCGGAAAGTCAGTATCGAGTTTGACAACGTGGTGTGTATTACCACGTAGTGTATTACCCAAAAATTGTAATTAATTATCCAAATTAATAAATCAAATAAAGAGAGAAAAAATAAAATGTAATTTCCGTGAGTTTTTTTTTTTTGATTACTTATCGATTTTTGCTTTGTTTGATGACATTACATCAAAATATAACATACAAACCAAACAGTGAAAAAATATAGTTTGCATAAAAAAAAAGAAACGGTTGTCGTGAATTTGGTTTAAAAACGGGACGAGTGCTTTAAAAAAAATAAAATTAAAACACTATTAAGGTGGCTAGTTATATCTGTGCACAGTTGATCGGTTTGTTTTATGATAAAACTAAGTTATACCATCACACATTATACAAAAGCTAAGTTTGGCATTTATTTTATCGGGTGGCCAGTTGAGGCTATTTTATTTATGCGGGTTTTCCGGCAAACCTACGTCTAAGGTGTTTTGCGGGGGGGCCAGGTGAGGCCATCTCATTTATTTCGCGGGTTGCCGTGAGCCAACGCACAACCTTGCGGCAGTTACTGTATTTAAGGATTTTGGCGAGATAACTCGCTAGATTTTTGCGGTTTGGACAGAAAGACCTCCAACGGGTTTACTACGGTTAAAGGCGAGACAACGCCCAACGATAGTTATTGGTTTACTAAAGGCGAGAATTCGTCCAACGGTATATTTTTTCCAACGACGGGTAGCCAACCGGCTATTCATTTTTTTTGGTATTTGGTATCGGAGAGAGGCTCCGCAACGCCCAAGTTATTATTGGCGGCCAGTCGAGGCCAAAATAATTAACGGCACCAAAGCCGCAACGGTCCGGGGCGGCGACCCTGAGGCATGACGGCCGCGCAAGGTCGCAACAGTAACATTAATTTTAGTAATTAAGGTACGATTTTTTATTTTTTTTTATTCATTTTATTTTATATTTCTTTTTACATTTTTTTATTTTTAAATTTAAATTTTGGTTTTGTAATCGAGCGCCGCACAGCGGGTGCACGCTCGGTGCATGTTGCTTTCTCTCTCTCTCTCTCGTTTTCTTCAGGTACGGGTGAAGGGGGGAAGTTGTTTCTCTTCGTTTTCCTTTGTTTCTTTCCTTCAAACATAAAATGAATTATTAAATTTTTTCGGTTGTGTATGATGGGAGCGGAGGCTCCCTCTGTGTCGGTTTAGTGTTTGCGGTCCCTTGGTGCCCGCATCCAATTTCGTAACCGGGGCTTTGCCCTGTTTGAATTCGAATGGATGCGCGCACCAAGGCACCTCTTCCGTTATTATTATTATTTTTATTATCTATTTGATTATTCGGTTCGTTCCTCAGGTTCCGGCCGATGAATTTCGGCGGAACTCCAGTTTTTTATTATTATTTGCGTTTAATCCATTTTATAATTATCTGTTAATCACGGTGTAGGCCAGGAGCCCTGCATGCCTCAAACCCCACGACCCTCGCACTTCTCGCTGAGAACGTAGCCGGCAAAACATCACCGTGGAGGCCTCTGCAGGAGCTTAGTGAATATCTGCAGGTTGGCAGTAGCCAGCCGGTAACAATTCGTACAAATTATGCTTTTTTATTTGTTTTTTTTTAACATTTCTACATTTATGATGAGTACAAGATATGGCCTCATTTTCTACGAGGAGAAAGTGGAAGTTGTGCTAAATACAAGAAATGTGGAAAACAAATTAAATGTTGGAGTGGATCTACTATAGTGCGCTTCATTCCCATTAACGAGCGATCCACAATATAAATGCAGCAAAACGGGAGATAAGTGCCCCATCAACATAAAATTTCTCTGATTCAAGTTCATCGAACAAAATCACAGAATTCTTTGGTGAAAATAAACAAGATTTTTTTTGTCTGCCATTTTATCTCGACTAATTGCAAGAGATGGTTTACCATTTTCTGTGTTTTTTACCTCAAATGATCTCACGGTATTGCTCATGGCCAAAGGAACCACGTGCTATCAAATACCAAAATCACCCAATACCATTAAAAAATTATGATGAATTATGGTGCAGAAATTCAACAGAAAAGAAGATCCGAATTATTTAACAAGAAAATAATTTTATCAAAAAATTAGATTTAGTTAAACTTTTGATGAGTGGACTTCTATAAGAAACCGTCTAATCTTAAAATGTACATTCCAATGAAAAAATTTGGATATTATGCTTGGCCACGGTAGTGCTCCCACCGAAAAGTGTATTGAGCTTTAACGCTTGACAAGGACATTGTAAGTATAACCACCGATGGAGCATCGGTAATGAAAATACTTGGGCGGTTGATCGAGCGAGAACATCAGCTTTGCCTTGCAAGGCATTCAGCAAGCAGTGCTTGACGTGCTTTATAGAAATTCTGAATTGGGTGTCATTGGCGTTGACGAATTATCCGAAACTGGTAATAATGTTGTCGAAGTAAATTGCCCAAAAACTGTAGATTCCGAAAACGAACGCAAGGATGAGGTAAATCCCGTTGCAGACAACTTTGAAATTTCACATAACTATAATTTAGATTCAGAATTATCCAAGCAAATTGAACATAATTCTATTATACATCCCCTGATAACAAAAATTCGTAAACTAGTAAAAAATTTTAGAGCTTCTCCAACAAGAAATGGAGTAGCCTTTAGATAATGCTCGAACGGGTTTACAAAGTAAAGTCTAGTCTACAGATGGTGATCGTAGAACTAAACCTCAGCGAATACTCATTTTGTGAAAATTACTGTATTGGTGGAGATTATTAATGTGCTTCCAATAAAGGTAAAGATAGAGGCTTTGTGCCGAAGAGATTCAAATCTTCTTACTGCGAACGCTGCTATTACCTTCATGTTATCAAAACTGCAAAAAATAAATAGTATTCTTTCAAATGAAATGAGATTGAAACTAGAATTACGAATTAATGAAAGGCGAACGGAGCCATCAGCTGTTCTTCAGTATACTTACATACTGGTTACTGCGATGTCAATGACGCAAGTTCCAAATTAAATAAAAAAAACGATTACATCTGTGATTTACAAATTATTGACGAGAGTAAAAGATTCAGGAAAAAAACACACAACCACCAACCGGACGATAATATACAACAAATTCAAGTAACTATGAAACAGGTGTTGCAAAATGCAATTGAAAAAAGGAATAAGAGCTCCGCCGTCTCCCTTATTTAAAAAAGATTCCTTAAATTTCTTGACCGTTATAAGAAGAGAACTAACACAATTCTCCAGAGGAGAAAGTTTTGAATTTATTTATAAATTCTTATTGACGATTCCACCAACCGGCGTAGAAGCTGAAAGAGCTTTTTTTCCTTCAGAAAAAATCTGTACTAAAATTAAATCGCGCCTTGCTGATGACACAATTGACAGTCTCTGCTTTTTAAGAGCCTATTTTAGATTTATCTTATTATTTATGAATTTCTTTATTTTATCACGAATAGTGTAAACTATTATGGATATTTTACATATTTATTTATTATCATGAAATAAACCGGTAATTAACCGGGATCCGGTTTTTGAAAAGATCAAAACCAAAAAACTGGTTTTCAAAATTAGGACCGATTTTGCAATCACTAGTTGTATCGCAGTACCACAAAAAGTCAAATTTATTGAATAACCTCAACAATGGGTTTACAACGTTCTGTTGAACGCTCCTGGGAAAGGATCAACTAAATCAAATAACATTTATTGTTGTAGACACTTTCATTTATGCTGTACTATTAAAAGCGTTTACCAAATAGTCGATTATCTCGGAGAAGTATTCCTGAAATTATACGTGGCGAAGGCGACGTCCTATTTAAAAGTGTTGAAAATAATGAATCTCTTAAGTACGTTTAACATTTTCGATTCAAAACCTGCTATCTATTCAACACAATCGAATACAGCCGTGAAACTCATTCACTCTGAATTAGCAGTAATTTGAGCGTACATCGGCCCAAGACGTATAAAATCGGAGCAATAATTAGAAGAAGAAAAAACGCTGCGTCTGTTAGAAATGGCTAAGTGATGCTTCGTAGGGGAAGACTTGTAGCTCCAACTACTAAACTAAGTCTTTTACATGAAGAAATAAAAATTAACATTAACAACACGAATGAGAATATCTCAAATAAATAAATCAACGAACAAGAAGTAGGACTTTCGAAATTAAGGATTGCATTCACACTATCCTCGGAGGAAAGCAACGGAAAAATGTTGTGCAAAATTGTCTCCTTTCTTTACTGAAGGAAATATTGCAAGGTGAAAATCGGAACTGTTACTTGGCCACAATTTGCCACTTACCAAACAAATTATAACAATTTTAACAAGCACTACAGATTCTGCAATCTATAGGGGATTTCTGATTTCCTGATATAGGAAGATTAAAATGTTTCCATAGTACCCAATACAATGAGTCAATTACAAAGCTCTAGAAATGTAAATGATAAAATGTGCCGAAGTAAACAGTAAACACGAGATCAACATATGTTTTTAATGATCCAGAGAACTACGGCATAAGGTCAAATACCAAACTGAAGCGACAAAATCAACTTCAACGATAAAAAAGGCAAAATAAATAAGAAAAGCACCAACATTGATTGTATGTGTGTTCTGCAAGTTCTGGATTTAACAAAATACCATAAAAACACATTTCAGTTGGGGGAAAATTATGTATTCTAATGAATATTGATTAAGGCGATCGCTTCTCGTATTTAAAATAAAAATACCATCATTGTACTTTTCAAAACTTTAAATGCTTATACATTGCCGACATTTTAAAACTTTTCATTAATCTCTCTATATACCGAGCTTTTCATAGAAAACCACATATGAAAGTATTATTTCCATTTGATGTTTATAATTTTCCAACTTTACACAGTTTGTCTTAATAAAAGATGTAGCGGAAAGCCGAATTTTCTAGTTGACGATGGTGATAAAAAATTTACATAACGAAAATGAAAACTTCTCATATTTATCGTAATTGATAAAAGTTCTACTCAACAAAAATTTTACGAAATTATTAAAACATATAATGGTTGCTCCACCTACCTGTAATTGATGGCAAATAGTAACGGGAAAGAGTAATTTATTTGTCCTGCTTCAATCTTGATGATCCCGTTAATAAAGTTTCTAACACTAATTACACTTGTAACATGCTTTTAATTTTCAAACACTATTAATGTTCCAACTTAGATTCGCATGACATTTACACAAAAAACACTTAAAATAAAATAGAATACACAGTTTCACTTAAAATATATCGACTAAAGTTTTGTGCGCACTGAAAATCGATTCAAACGACGCCATTTCTAATTAAATTTTAAAACTTGTATAATTTGATCACTAATCACTTCACTAACACAATTAAAAACGAGAAAATGGTAATTAACACAAAATTTTGCAAGAAAATTAAATTCGCGATAACTATAACGGCACCTAAATATTTAAAATTATTAAAATTTTTAAAACACAACCACTGCGTACGAGCTAAACCGGAATAATACTGACACTGACTAGTAAAAGTAGGTTTTTTTCTGTTTTAAAAATTTACCGTTTGTTTGCTATTTGTGTGAACAGTGTACGAATTGCATAGAAAATAAAAAGCGAAAACAAAAAATGTTAACACTTTGTATGGATGGAATTTTCATAGTTGGATTTTTGAATTATGATTGGAATTAATAATTCTTTTTCGGTTAAAATATTTTTTGATTCTTATAAATCTCGCACTAACCCAAATAAAGAAGAAATGTATGTTAAATGTTTCAAGGTCTGCTACGAAAGACTGCTTGTAGTAGTTTTATTCGACGGTAAAAATATTTAAACCGTTATACCGCATTGTACATAAAATTGTAGGGCTATGTCATCACACAAAATTATGTCTAACTGTGCATTTACAGTAACTTAGAGTAGTAATGTCGTCCAACAGGGCTGTTAAAGTCTAATAGCTTTCAGAAAGGAACAATGGTGTACTCCATTCATTTAAATTTACCACGGTTGACGGTTTATATTAAAATAGTTTTACAAATATCCACTTTTTTATTTGTAAATATCCACTTTTTTTATTTACTCTTTGCTTGTTGGCACCAGCAATAATCAAAAGTACTCTGCGTTTTGCAGAAACATAAAAATTGGTACTTTCCACTATTATTTGAATCACTTGGTCGGTTATAAAAAGGGAAAAAGCATCGAGCTTCAATTCGATATACTTTCCAAGTGGAAGTTTGACTTTGCTAATACTGCCACTAATTTGACTTTGCTAATACTGCCTGTAATTTGATACGTGCAGGAGTTTTTCCTTGTGGAAACGGATACCCATTCCAATTTAAATTTTTATCTCGCTCTAATTTTCTGCACAAAAATATTGTAGTGGAATTAAAACAAAAAACCACACTATATTGTGTTGTTTGACCGTATATTGGTCAAATTACAAATTTGATAGTTGACAATTACTTAATATGTTTTTCGCTTGCTGCTGATCAGGGCTGGACAGAAACACGTTGACTGTTGTGTAAGAACTAATATTTATTCCATAATTCATTTGATTTATTTACAAAAAAGATCATTTATAAAACTATTGATTATGCAAAAAATGTAAAATTAAATGTAAATGCCCTAGTCAATATGAAAACCGATATACATATTCCGTGTCATCACTATTAACGGATGTATATGTATATGGAAAAATTGATATATTCAATGTCATAATTTGATATAAGTGTTGTTGTTATAACATTCTCCCCGGCCAAGATGTGAAGATTATCTAGCTTTATACCAGAGCCTCTAGAGGAGTGACTCTGTCTGGTTTATTTTTGGTTGCATCAATTCTCCTTTTGATTGCCACGAAGACTATGAGTATGAGTACGAGCGCAAGGAGCCCATACGTGAGTGCATAGTGGTGCACGTGGTGATGAGATAAGCTTTGTCCTGTATTCATCGTTACTGCCCTTATTCTTTGCTGTAGTTCTTCGATTCCTTGTACCTTTGACAAGTCTTGAAAGTGATGGGAGTAACCTTGTGGTTGCTTGGTCATTTCTGTTGAGAGATTAAATGTTGGTAGTATTGAGGAGTATACTTTGTGATAGTACGATTGCTTCGCTGGTATGCTTATCGTTCTTCCCTTCAGTGTACAACCAGAGCCTAAGCTTAGAATTCCGCTTCTTGATATCTTTGTAGAAAATGGCTCTTGTTGACAAACGATACTGATCGTACGTTCAGCTGGTACTGAATAAAGCCATCTGTAATCTCTTAGTTGGATCCATGTATCGGGCATGTTGTTCGTCTTCCTTTCGACCACCTCGCATTTGTTATTCACTTTTTCTTGTCGTAGCAGGAGTAGCTCACATAAAACATCATCTTCTTGATTCTGATGCATAGCCTGGGCTAGCTGGCATATGCTAAAGTCGTTGGTGCTGATACAGTTTTGCCATTCAGAAGTTGTCATTGAATAATATGTGTGCCGATGCAAATCTGTCACGAGAAGTTCTATTTGTGGCCGTGATGGGGGTAGGCAGCGGTATGGGCTTATATATTTGGTATATTTCCGTATATACTAATGGCAGCTTCACCTCAAATATCAAATATTTGCCTTGCAGCCTTGTCTTGGCTGTCATGAGCTGGTATAGTGCCAATATGTCATCTGTGTCATCGATATTGGGAAGCATTAGTTCAGGTGGTAGATTTCTCGTCATAAAATCTATTTCTTTTTTCAGTTGTTGTGTCGTTAAAAGCCTCGTAGTAATGATTCTATTGTGCGTATCCAATACTGCTTCTATCAGTGTATCTTGAATCTCCTTGAATGCAATCATGCGTAACATTGTATGTATTGATAGAGTTAGAAAGTTGCTTTTTTCATCGTTGCTCTCCAACGCCTCTTCTAACTGATTCTTGAACACAAGCCAATGCTTGTTGACATCTTCTTGTCTATTTTTGAAGACGTTTATAGTCGCATCTATGATTGACGTTTGATTCTTTAATAATGCCGTGAAATGGTTGTTGTTCATCTTGAGTTTTTCTATTTCTTCCTCATAACGTACCGCGGCCCTGTCATCTAGCACCCCAAATAACTCATTGGCTATATTTCCTCCTAAGTTAAAAAGTCCACGTTTGCTTCTTCCAAAACTCACCTTATGGTGGTGAAGCAATTCATCCTTGTGCTCCATTTCTTGTAAAGATTGCTCGAACGATGGTTCTATTAGTCCACATGTATTTTCTCTTGATCTTTTAGCGATACTCGAGTTTGTGAAGTTGTCGTCAGGATATGAACAATATTTAGCTAGTCTGTCTATGGAACGCTTATAGGCAGCCAGTTCTGCATAATAGCTGGTTAGATTATAATACACTATTATGTTCCAATCGTTGTTTGTAAGTTTGAGCTCTCCAATGGATTCAAAATAGATATCTGGTTGATTTTCGAACGTTGTGATATTGTATGGTAGTGCGCTCGAATTGGAAAATCTAAACGTAATTAGTAATATGAGTAGTGGTGCATAGATCTTCTTGGTAACCCTGGCAACTCGAGTCCTGCCAACCTTGTGTTGTCCTACCTTGTTGTCGTCTACTCTGTTACATCTTCATTTGATTTGCTTGTTGGATCTTGATTATCCTCAGTTGAAAGGAGACCTATCTTTGTAATCGGTCTCTTGAAGATGGTGTTTTTTGCACCCTTTATTGTTACCACTCTGGTTAGACCATCTGACCCTGGATGAGTATCTGTTATCCTTCCCATTGCCCATTTTGTAGGTGGAAGTTGTTCATCCTTTATTAGAACTAGCTGACCAATCCTGTAGTTTGCTTTTGGTTCTTTCCATTTGTACCTTTGTTGTAGACTGTTCAAGTAATCCTTAGACCATATTTTCCAAAATCCTTGAGTCATCTTTGAAAGTAGAGTCCACCTCTGTTTTGGGCTTATGTTGGTTTTATCTGACTCAGGGGGTGAAATCAGTGGTCACCCGATTAAAAAATGTCCAGGTGTCAAAGCATCAAAATCATCTAAATCGCTTGACAGTGAAAGAATCGGTCTGGAATTTAAACATGCTTCAATTTGTGATAATACGGTGCTGAACTCCTCGTAGGTCAGTGTTGTTTCACCGATCACTTTCTTTAAGTGGCCTTTCGTTGATTTGACTCCAGATTCCCAAATGCCTCCGAAGTGGGGACTACCGGGCGGGATGAAATGCCAGTTTGTTCCATAGTTAGCTGCTTCCTGAGCTGCGTTGTTGTTTGCTTGTTGTATAGCCACCTGTAGCTCCTTACTTAGTGCGTTCCGAGCTCCAACGAAGTTGGTACCGTTATCACTGTATATGTTTAAAGGCGTTCCCCTTCTTGAAGTAAATCTTCTAAATGCTGCCAGGAATGCTGCTGTTGTTAGCTCACTCACCAGTTCCAAGTGAATTGCTTTCGTAGAGAAACAAATGAACAATGCGACATATCCCTTGTAGGACTTGTTTCCTCTTTCTTTGGAAACACGAATTGCAAATGGACCCGCGTAGTCAATGCCGGTATTAGAAAATGGGGCAGAAGGAGTGACTCTAGCTTCCGGTAACATACCCATTAACTGTTCTGATGCTGCTCTTCTGAATCGAAAGCATTTTACACAATTGTGGATTGTTGTGCGTACTAGACGTTTACCATCCAAAATCCAATATTTTGAACGTATTTGTGCTAGAGTTGCTTGTACGCCTCCGTGTAATACAAGATGGTGTGCTTCAATTGTGATTAGGTTTGAGTAAATATGATTTTTTGGTAGAATTAGCTGATGCTTTTGATCTTAAGTTGAGATTTTTGTAATCTACCGCCGACCCTCAGCAAACCATTTTCGTCCATGAATGGATTTAGTGATGATAGTTTGCTGTTTTTTCTGGCTTTACTAGTTGATTTGAGGAGTTTAATATCTGCGGCGAATTCCGAATCTTGTATTGTTTTATGATTACAATGTGTGATCTGGTTAGTTCATCTACTGTTAGAAAACTGGGTATCTCTCCAGGAACTTGACGTATTCGATTTTTAATGATAGTAATAAATCTGTAGCAGTACGCTATAGTTCTTTTGATTTTAAGAGCCGATGAAAATCGTGAAAAGTCTATGAACTCTGGTTGAGGAGGTGCGTTGATAAATAAGCAATTTGTTTTTAGTTCCTCATTGGCTGCTTCTTCAGTTGGTTCAAGCGCTAATGCATAATTTGAGTTTTTTAACCAGCTTGGTCATTCCCACCAAAGTTTATAGTTGCGCAAGTTTTGTGCGTTCATGCCACGTGAAGCTACATCTGCAGGGTTATAACTGGATTTTACATAATACCACTGACTTGGTTGCATAAGCGACTGAATTTCCGCTATTCTGTTACCCACAAAAGTTTTGTATTTACTGGGATCACCTTTTATCCATCCAAGCGTTATCATCGAATCCGTCCACGCATAGGTAGTAGCGTGTTCCAAATCCATGGCATCTTGAACTGTTTTTAATAACTTTGCCAATAGTACGGCACCGCATAATTCCAACCTTGATAACGATATTCTGTTTTTTATATGAGTGACCTTGGTCTTTGCTGCTATTAGATAAACGACCGGTGTGCCTTGGGAATTTATTGTCTTGTAGTATACCACTGCGGGGGGCAAAGTCCTAGATTCATACCTCCTCGCCGGTGCTCCCTGGGTAACGCTAAATGAATCAGGCGGTGTAGTGGAGACGAGCAGACTAAATCCTGTTTATAGTCATGGACACTACATGTCAAGGCGGGCCATTGGCGCCTCAAAACCAATACCAAACCAGCGTCTGATCTCCAGGTTAGGAGCGGCTGAAGCGGGCGTCTGTCTTGTATCAAGCGGCTCGCTATATAAATGTGTTTCAAGGTAGGACTGGATGCCTTAAGATTCTCACCAGTACGTGACCCACACACGTAATAAGCGGGTTGAGCGGCAGGCCAACAACCTTCTCTCATAAAAACATTTAAGTTATGAACCCTAAACAAAGGCCTCGGATTACCATATCGGATTCATCACAAACTCGACCTCAGAAATTGTACACGGACAACGCTTTAAAAATGGGAACATGGAACGTGCTTAGCCTCTTAAGACCTGGAGATCTCCGGAACCTCTCGAACCAAGCAAAGAGTTACACATTAGACGTACTTGCATTACAAGAGCTTAGATGGTCTGGGAGTGGGATCCATGACACCACCAATGGTTACACTCTTCACTACAGCGGCCATCAGAACGGAGGAGAATTTGGAGTTGGCTTCCTCATCCATCGGCGCGTGAAGTACCATATCATCGATTTCCGCCCTATCAACATGCGGATATGCACGGTCAGACTTCGCACTAAGAAATTTAACATCACGATCGTTAATGTGCATGCACCCACCGAAGATAAATCAGATGACATCAAAGATCTCTTCTGTGTCGAGCTCGAGGAAGTCATCAACAACATACCGCACCACGACATTAAAATCATCGTGGGCGACTTTAATGCAAAAATCGGTAGGAGTGCAGAAAATACATCGCACATCGGTCCCAACAGCCTGCATCTAACTAGTAACAACAACGGCCAACGCGTCACCGACCTGGCAATAACGTACAACTTAGTTGTATCAAGTACGTTTTTCCCACATAAGAGAACCCACAAAGTAACGTGGAGATCGAATGATGGAAGAACTGAAAACCAAATCGATCACGTCATGGTGTCCAAGAGACACTCCACCAGCATATCTGACCTTAGATCCTACAGAGGTGCAGACATGGACAGCGATCACATGCTTGTCATATTTAAGTATAAGTGCAAACTGTCATCTACGTTTAACAGACAAGCACAAAAGACCGTTCGATGGAATATTGATGCTCTAAAAGACCAAGCGTCACTGCAGAGTTACCAATCAGCTGTCACTAATTATTTAGACCGGCCCCATAACAATGAAGAAGCTCCTCCTAACATCCAGGAGCAGTGGCACGCTATACGGTCAGCCATAACAACCGCGGCGCAAAACACCATCGGAAGAAGACCTCCGAGGCCCCGCAACGATTGGTTCGATGATCAATGCCGAAGGGTCGTCGAAAATCAACGAACGCTTCGTGAAAAATGGTTGGCTCGCAATACCAGAAGCACTCTAGCAGAATATCTCCGCGCTAGGAAAGCCACGATTAAATTCCTTCGACAAAAGAAGCGCGAACATATGAGATTATGCATCGAAAACATCAGCTTCCAAGCGGAAGTAGGAAACTCAAGGGACTGTTTTGCCAACGCCAGGAATCTCACTAAAGACTTCCATCCAAGAAGTACAGCCATCAAAGACGGGAATGGAGAGCTGAGAACAAACGTGGCTGATGTTCTCTCAGTATGGCAAACCTACTTTCAAAATCTGCTAAATCGGAATGACGAAGTTACCCCCATTAGATCAATAGCTCCACCAGGTGAAGAGTTCTTTGTCGAATATCCCACAGTAGAGGAAGTAGATGCAGCTATTAGTCGATTGAAAAACGGCAAGGCACCCGGTCTCGATGGAATCCCCGCAGAACTAATTAAACTCGGAGGCGCTACTCTTGCAACAAGTTTATACGATCTCGTCGTTTGTATTTGGGACCAAGAAGAGTTGCCGGAGAATTGGAAGACCGCGCTCATATGTCCGTTGCATAAAAAAGGCGACCGTCTTAAATGTGAAAACTTTCGTGGCATAGCTCTATTGAACACTGCTTACAAAGTGTTGGCTAATGTTGTACTTGCCAGACTCATCCCTTTCGCCGAAAACATCATTGGCGACTATCAGTGTGGTTTTCGTCCCAACCGATCGACCACTGACCAGTGTTTCACCATGAGGATGATCTTGGAAAAATGTTGGGAGTACAAAATAACCATACATCAGCTATATATAGACTTCAGACAGGCGTATGACAGTATAAACCGCGACAACCTATGGGCCGCGCTCATATGCCTGGGAATCCCAGAGAAACTCGTTTCTCTGTGTAAATTAACAACATCCGGATCTGTATGTAGAATCGTAATCGAAGGATCTGTGTCAGACCCCTTTGAAATAACATCTGGTGTTCGACAGGGCGATGCACTCGCGCCTTTGCTGTTCAATCTGGCGCTTGAGTACGTAGTGAGGAAAAGCAACATCGAAACCTCGCGCTGTATATTTAATAAGTCAGGCCAAATTCTTGGATATGCAGATGATATCGTGTTTCTTGGCCGAAGACCTAGCGATATCAAAGACAGTTTCATACCGCTCGAGCGCTGCGCGAGAAGACTTGGTTTGGAGGTGAACAGCAGTAAAACCAAATATTTAGTAACACCTAGGAACATCTCTACGGCAAATCTCGGAATTGGCGACCACAACTTTGATAGCGTCGAAAACTTTAAATACCTCGGGTCAGTTATAACATCGTCGAATGATATGCAGGCAGAAATAAAAGCCCGAATCGCTGCCGGACAACGAGTTTTCTACGCCAAATCAAAATTATTGCGATCGAAACATCTATCGCAGTCGTGCAAGCTCGCACTTTATAAAGCACTTATAAGACCTGTGCTGGCTTTCGGAAGCGAGAGCTGGACCATGACCACTAACGATTGTAGATTATTATCTACCTTCGAAAGGAGGGTTGCCCGTTCAATCTTTGGTCCAATTAAAGTTGCGAACAACGAATATCGGATTCGTATGAATCACGAAATAAAGCAACTCCTCGGAGGCAGCGATATTATCGGATTCACCAAATCTAATCGAGTGAGATGACTCGGCCACGTTACAAGGTCTCCCCAACAACGGATGATAAATAAAGTGTTCCACCAACAACCAGCCGGAGTACGTCGTAGAGGAAGACCCCGACTACGCTGGCGCGACGACATTGAACAAGATCTACGAACATTAGGATGTCGAAACTGGAGGACGAGAGCGGTGGATCGAGATGGATGGAAACCTTAGTGCAGGCGGCGAAATCCCTTCATGGGATGTGAAGGCCAGAGAGAGAGAGAGAGAGAGTATACCACTGCTGCAAATGCCTTCTCTGATGCATCGCTGAATCCATGTAGCTCACTTTCGCCTTGTTGCCTTTGTTCTATCCATCTGTTTATGGTAATATTTTCAATTGCATTCAAACCTCCTTTGAATTTACTCCATTGTTGTTGTAGTTCAATACTTAGAGTATCATCCCATCCAACACCACTTATCCATAGTTTCTGCATTAATAATTTTGCTTCTATGATGATGGGTGCAAACCATCCTAATGGATCGAATAGTTTGGCTACTTCTGCCAATATGCTCCTTTTTGTTGGTTCTTTTATATTTTCGGACAATGATATTTTAAACCCAAAATTGTCGAAAACTGGGTTCCAGGTTATTCCGAGCGTCTTAATTGTTTCATCGATGTTTATGGAGCATAGCCCATCTTCGCGAGCGTTTCTAGGTAGATGTGTTGTCAATTCTCTTTTGTTACTTGCCCATTTTCTTAGATTAAAATCAGCCTTCAGCAATTGTATGAGTTGTGATTGGGCTTCTAATGCTTCTTCTAAGGTATCAGCTCCTGAAAGCAAATCGTCAACATAGAAATCTTTTAACGTTATTTTTGACACGATTGGGTAGTTTTTTATTTCATCATGTGCTAGTTGACATAAGACTTTAGTGGCTAAATATGTTGCTGACGTGGTCCCATATGTTACTGTTTTAAGTTTAAACGTTTTGATTTCTTCTTTTGGTGATTCTCTCCACAGGAGCCGTTGATAGTTTTGATCTTCTTCATTGATTATGATCTGGCGGAACATCTTCTCTATGTCGGCTTTGATGACGAATTTATATTTTCTCCATCGCATTAGAATTGATATTAGATCCTGTTGTAACGTTGGACCGTTTAGCATTAAGTCATTCAATGATGCACCGGATGTTGTTTTTGCCGAACCATCGAACACGACTCTAAGTTTTGTAGTCGTGCTGTCTGATTTCATCACTGCGTGATGTGGTAGATAATATGCTTCAGTTGAGTCTTCCTCATCTTTTAGCATCTCCATTTGACCAAGTTGTTCATATTCACGCATAAAGTCTGTATAGCTTTTTCTGAGATTTGGTTCTCTTGACAACCTTCTTTCGACTTGAAGGAACCTTGCTATTGCCATGCGTTTAGAATCTCCCAAATGTATAGCTGGATCCTTTTGAAATGGGATACGTAATTCGTAGCGCCCATTGTTCAGTCGCCTGTGCGTGTCACGAAAGAATTCTTCACACTCCTTCTCTGGCTATGTGTGAATGCGTGGGGGATGCATTTCTTCTAACTCCCAAAATTTTTTTAGTTGTTCATCTATCTCAGCCGATGAGACGTGTGAGTTGTATTTTAGCTCTGTTGTCTTGTTGGGTGTAGATATTCTTCCTAAAATAACCAATCCGAATTCCGTGAGCTGTGCTGCTGGTTCGTTTTTATTTCCTTTGATGCACTGTGGCTTCAAGATCTGCGTGTAATAATCTGCACCCAGTAGTATATCAATCGGTGCGGGAATGTTGTAGTTCGGATCGGCCAATAGCAGCTCATTCAAATGTTCCCATTTTTCAGACATAAACGGTTTTTCTGGCAGATTTTTGCTTATTTTGGTTAGTACTAGAGCTTCAATTTCTATTGAAAATGTTGACGGATATCTTGGTTGTAGGTTGATATTTACAATACTATTGACTCTGCCAGCAACTTGTCCGCCTACACCATGGACCTCTGCACTGATTTTACGACCTAATAGATTTAAACGTTGTTTGGCTTCTGTTGTTATAAATGATGTTTGTGAGCCGGTTTCGATCAGCAATCTTAAAAGCTCCTCCCTTCCATCAAACCTTGTGGTTTTGACAAGGGCGGTTGCTAAAAGTGTTGTCTCATGCGTTTTCATCGCACTGTTGGTTGAAATGCTTTTTGAAGTTGTAGTTGTAGACTGCTTTGTATGAAGTAGACTGTGGTGCTTGCCATTGCATTCTTTACATCTTGATTGAATATAACATTGTTGAAAATTGTGTCCAGTGGCTAGGCACCTTTTGCATAGATCATGCAAGTTGACAAGCTGTATTCGTTCTATGTGACTCATTTTGTTAAACTTGTGACAGCATTCTAAATTATGATTTCCTGAACACAAGATGCACGATTGATTTTTTATTATTGTTGCACTGAGTGCTTGTTGTTTATGGCGAATGCTATCGTTTGCCGGCGTTAATTTTGGTAGTCGTAAGGTTTCTAGCAGTTGATATCGCTGTTCCAGAAACTTGAGAAGTCCGTTGGTAGATTGAATCTCCTTTGGATTTTCTAATGACATCTCATATGATTTAAGAGTCTCGTTGTCAAGTTTTTTTGTTAGAAATGGAACTAGCCAGGCACCCCAGGTTGCAATGTCGACTCCTAAATTCTTTATTGCATGTAAATTTTCCCTGACGGTGTCATGCAATATTCTAATTGCAGATGCTGCTTCTCGTTGAATATTGTGTAGGGCAAAAATAGCGTTAATATGGTTGTTTACTAGCAACCTTTTGTTTTGATATTTGTTGCCTAGTATTTCCATAGCGCTTTTATAATTGTCTCCTATTGGCTGCAAATGTTGGATGATTTTGCTCGCTGCTCCCTCCAAATGTGTTTTGAGATACATGATTTTGTGTGTGTATCTGTTAGACTACCGTTTTGATCTACCAATTTTGAGAACAGTGGTTATCCAGGGCTTTATTTTGAAGTACTTAGTTATCGATTTGTTCTTATTTATCTCCCCAGTCAGTTTTTTAATAAAAATGGAATAAGATAAATTAGGATCATTAGTAGAGAACACTGAGGTCCAATCATAAGAATTTAAAGTATTCAATAAATCGCAATAACTAATTTTTGTTTGCAATCGAGGATGACAACGCGAAAACTGTTTTATTGGATTAAATATATTTAATCCTAACACGATAGTATTATGATCCGTCACTTAGAGATTTACACTATTGACCTCAAGAGAATATCTTGAAATATTTGATTCAGAAAATACATGATCAATACACGTATTTGAGCATGGCCTCGTAACACTATTCACAAGAGAATCCAAACCAAACGAAGAGCACAACAACAAAAAATCATCTTTCGCAAGTAATTCTTTCAATAAATCAATATTCAAATCCCCCAGTAAGATTCTGTGCTTAGATTTATCAGTAACTAGAAAATCATTTAATTCATTTAAAAAAATATCTGAAGTAATAAAAAGCAATCTATAGACTAGAATAAAACAGAAATCGATATTGTCAATGTGAACTATTAGCTTGATAACATCAGCTGATGAGAAGTTCAATGCGGTAAAATGAAAATCAAAAGTAGATCTAATAAATTTCATTGATTTTTATATAATTTTTCGTCCCGCTCGATAAACTTAAAAATTATTTTGCCAAAACTAAAAATGTCTCGGATCAGTGCAACATGATTTTGAAATGTATACACCAGTGGCTAAATTTCAGTTAAACTAGAAAAAAATCGTTCCGTGGCAAATTCCCGAAAATCAACTCTGGGCTGGGAATTTCATTGATTTTTATATAATTTTTCGTCCCGCTTGATAAATTAAAAATTATTTCGCCAAAACTAAAAATGTCTCGGATCAGGGCAACATGATTTTGAAATGTATACACCAGTGGCTAAATTTCAGCAAAATTAGAAAAAAATCGTTTTGTGGCAAGTTCCCGAAAATCAACTCTGGGCTGAGAATTTTATTGATTTTTATATAATTTTTCGTCCCGCTTGATAAATTAAAAATTATTTCGCCAAAACTAAAAATGTCTCGGATCAAGGTAACATGATTTTGAAATGTATACACAAGTAGCTAAATTTCAGCTAAATTAGAAAAAAATCGTTCCGTGGCAAGTTTCCGAAAATCAACTCTGGGCTGGGAATTTTATTGATTTTTCTATAATTTTTCGTCCCGCTTGATAAATTAAAAATTATTTTGCCAAAACTAAAAATGTCTCGGATCAGGGCAACATGATTTTGAAATGTATACACAAGTAGCTAAATTTCAGCAAAATTAGAAAAAAATCGTTCCGTGGCAAGTTTCCGAAAATCAACTCTGGGCCGGGAATTTCATTGATTTTTATATAATTTTTCGTCCCGCTCGATAAACTTAAAAATTATTTTGTCAAAACTAAAAATGTCTCGGATCAAGGTAACATGATTTTGAAATGTATACACAAGTAGCTAAATTTCAGCTAAATTAGAAAAAAATCGTTCTGTGGCAAGTTCCCGAAAATCAACTCTGGGCTGGGAATTTCATTGATTTTTCTATAATTTTTCGTCCCGCTTGATAAATTAAAAATTATTTTGCCAAAACTAAAAATGTCTCGGATCAGGGCAACATGATTTTGAAATGTATACACCAGTGGCTAAATTTCAGCAAAATTAGAAAAAAATCGTTTTGTGGCAAGTTCCCGAAAATCAACTCTGGGCTGAGAATTTTATTGATTTTTATATAATTTTTCGTCCCGCTTGATAAATTAAAAATTATTTCGCCAAAACTAAAAATGTCTCGGATCAAGGTAACATGATTTTGAAATGTATACACAAGTAGCTAAATTTCAGCTAAATTAGAAAAAAATCGTTCTGTGGCAAGTTCCCGAAAATCAACTCTGGGCTGGAAATTTCATTGATTTTTATATAATTTTTCGTCCCGCTCGATAAACTTAAAAATTATTTTGCCAAAACTAAAAATGTCTCGGATCAGGGCAACACGATTTTGAAATGTATACACCAGTGGCTAAATTTCAGCAAAATTAGAAAAAAATCGTTCTGTGGCAAGTTCCCGAAAATCAACTTTGGGCTGAGAATTTTATTGATTTTTATATAATTTTTCGTCCCGCTCGATAAATTAAAAATTATTTCGCCAAAACTAAAAATGTCTCGGATCGAGGAGAGACCGTGGACGAAAAATTATATAAAAATCAATGAAATTCCCAGCCCAGAGTTGATTTTCGGGAACTTGCCACGGAACGATTTTTTTTTCTAATTTAGCTGAAATTTAGCTATTGGTGTATACATTTAAAAATCATGTTGCCCTGATCCGAGACATTTTTAGTTTTGGCGAAATAATTTTTAATTTATCGAGCGGGACGAAAAATTATAGAAAAATCAATGAAATTCTCAGCCGAGAGTTCATTTTCGGGAACTTGCCACAGAACAAATTTTTTCTTACATTGCCTGAATATTACCATTATTTTATGCAAATTAAAATTTTACAGTTTTTTTATACGTTACATTTAAATTTTTTTTATTATATTAAAAACAAATCGAATTTAATAAACTTGATAATTTTTCGTTTTTTCATTAAAATTGATAAAATTTCTGGGCTGGGCTACCTTCACAAATATAGTATATTTGAATGAAATGAATCAAAACCTGGGCTGGGATAACTTCACACAAGATCAAATTGGTTATTGATATGTTAGTGTTGCCTGATTAAAAAAAAAATATTTTCTGGGATAGAATCCTAGGATAACTTCACATACGTCCGCATAATGCTTTTTTAGCTGATAAATTTAAAATGAGTCTGTGAGATTAGGGTTAATTTTGATATACTTGTATATACTTTGATATATTTTTTGTAAAGACTGTGGTTTCCACAAAATTTTAGATCAGACCTTCTATCCATAAGCTATTTAGACCTTGATCAGATGATTCCAGATTTAAGTCAATTAAGGCCAAAATTTCAATTAAGGTTAGAATTGAACAATGGCGTATAGAGTAAAATTTAACCTATGTTCGCTGCGTTTTTCTGAAAAACAATCGGGTTGAGTTCGTTATAGCTGTTTTCAAATTGATCTAATTTAAAAGAACCATTTACTTTTTTTGTAAGTCGAATAAGTTAGATCGAATAGTCTTCAATACGTAATATCGTTGTTTTGAGTTCTGAATAAGGCTTTTATTATAAAAAACTATTTAGAAACTATACAAAACAATAAAATTATAAGAAAACTATAGATTTTTTATGGTAAATTTTTTTTTGTTATGCTAAGAAGACTTTTCGGTCTAAATATTCTTCAACCAACTGAGCGTTGCATCAACTTCAAGAAAACTATCGCCAACTCGACCCGATTATTTTTCAAAAAAATGCAACTGTTATATACAACTTAACGCTTAGTTGCATAATTGTTTTGAGGGGTATTCAACGACTAATCTATATCCGTTTCCCAATTGTTCGACCGTGTCAGCAACTCCAACTTATCTGTTTGGATCAAAAGCAATTCATTCTCGGGATCTTCCACAGGAACAGGAAAGTTTTCATCATCAGTGTTTGTTGGAAATATTACCCAGATTAAGTTAAAATCTTACTAATTATTACATAAACATTTTTATTTCCCAGAATCTGCAAGAATTTCTCAAAACTAAAAAGGTTCTAGCATTTTACAAATATTTAGCAACAGTGCTCCACAATCAATAGGAAGCGATAGCTTGTTAGGAATAAACCAATAGGAAGCGATAGCTGCTTAGCAACACCTGGATGAAGATGCAAAACCTATTGGCTACTTCGATCGTCGATTGTATAGTAGACAGCCTTGTATCGACAGCAATATTAGACAAAAATTTCTAAAGATATTGTGACATTTTTTCCTGGAGAAAATAAGGTAATATTTACTACACCGACATAAATGTAATGTAAATGAGTAAAAATAAAAGTTTGTCATTTTTTCAGGAGTTGTATTATAGAAGTGGACCGAAGCCGTCTGGAATTTTGTGCCACAAACACAAAAGCTAAGTTTTAAATATCGTAAGGTGGGATACTTGGAAAAAATAGACGTCCTCATCAAATAAAAGATTGTACTGCAACTGCAACAAATACAGGTATAACTAACTTATTCTAGATATTATAAATCAATATTCATTTTTTATATTTCTGTTTATTTCAGAAGTAAGTCAGGAATTCGAAGGATCTAAGAAATGGTTGTACCATTTCTCTAGCCCATGGGACGATGTCGAGAGGCATTGGATAGCCACACACGACGGCCGTCAAAGTAATCTCCAAGCTGAAAAGAATATTAACATCATACTATTTTGATGAAAGGCCAATTTTAAAGCATGGCTTTCGATTGGTAAAAACAACAATTCGAAGTTTTGTTTGCAAAGAGTAACAATTTTTTTAATTTGTTTCAGATTTATGATCTTTCTATAAGAAAAATTAATACATATATTTTCAAGAAAATATTTACTTACATCCAGATATTCTAGAATTTTCTTGCTCTAAACAAGAAACTAATGGTAATATTTGAAGAGATTTATAGTGTATTGATCTAGAATGTTTACTTTATAAAATAGTTACACAAACGTTTTAAGAATCATTTTTTTGAATTATATAGTAATTCTTAACTGAAGAAGTAATTGTTAGTAAAAACAAAGACAAATTGTGAATTGTGAATAGAAACCATATTTTCTTCATTTTGTATATTAAATTTCTTCTAAAAACCGTTTAAAGTTTGTTTCAACCTATAAATTAAACCTTAAATCAAGAATATTAAAGTTTATGGTGTGAAATACAATTCTTAGCTGAAAATGAAGAGCTCATTTTTCTTATATCCTTGACTATTTTCTTCGTGTTAGAGAGTTTTTTTCCGTCTAGGAAAGAGTGACCACAAAATTCGCCCGTTTTTGCGTAGTCTGTAGCAAGAACGGGGAAAGTCGTACAGAGGTCCCCGTGGGCTTAAATTGACCGTCATAAAAATTGTGGGTGAGCATAACTCGATTTTTTCAATATTGAGTCAAATTAGGGAATTGAGGGAATATCATTTCCTGCCGTTTTCGGCAAAAGGGGTGTTTCACCCTGAGAATATTTGGAAGACCATTTCTGATGTCACTCTTGTCATGAAATTCCAAGCATTTCTATCAAGAACTTCCAGACCGTTTTCCCATTTCATTCTTCTGGGGATGGTTTCCACCCTTCAAGTAGGGGTAAATTGACTCAATATTGAAAAAATCGCGTTATGCTCACCCACATTTTTTATGACGGTCAGTTTAAGCCCACGGGGACCTCAGTACAACCTTCCCCGTTCTTGCTACAGACTAAACAAAAACGGGCGAAAAATGGTGTTTTTTGCGGTTACTCTTTGTTACCTGTTCTAAATAAACTGAATAGAGTATTTTGTTTTGTGGTGAATTCGCTTAATTGGTTATACTTAAGCATTACACACAGAATTTGAAAATTTAATAGCGTCCACAAAATATCAAATAAAACTTAATTTTAAAATTATAAAATTTCCCTGCTGCTATTGCCCACGCCATATAAATTTCCTATAAAAAAAGCTTATTTATTACGTGCGAAGAACTTGTTGCTACCCAAAAATTCTATGGAAAAGCTTAATTGTCATTTTTGAAAAAATCAGGCAAACGAAACAACTACACGGTACCCGTCACCTTGACATTTAGATATACCGTATACCTCTGTATCACAAAATATAAATCAAGCACATTCTTATCAAGTTACTTACTTACAACTAAATTTAACAAGAACAACAACAAAAACAACAAAACAACTTAAAATGAGCTTTAATACCCATGAATAAACAAGCAGAGGCAAGCAATGTGAAACTTTTTCTTCATTCGTTGCAGATCGTTTGCTGTTATCTGAAAAGCGCTTTTGTCACACGAAAAATTTATATAATTAAATCAAAGTCGACACACAGAACAACAGCCGCGTACATCGCAAGGACTCAATGAGCAGCCCAACCATATACATAGACCTTGCCGTGTGACTGTTTGTGCATCATCCGGAACATCCGTACACAACAAATAAAATAAAATTTTCCCCGATGTTAATTTAATTTTTTCTAGGACACGACAACAACTTTTCTTTTGGCATGGTATTTAAAAAAAAAAAGTTTGAGCTTTTTGTTGTTTTGTTTTGTATTTGGTTATTATTTTTGTTAACAAATGAAAGTTTCGGTTTTTTGTTTTGTGTGTGCTGCTGAGTTGCGTTGTGTATATTCGAGAATTAAGAGTAACGAACCAATGTGGACTAAAAAAAAAAAATTTGAAACTTTTCGGTGGAATGAGTCACAAATGACAAAAGAAAGGATATAACAAGGAACTTTTACTTTTCTTTAGTGTTGTTGTTGTTTGTGATTTTCATTTTTTGTTGTTAGAGTTTTTTTTTTTGTATTGTATATGTGTGTATGTGCGTGTGTAATGTGCGTTTGGTATATATAGAATAACGAAAATCCTTAAAATTGCCATTACAAAGGTAAATAAGGGAAAGTTTATGAAAAAAGTTTATTGCTGTTTCTGTTGTTGATGGTTTGCCCCGTTTGTTGTAAGCACACCAAGGTATGACAAAAAGTTCGTTTAATGCTTTATAATACCCGGTGACTCCATTGTATGTATGTCGGGTTTTCATCGTGCCGATTGACGTATACCTATATATACGTATAGAAGGTACAAGATTGATTTGACGTATTCCCCTTTGATTTGTTAAGTGCGTAAAGATAATCGAAATACCTTAAAGCTTTTTATCGTATTAAAGATTTAATAATAAGGTTATGTACTTAAATTTAATGTTTATGTTTATAAATTGTGTAATGTGTTGTAAAACCCGTTATGAAGTAAACTTTTCAACTATCAACTTGAGACATACAATGTGTGTAAGAAAATGATGGAATAAAGTGTTTTTATTGTCTGACGTATAAAGTTAAACAAGAAGCTTTTATATATGCAAAAGTTGGTTTAGGAAAATTGCTAAAATAAAATAAATTTAAGCTCACCTGTTAAGCGGTTATCGAACTATGAATTAAGATGATAATACTATAACAAAAAAAAAAGTAAAACGATTTTCAATTGGAAATTGAGTTTATTTGAGGTTAGACGGTGAAACGACACAATGACGACGTTTGACGTTCGAAAAAATTGTCTATTTAAATTGTATTGATCCACATCTAAGTGTAAATCAAAAAATGTCTATCAGTCATGCCACACGAGCATTTTTTGTATTTTGGCATTTTTTTTCTACCAATGTTTTGTTCTGCTCTCTCTTAAATAAAATTTTAACTAAAATGAGTAAAAAATGTCCTTGAAATATTTTTTATTTCATTTATGTTTGAGTTGTGTGGTAGAACAGAAAATTTGTTTAAGTCGCAATTAAAACTTGTATCATAGGTAAACGGGGAAAGAAACGAAGAAAAATGCGGCATTTTTTTTTACGTGTGGCATGGGCAATATGCCATGTTTACGTACGATACGAGGGTCTTTGTTCTACCACCTTTTTCTCAAGCTAATCGAATTTGAATTTTTAATTTATTTAATTCTAAGTATACGAGTATATTTTGCTAGATTCGTCGTAGTTGATGTGGATGCATGATTTTTTGTGTAGGTCTAAATATCGGCAGATGATACAAAATCAGTATTCCTATAATAAAATTTTGAAGTTGTGCTTCGCTACAAAAAATAAAGTTAATTACTTTAGGGAATTGACTTATGCTTTATATATGGCATACAATTTTTTAAGATACAAACAGACAGCATGCCGCTACGTTGAAGCAATGCAATTAAAATTGATTTTAGAAAAGATAGTCTTCGGTGTTTTGGTAATTTGTGCATAATGAGAAAATGTAGATTTTTAAATATAATGAAGAAGGGGCATTTATGGTGAAAGAACTGTCTTAACAGTGAAACACGGCGGGTTCGAATTTAGAAAAAGTTAGTTTTCTACTTCAGCTGATAGTGACCTCATTTCAAGCAATATTTATCACATTTAGTGTTAAATGTAACTCTCTATACCTGTCGTTAGGGTGCTGAATTCTTCAAATGATAAAATTGAATCGCTAATGACTCATTTTTGATGCCTTTTGGCCGACTTGACTGGTGGAAGAACTTAGTTTGATTGGCCTTTAAAAACTCAAACAACTTCTTCAACAATTTATTTGCTCCAACCAAATTAAATCCATTGCCTCTATATATGGCTTCAAAGGCCTCTTCTTGCAGTCTTACGGGTTAGCGCGGTTGTCAGATCTTCCAAAACCTCTATGTGTGCTACTCTGATGCTGAAGACAAATATATGTCTTGGTGGACTTTTACCCTCTTCTTACCAATTTACTGTAAATGGACAAGCATATAATCCAACTCATAAATTGTATACTTTGAGATTTGTCTATTGTTTAATGCACGTCATGCATTTTCGTATAACTTCTCGAACTGCATCCTTGGCTTTAATGGTCCAAAATTTTCTTCGTAGTAAGTTTGCAGTTAAATTAATATCGGCGTAACAGAATCAGTTATGGTAATCCCGTACGATTGCTTTGTTAATTGCTGATCTGTATGGCTTGATTTGTGGACTGACAGACATCTTGTGTCATCTTGAATAACGTAATTCCCAAAGTCTCCGCATATACTAGATGTGGTGGCCAACATTCACTTGATTTCTTTCAGCCAATGCAGTGCCACTTCACAGGAGCATTTATCCCACGAGAAAAGCAGCCAGTACGATTGTCGGTTTAGCTCTCTCTCGTTTGAAATGGTTTAAGATCTCCAACGTTCGACTGGCAACAAACATTGACTATTTATTGGCTCCATAACGTAATTTTTTCAAAGGTCTAGCACAATTTAAATAGCCAACATAAGCTTTATCAGCAGAAAATCGCCAATAAGTTCCAACCGAAGTATGAAGAATCACAGAATCCTTGTAACTCGATTGATTCATGTGACCCAATCAACCTGGTAGCTCGTACACATTGCAGACTCTAAATTTTACCGTCATCCTACCCATTAACTTTTCGTTGGTTCTGGAGGTCGTCCAATTGGATTGCTTGCAACCAGGTGGCTGGAAACAATATTTTGTGCTCGAACCACTTACGCATATTGAATTGAGTGAAACTTCAGCGGAATGTGATATCGCTGAAATGTTATTTTTTAATTTTCTTAGTTTCAGGATTTAATTTGCTCCTGTTATCAGGTCGTCCACTTAATATCTCACCCTAATACTGTTGCTGCTGCTATATGCTGCTCTTGATTCATAATCGCAACTCTTTTAAACACCTTGTTAAACACCGAACAATACCCAGTAGTACATTTTTAAATATATCCGGTCATCCTAATGTTAATAAAAACGTAAGAGAATATCTATTAATGAGGATTGAACGGTCTGGCCGATACGTAAAATATTATTCGATGGCGGAAAATGGTTCAAACCTGTGTTCCATTAAACTTAATTTGCTAGTTGCTATTCCCAATCATAAGGCTCGTAAAGAAGCATCAATGTTAAACAGTACGTTAAAACGAGATGCTCCTCTTTGTGGCTCATCAACAAATCTACCGGCCAATATAATATCCGATGTCTTCTTTGCGTCCAATCGATTGTTTAGCTGCAAACGTTTGGTACTCGTAACCCTTTATTAAACTTCGGTGACCAGTAATAATTGAAACTCTTCGATTATACTTCGGGTTTGGTTCGCACAACCCGTTTATTTGATCACATATATAAGAGTGAACATAACTTGTTGGAATAAATAAGGACACTACTGCTTCTACTTCAAATTGCGGATTGCGTTATTGGACTTACATCCTTCAGGCTCTTCATTATAATTGGGCTATTCGTTCTCTGAGCCCTAGTTTATGCGCCCATTCTTAAGTGATGGAGGAATCTTGGTAAGGGGAATCAAACAGTGATCTGCGATCTATTTCATATGCATTGTTACATCTTGTCCTCAGTCCTTGTGGTATGGTGTCTGAGCCAACACAATGACGATATCTGGGTTACGATCTGAATAGAACACAAAGCTGGTTCTCATCGAACAAGTTGATTTTATTACTTTTCCTAAATTTTATCAGGACTGGATGTGATTTTTTTAAATACCTTCAATAATTCTAAGGTATCCTTTCGATTTATCAAAAAATTTTAAAAATAGAGCTACCGATGGGAACACCTCGACTCTTTCCAAATCTACTGTGACCTTAATGTTTGTGTTTCTGAGTCAAGTGCGCATTTCCGCTTTTGTGCTCAAGCTTTTCAGACCATGTATAGTATCTCGTCCGAAGTGTCGAGTAATGAGCGAATACTGACCACAGATCACTGATGGGTGACTGAATAGTTCTCTATCTCCCCCCCTTTTAAAGCAGCTTTATATAGATTTTGAAATTTTTATTTTGAGGTCTCAATCTCTCTTTTTCATGAATGGTAGACGAAAAATGAACGAAAAATGTCTACGATTATTTGTAGTCGCCCTTAAACACAGGAATATTTATTAAAACTACGACCGATGCATTGCTGTATAAATAAGTAATATAAGTGAATGTGTCTACAGATGTTAATGGCATCCTACCACAGAAACTGCCAGAGAAACGTATAGAGAAATTATTTAGATGAACCAGTTCGAGATTATCGATTGTGCGCAGTCGTCTATGGTACCGTGGGACTCCGTACCATCCATCGATTAACACAAAACGAAGAAGAGACATTCCAAGCACACAAAGTCGCATTGAGAGACTTTAACGTCAACGACTTGATGGCCAGTTTGGACAATATCATAGGTGGTTTTCAATACAGAAGTAAAGATGACTTCAAACATCTGCTAACAGCTTTTTATTGAAATAGCGAAAGTATTCCGCTAGCTTTAAATCCAAACCATCCTAAATTGTAATGCAACCACAACCTCGGATATTCGCATACCAACCAAGCGAACAATATTCTCACAATGATCGAAGATATTGAATCTTCAGGGCTAGGTATCTCCTACCATAATCAGCGCCAAGATAATATTTCGGGAACATACTATATAATGGGAGGAACCGTTTTGCAATCAATCACTCGAAGATGGCTCACCTATCGATACAGTTTGCGTTCGTTGCAAGATATCAGAGTCGATAGCTGGATAAATCAGAAAATTATTATCTTGCCACGTTTGGAGCTTTGCGTCAGAAGACGATTTTCGTCAATCGAGTCTCGCAAATTTTTGGTTTTATTCAGCCTACCAATTATAACAATCAGCCATTGTGATGAACAGGTTCTTTTTAATTGAAAGAGAATCCCAGTCAATGGAGACGTCATACAATTCATGAAGCTTAAACCAATATTGTCGAGCGGAAGCCTTAACTTGTTATAACGACCAGAGCGACATCGCTCGATAAATTACTTTGCATCGCAGTTTGCAACAAATGAATCATCCAACATTTACGTCTAGGCACTATTATATTTCCAAAGGGTTTCTTAACTGTATAGGCAGGGATTCAAATTTTTTATGAAAGAGCAACAATTCTACCAGTTTTATTCTGCTATTTCAAAAAATTTTACAAATTCTTTCGACCACAAGCTGCTGAATAAAATTGAATTTTTATGGCTTGTTAATTGTATTTCTGGTGAAACAACGGAACCAACCCGGAAAAATTGTTATTGTTTCTCACATAAAATTTCACTGCTGCCTAAAATTTCCATCCGGCGTTCATGATCTAGGAGCTGGGGTCCACAGCCATGGTGTTGTCTCATCTAAGGAAATATTTCTGGACTCTGAGCATCAAGACATTGGTGCGTTCGCTTGTATACAAATACATGGCGGCGGTGGTACTTCGATGAAGTTGTTATTTGTCAGTATATCCACCAAAGTGCCATTTGAAGCTGGAGCCCGAACTTATCACCAATGCATCCATCGCCTAATTCAAGTTTTTTATCACACGGAGATATAATAAACCTATAAGCATGGTCATAAACCTAAACAGCACCTATACGGAACGCGTTTCATCGAATCCAGTCCACAATGGCTTTCCTATATCAGAATCATGAAACCTGCGGAATACTGCATCATTAACACAAGACGGCAGCACTAGGAACTTCATTCCTCCTGCTGGACGAAACTCTGGATAAATTCGGAGAACTAGCAAACCTTTGTGTCAAATCGAATATTGTGTGTACTCACAACCGCTCTGTCTCATGCCAAGCAATCCAGACGATTTTACGATACTCATCCCAGATCACTTCCTAGCCGGTGAGTCACCAATCACGATACCTGAGCCAGTACTACTTGGGGTGCAAACGAATTGTTTAAATCGTTACCAGGAAGTTCAAGAATGTTCCTGAAATTTGGTCTTTGTAATATCCCTCTCGCCTCCAGCAACGCCCAAATTTGAGAACCACCAACAATTTTGCCATCGGTCACTTTGCTCTCACGGACAAGTTCGAGTCATGACAGTGAGATGCCAGAGCACCATTCGAAATCAATAACTAAAGCTTTACAATCCTTTACCAAATCGACGCAATGCCGTTCTCAAAAGTACAACTTCTGATGCAAAGAAAGCCTTTATCTTTTTACTCCAATCTCCTTCGGAGCAACAACACGCCACACAGATAGCTTAACTAGATCAATAAAAGCAATATTATTCGCTCTAATAATCTCTAGCATGGGAAATCGGGGAGGACTTTGAAAACTTTAGATTTTCAATCTGTGTATTCTTTCAATACGAACGCTTGAATTTTGTTAATTTATAACAGGCAAGTTTTTAAACCGAGATCTGTCCACTTTACGTTATAGCGTTGAACAACGTGTGCAAATCATCAAATATTATTTTCAAAATAAGTGTTCCGTTCGAGAAACGTTTCGCCATTAAGAGATTTTTGTCCGCGCGACAACCGTCTCACCGAGTCGACTATTCGACGTTCGGTGGCCAAATTGGAGTCAACGGATTCGATAAGTAATCAGCCAACATCCATACATCTCTGAAACGTAAGGTCGGTGGAAAGTATCGCTGCTCTGCGTGAGAGTGTAATGGAGATGATAGTCAGTCAATTTTTCGTCGTTCACAAGAAACGGGACTTGTACCACCATACAATATATTAAGCCGTTATAAGAGTACTGTTAATCGCGGCAGAGACAATATATGTTAAGTAGAAAGGAATAACGCAACTTGGTGCGATCGTTCCACTTCCAGTACTATAGTCAACTCTCTGGCCAGCAGCAACTATAAGCGTCCCGAAATATCTTTCTAATTCAACTGGTAATTTAGCTATTTCCTTTTAGCCAAACTATTGGGTTGTTCGGCAAATAATTTTGTTTTGTTTGTGAAAAATATTTTAAGATTTTATTGAATTAAATATTCTCCAATTTGGCCCAATACCTTTTGCCATCTTTCTGGTAGTAGCATAATCCCACGCTCATAAAACTTCTAACTTTGCTGGCAAAAAACTGACTCAATACCTGATAATGAACAGAAATTGATCAATCATTATTTAATTTTACATCTGCATTTCAACATTATGTATTACAATGTCATGTAAATTAATGCTTAATTTAAATGTCCTAATTTTACCTCATGTTATATACTTATCATTTGCATTATATACTCTCATTACCTAAAGTGAATTTTGTTAATATTTTTGAATTGTTTATTTTGGCATGCAATTTCCTCTCTGAGATTTTTATGTAACTTGCAAAATAAACTTAAAAAATTATAATTTTAGTTAGTGGTAAAAAGACTTTCTGTTGGATTGGTCGGAATTGTCGACACAACAAAATAAAAATTATTAAAAATCTACAGCCGTTGTAACAGTTATTCTGTTAGTTATTGTTTGTTGAGAGCTTGAATTGAGATCGCTTAAGCGAATATACACCAACATCTTGAGATCGCTAGCTAGCGAATAGTACAATATCACACATCAAGGATTCACACTCCAGAATCAATTCAACGAATTGGAAAACGCTCCGGTTCATGTTCAATACCTTTTCGACGTTTTCTTTTGAAGAAAAGGTTTTGCCATCTAAAATTTTTTGTAGAGACCGGAACAAGTAATAATCTGAAGGTGCCAGATCTGGAGAATATGGTGGGTGTGGTAGTTCATCCCTGGCCTATTCCGTTTGACTCAATCATTCAATTTGTCTAGTTGATGACAGTACACTTCAGAATTTATCGTGGTATTGTCCATGGTTAAACTTTTTTACTCCATAATCGTTGTCAGCTAATACGACGACGCAAGGCTATAGGTCCAATTTTATCACCATCTGCACAGTGCATAGCTAAGGGGGTCATAGATGTGTTCTATATCACCACAGACAGTCTGTTTAATAAAAATACCCGGTATAGACAACCCATTTCTCGTCCCCAGTAATATTTCGCTTTAACAGTGGATCATTTTCTTGACGTTTGAGAAGCAAATCACTCACGTCAATGCGACGGAGCAGATTTCTTTGTGTAAGAACATGTGGAACCTATATGTCGAATTTTGAAGCTAAACCAAATCGTTTAACGTGATCATAAACGGTCGAGTTCGATACATTTCATCTATCAGCGATCTCACGGGCTTTTATTCGACGGTTTGCATCAATGCCTTCATTTAGTCTTCATCAGCTTCAACTGGCCTTCCAGAACGTTGTGCATCTTCAACATCAAAAAAGACAGAACGAAATTTTGAAAACCAGTTTAGACACTGACTATACAACTTTTTCCTTGCTCGAACAGCATTTTTGCCTTTTCGATAGTAAAAAAGTCCATTTGCCAATAATGCTGCTTTCGATTTTTCATATTTAATACCAAACACTAACTATTAGGCAGAAACAAACAAAACCAATTTTTTTGCACAAATAAGCAAGAAACATATTTTAGTTCTTCCTCTGTTCGGAAAAAAACGAAATTACTTTCCGAACAACCCAATATATAAATTGTCAATTTTGAATTAAACAAACAGAATTTAAAAATGGAGGGGTGAGTGTTATTGTTGTGACGAACACCTGACTTTCTTTTACGATAAATGTACCTACATAAGTAGATCTCGAATACACCACGCATAAATTCCAAAACGAAAAATTGACTGGATTTGTGATCAAAATTGTCTGGTCAAAAATCATTAATCTTGCTTAAATTTCAGAAACCAATAAGTTCTACCCTTGTTAAAAAAAAATAAACCTCTTCATTTCAAAATATGAAAAAATTCCAACGGAAACTGCCAGTTCTGGTGCACAGATGTCACCACATTCGCCATCTGATATGTGGAGATGCCGAATTTTGGTAAAATATTTGGAATGGTAAATCTACAAAAATCTTGACATTGGCCTATTTGAATCATGATATTGTTGAACGAAGATAAAACAAAATCGTTGCCCCAATTCTTAATACCTATCGAATTACAATAAACATTAAATTATAATAATTGATAGGGAAGAACAAATACCAACGTGCCTCTCGGCTATAATTTATTCTCTCAACATCTTCATTTTGTCGGTAAACACAATTTTGAAAATCGAGGTTGCAAGAAAATTTACGCCACACGATTTTTTAAAGTAATTACATCTGGGAATGAAAATCGAGATCCTTTCAATTGTAGATTTTTATGTAGATGTATTGCTGTGTTTATAAATCAAATAAGCCTTCGCAGTGAATTTTTCTTTGTTCCATGCTGCTGCTTTTTTATATATAGTTTATATACTGAGGCAAAAGGAAGTGACACGATTTTTATTTTAGGGAAAGCTACAAGAGAAAAAGATTTAAATTTTTATCGCTCTATGATATTACGTTCTTATGTTTGGGCATGCAACGACGAACGAAAATCTTGTTTAATTTGATTGATGTACTTTTGTTTTTCTTCTGTTTTCGAATAAACGTTATTTTCCGGGAAATGGTACAAAAACAACAAATTTAACGTAGTATTTCACACGTGTGGTATATTAAAATTTAAGTTCGGTATAGTTTCGGTTTAACTCATAACGTAAACCCAACAAAAAACTATTAAAAATCGAAAGCTCAACATAAACAGATTTACATTAAATTTGATTATGTTGTAAAATGATAACACCAAGTAACTATGGTAAAAAACAAAAGCCGTAAAAAAAGCTTTAACTTATTATCTTTAATCTAAATGAATTTTTCCATATTTTATCACGGCAACAAAAAAAGCTCGACATAATATAGAATAGAATAAAAAAATGTTTGAAAACTTTGATACGGTATACATTATGTATGTATGTATGTCATTTAGTTATTATGTGGGGTGTGCGGCGCATACAAAACTATTTTATCACAATGAGCTTTAAGTAACTTTTCCCGCTTAGCATAATCACTTTTTTGCACTTTATGGTACATACAGTTTTTATGTACACTCTTACTATAATTACTAGGATTATAATTTATGTATGCATATGCTGAGGTGTTTGTTTGGGTATTTGCATATGTCAGAAGTTTAATAGTATTTTATTTTATGGTTGGAAGAATGATAATTTTATTAAAATATATAAAATATGAACATATGTTGATATTTATATAGACAGAGCTGGTTTTCAAACAAATGAATTTGCAATTGATTCTGCCTCAGCAAGGAATTATCTGCATGTACCGTAAGAATAAATTTTTCTTTGGACACAAGCAGTGTTGTGCCGTATTGCCTACGAGACGTAGACAAATGGCGTCGATTATGTAGAATAAATTGGCCAACATTTTCCAAGTATGTGACACTGTGCAGATGATTAGAAGTATTTGGGAATCCTCGAGTACCAGGTGACGACGATTTCCTCTTGTACAAATAAATAATCCGGTACCTCAATCCTACCAAGCAGTCTATCAGCACCATTCAATGATACTCAACAAAATATGGAGTATATAGATGAGCAATAAGTCAATGAACAAACGAACCAAGCCTATAGGGATAACCTTTGCCAGGGGTCTGAAGGATTCCCCGATTACTCAGCATCCGGGAAACTATAAACTCGCCACAAACACTACATCTCTGTTTGAAACTACAGAATGTCGATTTTAGTCCTGTTCCGCTTAAGACAAATATTGTACCACGACCACACTTCAGACAACCATTCTATCTTCAACTGTTATACTATTCGGGAACATAAGATCCATTCCGCAGATTTCTTTTCCGACAAGCCAATGAGCCAATCATTCACCCAAAAAATAGGGTTTCCAAGACCATTCCCACCAGTTCATAGATCATTCCCAAGGCTAGAACCGATAGAGGTAGATCGTAATATTCGATATAATCGCATAAATTATAATAATCAGCCACAAAATTTTCGCTTCCCACAGAATTGCGTAATTACGCAAATCCGCCACAAAAATCTCACCCGCCAAATAAATTTTAAAGCGTTTACCACTCGGAACAAAATACTGTCGAAACGATCGTAACTGAATAAGAACAAGAGCAGTATATGAGAATAACGAGTAGTCCTCTTTTAGGAACTCACACTTAGGAACGGTGAGCCTTTCAAATTCCTTATAGACACAGGTTCTAACGAAAACTATATTCAACCCTAACATATTAGGATTTAGGAACTATCGAGGTGAGGTTACCAAGATGTTGGGAGTTTGGTTTCGAACTAATGACATTGTTCAACCCATTAGCAACCTCGAATTTTATTCTATTTAACGCATACATTCGATATGAATTTTTGGGTTATTCTTGGTGATCGCCAGGTCTTTTGGGTGATACCTTAATTATAAAAACAAGATCTGGCTATCACCCAGAATAACCCAAAATTTCATATAGAAATCGCATGTACGCGTTAAATAGAATAAAATTCAAGGTTGCTAAGGGGTTGAAAATTGCGGAGCGAATCATAATAATTTGCTAAGGCAATGGGCGCTATCAGGTCTCCCATCATGATTAGTAAAATCATCGCCAATTTAATTTAAAAATTTCATAGTGCTAAACATTTTCATAACGTTGGCTTCGATTTTACTCAACATGTTCCCAACTGTTGGGTTCTATGAAAGCGCCCATTGAATGTGATTATAATTTGTATGAAAGTTCAAAATATTTTTGTAGTTTGGTCAACTACACTGATGAGACGACCGAAATTTTTAATTTAAAAAAAATTAATGTTTCATTAGTTCGAAATCAAACTCCCAACATCTTGGTAACCTCACCTCGATTTAAAAATAACATCTGGCTATCACCCAGAATAACCCAAAATTTCATATTAGGAACCCTAAAGGGAAATTGGAAATTGGCTCATTAACAGAACATAAAGCCGTATTCCACACGGACGAGACCCATATGACATTAAAATTCCATTAAATTCATGCTCAAAAATGCGCCATCCATATTTCAAAGAACTTTTGATGATATCTGAAGGAAGCAGGAAGCATATAGCTAAACGATGGTATATTTTGTAAAGATAAATAGGATCTGGTTCAAAACTTGGAATTGGTATTCAAGACCTTAGAAGTTGCCAATATGAAAGTAAAATTGGAGAAGTGTGAATTTCTTCAGAAAGAAGTGCAATTATTTATTATTAATTTTAGGACTTATTATCGGGATGAACGGGATAAGACCAAACCCCAAGGAAATTCAGTGCTATATTAAACCTTTCTCCGTACCAGAAAATCTTAAAGACCTAAGATATTTCTTAGGCATGTCCGGATATTATCACCGCTTCATTAAAGATTACGCAAAACTGGTGAAACCCCTAACATCCCTGTTAAGAGGGGAGTGACCAATAACTTTTATTTCGAGAACGTTGCGTGAAATGGAAAAGAATTACGCCACTAATAAGAAAACAAATGCTGGCGATCATTTGGACGCTCAACTCTGAGAATTTTTTTTGTATATGAACAGCAAAATGAAATGCTGGTAGGCTATTTTAAAGAATATAATTATGAAATTGAATATGATAGTAGACGTTAAGGATGGAGGCTCCTTCTAAAATCGCACGCAGATTTTTCGAAAATATTATTTTCCGAGAATGGCTTCAAAAATTACAAATTTGGTAAAACATTGCACAATATGCAAAGAGTAAAATAAATATGACCTGCTTCGCATGCACATGCTATAAAAGGTCGGTTTGAGGCGCCTTCAATGAATATATCCGTAAAACTGGAAATGGAAATTTGTAATCGATTCACAGATACCTTGCATGTGCATCCATAGGGAAAGCCGCGGTTGCAATATGAGCCATGATGGTTCATATTGCGTTTAAAATCACCCTTTCGATTTTCCAAACGCCATTATCGAACGAGGTCAAGGGCTTAAATATGTCTTTATTCAATGCATGTGAAGTTTATACTAAATTTATCCTAAAACAAAAAAAAATAAAAAATTAGGATTAACTTATAGGAAAACCTTCACACGTCTATAAAGTGACAGGAAGTTTATACTAATTTATTCCTAAAATAACAAAACAATAAAATATTTGAGAATGTAGTAGTGATTTGCCATCATTTAGGTGTTTTTGGTAAACAAATTAGGGAAAACCATTAATAATGAAGTTAAGCCTAAGTAGCTTAATCCGAGAGTTCTGCTTCTTTTAGCGAATATATATTAATAATATACGATGGTGAAGAAGATATTAATTAACAAAGCAGATCAATTTTAATTCCATCAGTTTCTTTGATAATAAAATTGGATTAAGGCAAATTTATCCAACCAGTAAGTTTTAAAGTTCTATTGCATTCTGCATCCCCTATGCCGCCTGCAGTAAGCTATGTCGTCTTTCATGATTTTAACATCGATTTTTAAAATTTGGTAAGTAGATACAGTTCTAATCTACATATTCGGCAAGTTGCAAATTCTAGCTACCCTAATGGTGCTTGGAGTGCATACCACCCCATAATTTTTAAGCCGTTCGGTTAACGCGTAATACTAAATGGGGTTGCAGGATTTTGGCATCTTCTTATTTATGAATGTACATCAATAAATTAGATATACGATAGATGGGCCAAAGACACATCTGACCTTATTGTGGCAATCTAAGTAATGGTTTGTCGTCATCTTTCTATCATAGTGTTTTTTTATTTGCGCCCGATCGATGTGTCCGGAGCACCCAATTTTCTATGTCAAAACTTATATTTAATTTTTGATGACATTTTCCAATAGGGACGTTTCTACGGCATTTATCTCGGCAATGATGTTATTGTTTAGTTCTTGGATAGTGGCTGGACTATCAACATACACTTTGCTTTTCAAAAAGTTATGTAACAAATAATCTAAAAGCGTTAAATCGCATGATCTTACAGGCTAATTCACATTTCCGCGAAATAAGGTGATTTCGAAGAATTTTTGCAATTCGTCGATATTCTTACGCGAAGTATGGCAAGTTGCACCGTCTTGTTGAAAATAAACATCACCCAAGTCGATTTCATCGAACTGGTGCAAAAAATAGTCTGTTATCGTTGCACGGTATCGCGTAGAACTGCACGTTGGATTTAAAATGTTTAGCACTTTGAAATATTTAAATCAAATTGGCGTTGATTCCACTAATCTTGATAGGAGAACTGAAAGCGCCCAATCAAATTCTAAACGGTTTTTCAATTTGTACGGGTCGATGTTGAAATGGGATAAAACAAGCTGTGTATGAAGTATTAAGGAAATTCTTTTTTATTTGAAAGGAACATGTATGCCATTATTTATGAAAAATAACATCGTTCAAATGTCCGACCCAGCTTCTCACTGTGACACGGATCTGAGTGATCTAATATTCAATGACTGTGCTGCATAGATCCGGCTGAATTTGAACGACGGTATTGGTTATGTTGGCTTGAAGGGCATCGGTCGATTTCGGCTTATTTCATAGACCTGCAACCTGAAGAAACCTTACAAGGAAAAGTCTAGCGAGGCCAAATCGCACGATGCTAATGGCCAATTCACGTCACCTCTGCGAGAGATAACCCTACCCTCAAATCGTTCATTAAGAATGTCCATCATTTCGTCTACTAAGTGGCACGTAGCCCCGTCCTGCTGAAAACACATGTCGACTACCTCCATATCGTTCAATAAGGGCCAAAAGAAATCGGTTAGCATCGTTCCGTAGCGTTCGCCGTTGATGGTGATGGCCTCACCAACGCCATTTTCCAAAAAAGACGAACCAATAACGCCGCCGGCCGAAAATTCGCACCAAACATTTGGTGTTATCATTTGGACGGGCTGCTCAATAGTTGGCATCAGTGAGTAAAAAAACACCAGATGAGACAAAAAACACCAACACAACATGGCCGCCACTACACTTCATTCCATCATCGACACGTCCAAATTGAAAAACCCTCTATACGATTGTGTTTGGTTTTGCACTTGTATAAAACGAAATGTAATTGTATTTTTCATAATGAGTTGAAGTATGTGTTTGTGTTATAAATTCAAACTCTGTTTAAATTTAAGTAGATTATGTAGAAGAAAACTATAAACAAAATTACCCCCATTACACGATCAGTAATATAATGTCATTACTCAAAACATCATTACCTAGATTTTATAATATTTTAATCTTAAACAACTCACCTTACTTCATTAGGTATAATGTGCGGGATTCAAGAATAAAGAAAAGTTTGTGGAAATACAACTGTTTTAAGTAATGATGGTTTATGGGGTGGTATGCATTCCCGGCACCATTAGGGTAGGTAGAGTTGATTAGGACTTTTTGAAACTTACTTAACATATAGTATTATGGTCTGTTAGTTATAGGAAACCAATATTTGAAATATGGTTCAATTTTATTTGTAGGCAAAGTATTTTTCGACTATACTTCTTTGTTATATTAAAATGTATACGCATTATAATTTGTTAAATTTTAATTTTTGAAACGCCTAAATGATTACATTACACATACCAACGCAAAAAAAAAATTATTTTGGTTTTTAGGATAAATTTAGTATAAACTTCACATCGGTTTTATTCAAGAATGTTAAGATGATACTCATCGATGACATCAGCATGATTGGGGCGAAAATGTTAGAACGTGTAGATTTACGACTGAAAGATATAAAGGAAAAATATGATGTCACTCAATTTGACAATATTGAGCTCATCTAATGAAACATCGCGTCCAGTTCCTGATGACGAAGTACTCGGGTGTGGAGCTGATAGCGAAAGAGAAAGGGTTGCTACAGAGAAGCTTCACAAACTCAGCACGATTAAATGTCACCAATTAAAATTCATTCAATGAAAATTCTCCATATGAAAATTGACAAAATGAAAAAACTAAAAGAGTTTTCCCATGACTTTCTTATGAAAAGTGACCTAAAATATTTCCAAAGATCTCCAAAGCTGTTCGTTTGAATCAAGCTTTCACCAAGGCTACAAATTTTCAAATTTTCTATGTATTATATATTCAAATGTGTTTTCTTAGGCTTTCCACATGAAAAGTGACCTTAAATTCTTCGCAAAGGTTACCATCGCCAGAACTTGCTATTGTGGTTCGATATTCTATAAATAGGTTGAACAATTTTCCGAAATTTTCTGGGAATAAAATTTTTCCCAAAAAATTATGCAACCGATTGTTACGACTGTGTGGTCGCAACCACAATTTTATGTTTTGTATTTCCCTCTGGTTAGTGTCATTACTTTCCATGATTGCTCAATATTGTTATTTTATATTCACCTCGGTTGTTGTCTTCGCTTTCGTAGTTGTCTGTTAATTGTGCGCTGAACGCACCCGTGACGTTTTGTTTTGTACCTCATCGTGTGGTGGCGCAGAGGTGAGAAGAATGACGAGAGAGCGAGAGCAATGCGCATCGAGTGTGTGCAAGGTAAAACGTTTTAGAAAAATGTTTTTCTTATATGCTTCTCGTTTATATCAATGCGAATTGATATAAACGAGAAACAGAGAAGAAAGACATTCTTCTAGAACGTTTTGCGCGTCGTTTGTGCGGCGTGAGAATTTTTTTTTCTTGATGGATTCGAGTTTTGATTTTTATACAGGAGAGTGTGAAATTTTATTAGAAATAGACTCTCGTTTTGGTGGTATAAAAAAAATAAAATAAGATCTTGGAGTCTAGTTTTGAAAACCATTTTTGTTGATTATAATAAAAATACAAGTTGTAAAAATACTATAATAAATAATATATTGTTAATGAAAATCACAAATATTATAAATTTTGATTATATTTGTTGAGTGAAAATAAAAAAAATAAAAATAAAACAAATTTCCAATTCTTCGAATAAACGTATTTTGTGGTTTTAATAAAAAGAAAATAGTTTGTGTATGTGTTTTGGGTATTGGAATGTGGAGAAGGTTCGAAATTTGCATTGGTGTATTATAAATTTTGTGAACAGTAATTACTTAATTAGTGTATGCGTTGAGTATTGTTCCGCTATAATACCAAGGAGATATAGCAAAATCGGATTGGTCGCTTAAAACGTTGCTACAAACGTTTCTTTCAATAGAGAGCTGCCTCATATGGCCTATTGAAAAAAAAACGACGGCCACAATTAATTAATTATCGAGCAAAGTATTAAAAGGACACCGTACTCTTACGGGTACCTCCTTCATATTCTACCACGGGCTCCACGAACGATCGACGGGCGCTGTACTTAATCACGGCACCTTTTCTTTCTTGGTGAGACAACGTCCTATATTTTTGGATAGTGGTTTTGGCGGTCGATCAAGGCCGCCCTCTGTTTTATTGGGGATCGGCTCAAAATCCCGAATCACAAAATCCCGAATTAGCAAAATCCCGACAAAAAAAAATCCCGATTTTCAAAATCCCGAATTTATCAATCCCGACTCTCAAAATCCCGACTTTAAAAATCCCGACTTTCAAAATCCCGACTTTTCAAATCCCGACTTTCGAAATCCCGATTTTCAAAATCCCGATTTTCAAAATCCCGATTTTCAAAATCCCGACTTTGCTGAAATTTTAAAATTCCCGAAAAAAATCGGGATTTTTTAAAAATATTAAATATTAAATTTTGTTTTTTGGTGTCATTAATAGATTCTATATAATCCGCTCCTACGTGCGGCACGCAGTGCGACATGTTTGCTGATCCCGGCTCCTACGTCCCCCGAATTAATTTCTAAAGCCCCTCGGAGGGCTAAGCGGGGGGAGCGTAGCGACCTCCCGCGTGCCCGTGAGAGTTATCAAAGCCGTTAGTCTCTACAATTCGGGCTTTTGAAAATCGGGATTTTGAAAATCGGGATTTTGAAAATCGGGATTTTGAAAATCTGGATTTTGAAAATCATGATTTTGAAAATCGGGATTATGAAAATCGGGATTTTGAAAGTCGGGATTTTGAAAGTCGGGATTTTGAGAGTCGGAATTGTTAAATTCGGGATTTTGAGCATCGGGATTTTGAAAGTCGGGATTTTGTTTTCGGGATTTTGAAATTCGGGAAATCGAGCCCAACCCGTTTTATTGTTATCGGGGAAAGGCCCCGCAACGCCAGACCGCACAAGGTCAGCCGTATTAACGGGTAGCCAACCGGCTAGTCGTTGGTGGGTTTTTTTTGTATCGGGGAGAGGCCCCGCCACTCATTCGGCACCTAAGCCGCAACTGTCCGGGCGGTGACCCTGTGGCATGACGGCCGCGCAAGGCCGCAACCCATTTTTATCGGGGAGAGGCCCCGCCACTGTAACGGCTCCAAGGCCGCAACGGAGTAAAAATTTTTTTGGAAGGTTAAATATTTTTTTTTTGTTTCTTTTATTTACTTTTTTTATATTTTCAAACTTTTTGGTTCTTATATTAAATTTTATTTTGTAATCGAGCGCCACACAGCGGTTGCGTGTCACGCGCTCGGTACGCATTGCTCTTTCTCTCTCTCTCTCGTTCTCTCTTGTCGTGGTGCGGGTGGAGGGGGAAGTTGTTTCTCTTCGTTTTGTTTGTTTTTTTTCTGATAAAATGAATTATTAAATTTCTTCGGTAGGGTATGATGGGAGCGGAGACTCCCTCCGGGTCGGCGTGTTGGTTGCGGTCCCTTGGTGCCCGCATCCAATTTCGTAACCAGGGCTTGCCCCTGCTTGACTTCGAATGGATGCGCGCATCAAGGCACCTCTCTCTCCTTCTTTATAATTATTGTGTTGTTCGTTCCTCATGTTCCGTCCGATGAATTTTGGCGGAACATCCGGCTTTCTTTTATTATTATTTGCGGTTTATTTTATTTCAATTTCTGCATTAATCACGGTGTAAGCCAGGAGCCATGCATGCCTCAAACCCCACGACCCTTCGCACTTCTCCCTGAGAACGTAGCAGGCAAAATATCACCGTGGAGGCCTCTGCATACGCTTAGTGATAATCTGCAAGATGGCAGTAGCCATCTTGTAACACGATTTATAGAACTAGGTTCTCAACTCCACAAGTATATCTAGTATAATATTCTCAAAATTGCGAAGTTTTTCAGTTACATGTAGAATAACCATAACAGCATATTTAACTTTCTCTGCTAGGTGTGATGCTGTAGACGTCACTACATAAAATATAATTTTTTCTTAGAAGTACATATTTTCCCAGAAATTTTCGGAAACCTTTAAAACTGAACGTATACCTAAAATTTTAAATGATTGCATCAAACAATTTTTCTTTATTTTCGTAAACTATAATATTATAATTATAGTGATCTATGTATTGAAATCTACTGGATCACACCAAGCCGAAAAACATAAATTTTTAGAAAATTAAAAATTTGTTGAGCCACAAGAGCTAGATTAAATGAATGCTTAGCAGTTACCCATGCAACGTCGACCCTATTCTCAATTATCCTGCGGTTTCGCGAAAATCGTATTACCTTTTCAGCAGACATAGAAAAATGGTTTAGCATCAGCACATTTTTTAACTACTCGAGCATTAAATGGGTCAGCTTCTCGAAATCAAGACACTATACTACTCGCGCTATTAAGAAAGACATGTATGTGGACGATCTAATGACAGGTGTTGACGATTACATAGAAGCCAACAACTAAAAGATCACATCATCAGTTTGTTGAGTAATCATGGATTTCAACTATGAAAATTGAAATCAAATTTTCAACGATTGCTGCAAACAATAGCGGGAAAACCAATGAACAACCATCCCAAGTCCATCGAAGATTTCACCAATGAATCAACTCTCTCAGTAAAGGTATTAGCAGTAATTTGGAAGTCAACTTCGGATAAGTTCACGTTTACCTCGGATCTAGCAACCACTGAAAAATTGCCCAAGCCAGTTATACTTTCAAAAGCAACTCCACTCTTTTTGATCGTGTGGGTTCGTTAGCCCCAATCACAATATTTGTCAAGATATTCATGCCGCTGCTCTGGGCAAGCAATTTGGATTGGGATGACCCTTTAACTGAAAACCAAACATTCGAATGGCAACAGCCACGAAATCAATTCAAAACCAACAATCGAATCTAAATTAAACGGTATATTCAGACAAGCATACCTCTATTCAGGTACACGGATTTTGTGACACGAAAAATCAGCATATGCCGCTGTGATTTATTTCAATCCCAACGAAGAAGCAACAATCAAACTAAACTTAGCAAAAATCAAGGTATTCGATCAAGTTACCATCTCTACCTCGATTGGAACTCTGTGCTGCTGCTCTTTTAATAAAGCAACGTACCAACCTAGATTTTGCTGAAACATTCGCTTGCAACGACTCTAAAATTGTTCTTGACCGGCTCTCAAGCCACCCCAGGTGATGGAGTACAATCGCATTCAAACGTACTGCCGAAATTCTCAATTCCATTCATTACTCGTCAACATTGGCATTTTTGTCTGAAGATTTTATTAAAAGCTCACAACTTATAGTGGAGCGGACCTGAACGTTCACCTCTTTCTCTAAATGCAGTTTTTGACAAATACAATAATCTACGAGTTGAAGGAAGATTGGCAAATACTAAAATAGTATCGCACCATTCCATCACTTCTGCATGCAACTTCAGGACCAACTAATGGGCAATTAACCAGATGGCAAGGTACAATTCAAACTCCTTACATTTAACCACAGAGAAAGGCAAAAAAGTCTGTCAAATGAAGAAAACTCTCACAAGAAATATTCAGCGAAAATATAGGTTAAATTTTATTGAGGACGTTTTCGCTTAGTTTTATGTCAAAAGCATAACGCACTGTAATTTTGTAAACTGTTCGTTTTTATTATAACAGATAATTATATTTTTATTAACATTAATAAAATTTCAATTAAAAATAATTGGTCTTGTGTTAGCGCTGTCTATAACTGGGAATCTACAGACTCATCCAAGGAATTACGATCGGATACTCAGCTACTTTTCATCTCTTCTCGAGGTAATTCATGGCCACTTGGAAATATACTCTCGTCAAGTGGATTGGCGCTACTATATGATATTTAAGATAAGTCAAGGATGTCGAAGTCAAAACTTTTTAACATCTCTGAGATTCCTAGAATCGGCCATGGTCTAGAAGTATTTTGAAGAATATTTGAATTCTTATGAAATTTTACGTTCTCAAACTTGTGTGGAGCCACTAAAAAACTGTTTATTTCTATTAAGTTAACCGTTTTGAATAGCTCAAGTTGTCCACTATTAGATGGCAAATACACACACTTTAGAGATTCTTTTAATCGGCCATAGTGTCGCATATATGTCATTTCAATCTTTAATAGAATTAATTTTTTAATAACCCTACCTTTTAGACTTAGAATTATTAAGATAGATTTTTATGCCAATATTTGCATCAATAATTAAATACACTTTTGATGATCTTTTTTAGTAAAGCTTTGCTCTTTACACTTTTTCATTGCAACAATTTTTAGTTACGTTACACATTTTTCGTTAAATTGTGTAGCTACACTTTTCATTAATTTATGCAGATGTCATCATTGTTGACGTATTCCTTCTTGTAGAGTGCCTTTAGACTCGTATTTTCTGTCTGGGAGACAAGGGAGAGGGACGTCCTTGCGGTAATTCGTTTCCATTTGAATTATTTTATCACCCGTTTCATATTGGCTTTGGTGTAAGCTTTCATTTTCTTGTTGTTTTGATGCGGCGCAGCTGTTTATTGTTAGGACTATGTAAATTTCCTTTACATGTAAAGAGTAACCGCAAAAAGCACCATTTTTCGCCCGTTTTTGCGCAGTCTTGAGCAAGAACGGGGAAGGTCGTACAGAGGTCCCCGTGGGCTTAAATTGACCGTCATAAAAAATGTGGGTGAGCATAACTCGATTTTTTCAATATTGAGTCAATTTACCCCTACTTGAGGGGTGGAAACCACCCCCAGAAGAAAATTATCAAAATTAAATCATTCTGGAGAGGAAATACTTTAGTGCTAAAATTAGGACCCCCACCCTTGTTTGTAAGGGGGTGGGGGCAAATTGGAAACTAAGATAGGAACCCCTATTTTTTATTGCAGATTCGGATTCTATGGCTAAAAGTACGTAGGATTTCCTTGAAACACTTTTTTCGATTCATGATAGATGGCGCTGTAATAGGCGATATTAAATTTTTTTCGATTTCTCCTACTGAGAACATTATGCATACGATTCTGCAATATGTTTGCATTAAAATTAACACGTTTTCAATGTAAATACTTGAAATTAGTTTTAAACAAATTATATTTCTTAAATTAAAAAAAAAAACTAATTTTAGCAGTAGAGTATCGTGTGCGTTCTATCAATTTGCATTGATATAAAAGAGAAGCATATAAGAAAAACATTTTTTTCTAAAACATTTTACTTTGCACACACTCGATGCGCATTGGTCTCGCTCTCTCTCCCATTCTCGTTCCATTACCAACAAAACAGAAAAAAACACACAGGAATACATCCACCATTTACCGCGGGTAGACGCCAAACTACACGCGGACGCAAAAAAAAAACACGGACGCAAAAAGCCGAGGGGAATAAACACAAAAATTTACAAATAATGGGGATGTATTCAATAAAAATGAAATTCTAGTATTGTTGACGACAACACAGTCGTAACATCGCGAAAAGGAATTCGGAGAATTCCATCATACAAGATATTCCAAAGCATCGGTCCCAATATGGCTCCTTGGGGAACTCCCCTCGTGACATCCATCTGAGTGGCTAACACCTCCAGCTTCCACAATGACTCGTCGCTCACTCAAGTAGCTTTGAAGTACCTTCCTCAGATATGGGCTAACTTGAAAATTATTAAGTTCTTGTAGAATTAACTCCCACGATGCGCTATTAAAAGCGTTTCTTATATCCAGAGTGATTACTACTGGGATACGCCGCGTATATTGTGTACCATAAGCGGCTGAATCTATTAGCTTCATAACCTCCACTATAGCATCTATTGTGGAGTGTCCTGCTCGAAATCCAAACTGATTATCAGCGAGTTCGCCTGCCCTATCAATTTCGTTGCTCAGTCTGTGTAATAGCAAATGTTCGAAAAGCTTTCCGAAAGTGTCCAGTAGTCAAAGTGGTCTGTAAGATGTCGGTACGCCATCCGGTTTTCCATTTTTCTTTAACAACATCAATCGCGCCGTTTTCAGATGCGAGGGATATATAAATATATACACTTGAACAACCTCGATTATCCGGGATGAGTGGGCCGGATAATCAAAAATCTCGTTTAATCCAATGATTTTTTTTAGAACTAAAAAAAATCCCGGTTAATCAGATGAAATTCACACTAACCAAGAGAATAAAAAATCTCGGATAATCAAGGTTCACGGATAATCGGATCCCGGATAATCGAGATTCAAGTGTGTATATATATATATATATATATATATATATATATATATATATATATATATATATATATATATATATATATATATATATATATATATATATATATATATATATATATATATATATGAATTTTAATAAATCGCTTTAATTAACTATTTTGGTAATTTGAATATTTTTTTGCAAATTTATTTTAACACAATTGTATTCGTATACTTCGTATAATAAACCGATTTAGCTCCTGTTTTATTTGAATAATTCTGACCGCATGGATCGTGTTACATATCCCACCTCATCGCATCACAATAAAATTACCTGTATTTACGTCACATTTTATATTCCAACAAATTCTTTACATGGTAATTTTTTATTTTCGAATTGTTCCGGTACGAACTGGATAAAATCTAAATGGAAAAGCTTTGAACAAAAAAACAACAACAAAAATAACGGCATGAACTGTTTATTTGTTAAAATTAAAAATAAAAAACGAAGCTTTTTTCGGTATTTTTTTTATATTTTTCATGCATTTTAAATATAAGACAGTATAGGAAAGCATAAGAAGTGCCATCCATGAGTAAGAAAATTTTGTGTTATGTGTATAGTAACAATAAGACCTGTGAGTACGGAATATAGCAACAAATAAAATAAATTTTCATAAAATTAAAATTTGAAACTTTTTATTTTCATTCTCGAGTTACGTTTTTCTTGAAAAATTACATTACATTTTCTTTTTGTTGTTCTTCTTCCGATCGTCGTCATCATCATCGTCTTTGTGTTGTCCTTTCCCATTCCCCTGTTTCATTTACAGTTTTAGTTCATCTTATGCTTTAGATTTTTTTTTCTGCTGTTACGTTTTAAATTGAGTTAAATACAAATAATAAAACAAAAAAGCTCCTTTTTTACTATATGCGAACTACTTGCAACAAAGTGAAATATTTAAACAGAAAGCTCTATTTATTTTTAAGCATAACAGAATGTATGTTATCTAGAATGGATAGTTTTGTCATGTTTCGTTTCATGTTCATGGTACTTCATGGATGTTTTACACCTTTTGCACACCGTTGTTATACCTGTATACATAGCTGGTAGGTAAATTGTGATAAATGATTGCTTGGATCTGTGTGATAAAAGATGCAACTATTTGAAAAGACGATGTAAACAGTTTTTATAAAAATTATATCAAAAATGTATCGGATAATGATGGAAAGCTTTTCTTGCAGAGGTAATTTTTTATATTCATCATTTCAACTACTGTACCAATTTACTAAGCAATAAAAGAGCAGAGCAAAGCTTTTTCGATAATGCTCTAGATTAACTATCAAGATAAATTCGTTAGATATTTTATTGGTATCAATTATATAAAATTTGTATTTATTGGAATATTCAGAAAACTCTAGAAGACCTTAGATCACTATAATCTGATATTTCGATTTAAACAGCGAAAGATTCAAAAATTTAAGTTTAATTTTAGTTTTATTTGAATTTTTCATTGAATTCGTCGACGCTTAGTTAGTATTTTGCACCAAATGTCGGATTCTGACATATAATTTAGGTATTTTTATAAAATCGCGTATCAACTTGTGCTGGGTACTAGAATTTAATTTAGCCATTATGTAACGTTGAGCACATGCTGTATCAGTGTTCGAGACTTAAAGATATGGATGTAATGGAGAGACAAACGCTTGTTAACGAAAAGTCGTGATCCTATAACTGTTTGAGTGATTCTCATACAGTACGTACCTGTAAATCAAAACTATCATGCCAGATTTGCCGAAAACGACACAACAGGTTATTACACGTTTTTGATCTGTAAAACCGCGAGCTATATCGCAATCATGATGTATAAACGTCATTTAACATGTCAATAAGCGCATCATCATCAGCGTACGCATCAAACAACATACCAGCGACATCATTCAGAGGACTAATCAAACCAAACCACATATCAAAAATAGAGCTATCAAACGAAATTTTGCTATTGAAAATAAGTTAGCGAGAGACCCAGATCTAAGGCGAGAATAAACGGTGTGCATGCGGGAATATACGAAGTTGGCCACATGGAGTTTATCGATCCCAAGATATCAGTACACAACCCGTCAAACTCACATTGCATTCCACATTATGCGGTCTTGAAACAATCAAGTACCACTACGAAAATCAGAGTGATATTTGATGTTTTGGCTATATCCACAACGAATGATTCGCTGAACGAGCTTATTCGCCATCCTCGTATGTTTTCATAGACACACAATAGTCTTCACTAGTGACATCGAGAAGATGCGACGCCAAATATTAATAGATCGAGAAGATGCGGATTTTCGACGAATCGTGTGGCGTGAGTCTCCAGAATTACCTGGTGATGATTCAGCTTTCTTCTTTCTTGGGTTCCGCAAGGATCCGCAAAGAATGAATAATAATTGGAAAAAAGTTTTTTTTTTCGGATAAAATTAGCTTAGATGGACCTTTGCTCTATCATATCAGAAAAGGAGGAATAATGGCAATTTCATAGTGGGGCGGTATTAAATTGAATTTTGTTTCAAGATAACTTTAAACACTTTGGTGTTGATGATTTTAATTATTAATTTTATTTAATCTGCAATTGAACGATTTCATTTTCGTAGAACCTTTTTTGCTCATGTTTACAAAGAATGTGAAGTGCGTCGATCATCTCATCCCTCTGCAAGATTATCACATTGGATTTTGGTGTCTCCTTAGACTTGAGATAAGTGATGAATCTTAGCATATAAGCTAACACCCTTTGCAGCTTTGTTAAACAGCTTTGTTGCTGATGAGGGCACATGTCGCCATTGACTGCGAGATAGAGTGGTTAGGATTTCGGCAGTGCTGTTTCCCACAAAGCTACTCCAACGTCTTGGATGGCTCGAAAGCCAATCCAAAACAGTACGAGAGTCAGTCCAAGCATAAGTTTTCGATACTGTCTTCCTAGTTTCGCCGGCGACTGATTTTATCAAATTAGTCAGCAATACAGCAGCGCAAAGTTCCAATCGTGGGAGAGTTACTTGTTTGATTGGAGCCACCTTTGTCTTAGCCGAAATCAAATTGATGGAGGCATATCCTTCTAAGGTCTCTTCTCTGATGCACACTACTGCTCCATAAGCGTTTTGGCTGGCGTCAGCAAATCCGTGAATTTATATTGTATCGTTGTCGCTGGCGTTGATCCATCTAGGTATGCATATCAGGTTGACGTGTTGTAATTGGTCTCGGATTACCTTTAATTGATTAAACACTTCTTCTGGCAACGGTTCATCCCAACCCAAATCGATGGCTCATAATTTTTGGATGCATATTTTGACCATGACTATGACAGGAGCTATCCAACCAAGGGGATGAAATAGCCGACTGGCTTCGGATACCACAATTCGTTTAGTAAAATAATGCTACTCAGTACCTTTACCGATCTTTCAGGTTCTTCATTGTTGATTTTTATGAATTTTATGTCTGCAGGACCTGTATTAACTCTTCTGGTACTTAAGCCCACAATGGCCTTCGAATTCGACATCCACTTGCAAAGCTTTGAGCCATGTTTCGATAGTAACAAACTAATATTCTCCTTAAGCTGTAACACTTCGGATTCAGTACTGGCCCCTGTCATCAGATCGTCGACATGAATATCATCGGAGATGGCATTGGCAGGGACTGGGAATGTTAATTGGTTTTCCTCGGAAATTATTTTAAGTACCCTTGTAGCTAGAAATGATGCGGCTGCGTATGTGATTGTGGTGAGACGATAATGGCGAATCGGTTCCGACGTGTGCTTGCGCCATACTATTTTCTAGAATTTTCTAGAATTCTAGGATTAATTATTCGCACTTGTCGATTCATCTGTTCCACGTCTGTTGTTATAACGAATCAGTGTTCTCTGAATCTCAGAATGATCGAGTATAATGTCGCTTGAACCGTAGGGTCAATCGCTAAGCATTCATTTAGTGAAATACCCGATGTTGTCTTGGCAGATCCATCAAAGACCACCCTTAATTTTGTGGTTGAAGTGGACTCCTTGAAGACTCCGTGATGAGGTAAATAGTATCCGGTGTCTTGTGTATAGTTATGCCTCACTTTTTCCATATGGTTGAGATTCTCGTATTCGATCATAAAGCTTTGGTATATCTTTTGAAACTCTGGATCCCGTGTAAACCAGCGTTCGATACACCTCAATCTCTGGATTGCGATATTTAATGATTTACCCAAGTTTTGAGGCGATTTCTTGAAGGGCAAACGAACAATAAAGCGCTCATCATCAGAAGTTCTCACATGCTCAGAAAAGTGTTTTTCACAAAATGCTTCTTCTGGTGATAGATTAGTTTTGGAATCTGGAATTGATTCTAATTCCCAGAAACTTCGTAATATTTTATCTAAGTTGAGATTCATGCTCTCAGTAGTTGATATCATGGATATAATACGGTCTCCTAAAGCATCTTTATCGACGTTCCCAGATACAACCCAGCCTAATATGGTTCTCTGGAGAACTGGATCCTTTGCATGCATTTTAACTTGTCCAGGTAGAAGCAGGTCGAAGAAATAGTCGACCCCAATTAAAATCTCTATCTCACCCGATTTGAAGGAATGTGGATCAGTCAGCTGTAGGTTCGGCAAACATCTGAATTGCAAACCCTCGATATAATTTCAGCAGGCAAATGTGATGTAATATTAGGTAATATGTGGGCTTCTATTACGAATTCTGGTATTACGGTGATACCGACTAGTCCGTTGGTAACTCCAGCGTTTGAGCTACCTAATCCAGCAACTGACAATTTCGAATTTCGTCTCTTTATTCCTAATTTTTGAACACATTTCTCCGTGATAAAACTGGCCTAGGGGCCTGAGTCTAACAAGGCACGACAATGACTTACATTTCCAGCAGTATCCCTGATTTTAATTAGTGCTGTGGGCAAGATCGAATGAGTGTTGGGAACAATGAGATGAAGTTTATGGCGTGCTGGAAGACAACTGAATTGGTTTGGCTATTGTTCTTTCAGTGTCGTTAAGGTGCAGCAATGAATGATGCCTTTTGTTACATCGTTGACAATTGCGGTTTGAAGTACATTTGTGTACTTGATGTCGTTTGCTGAGACAATTGAAACATCTGTTACTCAAATTTGCCCATTCCCTTCGTTGTGTGACATTCCTTTCGATGAATTCCTTGCAGTCAAACAATGAATGGTTACTTTCGTGACATATGGCACAAGTATATCGCGACTCCTTAGTAACAACATGACTTTTGACACTTGGTTTTTGTACATGCCTTTCGATTGAATTGCTTGTGGTGGTCTCCAAAGTGTCTCTTCGTCGCGCTAAAAACTCAAGAAAATTCGAAAAACCCGGATTTTCAATATCAGCAATCACTTCAGCCATAATATGCTCTTTAATACTCGGATGACCTGGTCCGATGTGTCCATTAGTTTCTTGACATTCTTGGGTGTAGCAGTGGAAATGGATGGTTGTTCAATAAACGTCCGAACAAAGGCATTTATGATGTGACGCTTTCGATCATACCGTTCCTTGAGCTTGTTCAATGCTCCGATGTAGTTCGCTTCGGTAATATTAATATGCCTTATTAAAACAGCTGCTTCCCCGCGTAAGTATCTTTTCAGATACTGAAATTTTTGAACTGAGCTCAGTGTTGTGGATTCGTGTATCGTGCTGGAGAAGAGATCGTAGAACGATTGCCATTCCGTGTATTCTCCCGAAAATGATGGTATGTTAATCTTTGGCAATTTAATGATGTGTCCAGTGATGTATTTCCGGCCACCATTGCTTTGCTACGAATACACGTGTTGAGCTTCGTGACTGCATCATAGTAGCTCTCTCCGTATACGAAGTCCGATTCTTCGTTATGATCGATTGCAAATATTTTACTCTCGATCGCCGTAAATTCTGCCATAAGTTGCTCGACTCGAGCCAAGCGAGTCCGAAATTCTTCGATTGAGGTATCTTCGTCGGCGTTTCTTATGAAATTAAGGATATTGGTGATGCGACCCTTATTACTCGATCGTTGTTTCTTAAGCGCGGAAATTTCACGTTCAGTCATTTTACTTTAACACACTCACCTTACACACCAGCTCGCTAACAATAATTCACTTTATATAGTTCGCGCTTCTAGCACGAAATATGATTTATATAAATGTTGGGTACAAGCGCACGAATTTTTGTTTATAATTTTTCAACAACAACGTACGAAATTTGATTTTGTATTTTTAGTGACGAATGATTTATAAATCGATACAATTTAAAATAGAAACATAAAATAGATATATTATGTATACTTAGCTGGTTGAAGTTGTGAGATGCAGCTTTCTTATAATTTCTTCCATCTGACAATTTAACAATAGATTTAACTTCCTTATGTCGAATCCAATTGATCTCGTGTGTAGCACTCGAATTGTGAGTCCAATGATGAAGCTTATACTCGGTATGTGAGTCCAATATAATTTGATGAATGCTCAATGTGGCGAGCTGAGTCGTATTTATTGCTCAAAATGGCATTTGGTGCAAATATCGGAGAATCCTGGTTCGAAGGACCATAATGTGGGGGCGATCCGCTTGCCTTTTGATGTTTGTATTGCAAGCGACCTTGCGATTCTTCCCCGTTGTGTTTTCTTGTCTTGGGGATCGAGATAACTTTAAACACTTTGGTTTTGATGATTTACATTTTTAATTTTATTTATTTATAATGATTAATTGCGAATTTAACTCGATGAGCGCACAAGAATGAATGGAATGACCAAAAAAAAATTTACCATTCGACCATTTGTCATAAATGTCATGTTGGTACAACTTTTTATACCAAATTACGAACACTTCCCAAGTACAGAATAAATGTATTCAACAAATCCTTTAGTACGTTTTAGATTTAAGATGTATAGGCAAAAGTGACATTTCTCAACAAATGGTAGAATGTTTACATTTGTTTCATAAGTAAGTATAAATTATATTACAAATCATATAAACTAATGGTTACATGAATTATTTAACTCTAGGTATACGTGTTGGTAACTGCAGCAAGGAAACTTTCGAATTTCAAAATGAAACTTGGCATACCGATATAAGCCCAATTTGTGCTAATTAGTACTCACGGGAAAAAATTAGTGCTAGTCCAGGAGCCGAAAAAATGGGAAAAGAAAATTTAAATTTCGCCTGAAAGACGAAAAAAATAAAACCCAATTTCTAGAAAAAACTAGAAATAATTTAAGCCTAATTTTAAAACTTCACAAAAGCGGCCCCACCTACGAAATTTGTGCTTATCATAGAAATATGATTTTTAAAAATTTTCATTAATAAATTGAGGAAAAACAAATTAGCCCCTAAAAGATACTATATTGAACATACAAAATACAGATGTATACCGTTCAATAATATGTTTGTTGAACAACAAATTAAAAAATAAAAATAACTTATTATAAAATCAAAGAATAAGCATTTCAGATAGCATATTCCAGTCGCTCGACAGGACGCATGTTCATTGCCATCCGAAAAATATAGTGGCCGAATTTGTGCTAATCCAGAATTGGCCCAACTCCGTTGAACGACAAAGACCGTTGAATGAACAATTGTCTGACAAAAAATGTTCTACAAACCAATGAAGTTGGCAATTCTGGATTAGCACAAATTCAGCCACTATATTTTTCGGATGGCAATGAACATACCTGATAGGAATATGCAATCAGAAGTGCCAACTTCATTGGTTTGTAGAACATTTTTTGTCAGAAAATTGTTCATTCAACTGTCTTTGTTGTTCAACGGAATTGGGCCAATTGTGGATTAGCACAAATTCAGCCACTATATTTTTCGGATGGCAATGAACATACCTAATAGGAATATGCAATCAGAAGTGCCAACTTCATTGGTTTGTAGAACATTTTTTGTCAGAAAATTGTTCATTCAACTGTCTTTGTTGTTCAACGGAATTGGGCCAATTCTGGACTAGCACAAATTCAGCCACTATATTTTTCGGATGGCAATGAACATACCTGATAGGAATATGCAACCAGAAGTGCCAACTTCATTGGTTTGTAGAACATTTTTTGTCAGAAAATTGTTCATTCAACTGTCTTTCTTGTTCAACGGAATTGGGCCAATTCTGGATTAGCACAAATTCAGCCACTATATTTTTCGGATGGCAATGAACATACCTGATAGGAATATGCAATCAGAAGTGCCAACTTCATTGGTTTGTAGATCATTTTTTGTCAGAAAATTGTTCATTCAACTGTCTTTGTTGTTCAACGGAATTGGGCCAATTCTGGATTAGCACAAATTCAGCCATTATATTTTTCGGGTGGCAATGAACATACCTAATAGGAATATGCAATCAGAAGTGCCAACTTCATTGGTTTGTAGAACACTTTTTGTCAGAAAATTATTCATTCAACGGTCTTTGTTGTTCAACAGAATTGGGCCAATTCTGGATTAGCACAAATTCAGCCACTATATTTTTCGGATGGCAATGAACATACCTGATAGGAATATGCAACCAGAAGTGCCAACTTCATTGGTTTGTAGAACATTTTTTGTCAGAAAATTGTTCATTCAACTGTCTTTGTTGTTCAACGGAATTGGGCCAATTCTGGATTAGCACAAATTCAGCCACTATATTTTTCGGATGGCAATGAACATACCTGATAGGAATATGCAATCAGAAGTGCTAACTTCATTGGTTTGTAGAACATTTTTTGTCATAAAATGGTTCATTCAACGGTCTTTGTTGTTCAACGGAATTAGGCCAATTCTGGATTAGCACAAATTCAGCCACTATATTTTTCGGATGGCAATGAACATGCGTGACAGGAATATGCTATCTGAAATGCTTATTCTTTGATTTTATAATAAGTTATTTTATTTTTCAATTTGTTGTTCAACAAAATTAATATTGAACGGTATACATCTGTATTTTGTATGTGTAATATAGTATGTTTTAGGGGCTAATTTGTTTTTCCTCAATTTATTAATGAAAATTTATAAGAATCATATTTCTATGATAAGCTCAAATTTCGTCGGTGAAGCCACTTTTGTGAAGTTTTAAAATTAGGCTTAAATTATTGTATTGCTGGTTTGTTTTAGAAATTGGGTTTTATTTTTTTCGTCTTTCAGGCGAAATTTAAATTTTATTTTCCCGTTTTTTCGGCTCCTGGACTAGCAATAATTTTTTCCCGTGAGCACTAATTAGCACACATTGGGCTTAATCGGTATCCCAAGTTTCATTTTGAAATTCGAAAGTTTCCCTGTTGCAGTTACCCACACTAGGTATACATTTAGATGCAAAGAAAAAATTGTAAGTTAATATTGCAATGTATGTATATATGAAACTAATTCTATTTCTAGTTTTTTAGTTTGCTGCCTTTTTATTTGCTTTATGTGTTACAGGGTGAGGCAGCTGGATGCAGGTAGGTACTTTCATTGGTACAGAATCCCGAACAGAAGTTTCTAGCCGCTTCGAAAATCATTGGCCAAAATATTAATGTCAGGGGTAAATTGAGTGACGGAAGCGGTAAAACTCTAAAGCGAGATTCTATGTTTATTAGAGGCAGCAGGTCCAACATATTCCGCTGCTATAGCTTTCACCATTAGAGATTGCGATCGGGAATTCCCTTCTCGAGAATTCCCGAGAATCGAAACATTTTTTATTTCTCTTTTTTTCTCCCCAGCCGAAAAAAATGGTTGATTTTGGTTAACGAGAAACTGAACTCGTTTCAAATTAATTTTATCGGTACATCTGTGGCGCCAGCGTAATGATTAAATGTGGGTCCTTATAACCGTCAATAATTCAATTGTGTTACAACCACGCCATACATTTGGCAGTATTGCAGGTATTTTACACCAATACAAATATTAAACAAGAAAATATATCCGATTACGATGAAGAAAGTGAGACCGATGGCGAATATGATAAAATTTCTGAGGAAGAGGTGGAGTTCGACAGCGACGGATATGAATTAATAGATGATTTATCATTAATAAATCCTACGGTTTACAAGATTCAAGGAATTATTAAAAAATTTTATAATTCTCCAGTGCGCAATTCCATTTTTCAGCGGTATGTAAAAGAACAAGAATCAATTGATATGGAGTTACAGCTACTCGACAGTAAAACGAGATGAAACAGCCTGATTCCCATGATCGAGAGGTTTATAAAATTAAAAGGTCCGATAGAAAAAGCGTTAATTGATCTGAATTTACAGAATCAACCTATTATCAACCAGTTTGTTAAACGAAATTTAAACTTAAATTGGGAAGCGGCGAAACGTACTACTGGTTTCGCTTTTAAATTTTTTAAATAATTTTAATATCCTTACAAATGGAAATGCGGATGCGGATGGGAGTTGGTTTAGGAGTTTTTCAAGATGACTTCAAAAAATGAACTAGTAAAGCTTCAAAAGCTCTCATGAAGATACTACTTGTTTTCGATGAAGATTTATCCCGAGAAAATGTCTGCAGTAATAATTTGGTCGATTTGCAACTACAAGGTGCCGATTGTGCTTCAAAAATTTTGAAAAAAAAAAAATAAGAAGATGCTATCCATTCGAGTTTAGAAACCAATAATGTTCGTAATGATATAAATACTGTACTAAAAGTAATTAACTTATTTGAACTAACTGGCCAAATATTTTCCCAAACTTAAATTTGATTAGGAAAGCTGTGTTTACCATTCGGCAAAATGAGCGACATTTTTCGTCATCATGGCATTTTATTTCTAAAAAAACGAGCTCGTCTGTCAGTTAGTAGACCCCTATGCTTCTTGAAATTTTATTTTAAGAAATAATTCGCTATTACAGCTGCGAGCAAAAGTATTAGGCACCCCTATTGTTTGCCATTGTCTCAACAATTACTGGTGAGATATGCGTTTTATGGTTTTATAGTTTTACTACTGAAATAAAAAAACACAGAAATAAAAAAAAATATTAAAAATAAAAATAATTATGACACCCAGCTGTGTTTTAAGACGAATTTGCTATTTTACGTTTATTGCTATCATATTAGTTAATTATTGCTATCATATTAGTAAAGACTGACATTTATCGCGTTCATTATGTCTAAAAAACTGAAGTTAGTGCAGAACAGTGCCTAAAAATTCAGATTTTGCATGAACAAGGCATGTCTCAAGTGAAAATAACTCGAGATGTAAAGAGTTCGCGTTGTGCATAGAGCAATATGAACTAAATCGCTTCAAAGAGATCAGTGCCCATGAAAATAGGCCAAAGAAAGGCAGAAAAAAATAACTTCAGATCGTAAAGACCGATTGTTGATTAGGCAGTCCCAACAGGCCCGCAAGAAAACTACTTTAGACCTCGCTGCAGCTTTATATGAAGCAAAAAGCAAACCAGTGAGCTTGCATACTGTGAGAAAGAGGTTTGTTAAAGCTGTCCCTCAAATATAGAGATTGGACAATGGAAGATTGGTCCAACGTACTGTGGTCAGATGAATCTAACTTTGAGGTGTCCTTATTCACTTTATATATTACATTAAAACATGTCAACGTCTTTGAAATCACGCTCTGCAAGGAAAAAAATTAAATGTGAAACTAAATCTTTTTTTCTTTTTGCATTGATGTTTGCAACACCTGGTATGACTTATGTCAGGCGATGGGTGGGCGAAGAATACAACCCAAAATGTGCTGTGCCAAGTGGTTAAAATGGTAAAAATCTGTGGTAGTATGGCTGAAAATGGATTGGATGAAATTGTGTTGTGTGAGGAGCGACTGAACAGTGCGAAATACACTGAAGTTCTTGAAACAGCTCTAGCGCCATCGATAACGCAAATTTTCGGCGATACAAACATCGACGGCATACATATCTAACAAAACAACGCCACTTGCCACAAATCAGGGCACACCATGACATAGATGGCTCAAAACGGAACTGATCTTTTGGACTGGCCGCAATAATTACCAGACCTTAATCCCATTGAACAAATTTGGTCCATTTTAAAGAAAATCATTCGAAGACACAATATATCTAAGTAATAAGCAATCGCTATTGCCCGCTTTAAAGCATGAGTGGAAACAGATATCCCAAGAAAAATGATTTTAGCTGGTAGAGTCAATGCCGAAAAGAGTGGCTGTTGTCATTAAATCGAAAGGTCGAATGACAAAATACTAATTATTTTATTAACATAAATCATAATGATCACACATTCAGTTTTATTTACATTTCCTATGCTAAATCACCCTAAAACTGACACTATTATAGGGTGCCTAATACTTTTGCTCGCAGCTGTATTAATTATCTCTGTGCGAGTGAGCCTAACCTGTCTACCTGAATATATTTACTGCATATTTTGTAAGAGTTATTTTTTTATTTGCGGTAGCAAATAGAAAAGTGCATTTACCAAATTAAAATTCTTGTAAAATTAGAATTCTCGAGACTCTCGTCAATCAAATCAAAAACGTCGGGAAAAAAAATTCTCGATTTCCATGGATTTGAATTTTACCGGGAAATCGCAATCTCTAGTCACCATCCATCATAATTATTAAAATATTATTTTAATCTTTATGGTTGCTAAATCTACTGCGGCATGATCATCTTCAGCAGGATGATCTATTGCCCACCAACATAATAACGAAATGGCACTAGTAATAATTAAACCATATTGCAAAATATCTATTCCGAGACCGAAGATAGCACCATCCAGACCTATACAACTCAAAAACCAGAATGGTGCCTATTAAGCACCTACCTATTATTCGTTTGGAAATAAGCAGTGCCCTGTTACTTACGAGACTAATGAAAACCGTAACCGAACCAATACAATCCGAACACGTCGACCAAGAGAACCACCGGGGGACCAAACTTTTATTGAAAAATAGTTTTATCACAAAAATCGCCATTTCCGCTTGAATATTGGAAAACTGATCTGGACCGCTATTGTTGCAAACTTAATGTAGAATCTGTTAGTTCATAACCGTTTCTTTCAAAAATGATATACTTTTCAAAATACATGCAAAAGTAGAAAAAGCTCCTATTGAATCTGTCACTTCCGGTGGAAAAACGAAAAACTAACGATTTCAAAATCCACCGGAACCTCCCAATTAAAAAAAAATAAGTATGACGTTTTATTCCAATCAATCAATCCGTCTGGGATATATGGGGCCGCATTGGTTTCAAAAACAGTTTTTTGTCAAAAAAGGGATTTCCACTTAAATTTTGGACCAGATATTGTTGCAAATTTAATCTAAAATCTTTTAGTTCATTAGTTCATTTTTCTCGTAAATAAAATACTTTCCAGAATATTTACAAAAAATGTAAAAGCTCTTATTGAACCTGCCAGGGTAACGGTCTCTTTATCGTAAACAATTTATCGTGTTTCAATTTAACGTGAACATTTAACCGTAGAACAGATTATCGTGGACACAATTTACCGTGGACACAATTTATCGTGGGACAATTTATCGTAGAATAGTATTATGCGTGTTCTTAACCGATTATGATGGAATTGGGTATGTTGGATGGAAATGGGATTATTGATTGATTTTTGGAAGTAGAAATACTATGCAAATACGGTGTTTAATAGGTGATTATCAGTGACGATAATCAGTAATTGTAATGCTGTTATACGATGTTATTTTCAATTAACATTTTTTCCTGTATCGTTTAAATATCTAATTTGTAATAAAACACTTGTTCAAAGAGTTTGCGGATGCTTTCCGTGCGATAGAAGTTGAGTAGAGAGAGTAGTAGTAGGTTGCATTTCGTTTGTTTCAGTTTAAGATATTCATATTCATTTTCCACTCATTCTTCAGTATTCTATTCAATAAAACTAATAAACTTTTTATTCGTTATTAAATTTTCGTACTTTATTGAAAATGAGAATGTTTGACGTCAATCGCATTGCATTGTACAAATTCTTTATTTTTTGTAAAATTAGAAATTTCAATAAAATATGGGAGCACAATGAGAGTGAGTAAAAGCGATGCAGGAGGAATTTTGCTTATGAACTTTGACACTACATGTCAGGGCGAGTTATGAGCGCCACAAATCCAATACCACATAAACGTATTGTATCTAGGCTAGAGATGACGGAAGTGGGCGTTTGACTTATAGCAAGGAGCTTGCTATGTACATGTATATCACTATATTCCGTAATGCACACACGTGTCAACCCAATAAGTGGATTGAGCGGCAAGCCAACTATCTGCTCTAAGAAAAGAGCCTTTTAAGGCTTGAGATCTCCAGAACCTTTCCAAGCAAGCTTAAATTCGCACTCTGGACGTAGTTATACTACAAGAGCTTAGATCGTCTGGGAGTTTGATAAGTAACTCCACCGATGGTTGCCCATTTTACTAGAAAATTTAATAGAAAAAATTAAAAATAGAATTTAACGTTTTCGTCCAAAAGCGAGTACAGTAATTTATCTTTAACTATCGTCCGTTTCAGGTGCCCACTTTTCCAGAACTTGTTATAAAAATCATTAAAGAATCTCAATTCCACGGAACGGCCGAGTTCCGTCCCGCATGGCCATATTCTAGAACTTCTTCCAAAAGCCATTCAATAATCCCATTTCCATCCAACATACCAAATCCCATCATAATCGGTTAAGAAACTACCGAGTTCCGTCCCACATGGCCACGCGAAAATCTGTTCTACGATCAATTGTGTCCACGATAAACTGTTCTACGATAAATTGTCAACGAAAAACTGTTCTACGATAAATTGTCCACGATAATCTGTTCTACGATAAATTGTCCCACGATAAATTGATTCCACGATAAATTGCTTCCACGATAAATTGTTCTACGATAAATTGATCTACGATAAATTGCTTACGATAAATTGACAGTAAATCCTGTGTAAAGTACTTGACTATTACTATACTTTCTGATGACCCTAATGCTGCACCAGCACTTGTAGCACAATCCAATGAAAATGGTACTGGAATTTTTTAGAAATTAATTATAAATTTGTTACACAGTTAGAAAATGTATTACGGGTCCCGTTCTGCTGCAATTCGCGTGTGGGCTGGCGTTGGACAAAACTACACCACACTTTTCGTATTTCGTTTAAAATTGAGATAAGCTGTTTTACCTTTTTACCACAGATTTATTGTATCGTACTGTTAGCTGGCACTGGAATTTTCTACAAATTAATTACAACATATCGACATAGTTCAACTACCAAAAAACTACATCTAATGGGTGCAATTCTTCATATTTTTCTTTAAACCATGCTTTTGACATTTCAGTTAATATTTCTTGTATCGTACCGGGAGTGGTATTGTAATTTTTTAACAAATTAATTTCAACATATTGGCATAGCTGAACCCACCCCCAAAAACTTTCCCTACTAGGTGCACGTTTTAAAAACCTTATTTCTCATCACACCACGCTTTTTGCATTCCTGTGAATTTTTGTTGTAAAGGGTGATTTTTTTGTGGTTAGGATTTTCATGCATTAGTATTTGACAGATCACGCGGGATTTCAGACAAGGTGTCAAAGAGAAAGATGCTCAGTATGCTTTGACATTTCATAATGAATAGACTTACTAACGAGCAACGCTTGCAAATAATTGAATTATATTACAAAAATCAGTGTTCGGTTCGAAAAGTGTTTCGCGATTTACGTCCGATTTATGGTCTACATAATCGACCAAGTGAGCAAACAATTAATGCGATTGTGACCAAGTTTCGCACTCAGTTTACTTTATTGGACATTAAACCAACCACACGAATGCGTATAGTGCGTACAGAAGAGAATATTGCGTCTGTTTCTGAGAGTGTTGCTGAAGACCGTGAAATGTCGATTCGTCGCCGTTCGCAGCAATTGGGTTTGTGTTATTCGACGACATGGAAGATTTTACGCAAAGATCTTGGTGTAAAACCGTATAAAATACAGCTCCTGCAAGAACTGAAGCCGAACGATCTGCCACAACGTCGAATTTTCAGTAAATGGGCCCTAGAAAAGTTGGCAGAAAATCCGCTTTTCTATCGACAAATTTTGTTCAGCGATGAGGCTCATTTCTGGTTGAATGGCTACGTAAATAAGCAAAATTGCCGCATTTGGAGTGAAGAGCAACCAGAAGCCGTTCAAGAACTGCCCATGCATCCCGAAAAATGCACTGTTTGGTGTGGTTTGTACGCTGGTGGAATCATTGGACCGTATTTTTTCAAAGATGCTGTTGGACGCAACGTTACGGTGAATGGCGATCGCTATCGTTCGATGCTAACAAACTTTTTGTTGCCAAAAATGGAAGAACTGAACTTAGTTGACATGTGGTTTCAACAAGATGGCGCTACATGCCACACAGCTCGCGATTCTATGGCCATTTTGAGGGAAAACTTCGGAGAACAATTCATCTCAAGAAATGGCCCGGTAAGTTGGCCACCAAGATCATGCGATTTGACGCTTTTAGACTATTTTTTGTGGGGCTACGTCAAGTCTAAAGTCTACAGAAATAAGCCAGCAACTATTCCAGTTTTGGAAGACAACATTTCCGAAGAAATTCGGGCTATTCCGGCCGAAATGCTCGAAAAAGTTGCCCAAAATTGGACTTTCCGAATGGACCACCTAAGACGCAGCCGCGGTCAACATTTAAATGAAATTATCTTCAAAAAGTAAATGTCATGGACCAATCTAACGTTTCAAATAAAGAACCGATGAGATTTTGCAAATTTTATGCGTTTTTTTTTAAAAAAAAGTTCTCAAGCTCTTAAAAAATCACCCGTTATAATGTTGGGGTGGTACTGGATTTTTTTTACAAATTAATTACAATAAAATGGCATAATAATTTAATTTAGAATGTTTCGATTCATATTCAATTTTCTCATAATTGGTGTACATACTTAAAAATTATGTGTGTCTCCGAATTAATGTAAAAATCTGAAGTATGAAATGTCATCCCGTTCAGACAAACCGTCTAACCGTCTAAATGTTAATGAAACCGGCCAAACGGCATAATGGTCTAAGCTTTGGTATTTGGATTGGGAGGTACCGGATTCGAATCCCGATAGGGGCAGATTATGATCTGAAAATGAACACAACGACTCATCTTCCATGGCAGTACTATCGACTAGCACGGAGCTATGCAGTGAGCAGATGGGTCTATGAAAATCGGACCTATAGCCGTACGTCTTCGAATTGGCTGGCAGACGGCCTAAAACTAAGATCCGGAAAAGCGAACTGCGAAAGAGTTTTGAGTGCTTCGCCCCCAGAACATATTCAAAGATAAATAAAAAGAATGTCATCAGGAAAACATTGAAATTTATTTATTTTTATGTATCTTTGTTATTGTAAGGAAGGGTTTGCCGTCTTGTTTCTGAGGTTACGTTTTCAGTTTTTGTCGAATTAATTATAGATTATTACATTAAATCTTAAGATTAACATTTTATTTCCACAAAAAATAGTTATAGAAACACTCATCGATGTATCAAGTTTTATTTAGTTTACTCCATTTATATAGAACACGAGTATATTAAAAACTGTAATTGCATTTATATGCAACACAGTCGTTATCAGTAATATAAAGTATCTGTTATCTAAAATATTACGTGACAATAAAATAATTAAGATGATAATCTACATACTGTAACGAATGTAATATATACATGTCTGTAATGTATACTTAACATGCAGACGATTACATTACGATAAGAAACATTTTCAAAATTAGTTTTAATCCAAAAATCTTTTAAAGTGTCCTTGGATAGCTCTCAATATATATTTACGGTGAGACTGATTTATTATTTAAAAATTTGCATTAGACAAATAGAAAAGCTTTGTTCTTATAATAAGCTCAATATTAATACGCGTGCTTAGATAAATTGCCTTTCGTGATTTCGTTTGTAGGTATATACATAGAATTTTTGAAACGGGTCAACTGGTAATATATCTTAAGGTATAACACATTTATTTCTATTTGCAAAAGCTTTTATCATGCAGAACCACTCCCGACCTAATATACATTATTGAACCCGTAATCTACTCAAAAACAAACATAAAATGGACTTTTTTGTACCAAAATTAACTTGAAGAAAATATCTAAGCACACAAAACATTACGGTACATCCACACAAGATAATACATCATCTTCTTAAAACTCTTGGTGTTTTAATAAATTTTTATCTGGTTTATAAAATACAACAAACGAAACAAAAAAAAAAAAACTTTTCACATAAAAATGGGAAAAACTTGAATGTCAAAAGTTGATAATGAATCAACAACACTGTACACAAAAATATTAATTAAAGTAAAGCAAAAGATTTTTTTGGTTTTTTGTTTTCGGAAAATTAAAGAATTTCCATTTTCTCATGCCCATATAACGAAACCAAACAGAAACCGAATCATTTTATCTAGATGTGATGAATGTTTGTTTGCATGTGTCTATAGTATGTACATTCTAGAAATGTGGTCATGAAATAACACTTTGTGCTTAATTTAAATCAAATACAACATAGTACGTTTGGTTTAGAAATTATGGGTGCGTTTACGTCTTGATGAACGACATTACTACCCATGCAAATTTTAAAGTAACACGCGTATTCTAAAAAAATGGCTGAGAGTATATGCTTCAATGTATGTTAATCGCGAATACACCAATTTGAGTATTTGATTCTCATGAGAGTAAACGCGGGTTCACGTATGTGATCAAAAAATGATTCGCGAATCAAGCCAATCAAATCGTTGGAATTTCCCCGCGGGTTTGAAATCATATATTTGTAGGTGCATATAGTTGTTGTTTTTTCTGATAGGCATTTAAAGAAAAAATTAAATTTATGTAAAGAAATAAATTTTAATATCTGATTTAAATTTATTTATTTGTTCCAATTTATGTAAGTAAAACTAATTTTGTTTGACCTGCATGAAATTAGCGGAAAATGCAAGTTTTTTTACTTATGGCAATGCCAATTCTGTCATGACACAAAATATACGCAAAGTATAACTATAAAGCAAAGTTTTGTCACATATTCACATTGAGAAAATGTTTATCGTGAATAACTATGCCAATATCCTTACTTTCCCCTAGATGACGTTATTATATTTAGGATAATTTTAGGACAAACTTCATTCGCAAGGTAATGAAGTTTTTATCAAAATTGTACTAGCTTTAAAGTTATTATCAATGTATTGGCAAGCATTATCTTGACTAATCAAATTTTAGGCGAAATTATTATCCATGAAGGAAAACGCGATAATACACCGGACAAAATGCTTAAAATGCGAGACAATTTGGAAGTTCAGGTATTTACTTTGGAAAATCTAGCCTGTGATCTCTCTTCTGATATAGTTTTTATTTTTAGGTGTTTTGCCATATCTAGATATCACGGAACCTAAAATTACTTCAATACCTAAAAATAAAATCAATATCAGGATCACTGGTTAGATTTTTTCTTTCTCTAATTATCTCGAAATAGTCGTTTGAATCTCGCCTTACAGGCGATTCACGAGCACTTCACGTAAACCACAGGAGTCGTTGTAATCTTGGATACAAAACGGATATATTTCCAAAAAAATTCTATCTGGCGTTATGTGGATATAGCTATATGGGTATACTGCCAGATTCGTTAAAGTTGTGACAATAAACTGAAAGATTTGCAGAAAAATTCTATCTAGAATTATTTGGATACAGTCGTTTAAATCTCGCCTCACTGGCGGTTCAAGCACACTTGATAAATACAGCCGGCATCGTTCAAGTTTTGACTGAAAACTTAAAGATTTGCAAGAAAATTCTATCTTGATAGAGTCTGTTGAAATCATGCCCCACAAGCGATTCATGAGCACTTGACATATACCGCCTGATTCGTTGAAAATTTGACTACAAACTGAGGGATTTTCATAAGCATTCTATCTGGATATAGCCGTTTTAATCTTCGCTGGATTAGTTGAAGTTTTGACTACCAATTGAGAGACTTGCAAGAAAAATGTATCTGGAATTATCTGAATATAGTCGCTTGAATCTCGCCTCAATAGTGGTTCACAAGCACTTGACACAAATCACAGGATTCGTTAAAGTTTTAGCAATTCCAAATAAAGTTCATGTTTAAATCTCTCTAATGTTATAAATGTCATGACAGATTATCATGACACATTTTACTGTCGTGATACTGATATTTTTCGGACTGGGATAGAAAACTCTCCTGATTGTTGTAGTTTAGTGTTGCTTTTCGACTGAATATCGAGCTAATTCCATAGAAATGAAGAGTTTAGATCTGACTTGGCTACCAAACAATATGAATATATCCTTTCGGGCTGAATATTTTAAATATCATGACACTGTTTACTGTCGCGACATTTTTTTTTGTCGCAATCAATAGTGATAGTTTAGGGTTACCATAGCGTTTTTTTTGGGCTGAGTAGCGGTCTAGGTAGCTTCTTAGTCATTTTTATTTGTGAGAAATCATTTATCGCAAAAAAGTTAGGTTTTTTTTCTAAATGAGGTAGATTTATTTTTGAATAAATTATGAAAAGTCGCCTTAAGGTATAAGCATAGAACCAGAGATACAGCGACAAGCGGCCTCACCCGTCAAATTAAAATACGCTTGAGCCAAAGGATACTAGCACAATCAATGTTGCTTGTTTTAGAATATATTTATAATTTTGTCACTGACGCTGCAGTGCTACCATAACTAGTTTGAGATTATTATGTTGGTATAAAATATTTTTGAACTAAATTTGAATATTGTACACGATTTTTTCCGTAAAAAAAAAATTTAAAATTGTGTTTACCAAAGCGACATCGCCGAGAGACAAATGCATTTTGTCGATATGTCTTGTCGCTATATCTTTGGTTCTGTTTATACCTTTAGTGAACAATTTTCCATATTTCGAAAGCCTTTTATTCTCCTCAATATTCTTATACAGGGTGGTTTTTAGCATTTGTCAGTTCGCCTAGGAGATGGATTAACACTTAAAATTACCAATAGCTGATCGTGATGCGGTAGAAATGAACTACAAAATGGGATTGGATGCAAAGTGACCCGTAATTTGCCCCTAGTAATAAATAAAACCAAAAAAAGTTGAATGACATTCCATCACCCAACATCCATTCCTACGGCACATATTCTTATCAAATTTTCATCAAAATTTATTCATACCTATCCCTGCCAAAACAATGCAAATACATACATCAGATAGACGCCCTAAATCTAAATTTCACATATATATATATATTCACACATCCAAAATATGTCACAAACCAACCCCTTTTTCTATGCCAAAATCAGTTTTGATTTATTCATGATGATTTCGATCCAACGACGAATCTACATGCGTTATCAATCACTGTGTTAATAAAAATACCAGTACGTATCATTTTATCGGGATGTATCATAATATGTATAGGATAAAGGAAATGCAAATCGTATTTACATAAAGGAACGTACGAGTATATAATTTATTATTTTAGGATAAACATTTTACGCGCCGACAAATCCGGTCTGTGTCACTTATATACTGTATCGTCGAAGTAACCCATTTTATTAATGTCCCGAACGAGACGACCCATTTGAAATTTAAATTCTTGAAATTCAGCTGAATTTTCATCGGGTAAATTATGTACGTCGATACCATAATTCACTGGTATCGTAAATGTGGCGAGTGCAAATCCAATTAATCCGAAACGTTTTAAATGTGTTTGGAGCACGTCAAATGGGAGTATATCGTTAGGATTGCATCCGAATTGACGCAATAATTTTGATAGTGATTTGTAGTATATGTCAATGTAATACTCAAAGTGATGTACGCGAATTTCGTGCGCTGAACGGCTAAATGTGAAATTAATTAAATCGATCGCTGGTGAACAGTATCGTGTATGTTGGTAATCGATCATAATTAGTTCAGTTGGAATACCCTTCTGAAATTGAAGTATACATAAATATATATAAAGTATTTTTGTTATGTTGGCAATGTATTTCTACCTCATATCGGCACATTAAATTGTTTAGCCAACAATCAGCATGATTTAAAACCGCGTATGGTTCCGCCACGAAACCATTAAGTATTTTGGCAGCCATTTCTTCCCATAACGTATTCTTATATTTCAAAATACTTTGTTTTAGGCGCTCCTCCTCTGGACGCAATATCGAGGCAATCAATTCAATACTTTTCTGACAAAATGATCGTAACGATTCCGTGGTCATAACTTTATGTAAAAGATCGTCCATCTTTTTAAACGTATCAAACAATTCAGGCTTATGAACTCTTACAACAAACGATAATGCGTGTAGCCGACCAAGTTGAGTGTATACAAGTCGCGCAAATTCGTGTGAATACACTTTCACAGATGGATCCATAATAAAATTGCGGGCGACCAAATCTTCCAAAATGAGAATACTGTTATCTGGGTCATCCGAAGCATGATAACACTTTGGATACGCAAAAAATCCATCGTCACATGAAATGCCAAACTCGGACTGAATTTTCTCAAACTCGGGCAAAACTCGTGTGTATACAAAAACTTCACGTGCAAATAATTCCGCAGTTTTAAATTTATCTCGAAGTATTTTATCGTTTGGTTGATATTTACAAATAAGCGATAAACGATCCGGTATGCCGTTGCGATAACCCACGATATATACTCGTGCTAGAACACCAATAATACCATCACCATCAGCGGAACCACGTTCGAAATTATATCGATGTTGCGTTGCAAAGTTTAATTCAATGCAAACTTTATCTAATGCCCGTATAACACAGGAGGGAATATTTTCCACTTGTACTGCGGTCATTATGGTTGAAACTAAAATCTAAACGAATATCATTTGACTGTAGAGATAAAAAATTATCTAATCAGTTGATGATTTTACAGCATACGTTATCTATTAAGTAAATTCAAGCATATAATGAAAAGTTCACGTGCGCACTTAGCAACCGTCACGCATACTGTACAATACAAATCGGCCGAGTTCATTACTATTCTAAGCACAAACCAATCGATACAGACGACAAAAATAAACCATTGACATAATTAATTAAATTGCTACCTTGACTTTTCTATTACGGTCATAACTCGTTAAATCGGTCGTCAATTCTATATTGAAACTGAACTCAAAATAAATTTCGAAAATAGTTTAGTTGTGTGCCTTTTACGGGTAGGATGTCACCGCTGCCGACCGATACCGCAACAATACGGATCGATAATTTAAAAGGTTTTAAAAAATTCGATGCGGATACTCAGATTGTGACCTCTGAATTTTTGGAGTCGTGCCGAGAATTGGTAACAATGTTAAATGGTGTGCAAATTTCACATTATATATTTCGGGTGCGTACGTTTTTTAATCAATTCTCATTAATTCTAGACTCATTCGGTAGTCGAATTGCGCCTATATCAAACGAGCTGATCAGCAATTGTGATAAAATTGAAAAAGTGTATCGGAAAAATCCTAACGATTTCGAATATTTAGACGAGATGATTGCGGAGACGGTGAAAATAAAAAATTGTATTGCACCAGTTGCGTTGATTTGGTTGAACATGGGACTTGATTTAGTTGTGCATTTTTTCACTAATATGCTTAATGATCAAACGGTGGATGAAAATTTAACGCAGCACATTATGGATGCGTATGAATGCACATTGAAACCACATCATAATTATTTTTTGAAGGAGATGGTCGCAATGTTTTGTACGTTTTTGCCGGTGCGCTCGAAATTATTGGGCGAGAATGAGGAATATTTGACGAATTTGAATCGAATCGGTGCATATTTACCGAATTTTAGTGATACGGTGCGTGTTGTGTACGATATATGTAATAAAAATAATGTTGTTGTGTGCTAACACGGATCTATAATAAAATAAATTATATTTTAAATTTTAACTAAAAGCCCAGTATATTTTATGAGTGGGTCGGGGTCTGAGGTATAAAGTTGGTACCAGAACGCCAACTTGTGGTACTCCTATTGCTATTTTCTTTATTTCACAGTATTCGATTTCAAATTTTACTCTTGCTAAATGTTAGTTCCCACAGCTGCCAAGCATCCGATTTGCTGGTATCATTACAAAGACGACAAATTGACGACGTCCACCAAATAATGTCGGACCAGCCAAATATACTCGGAAAAACATTAGGCCCAAAATTCAAATAGCCACTTGATTCACAAAATAGGCGCCAATTTCTAATTGACACAGGCGCTATGGTTTCCGTGATACCAACAATAAATATCGAATTAGCCAATCCATCGTCCTTCAAATTATTCACAGCAAATTCTACAACAGTTGACAAAAATCTACCCCTTTACATTCATAGGCCATTGACGTAGAAATTCAAAATCGCAAAAGTCCATTGATTCATATAAAGTCCCGATTTTTTATCACATTTCGGTTTAGTAGTCAAAGATCAAACGTAAAAAACCTATCGATCCAAATCAAATTTGCCAACAACGGGAAACCAAATACGAATTTAGTCATATGACAATCAAAGCCGATTGGTACGCCCTCGGTATCACAGAGCTGTTACACGAATTCTAAGCAATTACGCATGAATCGTCGAGTCTAAATATTGTAAAGTACAAAAATATTCATTGTATCGAAACAACGGGTCAACCGTACTAAGCAAAAGTCGAACGCTTAAACTCAGATAAAATCACCATCGCAATCGCCAACAGAAATCAGCTCAAGTCATGTATCAAATTCACTAAAATCGATTTAAATCGAGTTTATCATCAGGTGCTAAGTTCTGGTATCGAAGTGATTAAACGACGTGCGGGTCTAGTGATAAATCTAAACAAGTATGATTGTGCAATAGACGAAATATCGTTCCTTGGTATCCAAATCTATAAAAATGAGTTTTGGCGCAAACGCCGGCCCAAATAGTCACTTTTTGGTAAGGCAATGGCATTTCATGGATCTCGTGTGGATTCTCCGTTCCCCAAATGTGGCATTTTGTGGCAAAAATTAGGAAGGCCGTATTTCAAACGTCGTGGACGTTTTGTCGACAAGCCAAGATGCTGAGTGCGGCGAAAATACGACACTTTTGGTTCCTCGCACAACGCTTTCTCTAACCGCTTCAACCAGTTCATTGAAACGTCTTGATCGTTGATGAACGGCATGTTGACGATCTCTCGCGCTCTTCCGTATTGAAGAAAATTCGACCCCAAACGACGAAAAGTGTTGTCAGACGGTGCCTGTTGGCCACGATATTTTCGACGATATGCATGTTGAGTTAACATAGCTGAACGACTGATTCATGGTTAAAATTGCACTGAATTGACGTTTCAAAAACATGTCTAATCAAGTGAATCGGTTGACAAATGTTATAGTTATTCATTGTTTATATACCGACATAAAAGATGTTACACCGACAAAACTTGGATAAGGCTTCGTCAAAACAACGCCGACAAAATTGTAGCAATTACCCGTTCACGTGTCGAACACGTCGGATCGCAATAGCTGAAGTTTAAATACATGATTTAGAAGTCGCAGCGTTAATGGAATGAAATTCAACTTTGTGTTGTGTTTCAAGTTGCACTTAGCGCCCATTGATTCCCAAATCATTCCGTAAACAAATTAATCGTAGCGTCTCTCATCCCGGTATTAGAGTAACATCAAAATAAATTGCAAATAAAATTATTTGGCCAGCAATGAATCAAGAAAATCTTTCTTGGGCCGAAAACTGCATACCAATTGTTACAGGATAGTTACTGTCATCCTGCAGATTTCACTAAACGCATGCAGAGGCCTCCACGGTGATATTTTGCCGGGTACATTCTCAGGGAAAAGTGCTATGGGTCTTGGGGTTTGAGGCTTGCATAGCTCCTGGCTTACACCGTGATTACAGAAATTTAAACTAAAATAAAAACGCAAATAACAATAAAAATAAGCCTAGTGTTTCGCCGCAATTCGTCGGCCGGAACCTGAGGAACGAACAACACCATAATTATAACTGAAGAGAGGTGCTCTGACAAACAACACGCCAACACGGAAAGAAAAGTCCTCTCCCCCCCCCCTCCCCCATCATACCTAAGATAATTGGGAAAGAGACCAATGTACATCGAGCGCGCGACAAACCCCCGCTGTTCGGCGCTCGATTATAAATTGAAAGTTTAATATGAATTTAAAAGAATAAAATATAAAATAATAGAAATAAAGAAATAATCAAAACAGTACCTTAATACTAAAACCGGTTGATTGGCTACCCGTTCGTTGCGGGGCCTCTTCCCGATACCAAATAACGAGATCAAATAGTCAGTTGACTACCGTTAGTGGCAGGGCCTCTCGCCGATACCGTAGAAAATAATGCACAGTAACAAATATGGCGCACGTAACAAAATGCGGCTTTTCTGTTGATAATAAAATCGAACGAAATATTTGACGCCGTTGAAAAAAATTACTTACCGGTTGACCGCCCGTAAAATTGATGGCGTCCACCCATACGAAGATTAGGCACCGTGGTTACCGTTGCGGTGTTTTCACCGTTAATCACTTCACACGAGTTTTATTTATTTATTTATTTATTTATTTATTTATTTATTTATTTATTTATTTATTTATTTATTTGATCATTGACATTACAATTTTGGTAAAGGAAAAGCACATATGGAAGCAATATAAATGAAGAACAACAACCACAAAAAAAAAATACTTCCATTAGGCATAAAAACCTCCGATTTTTTCAAAAAACAAATCCACTCCATGCTAGTACCCTCCGTATTGAGCTCAAGCTCATTTGTTACAGAGAACACTGCAAGAAGTGAATACTTACATACTACATACAAAAATAATACAAATGAAAAAAATTATTACAAAAATAGTACTACATGTATTATCATTCAAGCGCGCCACGCTAAATAATCCGCTTTAAAAGATTTAGGCGACGCGGACCTCTTAATTTCTAGTGGAATAGAATTCCAAAGAGAAATACCCCTAACAGAAAAGGATGTATTTAAAGACCTACACAGATTTATAGGGGGAAGTAAACGTAAATTTGAAGAATGGGACCTACTGAACAATAACTTGTTAAATAAATAGGGAGGTTGCTTCGATCTGAGAAGCTTAAAAATAAAAAGACACACACGAAGTTCATAGAAGTTAACCAAACTACAGCCAAGAGTCAAATTTAAGAAGGGAGAAATGTGATCATATTTCCTAATACTAAAAATGAAACGAGTACAAGCATTGAAACATCTTTGGAGAACATTCATATTATCCTGAAGCATTCCAAACAAAACAACGTCACCATAAAGAAAATGTGGAAGAAAATGCGAGAGGAACATACGCTTTTTAAAACTACTATCGGCGAGCCCTACAACCTTATATAAACAACTAAGCATTCCAAAAATCCTTTTACTAACCTTAACTAAATGATCACCCCAAGTAAGAGTTTTATTAAAAATTAACCCTAAATTTCTAACTGTATTAGAGAATGGAATTAAACAATTACCGAGAAAAATTCCAGGAAAAGAGGAAGTATTTAAAGATTTTTTATAGATTATAATAGACTGGGATTTACTAGCATTAAGAGCGAGTCGGTTAGATAATGACCAACTATAAATTCTTTCCAAATCATCGTTAATTAAAGAAATATTAGAGTGAATGGAATCATTATCTAAGCGACTACTCCTATATATTTGGACATCATCAGCAAATGTATGAAAAGAAGAATGACGAATGGAACATGCAATGTCATTAATGTACATTGAGAATAGTAAAGGGCCAAGAACCGACCCCTGAGGAACGCCAGAAGAGACAGGTAAAAAGTCAGAAAAAGAATTGTCATAAAAGACTGCCTGAAAGCGACCCGAAATATAGTCTAAAATCAATTTAGCAGCAGAGAGAGAAAAATTAAAGTTTGAAATAAGCTTATTAAACAAAATTTGATGATTAATCGAATCAAACGCTTTAGAAAAATCTAACAGAGTAAGGCAAGTCATTTCTCTTTTACTCATACTACGACGAATATCATCACAAACATTCAAAATTTTATAATTTTATAATTGGTGGATTTGGTATAATATGCAATTATCTTAATTAATTTTTTTTTATATACTATTAATTTCCATTAAACAATTACCAAAAAAAAATACAATACTGGAGAGCAACACTTCCAAAAATAACAATGCCGCTTCATTTTCAAAAAAAAACTCGACCATGTTTTATATGATTCCAAATTAGAGGCTAACTCTACAACACCTAAAACGAGACTGTCTTGAAAATTCCAAAACAAAACTGAATTTTTTTTTTACAAATCAAAAAACTCGAGAGAAAAAAAAACAAATTCTCCCACCACACAGCGACGTGCAAAAACATTCCAGAAGAATTTTCTTTCTTCTCTGTTTTTCGTTTACACCATTTCGCATTGATGTAAGCGAGAAGCATATAAGAAAAAATATTCTTATGGAATGTTTTTGCTTTGCACACATCCGATACACATTGGTCTCGTTTTTCCGCATTCGCTCTTTTTTATCGCCGCGCCATCACGAAAAGGTGTACAACACACAACTTACAACCGGTAAACGTAAGCGAAGACACAAACTGTGGGGAATATAACATAAAAAGTGATGGTTACGATCACGTAATCGTAACACAATGTCAAAGGTAGAAAAATAATAAAGCAAGTTAAGAACAAAACCAGTACGTACGAGCAGCAAACGATTCGATAAAGTTCGATTATAGGTCAGAAACCATTGCTGGTGCAGTAATCAAAACTTGGATAAGTCGTTTTGATATATCATCAAGCATCGTGACCGATAAAGCCGCACAATTTCAATCAGCTCTATCCTAACATGACGCACTTAGCATACAATCCAGCGTGCAATAGTTGAATTGAACGAAGGCACCGTTCCCAACACAAGGAAGGTAATGTCATTACGTGACGATTCTCAAAATACGTCAGCTAAACTTGTGCATGGACGGAATTCGCGTCTACCCGCAGACTTCAACGTATATACCAAACAAGCAAACCAGTCAATTCGAATTCGTGACACTGTTACGTAAGCAATTCAACGATATTCAGCTCAACACGACTTCTCGACAAGTATTCGGAACAACTATTTGCATTGACAGTTTATTGACATGGGGATTTGTTTTGGTTAGAACAGAAGCTATTTGACAGCCATTACAATTTCAAAGCGAAAAATATTTCACGATTATAATCAAGGCCGTTCGTTGTTTCATCAAAGCATCGTAGACTGACTTCGTAGATGCGATTCAAATCAAACTGGACAATTAACTACAATACCACCCAAACGGGTACTATTCTCATCGAGTGTTAACGAACAACTCTGGTCGAGGACGCTGGTCGCTTGACCAACAAGCCGACTCGATTTCGATGACGCGATTTCGATGAACGATGATTCGTTTTCCGGATATTTTATTTTAAATAAAAAATTTCCCCTTATCTTGACGGGGAAATCCCCAAGGCAAATCCAGAAGCGTGTATTTCCCACGTTAGAGGCGGCTTCAATCATAGCAAATAGTCTCAATGTTAAAGGCGGCCGTGCAGAAACCCGCACCAGTAGATGTAAAAGGCAAAGTAAAGGAACCCGAAATCTAAATGGTTGCTACACCATATACAGCTACAAGTACTTACTATCTTAAGAAGTAGTATGGTGATAAGATCGCCTAACCGTCTGTTGCAAGTACTATCCAACCCAAATTTGAAGACCCATATACTCCTCGAAAACCATAATATACTGATACATATGACACAAATTGGCATCGATCGCTATATTACTATAAAATGGAAGAGGGATAGTCCAAAAAATGAAAAACTACTGAAAAGTAAGAAATCCAACTCAAAGACCAACTCAATTCAAAACACCGCTAACAACCGATTTCAAATGTTCACCGAAATCTAAGGGGAAGAAAGCGAAATTGAAAATGCAATTATTCAAGAATAGTGTGTAGATAACTGCAGCAGGGAAACTTTTGAATTTCAAACATACCGATTAAGCCAAATTTGTGCTAATTAGTGCTCAGAGAAAAAATAACTGCTAGCCCAGGTGCCGAGAAAATGGGAAAAGAAAATTTCAAGTTTCGCCTGAAAGATGAAATAAATAAAACCTGATTTCTAGAAAAAACCAGAAATAGTTTAAGCCTAGTTTCAAAACTTTCCAAAGGCGGTAAATCTGACAAAATTTTTACTTATCATAGAAATATAATTTTCATTCATAGATTGAGGAAAACAAACTTGCCCCACAAGATACTATATTAAACAAACAAAATACAGAGGTATACAGTTCAATAATATTTTTGTTGAACAACAAATTAAAAAAAAAGTAAAATGTTCTAAAATCCAAGAAAAAGCGATTCAGGAAGCATATTCCTATGGCTTGTTCATTGCCATCATCATTTTTGGATGGCAATGAACATATCTGATAGTAATATGTTATCAGAAGTGCCATCTTCATTGGTTTTTAGAACACTTTTTGTTAGAAAATTGTTCATTCAACGGACGTTGTTGTTCAATGGAATTGGACCAATTATGCATTAGCCCAAATTCAGCCAGTATATTTCTCGGATGGCAATGAACATGCTTGACAGGAATATGCTATCTGAATTGCTTATTCTTGGATTTTATAACATGTTATTTCTATTTTTACTTTATTGTTCAACAAAAATATTATTGAAAGAAAAGGTATATTTCTGTGTTTTGTTTGTTTAATGTAGAATCTTTTAAGGGCTAGTTTGATTTTCTTATAAGGGTGATTTTTTTGTGGTTAGGATTTTCATGCATTAGTATTTGACAGATCACGCGGGATTTCAGACAAGGTGTCAAAGAGAAAGATGCTCAGTATGCTTTGACATTTCATAATGAATAGACTTACTAACGAGCAACGCTTGCAAATAATTGAATTATATTACAAAAATCAGTGTTCGGTTCGAAAAGTGTTTCGCGATTTACGTCCGATTTATGGTCTACATAATCGACCAAGTGAGCAAACAATTAATGCGATTGTGACCAAGTTTCGCACTCAGTTTACTTTATTGGACATTAAACCAACCACACGAATGCGTACAGTGCGTACAGAAGAGAATATTGCGTCTGTTTCTGAGAGTGTTGCTGAAGACCGTGAAATGTCGATTCGTCGCCGTTCGCAGCAATTGGGTTTGTGTTATTCGACGACATGGAAGATTTTACGCAAAGATCTTGGTGTAAAACCGTATAAAATACAGCTCCTGCAAGAACTGAAGCCGAACGATCTGCCACAACGTCGAATTTTCAGTGAATGGGCCCTAGAAAAGTTGGCAGAAAATCCGCTTTTTTATCGACAAATTTTGTTCAGCGGTGAGGCTCATTTCTGGTTGAATGGCTACGTAAATAAGCAAAATTGCCGCATTTGGAGTGAAGAGCAACCAGAAGCCGTTCAAGAACTGCCCATGCATCCCGAAAAAATGCACTGTTTGGTGTGGTTTGTACGCTGGTGCAATCATTGGACCGTATTTTTTCAAAGATGCTGTTGGACGCAACGTTACGGTGAATGGCGATCGCTATCGTTCGATGCTAACAAACTTTTTGTTGCCAAAAATGGAAGAACTGAACTTAGTTGACATGTGGTTTCAACAAGATGGCGCTACATGCCACACAGCTCGCGATTCTATGGCCATTTTGAGGGAAAACTTCGGAGAACAATTCATCTCAAGAAATGGCCCGGTAAGTTGGCCACCAAGATCATGCGATTTGACGCCTTTAGACTATTTTTTGTGGGGCTACGTCAAGTCTAAAGTCTACAAAAATAAGCCAGCAACTATTCCAGTTTTGGAAGACAACATTTCCGAAGAAATTCGGGCTATTCCGGCCGAAATGCTCGAAAAAGTTGCCCAAAATTGGACTTTCCGAATGGACCACCTAAGACGCAGCCGCGGTCAACATTTAAATGAAATTATCTTCGAAAAGTAAATGTCATGGACCAATCTAACGTTTCAAATAAAGAACCGATGAGATTTTGCAAATTTTATGCGTTTTTTTTTAAAAAAAAGTTCTCAAGGTCTTAAAAAATCACCCGATATTTATGAATGAAAATTTACGAAAATAATATTTCTATGATAAGTACAAATTTCATCAGTGTAGTCGCCTTTGTAAAGTTTTAAAATTAAGCTTAAATTATTTCTGTTTTGTTTCTAGAAATTGGGTTTTATTTGTTTCGTCTTTCAGGCGAAATTTGAAATTTTCTTTTCCCGTTTTTTCGACTCCTGGACTAGCACTAACTTTTCCCGTGAGCACTAATCAGCATAAATTGGGCTTAATCGCTATGCATAGTTTCATTTCGAAATTCGAAAGTTTTCCTGCTGCAGTTACCCAAACCAGAAGAGGCTAATCAAAAATACAAACCACCTCCAATCTAGTTGCGTGAAACCGGCACACACAATGTGGTGCAAGAACTCAAATCAAACATGCTAATCCATAGAAAAAGATTTCAGGTAATCAATTTATTAAGGATCATGAACCGATTGAGGAAACCACAACCAATTGTGAGTCGTATGTGGTGAACTATATAAAACCAAAAGTTGCCCAAAACCAATAAACCCTCAACAGAAAACAACTGTCACGCCCTAGGGGCAATATAGATGCGCAGAATAATATACAAGAGTTCTCTAGGGTGAATCCTAAAATGCTGTACCTACCTTGAAAAACTTCATGCAACTGATGATGTTTAGTGATGACAATGCAAAATATGCTACAAGCAATGCTTCTAAATCAAACCATTATCGTCCAGGAACTAGAATGTCTTCTATAAATCTGAAGATACGTCATTGGAACGCAAACGGTACAAGCCAACACAAGCTCGAATTACATTTCCTAGTAAAACAGGAAATTATTCTTATACTAGTTTCTGAAACCTCTTTAACCGATAAACACAATTTCAGTATAAATCATTACGAAGTCTATTACACGAAACATCCCTTGGGCAGACGTCGAGGATTTGCCATTATGTGCTAAATGTGTATGGCGCACTGAGGAAGTTCGAGCACTCTGTTTGTGACCTCGATGAAAAGTTTAGTAATCGCTTCAACATATTGCCCTCCAAATAATAACGTTTCGGCAAATATCTACAAAAAGTTTCGTGTAACTCTGGATCAACGTTTTATGGCCATCGGTGATTTTAATGCCAAAAATACCTACTGGGGTTCAAGATTGAGTAATCAGATGGGACGTCAATTAATGTTAGTTGGATGCCCTACGTATACCTTGTGCGTGTGTGCGAACGGCTAAAATATACAAGAATATTTTTTTAGTGTTTTCTTGTTTTGGTACGTGCGGTTGACGTGGCAAGTTTACTTTATTACGTTTATTGTTAAAGACGGGAAGCCCAAGTTTTCATAGTCGGTTTATTAACGGTCAGTGTCGTGCCGTATACTGTCTACACCGCGCGTAGATTATTAATATTCTACGTGTGTAGAGAATGTATATATAAAATTAAAAATTTGACGTCGACAATGTAGAGAATATAGAAAATGTCGAAAATTATTATTTTTTTTTATCATTCAGTAAAATTCTATTCTCTTCTATTCTTGGTTTATTTGATTATTTTGGCTTCATGGAGTTTATTCCTACCTCAAATTTGAAAAAAATTGAACCCAATTGAAGACTCGGTCACTCATTATCCGAAATGAAAATATGATTATGAAACTTCATTTGAGGCGACTAAAACCCTTGATGGGATATAGTGCCAGAAGGAGAGAGAGAAAGTGAGAGAGAGAGAGAGGCGTAAACTATGTATATAATATGGGATGTTTTGCACGGAGAACGTATATACATATTATACTTTAGTTGTGTTAATACAATTTGGTAAAAATACAAAAATGGTTAGACACCTATGTTAAAAAGTCAAGTCAAAATAAACTAATTTGAGCGACGGTTCTTCAATGAACAGAATCATCACTTGATGCAGATTTTTTTTTCCGGTAAAACCACTCAAATACCTCAATATTTATATGAAAATTGTAAAGCCAGCAGGCAGGAAAATTTTCATGTCGTCTCCATATCTGTACGCAGTCGTTTTGCTAAACGAACGGATGTTAATCTTTGATAATGAAGTTCGATACAGTATTCGTTTCCAAGATGTACTTGACAGTCGGCATTGCAGAGATAATTTGTTTCATGCCTGCGAACTTGGCGTCTTACGCAATGTTTTATTTGGCCTCGTATTCATCAATACTTTTTGATGAACTCGATCCCGACTATGATTTAAATTTTAAAATTTAAAGAATCGCTGGATGCAGAAAAATTATTTGATAATGCTCCCATTTTCTAGACTCCTTGACTAATCGCTAGAAGTGGATTTCATCGACGACTGTATAGCACCGATACTACAAATAACATATGAACAAATGTTAAAGGATCGTGCCACGAATTATAGTGATACCTTCCTATCGGTGTACGCTTATTTATCGATAAGCAAATCACGCAAGCAGCTTTAAAATAATTTTTGAACCAATTCCAACAAATACACGAATTTATTTTACTCCAAATAATAATTTAAACATTTGATAATTACGTATATAATTAATGTTATTGACTCTATATATTTGTAAATCAAAAGAATTTCAATTTATTTGAATGAAATCGCTACGTTACCCCGCAATATTAAAAGCATCGGTTAACCAAAGTACAGATCGAGACAGGACTTCACTAATGATTAAATTAGTTTACCACTGCACTGCCTCTAAACATGAATCGGAACAAAATATAATTCCGTAAATTCAATGGATAAGCTTAGGCAACTTTAAAATTATTAGATATATTATATTGTTCCTGGCGAAGGAGACGTTTATTAATTTATCTGGATACAATTTAAATCACATGAACGATACTCATTTTAGCGTGTTGCAGTTGTCGGTTCAATGGGTAGACATAAATTTTAGTACACAGTCGTCTAACAAAATTTTATTCAATCTTTAGTTGGTTTTATTGGCGTAAGCAAGTACTCGCAAGTACTTCTAGCTATACTCATAACTAATCAATCAAAAAATTTTTTTCTTAAGGTACCGATACATCTACCTGCAAGCATGCTTGAAAAATTCTCACGTACGTCACAGCCTTGAAAAAGTGCTAGCCTTTTTTCTATTTGACATCGTCAAGCATAACGTGTACAATTTCGAAAAAAGAATTCTGTGTGGCTCTAATTTTAATTTTGACAACTGAGTCACTAAAAAACGTAAACCAAGAAAAATATGGGTGAACGACCTATAGGTTTTCCTGTGAAAACCTCCTCAAGGAGCTACAGTTATCGTCGCCTAAAGATTATTCAAATTTTCTGCGTATGGATTACGTACGATTTTCAGAGCTTTTATAAATGGTTACCCGATAATAGAGAAGCAAGATTCAATTTTAAGATCTGCGATATCACCAGCTGAAAGATTATTCAGCACATTACGATTTGTTGCAACACGACAGAATTTTAAATGCCTCAAATTGACATCAAGGCTACTAGGAATTATATTACGTAAAATTCTTTATTTAGTTTTATTAAATGTTGTCATTTTAACAACTATAATTGAAAAAATATTAAGCAGTTAAATTTTAATTTTGATTATATCAATCATTATCCGGTGTATGACACACAAGTTCTTAACCAGCGGTCTCTCCGTGGCACTCCGATAGTTCCCAGCTGTCGAAGGGTAAATTGTGAGAGATTGCCTAGAGGTCTTTCCAGGTGAAGAGAGGCTTTGTCTGTTGGGGAAACGTCCCTAGCCTGTTATGCTGAATCGTTGTGGCTGAGCATCGGCTTCCTTGGTTGATGGGTCATTCGGGGAGATCTGGTCTTTGCTGGGTGGACACATCCAGTTATTATTAAATTTATTCACGTTTCTCAAGTTTTGGTCGACGAATTATGGTGTTTTTAATTTAATTCAAGTTTATTTAATTTGCTTTTGATTTTTATTTTATTCTGTTCCACGGTATAGGCAAAATCACCATGAGAGAGACCTCTGCGTGTTTAGATGAAATCTGCGGGTTGGCTTCATACCACTCGTAACAGCCTTCACTGATCACCTTGAAAGTGTATTCACTATAAACCTTCTATTATCGGTGGTTCAAACAAAAAATTTAGCAAACAAACCTGAGAGGAAATTCATGATAAAGAAACCACTTATTAAACAAAACCCTTGAGTATGATCCCCTGAGCTTAAAGAACTGTCTGAGTGTTTCTTTGGACGACCGGCTCAAATATTCAATTTAATTTATGAATCAGGATATATCCCTGAGTGGTGGAAACTGTCAACTATTAAAATGATCTCGAAGCCTGAAAAAGATCCTACGAAAGTCTCGCCATGTAGACCAATAAGCCTACTATCAACTATCTATATGCACATACAATTGCCGTATATATGCGAAAGTAGACGTCAGAATTTGCGAAGACGTTGGTAGATCTGTAGTGAAAATTAAATATAACGTTGGGCCAAGCACACTACCTTGAGGTACTCCAGCCAGAATGTTTTTCTCGTTCGATTTAGAGGTGTTGTATTTGAGATAATATCTGCGATTTGACAAATACGACTTCATAAGTTGGTAAATTTCTGGCAATTTAAGATTTATTTTATGAAGCAGACCCTCGTGTCAAACTTTATCGAATGCTTGGGGAACATCCAAGAATACGGCGGAGCAGTATTTTTTATCTTCGTATGCTGACTTTATTTCTGTAGCTACTCGGTGAACTTGCTCAATGGTTCCATGCTCGGCTCTGAAACCAAATTGATGACTAGGGATGATATTTCGTAGTTCCGGTTTAATATTTTCGATAATAGTTTTTTTAATACTTTCGAGACGATTGGTAGTAGGCTTATTGGTCTATATGACGAGACTTTGGTAGGATCCTTGCCAGGCTTCGGGATCATTTTTATAGTTGATAATTTCCAGCACTCAGGTATATATCCTGATTCGTAAATTGAATTGAATATTTGAGCCAGTCGTCCAAAGGCACACTCAGGCAGTTGTTTAAGCATTTCACCTGTAATTTGATCATACCCAGGGGCTTTCTTTAATTGAATTTGATGTGCAATAATAAGATTTACCAGTGGTTTCTTTATCTTAAATTTCCTCACAGTTCTGATTGCTATATTTTCTGTTTGAACCACCGATAATCCAAGGTTTGGAGTGAATACACTTTCAAGATGATCAGCAAAGGCTTTAGCTTTTTCTTCATCACTTCTAGCTCATTCACCGTTTGAAAGACGAATTGGCGGATTTGGTTGCTGAGGAGAACAACAAGTATTAACTATTTTGATGACATCCCTTGAACTAGTCGTTGCCACGGGAAATTTACGGGACGTGCAAGAAGCATTACTAGAGGTTATTTACAATGCACATCTAAACATTTTACACCCTCTCTTATTGAGCCCATCACAACTTGAAGAACAGATAGCATCTATCAGAGAACAAATACCAGTCTCCATTACAATTCCGGGTCACGGATTGCACAAGTTAGACCACTTATTTAAAGGTATGACAACCAGGACTAGAGTGCCAAAGGCATATGTGATAATCGAACTTTTCAATTCCCTTATCATGTGTCTGGTCCTATAACATTTATTCAGTAGTAGCTGTACCTAATATATTAGTAGGTGAAAGGCGTGCACATATAGTGCCAACAACTGAATTTATCGCCGTTGATATTCAAAATGAACATTTCACGCAACTATCAGCCAGAGATATATCTAAATGCAACATTGTCAATGATGATATCATCTATTATGCGAGATACCAACAATACTGTCGGGTGTCAGGGAAGGAACCTAGTGTGAAATAGCAATATTGCAACACAGGTCCAATTTACAAGACATATGTGAGATAAAATACCAAAATGTTACATCAAATCTTTGGATAAAACTATACGTTAGATTCGAAACTACCATAGAGAATTTTGGAATTGCACCATACTTAAAGGGGATAAAAACTAAAAAGATTTAACAATAGAGATATCTACACAAAACTATGAGGAAAATGAGCTATTAACCACTCCAGATACAAGGGGTTTAGAAGAACAAATCTCCATTATGAAAGAGGTAGAAGAGAACACAACCAACGAGCACTTTCATCATATTCATCATTATACCAATACATCTTATCCTATGGATAGCAGTTGCGGTGGGAATAACTATCATAATTCGCCACATGCAAAGAAACCGCCGTAACCAAGCATCCGTCCTTCCAATTGTCTGTATGACACCTTCTACAATCGCAAACACATCAGGTAAACAACCAACATCAGCAGACGTTACAACCCGCGCCGCGCAAAATGTTCATAATGAACAGGGTCATTTAACTTCAACATTATGCAGTTTTGCAGAATGTTAATTTTAATTTAGCTATAAATAAAATAATCAATTTTTTTACATGCAATTCTGCATTTTTGGATTTTATAAAATATTAAAATATTGAAATTGATATATGATCATATAATCAAAATTGTATATAAACCACAAAAAATAAATGGACAATTCAGTTCTAATCAAACTCTACTATATGCTTTTATTACGATATTCCGGTATTAGCCCTCATCCGTAGAAAGCTCGGAATTAAAAGTGTTAAATTAGTTCAAGCTGAGGCTGAACTAAACAGTTTCTTTACTGCAATCTTTTGAGCAACAGTCTCTCAAACAGTTTTGCTAGTGTTGGTAGAAATGAAATTGGCCGGTAAGATGTTGTATCATTCGGTGGCTTGCCCGGTTTCGGAATCATTATTATTTCTGCTACTTTCCACTGCATTGGCACATATTTTTATCAAACGTTAGCATGAACAGAGAATGTTCTCTTTTTGAAACGGCTTCAAGTCGGTTCCCTGGTACAAGAAGGGATATGTCAAAATGTACTTATGTTAAGGATATCAACAGTTAATACCTTTAATGTTCTAGATGTGTAAGAAGGTAATAAATTTCGCATCAAACTTTTCAACGACAAAGCAACCGCAGTACAAATTTAGATCACCAATATCAGCTTTCAAACAATGTCGGGTACATAACGGAAACCTAAACCAATCAATATGGATGAGTTTGACATCATTCTTAATATTTAACCTAAATATGTATTGTAACAAAAAAAAAGCTAGCTTTTTTTTCGATAAAGCATCGTACGTATATAGAATAAAAAGGAAAAAAGTTCATCCACATTACAAAAGTATAACACACAACCTAGACAAAATATCCAAACCATAAATTTTACAATGATGACAGGATAATAGTGATGTTGATAACTTTACTTGCTTTATACATGTATCCGTATATGTATTATGAATTTATGTTGTTGTGCTTTTATTATCTTTTCAAAAAAATTAACACGGGAGCTTTTTTTGTTTATTTTTATATTGTTTAACCAAAAATTTGGTTTTATCAGTTTGTTGTTTTGCCGTTCTCAACTCATAGACGACTCATGGTGTTTTGCCGCCTCACATAATTTATTCGATGTACCCCCCCAAAACCAAAAATAGTTCTTCTATATAAAAAAAAATGTATTTTCGAAAACATGTGTTACGAGATATAAAATCGTAACAAAAAGCTTTGTGCTATATGCACGACCGACTACAGAGTTTATGATATTGCAATTTATCATGTACACGACATGGAGGTGTGCAACAACTTATATTCGATGAAGTTTTGTAAATATTTTTTTTTTATCATTTAGATGTATACGGTGCGGGAAATTAAAACAGTTGAGGTACTATTTAAAAACAATTTATTCCTCGTTAAAACATCCCAATTTCTCAATATCTCGTACAATTCCAGACATTCGAGTTTTATACTCCTGAAATTGTGCACTTTCCTCGTCGATGTTGTTTTGATCAATACGACAATTTATCGGCGTTGTAAACGTACCCATACCAAAACCTATAATCCCAAATTGTTTTAATTGAGCTCGCAAGACATCGTACGGGAATAATTTTGCAGAGTTTGCCCCCAATCGATGCAATAATGCATCCAATGATTTATAGTACACGTCGATTAACTGTTCTGTGTATTGCTTTCGGAATTCTTGGCTTGAACACAAAAATAGGAAATAAACCACATCAATGGCGGGTGAGCAATATCGCGTATGTTGATAGTCGATAAGAATTGTTTCCACAGGGACACCATTCTGAAAATGTCACAAACTATATAAGAAATGTATTGTAATAATATTAAACACATATAATACCTCATATCTAAACATTAAATTGTTGATCCAACAGTCGCCGTGGCACACAACTGAATACGGTTCCGATAATCGACCATTTAAAACTTTTGCACCCATTTCGTCCCACAATGAATTTTCGTATTTTAAAACTTTACGTTTTAGGTGCTCCTCCTCCGGTTCTAGTACTGAAGCAGTAAGTCTTATATTCTTCTTTGCAAGCGGATGCAATTTTTCCGTGTTCATCATCAAATGCAATAAATCACCCATCTCTTTAAACGCTTCAAACACCTTCGGTTTATGAAATCGTAACGCAAACGATAATGCATGAAATCGGCCAAGAATTTTATATAAATGACGAAGGTGTTCAAAATCGTATTTCGCCTCGTTCGGATTCATTGTAAACCCGCGCACGACCAAATCTTCGAATATCAACAAAATATCCGTATCGTTTACATCGCCCGAGGCATGATAACACTTTGGATATGCATAAAATCCATCGTCACGTGAAACACCGTATTCGGACTGAATTTTTTCAAACTCGGGCAGCACACGATTATACACAAAAACTTCGCGAGCAAATAACCGTGCCGATTCAAATGCGTCGCGATGCGATTTCTCATTCGACTGATATTTACATATTAGCGAAATACGATCTGGTTTACCATCATCGTGCACACCTTCGATCCACACACGTGTTATAACTCCAATAAATCCATCGCCAGCGTTGGAACCGCGCTCGAACCGTAATTTAAATTCGGTATATTTTAATGTGTCCCGGACAATTTCGTGAAGTACGCTTATAACGCGCACGGGTATATTTTCGATTGGTATGTCAGACATACTATATGTAATCGATGTTGAACTATTGACGGCAAAATTGTGACTGTGGAGAGAGCGGAGAACATAAAGTTTTTATTATTTCTTTATTTACCTATGTTTGTGAATGTCTTGAGTTTAGATATGGAGTCCAAAAAAATTTATTTCAACCAAACGAAGAATAAAACTAAGCGAAGACACTAGATTGCTTTCACACTGATAGCGATAAATTCTATAATATGACAATTGTGTTATCAGTGATTAATTTGATATAAGATCACCATGTATGTAAACTTGCTGTAAATTATACAAACAAATTTAACGCGCGAAAGTGCCAGCTGTTATCTAAATATTTCCTCAATACATATTAGATTATTCTCGTTCTCTTCCACAATTCATCTAAAAATAGAATTTCTAAAACTAAAATACTAAGAAACTGTCCGAATAAAAATGAGGGCGGGCTAAACATACACAATACACAACAAGAGAACATTTTAGTTATATTGTTCAAGTTATTGATGATGAAATACAACACGATGTATGTACGTATTCCACAATCGGCTTGTGCTTACGTCACGGCTCGCTCGGTCAATTCATCGTGTTATCTTATGTATAAATTTTTGTAAATTCAAAACTAATATTTTAGTACATTACTATACAGATTGTTTATTTAAGATAATGAAATTCTAAAGATCATGTAAGTGATCCCGATTGAGGTCCAGCCAAAAATATAAAATTTTAAACTTTGAAATCTGCACAGATAGCAAACAAACAATTGGATAGTATGATGATCAACGATCAAATATCGGTTATCAGTTGAAATTTGTACTGACATTTTACTGTCGATATTTGTTTTCATTATCTTCGGCCTATGCGGCTCGACATCAATTTTAACTCGAATTATCTCGTGAACCCTTATTTTACGAAAATGATGATAATTGCAATTACATCAATAATATTTTTTTCTTCTGCATTTTATCAGTATTGATCTTCTGACAATATTTTGATTGTGTGATGTGTATACGGATAGCCAGCGTAAAATAATAGTTTCATCACATACTTGAATTTTTGCATATACTTTATAACCAGCGAATATTTTTAATTCATTTTGTACCTCAGTTTTAGTTTATAAAAAATTTCATAAGAATATACAGTGACTCACAGCTTATTTGATCTAGTCGCATTTTATGAACAAAATTGTAAATATCTCGCGATGTCTTAATTTGTTTGGAAAAAACTAAATGTAATATGAAAGCTATATTTACTTTTATTACAAAACAGCTTTCATATTACATTTAGTTTTTTTCAAACAAAATAAGACATCGCGAGATATTAACAATTTTGTTCATGAACTGCGTCTGGGTCAAATAAGCTGTGAGTCACTATAGTTTACTTGCTGAACACACAAAGAGCGCAACCTTAAATTCTGTGGAGCCAAACCTAGAGAAAGGCAAACCACTACTTGTGGCAAATATGGCTAGATAGGATGGGTTGATTATAATATAATGTGACAAAGTTAATTGAATGCCATCGTGCAAAGTGCTGTGTGTGGTGAGCATCTTCGATTATTCGCAGCGTTAATATGTTGTGCTTGTCCAAGAATATTTGGCTTCGGCTGGGAGGCGTAAAGTTTGAATTTTGTAGCCGACCATTCCCTCTTAGTATTCCATTATTATCTAATAACGGATTCAAAGATAACAGTCTATTCTTTTGTGTAAATGCCTAAGGGATTTGACTCACTGAATTTCGTTATGGTAGTCTTGTTCCTGAATGATTTTCAGAATTGTGATTTCTGCATCTTGAAGTTCTTTATTCGATGGTATACCTGGCTTATTGAGTGTGGGCGTTTTGTGGTATAGATAAATCGTCTGCAATACGCGACGATGCGTTTTAGTTTGTTGAAGCTTGAATTCCGGGCAAATAATTGTAAGAACGGGTTGACTTCTTTTACACCAGCTAGATTAACTGTTCAGTTTTCTTTTAATTCCTCCAGATGTACGTCATTAAGAATGTTGTTTGGTGTGGGTACACCAAGATCAAACCGTAATTCTCCATTAAGAAAATCTGAACTACTCAACTATAAGTTACTGTTAGCGAGAGCTAAAATCGTTGTTCTACGTGACGCTATGTCTGCCGGATTTTCAATTGACCTTACGTGATGCCATGTAGTCAATCCGCCAAATCCAATGACAGGACCTTGGATGCTTGCCATCTTGTGCCAGTTGCAATAAGGCTCGTATTGCTAGGAAAGCGGCTGCTGTAGTTCCAATCGTATTCAATCTGTCGGTAGAGATCTGCCTCATGAATCCATACCTGTCTGAACATTTTCTCGATATCTGCAGTCAGTATAAATTTATGCTGTCACCATCGGAGCAAGATGTCTGCAAGATCCTGCTGCAATTTTGGGCCATTCATCTTTAAATCATTAATTGATATTCCCGTGGTGGTCATCGAACACAACTCGTAGTTTGGTTGTTGTACTGCCTTTCTTGAGCACACCGTGATGTGGTATATACTACTTTTGATTCCCTTTGATTTCTTCAGACTCCCCTCGGACTAGGTCCTTGTGCTTTAGAGCCAAGTATTCCAGCATGAACTGTTGATAAATCTGCTCGAATGATGCATCGTTTTTAAATTTTCTCTCGAGCTGTAGCAATCTGATTGCACCCCAGATTGTCTTTAAAGAATTTTTCGATTTTTATCTACTCCACGGTGAGATTTCTTTCTTCGGGAATATTTTCTTTCTCAGCTCTAGAATATCCTTTGTTGTCACCATAGTGGTTGTTGTTTGATGCTCATTGTTCCCGAAATTGCCAATTACGACCCATCTAAATGCAGTGTTTTGAGCCATAGGCTCATGATATTTGCCCTTTATGATGTTGTCGGTTATTATTAACGTATAGTAATCCGCTCCAATCACCAAGTCAGCTAATTGTATTTCTTCTAGATGCTTCCATTTACTTTTGTCAATGTTAGTTTCGGGAAGCTGTTGAGTGACCTTATCAAATACCAAAGCGTCAACACGCATAGAAAAATCTCCATAAATTCTTGGGCTTAACTTGATGTTGATAGAGTGTCTGCAAATGCCAGCCTTGTTCCCACCTATGCCAGCAATATTCATGTTTGTTTTTCTTTTGTTTGCATTCAATAGATAAGCGACTATTAAGATGAATTGGGAGCCTGATTCTATCAAGGCCCTTTTATTAGCTGCTAGTTGTTTTGATTAAGGCGGTGGGTAATATCACAGGTCCTTCTTGATTGATCAGAAGAGTTTGACTTATCCTCTTGTTGAAGAGAAGTGCATAATGGTGTCCATTGCACACCATACATGTTGTAGATTTACACTGACCCCTTTTATGTTGTGCAAGGCAATGTACGCAAAGGTTGCACTCACTTACTATAGCTCTCTTCTGTCGATCGTTGGTATTTTCCGGAATTTGGCTCGCATTGCTCTAATCCATGACGTTCTCTACACGTTTTAACCCAACAATGGGGCTGATTGTGGCAGGTGTTCGCGTTGCGGTTAACTTTGTGCTGCTCATTGTTCTAGTGACTGGAACCTTCTATCCATGAAATCGAAATACTATCAGAGTTTTGGTATTTCCCTTGAATTAGATACGGTTGATTCATACTGCCTTGCGGATTCTTGATCCAATTTTTTTTATCAAGATGAATGTTACAAATGACTCAAATGGTGAGCTCAAATTTAGCCTATCTATGTTGTGTAACATTACCTTCGCGGAGTCGTGTAAATGTCGTAACGCCCCGGAAGTAACAACTTGTATCGTTGGAAGTGACAGCAATGAACTGAAATATATGGCAGCCAGCAGTCGTGGTTTGTTGTATCTCGATTGTAGCAGGTTTCATAAGTTGCGCTGCACTTTTCTATAAGTGTGACTTAAAATATGACATTTTTACTGTATCCGAAATGTTGTTGTTTCGGTGAATCCAATTTTCATAGTCTCCAGCGAAATTTGGTAATATCACAGGTCCTTGTTACTCTATGTATTTTTGCAACTGGTTGGTATCTAATGAGTACTCAATAGAAGCGATATTTTTATATAACTGACGCATTAAGATGTCTTGTTTCTCAAATAATTTATTGTTTGCATCTCCATCGTCCGTTGACTTCTGATCCCTGGGGGGTTTTTAATGAGTTTTGTTGCTAACCTGGGGCGTTATGTTGTGCCATCACTTCGAATCGAAATTCGAAAAAAGTCGAATCGAATAAGTGAAAGTTTTCTGAAAGTTCTTTAATCTTGCAATACTTTTTCTAGAATGAAATGTCAGCTACATTTATTATTACTTTGGCTTTAAATGATGAAACTTTTTTCGAATTTCGATTTGAAGTGATGGTACAACATACCGCGCCTGATTTTGAGTTCATTTCGTTATTTTTTGGAATATCAAAATCATGACTGGCAAGTGACGACGGTTATGATCGGTCGGGCTTTGATATCGTCGGAGTGCTACGTGGTTTTTTATTCAACCGTCGACACATATCCTCTAGGAATAGGTCGTTCCTCTAAACCAGTTTCGAAAGAGTTAATTCCAGTGGCGGGGTTGCTGCTCTAATTTAGTCGTTTATTGTCACATAATCTTTGTATAGTGACTTTACGTTCTGTATGGGACCTTCAAAATACGTTTTGGTCTGCATTTTCTTGCTGCTTGCGTAGTAATTCTTCCATATCTTTCTTATTGTTGTGCCGAAAGAATTTTCTGTGTGAACGTTGTTACTTACTTCTGTATACTTTGTTGTTGCACAACTTTAATATGTTGTTGAGTATGTGTACTCCGGGCGATCCGGCTCGAAAGACCAATGATAAATCAAGCCTCTGCTTTATTTAGTAAAATAATTCCTAATTATTTATTCGGATTACCACTGGTGAGGTCCTAATTAATGATTAACGTCTGAAGTATTTATTTTCAGTACTACGACTTTATTAAATTTTTTCGGTTTATGTACAAAGTTGATAGATTAATTACAACAACAGCGCTATAGGGGTTACGAAATAATTACGAACAGTAAAAAAATGCCTAATTGCTATAAAACTTGACAATTTAGCTAATCTACTTTATTGTATGATAACCATGTGTCTTTACGTTAACCTTATATGAAAATAAGTACGTTTAATTATCTATGAAGTACCCTGTTGAACTTGCTTCGACACTCCTGAAACAAATTATCCAGCCGTTATAATTCATACCTCAACAGATCGACCTGCAAATCAACCAAACGAAAAAAAAATTATATTGTTACAGCAAGAAGAATGCGAAATGTGGAGAATTGACACCCGATACGGAGCAGGGGAGGGGGGTTAAGAAAAATGCTCGTTTATTCTTTAATCAACTAATATAGCTTCTGATTATGTATATGTATATACCTAAATCTTGTTGGCAACCTTTTGCCCTTTTCTTTAAATATGTATAGCAACACCTTCCGTCACTTTGGCAATTTTCCATACCAATCAACGACATCTATCATCTATGCGTTATTCACTTGTATAATGCACGATTTTTAATAATCGATTGTGTCTTTTAAAGAATTATAAAAGTTTTAGCGCATCATACTTGATTTTTTTAAAGAGAAAAATAAAAGGTTGCATACGTCATGCGATACTCTTTTTGTTTGGGTATAGTTGATAACAGAGTAAAATTCAGTTTCCGAGGACATAACATCAAGACATTCTAAAATTAATATCTGTACATGGTGCTGATTAGATCAGTGGTCGCTATTTCTTGCTAGTATTGACGCTGAAGGTAAAAGACTTCCAGAAGCTTGTTGTACACATTCGTAATTCGACAAAATAAATTTAAAATTTTGCAAATTTTGCAAAATTTTGCATTCTTTCCGTTTCATTACCTTTTTTTTTTCATTTCTTACTTACCAGTCTAGCACGTCCCACTCATGCTTGGGAAACCCCACCTCTTTACCTCGAGTTGCAGCCGCTCAATGAATGGCTGCCCTGACGCTTCTGAGTGGAGAAATTTATATTATTATTTTTTTATTTTATTATGATCACAGTATAAACAGTTTGTCGCCCTCGAAAGCTTAGTAAGTAGAGTGCTTGCACTGGTTTTCGGAAGTCCTGGGTTCGATTCCTGGTGGTGACTAGTAAAAATGTTGCGACTGGGTGATTTTAACGTGGCATATGTTATTTATCTATGTTTGCGTCCATTTCAGATTTTCAAGCCATAGTAGTTACAGCCTTGTCCTTAATATTTTTAGTATTTTAACTTTTATTAATGATACTGTTACAACTTCTCCAAATAAGTAACGCAGGACTCAGACTTAAAAACGTTTCAAACCAATTGAAAGTCGCTGAAGTATAATCATGATACCTAAACCCAACAGACTAATAAATGATAAAAATTCGTATACATCGATTTCCTTACTTCCAATAATTTCAATAATGTCTGAAAACTAATATACCGGGTGAGTTTTTTAAGCTGAAACTTTCAAATATCTCGGAAAAGAAGCCCTCTTTGATAAAAATGACCATAATCAAAATTAAATCATTCTGGAGGGGAAATACATTAGTGCTAAAATTAGGACCCCCGCTCTTGTTTGTAAGGGGGGTGGGGGCAACTTGGAAACTAAGATAGGAACCCCTATTTTTTATTGCAGATTCGGATTCTACGGCTAAAAGTACATAGGATTTCTTTGAAACATTTTTTTCGATTCATGGTAGATGGCGCTGTAATAGACGATATTAAATTTGATTTCTCCTACTGAGAACATTATGCATATGATTCTGCGATGATTTTACATAGGAACATGCGACTAAATTATAATTTTTGTTTTTATTTTTTTTTGTTTTTAGCTTAAAAAACTCATCTGGTATAGTAAAGTCATAATTACTGTAAATACTTGACTGGCTCGTTTTGTCAATTAAACACAATTAAATGTTGTGATGCTCTTTTGAGTTTAAATTCCGAGCAGAGTATACTACAGTGTTTTAGATCGTTGTCTTCTTTCAAGATGCAATTAGATTTCCCCGATCTAAAATTTTTAAGGACAGATGGTAACAAACCTCGTGCATAAATTTTATGCATGAAAAGTGTGTTTTGCTTGGTGAAGCGTACCCATACATGGTGCTAGAGCGGATGCCTCACAGTTCAAACAATTCTTTTCTTTTTTTTTTGCTTAGTTGGCTAAACACGCCTTTAATATTAAAACCCCAAAAGGATAACTCATCGGTAAACACAATATTCGTATAATCTTTGTTTTATGTTCATTCGCCCACTGTAATCGTTTTTCCATGTAATTTTGTGTTACCAGTGGTTTGACCAAAGTATTTCCATATGCGTAGCCATGTTCCATAATGCTATTTCGTATTGTTTTGGTATAATAAAATTATTTTTCGCCAGTTTTACCACAGCTGCATCCAAGAGAAGAATTTTAATCAAATAACTGTATTGGTTCGGATGTTGCCTCTATCTGGCAAATCGTCACTAGATCTCTCGAGTTGGTTGATATTCTCCTAACCGACATCGTTAATGATGTACAAGCATTCAAGTATATCTGTGTAAAGCATACAAAATGCATTGATGCGACACACACACATTTTTCTAATCAAGGGAATGGTTTATCTGTGCATAGAAATTATAGAAATTATTCGGTACCCAATAGTACCGAACGGTCATGTTATATAGTAGGAACAGGTTCCGGACAGGCATCAAATATGGATTTTATACAACATTTACTACCTTATTTTTGCGATACAATTTGGTCGGTAAGTATATTAACAATTTTAGATTTTTAAAGGAATAATAAGAAATCAATTTAAACACTTCAAACCTTTCACATCTTTACATGAATATGGCAAATAAATGTATTTAGATATAAATCAAGATTCAAACAGTTTTCATATTAATGCCAAACGTAAGCCTATACGATAAAATATTTTGAAACAAATTGATACGGTGAGTGATTTATGCATATTTTATTTGAAATGTGTTAGATGTACCATATATGTATAACCATCAGAATTTTGACGTGACGGCAATAAGTGTGTCTTTAAATGTTAAACAACAAACTTCAATCTCTCTACTTTTGATTCTTAATGTTTAACCTAAAATTGTTATTTCGTAATAGAGGTAATTGTGAAAATGAGAAAATCTTCCACCTGTATGAAATTTTTCACACTAAGTGTAGCTACATAAATTATTAGAGTGTGCACATTTTACTATGTGATTTCCAATTGTGTATTGATATTGGAACTTATGGCCCAAATTTGTACTTCTATGAAAAAATCAAAAAAAATCGCAGTTTTAAAGAACTAGGACCATCGAGAAACGGAAGCCAATTTTATGTGCCGGATTTGCATTAAATTCCACACCAGAATTGTTGAATTCAAGACGAAATAAAAAAAACTTGTTTCCAAAAGAAAAAATCATCGTGCAAGCTATTTGAGCTCAAACAGACCACTGACTTTTTTGTTTCCTGTTATTTAATTTTTGAACTACAGTAAAAATCTCATAATTGGGAAATCCGATATCATGGAAAAGCCTATCATGGAAAATGTAACAAATGAAAACTCTTTCGTTTCAAATTACTTACAGTTTTGTCACCTTATGCCGGAAATCCTGAAACCTGAAAGGAAAGTTGATTAGTACAAAACTGAAGAAGAAAACTCCCGGCGAGTCTAGGATATTCGAGTGCAACGAACACAATGAGACAGATTAAAAGAAATATTAAAAGCGAAAGTAAAAATTAATTAGTGGTATTGTAAATAAAATGCAATTGGGTAACTTTTTGTAAATTGTGGAAAGTGAATTTATAAAAATTAATGCTAAAAATTATTTGTTGTTGTGTTTTTAAGTGTTACGTAAATATTTGGAAGATTATTCTCGGTAAGATTATTTTCCGTATTTTTAGGAATATTCCGGGAATGATGTGAATTACGAGAATTGTTATTATAATTTTCAAATTCTATAACGATATTCACATTCCAGTGATATGAACCGGGCACTACGGGCAAATTTGTAACAATATTAAAGTGATGGACCGGAATAAAACTCTCGGCAACCAAGCAAATATCCCACAATATTTTTACTAACACATTCTTTTCGGGAAACGAGTAAACTCGTCATGCCCTTGTTAGGATGACATTGATTTTGCTGTATGTGGACGAGCGTTGTCATGCAGCAATAATACCTTCCACGTTCCTTGATAAATTGGAGCTGGTTAACATTCAGCTGTAACACTTTGACCAGGTTCCAGAAGCTCGTAGTAAATGATTCCTTTCCAATCCCACCAGACACACAGTATCACTTTCTTGGCATATGAATATTCAGTTTTGCAACTGATGTTGATGGTTGGCCTGGACCAACCCATAGTTTTCCGCGTTTAGGATTATCGTACAAAATTCATTTTACATCATCCGTAATGATTTTGTGCTAACAATTCTTTCTTTTCTCGTCTGTTTTTGTTTTCTTCGGCCAGTTTTAAATTAAGGAACCCATTTTCCTTATTTCTTTATTTTTCCCATTGCATGCAATCGAAATGATATTGCTTAGTAAGTAACACCAACTGTTCTGCAACATGTTTTTGGGTTTGACACACTTTTCATGCAATAAAATTTTAAGTTCTTCGTCTTTAAACTGGTTTACAATACTTGGACGTAGAAAGTCGAATTAGTCAATTCCATAGCTTGCGCAGCATTTTTTCATTTGAAAACAGAGCAGAATATGCAATGACGTTAATATTGCTTATCGTCATCCATCTCGTAAAATTGGTGCACACGGAACTACAGCTTGTAAATTAATGAAACTTATGTCATAAAGACAGCAATAACTAAGCAGCTATATGTAACCAAAATGGCGATTGAAAATGGTGATTTTCCCTGACCACAAGGTAATTTAAGTGGTAGAGAATAATGAATAAACTACAAATTGAACCTTTCTGACATAAATGACGCTGAAGTAACCTAAAATATTAGAGGCCTGAAAATAGCTGCAGCTTCTGGACGGGGTGGGATACCAAGTAAGTTCCTTCATTTTGTTAAGAAAGCCCTAATCTGGTTGATAAATAAATCACTTTCCGAGGGAATATTTCCTAGGAAATTGAAAATGGCAAAGGTTGAACAGCAGCAATACAGCATATACAGGGCAAGAGTAATGTGTTCGCTGACACACTCTTTCTGATTTCCGACTACGCCCGCTTCTACAATCAACTACATGACATACTCTCTATAGCTGTTCAAATCGGCGCCCTTAAATTCCCATTAGCTGATTTAACAATTTATAGTAAAACTAGCGGACCCGACAGACCTGCCCGAACTTTCCCTTGCCCATTTCTCATTATCCTGCGCCGTTCAATTCTTATATTATGGCCGGACGATATTTCGTGCTTATCATTTTCAGATTTGGCGAAAGAAGGAGTACTTTCTTTTCTTGAGATTGATGGTAAGTATACTAATGTGATTGCAAAAAAGATATTGCTGTTATTGCATGTGGGGAAGACTGTGTGGAATTGGTCGGTGAGCTCATAATGGAACTACAAATGACTGAAGATGTGGCAACTCATGAAAATGGACGCTTCTACGCTGTGGATCCTTTGACGCTACAAATTTGGACGATTTTCATTTTGATTAAATAATAGCAAACAAACTAAAATCTCAAATCATTTCCATAACATTCTTATTAATGTAAAAAAAGTAAAATATTGAATTAAATGTCGAATCTTAAAACTAACAGAAATAACGTTTGTTCTGTTTTTATCTTAATGAGAGTTGAGTTGAACACTAAACGGTTTAAATTGATATTTGTTGCGGCCGAAATAGCTCGTTCACGAAGCACATCTACGGGAATATGCTTTCAATGAAATCACTTTCGTGGCTACCAGGTTGAGCAATTGTTCGGAAAACGACAGTGCTGGTTGATCGTTTTGCAGTTGGACATGCATATTTATGTTGAGGTGTAATGTATTTACATTACTATTGGTATAGCTGTTTCAAACATGCGTTAATTTCGTCCACACATGTAACACATAGAATGGCCGGTAAAGTCTGTCTGAAATCACCGAACGGGACAGCAACAGTAGAGGGCTCCCGAAAAGTCTGGTATTATTTTCAAGATATTTCATCGGTTTATCGAAAGGTTCAATTGAATGCTTGTGAGTCATAGTGCATTCATCCCAGATAATAATTTTGCATTTTTTTAAAACGTTAGCCATGCCGAAATACTTGTTTATGTTGTACTTTGCGTCTGGATTTGTGTGAACGTTCAATGGCAACTTGAGTGGAGATGAGGAATGTTTTGCCAGTGTCACCTAGTGCGTCCAAAAAAAAAAAAGAGTCCGCCTTTTGTTCAGCAATGAGCACTTGTTCATTATTTGCAACAAAAGTAGTCAAAGGGACCGCATCAAACTGTGGTTCACACTGAACATCGCTGTAAATGATGTCTTTTGCTGGAGGGTTAGGCGATGACATACCGAAATGAATGAATGACATATTCGAAATGAGAATGCAAATATCTTCAATCTTTATTAATGTCTCGTTATATATTTGTGGCGAGAAATTGATAATGGGATCTTGATCAACGGTATAAATGCGAAATTTTTGTATTATATGTTCTGATTTTTGAAAAATCTTAAAAAAATTCGGCTAAAAATAAAAATAGTATTCCTATAACCCGATTGCAATGCCATCTACCGGGTCCAATTGTGAATCTAAAACATCCAGAGACTTACTCCACACATCTACAAAATTCATTAAAATCGGCCTAGCCGTTTAGGAGGAGTTCAATTACAAACACACTTTCAGAAAATTTGGAGGTGGTGGGGGTGGTGAAGTTTTGGGGTTATATTTCTTATGTTAATATGCGGGAAATCTTAAAAAAATAAAATTTTGTCCAAAAATAAGAAATAATAATCCTAGAACGCGATCGCAGTGCCACCTGTGCCGCAGTGCTAGAATTATATCTATAACGATTGAGGGGTGGTGGGGGTGGTAAAATTTTGAGGTTATATGTTCTGATATCTGAAAAATACAAAAAAAAAAAATAAAAAAAAAGATTTCGTCAAAAAACAAAAAATAAAAATCCTAGAACGCAATCACAGTGCCACCTACCAGGTTCAATTGTAAATCTAAAACATCCAGGAGTCCACTCAAACACATACAATTTCATTAAAATCCGTTCAGCCGTTTAGAAGGAGTTTAATTTCAAAAAATCGTACATAAGAATTATATCTATAAAGATTGGTGGATGGTGTGGGTGGTAAAATTTTGGGGTTATATGTTCACATATGTGAAAAATACCAAAAAAAAAATAAAAAAGATTTCGTCAAAAAACAAAAAGCAAATTCCTAGAACTCGATTGCAGTGCCATCTACCGCGTCCAACTGGGAATCGAAACCACTCAAATACACATACAACTTTCATTAAAATCGGTCCAACCATTTAGGAGAAGTTCAGTCACATACACACGTACAGAAAAATTATATATATATAAATATACTAAATTCTACAGACAACAATCGCCTATATATTCCAATTCACTACTTCAAGATGCTTCTGGCCTAGCATGAAAAAAGATATAACCCAATGGGCGAATTCTGCTTTATCTTGTCAAAAATGTAAAGTGCAACGGAACAATTTTAAGAAAGATCTGAGCACATCCATTTAGAAAATGTTGAACCACTTCCACCATCTAATGAATACAAATACCTCATATAGAGCCTGCTGCATAAAATATATCTCTATGCATAACGATATGGTTGAGCGTTTCCATAACGCCAACTGAATACAACTTTCAACTAGAGCTCAGAGATTCCGATCATGTGTTTGAGAATCCGAGCAATATTCAAAGACGACCTAAAAAGTTGATCAGTTGAACTGATTAGGCCCTGGTAAGGGCAAGTTTGAACGATAATTGATTTTTATCCTCAGCCCTAGTTATCAGATCATCTTTGCTGCTGTATAGGTTGGTCTTCTGCGGTTTATTTATTGGTTCTAGTGGCTAAGAACGCACAAGCTGCTAAACCATAAAACACAGCAATCAATTTAAAGTGATAATTAGGTTTGGATGGATCAGATCTCTTTTGAAGTTTTATGTCATCATGACAATCAGGCGAATAATGCAAATATACGAAAGACAGACTTTTATTAATGATGTTTATGGAAGTATTACCTTGAAGATAAACTATTGCTATATATGTATATCGGAGATTAAACACAACAATGTCTACAAGTCTATGCTTTCCTTCTTTATTTAGACAGGAAGGTACCTAAACAAGAGAGTTGATTCCATCTGATTACGATCGGTAGTGTTAATAAACACAACTATAATCAACGAACCTCAACCGACACCCATATTTCATTGCAGTGTACAGACTGACATGAACCTTTAATGTGCAGGTAATTATCTGCTTTGGTGTATGATTGGTTGTCGTTTTGGAGTAAGACAAAGCCAATTTTCCAGAAAGTACCAACACAAAGTATTTGGATAAATAAATTTCACAGCATTGAACGTATATGAAACACAAAAATCTACATGTCGAACACAATAGAAATCTCATTTCAGAATCAATATTCGTTTGATCATCGGATAAGCATACAGGATGATGGTGTTAATAAAATAACAAAATCACATTCACAGATACACATTTACATATGCCGTCAACATATCTCGAACATGATCAAAATTGTCGAGAAAATTCCTCAGAATTATTTATCCAATTGTTATTTCCAAAGTTGTTGTGATAACATAACAAAAGCACAACAGAACGACAACGAAAATAATGTAAAAAATTCACAGTAATGATTATCATTGGGATACACAAAACACGAACTATAAATTTGAGAACCTTTGACACAATGGGAAAAGTAGTAAACAAGATTTTCGAAAATGTCGATTGTGTTTATAGTAAATGAAATAAGTGGTAATTTAAGATGTTTACTCCTACATTTATACAAAATGTAATTTGAAACGATAACAGAGCTTTTTGTTGTTAAATATGGATAACATTGAGGACATAATAAAAAATGTATGTCCTTGTAGCAAACTGTTGATTGGGTTGAGCCACTGTAATGCTGCTGTTACCTCGTACCTTTTATTGCCACACCACCCAGCTACAAAACTAACTAGAAAATTGATTTTATTTACTCTCGAGCCAACGCTGTGTATATGCACAGGAAAAGCTCTATGTGTACTTTTATTTCCAATTTATAGTTTTATTCTACGTTGTTGTGAATCTCGCTGTGCATAAAGCTTTTTCCCCAATAAACTTTGCATATTCAAATGATTTTTGACAAATATTCTGCAACACTGTATTCTAGGTAATTATGTCCCAATACATAACTACACGGAACGTGTTTGTATATTCTGTTGATTTCAATAAATTGAGCTTTGTGAATACTCCAAATATAGTTGTATTAAAACTGCTGCAATGAAGTTTACAGATGAGATAGTTTTTGGAAATGAATTACAGAAATTGATTGTTAATACGCAAAATTGAATATATTTTCAGCTGCTGGATATGTGGCAAAATATGTTGAGGTGAAATTAAAGATTATAGCTACTCTAAGCATTTACACGGAAAATCCTTTATTTTCTGAGTTATAAGGTTTTTTCCAACTTTAAGGAGTGTGCATAAAACTGTCAAGTTAATTATTTTGAATATTTATATGATAAATGTATGGAATGTTGTGAATACTTTTGTGCTTCACTGTATTGATTGAAGGATACGAGAAGTTGGTTGAAGGTCTATATACCAAACCAAATGTCGACCTCACATTTTTACGATTGATACTTCTATCCTCGCTATTTCAGACGTAAATATTATTCTGTGTACAGATAGCAGAGCATTCTGTACACAGAATAATATATTCTGTCGTCGACCCTTTCTTTTCGAAGAAAGACCAGCTAAGAGTCTTGGTTGCCATAGTGGTCGAGGCCGTTTTAAACTCCATTTACAACGATTGAAACTTATTCTAGATTCCTTGTGTGATGACTGTATTCCTTAATTACAGTTGGTGAAAATATTTACTATTTGAAATATTTTAATTCATTTTAATTTAATATTGTGTATTTATATAAATAAAATATAGTCGTTTAGTGTGTTAATTTAATATTTTATGCTTTTTTATATTGTAAATAATATAATGTAAATAGTGTGTAAATAGTGTATATATATGTGCTGTTAACAGCTGTATTGTGAGTGTGACATTTGATAATCATACATATACTTTGGTGTAAGTTTACGTTGTGTATAGAAATACATTATGAATTGTGCTAAGTGTGAAGCTAGTGTGGATAAGGACAAAATTACATATTCTGGATTTTGCCGTAAATTTTTCCATTACGGTTGCGTGAATGTTGATCGTTCGGCTATTAAGTGTTGTTCGAAATACTCCAACATTTTTTGGTTTTGCGATGAGTGTCGTGACCTTATGACCAACCGAACATTTTGTAATATTATTGCGGATTCCTCCGCAAGTACTGCTCAGAACTCATATTTTGAAGTTTTGAAGGAGGAGATTTCTACCAATAGGACTACATAATTGGTGAGATTATAGAGAAATTCAATATTTCAGGCATTAGGTGTGCTGGAAAAGTTGCTGAGTGCCCTACCGTTGGATTAACGACATCAAGTGATTATGCTGTGTAGTGGAAGCTTTATCGACACCTACCGTTGATGTTTGCAAATTTATACCTAATTTAGGTAACACATCCGCATTGAATGTGGCTTCAACAGTTTCTCTTGAGTCTACATCATCTGCATCATTTGGTACCATATCTTATGCTAAAGCTGCTGCATCTACATCATCTTGTTCTGAGATTCATTTTATAGTTAATACATCATCCATTGCTCATGTTGCTAACAGTTCATCACATAATCAGGATAGAAGAATTTGTGGGACTGGAAACTAACCTGTTGATATTAATATCAAAACTGTTCCTCCAAAGTGTTGGTTGCACCTCTCAAGATTTGCTCCGGATACTGTTGAGTGTGATATATTAGCAATGGCTAATGCGTGCTTGAGAATGGACTCCTGTAGTGTTTCTAAGCTGATTCCAAAAAAGTTCAATAGGAATAGTTTAGAGTACGTGTGCTTTAAATTGGGTATCAGTGAAGTATTACGTGAGAAGGCGATAAATCCTGATACTTGTCCGGTTGGAGTTTTTGTTCGAAGCTTTAATTCATCAAATTTTCGGACACTTGGGCCTGTACGAGCCAAATTTCGGAGTCCACAGTTAAAAACTACAGTAGTCAACACCACACCATCTTAAAGGACACGATTTTGTACGATAAACCTTATCCACATAACAATTTGAAGGTAAATAAAAATGATTCATTAAAATTTGGCCATTTAAATGTACGCATCTTAATTAAACATTTAAATGTTATTACTATTCTGTTGCACGTGCATGAATTTGATTTTCTCGCTTTATCTGAGACTTGGCTTCACAGTGAAATTACAAACAAGCCACTTCATATAAATAATTATAAGATATTGAGAGGTGATCGAATTAATGATCGTTGGGGAGGTGTTGCTTTATATTTTCGTGCCTCTTTATTAAACAGTTAGGATCTGGTTGTTTTGGTAAGGTTGAATTTCTAGTCTCAGAACTTATCAGTAGTTTTGGCAAAATCCTGTTGCTGGTTATTTATAATCCGTCGCCTGTGGTAAGTGTTGATTCTGATAATTTGAATATCATTTTTACCCAGTATTTGTTGGAGTATAAAAAGGTTGTGTGCTTGGGTGATTTTAACTATAATATGTTAATTGGTAATAAATTAAATACATGTTTTCAAATTCATAATTTATATAGTTTACCATTTGGCCCTACTAGAAATGATAATCTCTTAGATTTGATTGTAGTGTTTATCTTATGGACAATGTGCAGTTCCTGCTATTTCTGACCATGATTTGATTTTTGCATGCTATAAGTTGTGTCATACTAGGGATAAAATATCTTATACCGTCGTTCCTGATTATAGTGGAACTGACTATGAATATTATACTAATTGTTTCTTCTCGTTAGACTGGTTGAATCTTTTTTCTTATGCTGATGTGAATGATATACTTCAAGAATTTAATTCGAATTTTTTATCTTTGGAAAATATGTGTGTACCCCGAAAGCTAAGTATTAATAAATGTCCAACAGCACCTTGGTTAAACGTGAATATTTTAAATTTAATGGAACGTAGAGATTTGGCTTATAAAAAATTTAGAAAACATGGTTTAGAATTGGATTTTAACTATTTTAAGTTTCTAAGGAACAAAACTAATAAATTAATTAATCAAGCCAAACAAAGTTTCTGTTTTGGTAATGTGTATAACTCAAGGATAACCTGGAAGAACTTGAAAAAGCTTGGTGTTTTATCTTCCACAGACAACACAAATATTATATTTTCTGCTGATGATATTTTAATTGGGTTAAGCAAATTTGGGGATTCGGTAGGTGTTCTACCTTTACCTGATTTGGATTTTTGTGAATTTGTTGACAGTAACTGTTTTTTGTTTGACTGTGTACATGAATTTATGGTGTTGAATGCTATTTGTGCTGTGAAATCTGATCAGAAAGCTTATGATTTAATTGATAATAAAAATGTTTATAGATTTATTTCTTCCACATATTACATTCATTATCAACCAGTGTTTGACAAAATCTTTTTTTCCGGATTTATGGAAAGTTGCCTCTATCATTCCTCTGCCTAAAAAGATTTTGTATCTAGTATTGGGGACATTCGTCCAATTAAGTACCAATCAGGGTATAAAACTGGTCATAGCACTACTACAGCTTTAGTGCATATTATTGATGATCTTTCTGCTATGCTTGATAAGAAAAATTCGTTTGCAATTTTGGTTTTGTTGGATTTTTCAAAAGCATTTGATAGTGTAAATCATGTTCATTTGTTACAGAAACTTTACTTGTATTATAAATTTTCTAAATCTGCCGTAAAATTAATATATTCGTATCTGAGTAATCGTAAGCAGCTTGTAAAATGCGGTGCCGATTGTTCAAGCATTTGTGATATGGTTACTGGTGTACCTCAGGGTTCTATTTTGGATCCATTGCTTTTCTCCATATATATCAATGATCTGTCATGGCGTATAAAGCATTGTAGATTCCACTTTTATGCTGATGATTTACAGCTTTACATTGGTGAGGATGTTCTCAAGATAGATGAGACGATCTCATGTCTTAACAATGATCTAAAACAGATTTATTTTTGGGCTAAAAATAATTCACTTTATCTTAATCCTCTTAAAAGTAAGGCATTATTTCTTTCTAGAAATGTTTCAATTAATTTGACTCCTACACTTCTTTTGGGCAAATGATGTTATTTTATTTGTTCCCTTGGTTAATAATTTAGGATTAATGTTAAATTCGAAACTTACCTGGGATGACCATGTAAATTCTGTATGTCAACGTGTTAATTATAGTTTGTATAAGCTTAGATTGATAAAGAAGTTTTGCCCAATTGATTTACGTGTACAATTAATTAAATCCCTAGTTGTACAATTTTCACTTACTGTGATGTAGTTTTTGGTGTATGTGGTGGTTCATCGAAACGTTTGCTTGAAGTTACTTTTAATAATTGCATTCGTTATGTTTTCGATCTGAGAAAATTTGATCACGTTGAAGAGTATAAATATTCTATTCTTGGATGTGACTTGTTTGAGTATTATTATTTCAGAACTGCTGTTTTTATTTTCCGATTAATTCATTTGGGTTTGCCAACGTATTTGTACGAAAAACTTAATTTTTCAAAATCTCTGCGCACTAGAAATATCAATCTGCCAATCAACAGAACCAATATATACAATAATTCTGGTTTATTAAACGCAATTGGTACTTGGAATAGTTTATCAGTGGATTTAAAACATGTAAATTCTTTAGAAAAATTTAAAAAATTGTTATTTGATGTAATTATGCAGGAGCATGGTAACGATTAATTATTATGTATATAAATATTATGTAAATAATGTACCTATATATGTAAATACTTTTACTATGGTTTTGTGTTGTACGTAATTGTTAAATTTTATTTATTTTTATTTTTTGTGTATCTTGTAAATATGTCTGTAACATAAAAGTTTATACTTAAGTTATGGTTAATAAATATTATATTATTATTATATTTTATTATTATTATTATTATTGTCTAGTTGTTGAAGCAGCTCCGTCCCGGTTTCTTAAATATACTCGTAGATCTTTGAATATATGTCAGTTGTTTTCTCCGCCTAGGTACAAGCGCTTGCAGTTTGCCAGGGCAGGAAGGCAAAATTGCTAATTGGGATAGAATCCTCAGTTTGCACCAACAGCCCAGTGTGTTATTGGGTGCAGAACAAGCGCATTTATTTTTAATGGGTGATCTGGCAACCAATCAAATAAAATGGCGGCATCTGTTCAAGCAATGACGGTGATTTTAGTTTTCAAAGCATTTTCAACAGTTGAATGTTGTTTGTTCGACACCACTACTCCACATACAGCTTTAATCTGGATATGAAAGTTTGTTTGATCAAAATTTAATTTCTTAATCTTCATTTGATTTGCACATGTTGTCAAGATCACGCCAACCATTTTATATGACCACAAATCAAACAAAAAGAAAATTTATTTATACAGTATTACCCCGATTTACCGAAAGGCACATAAAATTTTGCTTTCGTAAAATCGGATATTCGTTAAATCGGATATTTTTTCAAAAGGGTTTTTGAATGTTAAATTTCTAGAAAATATTTAAGAAATATCTATCATTAATTTCGAATTTATTAAAATAAAACTAAAAATTTAAAAGTACATAATTAAAAATTATATTTTATATATATGACTTAATTTTTACTGATTTTTCAGGAAATTTACTTTAAATAAAAGAAATAGACACCGAATTTAAACTTGGAAATATTGTCCATCGTTTTTATGACCTTGCACGATCTTACAGTAAACATACGAATGCCATCGCGAAAGAAACTTGCAGGCTTCGACGCGATAAAATCATAGTAGTTTAGTTTTATCCAATTGTATGCCGTAGCGTTGTGCAGTCACCGTCTGACCAGTTTCAAGAAGTAATAGAGCACACCTTTCATGTCCCACCAGATACATAGGAGAACCTTCTTTAAGTGGATGTTCTATTTTGGCGTCGTTGTACTTGGTTTCCCACAATCTATCCACGACTTTTTATGTTTGGGGTTCTCGTAAAAAATATAATTTTCATCACCAGCCACAATTTTTCACAAGAAGCCCGTTTTTATTGCCGAGCAAGCAGTGAAAGGCACATGTAGGACCCATTGTTCCAAGTTTTTGAATTTTTCTCATTCGATGCCATCGCTTGGAAATAGCTGTTTGGGTGACTCCTACCTGAACGGCAAGCTCTTAGCAGTTCCTTAGCTCAGTAGCAATTCCACATCTTTAAACTTTCGTGATTGTGCAGGGAGCGGCTCGTCACTAAGATCGAAATAACCACTTCTAAAACGCTTGTACAAATAATTACACATTTCATAAGCCACAACGTTGGCACTTAGAATACTACAAATTGATTCCCGTATTTTAGAAGTATTTTTTCCTTGTTGGAATTCGTTTAGAATACAGTGCCGAATTTGCTATCATAGTTGCCACCATAAAACCTCCTATTGTTATTGGTTATGTAACTCACGGTGACTTAACACGCAATCAATTTTCAAGTTTTTTTAGCTTTCGTAAAATCAGATACTTTTCTTTCGTACAATCGGATGTAGCAAAATCGGGTATCGTCTTGTCGGAGATTTGTTAAATCGGGTTAGACCTGTATATACAAATATCACTGACGCGGTTCGTCCCAATAGATTAAATAAACAACTTGCTTCTGAAACTCCTCATGGCAATACCACTTATGTCATGACACAAAATACCTCCAAATACACAACTTTGTGAATCGCCTATGAGGCGAGTTTCAAACGACTATATCCAGATAATTCCAGATAGAATTTATCTGAAAAATTTTCAGTAAAAAACTTCAACGAACCCGTTTGTTAATGCCATGTGCTGGAAAATCGCCTGCGATTAGATTAAAGTTAGAAAATATCTCAGTTTGTAGTTAAAACTTCAACAGATGCGGCAGTATATGCCAAGTGCTCGTGACTTGTCTGTGAGGCGGGTTTCAAACCACTATGTCGCGATATTTCCAGATAGAAATTTTTCTGAAAACCTGCCAGTTTTTAAAGTAAAATTAAGGCCAAATTTTATAGATGTCATGACAGAGCACCATGACACTATTTACTGTCGTGATAGTGAGCTTTTTCGGGCTGTAATAATAAACTGTCACAGTGATAGTGATAGTTTAGTGTTGCCATCTCGTTTTTTCGGGCTGAGTATCGGTCTAGGTTCATATACATTTGAAACTACTGGCTCAACTTCCAAAGTTAAGCCCAGATTTGGTCCAGCAATAGTAGTCCTCTTCGAAACCTGCGTATATTTTCTGCTCTCTAAATACAGCATATTGGTATTACACCATGAAATGGTTGATTGATATTGGTACTGAATTATCCATCGCCTAACTCTTCAAAATTAAGGATCTTGGTCTGGTAAATATAAAACATGACATTTCTTTGTTTGATTCAACATTTGAATTAAAGACAAGCTAAATTTTTATGCAGATTGCAGAGAACTAAAATATTCAATAACCTTCTCTACCCAAAAATGTGTACATTTCTCCAAGAACAAAATTTTATTTAACCATATATCGCAACTATGTCGTTGCTATTTTATTACCAGTTCAATGATTTTAATTTTATTCACAAATTTAGCGAAAAATTTATGAGTTTTATTTCGCCAGGTTGTGTTGAAAAATGTTTCGTATGTAATGTTACACATATGTTTGCCTTTTATGTAAATAAAGTTTAAGGAAACGATATAGGATTTTATTTTTTAACATCTACCAAAAATCTAAACTTTTATATTGCATAAACATTGTTTATGCAATATAAAAGTTTAGATTTTTGGTTCCAATTGGATTTTGATCAATTTCTAGTTAGACAAGTGAAATCATTTAGAATTTCTCCTCCTCTCTTCGCATTTCATTTGGAGAGGCCAAGCTGAACAGAGTGCATACCAAATTACATTTTGGAAATTCTAATTGGTGGTATTTATTCATGGTCCTTTGACCCGGATCGCAACGCCTAGCATATAGTAAGTAAAAGTTTTATAACCAAAATAAAATAAGTTCCAAGTAAATGTGGTAGACTGGTTATTGGTGAAGTGATAAGTTAAAATTGGTTAAATATTCGTTTAAAATATTGCGCAATCACCGATAGCCGTCACAGCAACCGAAATATTAAATCGAAAGCGGTCGAATATCAAAATCAGTTTCACCAAACTTAGAACATTCTTAACCAATTTATTTACAAATAACACTAAGTTGGAGGATGCTCGTGCAAGAATTAAGAACACCGAACAACTATTTAAATAATTTGTGGATGTGGAGGAAAAATATTCACAATTAACAAAGAAGACCAATCGCGGCATCACGCCATTGAAGAGAAATACTATGAATTGATTGCCAGTTTGAATGAATGGATAATGGTTTCTTGCTATATTTCCAAGTTCAGAGTGTTTCCTCAAATTCGTCCCAAATAGAGCTGATGCTCTCGAATACCAATGTAAATCTGAAGAGTAGCTGAGAACTTCGAGCACATCAACTAACTCGAGGTCACGATTGAAAGCATTTACGACTATAATTTACAGTTGTCCATTACCTGTTTATCAAATCAAATGCCGCTAATTTAACCTCCAATGCAATTCCGTCAGAAATGAGTAACATAGAGACTAACTCTGCAATTGATCCAGTCTGGTCTCTATTACCTGATGAACTATTACGTGAGCAAAATAAAGGTGCTGGCGCAAACGAACAAATTGCGTTGGATGCTTTCTGGAACATTTATCGCCAACTAAGCTTCTTTTCTCTTATATTTGAGAAGAGGAACCACCCCAAAGCAATCCATGTGGGTAGGGTTTCCAAAATACTCGACTGAACCAGTACCCGAGTAATCGAGTACTGATTTCATTGATACCCGGGTACTCGGAAACACTCGACAAAAAATAACCTTCCGACGATATGAAAAATTGACTATCATTTAATTTTTTTAATAACTTTTTATTCAACAGAAACTTTAAGATCAATTCATTCAGTACTCAGTATTCAGCATACTGTATAAAAATAATAAAAATTCATTAAAAAACAATGAAAACAATACGTTATACGATAACGAAACGAAAAAAATTCATTTATGGGTTCAGTTAATCACTTATCATTTGCGAAATAATATTTTAAAAATACCAGGGCATTGAGAGTCCTAGTGCCAAGGCGAATTCGCAATTTCGTCATTATATGTTACCTGATACTGAAAATACCCGCTCGCATTCTGTTGGTTTTCCATTCTCCTCTACAAATTCGAACTCCTTTTCAATATTACCTTTATTAGACGAACAAGATGAAACTTCTGGCTTCGGCACAGTAAAGGAATTGAGGCATTGCCAAAGCTCGCTGTATCATGTAAGTGATGAAACGTCTTCATCAGAAGAGCTTATAACAACTGCATCCTGCTGAGTCATTGAAAATCTGCGACTGTATAGCACTTTAGCTGATTGTTTGATTAATGTTTTTGAGGAATATGTAAAAAAATTCGTTGGATTTGGGGTAGCATCCATGATGAAGAAAATATAAGAGTCATACAATTTCTACGTTTTGGCGTTGATTAATTTCTATAGTTATCGCATCAAATAATTCCAGAGACAAGGGAGTATTCAATTTTTTCAGTTGTTGAAAAATATACAATAGTGTACCCTCCGCAGACAATAGGTTTGATTCCTGTTTACTAAGTTCTTCAACTGCCAAATTATGCGTCTCAAGAACGTCTGCAACTTCCGTTAGAGTTTTAATATTGTCTTCGGGAACTTCTTCAACACCGAGTTTATCTAAAGCAGAGTTAACGTATGTGTGTAATTTCAGGAAACGCTTGATAGATGTAGCTAGTGTATTCCACCGAGTTCTGCAGTCGTCAAGTATTAGTTTTAATAATTTTCTCTCTTTTAAGGTTATTTCTTTATTTAAAACTTTCGTTCGAATCGATGATTTTTCAAAAAACTTAATGGTTTTTCTCATTTCATCCAAAGATTTTTTTATGTTTTGTCGTTCAATTCTAGTCGTTGAAAGTGTATCATCTATAGTTAAATTGTCGTCATCGCCAGGTTCTTTATAATTGCTGAAGTCACTGAAGTTATCCTCATCTGCGTCTTCATCTTCATATTCTTCTTCTTGCGTATTGATGGTGGTGGCGTTAGGATTTTTAAACATAACCTCGTGCGTGGTTGTAATACAATTGACCTTCAATATTTATTAGACTGTCGTATTTTACCATCACACTAGCACTATCATGAGTAGATGCCACGATGTCATTGTCTAGATTAAGACCATATTCAACTAAACATTGTCTAACCAGTTCCTAAGTTTTTTCTGAGGTACAGCTGTTCGTTATGTGCACAAGCCCCAAGACGAACGATTCAACGGTAGAATGAACCGTAACATTTAAGAATCGTCGCATCAAAACATCAGTCCATCCATCAACGGTTATACTAAATTTCTTACTTTCGTTCAATTGACATTCAATTACGAATTTAAGCTTAATTTCAGCACGCTTTTCATCGAAAAACTGCATCACATTGTTCTTAATAGCCGTATTACTTTTCGGCATAACATAAATACGACAACTTACGTATCCTCTGATAGCTTCAGATTTTACTATCGAGTTAAAAGAAAACCCATCTTTAGCTACACATTTTGCTATAACTTCTTGTAAAAATTCTCTTTTTCTAAATCTTAACATCGTTGAAGAAGAGGTAGATTTAATTTTTTTTGACGATTCTAATTCCTCTCGAGGTTTTTTTAATTTAATGTTGTGAAATTTATGAAAGTGGTTGATCATGTATTGCTACCTTTGCAACTAATAATTGTTCCGCATTCTCGAAATGTTTATTTTGCGATCTCAGACTTCTGTTTCTTAAAGTAGTTCCACTTTGCCGAGTACTCGACGAAAATACCCGAGTAGTCGAGTATTGAAAATTGGTCAAAAATACCCGAGTACTCGGGTACTCGATACTCGATATTGGAGACTCTACATGTGGGGTCCATTTCGTACAAAATATTTCACAGGATGAGACTGGATTTTTTGTAGTAAAACCACCATTTTAAGGTACCATACCTTTAGGAAGTTCGTATCAAGCTGCCAAAAGCCGACATTTCACGAAGGAATAAAGGATTTAAAGAAACCCTTGTTTATATCAGCCTTACTAATCATTTCTAAATGAATACTGGAGACTTAAACACATACAAATGTTATATACAAATTATATAACTCGATGAGACAAATCTCCTTGTATGAATATAAGGGATCCACGACAAACCAACCCACAATCCAGAAAGAAAAGGTTTAATTAATTAGATATTTTATGACCTGCACATCATTTTATAAATGAGCTTATAAGCTCAGTATTTGATGTGTAGATCATTACAAAATTAAATTGTAATACATAAATAAACAATTAAATAAATAAATAAAATAAATAAACTTAAGGCACATTACTTTACCAGGCCTCTCCACCTGACATTATTATCTGCCATAACATTTACATAACTGGTATACAAAATAATAAAAATGGCGTCGTGTGCGGTAAACGTATACCATAAATTTGAAGTTTACAAATCATTTTAACAGAGACAACCTAAAAGAGATATTTCATCCGATGTAAACGTAAAAATTTAAATTGCGATTTCATTTTCTGTAAATAGCCGTACACAATCAAAAATATTCTGTTTTTTTGCGTATACGTATACGCAGTTTAACGAAAAATCACAGATGCAATGATGACATTGGAATTATCAGAAATAAATTTTGTTTTAATTTTTTAGTTCAAATGAAAAATCTCTTTTGATTGTCTGTGGTTTTAGTAGTCAAAAGCGTCGATTGTTTTGCTACATTAAAAATCTATTGTGAAAATGCTTTCTAAAAAAAATTAAAATTGCGCTCGGGTCGAAAGTTTTGTGTGGGTTAAAGAAACTTCACGAAATTAAATTAAAAAATGAAGAAGCAAAAAAGAAACGAAAGCAACACTGGCAAGAAACACTTGGGTTAATTCTTTTTTAATTAAACGGGGAGATCACGACATGGAAATGCATCTTTTAAAAGATTTAAACTGGGGTTCTGGTAACGATTTTCAGAATTTTACTAGAATCCTTGTAAGTCAATTCGAAGAAGTTTTGGCTTTGGTGAGTACTGTGTGCATTAAACTATATACTGTGGGCAAAAAATAGTAAGACTTTTTAATTTAAATTTCGCGCGGAAAACCATTCGTCGAAATATTTTATTTCTATGTTGGTATGTATGACTGTCAGTGACATCTCTGTCAAATGTCACATCAAAATAATCATTAGTGTTTAGCATACGCTTGTTTTTCTGAAGTACAAAAAATGCATTCGGCGATTTTTATAATTAGTGAAATTATTCAACAAAGAAGTTCCATTAAATTTTGTGTGCGAAATCAATTTTGTGGTGCCTAAACGTTCAGCATGTTGCAAATTCCTTCGGTGATAATTGTATGTCGCGAGCAAGTATTCTTGATTGGTACCAAACCACGTCAAAGCAAGTCAAAAATCAAGGTGATCTATTGACAGTTTTCTTCGATTATCGAGGTGTGGTGCACTCCGAATTCCTTCTGACCGGCCAAACGGTGAACAAGGAATACTATTTGAGTGTTATGTGTCGTTTGCGCGAAGCTATTCGTAAAAAGAGGCTGGAATTATGGGTCGACAACTCTTGGTTTTTGCACCACGATAATGCACCTTCTGCTTCTCATACTGCATTAGTTTTAAGTGATTTTTTCGCCAAAAATTCCTCCCATATCGTTCCGCAACCACCGTATTCGCCTGATTTACCTCCGTGTGACTTCTGGCTGGCTGTTCAACAATCACAAACGACCGCTCCGTGAAAACGGTTTTGAGTCACTTGAAGACATTAAACGTGAATCCCTACGCGCATTGGAGGCTATTCCGGAGATTGACTTTAACAACTGTTTCGAGGATTGGAAAAAACGTTGGCACAAGTGTATTGAGGCCGGGGGGATTACTTTGAGGGGAACAAAATAGATTTGGAGAAATACATAAAGAATTTTGAAATTATGAACAAAGTCTTACTATTTTTTGCCCACAGTAGTATAATATTTTTTAAAATTTTTTTTAAAACTAATATTTTATTTTGACAATTTTTTATAGGTGGAACCGGGAATTAAAAAGCAGGACACCGTTATGCGGGAAGCCATCTCCTCAAGAGGTAAGGCTCGCAATTCCGTTGAGGTTTATTGCGTCAGGCGACTCTTACAGATCTTTGGAGTATATGTCTCGGGTTTCTTTTAAAACCATATCAAAATTCATTCCCGAAGTTCTTCAAGCCATATGGAATGCGCTCGAACCAAAAGTAAACAAAGTTAAAATATATTTATGTCGGTACAAAAATACTGAACCAAGTAATATTATTTTTTTTAGGTTCCACAAAAAAGGGAAGGTTGGTTAAAAATAGAAGTGCAATTTAATCAAATATGGCAGTTTCCACACACATTGGGTGCCGCTAATGGGAAAATATTAGAATTAAAACTTCCGCTAGTTCAGTGGCACTATTCTGGTAATTCCCTGGGAATAGGGAATTGGGGAAAGATTTTATATGTAATTTGTATTTAAAATGTTTTTTTCTGGCATACTGAGGTAAAAAGCTAGTGTTAATTTTTTTGAAAACAAAGTTAAATTGGGAATAATTTTCCCTACCAATTTAAGTGCCTATTCCATGGAAAAATTTACTGACTGTATTTTTTTACTGCAAAATCGAAAACAAAAAAATACTTAATATTTCATAAGCGTGACAAAGAAAACAAATATCTTTTATTTCATTTTTATAGCAAAATTTATGGTTTAATTTTGACAGTTACATTTTGACATAACCTAAAATTTTCATAAAAGTTGTAATTTCGTTTCGTTCGTTTCAAACAAAAAAAATTGTAATCGCCATTAATTTTATAATTAATTTATAATTTTTATTAACATCACCATGGATTTGGAAGATTTGGATTATTTAGATCCACTAAACATAATGAATTTAAGAAATGTGGAAAATAAGACCAAAAAGAAACGAAAATGTTGGGTACGCCTTTATTATTTAGAGCGGGATCGAACCGGGGGATACAATTGTATTTTTAACGAGTTGCGGCAAGATCCAAAATTATTTTTTAATTATACCCGCATGAGCGTCAACGAATTTGACGAGTTACTGGCGATGGTTGGGCCCCTGATTTCGATCGATTACCCGGTAATGTTTGTAATTTCTGCGGACGCTGAATATTCATCGTAATCTTCACCATAGCTTTCAAAAAAATTTTGTATCGGGGAATTTCCGCTGTCGTCCAGTTGCGATACTTGCTCAACCTGGATATTTTCCAATACGATAATTTTTTTACTCGGTGCTGTAATTATATAAATAGATTAATACAAAATTCTCACGTATCTAATAATTTCGTCGACACACAATAAAATATTTTGATGCTACATCCACCAAATAAAATAATGCTCAATCAAACTTACCGTAATTTTCCATACTAATTTATTATTATGTAGTTTAATATAAAATTATTTGTATTTTATAACAAGTATTTAGATTTTTTTTGTATATTTGAACACATAAAAAAACTTTAAAAATACTAATATTCACTAATGTATATTTGAACACCTAAAAAAACGTTAAAAACACTAATATTCACTAATGTAAACAAAACTCGAATTTTAGGTATCGAAATAAAAAATAAACTGACATTTGACTATAAAAATGGCGAACGATTTATTTTGTGTGAGTGTGAAAAAAATTTCTTATCTTTACATACATTTTTTGTAGATGTGTTGACAATGCTGCCATAAAAAGTGCTAAAGTTTACATTTTTTTATAGCACGTTATGGCAGCACACTACCACAATGATAATTATTTTCTCAGTAAAATTTTACTGACAAAAATTTTTGTTTCGTACACAACCAGTAAATCTATATTTTTTTCTCGCTTTTATTTTTGCAGTCAGTAAAATTTTCCCATGGAATAGACACTTTAGATATGGAAAAATTATTCCCAATTTATAAATATTTACATCAAACTTTTTTCCATAGTAGGCCGGAAAAAAACATTTTAAATAGAAATTACATATAAAATCTTTCCCCAATTCCCTATTTCCAGGAAATTACCAGAATAGTGCCACAGGGTCAAATTTTTATTGCTACAAGGGGTTTTATTGATGTTGGATCAAATGGTATAATAAACGATAGCACAATCAACAAAGACAGTCCTTTTTATGAGGCATTGATGAATGGAAGTTTGGATATTCCTCTACCGGCAAAATTACCAGGCCAAGAAATTGAAACGTCTTATTTTTTTATTGGAGATGATGCATTTCCTTTATCCCGACATATGTTGAAACCGTTTAATAGGACTATAGAAATAAGATTCCCTGAAAAGGTGTTTAATTATAGAATCTCCAGAGGATGATTGTCGAGTGTGCGTTTGGCAGAATAATGGCACGGTTTCGGATATTCCAACGACCGATTTTATCAACAAAAGATTTTCCACATCGTCCAAATGAAGAAGGTGAGATTTATACATAGGAAATTAATTTTGATTCTGTCGGGGGAAACAGTATATAGAATAAAACAAAACAGCACGATCACGAGAGGAAATATTGTTAAATATGTTGTTTCCGATGGTATAATCGAAAGCCAGTGAAACAAAATAAATTAATGTACAATAATCACTATAAAATAAAATATACTAAAATAAAAACCCATTTTTAGTTTTTATTATTATTAAACATAATAGCTATTCCAGAGATATAATCTTTGTATTACTAAAAAGAGTATTTTAAATAAAAATTAATAATGAATAATAATAATTTAACTGATTTCAAATTAAAACTTAAAAATAATTTCAAAACACAGCCTTTTCATTGATATTCATTGGAACTTTTCATTGGATGTTCTGAACGGGATGCTAGTTTTGGTTTAAAAGGCGCCTGCTCGTTCATTAAGGATGGTGATGACGACAACGATGATGATGAACGGGATGATTGCGGTAATGTGCTTTTGAAACACTGAGGCGCAGGTATAGTTATGAACTTGCTTGCTCGTACTGGTGTTTTTGACTGTGATATAGATGAATGATGTGCGGATATATCAATTTTACAGTTTTTAACGGGACTTGCTGAACCGTTCTTGGGTGGTTGTAAAATTGTTTTGTAGATAATGACGAAGAAGGTGAATTAGAAGAAACCGAAGATACTAAGGGTGTTGCTTCTGGAAAATCGACCGAGCGTTCATATGATAACGTTGGTGAAAAGGAGTATGGTGGGCTTTTTGCGTAAGTTTCAGGAATCTATAAACAAAAACATTTAAAAATATTGAATGCTAAATATTAACCCTAAACCTCTTAACATATTTTATAACAAATCTTCTTAACAAGAGCTTCTCAGTCTCTATATTGTAAGTGCCGGTAAATATTAGGTTTTTAAAGCAATTCATTTATTAAAAATAAGAAAATTAAAAAAAAACACTTTTTTCAAGTACATTTAGGATAGTTCATTTATCGCTGCATTGCAGACATTGACGAGCTGATGTTGAATGCTGATTGCATATACACTCTTTTGGTAGGTTTCACAAGATTGTTTTTGCATTCTTGATTTGGCATATGAACACAAAAGTGGCATCTCTGACACTTGGCAGTATCATTTGACGAACTTGAACCTGCAAGTTCGTCGCCGATGTCTTGCACTTGTCTCAATACTTTCAATATTGCTTGGCGACTCCCGGTTTGAAGTTTTGGATTATTGCTTGAAACAGACGTGCGGAATTTCCGCATGCGGATACGCAAGCGGAAACGCAAGCTAACTACTTGCGCGTATTTTTAAGACATTGCGTTTTTATTTTTCAGTTTTTAATAAACAAATCCAATTTGTTTTGGAATTTCTGTCAAAATATTGAAAAGCCGTCGTGATGTTAATATTAATTCATGTTATTTTTTTTTGTTATGTAGTCAACACTGCTGTGGTGCGTTCATTTTAGAAATAGAGACAACTTGCGGAAAAACGCAGCCTATGCGGAATAAATGTCTATCATTTCATTTAAAGTAGTGTATTCTAATTTAAACGCACGCAATAAATTCCTCACCAAGAGCTCTTAGACACAAATTTCTTTTATTTGAGTTTTTTTGAATTCCAAGTAGGAAATTTTTTGCACCATATAACGAATGCTGCGATAATTGATACATCTAGAAGAATAAAAAAAAATGGAAAGGCCATCCGTTCGTCGTTCTCTTTATCATGTATTCATGAAACATCTGATCAAGGGTATCGACACCTCACTTCAAATCACTATAATTGCTGTGTTTTAATATTGGAGCACTATCCGGAGCCAAATGGCAATTTTCTATTGAAACTGCAGCTATTATTCACTGGTGTCGCTGTACTATAAAAATTAAAACTAAATTCATCAATAAAACAAACATTTATCACCTGAAATATATTAATTGACATTTATTTTGACATGACGTTATAAACAAGAATTCATTTTGCTGCGTTTTAAATTTTTATTGTAAGATTTAGTTTCTAATGGTTTCAGGGGTTTACAAAATAAAAGCCTTTTCAAATTTCCCATTGAAATGGATAGCGCTCCCGATAGCGGCTCCCGATAAATAAGTAGAGCAAGATATTTTTTTATCGATTTTTACCTAAAAAGTTGAATGAAAAGTCTTAGTTTAGAGTTAAATAAATTAATTATATGCAATAATAGCGCGCTAAATATAAATTTTGACATAGAAAATTGGCTGCTCCGGATACAGCTATCGGGCGCTAATAAAAAAACACAGCAAATATTTATTTATGACTGATATTTGCTGTGTTTTAATATTGGAGCACTATCCGGAGCCAAATGGCAATTTTCTATTGAAACTGCAGCTATTATTCACTGATGTCGCTGTATTATAAAAATTAAAACTAAATTCATCAATAAAACAAACATTTATCACCTGAAATATATTAATTGACATTTATTTTGACATGACGCTATAAACAAGAATTCATTTTGCTGCGTTCTAAATTTTTATTGTAAGATTTAGTTTCTAATGGTTTCAGGGGTTTACAAAATTAAAAGCCTTTTCAAATTTCCCATTGAAATGAATAGCGCTCCCGATAGCGGCTCCCGATAAATAAGTGAGCCGAGATATTTTTTTATCGATTTTTAATTAAAAAGTTGAATGAAAAATCTTAGTTTTGATTTAAATAAATTAATTAAATGCAATAATAGCGCGCTAAATATAAGTTTTCACATAGAAAATTGGCTGCTCCGGATACAGCTATCGGGCGCTAATAAAAAAACACAGCAATTGGTTTCATCGCTTTCAACTATAATTTCGGTATTATGGTGCATAGATGATAAAAATAAAATATCCTTCCCAGGTTTAGGAACATGTGATGCTATTGTAAAAATTTTGATTTTAAACCAAATAGAGCTGAGCCCTTTTCTCTCGTTTTATTTGGTAAAGATCCTAGACGGATCCAACCAACATCAATTCATTCGATAATAAGCTTTCTGCCAATTCAATACTGGTAAAGCAGTTATCCATTGTTATATTCCGATTTCTTCGAAAAAAATGGCGTGCACAAACGATCAACAAATATTTTGCGCTAAACCAACCGCTCTGGTATTGCCTTCCTTGCTTGTATATGGTATGCCCATTAGTAGATATGCAGTTTTGGAATCATAAATCCATCAAATTTTCATGCCATATTTATCTGGTTTACGTGAGCCTCTATTGAATAAATGAGCAATCAATTGTCAAATTTTCTGATGGTATGTAATATTTGCGCAAATTTTTATTTACGACTTCCCATACATCACGAATGGAGCTGAGCCTATCCGCCTTCTATTATTCACTTGTTGATTTGTTATCGAAGCGTAAGAAGCTCAATATATTCTCAAAACGAGAAAGACCCATGGTGGCTTTAAAAATTGGCGATCCGTACAACGGACCCAAGAAACTTCTGTAATTTATGTTATTCCATTTTAAATGTCCAGCAGTAATCAACAGACACATAAACGCATACAACTCGTTCTCATCCAAGCTCTACTATTTTTTATTTACATCTTGTTGCAATCATGAAAATTGCACCTATCGGCTTTAATACTTGTTAGTTTTATGTTAGAAATTTTTAATCAAAGGATATTTTCGGAAAAATTCTAAATTAAATTAGCATAGAGTTTTCAATTTTTTTGGGAAGGAGAAAATTTTGTTTTGGAGTGGTAAAAGAAAATTTGGTTGGACTGGGTTGAAAAATAGAAATAGTCAAAGATTTAATTAATAGTGATTCGATAGATAGAATTAATAGTGATTTGATTTTATGATAAACGTTCGAAACAATAAAAAAATAAAAATATACTAAATATAAATCTGTATTCAAACTATGTATTAATTAAGAAAATATTTTGAAAAAAAAAAAAAAAAAAATAAAACTTAAAAGATTATTTTAAAGAGTATTAAAATAATATTAAACGATTGTAAATATCCTATTAAGATTGTGTATATAGTATAACCAATACAAGTGTTAAAATATTAACGAATAATAAATTAAAAGAAAAAAAGAGGAAATATATATTGTGTACAATAAATTTCGTAAAAAATTATATAAAATATAATTATAATAATGTAAATAAAACGTTATATAAAATATAAACCTGCAAATATATATGTAATAAAAATTTGTGAAGCAATTTGGAAATTTTTTTGAGAGACGGAGTTTGGTTATTGGTGTAAGCAGCTTGAGTTTTTTTTTTAAATGAGAAATTTGTAAGCAGATACATCGGTGTGCAGATATGAGGAGCTTCTGAAATTCTACGTGATCAGTATTTGGATTATAAATATTCCGGAAAGGAAAACATTGTAAATATTATATTTTTTTTTATCTTTAAATTTTAATTTAACTTACTTTTAATTTTTTGATTAATTTGTAAATATTTTCTAATTTTTTTTTATTATTATGTTATATAAATATTAAGTAATTTATTATAGTTGAGTGAAAATTAAGGTAATAGTATTCTCATGTATTATTGTTGCCTGCAACTAATGTTAACCCACCCATTATTAAACACCTCACCGAACAGAGCTGCCGGTGTCGCAAATTAGAAAGGCAACAACCTAACATTTTATTTGCTTCTGCGTTGGTGTACTTTATAATAATTTTGCAAACTGAATCAGTTATAAACAATTTAAAACAACCCACTGGGTTTTCAATGTTGGTTGGAAGGACCACCTTGCCTAGATTTCCACGTATGATGTTATGACCAACTGTGTACTATCGTGAACAAAATTAATCTTATTCCGTATTGAACAATCTATCTATGAAATTTGGAGCAGGAACTGATATTTCATCTTCAGTATCAGAGTAGCCTATTTTATCCTCAACTTCAGAAGTTTCGAAAATAATTTATATTATGTAAATAGCATAGAGACTTATAGGCTCTGTTTAAGAATTTATGTAAAAAAAAAAACAAAACCGCGAAAAAGTAACGAGAATATTTTCCTAAACTATTCTTATACACTTTTCCTTGAAAATTTTTCGGTAAATTAAGATTAGATAGAACTTTCATGCGCAAAGAAAAGTGTGTTAGAAATGTATACGACAATTAAAAAAAATAGAGACTCTCAGTCTCTAGTTAAGAGGTTTAGGGTTAAAATGAACTTACATTTAAATTACGTTGGCCTTTCCTATAAACAATACATTTATCCAAAAAGGACATTTCATTGTAATAAAATAAGGATGGTTTTCCAATATCATCCAGACCAGCTCCAGATTTTTTTGATGCTTCGATTTTTTTTTCTCTGATGTGTAGCACGAACGAAGACTTTTTTTTATATAAGGTCTTCGTCCGATTCCATTTCAGCCGCTATTTGCCTATTTGCGTTGTTTTTTTATATCAATTCTTCCGAATAATTTAGAATTAATATTCCATATTTATTCTTTATTTTTATATAAATTAATTAATTTTAAAGTATCTTGTTTTTGGTTCATTTTAAATATGGAATGTACACGAATCACACAAAACGAAATTATTTTAAAATTTATTTTCAATTCTATCACACTAAAAGGCACAAACAAACCATAAAGCGTATTTGCCACAAATAGCCATTTTGAAAATTACAAAAATGTCAAAAACGTACTAACATTTTGATTAACATAAAGTTCTAACATTAAAGTATAACTTGATGTCAACACATCTGGCAAGTCGTTAACATTTAGTGTCTCCACCTGCAACTGGCCTAAAATTAATGGTATAACTCGATGTTAATGGCAGGTGGATAGCGTGTGTTAAGTTCTAATCCATCAAATAACAAGTTTGCTATTTTTCTTTTCCGTCAGGCTATCCTTAGCAACAACTTCGACCGGTATCCTTTAAATAACGTTTCGAAATTGGGCTCTGGGTATACAAAATTCACTGTATCAAATTCTAGTGAAGCTTCCAACGCATTGGGTCATAGTCATTGCGGGCATTGAAAAATTAGCCGCCAAATCTTCATATAGAGGAAAAGAATACTAAGATATATAGGTTGAAGATCCATGGATGACTTGGACGATAAAAGTGTGTGTAATGAGATCGATTCTATTTTAAAAAACGCAGGAATGAACTTCGGAAAGTGGAGATCTAATTTAGCAAAATTTCTAAAAGTTATTATCAATGCCGAAGCCAATATATGCAAATACGTGAACAAAGGGGTTTGGCATTACTGCTCCGAATGCAAATGACGAAGTGTCAAGATTCAAATGGGGCCGTTATGTCAGTTACAATGGGGCGATTAACGTATTTTGCAATTTATATTACACGAAAGTCATCCCACTATTCAACATTTGTGTGTGCACTTGGAGAATGGACAGCGTGTCTATTTCACGGAAGTTAATGCAACACAACTAGTAGAACGATCACCAGCTACAACGAAGAAGTTTCAACGACGAAAGAAAGGTCAAGCTGTTGCAGGATACGCCGATGCGTAATCGACTGATGAGCTTGGCCGTGTGTACCACGTGTTCATCCACGATGACAAGACGAATGCTTCTATCTTTCGTTTGCTTTTGTTCCATGTTCCTGGTCCTACTTCATTCGAATCGCTTCGTACTATTAGATGGTGTATTGTGCGCGACTTATAAAGAAGCTTCACAACGTCTGAATTTGATGGAAAACGACTCACACTGGGACTGAACACTCGCAGATGTCACTGTTTCTACGCCGGCAAATCAAATTCTCTCATTCAATTCTCTCATTGTTCGCGATCATCATAGTGATATATCCATCGAACGCATTGGACTTGTGAAACATTTACAAGGACGAGATAGCTGACGACATTTTGCATCGAGTTTGCAGTGCAACATCAAATTATGAGCTTGAGAAGAACGATGAGATACGCAACTAAGCTTTGATCATGATCAAAGACATGTGCGTGGTTATGTGCGGCAGTTATTTGTCGAAATTGGGCATGGCAGCACCAAATCGATCGATGCACGATGCATTTAACCGTGAATTGCTACGAGAGTAAGTGTACGATCATGATTCAATGAGACAAATAGTATAAACGAATGTCCCGCTTTTGAATGCACAACAAAAGAACGTGTAAGACGCATTGATGAAAGCAGCTGATGAAGGAAACAGCGAAATATCCTCGATGCTGCCGATGGAACCGGTAAAACCTTTTTGATTTCATTGCTTTTTATCATCGGGAATTGCAACCACATTTCTAGACGGCAGCCAGACGGCACATTCTGCGTTGAAGTTGCCAATGAATATCCACACGAATGACCAGTGTGCTCAATTGCGGGGTTGGCCAAGGTATTGCAAGATTGCAAAATCATAATCTGGGACGAATCCACGAACGAGCAAATTTGACAACGAAGAACAAGGATGTAGACAGTCTGAACTACTTGATTCAAAACCAAATCGCTGGGGAAATGCATTGTTACAAATCCGTTGTCTGTGGGACCAATCAAGACGAGATAACCATCTATCCGACCGAGTTTTTGAATTTGCTTGATTTGGCGTGAATCCTGTACCACCTAACTTGATGCTCAAGGTCGGATTTGTGATAATTATGCTGCGTTATCTTAACAGAGATTGGTGTAACGGAACGCGATTGGCTGTGAAGAAACTGATGATGAACGTGGTTTAGGCGACGATCAGCAAGAGCACATTCAAAGAAGAGGATGATCTAATTCCGAGAATTCCTCTGATTCCAACTGATATTATGTTCGACTTGAAGCGCATATTCAGTTCCCCGTTTGTTTCGCGTTCGCTATGACGATTAACAAATCACAAGGTCAATCGTTGGAAGTGTGCGGAATAAATCTGAGATTTCTGTGTTTTCTTATGATCAGTTGTACGTCGCTTGTTCGAGAGTTGCATGCATTGTATTGATTTGCGTCTTTGTTCCATTTAATTCCACTCGAATAAAATACATTGAATTATTTTGAGTTCCAACTGACTCCAATTCATTTCCACACTGAGATAAAAAATAACGCAATTTTCAATATGTAGATGCCTTTAGTTTGAATCAACAGTTCATTCACATTTCAATACGTGATAAGGGATGATTGATCGAAAAAATGACCGAACGAACGCAACCATAAATCTGCCTTTATTGTTGAATTCGATGAAAAGACGAATGGATTGCCACTCAACTCAGCTAGTTTTATATAAATTTATAAACGTTTCCAAAAATCATAAACTATTAAGCCTCGAATCGAGGCTATAGAAATTTAGAATTGGCATGCAAACAGCTGAATTATTTATGGAAAAATTTCAAGATGATCCGAAAAATTTCCGAAATATGGCTCTGGGCTAAACAATTGATTTATTTCTTGAAAATGCTTAGAAGTTCTCAACCCAGTGCCACATATCGGCAAGTTGCAACATACCGATTATCTTGAAATTTTTCCATATTAAGCTGAGTGCATGCCAATTTTAAATCTGTATAGCCTTGATCCGAGAGCTTAATATTTTATACTTTTTGTGGGCTTGTTTATGCTTTTATGCGCTAACTTCTCATAATGTAATATATTTAAATATCGGGACTAAGATTAATTTCATAGTAAAATGATTTTAATATTTTCTGCGCTGGAAGCTGGAGTGGAAAGTGTTGGAAAATATTTAACAACAGTTTCATATCTAAAAATGTGTCATCCACGTCCCGTGGGTAAGAAACTCAATTTCCTGGTTTGAACGTAGAAATTCCTTTTTTGTAGATTGGCTATTTGATTAACAGCTTCTTTATTTAGTGTCCCACATTTGTCTTGTTAACGAGAAAAGTATCAACTAAGCAAATTAGGATATAGTTCCGATGCTAAAATCAATGAGGACAGCTCCATTGTGTTTTTTGAAGTATTATTGGAATTGTTCAATATTGTTGAATTTGTTGAGCTGTGTCCATTATTACTCCGGAGTTTTGTTTTATTTGGTGAATAAATTGTGTTCAGATTTTGTTTCCTTGCTGAATGTTGTTGTTCGCTATAGTTCAGTTGTCGATAAATCAGTTCTTCGTAGTTGTCCAATTGATTATTGTTTTACGGTATTGTATTCGTGGATGTTCACCGATGGTGATCATGTTAAACACCACAGCCCTGACCTAAAGGTAGACGATATTATTGTGTCATATTTTTGATATTGGTTTTTATGAATTAGTTTCTCGGATGATGTTGTAATGGTAACGTAATTGTCTTGTGTTACCGTCTCTTTTTTTAATGTTGGTTTATTCTTTGACGCTACTGAAGTTAGACGAAAATTTGAGCCAACAAATTGAATTATCAATAAAAGTTGATTACACATAATTCGCATGTTTGAGGTAATATGGATTGAGTGAAGTTAGACCAAATCGTAAATTGCTGTTTACCGTACTAGGCCGTATTTGTTGTCTCACTACAGCAAAAATCTGTGCTAAAAATCGGGCATAATTAATTTACATCAATGTCAAATAAATTATAAGCTGAACGCATGTTAAATAGTAATTTGGACTGAGTGAAGTTAAACCAATTCGTAAATGGCTGGATCCCATGTTTATAATATTTGGTGTAAGGGGGAAATGAATAGAAGTTGTGGTACTAACAGTAACCGCCAATATCAAAGCAGAGCAAAAACAAAAAAATAATTGTTTTACTTATTTTATCGCTCACATGTAGAATAGATTGGAATTTTGATGGAAGAAATTTTAATAATAGTGTGAACTTGTCCACACATGAGATGAACATCTCATCCTTGATTTCCATTGTATACATGGAGTATTTCCGTTGGGTACTTTAGGTTGGGCGTCTTTTGGATTTCCACCTGACTAAGATTGCCTATAGTATCCACGATTTGTTTTTCGTTCTCTACACGATCCCGGTGTGCTCGTTTTTGTTCTTCTGTTATAATTGCAAATTGATTCTCTTCATTGCATATGTCGATAACCACTCCCTGTGTTAATTGTATTTTGTAACCCGACAGTTGTCCTTCGTGGAGGATTTGAATATATTCTTCAGGAATGTTTACCCCATTGATATTATTCGGATTTCATTATTCTCTTAAAATTACCTTTTTTTCTTTTATGAATTTCAGTTGAACTCTAAATACGTTGATTCGCAGTATCAGCTCTTTTATCTGTTTCATCTGTTTAGACGGCGTGTTTGCGCCCAATTCTAGCCTTGATAGGACTTCTTCGATTTTATTGATGCAGCCTGGCTTGCAAATAATTTCGTAGTTATATTCCTCGTCGTTTCTTTATGGTTCACTGGTCCGAATAACATTTTGAATTGGGTTACCTCTTTCAGGAGTTTTTTCTTTGTTTCTGATGAATGATGGCTGTCTACAATGATGACCTGAAATGATCGGTTTTCCATAGAATGGAATTTCTATGTTTGCGGTTATTATGAGTATGTTGTTTTTTCTAGAATTAACGTTAATACTTTTGAAAAATTGTAAAATATTTTTTTTGATGATTCTAAATTGAACATCAGTTGGAATGGCGTTCTCGGCTGATTCTGGTTTTACAAAGTTTTTGTCGACTTCTGTGTCGATCAGGAATTTAAGAATATTACCATTTTTATACTATAGGGGTATATGGTACGAAAGGGAGGCCTCCGTCATATCTCCATATTATCTTCTGCATATTGTTTGGTTATTTCATTTATTTCGCCTTCTGCATGATCGATAACTAACTAATTTTTTTTTTCTTCTAGTTGCGTTTCCATGTGGTTGGGGTCGGAGTTTGGTTTTCAAACGAAGCAGACGTATTTTGTTGTCGCTCCTCCATTTAATACAATTTTTTTTTTGTTTGTGTTTTGTGTGTAAATATTAAATTAATAAATAATAATAATAAATGTGATTTACATTATTTAAAATAAATGATTAAGTGATGTGATTACAATGAAAAACTAAAAAATAAAAATCGTGACGTGTCCAGTGAAGAAATGTGTTTATATACATAAAACGGAGTGGAAATATTTATAACGGGATATATTTCTATGCGTAGTCAATGCCTCCTAAACTACAGGCTTCTCACTACTCTCATTTTTTGCACATGACGTCAATTTATGTCTAAACTGAGACTGCGCATTAATAATATTAAGATATTTACACTAACAAAACAACTAGAGAAAGCAACAACAATGTAGACATAGCGTGTCGTCATAATTTGGTGTATGCGGCCTGTAGTTTAGGAGGCATTGGCGTAGTGCACTATGTCGTTGTAATGTTTCGATACACTCTCTATGTAAATATATAGATGCATAATTACTATCAGAGAAGTTTCCTTTTTATATTTTTTCTTTTTTATTTACTTTTCATGTCATATTTGTGTGTAATATATTTGTGTGCACTGTGTAGACATTTATGAATGATTGTGTGTATCTGTGCGTGTGCATGCATATGTATATATAATACTAGGATTACTATGATATAATTTATAATTGTATTATGGTATAATCTAGGCTATCCCTTTTCCTGCCCGGTTGTGTGGGTGCGGCGGGGGTGCCGTGTCGGGAATTTATTTTTTTATGTTTTTTGGCCGACTTAAGCCTCAACCAATCGCTGCTTGGAGCTTAAGTTGCACGCCGGTTGCCCCACTTAGAGGAGCGGTACGACCACCAAAATTTTAGCGGTCAGTTGTTTATTTGTGACGATGCTGTGGTTTTTTGCATTTTAACAAATGTTGAGCTTCACACTATCTTGGTGCAGATAGAATCGATGTTGAATAATCAACTAATGTGTATGAATGGTGGAGATTTTGAGAACTGCTTACTTCGGCACTTATTTGATACTGTCTCAATAGGTGTTAAAAAGTTGTCGTATAATCGCTTGAGTCACTGGCAATCGGCTCAGAAAATATTATGGAAACGATGGTACCAACAATATTCACAGCTTACAACTTAGGATCAAGTGGAAGCAAGAGTGAAATAATCAGGAAGGACAATCAACTGATAAATAATTGGAGACTGGGCTAGGTGCAGAAATTATCGTTAAGTTGCCCATTATCCACACAATAATATGTACTTTTGTCTCAAATTCACGCTCGAAGTTCAGTGGCTGTTGTTACACCATGATTAACATTTGTGGGCATAATCGACTACTAAAATTTCTGCTGATTCGATACCTCCATCGGCTTGGTTTTACGTCAGTATTTTAACAAAAAATTGTATAATACACATTAGTTATATTACTCAATACAGCTATCTTTGTCGTATTTGTTTACGCCCCGTCTAATTGAAAACTAGTTTATTTTGATCAAATTTGGGGGATCGTGAGTTTAGGATAGCTAAATTTTCCTTAAACAACTATAAATCGAACGTAAAGTTTTCTGAATTGTTCCTAGGAATGCTATGTGACGTATATTCTGAGATGTATTAGGCCCAATCTAATAGAAACAGTTGTTTATTTTGATCAAGTTGAGAGTTTTGAGTTTTAAGGACTGTTAAATTTGTCTTGCTCTATTTTGGTATAATTCGAATTTGGCGGTCCTAAACACCCTGAATTTCCAATATGGCCAATATTAACGCCAATAAAAATTCGTGTTAAAAATTCATTATATCGAGACATTCTTGGAAAATACGTTATATCGGGGCATTCTAAAAACACATCTACACATTGTTTGTTATTGTTGCTATTTAGGAGAGATTTGGGACCAATTTCACCAACGTCATAATTAACTAGTTCTAGAAATCTCTAATTGGAATTAATTTCTATTTCCGTTTGCAAGTACTCTTAATAATCCGACAGCATTCACAGATCTGAAAAGGCATTTCTAGAATTATTTGATTTATTCAACCAAACCTACACATAACACAACTCCATACATAAGAGTTCACATCCGATAGCATTCAAAGATTTAAATAGGCATCTCTAGAATTATTTTAGTATGACGTTCCCCTTACTATCTAAGTGTACGAATATTGCAAGTAAAGCGGTTTTCTAAATTGTGTAAATCTACTTTTGATAATTGTGCATTTGTGCAGTAGCTACACTTGCTACACTTTTGATAAATGATTAAAACTTCACACCTGTGTCAGGTGTCTGTAACCAGATCGATTTCCAGGCAACTAGAGGATGTATAGACTGGACCGGCGGCAATCTTTTCACATGGTTCTCAATCACAGTGCATTGCCTTCTATCTTCAATCGCGCAGTATATCCCATTACATTTAATACGAGAATTTTTTTTCACTAACATTAAATATTCACAAAAAAATCTTGAATAAACTTTAGTACTAAAAGCACACAAAATATTTCGGACTTTCAGAGAAAAATTCAATTAGTAATTCCAAATATTGATCATTATAATGTATATACGGTACAGAACCTATAAAATACTTTGCCTTTTCAAAAATATATACAACTTTTCAAAAATAAGCTCTTTACATATTTTCTTGCCGTTAATATTAATTCTTTTATCAAATACAAAAATAAAAGTTTAAACAATTTTGTTATATATTTTACCTTACATACAAAAAAAGGTAAACACATACGTATACAATACGGTTGAAACTGGAAGCTCATTTTTTAAATTTAAAAACAAAATGTTTGTTTAAGTTTATTTTATTTGTTTGTGAAAAGCTCTCATTTCCGTATACACTTGAATACAGTATTTTTATGTTCATGAATATATTGTGGCTTTTAATCATACTCGCCTTGTTTGGGTTTTATGCACGTTTATATTAATCTATACATATGTGAATACAGAACACGGGAAGTTTCTCATATAAAAGCTCAATGTATCAGATGAAAATTTATATGCCAAAAGTCAAACAAGAAAACGAAAAACAGTTCTATTCATGCACACGTTTTTTGGAAAACGTCTTATATACAAACTAAATAAAATGAATTTTTCAATTCAATTTTTCAATTTTCTATTTTTAGTAGCCCCAGCTATATGTGACATTTGAACTAATCGGGTCATCGTATAGTTGCAGATGAAAATTTAAATTTTTTGTGTTGGCTTATCGATAAAATGTTAGAATTTACATACATTATTATACATACAATGTGATTTAAATATGTTTTCGATAATAAATGACAAGTGGCCCTCCAGTGATTCGAACGGTTAGTCTTAGAAAACGTGCGCTCTGCTCTATATAAATGCACGCACCTTTAATACGTATACAGTATGTCAAGAAAGTCAGAGACTGTAAACATTTTTTTGTCGCTAAGTTGGCGCAACTGTCCTCTATGTGAAGTGTAAGCGCGATCTGTCATTTAGTTTGCTTACAGTGCTTTATTTTGTCAGTTCATCTCAAGTTTGTTTCCCAATTTTTATAATGAAAAAAATATCGAACCTATTAATTTGTCACAAATTTTGTATTACAAATAGAATTTCGTGTGCCGAATTATTGAAAATATTACAGAAGGCTTACGGTGAATCGACTTTAACAAAAACAAGTGCATAGGAGTGGTACAGTGCAATCAAAAGCGGTCGAGGTGGTGAAAAATTGTCCTCGCTCTGGTCGGCCTCAACTGAAGTTAATATCAATAAAGTGAAAGAAATGGTGACGAAAAATCTACATTTAGGGTTGAGAGAGATAGCCGGTGAACTTTCCGGGTCTTATGAATCAATCCGTACCATTGTTAACGATTATTTGGGCTTGAAACGCGTTGTCACTCGACTAGTTCCAAAAGACCAAAATTTTCTTCAAAAACTCAATCATGTAAAGCTAGAGCGACTCAACCCCAACCCCACATTCATAAAACGTATTATAACTGGTGATAAGACATGGGTTTACGAGTTTGACATGCAAACCAATCAACAAACTTCGGAATGGCGCCTTCCAACTAAGCCTAAACCGAAAAAAGATCAAAATTGATCAAAATTCAAGGTAAGTTTGACTGTTTTCTTTGATTATTACGGTGTTGTGTACTCGGAATTCCTGCCAGAAGGTCAGACGGTAAATAAAGAAAATTATCTGGCAGGACGATATGCGGCGTTTGAGACAGTAAATTCACCGAAAAAGGCCAGGTTTGTAGATAGAAAACTCGTGGATGCTGCACTATGACAACACACCATCTCACAATTGTGAACGAATTTCTGGCCAAAAACTCAGCAAATATCATCGAAAAACCAGAGCGTATTCACCTCATACGGATCTGGCGTACTTAATTCTCTTTTTTCTCATTTTGTTTTTATTTGTTCGATATTTTTAATTCATTATAAAAATCGGCCGATATAAGCCGATATAACAAAATGAGCATTGAGACCAAACGCTTAGTTACTGATCCGTGGCTTATTCACATTTTTTTAGGGAAAATTGAAAATAAATCGAAACAGTTATGGGTAAATGATTCGGTTGGTAGAGACTATCCAACATTTAATAGTTTTATTGAGATTTTTGAATAAGAGGTGTGACGCGTTAGAAATTTTCGATGCATCAAGTAAGAAGACTGCACCGAAACCTAATACCAGAACCTTTCTAAGTGCTAATTCTAACATTATATATGACTGTGTAGTCTGTAGACAAGATCACTTATGCCATAATTGCCTCAAGAAAGGTCATGCTAGTGCCAAATGTTTCAGCAAAAATTCATGCCTCATCTGTAAAAAGCGCCATCATACATTACTCCATCAAGATTCAAACAAAAATCTCCAAGGGCAAGGATCTAGTCACTCATCCACTACTCATCACATCCTAGCTAATCAGCAACCCGATGAGCCAGCAAAACAACCAACTTCGAAGCCAGAAGTCACTATTGCATCAAACCAAACCACTGACAACCAAACTCAAACACAAGTACATCACACACACTATTCACCAGAAACCACGGTCCTACCAACACCAATTATTTATATTAAATCACGTACCCGGTATACTTCAGCCATTTAGAGCGCTATTGGATTCAGGCTAACAAACATCTTTTGTAACAGAATCCTGCGCACAAAGCCTAGGCCTTAAAAGAAACCAAGCATCCATATCTGTATACGGTCTAGCAACTGCATCGGCTGGACAAACCAAAGGAACAATCAATATGACGTTCTGCTCGGAGCTGACATATTCTACCAAATATTAAATCCCGAAAGACGAACAGTAAAGGGATTCCCAATTTTGCAATCATCAAAAATTGGCTGGTTAGTTGCGTGTAACTTTCCGGACCAATTACCAAATGCCATCAATATGCATACTACGTTGGAGTCACTAAATAATTCAGCATACGATGACTTACACTATGAGTTGAAGAAATTTTGGGAAATTGAAGAAACGATACCCATAACCAATCCCCATTTATGTATCAATAAATGTGAAACATTTTATGAACAGATAACCAGGAAAGATGCCAGCTGTCAATTTATTGTCAAGCTACCTTATAAAAAACCGAGACATTTGCATTGCATGAAGCAAGGAAGTCATTCATCAATGAATATATCGAGTTCGGACACATGACGTATGCACCAGCTATTATGATTCTCACATCAAACGATGACAAAAACTACTTACCTCACCAAGTTGTCTTCAAGCTAACTAGTAGTATTACTAGCCCGCGCAATAAGTGGCGTCATGTTCATTCAAAACCTAAACCCGCAGCCGTGATATCGAGAGAAAGTAAACCGTCAAAGTTAACAAAATCGTAGCTATGGTGGCATAGGCCACGATGGTTAAGTGAACCAGAGAACAACTGGCCAAAATCGAAGTATATCACAACCTCGGACAACGCAAACCTAAGAGAAAAGTAAAAATGTCTCCACGTTTTGACCGAGACCGCAGATGATAATGAGATAATACAACAGCTGCTGAACAAATACTCGTCGTGGTTTAAAATTCGGAAAATAATGGTCTACATTTTCAGATTTTTAAAAAACAATTTGTACCTTTGGGAAATTCGTTAAATATCGCCAAAAAACGATTTTTTAATTTAGAGCAGAAATTAAATCGCGATCCTAAGCTCAAATTAGAATATATTAAAATTATACGAGAATATATAACATTGGGGCATTTAAACGAGATTCCAAACATTGCGCCAATCAACATAGATGCCCGGAGCTACTATTTACCACATCATGCAGTAATGAAGGATGAAAGTACAACCACAAAGGTGCGAGTAGTGTTTGATGGTTCCAGCAAGACTACCAATGCTAATTCAATTAATGATATCCTTATGGTCGGGCTGACTATTCAACCAACCCTATGGATGACGTTGTTAAATTTTCGATACAACAAAATTGCCATTACAGCTGATACCGAAAAAATGTATCGACAGGTTTTGGTAGACGACGAAGATCAAGAATATCAGCGAATCCTGTGGTGAGAAAATGTAAGTGATCCTCTAATCCAGTACAAATTACATTTGGCAGTAGTTACATTTGGCATGGCTAGCCCAGCATTTTTAGCGATTAGATCTCTTCAGCAAGCAGCTCTTGATTTCAAACAGCAGTATCCTTTAATAACGGACGAAATCATTAGCAAATTCTATATAGATGATTATCTATCTGGCGCGAATACCGTAAATGAAGCAAAGGGTTTGAAAGATCAATTAACTTATTTGTTACGACTCCGAGGATTTAATTTGCGTAAATGGAGATCGAACGCTACCGAATTGCAAGACCAACCTACACACGAGAAGGGAGAGTCAGTGGTTTCTATTAAAGAAGCGAATTCAACTACCAAAATATTAGGTCTTCAATGGAATTCCTTAGATGATCGATTATCCTTCAAGGTAAGCCTACCTGAAGAAAGAATCTCAACGAAGCGAACGTTAATTTCAAACTCGTCTAAAGTTTTTGACCCGCTTGGATTTTTATCTCCTTCGATTGTAATGGCTAAGATACTTTATCAGAAATTATGGTTGAGAAATTTAGACTGGGACGATGAGTTACCAAGTGATATTGCGCTAGTATGGAATCAGTTGAAGGCAGAGCTTCCACAATTCGAACGACTTCAAATACGTCGACACATAAACCGAAACGATATGCAGCTCCACGGGTTTTGTGATGCGAGCGAACGAGCCCATGCAGCAGTACTTTATAGCAGATTCAGAGATGAAAATGGTGAAATACGGATTGAACTCATCACGGCTAAATCTTAGGTAGCTCCAATCAAGCAAGTATCACTTCCAAGATTAGAATTATGTGGGGCTCATCTTCTAGCTAAATTAATTTGTGAAGTAAGGAAAACACTCCCTGAAAAAGTACCTGTGTATAGTTGGACCGATTCACAGATTGTTTTAGCGTGGTTATCCTACCACCCTACTAAATGGAAAACGTTTGTAGCCAACCGGGTTGCTGCTATACAAGAATTGCTGCCACGAAACCATTGGAATTATATAAAGTCTGAAACCAATCCTGCTAATTACGCTTCAAGAGAGGTTCTTCCATCCAAACTTGTCTTACTTCATCAATGGTGGCATGGGCCACCATGGTTAGTTGATTCAGAGCAATGTTGGCCAATTTCGAAGCCACAAGTTTATTACGATGATACCATATGCGAGATAAAAAGTAAATCTTCGTCAATTTCCTTTTATCATATACAAGGTTCAAATAATGATAGCCCGTATACAGTCGTGTTAAGCAAAATATTTTCCTTCTGCAAAACCATCCGTATATTAAGTTTCATGTACAGATTCATTGAAAACATGAAATTAACGAAGGAAGCGAGGAAATGCACAGCGATAAGCATAGAAGAGATAACAAAGGCTACTGAAGGCCTGATAAAATGGGTACAGATGAACGAGTACTCAGCCGAAATAAAAATATTAGCCAAAAGGCAAACGTTAGCCAATAATAATAAATTTTCATCACTTACACCATTTTTGGATAAAAATGGTGTATTACGTGTTGGTGGCAGACTAAAGAATTCGTTGAATTCTTATGATTTTAAACACCCTATCATTCTACCGAACTCCCATATCCTCAGTAGAATGATTATTTCCTTTTTCCATAAAAAGTATCTCCATCCAGACCCATCCCATACATTCCATCTTATCCGCGAAACATATTGAATCGTGAAAGGCAGAGCACTTGTGAGAAGCGAAGTGAGAAGGTGTATACGATGCATCAAAGCTCGAGGTAAAACAGCGCAGCAGCTTATGGGGGATTTACCATCCATTCGAGTAATACCAGCCAGACCGTTTTCTAAATGCGGTGTAGATTATGCCGGGCCTATGGTTTTACCTAGCAAGAAGGGTCGTGGAGCCAAGATGATCAAAGGGTACATCGCGATTTTTGTGTGCATGGTGACCAAAGCGATACATATAGAAGCAGTCACGGAACTTACCACAGACGCATTTATAGCAGCTTTAAAAAGATTTTCCTCTAGAAGAAATGTTCCAAGCGATATTTACTCAGACAATGGCACGAACTTCATTGGAGCGAATCGGAAGCTGAAAGAGGTATTTCTATTTAATAATTCAAAAAATAATGATTTGACTAATACAGAATTTTGCACTTACCATCAAATAAATTGGCATCATATACCTCATTCTGCTCCTCATTTTGGAGGATTATGGGAATCCGCCGTCAAATCAGTGAAAACGCATCTCAACCGAGTCACTGTCATCTGACATTTGAGGAAATGGCCACCTTGTTATGTCAAATCGAGGCAATATTGAACTCCAGGCCACTATGTCCAATTTCCGAAGAAGACGATTCTTTCGAAGCATTAACACCAGCTCATTTTTTGACGGGATCTTCTATATCATCTGTACCAGCCCACAACTTAAGCGATATCGCCACATCAAGATTATCTAGATGGCAGCAAGTGGAACAATGAGCTCAAAGTTTTTGGAAACGTTTCCATAAGGATTATTTAAACAATCTTCAGCAGAAAAACAAATGGAAGGCACCTGGTGAAAATATTAAGATTGGAGATTTAGTCTTAATCAAAGAGGACAACATACCTTCTTGCAAATGGGCTATGGGCAGAATTATTGAGACACATTCAGATCAAAATGGATTAACTAGAGTGGTTACCATCAAAACTGCATCAAACACACTGAAAAGACCGATAACCAAATTATGTAAGCTTCCAATTGATCAATGTTAGTTGACGAAATAACATTGTTCGTCAACGGCCGGGACTATGTTAAGAATAACAACCTAAAATAAACAACATAAATGAATTAATGAATATTGATAGAATTTGAATTATATAGAATCATAAACTTATCTTAATTTTTCCAAATTTGTGCGAACATCCGCCATCGGTTATAGTTAATAATTGTAAATAATTTATATCGCACTCATACACTCTTATATTTTAACTTATTTTTTATATACATCTTTTTTCAATGTCAAGGTAAATTTAACATCACGAATAACGTCAAATATTTATTTTATATTTTGTAAACACAAAACAGCTGACGACCCGTTTAGTACTTCGAAATAAAATCAAAACAATTATGCCGAGTACAGGATAACAAAATGTAATAGATTCGTATTCAGCATAATAGCATAATGAATTGATTTTATACCATTTTTTGATTTGAGCGGGATTTAATGCGCGGAATAAATAAGAGTGGGAGTTTTCGAAGATAATCGAGTCATGGAGAAGTTAAATTTTAGAGGGGAAATATAAATAACTTGATATTTTCGAAAGCTCAACTCTGTCTATTCTTTTGGCGACTGCTTACGAGGAAACATCAGAGATTTAAAGGCGGATAAAAAATACAAATTAAATATATATATTTTGCGATATTTGGCGGATTTTCCTAAAAATAAAGGTACATTTAAATATATAATTAAATATGTATTTCTGAAGAAAAGCGAATAAAATATTATAAACATTATTGTGAAATAAAAATACTGTTTTCTTTTGGCGATTGTATTTTATGCGAGTTTCCCATAATCAAATTTATAATAATTTTGTGCAAATTAAAACATTTTCCATAAAAGTGATCTCAATATATTGTGTGGAATTTATCAAACACGTTTGGTAGTATATAATCCATAACTTATCGAAGAGCTGCTATTGAAACGGCCACTATCTGAGTTGTTCATCATTTATCACCGCTGATAAAATATTATTCTGGAAAATAACTAAGAAAATCTTTACTCTGCGAAATGTTCTTAAGAATAAAATATTTTTAAATTGCATACAAGTATTATGTCTTTTCGATGGCAGCTATGGTGTTCGAACGATGTTACAAAATCAAGTACATACAGTAAAAGAAAATTGTACAGGTTTTATTACCCGCTAGGAAGGAAATATTGTTCTATAATTTTTTAATCACGTATTTTTACATATCTGTGAATGTGATCCAAAAACATACTTTTTACGCAATTTGCCGTAGGCACTTGGCGAAACACACTTATACTTAATAAACACATTTTTATTAATCACTTGTTTTTTGTTTCGCAGAATATTTTCCAAAAAGTTTAAAAAATCACTCGATCGATTTCGACTTGTTAGGTCATCATCAGGAGTATCTACTGATTTGTATTAGTAAAAATTTTGTTATATAGTAGAAAAAAGCAAAATATAAATAAAAGAAGGAGGGACAAAAAATAAGTAATAAAAATTAATCTACGGATCGCGCAGGTAGGCGATGAGTCATAGGTTGAGTAACAAAATTCAAGGTATATTATTGCGTACGTGAGAATAGAAAAGGGCGGGGTCTGTAATTGGTGAGAACCGGATTTCTCTCTGTTCGTTAAGGATATTTTGGTTAAGAAATATTGATTTTCGAATTTCGTAAGATTCTAAGGTATCTAAACGTCTGCCTTTGGGTTGTATATGTAATATGTCTAAATTGTTCAAGCTAGCTGTATGATTTTCTGAAGTTAAATGGTTATGGAAAGTTGATTGATTGCAACCAGATAAATGTTTCGTAGCTCTAACTTCAAAATTGCGCCCAGTCTGACCAATATAGGAGAAACTACAATCATTGCAATTGATCCTATAGACACCAGATTTGGAAAGGCGATCAACTCTAGGTTTATTGTTAAAAATCATTTTCTTTATTGTGTTATTATTATAAAAAGCAAAACTAATATTGGTATAATTGGACACGATGTTGCTAATCCGTTGGCTCGTTTTTCCTATATAGTCTAAGCTACGCCAATTTTCCCGCGTTGGACTATACGGTGGATAAAAACCCTTTAGAGTTTTACGCTTTAGCTTTTTATTTATTTTTATACAATAAACAAGTGATTAATAAAAATGTGTTTATTAAGTATAAGTGTGTTTCGCCAAGTGACTACGGCAAATAGCGTAAAAAGTATTAAGTTTGCAGATTTGGCCACCCTCGCCATAATTTATCGTCGTTTGTTGGTAAGAATTTGTTATAATAATAATCAAATATGGTTTAATAGTAGTTGTAAAAAATTAAAATTGCTTCCTAACTATACTAACATTAAATGCAATAGTAAATCTTTGGAGGGAAGAAGAGCTATCAATCTAGCGCGTTGTAGCTGGAGGGATAACGAGCAGCGTAAAGGGTATGCTACCAGGAACAACTTATATCTCCATCTTAAAGTTGTTCACACTGAGTTAGCAATTCGTTTGCACTCTGTTGAGTTCGATTGGCTGGACAAAAAAGTTCGTGCAGAGGTAGCTGAAATTTCAAATATTCAATATGTGAAACAAAAGGCTAAACTGGATGTGTTGCGAGATAAGGCTTATCCATTTAACCGTAGAGGTAATAGTGGTTCGTCTGATTTTCAATTTCATCCACGTTTTAAGAACTTGTCCTCAGTCGTTTTCCGTGATACAGAGGTGCAAATGCTTAGCAACGGAGTGAATTTTGCCCCTACAATCGTACCTTCTCGATCATTCGAGAATCTTGCTGTAGATGCCGAAACAGCCTTATGTGGCCAGATAACCCAAATAAAATCAGTGTGTGCGTTACAAATAAAGAAAGGTATTGATAACTCTTCTTCTCCGATAAACTATTCTTCTTCTGCTGCTTCTAATACTAACCTCAAAGTGATTGGTGCGATAAAGAAAAAACTACGTGACCATGACCTTATAGCGTGTAAAGCGGATAAAGGCAATACAATTACCGTGCTCACAAAAGTCAATTACTGCAATAAAATTTCTGATTTTATTACAGAAAGCAAAGCAATAGAGCTTGGCACAGATCCAACTAAGTATTTTAAGACTTCGGTTAGTAAGTGTATCAACCAATGCCAGAAGTTATTTGATGGAACTGGTTGGAAGTACTCTGTCATGAATCCATCTGCCCCGATCCTTTATGGTTTACCAAAAATCCATAAGAAAGGCATTCCGATTAGACCAATAATAGCGTATTGCAATGCTCCTGCCTACAAGTTATGTAAGGGTTTCATAATTTTTTTCAATTGTCATACTAATTTCTTTTCGGCTTACTAAAATTATTTCTGTTTTGATAATACATATTTCATATTCGCTGATGGTCTACCCATGGGCTCTCCTCTGTCACCTTTGTTGGGTGAAATTTTCATGAATTTCTTCGAACAAATGATCATATCAAATAACAATCCTTATTTTCGTCATATAATCTTTTGGTATAGATATGCTGATGACATATTATGTCTATGGAATGGAACTGATAGACTGTTAGACTCTTTCCTTACTTGGTTAAATTCTCAATATCCCACCATTGATTTTACGTTAGAAAAAGAAGAAAATAAATGTATTAATTTTCTGGATATAACAATAACCAGGATTAATTCTACTTTAGACTTCAAAATTTATCGGAAACCCACGTATACAGACGCTGTTATCCCTAGTTCGTCAAACCATCCCCATAATATTAAAATGTCAGCTTTCCACTCACTCATAGACAGACTAATAAACATCCCTTTGACAAATTCAAATTACAACACTGAGCTTAACATAATTCTTCAAATAGCAACGAATAACGGATATGCAACTAGGACTATATTAAAATTATTGAATAAAAAGCTAAAGCGTAAAACTCTAACGGGTATTTATCCACCGGATAGTCCAACGCGGAAAAATTGGCGTCGCTTAGAGTATATAGGAAAAACGAGCCAACGGATTAGCAACATCGTGTCCAATTATACCAATATAAGTTTTGCTTTTTATAATATAACACAATAAAGAAAATGATTTTTAACAATAAACCTAGAGTTGATCGCCTTTCCAAATCTGGTGTCTATAGGATCAATTGCAATGATTGTAGTTTCTCCTATATTGGTCAGACTGGGCGCAATTTTGGAGTTAGAGCTAAAGAACATTTATCTGGTTGCAATCAATCAACTTTCCATAACCATTTAATTTCAGAAAATCACACAGCTAGCCTGAACAATTTAGACATATTACATATACAACCCAAAGGCAGACGTTTAGTTACCTTAGAATCATACGAAATTCGAAAATCAATATTTCTTAACCAAAATATCCTTAACGAACAGAGAGAAATCCGGTTCTCACCAATTACAGATCCCGCCCTTTTCTATTCTCACGTACGCAATAATATACCTTGAATTTTGTTACTCAACCTATGACTCATCGCACACCAGCGCGATCCGTAGATTAATTTTTATTACTTATTTTTTGTCCCTCCTTCTTTTATTTATATTTTGCTTTTTTCTACTATATAACAAAATTTTTACTAATACAAATCAGTAGATACTCCTGATGATGACCTAACAAGTCGAAATCGATCGAGTGATTTTTTAAACTTTTTGAAAAATATTCAAAATATTCTGCGAAACAAAAAACAAGTGATTAATAAAAATGTGTTTATTAAGTATGATCCAAAAACATTATCACTCGCATGCTTTCACAACCACATTGTAGTGGTGACTGGTGAGTGGTGACTGACTGCATGTCGTTATTTATAAATAATAAAAAAATAAAAATCGTTTACAAAAATAAGTTTTTTGTTTCCATGGCAATCGTGGTTTTAGAAAGAGAATGGAAAGAGACCATATTGTGATTTGAAATGATGACGCCATACAACAACAACATTAATAAAAGCTCATTATTTATTTATTTTCCAAGCCAATTTTCAGACAGGTTAAAGGGTTTTCTTAAATCCTTTTTTGAACTGATTAAAGTTTGAACTTTTCTGCATTTACCCGTACAAAAATATTATAAAAGCTTATGGTTTAAATATACTTAAAAAGAAAAAGAAAATTAGTCGTTTTCCATACATTCCTATAGGAAACTAATATTTATTATATCCCATATTTTAAGTTTTGTGAAGAAAACTCGAATAGGGAGGCTCTATTTATCTAGTTGGCTCGGCTAGTACCTACATGCATTTAAACGGAGAAACTTATTTTTTCCACGTTTGTCCAAGTTGTATAGTTCCTCATTTTTAAGTATAATCGTAATCTACCAATTGAACTAGAAGTTCTCATAAAATTTAAAGTTTTTATTGTGAGTAAAACATAAAAAATAGTCGTCTAAAACTGCTTAAGGTACCCGGGTACCTCGTCACTCAAATAAGGGTTAAAATGACAATTTAGTTTTTAAGAAATTAAAAATATACATTCCTTTGTATTTATTTGGTGAACAGAAAAGATAAATGTATACGAATAAAACTACAGTGTGTTAATAATTAAATAAAGTACATTTTAAAATAGTTTTGTTTTAAGTTTTTTAATTCAGTGTGTGCAACTTAACTCAATAGTGCAACTTGTTTTCTCCATCATTAAAATTCAACTCTAGCCATCATCAACCACAATAGTTCTGCAGCAATTCATCAACCAGCTTTTCATCCATTTTTATTAATTGGCGGATTTTTCATCACGACCACTTTTCCACATACACATACTGTATATCGTCTGAAGATTGAAACAAATAATAAAATAAAAATTTCATTTTTATTTCGTCTTTGAAAATGCGTATGTGAAAATAAGGAATATCGAATGAATATGCAAAAAATGAGGAACAACACCTAAAACACGGTGCTCTAGATTTATATTGTGCAGAGGGTGGGTATATCTAAAATATCATAAGCAAATACGCACAAGGGATGTTGATGCCTGATTTAAAGGAATTTTCTCGTATTTTTTTGTTCATTCACCCTAAACCAATTTTCCAAGAAAACTAAATGTTTTTAATGATATGTCGATATTGATTTCAAATTTTATCCTTTTTTGTCCGCTAGTAACGAACTTAAAAGCCTTATACAGAAAATAATTTTTAACATTTAAGGGGTTTAAAATTATGTCTAGTATGCCCAAATCTTATAATGTAAATACAGACATAAATTGTTGAATTAAGTAAACAATTTCTAAAAGATGCACTATAGTTGACCTGCCGTAGGTAAAACAAATTTGCGTAAAGCTTTTTGTCGTCCAAGTGGTTGTTTGGTGAATAAGATGTTTCGTATTCGAACGAAATTTGATCAATTTAGTTTTTAAAGCTTTGTAGCTTAATTTACAGTTATTTAAAAAAAAAACTAAGTATAGGATTTCGCACCCAAACCACACAGTAATACAGCAGCATAAAATCGTCAAAATTCATCGACGTCGTTACCTCACTATAATTCAGAATCAAGAAATTATTGATTCGTAGAGTGATGAAGAAGAAGAAGAAATTGTAGATGTTGTGTTTTCTCCTCCAGAAATAGTTGACCTTGTAACGGATGAAGAGGACATTAATAACAGGACAACATAATCAAATGTTAATCCAGGTGGTTTGCAAGAGGTTGCCGGTTATGTTGAATTGGAGTGCACAACAAAAACCAATAAATATACGTGCCGCTGGTCCATCAACTACTGCTAGTATACACCGGACTGCTGTTCATCTATTTACGTATTTGACAAAGTGTAAAAAACACTCATTGGCCTAGTTAAGGAAATTAGTACTGAAATGGGACGTTTGTTCAAAAATTTCTTGACGGCGAACTTCTTCGGCATATATTAGTTGAAATAAACAAATATGGAAGTAATTTGAATGTTCAAAACGAGCGCCCAATTACTGAAGCAATCGACCTTCTTTAGGAGTAAGGAGTGATAACAATACTTTGGAGATCTCCGATATATTTGCAAACGCAACACCATATTTTAAGCTATTTAACAAAAAATGTTTGCAGTTTGGTGTATTCACTCCTCATTTACCGATCGATATTCGATCCGTGACAAGTTCCTGAAAATAAATTCTAGGCTATAGGAATTTTACTGATTTTTATTTAAATTTTCGTCTCGCTTGATAAAACTAAACTGGTTTATCCAAAATTAAAAATGTCTAGGATTTGAACTTTATGATTTTGAGATGTGTACACTATAGTAGCAAATTTAAAGCCAAATATGAAGAAAATCGTTAGATGGGTGGTTCCCGAAAATAACTCTGGGCTGGGATTTTTTTTTATTTAAAATTTAAATAAAAGTCAACGAAATTACAAGCCCAATTAAAAGCGTATCAACGAATTTATTCGTTGATAGGCAATACGGGCCCGCTTCAAAACTACCCAACCAATATTGGATGTAATGTGATAACCCGTTACCATCTGCTTGGCACTAAATTACTGAAATAGAATCGTGAATTAGAACGACATCATTGACTTTGATTGGTGATGATTTAGCTTTCCACTTGGCCCGTTTTTGAAGTGTTGTTGAATAATTCAAATGTCTTTTTTCCAGAATGGCTGATATATTTGGTTCCAGCAAATATGTATACGGATGTTGAATTAAGAAGTGAGCTAGCGTTAATCGGTTTAAGTTCAGTTTTTCAGGGCTATTAGTGGCTCCAGAAGAGAATGAGTTCAGATGGTTCCTTTCTTCTCTCCACAAAATTATTTGCTAATTCTTTGTAACTAATATTTGCTTGAACATTTTTTCAGGTCTTCTGGCATCACATATCGGTGAAAACGGAAGCGAGTTTGCTGGTTTGATGGTCCAACGATCAGATTTTCATTTAGAGATCTGCCTGATTTGGTTTTGGCTGAGGTATCAGAAACGACTCGAACCCTAATTGTAGTACTCGTTTCTTTGCAGACTGCATGATGAGGCAAGTAATAAAACTGGTTGCTCGGAATATCTATTTCGGTAACTGGAAAACGTTTCATGTGTCCTAATTTCTGGTATTCTCAGGATCTCTAAGCTGAGTCTAAGCTTACAAATTGAGGCCTTCTGGCTGCTTCTGATTTGGATTCTTCAAGTGGTTGTCCATAAATTGGTTCTCATAATAAATTTCTTCCAGGGTGTTAATTTAGCAAATTATATCTTAGTTTGTAGGACTAAGGTTTGCTAGATTAGCGTATCATCTAACTAAATTATCACTGGTGAGGTTTAGTTAGATGAGAATGTAAAACTGAATGGTTTATGGTCAATTTTATTCTGATTTTATTCATAAAATTCACGAGCTTATATACAAACTCGAGCAACAATTTGTTGCTAGTAAGCAACTCTACAAAAACTAAACACTTGTTGTATAAGCAATTCTTAAACTAATATTCACTATAAACATCAACGGAAATGATTATGTAAAATTTTACTAGTTAGCTACATATCAACGAAAATGATTTTGATATGCCTAGACTACTGGAAATAATTATATTGCACTTTATTAAAATGATTTTGATACGTCTAGACAAAATGGAAATTCCAAACTGTGGGGACAGTTTAAGAAATGTTGTACGTTTGCCCATGTGTTGAATGTTTTGTACCCTGACACTGTGAAGCCGTCGCCATTAAAAATGCAATTTTGTTGCAGCTCGAGGACCCCCTCTCCTTGAATGGCAACTGTTGTTGTTTCAAATGTGCAATCGTTCGCAAACCACGTTACAAGTACACTTTGAATTTATAACAAAGATCCATGCGTTATATCGATGTAACAGAATTCAACTGGTGGCAACCTTACGTAGATGAGATAAGTACTTGTAATTTACACGAGACATAGATTAAAATTTGCCAAAAGGTTAATGAGGAAAATTGGTCATTTTCAAAAAATCCTTGTGCCTTACGTAGATAAGATAAGTACTTGTTATTTACTTGAACCATAGATTGGAATCTCATCTTTACAACGGTGTGATTGGTTTTTATTGGGTACGGCTTTGCGCGGACTTATGGGTTGTTGAAGTAGAAACTGCCCAAAAGGTTAATGAGGAAAATTGGTCATTTTCAAAAACTCCTTGTGCCTTACGTAGATGAGATAAGTACTTGTTATTTACTTGAACCATAGATTGGAATCTCATTGTTACAACGGTGTGATTGGTTTTTATTGGGTACGACTTTGCGCGGACTTATGAGTTGTTGAAGTAGAAACTGCCCAAAAGGTTAATGAGGAAAATTGGTCATTTTCAAAAAATCCTTGTGCCTTACGTAGATGAGATAAGTACTTGTTACTTACTTGAACCATAGATTGGAATCTCATCTTTACAACGGTGTGATTGGTTTTTATTGGGTACGACTTTGCGCGGACTTATGGGTTGTTGAAGTAGAAACTGCCCAAAAGGTTAATGAGGAAAATTGGTCATTTTCAAAAAATCCTTGTGCCTTACGTAGATGAGATAAGTACTTGTTACTTACTTGAATCATAGATTGGAATCTCATCTTTACAACGGTGTGATTGGTTTTTATTGGGTACGACTTTGCGCGGACTTATGGGTTGTTGAAGTAGAAACTGCCTAAAAGGCTAATGAGGAAAATTGGTCATTTTCAAAAAATCCTTGTGCCTTACGTAGATGAGATAAGTACTTGTTATTTACTTGAACCATAGATTGGAATCTCATCTTTACAACGGTGTGATTGGTTTTTATTGGGTACGACTTTGCGCGGACTTATGGGTTGTTGAAGTAGAAACTGCCTAAAAGGCTAATGAGGAAAATTGGTCATTTTCAAAAAATCCTTGTGCCTTACGTAGATGAGATAAGTACTTGTTACTTACTTGAACCATAGATTGGAATCTCATCTTTACAACGGTGTGATTGGTTTTTATTGGGTACGACTTTGAGCGGACTTATGGGTTGGTGAAGCAGAAACTGCCCAAAAGGTTAATGAGGAAAATTGGTCATTTTCAAAAAATCCTTGTGCCTTACGTAGATGAGATAAGTACTTGTTATTTACTTGAACCATAGATTGGAATCTCATCTTTACAACGGTGTGATTGGTTTTTATTGGGTACGACTTTGAGCGGACTTATGGGTTGGTGAAGCAGAAACTGCCCAAAAGGTTAATGAGGAAAATTGGTCATTTTCAAAAAATCCTTGTGCCTTACGTAGATGAGATAAGTACTTGTTATTTACTTGAACCATAGATTGGAATCTCATCTTTACAACGGTGTGATTGGTTTTTATTGGGTACGACTTTGCGCGGACTTATGGGTTGTTGAAGTAGAAACTGCCTAAAAGGCTAATGAGGAAAATTGGTCATTTTCAAAAAATCCTTGTGCCTTACGTAGATGAGATAAGTACTTGTTACTTACTTGAACCATAGATTGGAATCTCATCTTTACAACGGTGTGATTGGTTTTTATTGGGTACGACTTTGCGCGGACTTATGGGTTGTTGAAGTAGAAACTGCCCAAAAGGTTAATGAGGAAAATTGGTCATTTTCAAAAACTCCTTGTGCCTTACGTAGATGAGATAAGTACTTGTTACTTACTTGAACCATAGATTGGAATCTCATCTTTACAACGGTGTGATTGGTTTTTATTGGGTATGGCTTTGCGCGGACTTATGGGTTGTTGAAGTAGAAACTGCCCAAAAGGTTAATGAGGAAAATTGGTCATTTTCAAAAACTCCTTGTGCCTTACGTAGATGAGATAAGTACTTGTTATTTACTTGAACCATAGATTGGAATCTCATCTTTACAACGGTGTGATTGGTTTTTATTGGGTACGACTTTGCGCGGACTTATAGGTTGTTGAAGTAGAAACTGCCTAAAAGGCTAATGAGGAAAATTGGTCATTTTCAAAAAATCCTTGTGCCTTACGTAGATGAGATAAGTACTTGTTATTTACTTGAACCATAGATTGGAATCTCATCTTTACAACGGTGTGATTGGTTTTTATTGGGTACGACTTTGCGCGGACTTATGGGTTGTTGAAGTAGAAACTGCCCAAAAGGTTAATGAGGAAAATTGGTCATTTTCAAAAACTCCTTGTGCCTTACGTAGATGAGATAAGTACTTGTTACTTACTTGAACCATAGATTGGAATCTCATCTTTACAACGGTGTGATTGGTTTTTATTGGGTACGGCTTTGCGCGGACTTATGGGTTGTTGAAGTAGAAACTGCCCAAAAGGTTAATGAGGAAAATTGGTCATTTTCAAAAACTCCTTGTGCCTTACGTAGATGAGATAAGTACTTGTTATTTACTTGAACCATAGATTGGAATCTCATCTTTACAACGGTGTGATTGGTTTTTATTGGGTACGACTTTGCGCGGACTTATAGGTTGTTGAAGTAGAAACTGCCTAAAAGGCTAATGAGGAAAATTGGTCATTTTCAAAAAATCCTTGTGCCTTACGTAGATGAGATAAGTACTTGTTACTTACTTGAACCATAGATTGGAATCTCATCTTTACAACGGTGTGATTGGTTTTTATTGGGTACGACTTTGCGCGGACTTATGGGTTGTTGAAGTAGAAACTGCCCAAAAGGTTAATGAGGAAAATTGGTCATTTTCAAAAAATCCTTGTGCCTTACGTAGATGAGATAAGTACTTGTTACTTACTTGAACCATAGATTGGAATCTCATCTTTACAACGGTGTGATTGGTTTTTATTGGGTACGACTTTGCGCGGACTTATGGGTTGTTGAAGTAGAAACTGCCTAAAAGGCTAATGAGGAAAATTGGTCATTTTCAAAAAATCCTTGTGCCTTACGTAGATGAGATAAGTACTTGTTACTTACTTGAACCATAGATTGGAATCTCATCTTTACAACGGTGTGATTGGTTTTTATTGGGTACGACTTTGCGCGGACTTATGGGTTGTTGAAGTAGAAACTGCCCAAAAGGTTAATGAGGAAAATTGGTCATTTTCAAAAAATCCTTGTGCCTTACGTAGATGAGATAAGTACTTGTTACTTACTTGAACCATAGATTGGAATCTCATCTTTACAACGGTGTGATTGGTTTTTATTGGGTACGACTTTGCGCGGACTTATGGGTTGTTGAAGTAGAAACTGCCTAAAAGGCTAATGAGGAAAATTGGTCATTTTCAAAAAATCCTTGTGCCTTACGTAGATGAGATAAGTACTTGTTACTTACTTGAACCATAGATTGGAATCTCATCTTTACAACGGTGTGATTGGTTTTTATTGGGTACGACTTTGCGCGGACTTATGGGTTGTTGAAGTAGAAACTGCCCAAAAGGTTAATGAGGAAAATTGGTCATTTTCAAAAACTCCTTGTGCCTTACGTAGATGAGATAAGTACTTGTTATTTACTTGAACCATAGATTGGAATCTCATCTTTACAACGGTGTGATTGGTTTTTATTGGGTACGACTTTGCGCGGACTTATGGGTTGTTGAAGTAGAAACTGCCCAAAAGGTTAATGAGGAAAATTGGTCATTTTCAAAAACTCCTTGTGCCTTACGTAGATGAGATAAGTACTTGTTACTTACTTGAACCATAGATTGGAATCTCATCTTTACAATGGTGTGATTGGTTTTTATTGGGTATGGCTTTGCGCGGACTTATGGGTTGTTGAAGTAGAAACTGCCCAAAAGGTTAATGAGGAAAATTGGTCATTTTCAAAAACTCCTTGTGCCTTACGTAGATGAGATAAGTACTTGTTATTTACTTGAACCATAGATTGGAATCTCATCTTTACAACGGTGTGATTGGTTTTTATTGGGTACGACTTTGCGCGGACTTATGGGTTGTTGAAGTAGAAACTGCCTAAAAGGCTAATGAGGAAAATTGGTCATTTTCAAAAAATCCTTGTGCCTTACGTAGATGAGATAAGTACTTGTTACTTACTTGAACCATAGATTGGAATCTCATCTTTACAACGGTGTGATTGGTTTTTATTGGGTACGACTTTGCGCGGACTTATGGGTTGTTGAAGTAGAAACTGCCCAAAAGGTTAATGAGGAAAATTGGTCATTTTCAAAAACTCCTTGTGCCTTACGTAGATGAGATAAGTACTTGTTATTTACTTGAACCATAGATTGGAATCTCATCTTTACAACGGTGTGATTGGTTTTTATTGGGTACGACTTTGCGCGGACTTATGGGTTGTTGAAGTAGAAACTGCCCAAAAGGCTAATGAGGAAAATTGGTCATTTTCAAAAAATCCTTGTGCCTTACGTAGATGAGATAAGTACTTGTTACTTACTTGAACCATAGATTGGAATCTCATCTTTACAACGGTGTGATTGGTTTTTATTGGGTACGACTTTGCGCGGACTTATGGGTTGTTGAAGTAGAAACTGCCTAAAAGGCTAATGAGGAAAATTGGTCATTTTCAAAAAATCCTTGTGCCTTACGTAGATGAGATAAGTACTTGTTACTTACTTGAACCATAGATTGGAATCTCATCTTTACAACGGTGTAATTGGTTTTTATTGGGTACGACTTTGCGCGGACTTATGGGTTGTTGAAGTAGAAACTGCCTAAAAGGCTAATGAGGAAAATTGGTCATTTTCAAAAAATCCTTGTGCCTTACGTAGATGAGATAAGTACTTGTTACTTACTTGAACCATAGATTGGAATCTCATCTTTACAACGGTGTGATTGGTTTTTATTGGGTACGACTTTGAGCGGACTTATGGGTTGGTGAAGCAGAAACTGCCCAAAAGGTTAATGAGGAAAATTGGTCATTTTCAAAAAATCCTTGTGCCTTACGTAGATGAGATAAGTACTTGTTATTTACTTGAACCATAGATTGGAATCTCATCTTTACAACGGTGTGATTGGTTTTTATTGGGTACGACTTTGCGCGGACTTATGGGTTGTTGAAGTAGAAACTGCCTAAAAGGCTAATGAGGAAAATTGGTCATTTTCAAAAAATCCTTGTGCCTTACGTAGATGAGATAAGTACTTGTTACTTACTTGAACCATAGATTGGAATCTCATCTTTACAACGGTGTGATTGGTTTTTATTGGGTACGACTTTGCGCGGACTTATGGGTTGTTGAAGTAGAAACTGCCTAAAAGGCTAATGAGGAAAATTGGTCATTTTCAAAAAATCCTTGTGCCTTACGTAGATGAGATAAGTACTTGTTACTTACTTGAACCATAGATTGGAATCTCATCTTTACAACGGTGTGATTGGTTTTTATTGGGTACGACTTTGCGCGGACTTATGGGTTGTTGAAGTAGAAACTGCCCAAAAGGTTAATGAGGAAAATTGGTCATTTTCAAAAACTCCTTGTGCCTTACGTAGATGAGATAAGTACTTGTTACTTACTTGAACCATAGATTGGAATCTCATCTTTACAACGGTGTGATTGGTTTTTATTGGGTATGGCTTTGCGCGGACTTATGGGTTGTTGAAGTAGAAACTGCCCAAAAGGTTAATGAGGAAAATTGGTCATTTTCAAAAACTCCTTGTGCCTTACGTAGATGAGATAAGTACTTGTTATTTACTTGAACCATAGATTGGAATCTCATCTTTACAACGGTGTGATTGGTTTTTATTGGGTACGGCTTTGCGCGGACTTATGGGTTGTTGAAGTAGAAACTGCCCAAAAGGTTAATGAGGAAAATTGGTCATTTTCAAAAACTCCTTGTGCCTTACGTAGATGAGATAAGTACTTGTTATTTACTTGAACCATAGATTGGAATCTCATTGTTACAACGGTGTGATTGGTTTTTATTGGGTACGACTTTGCGCGGACTTATGAGTTGTTGAAGTAGAAACTGCCCAAAAGGTTAATGAGGAAAATTGGTCATTTTCAAAAAATCCTTGTGCCTTACGTAGATGAGATAAGTACTTGTTACTTACTTGAACCATAGATTGGAATCTCATCTTTACAACGGTGTGATTGGTTTTTATTGGGTACGACTTTGCGCGGACTTATGGGTTGTTGAAGTAGAAACTGCCTAAAAGGCTAATGAGGAAAATTGGTCATTTTCAAAAAATCCTTGTGCCTTACGTAGATGAGATAAGTACTTGTTATTTACTTGAACCATAGATTGGAATCTCATCTTTACAACGGTGTGATTGGTTTTTAATGGGTACGACTTTGCGCGGACTTATGGGTTGTTGAAGTAGAAACTGCCTAAAAGGCTAATGAGGAAAATTGGTCATTTTCAAAAAATCCTTGTGCCTTACGTAGATGAGATAAGTACTTGTTACTTACTTGAACCATAGATTGGAATCTCATCTTTACAACGGTGTGATTGGTTTTTATTGGGTACGACTTTGAGCGGACTTATGGGTTGGTGAAGCAGAAACTGCCCAAAAGGTTAATGAGGAAAATTGGTCATTTTCAAAAAATCCTTGTGCCTTACGTAGATGAGATAAGTACTTGTTATTTACTTGAACCATAGATTGGAATCTCATCTTTACAACGGTGTGATTGGTTTTTATTGGGTACGACTTTGAGCGGACTTATGGGTTGGTGAAGCAGAAACTGCCCAAAAGGTTAATGAGGAAAATTGGTCATTTTCAAAAAATCCTTGTGCCTTACGTAGATGAGATAAGTACTTGTTATTTACTTGAACCATAGATTGGAATCTCATCTTTACAACGGTGTGATTGGTTTTTATTGGGTACGACTTTGCGCGGACTTATGGGTTGTTGAAGTAGAAACTGCCTAAAAGGCTAATGAGGAAAATTGGTCATTTTCAAAAAATCCTTGTGCCTTACGTAGATGAGATAAGTACTTGTTATTTACTTGAACCATAGATTGGAATCTCATCTTTACAACGGTGTGATTGGTTTTTATTGGGTACGACTTTGCGCGGACTTATGGGTTGTTGAAGTAGAAACTGCCTAAAAGGCTAATGAGGAAAATTGGTCATTTTCAAAAAATCCTTGTGCCTTACGTAGATGAGATAAGTACTTGTTACTTACTTGAACCATAGATTGGAATCTCATCTTTACAACGGTGTGATTGGTTTTTATTGGGTACGACTTTGAGCGGACTTATGGGTTGGTGAAGCAGAAACTGCCCAAAAGGTTAATGAGGAAAATTGGTCATTTTCAAAAAATCCTTGTGCCTTACGTAGATGAGATAAGTACTTGTTATTTACTTGAACCATAGATTGGAATCTCATCTTTACAACGGTGTGATTGGTTTTTATTGGGTACGACTTTGAGCGGACTTATGGGTTGGTGAAGCAGAAACTGCCTAAAAGGCTAATGAGGAAAATTGGTCATTTTCAAAAAATCCTTGTGCCTTACGTAGATGAGATAAGTACTTGTTATTTACTTGAACCATAGATTGGAATCTCATCTTTACAACGGTGTGATTGGTTTTTATTGGGTACGACTTTGCGCGGACTTATGGGTTGTTGAAGTAGAAACTGCCTAAAAGGCTAATGAGGAAAATTGGTCATTTTCAAAAACTCCTTGTGCCTTACGTAGATGAGATAAGTACTTGTTACTTACTTGAACCATAGATTGGAATCTCATCTTTACAACGGTGTGATTGGTTTTTATTGGGTATGGCTTTGCGCGGACTTATGGGTTGTTGAAGTAGAAACTGCCCAAAAGGTTAATGAGGAAAATTGGTCATTTTCAAAAACTCCTTGTGCCTTACGTAGATGAGATAAGTACTTGTTATTTACTTGAACCATAGATTGGAATCTCATCTTTACAACGGTGTGATTGGTTTTTATTGGGTACGACTTTGCGCGGACTTATGGGTTGTTGAAGTAGAAACTGCCTAAAAGGCTAATGAGGAAAATTGGTCATTTTCAAAAAATCCTTGTGCCTTACGTAGATGAGATAAGTACTTGTTACCTACTTGAACCATAGATTGGAATCTCATCTTTACAACGGTGTGATTGGTTTTTATTGGGTACGACTTTGCGCGGACTTATGGGTTGTTGAAGTAGAAACTGCCCAAAAGGTTAATGAGGAAAATTGGTCATTTTCAAAAACTCCTTGTGCCTTACGTAGATGAGATAAGTACTTGTTATTTACTTGAACCATAGATTGGAATCTCATCTTTACAACGGTGTGATTGGTTTTTATTGGGTACGACTTTGCGCGGACTTATGGGTTGTTGAAGTAGAAACTGCCCAAAAGGTTAATGAGGAAAATTGGTCATTTTCAAAAACTCCTTGTGCCTTACGTAGATGAGATAAGTACTTGTTATTTACTTGAACCATAGATTGGAATCTCATCTTTACAACGGTGTGATTGGTTTTTATTGGGTACGACTTTGCGCGGACTTATGGGTTGTTGAAGTAGAAACTGCCTAAAAGGCTAATGAGGAAAATTGGTCATTTTCAAAAACTCCTTGTGCCTTACGTAGATGAGATAAGTACTTGTTACTTACTTGAACCATAGATTGGAATCTCATCTTTACAACGGTGTGATTGGTTTTTATTGGGTACGACTTTGCGCGGACTTATGGGTTGTTGAAGTAGAAACTGCCCAAAAGGTTAATGAGGAAAATTGGTCATTTTCAAAAACTCCTTGTGCCTTACGTAGATGAGATAAGTACTTGTTACTTACTTGAACCATAGATTGGAATCTCATCTTTACAATGGTGTGATTGGTTTTTATTGGGTATGGCTTTGCGCGGACTTATGGGTTGTTGAAGTAGAAACTGCCCAAAAGGTTAATGAGGAAAATTGGTCATTTTCAAAAACTCCTTGTGCCTTACGTAGATGAGATAAGTACTTGTTATTTACTTGAACCATAGATTGGAATCTCATCTTTACAACGGTGTGATTGGTTTTTATTGGGTACGACTTTGCGCGGACTTATGGGTTGTTGAAGTAGAAACTGCCTAAAAGGCTAATGAGGAAAATTGGTCATTTTCAAAAAATCCTTGTGCCTTACGTAGATGAGATAAGTACTTGTTACTTACTTGAACCATAGATTGGAATCTCATCTTTACAACGGTGTGATTGGTTTTTATTGGGTACGACTTTGCGCGGACTTATGGGTTGTTGAAGTAGAAACTGCCCAAAAGGTTAATGAGGAAAATTGGTCATTTTCAAAAACTCCTTGTGCCTTACGTAGATGAGATAAGTACTTGTTATTTACTTGAACCATAGATTGGAATCTCATCTTTACAACGGTGTGATTGGTTTTTATTGGGTACGACTTTGCGCGGACTTATGGGTTGTTGAAGTAGAAACTGCCCAAAAGGCTAATGAGGAAAATTGGTCATTTTCAAAAAATCCTTGTGCCTTACGTAGATGAGATAAGTACTTGTTACTTACTTGAACCATAGATTGGAATCTCATCTTTACAACGGTGTGATTGGTTTTTATTGGGTACGACTTTGCGCGGACTTATGGGTTGTTGAAGTAGAAACTGCCTAAAAGGCTAATGAGGAAAATTGGTCATTTTCAAAAAATCCTTGTGCCTTACGTAGATGAGATAAGTACTTGTTACTTACTTGAACCATAGATTGGAATCTCATCTTTACAACGGTGTAATTGGTTTTTATTGGGTACGACTTTGCGCGGACTTATGGGTTGTTGAAGTAGAAACTGCCTAAAAGGCTAATGAGGAAAATTGGTCATTTTCAAAAAATCCTTGTGCCTTACGTAGATGAGATAAGTACTTGTTATTTACTTGAACCATAGATTGGAATCTCATCTTTACAACGGTGTGATTGGTTTTTATTGGGTACGACTTTGCGCGGACTTATGGGTTGTTGAAGTAGAAACTGCCTAAAAGGCTAATGAGGAAAATTGGTCATTTTCAAAAAATCCTTGTGCCTTACGTAGATGAGATAAGTACTTGTTACTTACTTGAACCATAGATTGGAATCTCATCTTTACAACGGTGTGATTGGTTTTTATTGGGTACGACTTTGCGCGGACTTATGGGTTGTTGAAGTAGAAACTGCCCAAAAGGTTAATGAGGAAAATTGGTCATTTTCAAAAACTCCTTGTGCCTTACGTAGATGAGATAAGTACTTGTTACTTACTTGAACCATAGATTGGAATCTCATCTTTACAACGGTGTGATTGGTTTTTATTGGGTACGACTTTGCGCGGACTTATGGGTTGTTGAAGTAGAAACTGCCTAAAAGGCTAATGAGGAAAATTGGTCATTTTCAAAAAATCCTTGTGCCTTACGTAGATGAGATAAGTACTTGTTATTTACTTGAACCATAGATTGGAATCTCATCTTTACAACGGTGTGATTGGTTTTTATTGGGTACGACTTTGCGCGGACTTATGGGTTGTTGAAGTAGAAACTGCCCAAAAGGTTAATGAGGAAAATTGGTCATTTTCAAAAACTCCTTGTGCCTTACGTAGATGAGATAAGTACTTGTTACTTACTTGAACCATAGATTGGAATCTCATCTTTACAACGGTGTGATTGGTTTTTATTGGGTATGGCTTTGCGCGGACTTATGGGTTGTTGAAGTAGAAACTGCCCAAAAGGTTAATGAGGAAAATTGGTCATTTTCAAAAACTCCTTGTGCCTTACGTAGATGAGATAAGTACTTGTTATTTACTTGAACCATAGATTGGAATCTCATCTTTACAACGGTGTGATTGGTTTTTATTGGGTACGACTTTGCGCGGACTTATGGGTTGTTGAAGTAGAAACTGCCCAAAAGGTTAATGAGGAAAATTGGTCATTTTCAAAAACTCCTTGTGCCTTACGTAGATGAGATAAGTACTTGTTACTTACTTGAACCATAGATTGGAATCTCATCTTTACAACGGTGTGATTGGTTTTTATTGGGTACGACTTTGCGCGGACTTATGGGTTGTTGAAGTAGAAACTGCCCAAAAGGTTAATGAGGAAAATTGGTCATTTTCAAAAACTCCTTGTGCCTTACGTAGATGAGATAAGTACTTGTTATTTACTTGAACCATAGATTGGAATCTCATCTTTACAACGGTGTGATTGGTTTTTATTGGGTACGACTTTGCGCGGACTTATGGGTTGTTGAAGTAGAAACTGCCTAAAAGGCTAATGAGGAAAATTGGTCATTTTCAAAAAATCCTTGTGCCTTACGTAGATGAGATAAGTACTTGTTATTTACTTGAACCATAGATTGGAATCTCATCTTTACAACGGTGTGATTGGTTTTTATTGGGTACGACTTTGCGCGGACTTATGGGTTGTTGAAGTAGAAACTGCCTAAAAGGCTAATGAGGAAAATTGGTCATTTTCAAAAAATCCTTGTGCCTTACGTAGATGAGATAAGTACTTGTTACTTACTTGAACCATAGATTGGAATCTCATCTTTACAACGGTGTGATTGGTTTTTATTGGGTACGACTTTGCGCGGACTTATGGGTTGTTGAAGTAGAAACTGCCCAAAAGGTTAATGAGGAAAATTGGTCATTTTCAAAAACTCCTTGTGCCTTACGTAGATGAGATAAGTACTTGTTACTTACTTGAACCATAGATTGGAATCTCATCTTTACAACGGTGTGATTGGTTTTTATTGGGTACGACTTTGCGCGGACTTATAGGTTGTTGAAGTAGAAACTGCCTAAAAGGCTAATGAGGAAAATTGGTCATTTTCAAAAAATCCTTGTGCCTTACGTAGATAAGATAAGTACTTGTTACTTACTTGAACCATAGATTGGAATCTCATCTTTACAACGGTGTGATTGGTTTTTATTGGGTACGACTTTGCGCGGACTTATGGGTTGTTGAAGTAGAAACTGCCCAAAAGGTTAATGAGGAAAATTGGTCATTTTCAAAAAATCCTTGTGCCTTACGTAGATGAGATAAGTACTTGTTACTTACTTGAACCATAGATTGGAATCTCATCTTTACAACGGTGTGATTGGTTTTTATTGGGTACGACTTTGCGCGGACTTATGGGTTGTTGAAGTAGAAACTGCCCAAAAGGTTAATGAGGAAAATTGGTCATTTTCAAAAACTCCTTGTGCCTTACGTAGATGAGATAAGTACTTGTTACTTACTTGAACCATAGATTGGAATCTCATCTTTACAACGGTGTGATTGGTTTTTATTGGGTACGACTTTGCGCGGACTTATAGGTTGTTGAAGTAGAAACTGCCTAAAAGGCTAATGAGGAAAATTGGTCATTTTCAAAAAATCCTTGTGCCTTACGTAGATAAGATAAGTACTTGTTACTTACTTGAACCATAGATTGGAATCTCATCTTTACAACGGTGTGATTGGTTTTTATTGGGTACGACTTTGCGCGGACTTATGGGTTGTTGAAGTAGAAACTGCCCAAAAGGTTAATGAGGAAAATTGGTCATTTTCAAAAACTCCTTGTGCCTTACGTAGATGAGATAAGTACTTGTTATTTACTTGAACCATAGATTGGAATCTCATCTTTACAACGGTGTGATTGGTTTTTATTGGGTACGACTTTGCGCGGACTTATGGGTTGTTGAAGTAGAAACTGCCTAAAAGGCTAATGAGGAAAATTGGTCATTTTCAAAAAATCCTTGTGCCTTACGTAGATGAGATAAGTACTTGTTATTTACTTGAACCATAGATTGGAATCTCATCTTTACAACGGTGTGATTGGTTTTTATTGGGTACGACTTTGCGCGGACTTATGGGTTGTTGAAGTAGAAACTGCCTAAAAGGCTAATGAGGAAAATTGGTCATTTTCAAAAAATCCTTGTGCCTTACGTAGATGAGATAAGTACTTGTTACTTACTTGAACCATAGATTGGAATCTCATCTTTACAACGGTGTGATTGGTTTTTATTGGGTACGACTTTGCGCGGACTTATGGGTTGTTGAAGTAGAAACTGCCCAAAAGGTTAATGAGGAAAATTGGTCATTTTCAAAAACTCCTTGTGCCTTACGTAGATGAGATAAGTACTTGTTACTTACTTGAACCATAGATTGGAATCTCATCTTTACAACGGTGTGATTGGTTTTTATTGGGTACGACTTTGCGCGGACTTATAGGTTGTTGAAGTAGAAACTGCCTAAAAGGCTAATGAGGAAAATTGGTCATTTTCAAAAAATCCTTGTGCCTTACGTAGATAAGATAAGTACTTGTTACTTACTTGAACCATAGATTGGAATCTCATCTTTACAACGGTGTGATTGGTTTTTATTGGGTACGACTTTGCGCGGACTTATGGGTTGTTGAAGTAGAAACTGCCCAAAAGGTTAATGAGGAAAATTGGTCATTTTCAAAAAATCCTTGTGCCTTACGTAGATGAGATAAGTACTTGTTACTTACTTGAACCATAGATTGGAATCTCATCTTTACAACGGTGTGATTGGTTTTTATTGGGTACGACTTTGCGCGGACTTATGGGTTGTTGAAGTAGAAACTGCCTAAAAGGCTAATGAGGAAAATTGGTCATTTTCAAAAAATCCTTGTGCCTTACGTAGATGAGATAAGTACTTGTTACTTACTTGAACCATAGATTGGAATCTCATCTTTACAACGGTGTGATTGGTTTTTATTGGGTACGACTTTGCGCGGACTTATGGGTTGTTGAAGTAGAAACTGCCTAAAAGGCTAATGAGGAAAATTGGTCATTTTCAAAAAATCCTTGTGCCTTACGTAGATGAGATAAGTACTTGTTATTTACTTGAACCATAGATTGGAATCTCATCTTTACAACGGTGTGATTGGTTTTTATTGGGTACGACTTTGCGCGGACTTATGGGTTGTTGAAGTAGAAACTGCCTAAAAGGCTAATGAGGAAAATTGGTCATTTTCAAAAACTCCTTGTGCCTTACGTAGATGAGATAAGTACTTGTTACTTACTTGAACCATAGATTGGAATCTCATCTTTACAACGGTGTGATTGGTTTTTATTGGGTATGGCTTTGCGCGGACTTATGGGTTGTTGAAGTAGAAACTGCCCAAAAGGTTAATGAGGAAAATTGGTCATTTTCAAAAACTCCTTGTGCCTTACGTAGATGAGATAAGTACTTGTTATTTACTTGAACCATAGATTGGAATCTCATCTTTACAACGGTGTGATTGGTTTTTATTGGGTACGACTTTGCGCGGACTTATGGGTTGTTGAAGTAGAAACTGCCTAAAAGGCTAATGAGGAAAATTGGTCATTTTCAAAAAATCCTTGTGCCTTACGTAGATGAGATAAGTACTTGTTACTTACTTGAACCATAGATTGGAATCTCATCTTTACAACGGTGTGATTGGTTTTTATTGGGTACGACTTTGCGCGGACTTATGGGTTGTTGAAGTAGAAACTGCCCAAAAGGTTAATGAGGAAAATTGGTCATTTTCAAAAACTCCTTGTGCCTTACGTAGATGAGATAAGTACTTGTTATTTACTTGAACCATAGATTGGAATCTCATCTTTACAACGGTGTGATTGGTTTTTATTGGGTACGACTTTGCGCGGACTTATGGGTTGTTGAAGTAGAAACTGCCCAAAAGGTTAATGAGGAAAATTGGTCATTTTCAAAAACTCCTTGTGCCTTACGTAGATGAGATAAGTACTTGTTATTTACTTGAACCATAGATTGGAATCTCATCTTTACAACGGTGTGATTGGTTTTTATTGGGTACGACTTTGCGCGGACTTATGGGTTGTTGAAGTAGAAACTGCCTAAAAGGCTAATGAGGAAAATTGGTCATTTTCAAAAACTCCTTGTGCCTTACGTAGATGAGATAAGTACTTGTTACTTACTTGAACCATAGATTGGAATCTCATCTTTACAACGGTGTGATTGGTTTTTATTGGGTACGACTTTGCGCGGACTTATGGGTTGTTGAAGTAGAAACTGCCCAAAAGGTTAATGAGGAAAATTGGTCATTTTCAAAAACTCCTTGTGCCTTACGTAGATGAGATAAGTACTTGTTACTTACTTGAACCATAGATTGGAATCTCATCTTTACAACGGTGTGATTGGTTTTTATTGGGTACGACTTTGCGCGGACTTATGGGTTGTTGAAGTAGAAACTGCCTAAAAGGCTAATGAGGAAAATTGGTCATTTTCAAAAAATCCTTGTGCCTTACGTAGATGAGATAAGTACTTGTTACTTACTTGAACCATAGATTGGAATCTCATCTTTACAACGGTGTAATTGGTTTTTATTGGGTACGACTTTGCGCGGACTTATGGGTTGTTGAAGTAGAAACTGCCTAAAAGGCTAATGAGGAAAATTGGTCATTTTCAAAAAATCCTTGTGCCTTACGTAGATGAGATAAGTACTTGTTATTTACTTGAACCATAGATTGGAATCTCATCTTTACAACGGTGTGATTGGTTTTTATTGGGTACGACTTTGCGCGGACTTATGGGTTGTTGAAGTAGAAACTGCCTAAAAGGCTAATGAGGAAAATTGGTCATTTTCAAAAAATCCTTGTGCCTTACGTAGATGAGATAAGTACTTGTTACTTACTTGAACCATAGATTGGAATCTCATCTTTACAACGGTGTAATTGGTTTTTATTGGGTACGACTTTGCGCGGACTTATGGGTTGTTGAAGTAGAAACTGCCTAAAAGGCTAATGAGGAAAATTGGTCATTTTCAAAAAATCCTTGTGCCTTACGTAGATGAGATAAGTACTTGTTATTTACTTGAACCATAGATTGGAATCTCATCTTTACAACGGTGTGATTGGTTTTTATTGGGTACGACTTTGCGCGGACTTATGGGTTGTTGAAGTAGAAACTGCCCAAAAGGTTAATGAGGAAAATTGGTCATTTTCAAAAACTCCTTGTGCCTTACGTAGATGAGATAAGTACTTGTTACTTACTTGAACCATAGATTGGAATCTCATCTTTACAACGGTGTGATTGGTTTTTATTGGGTACGACTTTGCGCGGACTTATGGGTTGTTGAAGTAGAAACTGCCTAAAAGGCTAATGAGGAAAATTGGTCATTTTCAAAAAATCCTTGTGCCTTACGTAGATGAGATAAGTACTTGTTATTTACTTGAACCATAGATTGGAATCTCATCTTTACAACGGTGTGATTGGTTTTTATTGGGTACGACTTTGCGCGGACTTATGGGTTGTTGAAGTAGAAACTGCCTAAAAGGCTAATGAGGAAAATTGGTCATTTTCAAAAACTCCTTGTGCCTTACGTAGATGAGATAAGTACTTGTTACTTACTTGAACCATAGATTGGAATCTCATCTTTACAACGGTGTGATTGGTTTTTATTGGGTACGACTTTGCGCGGACTTATGGGTTGTTGAAGTAGAAACTGCCCAAAAGGTTAATGAGGAAAATTGGTCATTTTCAAAAACTCCTTGTGCCTTACGTAGATGAGATAAGTACTTGTTACTTACTTGAACCATAGATTGGAATCTCATCTTTACAACGGTGTGATTGGTTTTTATTGGGTATGGCTTTGCGCGGACTTATGGGTTGTTGAAGTAGAAACTGCCCAAAAGGTTAATGAGGAAAATTGGTCATTTTCAAAAACTCCTTGTGCCTTACGTAGATGAGATAAGTACTTGTTATTTACTTGAACCATAGATTGGAATCTCATCTTTACAACGGTGTGATTGGTTTTTATTGGGTACGACTTTGCGCGGACTTATGGGTTGTTGAAGTAGAAACTGCCTAAAAGGCTAATGAGGAAAATTGGTCATTTTCAAAAAATCCTTGTGCCTTACGTAGATGAGATAAGTACTTGTTACTTACTTGAACCATAGATTGGAATCTCATCTTTACAACGGTGTGATTGGTTTTTATTGGGTACGACTTTGCGCGGACTTATGGGTTGTTGAAGTAGAAACTGCCCAAAAGGTTAATGAGGAAAATTGGTCATTTTCAAAAACTCCTTGTGCCTTACGTAGATGAGATAAGTACTTGTTATTTACTTGAACCATAGATTGGAATCTCATCTTTACAACGGTGTGATTGGTTTTTATTGGGTACGACTTTGCGCGGACTTATGGGTTGTTGAAGTAGAAACTGCCTAAAAGGCTAATGAGGAAAATTGGTCATTTTCAAAAAATCCTTGTGCCTTACGTAGATGAGATAAGTACTTGTTATTTACTTGAACCATAGATTGGAATCTCATCTTTACAACGGTGTGATTGGTTTTTATTGGGTACGACTTTGCGCGGACTTATGGGTTGTTGAAGTAGAAACTGCCTAAAAGGCTAATGAGGAAAATTGGTCATTTTCAAAAAATCCTTGTGCCTTACGTAGATGAGATAAGTACTTGTTACTTACTTGAACCATAGATTGGAATCTCATCTTTACAACGGTGTGATTGGTTTTTATTGGGTACGACTTTGCGCGGACTTATGGGTTGTTGAAGTAGAAACTGCCCAAAAGGTTAATGAGGAAAATTGGTCATTTTCAAAAACTCCTTGTGCCTTACGTAGATGAGATAAGTACTTGTTACTTACTTGAACCATAGATTGGAATCTCATCTTTACAACGGTGTGATTGGTTTTTATTGGGTACGACTTTGCGCGGACTTATGGGTTGTTGAAGTAGAAACTGCCTAAAAGGCTAATGAGGAAAATTGGTCATTTTCAAAAAATCCTTGTGCCTTACGTAGATGAGATAAGTACTTGTTATTTACTTGAACCATAGATTGGAATCTCATCTTTACAACGGTGTGATTGGTTTTTATTGGGTACGACTTTGAGCGGACTTATGGGTTGGTGAAGCAGAAACTGCCCAAATGGTTAATGAGGAAAATTGGTCATTTTCAAAAAATCCTTGTGCCTTACGTAGATGAGATAAGTACTTGTTATTTACTTGAACCATAGATTGGAATCTCATCTTTACAACGGTGTGATTGGTTTTTATTGGGTACGACTTTGCGCGGACTTATGGTTTGTTGAAGTAGAAACTGCCTAAAAGGCTAATGAGGAAAATTGGTCATTTTCAAAAACTCCTTGTGCCTTACGTAGATGAGATAAGTACTTGTTACTTACTTGAACCATAGATTGGAATCTCATCTTTACAACGGTGTGATTGGTTTTTATTGGGTACGACTTTGCGCGGACTTATGGGTTGTTGAAGTAGAAACTGCCCAAAAGGTTAATGAGGAAAATTGGTCATTTTCAAAAACTCCTTGTGCCTTACGTAGATGAGATAAGTACTTGTTACTTACTTGAACCATAGATTGGAATCTCATCTTTACAACGGTGTGATTGGTTTTTATTGGGTATGGCTTTGCGCGGACTTATGGGTTGTTGAAGTAGAAACTGCCCAAAAGGTTAATGAGGAAAATTGGTCATTTTCAAAAACTCCTTGTGCCTTACGTAGATGAGATAAGTACTTGTTATTTACTTGAACCATAGATTGGAATCTCATCTTTACAACGGTGTGATTGGATTTTATTGGGTACGACTTTGCGCGGACTTATGGGTTGTTGAAGTAGAAACTGCCTAAAAGGCTAATGAGGAAAATTGGTCATTTTCAAAAAATCCTTGTGCCTTACGTAGATGAGATAAGTACTTGTTACTTACTTGAACCATAGATTGGAATCTCATCTTTACAACGGTGTGATTGGTTTTTATTGGGTACGACTTTGCGCGGACTTATGGGTTGTTGAAGTAGAAACTGCCCAAAAGGTTAATGAGGAAAATTGGTCATTTTCAAAAACTCCTTGTGCCTTACGTAGATGAGATAAGTACTTGTTATTTACTTGAACCATAGATTGGAATCTCATCTTTACAACGGTGTGATTGGTTTTTATTGGGTACGACTTTGCGCGGACTTATGGGTTGTTGAAGTAGAAACTGCCTAAAAGGCTAATGAGGAAAATTGGTCATTTTCAAAAAATCCTTGTGCCTTACGTAGATGAGATAAGTACTTGTTACTTACTTGAACCATAGATTGGAATCTCATCTTTACAACGGTGTGATTGGTTTTTATTGGGTACGACTTTGCGCGGACTTATGGGTTGTTGAAGTAGAAACTGCCTAAAAGGCTAATGAGGAAAATTGGTCATTTTCAAAAAATCCTTGTGCCTTACGTAGATGAGATAAGTACTTGTTACTTACTTGAACCATAGATTGGAATCTCATCTTTACAACGGTGTAATTGGTTTTTATTGGGTACGACTTTGCGCGGACTTATGGGTTGTTGAAGTAGAAACTGCCTAAAAGGCTAATGAGGAAAATTGGTCATTTTCAAAAAATCCTTGTGCCTTACGTAGATGAGATAAGTACTTGTTATTTACTTGAACCATAGATTGGAATCTCATCTTTACAACGGTGTGATTGGTTTTTATTGGGTACGACTTTGCGCGGACTTATGGGTTGTTGAAGTAGAAACTGCCTAAAAGGCTAATGAGGAAAATTGGTCATTTTCAAAAAATCCTTGTGCCTTACGTAGATGAGATAAGTACTTGTTACTTACTTGAACCATAGATTGGAATCTCATCTTTACAACGGTGTAATTGGTTTTTATTGGGTACGACTTTGCGCGGACTTATGGGTTGTTGAAGTAGAAACTGCCTAAAAGGCTAATGAGGAAAATTGGTCATTTTCAAAAAATCCTTGTGCCTTACGTAGATGAGATAAGTACTTGTTACTTACTTGAACCATAGATTGGAATCTCATCTTTACAACGGTGTGATTGGTTTTTATTGGGTACGACTTTGCGCGGACTTATGGGTTGTTGAAGTAGAAACTGCCTAAAAGGCTAATGAGGAAAATTGGTCATTTTCAAAAAATCCTTGTGCCTTACGTAGATGAGATAAGTACTTGTTATTTACTTGAACCATAGATTGGAATCTCATCTTTACAACGGTGTGATTGGTTTTTATTGGGTACGACTTTGCGCGGACTTATGGGTTGTTGAAGTAGAAACTGCCTAAAAGGCTAATGAGGAAAATTGGTCATTTTCAAAAAATCCTTGTGCCTTACGTAGATGAGATAAGTACTTGTTACTTACTTGAACCATAGATTGGAATCTCATCTTTACAACGGTGTGATTGGTTTTTATTGGGTACGACTTTGCGCGGACTTATGGGTTGTTGAAGTAGAAACTGCCTAAAAGGCTAATGAGGAAAATTGGTCATTTTCAAAAAATCCTTGTGCCTTACGTAGATGAGATAAGTACTTGTTACTTACTTGAACCATAGATTGGAATCTCATCTTTACAACGGTGTAATTGGTTTTTATTGGGTACGACTTTGCGCGGACTTATGGGTTGTTGAAGTAGAAACTGCCTAAAAGGCTAATGAGGAAAATTGGTCATTTTCAAAAAATCCTTGTGCCTTACGTAGATGAGATAAGTACTTGTTATTTACTTGAACCATAGATTGGAATCTCATCTTTACAACGGTGTGATTGGTTTTTATTGGGTACGACTTTGCGCGGACTTATGGGTTGTTGAAGTAGAAACTGCCTAAAAGGCTAATGAGGAAAATTGGTCATTTTCAAAAAATCCTTGTGCCTTACGTAGATGAGATAAGTACTTGTTACTTACTTGAACCATAGATTGGAATCTCATCTTTACAACGGTGTAATTGGTTTTTATTGGGTACGACTTTGCGCGGACTTATGGGTTGTTGAAGTAGAAACTGCCTAAAAGGCTAATGAGGAAAATTGGTCATTTTCAAAAACTCCTTGTGCCTTACGTAGATGAGATAAGTACTTGTTATTTACTTGAACCATAGATTGGAATCTCATCTTTACAACGGTGTGATTGGTTTTTATTGGGTACGACTTTGCGCGGACTTATGGGTTGTTGAAGTAGAAACTGCCTAAAAGGCTAATGAGGAAAATTGGTCATTTTCAAAAAATCCTTGTGCCTTACGTAGATGAGATAAGTACTTGTTACTTACTTGAACCATAGATTGGAATCTCATCTTTACAACGGTGTAATTGGTTTTTATTGGGTACGACTTTGCGCGGACTTATGGGTTGTTGAAGTAGAAACTGCCTAAAAGGCTAATGAGGAAAATTGGTCATTTTCAAAAAATCCTTGTGCCTTACGTAGATGAGATAAGTACTTGTTACTTACTTGAACCATAGATTGGAATCTCATCTTTACAACGGTGTGATTGGTTTTTATTGGGTACGACTTTGCGCGGACTTATGGGTTGTTGAAGTAGAAACTGCCTAAAAGGCTAATGAGGAAAATTGGTCATTTTCAAAAAATCCTTGTGCCTTACGTAGATGAGATAAGTACTTGTTACTTACTTGAACCATAGATTGGAATCTCATCTTTACAACGGTGTAATTGGTTTTTATTGGGTACGACTTTGCGCGGACTTATGGGTTGTTGAAGTAGAAACTGCCTAAAAGGCTAATGAGGAAAATTGGTCATTTTCAAAAAATCCTTGTGCCTTACGTAGATGAGATAAGTACTTGTTACTTACTTGAACCATAGATTGGAATCTCATCTTTACAACGGTGTGATTGGTTTTTATTGGGTACGACTTTGCGCGGACTTATGGGTTGTTGAAGTAGAAACTGCCCAAAAGGTTAATGAGGAAAATTGGTCATTTTCAAAAACTCCTTGTGCCTTACGTAGATGAGATAAGTACTTGTTATTTACTTGAACCATAGATTGGAATCTCATCTTTACAACGGTGTGATTGGTTTTTATTGGGTACGACTTTGCGCGGACTTATGGGTTGTTGAAGTAGAAACTGCCTAAAAGGCTAATGAGGAAAATTGGTCATTTTCAAAAAATCCTTGTGCCTTACGTAGATGAGATAAGTACTTGTTACTTACTTGAACCATAGATTGGAATCTCATCTTTACAACGGTGTAATTGGTTTTTATTGGGTACGACTTTGCGCGGACTTATGGGTTGTTGAAGTAGAAACTGCCTAAAAGGCTAATGAGGAAAATTGGTCATTTTCAAAAAATCCTTGTGCCTTACGTAGATGAGATAAGTACTTGTTACTTACTTGAACCATAGATTGGAATCTCATCTTTACAACGGTGTGATTGGTTTTTATTGGGTACGACTTTGCGCGGACTTATGGGTTGTTGAAGTAGAAACTGCCCAAAAGGTTAATGAGGAAAATTGGTCATTTTCAAAAACTCCTTGTGCCTTACGTAGATGAGATAAGTACTTGTTATTTACTTGAACCATAGATTGGAATCTCATCTTTACAACGGTGTGATTGGTTTTTATTGGGTACGACTTTGCGCGGACTTATGGGTTGTTGAAGTAGAAACTGCCTAAAAGGCTAATGAGGAAAATTGGTCATTTTCAAAAAATCCTTGTGCCTTACGTAGATGAGATAAGTACTTGTTACTTACTTGAACCATAGATTGGAATCTCATCTTTACAACGGTGTAATTGGTTTTTATTGGGTACGACTTTGCGCGGACTTATGGGTTGTTGAAGTAGAAACTGCCTAAAAGGCTAATGAGGAAAATTGGTCATTTTCAAAAAATCCTTGTGCCTTACGTAGATGAGATAAGTACTTGTTACTTACTTGAACCATAGATTGGAATCTCATCTTTACAACGGTGTGATTGGTTTTTATTGGGTACGACTTTGCGCGGACTTATGGGTTGTTGAAGTAGAAACTGCCTAAAAGGCTAATGAGGAAAATTGGTCATTTTCAAAAAATCCTTGTGCCTTACGTAGATGAGATAAGTACTTGTTACTTACTTGAACCATAGATTGGAATCTCATCTTTACAACGGTGTAATTGGTTTTTATTGGGTACGACTTTGCGCGGACTTATGGGTTGTTGAAGTAGAAACTGCCTAAAAGGCTAATGAGGAAAATTGGTCATTTTCAAAAAATCCTTGTGCCTTACGTAGATGAGATAAGTACTTGTTACTTACTTGAACCATAGATTGGAATCTCATCTTTACAACGGTGTGATTGGTTTTTATTGGGTACGACTTTGCGCGGACTTATGGGTTGTTGAAGTAGAAACTGCCCAAAAGGTTAATGAGGAAAATTGGTCATTTTCAAAAACTCCTTGTGCCTTACGTAGATGAGATAAGTACTTGTTATTTACTTGAACCATTGATTGGAATCTCATCTTTACAACGGTGTGATTGGTTTTTATTGGGTACGACTTTGCGCGGACTTATGGGTTGTTGAAGTAGAAACTGCCTAAAAGGCTAATGAGGAAAATTGGTCATTTTCAAAAAATCCTTGTGCCTTACGTAGATGAGATAAGTACTTGTTACTTACTTGAACCATAGATTGGAATCTCATCTTTACAACGGTGTAATTGGTTTTTATTGGGTACGACTTTGCGCGGACTTATGGGTTGTTGAAGTAGAAACTGCCTAAAAGGCTAATGAGGAAAATTGGTCATTTTCAAAAAATCCTTGTGCCTTACGTAGATGAGATAAGTACTTGTTATTTACTTGAACCATAGATTGGAATCTCATCTTTACAACGGTGTGATTGGTTTTTATTGGGTACGACTTTGCGCGGACTTATGGGTTGTTGAAGTAGAAACTGCCCAAAAGGTTAATGAGGAAAATTGGTCATTTTCAAAAACTCCTTGTGCCTTACGTAGATGAGATAAGTACTTGTTATTTACTTGAACCATAGATTGGAATCTCATCTTTACAACGGTGTGATTGGTTTTTATTGGGTACGACTTTGCGCGGACTTATGGGTTGTTGAAGTAGAAACTGCCTAAAAGGCTAATGAGGAAAATTGGTCATTTTCAAAAAATCCTTGTGCCTTACGTAGATGAGATAAGTACTTGTTACTTACTTGAACCATAGATTGGAATCTCATCTTTACAACGGTGTGATTGGTTTTTATTGGGTACGACTTTGCGCGGACTTATGGGTTGTTGAAGTAGAAACTGCCCAAAAGGTTAATGAGGAAAATTGGTCATTTTCAAAAACTCCTTGTGCCTTACGTAGATGAGATAAGTACTTGTTATTTACTTGAACCATAGATTGGAATCTCATCTTTACAACGGTGTGATTGGTTTTTATTGGGTACGACTTTGCGCGGACTTATGGGTTGTTGAAGTAGAAACTGCCTAAAAGGCTAATGAGGAAAATTGGTCATTTTCAAAAAATCCTTGTGCCTTACGTAGATGAGATAAGTACTTGTTACTTACTTGAACCATAGATTGGAATCTCATCTTTACAACGGTGTGATTGGTTTTTATTGGGTACGACTTTGCGCGGACTTATGGGTTGTTGAAGTAGAAACTGCCTAAAAGGCTAATGAGGAAAATTGGTCATTTTCAAAAAATCCTTGTGCCTTACGTAGATGAGATAAGTACTTGTTACTTACTTGAACCATAGATTGGAATCTCATCTTTACAACGGTGTAATTGGTTTTTATTGGGTACGACTTTGCGCGGACTTATGGGTTGTTGAAGTAGAAACTGCCCAAAAGGTTAATGAGGAAAATTGGTCATTTTCAAAAACTCCTTGTGCCTTACGTAGATGAGATAAGTACTTGTTATTTACTTGAACCATAGATTGGAATCTCATCTTTACAACGGTGTGATTGGTTTTTATTGGGTACGACTTTGCGCGGACTTATGGGTTGTTGAAGTAGAAACTGCCTAAAAGGCTAATGAGGAAAATTGGTCATTTTCAAAAAATCCTTGTGCCTTACGTAGATGAGATAAGTACTTGTTACTTACTTGAACCATAGATTGGAATCTCATCTTTACAACGGTGTAATTGGTTTTTATTGGGTACGACTTTGCGCGGACTTATGGGTTGTTGAAGTAGAAACTGCCTAAAAGGCTAATGAGGAAAATTGGTCATTTTCAAAAAATCCTTGTGCCTTACGTAGATGAGATAAGTACTTGTTACTTACTTGAACCATAGATTGGAATCTCATCTTTACAACGGTGTGATTGGTTTTTATTGGGTACGACTTTGCGCGGACTTATGGGTTGTTGAAGTAGAAACTGCCCAAAAGGTTAATGAGGAAAATTGGTCATTTTCAAAAACTCCTTGTGCCTTACGTAGATGAGATAAGTACTTGTTATTTACTTGAACCATAGATTGGAATCTCATCTTTACAACGGTGTGATTGGTTTTTATTGGGTACGACTTTGCGCGGACTTATGGGTTGTTGAAGTAGAAACTGCCTAAAAGGCTAATGAGGAAAATTGGTCATTTTCAAAAAATCCTTGTGCCTTACGTAGATGAGATAAGTACTTGTTACTTACTTGAACCATAGATTGGAATCTCATCTTTACAACGGTGTAATTGGTTTTTATTGGGTACGACTTTGCGCGGACTTATGGGTTGTTGAAGTAGAAACTGCCTAAAAGGCTAATGAGGAAAATTGGTCATTTTCAAAAAATCCTTGTGCCTTACGTAGATGAGATAAGTACTTGTTACTTACTTGAACCATAGATTGGAATCTCATCTTTACAACGGTGTGATTGGTTTTTATTGGGTACGACTTTGCGCGGACTTATGGGTTGTTGAAGTAGAAACTGCCTAAAAGGCTAATGAGGAAAATTGGTCATTTTCAAAAAATCCTTGTGCCTTACGTAGATGAGATAAGTACTTGTTACTTACTTGAACCATAGATTGGAATCTCATCTTTACAACGGTGTAATTGGTTTTTATTGGGTACGACTTTGCGCGGACTTATGGGTTGTTGAAGTAGAAACTGCCTAAAAGGCTAATGAGGAAAATTGGTCATTTTCAAAAAATCCTTGTGCCTTACGTAGATGAGATAAGTACTTGTTACTTACTTGAACCATAGATTGGAATCTCATCTTTACAACGGTGTGATTGGTTTTTATTGGGTACGACTTTGCGCGGACTTATGGGTTGTTGAAGTAGAAACTGCCCAAAAGGTTAATGAGGAAAATTGGTCATTTTCAAAAACTCCTTGTGCCTTACGTAGATGAGATAAGTACTTGTTATTTACTTGAACCATTGATTGGAATCTCATCTTTACAACGGTGTGATTGGTTTTTATTGGGTACGACTTTGCGCGGACTTATGGGTTGTTGAAGTAGAAACTGCCTAAAAGGCTAATGAGGAAAATTGGTCATTTTCAAAAAATCCTTGTGCCTTACGTAGATGAGATAAGTACTTGTTACTTACTTGAACCATAGATTGGAATCTCATCTTTACAACGGTGTAATTGGTTTTTATTGGGTACGACTTTGCGCGGACTTATGGGTTGTTGAAGTAGAAACTGCCTAAAAGGCTAATGAGGAAAATTGGTCATTTTCAAAAAATCCTTGTGCCTTACGTAGATGAGATAAGTACTTGTTATTTACTTGAACCATAGATTGGAATCTCATCTTTACAACGGTGTGATTGGTTTTTATTGGGTACGACTTTGCGCGGACTTATGGGTTGTTGAAGTAGAAACTGCCCAAAAGGTTAATGAGGAAAATTGGTCATTTTCAAAAACTCCTTGTGCCTTACGTAGATGAGATAAGTACTTGTTATTTACTTGAACCATAGATTGGAATCTCATCTTTACAACGGTGTGATTGGTTTTTATTGGGTACGACTTTGCGCGGACTTATGGGTTGTTGAAGTAGAAACTGCCTAAAAGGCTAATGAGGAAAATTGGTCATTTTCAAAAAATCCTTGTGCCTTACGTAGATGAGATAAGTACTTGTTACTTACTTGAACCATAGATTGGAATCTCATCTTTACAACGGTGTGATTGGTTTTTATTGGGTACGACTTTGCGCGGACTTATGGGTTGTTGAAGTAGAAACTGCCCAAAAGGTTAATGAGGAAAATTGGTCATTTTCAAAAACTCCTTGTGCCTTACGTAGATGAGATAAGTACTTGTTATTTACTTGAACCATAGATTGGAATCTCATCTTTACAACGGTGTGATTGGTTTTTATTGGGTACGACTTTGCGCGGACTTATGGGTTGTTGAAGTAGAAACTGCCTAAAAGGCTAATGAGGAAAATTGGTCATTTTCAAAAAATCCTTGTGCCTTACGTAGATGAGATAAGTACTTGTTACTTACTTGAACCATAGATTGGAATCTCATCTTTACAACGGTGTGATTGGTTTTTATTGGGTACGACTTTGCGCGGACTTATGGGTTGTTGAAGTAGAAACTGCCTAAAAGGCTAATGAGGAAAATTGGTCATTTTCAAAAAATCCTTGTGCCTTACGTAGATGAGATAAGTACTTGTTACTTACTTGAACCATAGATTGGAATCTCATCTTTACAACGGTGTAATTGGTTTTTATTGGGTACGACTTTGCGCGGACTTATGGGTTGTTGAAGTAGAAACTGCCTAAAAGGCTAATGAGGAAAATTGGTCATTTTCAAAAAATCCTTGTGCCTTACGTAGATGAGATAAGTACTTGTTATTTACTTGAACCATAGATTGGAATCTCATCTTTACAACGGTGTGATTGGTTTTTATTGGGTACGACTTTGCGCGGACTTATGGGTTGTTGAAGTAGAAACTGCCTAAAAGGCTAATGAGGAAAATTGGTCATTTTCAAAAAATCCTTGTGCCTTACGTAGATGAGATAAGTACTTGTTACTTACTTGAACCATAGATTGGAATCTCATCTTTACAACGGTGTAATTGGTTTTTATTGGGTACGACTTTGCGCGGACTTATGGGTTGTTGAAGTAGAAACTGCCTAAAAGGCTAATGAGGAAAATTGGTCATTTTCAAAAAATCCTTGTGCCTTACGTAGATGAGATAAGTACTTGTTACTTACTTGAACCATAGATTGGAATCTCATCTTTACAACGGTGTGATTGGTTTTTATTGGGTACGACTTTGCGCGGACTTATGGGTTGTTGAAGTAGAAACTGCCCAAAAGGTTAATGAGGAAAATTGGTCATTTTCAAAAACTCCTTGTGCCTTACGTAGATGAGATAAGTACTTGTTATTTACTTGAACCATAGATTGGAATCTCATCTTTACAACGGTGTGATTGGTTTTTATTGGGTACGACTTTGCGCGGACTTATGGGTTGTTGAAGTAGAAACTGCCTAAAAGGCTAATGAGGAAAATTGGTCATTTTCAAAAAATCCTTGTGCCTTACGTAGATGAGATAAGTACTTGTTACTTACTTGAACCATAGATTGGAATCTCATCTTTACAACGGTGTAATTGGTTTTTATTGGGTACGACTTTGCGCGGACTTATGGGTTGTTGAAGTAGAAACTGCCTAAAAGGCTAATGAGGAAAATTGGTCATTTTCAAAAAATCCTTGTGCCTTACGTAGATGAGATAAGTACTTGTTACTTACTTGAACCATAGATTGGAATCTCATCTTTACAACGGTGTGATTGGTTTTTATTGGGTACGACTTTGCGCGGACTTATGGGTTGTTGAAGTAGAAACTGCCTAAAAGGCTAATGAGGAAAATTGGTCATTTTCAAAAAATCCTTGTGCCTTACGTAGATGAGATAAGTACTTGTTATTTACTTGAACCATTGATTGGAATCTCATCTTTACAACGGTGTGATTGGTTTTTATTGGGTACGACTTTGCGCGGACTTATGGGTTGTTGAAGTAGAAACTGCCTAAAAGGCTAATGAGGAAAATTGGTCATTTTCAAAAAATCCTTGTGCCTTACGTAGATGAGATAAGTACTTGTTACTTACTTGAACCATAGATTGGAATCTCATCTTTACAACGGTGTAATTGGTTTTTATTGGGTACGACTTTGCGCGGACTTATGGGTTGTTGAAGTAGAAACTGCCTAAAAGGCTAATGAGGAAAATTGGTCATTTTCAAAAAATCCTTGTGCCTTACGTAGATGAGATAAGTACTTGTTATTTACTTGAACCATAGATTGGAATCTCATCTTTACAACGGTGTGATTGGTTTTTATTGGGTACGACTTTGCGCGGACTTATGGGTTGTTGAAGTAGAAACTGCCCAAAAGGTTAATGAGGAAAATTGGTCATTTTCAAAAACTCCTTGTGCCTTACGTAGATGAGATAAGTACTTGTTATTTACTTGAACCATAGATTGGAATCTCATCTTTACAACGGTGTGATTGGTTTTTATTGGGTACGACTTTGCGCGGACTTATGGGTTGTTGAAGTAGAAACTGCCTAAAAGGCTAATGAGGAAAATTGGTCATTTTCAAAAAATCCTTGTGCCTTACGTAGATGAGATAAGTACTTGTTACTTACTTGAACCATAGATTGGAATCTCATCTTTACAACGGTGTGATTGGTTTTTATTGGGTACGACTTTGCGCGGACTTATGGGTTGTTGAAGTAGAAACTGCCCAAAAGGTTAATGAGGAAAATTGGTCATTTTCAAAAACTCCTTGTGCCTTACGTAGATGAGATAAGTACTTGTTATTTACTTGAACCATAGATTGGAATCTCATCTTTACAACGGTGTGATTGGTTTTTATTGGGTACGACTTTGCGCGGACTTATGGGTTGTTGAAGTAGAAACTGCCTAAAAGGCTAATGAGGAAAATTGGTCATTTTCAAAAAATCCTTGTGCCTTACGTAGATGAGATAAGTACTTGTTACTTACTTGAACCATAGATTGGAATCTCATCTTTACAACGGTGTGATTGGTTTTTATTGGGTACGACTTTGCGCGGACTTATGGGTTGTTGAAGTAGAAACTGCCTAAAAGGCTAATGAGGAAAATTGGTCATTTTCAAAAAATCCTTGTGCCTTACGTAGATGAGATAAGTACTTGTTACTTACTTGAACCATAGATTGGAATCTCATCTTTACAACGGTGTAATTGGTTTTTATTGGGTACGACTTTGCGCGGACTTATGGGTTGTTGAAGTAGAAACTGCCTAAAAGGCTAATGAGGAAAATTGGTCATTTTCAAAAAATCCTTGTGCCTTACGTAGATGAGATAAGTACTTGTTATTTACTTGAACCATAGATTGGAATCTCATCTTTACAACGGTGTGATTGGTTTTTATTGGGTACGACTTTGCGCGGACTTATGGGTTGTTGAAGTAGAAACTGCCTAAAAGGCTAATGAGGAAAATTGGTCATTTTCAAAAAATCCTTGTGCCTTACGTAGATGAGATAAGTACTTGTTACTTACTTGAACCATAGATTGGAATCTCATCTTTACAACGGTGTAATTGGTTTTTATTGGGTACGACTTTGCGCGGACTTATGGGTTGTTGAAGTAGAAACTGCCTAAAAGGCTAATGAGGAAAATTGGTCATTTTCAAAAAATCCTTGTGCCTTACGTAGATGAGATAAGTACTTGTTACTTACTTGAACCATAGATTGGAATCTCATCTTTACAACGGTGTGATTGGTTTTTATTGGGTACGACTTTGCGCGGACTTATGGGTTGTTGAAGTAGAAACTGCCCAAAAGGTTAATGAGGAAAATTGGTCATTTTCAAAAACTCCTTGTGCCTTACGTAGATGAGATAAGTACTTGTTATTTACTTGAACCATAGATTGGAATCTCATCTTTACAACGGTGTGATTGGTTTTTATTGGGTACGACTTTGCGCGGACTTATGGGTTGTTGAAGTAGAAACTGCCTAAAAGGCTAATGAGGAAAATTGGTCATTTTCAAAAAATCCTTGTGCCTTACGTAGATGAGATAAGTACTTGTTACTTACTTGAACCATAGATTGGAATCTCATCTTTACAACGGTGTAATTGGTTTTTATTGGGTACGACTTTGCGCGGACTTATGGGTTGTTGAAGTAGAAACTGCCTAAAAGGCTAATGAGGAAAATTGGTCATTTTCAAAAAATCCTTGTGCCTTACGTAGATGAGATAAGTACTTGTTACTTACTTGAACCATAGATTGGAATCTCATCTTTACAACGGTGTGATTGGTTTTTATTGGGTACGACTTTGCGCGGACTTATGGGTTGTTGAAGTAGAAACTGCCTAAAAGGCTAATGAGGAAAATTGGTCATTTTCAAAAAATCCTTGTGCCTTACGTAGATGAGATAAGTACTTGTTACTTACTTGAACCATAGATTGGAATCTCATCTTTACAACGGTGTAATTGGTTTTTATTGGGTACGACTTTGCGCGGACTTATGGGTTGTTGAAGTAGAAACTGCCTAAAAGGCTAATGAGGAAAATTGGTCATTTTCAAAAAATCCTTGTGCCTTACGTAGATGAGATAAGTACTTGTTACTTACTTGAACCATAGATTGGAATCTCATCTTTACAACGGTGTGATTGGTTTTTATTGGGTACGACTTTGCGCGGACTTATGGGTTGTTGAAGTAGAAACTGCCCAAAAGGTTAATGAGGAAAATTGGTCATTTTCAAAAACTCCTTGTGCCTTACGTAGATGAGATAAGTACTTGTTATTTACTTGAACCATAGATTGGAATCTCATCTTTACAACGGTGTGATTGGTTTTTATTGGGTACGACTTTGCGCGGACTTATGGGTTGTTGAAGTAGAAACTGCCTAAAAGGCTAATGAGGAAAATTGGTCATTTTCAAAAAATCCTTGTGCCTTACGTAGATGAGATAAGTACTTGTTACTTACTTGAACCATAGATTGGAATCTCATCTTTACAACGGTGTAATTGGTTTTTATTGGGTACGACTTTGCGCGGACTTATGGGTTGTTGAAGTAGAAACTGCCTAAAAGGCTAATGAGGAAAATTGGTCATTTTCAAAAAATCCTTGTGCCTTACGTAGATGAGATAAGTACTTGTTACTTACTTGAACCATAGATTGGAATCTCATCTTTACAACGGTGTGATTGGTTTTTATTGGGTACGACTTTGCGCGGACTTATGGGTTGTTGAAGTAGAAACTGCCCAAAAGGTTAATGAGGAAAATTGGTCATTTTCAAAAACTCCTTGTGCCTTACGTAGATGAGATAAGTACTTGTTACTTACTTGAACCATAGATTGGAATCTCATCTTTACAACGGTGTGATTGGTTTTTATTGGGTACGACTTTGCGCGGACTTATGGGTTGTTGAAGTAGAAACTGCCTAAAAGGCTAATGAGGAAAATTGGTCATTTTCAAAAAATCCTTGTGCCTTACGTAGATGAGATAAGTACTTGTTATTTACTTGAACCATAGATTGGAATCTCATCTTTACAACGGTGTGATTGGTTTTTATTGGGTACGACTTTGCGCGGACTTATGGGTTGTTGAAGTAGAAACTGCCTAAAAGGCTAATGAGGAAAATTGGTCATTTTCAAAAAATCCTTGTGCCTTACGTAGATGAGATAAGTACTTGTTACTTACTTGAACCATAGTTTGGAATCTCATCTTTACAACGGTGTAATTGGTTTTTATTGGGTACGACTTTGCGCGGACTTATGGGTTCTTGAAGTAGAAACTGCCTAAAAGGCTAATGAGGAAAATTGGTCATTTTCAAAAAATCCTTGTGCCTTACGTAGATGAGATAAGTACTTGTTATTTACTTGAACCATAGATTGGAATCTCATCTTTACAACGGTGTGATTGGTTTTTATTGGGTACGACTTTGCGCGGACTTATGGGTTGTTGAAGTAGAAACTGCCCAAAAGGTTAATGAGGAAAATTGGTCATTTTCAAAAAATCCTTGTGCCTTACGTAGATGAGATAAGTACTTGTTATTTACTTGAACCATAGATTGGAATCTCATCTTTACAACGGTGTGATTGGTTTTTATTGGGTACGACTTTGCGCGGACTTATGGGTTGTTGAAGTAGAAACTGCCTAAAAGGCTAATGAGGAAAATTGGTCATTTTCAAAAAATCCTTGTGCCTTACGTAGATGAGATAAGTACTTGTTACTTACTTGAACCATAGATTGGAATCTCATCTTTACAACGGTGTGATTGGTTTTTATTGGGTACGACTTTGCGCGGACTTATGGGTTGTTGAAGTAGAAACTGCCTAAAAGGCTAATGAGGAAAATTGGTCATTTTCAAAAAATCCTTGTGCCTTACGTAGATGAGATAAGTACTTGTTATTTACTTGAACCATAGATTGGAATCTCATCTTTACAACGGTGTGATTGGTTTTTATTGGGTACGACTTTGCGCGGACTTATGGGTTGTTGAAGTAGAAACTGCCTAAAAGGCTAATGAGGAAAATTGGTCATTTTCAAAAAATCCTTGTGCCTTACGTAGATGAGATAAGTACTTGTTACTTACTTGAACCATAGATTGGAATCTCATCTTTACAACGGTGTGATTGGTTTTTATTGGGTACGACTTTGCGCGGACTTATGGGTTGTTGAAGTAGAAACTGCCCAAAAGGTTAATGAGGAAAATTGGTCATTTTCAAAAACTCCTTGTGCCTTACGTAGATGAGATAAGTACTTGTTACTTACTTGAACCATAGATTGGAATCTCATCTTTACAACGGTGTGATTGGTTTTTATTGGGTACGGCTTTGCGCGGACTTATGGGTTGTTGAAGTAGAAACTGCCCAAAAGGTTAATGAGGAAAATTGGTCATTTTCAAAAACTCCTTGTGCCTTACGTAGATGAGATAAGTACTTGTTATTTACTTGAACCATAGATTGGAATCTCATCTTTACAACGGTGTGATTGGTTTTTATTGGGTACGACTTTGCGCGGACTTATGGGTTGTTGAAGTAGAAACTGCCCAAAAGGTTAATGAGGAAAATTGGTCATTTTCAAAAACTCCTTGTGCCTTACGTAGATGAGATAAGTACTTGTTACTTACTTGAACCATAGATTGGAATCTCATCTTTACAACGGTGTGATTGGTTTTTATTGGGTACGGCTTTGCGCGGTTGTTGAAGTAGAAACTGCCTAAAAGGCTAATGAGGAAAATTGGTCATTTTCAAAAACTCCTTGTGCCTTACGTAGATGAGATAAGTACTTGTTACTTACTTGAACCATAGATTGGAATCTCATCTTTACAACGGTGTGATTGGTTTTTATTGGGTACGACTTTGCGCGGACTTATAGGTTGTTGAAGTAGAAACTGCCTAAAAGGCTAATGAGGAAAATTGGTCATTTTCAAAAAATCCTTGTGCCTTACGTAGATGAGATAAGTACTTGTTACTTACTTGAACCATAGATTGGAATCTCATCTTTACAACGGTGTGATTGGTTTTTATTGGGTACGACTTTGAGCGGACTTATGGGTTGGTGAAGCAGAAACTGCCCAAAAGGTTAATGAGGAAAATTGGTCATTTTCAAAAACTCCTTGTGCCTTACGTAGATGAGATAAGTACTTGTTACTTACTTGAACCATAGATTGGAATCTCATCTTTACAACGGTGTGATTGGTTTTTATTGGGTACGGCTTTGCGCGGACTTATGGGTTGTTGAAGTAGAAACTGCCCAAAAGGTTAATGAGGAAAATTGGTCATTTTCAAAAACTCCTTGTGCCTTACGTAGATGAGATAAGTACTTGTTATTTACTTGAACCATAGATTGGAATCTCATCTTTACAACGGTGTGATTGGTTTTTATTGGGTACGACTTTGCGCGGACTTATGGGTTGTTGAAGTAGAAACTGCCTAAAAGGCTAATGAGGAAAATTGGTCATTTTCAAAAAATCCTTGTGCCTTACGTAGATGAGATAAGTACTTGTTACTTACTTGAACCATAGATTGGAATCTCATCTTTACAACGGTGTAATTGGTTTTTATTGGGTACGACTTTGCGCGGACTTATGGGTTGTTGAAGTAGAAACTGCCTAAAAGGCTAATGAGGAAAATTGGTCATTTTCAAAAAATCCTTGTGCCTTACGTAGATGAGATAAGTACTTGTTACTTACTTGAACCATAGATTGGAATCTCATCTTTACAACGGTGTGATTGGTTTTTATTGGGTACGACTTTGCGCGGACTTATGGGTTGTTGAAGTAGAAACTGCCTAAAAGGCTAATGAGGAAAATTGGTCATTTTCAAAAAATCCTTGTGCCTTACGTAGATGAGATAAGTACTTGTTACTTACTTGAACCATAGATTGGAATCTCATCTTTACAACGGTGTAATTGGTTTTTATTGGGTACGACTTTGCGCGGACTTATGGGTTGTTGAAGTAGAAACTGCCTAAAAGGCTAATGAGGAAAATTGGTCATTTTCAAAAAATCCTTGTGCCTTACGTAGATGAGATAAGTACTTGTTACTTACTTGAACCATAGATTGGAATCTCATCTTTACAACGGTGTGATTAGTTTTTATTGGGTACGGCTTTGCGCGGACTTATGGGTTGTTGAAGTAGAAACTGCCCAAAAGGTTAATGAGGAAAATTGTTCATTTTCAAAAACTCCTTGTGCCTTACGTAGATGAGATAAGTACTTGTTATTTACTTGAACCATAGATTGGAATCTCATCTTTACAACGGTGTGATTGGTTTTTATTGGGTACGACTTTGCGCGGACTTATGGGTTGTTGAAGTAGAAACTGCCCAAAAGGTTAATGAGGAAAATTGGTCATTTTCAAAAACTCCTTGTGCCTTACGTAGATGAGATAAGTACTTGTTACTTACTTGAACCATAGATTGGAATCTCATCTTTACAGCGGTGTGATTGGTTTTTATTGGGTACGACTTTGCGCGGACTAATGGGTTGTTGAAGCAGAAACTGCCCAAAAGGTTAATGAGGAAAATTGGTCATTTTCAAAAACTCCTTGTGCCTTACGTAGATGAGATAAGTACTTGTTACTTACTTGAACCATAGATTGGAATCTCATCTTTACAACGGTGTGATTGGTTTTTATTGGGTACGACTTTGCGCGGACTTATGGGTTGTTGAAGCAGAAACTGCTCAAAAGGTTAATGAGGAAAATTGGTCATTTTCAAAAACTCCTTGTGCCTTACGTAGATGAGATAAGTACTTGTTATTTACTTGAACCATAGATTGGAATCTCATCCCCTGAAGTATCTGGCAGCTTGGTGGTATTCCGCCATCCTGTTTGAATAATTGTATTTCACATCTGCTTGCATTAGAGCTGTAGTCATACAGTGGCTGGCGTGTGTTGCAGAGATGTTATCCGTTTAGATAGGTGCATGCGTTGAATTCCTCAGTTTAGAGTTGTATGTATTTATCCTGTTGGCTTGTTACCATCAAATAATTTGAAGATGGCTGAATATATACGTATTGTTGTTCATGTAATGTAGGCACCGGTATAACATTGTACAATGTGTATCGGATTCTTTGGATCAAAGGGATCTTTATTTCGAAGATTACGGTTTCTCTGACTTTTGTGGTTTTTACCGTTGCTATTTTATACAGGGCAACTAGGTTTTTGCTGCGATACGGTACATCTTGGCTAGGCTTGAGGTTGTCAATTATTTGCCTGGTTTGCTCTTGGAGCTGATGCAGTGTCACAACCAGTGGATTTAATTTGCCCTGATGTACTTCTGTTATTGCGTCTATTACAGCCGATTGGAATGTACGGAGTTTCATCATGTCTAGCATTGTGTGCAGCGCGATGTCAGTGAATTCTTCATGAAAGATGAGCTCAGCCATTATTGATTTGAATGCCTCGAATTTCTGATTGGTCTCTTCGTGATCGTGCTTCATGATGTTTAATGTTGACTCTATTATCGTGATCTGTTGTTGTAGAGGTTCCTGATGCGATGTTGCTGATTCATATTAATATTTTTTATGCTCTCTTTGTAGAAGTTTCCGGCACGTTGATCCAGCACTCCAAATAGTTCATTGGCTATTGTGCCAACGAAGTCAAATGGAGACCTTTTTTGACGAGTTTACTCGTTTCTTCCGAGCGTGTCCATTAGTTCGTTTTGTTCTCCTAGGTCGATGTAGAGGTTGCGCATTTGAGCTGATATTAGACCACAATGGATTGTATGTGTATACGTGGTCTTAGAATGCGTTCTATCTTCGCATATTTCACCTAGTTGACGAGTGGGTTTCTCGATATGATTTAATTCTGCCCAATATGTTGTTAGATTGTAGTAGGCTATTAGTCTCCATTCGCCATTGAGCAGCATGCCTTGGCCAATTCTATCGAAGTAAAGGTGGATTTACATATGCGACGTGTGACGTGTGACGTGTGACGGGTGTCTATAGCCAATCATAAACGACTATTTTGACATTCGTCACACGGCACACGCTACACGCCGAGACATGAACAAATTTTATCTTTTTCGTGACGGTCACACTTACATAAAAAATTAGAAACATGCAAACAAATTTTTAATTGTTTTGCCACAGTGTTTTTTAGTGACGGAACACAATTAATATACACCACAAAAAATATTTAATTAGTGTGCGTGGCGGCATCCGTCGCAAATGTAAATTGTTGTTAAGAAAGCGTCACGTTAATTTCAACTTGTCACACGTCACACGTCGCATATGTAAATCCACCTTAAATGCCTGGATGTGATGAGAATTTTGAAATGTTGTACTTGGATGATGTTTGTGATGTCACTATTCCAAATATGCAGAAGATTGAGAGCATGTAAAGCAATAGGTTAGATTTCGTGCCTTTTCTTGTTACTCGTGTTTGTTGTGAGTTATCTCTGCTATTTTTATTTGCACGGGGCCGGCATAATCTATTCCGGTGTGTGTAAATGGTCTCGTTGGTCGAACTCTTGCGGATGGTAAGTTTCCCATCAGTTGATTACCCCTGGCTTGATTTTAAACTTGTGACATGTAATGCATTTTGAGATTATTGATTTAGTTGTGATTCTGCCTCTTATTATCCAATATTTCTTGCGTGTGAATGAGAGGGTAAGTTCGATACCTCCATGCAACATTCTCAGGTGTGCATAGTTGATTAGGCTTTTCGTGAACTGGTGTTGTGCAGAGGAAGATTGGTTGGATGTTTTTCTTCATAGTTTAAAAATGACTTATGTAATCTACCTCCTACTCGCAGTATCCCTTCTGCATCGAGAAATGGATCTAAGGATAACAGTTTACTCTTTTTATCTATTGGATTGTTCTTCATTAGTTGAGATATTTCTGGGTTATAGCAGCCGCGTTGTATGTGCTTCACAATTATTCTCTCGGCCTCATTTAGATCGAATTCATTCATGTTTATTCTTCTACATTTTTTGGTGAAGTTTATTATGATTTTCACAATCCTTTTCAATTTGGTACACCCCCACCATAGTTGATGATTTATTAACTCATTGGCCGTTATTCCGCAGATTGCACAGTCCGCTGGATTGTCTGCTGATTTGATGTGACGCCATTGTCGTGGTTCTGTAAGACTCCTGATCTCTGATACTCTGTTGGCAACATAAGTTTTATACTTTTGAATATCCCCTTGAATCCATGAAAGTATTATTGTTGAATCTGTCCATGCGATGGTCGTTGTTTGATGCATTTCCAATGCTTGTTTCACTTCTTTGAGTAGCTTGGCTAGTAAAAGCGTATCATTTAGTTCCAGTCTTGGTAATGTTACTTTTGTCTTTGTTGGCGCTACTCTTGTCTTGGCTGCTATGAGGCTTGTGCTAACCTCGTTGTCTTTGCTGGCGACTCTCAGATAGACGCTTGCGGCGTATGCTTGTTCTGATGCATCGCTGAAGCCGTGAATCTCCATCTGTGAATCAGGTGTGCTGTTTAGCCATCTCTGAATTTTAAGGTTGTTGAGATGTTTTAGATTGTCCTTGAATGTTGACCACTGCTGGGCCAATGCATCGGGTACTCTTTCATCCCAATTAAGACCCATAAGCCACATCTTCTGTAGCATTCGCTTTGGTGTTATAATTACCGGTGCTAGCCACCCTAATGGATCGAATAATTTAGCCGTAGTTGAGAGAATATTTCGCTTTGTTAGTGGACCACTGAGAATTAGTGTGTTTATGTTAAACTGAAATATGTCGGCTTTGGGTTTCCATAGGAGACCCAGAGCTTTTATGTTTTGGTCGATTTCAATTTTATGGGACTCTGTGACTTCGCCATTGTTGAGATGTATGTTGTTGCTTGCCCATTTTCTCAAATTGAAGCCTCCTTTTTGAAGTAGCTTAGTGAGTTGGTCTTGAATGACGAGTGTTTCCTTGATTGTATTGCAGCCTGTCATAAGGTCATCGACATAGAAATCTTTTTGTAACACTTTGCAAGCCGTTGGGAAGTTTTGTTTTTCGTCTTCAGCGAGTTGGTGTAGAGGTTTGACTGCAAGGTATGTAGCGGCTGCTGTTCCGTAAGTAACGGTTTTCAATTGATATTCTTTCAATGTTTTCAAAGGTGAGTCTTTGGCGAGACTCAAATACGTTGAAAGTCTCTATCTGTTTCGTTTATCCAAATTTGCCGAAACATTTTTTTTATGTCGGCTGTGATGACGAACTTGTGTTTTCGCCATCTCATGACAATATGCCATAAGTCTTGCTGTATTTTTGGACCTATGTGCATTATGTCATTCAATGACTGTCCGCTGGTTGTTTTGGCAGAGGCATCAAAAACGACTCTCAATTTTGTTGTCGTGCTTGATGGCTTCAAGACGGCGTGATGAGGCAAGTAGTATTTTCCATCATTGAGTTTTGTTGGATGAACCTCTTCCATATGATCGAGAAGTTCATATTCTTGCATGAATTCTTTATACAGTTTGGCTAGTTGTTCGTTCTTTGTGAGCTGTCTCTCTAGTTGTAAAAACCTTGCTGTTGCCATCTTTCTGGAATCTCCTAAGTTTCTCCTAAGAATCTCCTAGTATTCTCTTTTGTGGGAGTCATAGAAATGTTGTTCACACATTTCTTCTTCAGCAGTGCGGGTTCTTGGTGGATGAAGCTCTTCTGTTTCCCAGAATTTCTTCAGAGTTTGTTCAATTTACTCCATTGCATCATCTTTGATTGTCATCGCGACTGTTTTGGTTGCTGGCCCGACTGTTGAGTGTAAATTTGTCCAGGGGTTGATTATCGTGTTTGTTTTATGTTTTGATGGTTTTGGACGTAGTTCATTGGCTAGCCTTGTGATGTTAGGATCCATTGCTCCCCGCATCCAATGTCTAGCTGACCTCCTTTCGTTGTATTCTTCATCTTTTTTCCTAGTGCTGTTTTCTTGGAAAGTTTATTTTGTTGTTGATGTATGTGAATCAAAGTGTCTTCCTAAGATTATCCATCCCAACTTGGTGTTTTGAGCGATTGGTTGTTGTTCGCTTATTTTTTTTATATATAGTATATAGTACTATGTCTGTGTAATAATCTACACCAAGGAGTAAATCTATTGGTGCGGATATGTGGTAGTTTGGATCCGCCAGATTATGTAGGTTATCCCAAACACGACTCATTAGTGTTTTCCGTGGTTGTGTTTCCGTGATTTGATTCACCACGTAAGCTTCTATTTTTAAGTTGTACCTTGATTTAAAATTAGGCATGATCGACAGTTCAGCGGCTTTGTTAGCTATTTCTTTTTGCTTTGCGGTAATGCCAGCGATGTGCAGTTCTGCGATGGTTGTTTTTAATTGTAGCTTATTTACTGCATTTGAAGTGATGAGCGTGGCTTGAGAACAAGGATCTATTATGGCACGTAGATAACATTCTTGCCCAGCTTTTGTAATTGTTTTTACTAGAGCCGTTAGTAGAAGCACGTACGCTTCGTCTGTTCTAGCGTGTAAAATTGTACTGGTGACGTTCGTAGAATCAGAGTTGTTTACTGCTGTTGTATTGTTTTCAGCCCTTGAATTGTTATTGTTTGTAGCAGATGATGATGTTGTCCTTGGCATTGTGCACATTTTTCCTTGCAATCTGTTAGCTTGTGGTTGTTGTTAAGACATTTTCTACATATCCCCAATAGCGATACCAGTTAATTTTTGTCCAAGCTATTCATTCTTTTGAATTTAGAGCAATCTGCAATATGATGGCTTTGTTTACAAATATTGCATATGTTTTGCTCGTGCTGGGTGGTTGTTAATAGTGTTGTTCTAGGAGTAGTTGTTGTTTTTCGATAATACGAGGTTTTTTCTCGTAAGACTGCTTCTAGCGCTGTGGCGCGTGTCTCGAGAAACTTCATGAATTCTGGAAGTGTTTGAATTTCTCACGTCATTTCGTATGCTTTTAGTGATTCATAATCCAGCTTTTTAGTCAATGCATAGATGACGATTTGATCCCACGAATCTGTGTGGATTCCTAGTTGGTTGATTGCATGTAGGCACTCTCTCGTGGTGTCATATAAAACTCGCAGGGCTAATGTTGATTCATTATTCATGGTGGGTTGCGACATCATCGTATGGATGTACCTGGTTATATTCATCCTGTGGTTATCGTACCTTTCCTTTATTATTGCCCATGCGGCTTCATAATTTTCGCCCACGGATTGAAGATGATTTATTAGTTTTGCTGCTTGACCTCCAGTGTAGGTCTTCAAGTAGCTCATCTTGTATGTGTTGTTTAGTGCGTTGTTTTTGTGTACTAATTGCTCAAATACATCTTTAAATGCCATCCACTTCATGTGTTCTCCAAAGAAGTGTGGTATTTGAACTTTTGGCAGTTTGATTTCTCCTGGTAGATTTCTTTCGAGTTTGCTCGATTTATTGTTTGTGATTACTTGAACCACCATGTCATCATATACGCTTTACGAATTTCGTCATAGTAATAGTCGACGAAGTATTTTGTTGTTTCTTCTTCATCTTGTGTTGCTTCTAGGCATATGATGTCGTGAAGATCTGTTATTTGGTTAATCAATCTCTCTACGTGAGCTAATGACAAATTTAGCGATGCTTCTGGTGCTCCGTTGTCCAGCTTTTGTTGTGTGGATCTTATCTCTTTGTATAAGTCCTCATTTTCACGTCTTGTTGTTTTAACGTGCGATCCAATGTTGTTTCCGTTCGACTGTTGGTTGAGCTTGATTCCTTCTTGTTATTTAGAAGTTCACGCATTTCTTCTATAAATTTATTGTGTATAGTGGAAGTCGTGAACCTGGATTCTCGGTACTCATGTTTTTTGGTGAATTCTGGACTGAATTTGAGTATTTGTTCATCTACAGCAGTGTATTGTGCATACAGCGTTTTTAACTGGTCGATCTTCTTCTCCAGATATGTTTTAGTTTTGCGGCTGTCTCCATCCTTTGTGTAGTTCCTATATGGAGGACGTTTATCTGTTCTTCTGTTTCGGCCTGCTTGTTGAGAAGAGCTTCCATTGTAGTTATTTATTATCAGTTGTTCTTGATGTTCCCAGTTGTATAATGTAAAATGGTTGCTACCAATATTACTTGTCGATGACTCGTGCTGGCTTTTGCCACCGGTTGATCTTGATGGCTCGAAGGACCAATGTTAATTTAGCAAATTATATCTTAGTTTGTAGGACTAAGGTTTGCTAGATTAGCGTATCATCTAACTAAATTATCACTGGTGAGGTTTAGTTAGATGAGAAAGTAAAACTGAATGGTTTATGGTCAATCTTATTCTGATTTTATTCATAAAATTCACGAGCTTATATACAAACTCGAGCAACAATTTGTTGCTAGTAACATTAACATTTTAAAAAGACTTCTAATATTTATTTGTATAAGTTTTAAAAAATCTTAATCCTCTCCTTTGACATGTTCTATTTACACAATTTATAAATCCATGCACTATAATTTTTTATTCAATTAAAATTATTAAAATTTTAATGCATAAATTAAATTTTCTATTCACAAATGTAATTGTAGTGGAATCAATCGATCGAATATTGAAACACTCATGCATATTGCATACATAAAAGACAAACAGTAAAACCTATCTGTTATCATATAAAAGATAAAAATGAAATCAATCTTGTTAAAACATAGCACAAAATGATTTAAAAGATTATACAGTGAATCAAACGTAAAATCGGACAGTAAGAGAAATTTTATAGAAATTTACAAATTTTAAGGAAAATTTAATTCTGATTGCAACAATAAATTAGTCCTCCTGAAATAAACAAATAATCTGTAATCGTACCTTTAAATTTAAATCGAGCATTCTCTATAAGGTAATCATATAATATTGGGGTAGCTTGATAGAATTTCTATGTCTAAAGTTGGCTCTACATAAGTTCTTTACCATAATTTTAACTATAACAACACTGCACGCCGAACATCATACGCGTTTCACAATTTTTTAAAGTTGGGTTAATAGGGAATCTGTACCCATGTTAACCCTTCTCACGCGTTAGATATAAATCAGTATTCAATGGATTGTGCATCCTTGTGCACTATATGATTTTTCAGCCGGAACCTTAAAATGGATAATCCATTTACAACTTGCTAACTTTCAAATTCCTATATCCAAATCATATGTGCCTTTCGGCGATGGGGTTGGGCGATGTTATAGACATTGGCGGTGCGGGTATCGGCAAAGTGGGTGTCGACGAAGTAATGTCGGTGCTACGAGTATGGTTGTATCGCTACGTAGTTGTGTAGGCGAAGTGGTTTATGGGCTAGGTTCGGCTACTTCTAACAGAAAGGGTGAGATGATAATAGCACAGAATAGTTTCGTAATATTACAACAGATTTAGACTTTGTTATCATATTGAAGGAGTGTATAGCTGGTAAAGCTGCTTATTCAGGATCCTGATAAGGACTTTTCATACCGAATAATTTACCACTATATTTTATATGTGTTATATTTTTATTAAGTTTATTATTTATTATTATTCAAATTATTTAATGTTGATTTAATCGAAGAATCAATATTATATGTTAAATAATTTTATCACAACGTGAGTCTATTGTGAGTTCATGAGCGAAATTGGTAAACAATTATTTTTTATTTTTCACCAAAATTTGCTTTCATCAAAGTGCATTGTTCACCAAACTTATTCACTAAACGACAAAAGTTTCTTTGGTAATATAAAAGCCGAATAACAATAATACGGTAAGTAAATTCTGATTAAATTCTTGAGGGTGGAACGCCACATCACCCCCTTACCAGTGAATCGCGGATGAACGATACTGCGAAACGTGGTGGTACTTTCGTAGATCTTTCTGCTCTTGTTACTGTTTTTTTTATGATGAAGCTTTTAGTTTCGTCTGCTTTCGAACATGATTTCTTATTGCTCTGTGGCCTGATTGCTTTCCTTTTGACTAGTGGTTGTGGTTGGAAGTTGAATGGTACCTTTGTTGGGCGCAAATTATCGGATTCTACCGGTAAATTGATTTGAAATTTGCTTGATTATCTGTTGATGTTTCATTTGCGTAATCTTCGACGAAACACGGCTTCAACCTGTCGATTGAAATATTACTGGTTTACTGGTTTTAACAACACGGAAAGGACTCTAGCGATCTTTTGCATAGGTCGGTTCGTACAAACACATGTGTATATTTATTCAATTCCTGTGTCAAAAATATCTTTTGGCCGCAGTGACGTGATGGTGGAGTCGGGCGAATTTGATTGAAATGCTCTCGTAGTTCTTTGGCGAAATCTGACTAATTCGTGGGATTTTTTGATTCTATTAGCAATTGGCTAGGAATACAAATCTAGTTGTTAAATCCTCACGGTACGTAGTTCGTAGTCCCAATAAGACGGTCGGTAAAACTCGTGTTCAATCACTTCGATCGTGACACTTGATAGCCGCTTTCAGTGTCCTGAGCCACCTTTCACTGAATTCGTTGCATTTTGGATTATATGCCGTAGTCCTTTTGTGCTCAAACCCTAATAATCTGGAGAATTCAGCGAAAAGTTCTGATTCAAATTGGGATCTTTGGTCCGTTATTATCGAAGAAGGTACTCCAAACCGAGAAATCCAATTATTGAATACGGCGATTGCCAGAGTTTCGGCTCTGATATCCTGAATTGGGATTGCTTCAGACCACCTGGTAAAATGATCAATAAGTGTAATGCAATATCGCTGCCTTTATGACATTGGTAACTGGCCAAAGATAGCTAGATGAATCTCTGAAAATGTTTTTACCACCGGTGTATAATTCCCCATGGGACTCTTGGTGTTTTTTGCCACTTTCGGCCGCTGGCATGCCAAACAACACTGAGTCATTCGTTTCCGTCTCTTTTAATACTACCCCTCACAAACTAGTCCGACAAGGCTTTCACTGATGCCTGAACTCCTGGATGAGATAAATTGTGGTTACCTTCAGACACTGCTTTTCGGAAATCCGTGGGGATATATGATGGCGTATTGCCAGAGCAAACATCACACCACAACATTTTAGATTGTTACGACTGTGTGGTCGCAACGACGATTTTTGTGTTATTTTATTCACCCCGGTTGTTGTCTTCGCTTTCGTCCATCTTCTCTTATTTTTTTTATTCACCTCGGATGTGTTATGAACGCACTTTCGACGTTTTGTTTTGTGCCCCATCGCGTGGTGGCGCAGAGGTGAGAAAGAATAGGGGAAAGAGAGAACAATGCGCATCGAGTGTGTGCAAAGTAAAACGTTTTGGAAAAAATGTTTTTCTTATATGTCTCTCTTTTATACCAACGAAAATTTGATATAAAGAAGAGACAGAGAAGAGAGATTAATTTCTTCTAGAACATTTTACGAGTTGTGCGGCGCTCGAATTTTTCTGGTGTTGTCATTCAAGTGGTGATTTTTGAGCTTAGAGTTTTGATTTTTAAAAAAAAGTCAAGTTTTGGTTTGTTTTTGGAAAAGTTTTTTTTGGTTTTTGACTAGGGGTCGAGTGGAATGTATTCGGCTGCCTACTTTATTTTTCTAAAATTAAATAAATAAATTAAATAAACCAAACGTGAAATTGTAATTAGTGATAAATAAGACGTGATATTAAAAGGAAAAGTTGTTCCTGTGGCCCTATTATGGGTAGTACAATTAATTTAATAAAAGAAAAAATATAAAAAATTAAAATAGATTTGAGATTTGGTGATTATTTTTTGTGTGACCAGTTTTGTGTACCGAGAATAAAATTCACGGTTAGTCCGCGGTACAGTTTGGAGGGTAAACGAGGAAATCCCGTCTCAAGGTTTTCGAAAAAGGAAAACGCTATAAATTAATTTTTTTTGTTCTGCGGCTATATCGAGACTAATTATTGAGTGTGTGGGCGGACGACCGAGGTACGTGCACATTACATATCGGATACAAATTTTTCCACGAGTACCGAATTATTCGACGGGTACCACAATATTCTTACGGGTGCCGACAAGTACCGTATTTTTGAGAGTGTTGTTTTACAACGGGTGGCCAGGTGAGGCCATTCGCAACGTTTTTTTTTGATTTTTAAGGCGAGGCAACGCCCGATAATAAAAATTGTTTACGGTTTTCGACGTGCCAACGCCTAATAAATTTTGGGCACGTTTTGGGTGAACGGACACCGCGGCTATAACGGGTGTCGTGCGTACTGTTATTTACGGGTGGCCAGTTGAGGCCACTCTGCTATCAACGGATCCGGCGGCCAGTTAGGGTCAGCCGTATGGTTATTAGAGTTTATCAGCAGAAGAATCCGGCAACGGGGTAGTCAACAAGGGACCCCGCAACGGTTTGAGTGGCCAACCGGTCATTGTTATTTTATTTTGGTATCGGTGGTCTGCCGCAACATTACGGTAGCCAACCGGCTATTGATAGTTTTATACCGTGGTATCGGGGAAAGGCCCCGCAACGCCTAATTTATTTTGGTGGCCAGTCAAGGCCAAAATACTTAACGGCACCAAAGCCGCAACGGTCCGGGGCGGCGACCCTGAGGCAAGACGGCTGCGCAAGGCCGCAACAATTTATTTGATAGTTATTTAAGGTACGATTTTTTTTGATTTTTGTTTATTTTATTTTATATTTTTACAATTTTATTTTTTTCTTAAATTTTTTAAATATAATTTTCTGGATTTTGTAATCGAGTGCCGCACGGCGGGTGCGCGCTCGGTGCGCATTGATCTTTCTCTCTCTCTCTCGTTTTCTCTCATCGTGGGGCGGTGGAGGGGGAAGTTGTTTTCCTGTTATCTGTTTTTCCTCTTATTAAATAAAATGAAATATTAATTTTTTCGGTGTGTATGATGGGAGCGGAGACTCCCTCTGTGTCGGTTTAGTGTTTGCGGTCCCTTGGTGCCCGCATCCAATTTCGTAACCGGGGCTTTGCCCTGTTTGAATTCGAATGGATGCGCGCACCAAGGCACCTCTACCGGTTTATAATTTTGTTGTGTTCGTTCCTCAACTCGGTTTTATTATTATTTGCGTTCCCCTAACTTTCTGTATGATCACGGTGTAAGCCAGGAGCGTCATGCAAGCCTCAAACCCCACGACCTTAGCACTTCTCCCTGAGAACGTAGCCGGCAAAAAATCACCGTGGAGGCCTCTGCATGCGCTTAGTGAAATCTGCAGGTTGGCAGTAGCCAGCCTGTAACAAGATGAATTATACGTTATACGGGAATTTTTTTACCAAACTGGAGACCGGTTGGTGATGCCAGTAATTTTTTTAGTTCGTTGTCTGCTTGCTGCGCATCTGCAATTGCGTCTTAATTGATAGAATTAGGAAAGGCGATGCTATCCAACTGTGAGAGAGTATAGGCGCCAACATTATAGTATCCAGAGATATCCTTAATATTGGTTGTAAATTGCCCGATAAAATCTAGGTAGCGGAATTGTCTTGGTGACGCCTTTGCGGGATTCTGCATGGACGCGTATATCAACGGTTTGTGATCCGTGAATAACGTGAATGAACGGCCTTCAATCATATGCCGAAATTTCTTGACAGCTGAGTACGGAGGTAAGAGCTGTCTATCGTATGCGCTGTACCGTTGCAGTGTGGTTGATAATTTTGCCGAAAAAAGTTGCAATGGTTGCCATTCGCCATTGTCACCTTTACTCATTTGCTGGACCACAGCTCCAATTCCCGTGTCGAATGCATCAACCATCAGTGCTGTTTTAGCTGTTGAACAAGGATGAACTAAGAGTGTGGCTTCTCTTAGCTGAATTCTTTATCGAACAAACGCTTCCTCAGCTTCTTTAGACCATTCGATGGCTCCGGAATGGTTCTTTTTGCTACCCTTTAAATAGTCATTAAGAACTGATTGACTTCTGCTCGCATTTGGAATAAAAGACCTATAAAAGTTTAAAACATCCAAAAAACATCGTAATTCTTTAAATGTTTTCGGCTGAGCCATTTTTACGATTTCCGCAACGTGATCCGGAAGTGGTTTAATTCCCTCTGCTTCATAACCCAAAAAATGGATTTTTGTTTTCAAGAATTGGCATTTCTCTGTGTTAATCACGAGACCTGCGTCGCCCAATTTAGCAAAAGTAAACTCTAAATGTTGCCCGCATGTCTAAGAATTGCCCGCATTTCTCAGATCAAACGTCATGCGAGTAAATTCATATAATCCAAAAGGTGGGGAAATTGCAGTCTTGGCAATATCTGATTCCTCGATTGGAATTTGATGATACGCTCTAACGCATTACAATTGATGCGTAAAATCTTGTATGTATGGTATCGTGTAAGGGTCCGGCACTGTGACGTTGTTTAGAGCCCTGTAATCTCCACGGGGTTGCCATTCACCATTTTTCTTTGGAACGAGATGCAGCAGGCTTGCCCAAGGACTGTTAGAACGTCTACAGATTCCTTGCTTGACCATGTAGTCGAATTCGTTTTTGTCTATTGCCAGCTTTTCTGTGCTCAATCGTCGAGGTTTGACAAAAACCAGAGGTCCACGAGTCACTATGGGTGACTTGATGTTTTATCGATTTTTATGCCTGATTCTCGTGAGTGATTTTCTGGAATTTGTTTAATAGTGGTAGAATACGAGTGTCGATGACACTAGAGTTGATTACACGAATAGTGGGTGTATTATCATGAACTTTAACGGTTAGTGAAAACAACGATGTTAGAGGATCTAGTAGCCAGCCATGCTGAATATCGACTAACAATCCTGACTGATTCAAGAAATCGGCCCCAATGATCGGCATTGATACTTCTGCTACCACAAGTGAATTGTCACCTGAGACCTAGGTCTAAGTTGATTCTTTGATTTCCAAAGGTTTTAAGTTGCGATCCGTTCGCTGAATATACATAAGTAAAAATCAGGGTTGTGTTTCCTCTGATCGTCCTTGGTTGCTGGCATGAAAGATATGTCCGCCCCAGTGTCAATTAAATATGTTTTATTCGACGATTTATCGTAAATTTTAAGGCGACAGTTTTAAGAGTTACCGGAACAAGTCGCCGTCTGCACCGGAGAATTTTGTTTTTGACTTAAATTCCTCCCACTTGGGACAGTTTGTTTTGCAATTTCGAGCGGCTTCCTTGAATCAGTAATGGAAAAAACATAATTGTTTTTTTGAGCGACTTCTCTCGTAATTGGCGATCCATATTATCTAACCATCGAATGACCTCACTAATTTGATTAGCAAGTGAGGAATCATTATTCGTTATTGGTGGCGTATTAATCGGCATTACATGTGCTTGAGCCATTGTTTCGAGAATTCTGTCTGCTAGCTTGGCCAGTTGTCAGGCCAGTGGATGCCATAATTTGTTGTTAATGTGTGCATTCGTAAAATCCCTAAACGAATTTTTTTTGCGAACACCAAAAATTCGTAATAATATTTTTTACTTCAAAATCGGATTACGCTTTTATAATATTTTTTTTTTACAATTGGATATCCGATACTGTCCGACTTTATATTTGATACACTGTATATAAATAAAAAAATCTTACAAAATATAAAATCTATGTAATAATATTTTTGTAGTAAAACAACAAAAATGAACTAGTGTCGAATATGTTGGAATTGGTATATCCGATATTCCGATTATAAGTCTCTACACAATGCTTTCGCAACCATCGCAGCATCATACCGTCATACATTTATATTTATACAAAAGATTTGTTTATTTTGGTGATTTCATTTTATTTGTCTATAATTCCGCATATAATCAGATGTTTTTGAGTCGAAAGTCTGTCGAAGATAAACAGAAACCATAGCGAGCAAGAACTATTTTACTACGACGATAAGAGTTTGTGAATACAAAATCAAGAAAATTTATTTGAAACGTCTCTCGTTCGGTTGCTATTTTGGATTGTTGAAATAAAGCTTTTTTTCAGTCTGCTTCGTTAAGCGTTTAAATATCGCGAACGTTAAAGATTTGGTATAGCACAATATTATTTAACGTCGAGCTTTTTCAGTAATGCTTATTACATTGTGATGATACAAAATAGCATTTCATTTAAAAAGTGTAAATTGTAAAATTTTCCAAGTTCATGTTCAGTTTTTTTTTCTCCAGAAATACAATGACGTGAAAAGCTAGAATGCTTCATTTGTAAAACAAATATTTCAGGTAATCGTTGAGTCTACTATTAAATTAGATGTCTAATTATTTGGATCAGTGCATTTGTTGATTCTACAATAGGTGAGCTAGTATATTGGACATACACTTGAGTCTCGATTATCCGGGATGAGAGGGACTTCCCGGATAATCAAAAATCCCAGTTAATCAGATAATATTCATATTAACCAAGAGACTAAGAAATCCCGGATAATCGAGGTTCACGGATAATCGGATTCCGGATAATCGAGGTTCAAGTGTATTTGAAAAAAATTCTATGTGAGTATTTCTGCTTTAACAAAATAATCTCTTAATTTTCCTTTTTCCGCTTGGAATCTGATATTTTCGATGCTTTTTCTTCTATATACTATATATTTTCACTTGTCGGAGATATTTAGTCGCAGCCTTTCTAGCACGGAGTGTGCGATTGGCTAACTTATCTACTTTAATTACTAATATATTTTAAACACTTATCACCTGATTAAATAAAAGGTACGTCAGAAGCGTAATACGATTACTTTGACTGAAGTTTCCTTCAATTTATTTGCCTTCCGCGGTAGTTATGGCTGACTGTATAGCGGGCCTCTGCTTCTGGATGTTAAGTGTTCTAAGGATTACTGCCGGTTATTCTCTTAGAGGAAAAAACATACTTGATACAACTAAATTGTGCAGTATGGCCACTTTGGTTATTGATTACCTCTTCCAACTATAGACAAAGAATAAATCTTTGATGAGATATTAAATTTCTTACTGCGGAGTCTGCCCGAGTATGTTCGCAAAATACTAGGGTTACTAGGGTGGAAGTCGATTGATGTGATGCGTCACGCGCTGATGGTAGGAAACCCAAATCCAAATTCTTCTCCATTCTGCCATTCTCTCCGCTGTAATGTATCGTGTAATCATTGTGGTAGTGTCATGGACCACTTCGAAACCATCGATGTTTTTTTATACGAGTACAATGTTTAATCTTGGTTCAAAAGGTTTTGGAGATCTCCAAGTTTTTAAATTTTCCAGTTTGGTCGTTTAAGAAATCAAGAAAACTGTGGTTATAGTTTTAAATAGCCGTGTACAAAGAGGATGGTTCCATGATTAACCAGCAAGGGGAAGTGCTGTACATGGTCTAACAAATTAAAAGTTTATACGATGATGTGGACATACGGTTAGGTTTTCCTACGATTAACTGGCCTTACGAGTAAATATATTTTTACCTCCTTCTATTTGTATCCTCTCTGCAGTTCAAGTGTACTTGCGTATGTGAAGTTTTCCCGAAAACCTTGCCGAAAAATATTATAATCTCAACTAATACTCATATATCATCTCTAAACAATGTATCATGAAATGTTTCTACTGTAAAATTTACGTTTTTCGGGTTTATTCTGATTAAATTTTCGAGGACCATCAATATAAAACACCCACAAAGTTAGGTTAGGTTAGGTTAGGTTGGAGTGGCTGCTATCGCACACTTAGGCCAGTATTGGCCCATTGTGTACCACAGGATCCTATCTCCCCTTTACTCCTGCTGAAACCATCCAGAGCTACTTATGTAGCGTAAAATATCTCGTATTCCACAGCCCGCGAGTTCCGAAAGGCTGTCCATACCGTACACACCTAAATACTTATGCCTTCTGTATGATAGTGCCGGACACAAGCATAGGAAGTGATCTAGCGTCTCTTCCTCCTCTTCGCCTAAACAACTTCTACAGAAGTCATTCGTCTGTAGACCCAGCCTTCTTGCATGTTCCCCAAAAAGGCAGTGTCCTGTCAGTATCCCTACGACCAATCCTAACTCTCGTTTTCCCAGGGATACTAGTGCTTTGGAGCGCCGCAAGTCCAGTTTTGGCCAAACCAGTTTTGCTACTCTGCACGTCAGGGTGTTGGTCCACCTCTCATTTGTCAAGGCAATTGCCTTTTTACTGAGCGCAGATCTAAGCGCTGCTATAGGCCTCCCCAGACCTACCCTTTCCGGTTGCATCTGGAGAGTCGTACCGTACCTAGCTAGTTCGTCCGCCCTGCAGTTTCCCGTGGTGTCCAAGTGACCAGTGACCCAGATTATCTGGATACTGAAATACTCGCTCATCTCATTAAGAGATGATCGGCAATCCAGCGCCACCCGTGACTTCAGACAAACCGCCTCTAGCGATCTGACCGCCGCCTGACTGTCCACATAAATCGCGATATCCCTAACGGATACCACGTTATGCTTCAACCATGTCCCGACTTCACCTATCGCCACCACTTCAGCCTGGTACACACTGCAGTAGTCAAGGAGACGAACGGAAATATTAACATTAAGCTTCTCACAGAAGACTCCGGCTCCTACTTTGCCGTCTAGCTTAGAACCGTCCGTGAAAAATTGCAGTGCCTCGTTTTCCAGTATTGATCCGTTCCTCCAGGATTCTCTAGAAGGACAGATGGTCCGGAAAACTTTATCGAAGCACAACGTTGGTTTAATATAATCTAGATTCGCCAGTTCTTCCCTTAGCGATCTAACTATCGTTGAGTGTCCCGCCTGAAGACACTTCCACTGAGAGACAGCCGAGAGCCTTGTAGCCACATTGGCTGCCATCTGCTTACCAAAAAATTCGATTGGAATAAGGTGGAACATAACCTCTAAAGCACGTGTAGGTGTTGACCTGAGCGCCCCACTTATAATCATGCAGGCTGTTCTTTGCACCTTCTCCAACATCTTCCTATATGTTCCCTTCTCCAGAGCTGGCCACCACACACCCACCCCGTACATCAGCACAGGTCTTGCCACAGCGGTATAGAGCCAGTGTACCAGCTCTGGTTTTAGACCCCATCTCTTCCCTATGGCGTTCTTACACGAGTAAATGTCTACATTAGCCTTATTCACCCTTTCTACAATGTTAGGCTTCCAGCTGAGCTTACTGTCCAAGATTATGCCCAAAAATCTCGCTCTGTCAGCAAAAGCCAGTCTAATGCCGTTCACAGTAGGAGGGCTAACTACCGGAATTTTATAATTCTTAGTAAATAGTACCAGCTCTGTCTTGGAGGGGTTAATCCCTAATCCACATTTGCTGGCCCATTTCGTAACGATTAGGAGTGCATTCTGCATAACATCCCTAATCGTATCCAGATATTTGCCTGAGACAGCTATCGCTACATCATCCGCATACGCTACAACCCCTATCCCCTCTCCCTCCAGTTCCAAGAGCAATCCATTCACCACAACACTCCAAAGAAAGGGGGACATTACACCTCCTTGTGGGGTTCCTCTAACCACCCGCCTTCTGATGGTGGCCTCCCCCAGTTTCGAGGTAATAATCCTGCTTACCAGCATCTGATTTATCAACCTACATATGGGGTAGTCCACGTTCAAAAATAGCAATCCTTCCATGATCGCCTCCGTTTTAACATTATTAAAGGCACCCTCAATGTCGATAAATGCTACCATACAGAACTCTTGCGAGTAAATTGACTTCTCAATCATGTGTACTAGATCGTGCAGAGCTGTGTCCACCGACTGTCCCTTACAGTACGCATGCTGCGACATTGCCCAGCTCCTGGGCTCAATTTTTGATCGAATATCTATATCTACCAACCTTTCCAAGGTTTTCAACAGAAAGGATGATAGAGTTATAGGTCTCAGATCCTTTGGATAGGCATGCGAGCTTTTTCCCGATTTCGGGATAAAGACCACTCTGACCTCCGTCCATTTTTTAGGAATATATACCAGTTTCAGATATCCCATGAAGATACCTTCCAGCCAGGGGAGGATGACTGCTGAGTTTCTCTGGATCTCTGCTGGTATAATCCGATCCGGGCCCGCTGATTTATAAGGTTTAAACCCGTTCAGCGCCCAACGGATTCGCTCCTTATCCGCGATGCCCTCCATCTCTATTGAAGGTGTTACTCGATTAGCTCCAGGCTCTGTCGAGTCTTCAAAGCTTCTCGGAAAATGGGTCTCGATGAGGAGCTCCAATGATTCCGCACTTGAAGTTGTCCATGACCCGTCTGGTCTAATTAAATAACTAGGACTGGTTGGGTTAGTAGAGTCGTTAGTCTCAGATACCTCTTCCATTCTACAACAGAAGAGTCTCCAAGACCCCCTTTGTGCCTTCCTCAACTCTTTTTTGTACTTACTGAGGTCCTCCTTATAGGAGTCCCAATCCCGAACCTCCCTTGTGTTCTTAGCTTTATTAAAAGCTCTCCTACACACACTCCGATATGTTCCCAACTGCTTGGTCCACTATATCGGTTTCTGCCTACCCCTAGGCTTTATTAGGGGGCACGCAGCATTAAATGAAAGATTGCATGCCTTTGTGACAATATCAACCATGCCATCTAATTCCTCTACTGTCGCCGGAAGTCTAGGAACCTCCAGCGGCAGTAGTTCCTTCAACACCTCTCCATATTTGTTCCAGTTTGTCCTTCTGGGATTCCTGAAGGATTTCCGGGTAACAGGTTTAATGTCGAGGTTATAAATTACATATCGATGATCAGAGAATGAGTGCTCTTTCACCACTCTCCACCCTCTGATCATATGAAAGATCGTTTCTGACACAAAGGTGACATCTAAAACCTCCTGTCGATTTTTAACAATAAATGTTGGTTCTCGTCCAATATTGCAAACTAAAAGATTGGTATTTAATAAATAATCAAAAAAATAACTCACCCCTCTCGTTGATGTCTGTGCTTCCCCAGATTGTGTGATGCGCATTTACATCACATCCGAGTACAACACCTACTCTTCTTTGATCTGCTTCCCAGATCACTTCCCCCAGGTTGTCTGGTGGAACCTCCTTCTCGCGATCCATATAGGCTGAGGCTAGCCATAGCTTCCCACAGCCAACCTCAGCGCTCACCGCTGTAACGTCTCCGCTACTAAATTGTGGAAGAAGAAAAATATTCAAATTATTTTCCGCTAAAATACACGATCTGATCTTCTCAGAGTTGCTTGAGTATAATAATTTATACCCTTTCATTCTGAGGCCACAGATCCTGTTATTGTTAATCCAAGGTTCTTGGATTAACACTAAATCCTCATCTGACTTAGTCAGTGTGAGAACGAGAGCTGCCGAGGCAGCCTTCGTGTGATGTAGGTTTATTTGTACAATGCTAACCATTGTAGTCGACCTTACTCACCTCTTCCTGCACTCCCTGCATCAGGATAGTGCCATCTACCTCTTTGTTCCGGACGCTGTCTTCCTCTCGTCGAGAGCCTGGCAGGATGTCCCAATCAGACTCCAGAGAGAGGAGGCTACCTCCCCTAACTATGCTCCCCAGAGCCGAAGCATTACTTTCCTGGCCGTCCTCAGCCCGCTTGACCGTCTCCTGCTGGGTCCGTTCGCCGTCATCCCCAGGCTGGTCTTTCGCAGTTGCGTCGGTCTCGTCCTTTTTATATACTTTGAGAGTGATCGACCCGAACCCGAAGTTGATCACTCCCTTTAATTTTGCAAGGGAAGCCAGGGATTCTTTATTGATCAGCATGATTGCCAATCTAAAGCCTCCCTTAGCTTCCGCTTGCTTTATAATCCTCCAGTCTTCCGTTGGAAGATCGGGATTACTGGCCTGAATGATCTCGAGGATCTCTTCTATTTTATCCGGCTCGGTTGGCAGCCAAACACGTGCCCTCGGCCTGCTCGGGATTTTCTCCCTGCAGACTGCCTCAAGCCTCACGCCCGGCCACACCTTGCCTACTTTGGCAATTGCCCTTTTGTAAAGGTCGACCGATCTCTGATCTGAGCACGCAGTCAACTTCACGCGCCCCTGGTACCATCACGCATCTCTGCAGGACGGGGGGGATCCCGGATTTTCTCTCAGGATCCACAGAAAAATGGAGTTTAGTGCGTTAAACACTACTCTCCATTTCTCTGACGTGATGCTCTCATCTTCCTGACTTCTGTCAATGACGGCTAGCACCAGCACGTGCTCCTTTAAGATCTCACTGAATAGCTTCAGTTTTTGATCCCTAGGAGCACCCGACGTCTTTTCTACCTGGACCTTGGCTCGCTTACTCTCGCCCGTTTCCAGTTCTTCCTGGGACCTCTGTCTTTTAGACACAAGGGCCCTTTCCGAGCTGTCACGGCCGACAGTTTTTTTAGCCCATGCCACAGATCCTCGTTGTTCTACTGTAAGCTGCCCCTCAGGAGTCGCAGCCAGTTTTTCTAAAATTCTATACGCCGACCGTCTCTCCCTGTATCGACGCTTCGACTGAGGGATCTCTCTCAATTCCCCCTTATTTCCTTTAGCGGTTCCGCTTCCACCTGGCTTCGATGCCAAAGTGTCGCTTAACCCTGATGATGAAGCCCCACCTTTACGGTTAGAGTTGCTAACTTCTTCCGGTTTTTGAAGGGTGCCGGCCCCTTTAATTTTAATTTCTTTTGTTTCTTCCATGTTTCTCTCACGAGTATCGGAGAAATATCGGTCAACTTGCGCAGAGATCCGTGTACGCAAGCAAGGCTAAATACAACTGGAGGTCGCCAGGTATCCAGAGGGCTCCGTTCCCGACTGGGCTTTGTTAAATGGGCCCCCCAGCCTAGCCGATCATCAGCACGGGTCGCGTAATACCTTAATCCAGCCCATTGGCTTACCGAGCACCCCAACCCCCGCACTCTCGCCCTCCTCCCACATTCACTCACTCATTCACCCATTCATATGGATATCCCAAACAAATGGGACCCACTTCATTCATGGGATTACCGTTTATAGGGTTCCCCACTCACTACTTCGAGGCCCGGGAGCACAAGGAGACGTGATGCTCAGTTCACCGTGGTTATGGTCGATGGTTTTAAGGCGCCATCAGTTCGCATTTCCCTACTGGGTATCCTAGGCACTCAGAATTTGTGAACAGAGGTTAACCACTCTTCCGTTCTCTAAGACTCTCCTCCCAGCAGAGCTGCGGTTGGGGACGGCTTATTTAATTCACCGCTAACCTATCTATCGATAGGCCGTTCACTATCCACCACCTGTGACCCCCCCCCCCCCCCCCGATAGCTGCAGCTCGCCACGGGACCCACAAAGTTACTGTGATAAGATTGAAGTAAGTGTCTTAAAAAATGGCGCCATTACCCTTGATTGAGCAATTTATAAAATTAGTCCTTGAAGCACCAAGCGTAGCTCGATAAAGCGTTTAAAGAATCTTCACCAAAAATCATTTAAAAATTAAATTTCCAACCAATTTCCATATCCAATTTTAATAATTAGTCTAGTTCCGTCTCAGTTGACCTTATTTCAGATCTTCGCTACATTGTGTATAATCTTACAACGTTAGAACCAACATGTAGCGCAACGTTCTGCAATATGGTGCAATATCACACAACAAAGTACAACATGACGGTCCTCCGGAGAATTACTATTTCGAATCTTTCGAAAATCAGAACTCCTTGTAATCAATTCCTTTTGAAATCGATTCCTGGCACCCGAATCCCCTCGAAAAATGACACCCGGGTCCAGGTAGGAAGCCCATGTCACTGCAATTTTTATCAAATTAGAACGAGCCGAAAAAAAATTAAAAAGGGGACCTGAGCCCCACCGAAGGGCCTTCAAAATAAATTGTATCGAAATTAGCACCGATCGAAATTGGTTCCTGGCGTTTGAAATCTAAAATTAGCAGCCATCATAAACGACTCTTAGTACTCGAGAACTTTCTTCTAATTTTTATGAAAACCATGGCACTCAGAGAAAAATCAAAGAAAGGGACCCGGCGGATGACCCTCTGAGTGGACTTTTCCGAAATTACCACTCAATACAATCGACATCTGGCTCTTGGAAGTCTCATCAGAAATTACTTTTGTAAAAGTCATGCGCCCCGAAAAATAAATAAAGAAAGAGACCCGAGCCTACCTAACGACCTTCTGAACACATTTTCCAGAAATCAGGATCAATCGCAATCGATTCCTCGCATTTGAAAACCCTCTGTTCACAAATTTTATAAAACTCAATTTAGCCTAAAAAAATTAAAAAATTGGCCACAAACCTCATCGGATGACCATCTGACCATCTAAATCAGGGCTCATCGTAGTCGATTCCTAGAAAACCTGCTCAGCAATTTTCATCAAAATTCAGTTGAGAGAAAATAAATTAGAAAATGAACCAGAACCCCACCGGTAAGACAATCTAGTATTTCAAACCCCGCCCACCTCTCTTCCGGCCCCACAAAAGAGACCCTTGCCCCACCTGAGGCCCCACACAAATTTTCCCGAAATCAAAACCCACCGCAATCGATTCCGGCTGCTCTAAACCCCCTCTTGACGAAGTAGTATTGCAGCTTCGATGTTAGGATATTGATAGCGCCTCTCCTGGTGTTTTAAACACACACTTCTTTATTTTAATTGCGACTGTGACCTTTCCGAGATCTTATAGTATATTTTTCTATATTTCAGTTGAAGCTCTTCTGCTTTCTTTATGACGTGTACTTTCCACTTTGACTTTGTATCAATGTTCATACAAAGCTATTTTGCTCGGTTTGCATATGGTACAGGAATATTATTAAGAGTCTATAGTGGTTCTATTGATCTATTATAATGAAGTTATTGTGCGTTTCGATTCATTTACTTTAATTCTCACCAATAATCACCAATAGCTAGAATTGATTGCAGTATCATCTGAAAATGTGGCGGTAGTTATATTATTCGTTTGCGGTAAGTCGCTTGTGAACGGTACGAAAAGGAATGGCCCTAGAACACTCCTCTGCGGGAGCGGGAGGAGACTTCTGCTTTAACTTATTTTATGCTGGAGTAAACTGCTTCCGGTTTAACTCGAAAATATCTTCTTTTCACGTACGACTTTAGAATTTAAATATTAAAACATCTAGCCGGACTTTGTCAAATGCCTGCTTAAGTCCAGATATATGGCTGAGCCATCCTTTTTTTTCCTCTAACCATTTTTCTATTATTTCTGTTGGAGTATTTCTCTCCAAACCAAAACTGATGGGAAGGAACAGCTTCTGATTTTACAATTTCAGATTTATTTCGTTTTAATATAGTCTCTCAATCAGTTTTGACGTAATTGGAAGAAGTGATATTGGCCGATACGAGGTTATTTCACTTGGCGGCCTACCTGGTTTAGGTATCATTATTATTTGCCTTTGCAAGATTGATATGAGGGCTCTTTCTTGCTTTTTCTCCTGTGAATCAACCTTATTAAGAATATCTTGAAGTATTTTATTAGTCTGTTGAATCATTGACTGAAACAGAACTATGTTGTGTTCTCGAATTTCCAATAGTGAGTGCATCAGCATATGTTACATTTGGATTAGTTCTTGATAGCAAATTTAATGCTGAATACTTTTTTATTTCTTCTGGTACACATAATGCGTGTAGTTTCTTGACAATGACTTTGGCTTGCCTTGTCTGCTTATCTACGTATACGTATCATGTTGTCTTTTCTTCATTAAGAGCTCCCGTAAATTTTCTACAGCTGTCATCGACTGCGACATTTATTTTGATATCACCACTTCTTAATGCTGTTGCCTGGTGCTTATAATTTCATCCGATTATTATCCATAATGTTTCTGATCCTTTGATAATTATTGCAGTTAGATATTATAACTCAAGATGCCTTGTAGTTCCGGTTGAGAGTTCCTTAATTAATTATTTCTGTTCGGTTGAAACCTGTGGTGATTTACTCATCCGTCGTTTCTTGTTTGGAACAACGGACAACGTAGGACAACGGACTGGCTTAAGTTGGTTTTGACAGTGAGTTTCCAAGCATATTTATTCTTGCTAGTAGTTCATTGATACTTTTCATTAATTCATTTTTCTCATGTCGTTTATTGCAAATTAAGTTATATAGCAGAGATGGGCAAGCTTCACTACACGTCGAGCCAAATTCCAATAATCTCTCGTTACGAGGGCTAACATAATCGAATTTAAAGTTAATTAATTTTTTCATTTCTTTTCGAGAGCCGCATTCATTCTTTCAAAGAGCCGCAAGCGGGCTCGCGAACCGCAATTTGCACATGTGTGCTAAATAGCATTCGCTCCTTGTCAGTGGTTGATTCATAGTGATCTGGCTCATTATGATTCTGCATTTCTTGGTTGTTTCCAGACACTAAAGGAGAACTTCCAGAACAGCCAGAACGACTTTATTGAACAATTATTTTGTAAGTTTCGATTTAATGATCAAGTAACCAAGGAGATGAGAGCTCACATCACTTGAAGTGATGCGACTAGAGGAATAGGGGTGTAATTGTGAGTAAGTCATCATTACGATTGATGCTTGTATAGTAGATACGATTTAGTGTCCCCAGAATCCATGGGACCGATCGATTGGCCATCGATGAGGGATTGTCTAACAACGATGGGACCCTTCTGCGGTAATATATTTTTGAAAATTCGTACCAGCCATTATTATTGTTTTTGTTTGTGGTTTCTGTTCAGAGTTACCTTCTCCTAGCCTTTGATGAACCAACACTAAGCTATACTACACACTACTGACATAGTCCTGACCTGACTTATTTATTTATTTATTTAATTTTTAAAGAAAATCGATTTAGTACATTGCAATTATGACTTCAAATTTAAAAAGTAAAATATAAATTATATTAAAAAAAAAAGACAAAATAAAATAAAAAAATAAAATATAAAAAAAATAAAATATAGAAAAAATAATCTAGTCACACTTGCAATATAAATAAGTAAGAATTATAAATAAAACAATTATTTAAATTAAAAGTTAGTACTTCAAATATGAAACTGTCAAAGGACTTAATTAACCGTTTGAGCCCCAGGGAGTATTGAAAAAACATTGTCGAAGAATCCCAAACAGCGCAACCGCGCTTTCTCTTAATGAGAGAAGAAGATGTAATGAATGAGACGAAAAGTCAATCTATTGACACAAACCTATTGCAAAATGTACTATTTACATTAAGAAGAGCTGTTTGATGTACTCTTTGACTTCGACAATCGGTAACGCACCGTCAGTTGTCGACAATGTTCGAAATGTGCTGGGTTTTCACGACATAAAATCTCAACAGCGCGATCGCGCTGCTTAGGACTCAAACCGTTGAAAAATTTAGAAAATACGATTTTAACATGTTGCTAAAACAGTTTTTTGATAAATTGACGGTATTGAATGATTTTGCTGAACGATTAATGGGATTGTCGTCGCCATAGTTGGTTGGATGGTGTTCGGCCGCCAAATATTGATAATTACGCAAAGTCCTGATTGGGACATTTATGGATAAGTTGTCCAGTATGAAGCATGAATCGATGTGGCCGAGAAGGAAATTTCCGATAAAAGCGGCATCCTGAAGTAGACGCCTGTTTTCAAGCGTGCACATGTTATATTCTTTGCACCTTGTAGAGTATGGAGGTAAGCGAGCCACATTTTCATAGAATGATATGTTATAATCATAATTCCAACCCTTTTTTCTCAACAGGAATATAAGGAATTTTTTTTTTGTATGCTTTCGATTCTATTCATGTGCACAGCGTAAGAGGGGCTCCAAACCGTTGCAGCATACTCCACTTGAGATCTTACGTAAGCGTAATATAATGTGCTAAGAGTATGTAGTCCATCGCTTTACAACAAAAATATGGAGTTAGCGTTAGCAATACATTTATCTATATGACGGTTAAAACTAACGTTTTCAACAAATGTGATTCCCAGATCAATAATATCACGTACTCTTGGAACTTCCTCAATAATATCACGTAATTGGATATTTTTTTCTCGATGAAATAATATAATTTTACATTTCTTGCAGTTTATCAACATCATGCTCATGTTTAATTGTATGAAAACATTTTACGACATCAGCAAGTATTAGAACATTTGCGTCTACTTGGTGATGATTTTCTATCTCATTTAACACTTTATAGGTTACTTCGACCAGATTGGTAGATGTCGATCTTCCAGGCATGTGCCCGTGTTGGTATAGATAGAGATGTGACGTAGTAATGTAGATTTGAAAACATTGCACAGAATCAGCTCAAATAAATTTGGAATTGCTGAAGATGTTGAAATTCCTCTATAACATGACACAACCTCTCTCTTACTCGATTTAAAGATAGGTGCTATTTTTGAAATTTTCCATTTATCAGGAAACATGGCCGTGGTTATTGATTGGTTGAAAAGTTTGCAGAGTGGATTTGTGATGCTACTCGCAAACCTTTTTAATATAAAGGCAGGTGTATCATCCGGCCCACATCCATCTCCAAATTCCTTTAAGGCTGCTAGAACATTCTCTTCCTGTATGACAGGAGGAATAATAGAAGCATTGTTGTTGCCTATTTGATCAGTATATCCCATATTATCACAAGGGCTTTTGTCTGATTGGAAAATGCTGCAAACATGTCTGCTATATCACTTTTGCATCCGAGGAACTGGTATTATTATAAGTCATATTAGAATGATATCCCAGATTTCCCGTTTCGATCGAAAGTATTTCCTAAATTCTTTTGGATGTAATATAATTTTTGTTTCAATACTTGCAAGGTAAGACCTGTACTTAAAATTGAAATAATCGTCAAATTCCGAACCACGGAGGATGAGTTATCGGTGCTTTATTGTAAAAAACCACATGGAGTTCAAAGCCTTAATCAATGAAGGTATAAAATTTATCAACATTCTCGTTCACATTATCAACGTTTAAAATTAGATACAATTTGCTGCTTCTAAATAATTTTGCAAACCGGCGTAACTTGCTTTCTAGAAGTTGTATTTCAGTCTTGAAAGGTACTCAGATATCTTCAGGTTACAGTAGGTGGTGTCAAAAACAATGTCCAAAGGTTTGTGGTTGATATCGTTTACAATAAATGGATTCATTGATTCAGTTACTTAGAAAGCATCCTCCTCAGTGGTGAAGACCAGATCCAGAAACCTATCGATGTTATTAGCAATCATATTAATTTGGTTGAGGTTAAAACCAAGCATGGCATCTACGAATAAGGACTCTGCATCGCAATGGATATTACATGGTAGAATGCAATTAAACTCCATATCAGCTGGCATAGCAGTCGCAATTTGACCGAGGCGGTATGTACACTGTATATATAAATAGATATCGTTTGCCTATTTTGATCTTCGCACAAATCTGCTCAAGTCTTGATGGAACTAATGTAACAGGAGAACTCTCTAGATTTGAATGTACAGCTATCAATACGCCATCGCCTGATTCATTAGTACTCGTTTCAGGAGAGCGATCACATCTGTAAACAATATAATTCTGCCCAAAGTATTCTGTACTGTGAATACCTGGGTTGAAATTACTTTCCCCCATTACACATATAGGGTAGTTTGTTTGATGAACAAATTAATAGAATTTGGTTGCTGAGTAAATCATCTGCTACAGGTGCGAAATATTTAAATGAGCACGTGTGCCTCGATATTGCAACTATTGCGTGTGGTAAACTACTGAATAGTTTAATCAGATGAGCATTTGTTCTGACGCAGATAACATTTGTCGATAACGTTAGTCCTTGTGCCTCATGAACAGTTAAGACTTTACTGGTCCATTACTAAGCGCTTATCTGCTTTGGTAAAAGTTAGATAATATGTATTATCAATTACAGGCAGGGATGATATATCAGGTGGTAATTTGAAGAATCCCATTGCCACCTCTACGAGGTTTTTGGTACTGATATCAGGATAATATTCTTTTAGTGCTAATGTAACATCAACAGGACATCTAAATGTAACATTTAACTTCCCAGGCTGTTCAGGTCCAGGCAGACGCTTCTGGGTTTTTGAAGTTGCTAGTTTTTGATTGGCCCCGGATATCTGATTTCTCTCGTACCTGTCATATATGACAGTCTTTCCCCGCTCTGCCATCATCTGAGGGGGCGCCCGATGGAGGGGGCGATTGCTGTGAGGTGCACACTACTGCTGGTTAAGTCATACTGGTATGTCGGAACTCAGACAACGGTTGCTCGACGTTGTTGGTGATGATGTTTTCGCACTATCCCCATCCACCACACACTCCAAGCAAAAACCTGATTAGTTTTGCCCCTATAGTTCGATGCCCATTGTATCACCTAAAAAAAGGTGTTGCTCTAATTGTGCCGCTTTCGTAGTTGTGAATACAAAATTCCCAGAAAGTGAGATTTAAGATCATCAAATAACCTCAGGGCAAAATCACCCTTGCACACTCGAGGTATCTTTTAATTATATTACATAGATTTCAGCAATTTGATTTTAATTTTATAATCTCATATGGAAATACTAAAATGGTGCACGTGGAAAACCCATTAAAACGTCAACTCAAAACATTCTTAACAAATACAACAGACATGTATATTGGCTTCCACAAAAGATTATTATTTAAACAAATTTATTACGAAACATCTCAATTGAATACGAAATAAGGAAAAAAACGCGCGCGCTCCACAATCCACATATAACACTATGCCAATGATTTTTTTCTACTCAATCAATTTAATCAGTAGAACGAAACGAGCAGCAGCTTATCAAACCATATCACGAATTATGGAAAAATTCAATTTAATTTAAAATTAATTTTTCTTTTTTTTCTACGGTTTGATTCCATCATACATGATTGGGAAATGTGTTTGCTTAATTCATTTCCAAAATATATTCATTCCCTTTAAACATGTATGGAAAAGCAGAATGTGTAGAATAATACAACGACGACGACGTTCAGTCGCAAAATCTATATTTTGTGTATATATTGTACGATAGGGCCTGGAAGCGTAAAACCTTAAAAAATGTATTACAAATTCAATTCACAATCGAGGATACTTGCAGGATATACTCGTGCATATACATATTTATATAGATTTTGCCACGAGATAATCAAACCGAACGAAAATTCTAAACATCAAAAATAATACGTTACCACAACCACTTTACACACCACACGCATCGTACGTACGTAAACGACGAAAATGAGAAATTACATTTTATTGTGACAGTTACATTACATTTTTATGATTGAATATGTCAACAGCCGCATATATAACATGATTATGTAATTTCTCATCGTTCTCTATATGTGGGTATGCAAGTATGTATACGAAAGTTTCGTCTACTGTAAAATTAACTTTTCCACTGTGCTTTTTCTCCTCGTCAATTTATTATTATTTTTCTACACTCGACGACAGTATATAACTGGTGCTATTTTATGCTATTAACATAATTTTTATGTTATTTAAAAAAAAAGTATTTTTTGGGTTATATAGATTTAGGATTTGGATTGATGAATACTCGTATGTACAACAAAAAAGGGCAAATTGTTATGGTGGGAAATAAATTTCACTTTGAGGACAATGTACAAAGTGGCCCTTGTCCTTTTGAAATGTTGTATTTGATATAATCATAAATAGTAACTCGTATATCTTGAAAAGCTGTCTTGATCTAACATTTAAATTCGATTAAGATGAGATCAAGTGCCAAATCGATAAAAATATTGTTTGCTTTTAAAATATGGCAAGTAGTGTGAAGTGGCCGGTTCTGGATAGTCCCAGTGAAAAAAATGACGTCATCGGTGACGTAGTCGTTTATGACATCAAAAGCATACATTTAGAGGCAAAAGAATGAAGTATCGTTGAGGCATAAAAAAGCAGACGTTTAGGGGCAACTGAGATTGAAAAGCAAACATTAAGGAGGAGGTTCGCTTAGTTTATCAAAAAAAAATACAAATTTGTGGTAAATTTCGAATAAAAGGCACTTATTTAGGTGAAATAGAGCATACATTTAGGAGAAAACGTTTGACGTAATCGTAGACGATTAAAAAGAGCACATATTTAGGTGCAATTTCAAATGAAAAGCAAAAACATTTAGGAGAAATAAAGCACATGATTGAAAAATCAAAATTTGGTTATTCAACATGATTAAAAAATAAACATTTAGACGCAATCTATATTGAAAAGCAGACATTTGGGCGAAAGATCACGCATTGAAAAGGAAACATTTATGGAGAAATTTGCCTAGTTTACCGGACAAGCATAAATTCACCACCAATTCCGAATGAGAAGCAAACATTGAGGCGGAATAAAACATACATTTGGGTGAAACAGTATGACGTAGTCGTACATGATTGAAAAAGCATAAACTTAGGGGCAATCGAGATTGAAAACCATAGATTTAAGAGTAAATACGACTCGAAAAAAGCGTAAAGGAGTCGTAGATGATTGAATGGCGTATTTTTTAAGCAGCATGACGTCATATAAAACGTCATCTTAGTAAGAGTCATGCTGTCATATAAAACTTAATGTTTTAAAGTAATTATTTGTGTATGTTACTTTTTAAGCCTCTTGATGTTTAAAGTTTATTGTACATTTTGTAAAAATTCAAGTTCCAGATTAATATATTCAATTAGCAAGTTGGTAATTTTGATCAACGACTACGTCAGACTCTTTCTCCAAAATGAATGCTTTATACTCCTAAATGTGTGCTTTTCATTCGAGATTACGGCCACTTTACACTACTATGGCATGTGCGGATAATTGCAGCATGGACACTTTCGGAATAAAACCACAAATTCGACCCGGAATCGAAAGTTTCGCTTTCGAAAGAGATTTCGTTTTTACACGTTTACCAAAATTAAAAAAAAAAGTTCTAATATTAACAAAGTACTAACATTTCGATGTTCAATGTGCTTTAAACGCTGTCATTTCATTTTACTCCATAAGACACACTCAGGAACTGTCAAAAGCTAATATGGTTGAAATGAAGGATTCCCTTTAGTTGTGTTTGATTTATTCGTATGAACTGAACCTTTGAAAAGGAAAATTGTTTATTTTTTATTATAACCTATCATAACAATAGACAAGAAAATTTTTTAAATTTATTTTAGTAATTTTTCCAATATGTAAATTTCTTTTTAGCTATATTAACATACAAGTTTTGTAGACCATGTCGACAACAGAAAAGAAAACTTATCTTACCAAACAGCTTGTAATTTCGTTAGAAACTAAAATCAAGATTTTGCATAGATTGAAATCGGGGCAGGGTTCAACCCTTTCGTCAAAATGGTATGGTCTGATTGAGTCGATTGTAAGCATAATAAAGCAGATGAAGATTAATTCGTAAAAGTGTGGCGAGGGGTACAACAGTGAGTGCAATTACATCTGCTTCTCTGGAAAAACACTTCGTTTTTTAGAGCAAGTATCCCAGTTATTGCGTGAAGCGGCACTCACCACACCATTAACGTGGCCAAGAGTCAGTTTGCATTGAAAGAAGTCAACTATTCGGGTTATATTGTCGACTCTGTTGTTATATTGTCACAAACTCTGATAAATGCAAAACCATCATGGATTTCCACAAGCCGAAAACCGCTAAACAGATAAGACGATTTCTGGGAATGTATGGATGGTACCGTCGTTTCATCAATAACTTTGCCCATTTAGCCGCACCGCTTACTGATCTGACAAGCAAGTCTGCTAAGAATCGATGGTCTACTGCAGCCGGTACATTCGTTTACCGCTCTCAAGAAAGCTTGATCCTCAGCTCCCGAGTTGGCCAACCCGGACTATAACAAGCCTTTCTATATACAATATGATGTCAGTACCGCAGGTGTAGGTAGCTAGTGTACTGTACTCAAACGGACACTGAGGGAAACGAATATCCCATTGAGTATTTCTCTCATAAGCGTATCTCTACGCAAAAGAACTACTCTGCTATCGAATTAGAATGTTACGCCGCCGTTCTAAGTGCAAAATTTCCGACCGTATATACCCTTTTGTAATCGATACACAGATCATGTCAGCTTACGGTGGTTAATGACTCAAAAAGATCGGCCTGCACGGCTTACTCGCTGGAGTCTCAAGCTACAAGCGTACGAATCTTTCCTAGAACAAGGAGATTCTACTCACCCATCGAATCCTTCTGTCGAACAATTATCTGAAGAGCATATTGTCTCTATTAACTGTTTCATGGAAGAAGAGCGTTGCCTGAAAATTTCTACTTTAAGTAATACGGCTAATTCGACGGTGCTACATATCGTTCTGGACTCTCTAGCTTTCCTGGACGCCGAATTTCTGAATCAACTAGAAAAGGTTAAAAATTTAATGGAGTGTCATTCTAATTTACGAATCCCAAATGAAAAACTCTTTATAGCTCCTATTTATGGTTAGACAAAAGACAACAAGACAAAATTCTAAAAATCGTCATGGATATAGGCATTTGATAGATCTAACATAAGAACATAGCGAGATTGATGATCACATCGCAAAATCACGTTTAGTATTCTGATGAAATCGAAAAAAATTTTAATGTTATTTTAATTTTAAGTTTAAGTTCACCTATATTAACAAATATTTTAATCTTTTTACATTTTAAATTTAGTTTCGCCTAAATGTTTTCTATTTTAGTGTATAATCACTAATACATACACAATTTTAGTTAAAATTTTTGTAGGATATATTTCACTCCGGTTACAAAACAGCGAATCAAATGAAAGCGAAATATTCCTTCATCTATATATACAAATTACAAAAACGTTTCATCATCATGTAACGTTCCAACCGTCCGTTAGGTTACCAAAGCGCTTAATAATCATGTTAACTGCAAATATATCGATAATACTAATTAAGCCATTTCTTGAGTCCATCGAGGATCAGTGGAATATTAGTAAAACAGAGTTAACAGATGCTTCGGTGTTTATTTTACGATGGAGTCCACTGTAGGCAAAAATAACTGGTACAACGTAACAGGTAGAATGACGAATCGGCTTCCTACCTTTTGGGTAAAATTTGGGTACGTCATTTCGATTATGCAGGTGGCAAAAGTGTATGTAAATGGTACAAGCAACAAGCACTTAACATCGAAAAGGTATGTTCACCTTCTTTGTGATCGATATCATTGTATGATAAAACAGCCTTACGCTATACCACCCACGTAGCACCATACATAGAGAATATATACTCGTATGTATAATTGGTTGCAATACAATTTCCCATAAAATGGTTCTCCTTCCATTCGAATTATCAGCTCAACATATTTGAGCTTCAGAGCAAAGAATCAAAAGCCAAATATAATATGGTTACTACAAAAAGACAAAAGGCAGACATTTTCCGTTGGATGACAAATACTACGGATCGAGGTAATTGAGCAAATGCAGTTTATGAAGACATTGAGGATGGAGCCCGGTTTAATATAAAGTCTCGCCAAAATATCGCCTAAAATTATTTTGGAAATTTATAAGGTGCTGATACGACCAGTCATTAAATTTGGTTTATTGTCATTGGACGCTCACAGCCCGTGACATCGCATCATATAATCTGTTAAGGAATAGCCGAGTTCCGTTCCAGATGACCATATTCTAGAACTTATTCCAAAAATTCTTTATGAATCCCATTTTCATCCAACATACCAAATTTTATGATAATCGATTCAAAAAGACTGAGTTCCGTCCCAAGTGGATATGTTTTAGAATTCCTTCCAAAAATCATTTAAGAATCTATCCAACAAACAAAATTCCATTACAATCCGTCACAATGAATGAGTTGCCTGTTAGTTATATTCCAAAACTTCTACCAAAAATCATTTCAGAATCCCAGTTCCTTTCAACATACCTAATCCTATCAAAATCGGATGAGACATGCCCGAGCTCCAATTTCCATTAGACATACCCAATACAATCATAATCGGCTAAGAAATCGGAGTTTAGGTGGCCTTTCTCCAGAGCTTCTTCCAAAAATAGACATACGAGCAGACAATTGGATCGGATGGTCACAAACAGAGAGAACGAGCAATGAAAAATCTGTTAATTCTGGAGGTGGAGTGTATGTACTTGAAAACCACTAATTAAGCATTTACAAAAATCCTCTCAAAGAAAGAAATTGAGTGACGTCGAAAAAAAGATCAGTCTTTTAGGACGAAGAATATGTTTCGTCGACTGTTAAACTCAAGTGCTATGTGTGTAGCTATGTGTGACGAGCGGAAAATCCCTATGGGAACTAAGGAGAAGATATACTGAACTATTACGAGAGTGAGTCGAAAGCGTTCCATATTTTTATTATAGATTCAGTGCTCAGGAAGCTGTGATCCAAAAACAGTAGAAGAAAATCTAAGGCACACAAAGACTGTGTCCGATTTGAGTGATAAATATTTTCTAGCAAAAATATTTGACACTAACGTGAAAAATTTTTCCTTTTGTGAAATTTTTGTCGTTTTGCTACCCGAACGCACCCGAATTATCACAGTCGTTAGGTATAATAATTTTTGACAGTTTCGTGGTAATTTAATCGGAGAAAAATTTTCGTAAGCACTTTTATTATGATTAGAAACTGATTAAAGTGAATGTTCTGGACTCAAGGATGTAATACTAAACAGCAATATTGTATTTTGCTTTATAAAATTAATTTAATACAAAGTTAAAATAAAATTGTGCTTATTATTTAAATCTTTTTCTTATTTATAGAGTTATCTTAAATTTATAAATCAAAACAATCATAATTTTTAAATGAAAATTAAAAATGAAAATTTTAAATGAAAATTTTTTTGATTAAAATTCCGGTAATTTAATTTAATTTTCATTTAAAAATTATGATTGTTTTGATTTATAAATTTAAGATAACTCTATAAATAAGAAAAAGATTTAAATAATAAACACAATTTTATTTTAACTTTGTATTAAATTAATTTTATAAAGCAAAATACAATATTGCTGTTTAGTATTACATCCTTGAGTCCAGAACATTCACTTTAATCAGTTTCTAATCATAATAAAAGTGCTTACGAAAATTTTTCTCCGATTAAATTACCACAAAACTGTCAAAAATTATTATACCTAACGACTGTGATAATTCGGGTGCGTTCGGTATTTTCACAAATTTAGTACTAAAAAATATTTATCACAAAATTCGGACACAGTCTAAGAAGGAAATAGACAAACTTACAACAATTTGCATGCCCTCGGACTCACTGGCCACATGGCAGTCGTTCGGGGAATCATTTAATGTGATTATTACTGAAGGATAGGAATATCAATATATTGACAATCTCAATTCTGACGGAAACATGATCATTATCATCAATAGAGTAGTTGTAGCTTCACATGTTACCGGTAAAACTGATTTAAAAATCCGCTAGTAGAGACATCTAGCATTAGTACGAGAAGTGGGCGCCTCTCTACTTCGCCGCGATATGTCAGTAAAAAATAACATCGAAAAAAAGAGGAGGCGACACGCAAGAAAAATAAGTTTAATAAAAAATAAAATTCCTTCTTGTCGCTTTTCTCGCCATGTGCACATCGTGTTTTACATAACCAAAATTTTATTTACGATTATGGCAGTATAAAGGATAATTTCTGGGTTAAATAAAAAAACAACGAACAATGGTCAACGGAGATGATAAAACGAATCCGGCTAATTCGGCGGATGCCACGAAAAACGTCGTGATAAAAGTGAACGAGGAGCACACTCGCGATCTTGAGTCGATCATTCAAGACAGGATAAATAAAGCGTTACTCGGGTCCATTACCAATGGAACAGCAGCAACTCCGCCTTACGCCGTTCAAGTACCGAGCACTTCAGTCGCGCATATCGCCGTGAAGTTACCTCCTTTGAATACATACATAAGACCCTCGAGTCTGACTGCAGTTAGTCGAGTCACAGTTTGCAATCGCTGGAATTACAAAGGAGATCACCAAATTCCACCACCTAGTAAGCGCGTTATCCGATCACATTGTGAATGACGTGATCGACGTAGTAACCGGCCCTAAGTCTGAAACACCGTATTCCGATCTATCGAAGGCAATAGTAGAACGATCCTGCTAGTCAGATGGTGCCCGAATTCACCAGCTACTTCACCTTCGCAAAATTATTGCGTAAATTAAAAAGGTATGGCGGAACGAACATCACAGACAAATTCCTGAAAGAAATTTGACTCAAACGGCTTCCTATTCGAGCCCAAGAAATCCTAACACCAACGGCAGACTCACTGGAACTTGAGAGATTGGCGAACCTCGCCGACCGACTGTTGGAAACAATGACACAGTCGCACATCAATGCCATCGCTTCTGCACCACTAAGCACTAACACACCACGCTCGTCAGCTTCACCGACGGAGGCTTTCGTCGCAATTCAAAATAGCAAGATTATCCAATGATTAGACAACGTTGACCTCAAAATCAAGTCAAACAGTGCTTCACACAACCCGCGTGGCCAAGAGCGTCCACGGAACAATCCGCGTTTGAGCGTCCGTGGAACATTTTAACCGTTTTTGCAACACGGCTCGCAATTGCAGGCCGGACTGTCCCAAGTGAGCAGCCTTCAAAGCGGAAAACTAGCTCCTTCGTTGCAGATGGCGACCTTCAACGAGGCACCGCTACACTGTTGCCTAAAAATTTACGACAAGCTATCCCATCGCACCTTTCTCATCGATACAGGCGCCGACATTTCCGTCATACCGCCAACGGCTGCGAATCGCCAAACCCATAACACTGGCCTTAACTTGCACGCCGGAAACGGATCGAAGAGCAAGACATTCGGTAAACGTCTAATAAACCTCCACCTCGGCTTCAGGAGAAACTTTTCGTGGACATTCACGTGGTTGAGTTTTCAAAGTTGGGATTCCAGCACATGCGCACAACTTCATACAACCCTAGTTGCAACGGATTCATAGAGCGATCCTACTGCACATTAAAACCCGCGATTATGTGCCACACGAACAATAGCAGCTGGACACGAATCCTTCTATCCATCCTGTTGGGTATCTGAAAGACGTTTCGGGAGGATTTTAAGACAACGTCGGCGGAATTTTTATTAGGCGAACAACTAAGAGTACTTGGTCAATTGCTCAAGGATAACCAAAGCTCAATCTCGCAGTGAGAATTTGTGAAAGAATTGCGGAACCACTTCGCTGGAATCCGCCCAACTCCACCGTCGCGGCATTACGCAGACAAAGTCTTCGTCTCGTAAGAACTAAATACTTGCTTCCACGTCTTCATCCGTCACTCCAAAAACCGTATGAGGGACCACATCCCGTCTTGAGCAGACAGGAAAAAACGTTCGTGCTCGACATCAAAGGCAAACACACTAGAGTGTCAATCGATCGGTTGAAACCGTGTTTCTTGGAAAGCAAGCACACCGAATCAGAAATGCTTCGCGCTGACACAGGTCGCACTACCACCCTCTCGTGCATGGCGCCTGTGGACGCAGTGGCCTATGAACAGGCGGCCAGGGCTCATCACGATCCAGAGAACTAAACGCCGTCCTCAGCCTCAGTCAGTAAAACCATTAATTCAGACAATCGACAGAGGCCTCACGTGAGGTTCGCTGAATCATTCACCAACGAACCACTTCCACCAACTACGCGAGCAGGTCGACAGACTAGACTGCCAGCTTGCTACGTGTAGTCGTGAATCAGCAAATCACTGGGTTATGTGGCGTTCACATGTTACCGGTAAAACCGATTTAAAAATCCGCTAGTAGAGACATCTAGCATCAGTACGAGAAGTGGACGCCTCTCTACTTCGCCGCGAGATGTCAGTGAAAAAGTAACATCGAAAAAAAAGAATGCAACAAGCAAGAAAATACATTCAATAAAAAAACAAAAATTCCTCCTTGTCGCTTTTCTCGCCATGTACACATCGTGTTTTACATAACCAAAAAGCCAATATAATTTTTACGAAGTCATTTTAATTTGTGTAAAGTGGAATAAAAATAAATAAAATTAAATAAAAATAAATAAAATAAACATACGAAATTCAACGTTGTGATTAGTTATTTTTATGTGGGTGTGCACTTAGTAAAAACTCATTCTATAAAGTGACCACGCGCTTCGTTTATGCAGCCACCGTCTCAAACTAAATACACATACCACAAGACCATCCATTTTAGAATTCCATTTCCATCCACTATATAAATTTCATCATAATCAATTAAAAAATGGTCGAGTTCCGTTCAAGGTGGCTTTATTCCAGAGCTTCTTCTAAAAATCATTTAAGAATCATATTTGCAATGGACCATAGCCATTTGCGCCAATCCTACTATATACTGGTACGACCCTTGAAATCATTATAAGGCCTTACTATTACCAGCTCCAAATAGTATCAATAATTTCCAGCAAATCATATTCCTAGCAAAATGGCAGTTACTAATGTTTATATTGGATCATATGGAAGCTGTCGGCGCTATAGTTTTATTATATATTCAGTGCTTCAAGTTGTAATCCAAAAACAGTAAAAGAAAATCTAAGGCATACTAAGAATGAAATAGTCAAACTTTCAACGACTTGCATGCCCCCAGACACACTGACCACATGGCAGTCGTCCGGGGAATCATTTAATGTGATTATTACATGTTGCTCAATCTCTCAATTCTGACGGTCACATGATCATTATCATCGATAGAGTAGTCATTGGTGGTCTACCAGACTACACATATCTGATCCTAAGATGAATATGTCTTATTTTCTTGAAAAATAATCCACTATCTTTTAGGAAGAACAAGGCAGTTTTCTTTGAGATTGAAATCGACTAAAGGATTGCTCAATTAGCTAAAGAGAACGCATCGGCCACCTTCGTGGACCTGAATAAGATTTGGGCATTAAATTACCCTAGTCCCGTATTCGTACTTTTACTGGCCAATAACCGCTTTGTAGGTCGAATATACTGAGAATTCGACTCTAGCACACATGACGTCGATTCTTGACATTACGAAGCTATCTTTATCCGTTACATCATTCAGTTCAAACCATGCCTGCCTTAAAATAATTAATTCGATCCAATTCTTGTTGTTTCGCCAAAAAACCTCTTGGTGTGTTTTACACATGCAGTGGGCAAACGGGTTTTTGCTAGTTGTACCCCAAATTTTTAAATGTAAATAAGTAGAACAAAAGTTCGATACGATAGCCCAAAATTCCTAAATGCATAATAATATATATTTATACAGCCTTTTGTTGTCATTTTTCATTACTCAAAACTCATAATACTTAACACTCAACTCGATATTTAATAACTCAACGTACAAAATAATTTTGCATGTACATAAATGTAATTAAAAAAGTACTGATTTTTCTAAATAAAAAATGTTGCGTTCGGCAGCACCAAAATATATAACTTTGTACACCCCTTAATTTATTTGTTTCACATGTTTGTTTCCCCTATATCTATTCTCCGCTTTTTCGTTATGGAAGTAGACAATTTTTCCCCATTTTTTAAACAACAAAACAACACACATTCATTCTATCTCATACCCAAACATTATGTAAAAATACTATCTTAAAAATTCGTTAGTTTTGTGTTAATATTCTTATTTGACTGATAACATAAATATATAAATGCATAATTAATTTTGTATTTCAGCAATAACGATTCGGCCAGATGATCTTTCGACTTCCTAGTTTAAAATATTTATAACGATTTATAATTTTCTTTAAGTTGGTCACCACGGACTGCTTGACCAATCGCATCGAACTTCATTTCTCGCCGATCAAGCCGACATTCATTTCAAATTCAACAGTCGATGTAACAGTCAAACACAACACGAGATACAAAGAAGGCGACGTACACGGGCTCTGCATAATTTTACTTTATAAATCAATTTGTTGCATGTTTGTTGTATAATTATTTAAAAGTTTTTGTTTAATTATTTACCTGCGTTAATATTGATTGTGTTTATACCAAATAAAATAGGTAAGCGAATGATTTTCATTGATAAATTTGGTGAATGCAAAATGGTGGTCGGTCTGCTGCATGTGGATCGGATGGCATATGGTTGGCGTTTATGTTAATGTACGATAAGTTTTTATCGATTTTTTTTTGATTTCGACAGATAAAAATTAATCATGTCTGAGAATATAAATGCGAATCGTATCGCTTCATATAAAAACCATTCAAAAAACAGTCAGGAAATGTTGCGAATGCGCCGCCATGAAGTTACGGTCGAGCTACGCAAAAATAAAAAAGATGATCAACTATTTAAGCGGCGTAACATTGTCGATCTGGAACCGACATCCCCATTGCAAGAGGTTAATGGGCAATCGCCTGTCACCCTGTCGATAGAGGAAATCGTAACTGGGTTACACTCGAACGATCCAAAAGTGCAGTACATGGCTGCAAATTCAGCACGAAAAATTTTAAGCCGAGAACGTAACCCGCCAATTGATTTGATTATAAATCATGGCATTGTACCCGTATTGATTAAGCTTTTGGATTGTAATGAGTATCCAGATTTACAGTTCGAGGCAACTTGGACTTTAACGAATTTAGCGTCTGGTACATCGGAACAAACGAAAACCGTTGTGGACGCGGGCGGTGTTCCAAAGTTAGTAGCGCTATTAGATTCGCCCGCCCCGAACGTAGCTGATCAAGCGGTATGGGCGCTAGGTAACATCGCGGGTGATGGTCCAGCCCTGCGAGATTTAGTACTTAACAGTAATGTCGTAGAGCGTCTAACCAACTTGCTGTCGAAAGATATCTTGGTAAGTAAAATCGTATTCGATATATTTTGTTACATTCGTGACATTCCGTTTTTTCATCTACAGTTATCTTTCGAGCAGAATATTGTTTGGCTAATGTCAAATCTGTGCCGCAACAAAAATCCGCATCCTCCGTTCGAAAAAATCAAACCATTGCTTCCGGTTTTAGCCCAATATCTATTCCACACCGATACAAGTTTATTGGCAGACGTCTGTTGGGCACTCTCCTATATATCGGACGATGACAACGATAAAATTCACGCCATCATCCAAGCCGGAGTTTTGCCGCCGCTAATTAAACTTTTGGGGAATCCCGAGCCACAAGTCGTAACGCCCGCACTACGAACTGTTGGTAATATTGTTACTGGTACCGATATTCAAACTGATGCTGTGCTAGAAGCGGGTGCACTTCCATATCTTAAGCACTTGTTAAAAAGTCCAAAACAAAATATTGTGAAAGAGGCCGCCTGGACTATAAGTAACGTCGCAGCTGGGAATCGTAACCAAATTCAAACATTATTCGCGGCCGATATATTTCCAGATATTATTAATGTATTGGCGCAAGGTGATTTTCGATCACAGAAGGAGGCTGCCTGGGCCATAACAAATACAACGACTGGCGGAAATATCGAACAGATCGTAAATCTAGTTAAATTAAATCTGTTGGAGCCATTCTGTAAGCTACTCGACGTGAAGGAGCAACGCACCATCAAAGTGGTGCTAAACGGTTTAGAAAATATGCTTGTGCTAACTGAAAAACATGGTGGGCTCAATGATCTTTGTATTTTGATCGAAGAGGCAAATGGTCTCGATAAATTGGAACAATTGCAAAATCACGAGAACGAGGAAATCTATCAAAAAGCTTATGAAATTGTTGAAAAATTTTTTAGTGAAGTGGGAACTGAATCAGTCGATGCGAATGGGGTAGAGAAATTTGAGTTTAATTCGGCGGATGGAAATCCAGATCAAGGTCACCAAGCACAACAAAATAATGGAGGCCAAACTTTTACATTTTAAGTATTTATGTTATTTTATGTATTATCATTGATTTTATGTTTATTAAATTTATGTATACAAACTAATGTGTTCGTTTTTTTATACATAAAAAATTTAAATACTGACATTTCTGAAACTGCTTTATCGATATGTCAAATTTTTTGATCTTACCGTTGTAGTGACATCTTTGTTTCGATATAAAAAACACTTTTTGTGGTTTTCCTCAGTTGGTATTGCTCTGCATGCTCCTGCGTTTGAAAATAAATAACGGAACGAATATAAATATTTAACACCAAATGTCGGGCTCGTGCAATGTATTTGTTTTTAAATTTAGAATTAAAGTAAATTATTTGCTTATTTATTCTGCGATAAACTGTTTAAACAAATATGGGGAACTTCAATCAATCTTATTATAGTTAAAATGAATCTTCCTAGAAATAGACACAATCGTCTCCCGTATTTTAGCTAATTCTCGTTTGGGTGTCTTGTTGAACCATGTGCATAGATAGATTATTAATTAATCTAATGTAGGTCACCTAATCGAAAAAATGGAGCTGCACGATATGATAAAATGAACCTTGAAAAAATCGACATAATGGTGGCCGATTGAGCGACTTATATAATTTGGATTCGTCTGCGTAGATTCGACGACCATAAAAAGTAACGATGAGGAAACAAATTTCTTCTGAAAATGATTACGTACATATTAACAAAATAATTTGTTCTTCCTTGGAGAGCCAATCGCCATATAGGAATGACAAGCTGGCTTTAGTGTGGTGTGAATTCCAAATTCGTTAAATTATGGTTTAATCGGCTGAACTATTTCGAGTAAGAGTCGCAGTTTCGAAAAGAGAACGGTTGGTCTATAAATGTAATGGAAGCAAATATAACGGACGATTAAACTTCAAGATTTGTTCTGAAATAAAAGCTGTAAGAACTGGAGGGAACGTTAACTACCTTTGACCATCGCAGTTAGATATTTTCAAGTCCTGCTGTAGTATGCCACCGGTGGGCACTCTAGCTGTTCCAAGTGACAATCTGCAGGTAAATATTGGTTCATGTTTAAAGTTCGGCCACTTAAATGTTCTCTCTCTCTCTCTAGCTTCACATCCCATGATGGAATTTTGCCGCCCGCACTGGTCCTCCATATCTGTCTCGGTCCATCGCTCTCGTCCTCCAGTTTCGACATCCTAGTGTATGTAAATCTTGTTCGATGTCGTCACGCCAGCGCAGTCGGGGTCTTCCTCTACAACGCACACAGGCTGGTTGTTGATGGAACACTTTATTGGTCATCCGTTGTTGTGGGGACCTTGTAACGTGGCCGAGCCATCTAACTCGATTTTATTTGATAAATCCAATAATATCGCAACCTCCAACAATTTGCTTTATCTCGTGGTTCATGCGAATCCGATATTCATTGTTCGCGACTTTAATTGGACCAAAGATTGAACGAACGACCTTCCTTTCGAAATTAGATACGAGGGCTGCCTTTTATATTTCGGGATTAGAGAACAAAAACAAATATTAATCATCGAAAATCGCTTTATTGTTTTTCAAAATATTCCCCATGAAGATCTATTCCCTTTTGCATGCGTTTGAACCAATTGTCGAAGCACTTTTTCCACTCTGATTGAGGTATCTCCAAAACATGCATTCTGTACGAATGTACAGTTTTATTTGTACTGTTTTATTTCTGCCTGCATGTCATTTGATGATGTTATAACTGACCCGAGGTATTTGAAGTTTTCAACGCAATCAAAGTTATGGTCGCCAATTTCGAGATTTATCATGGAGACGTTCCTGGGTGTTGATACAAATTTAATTTTCCTACTGTTCACCTTCAAACCAAGTCTTCTTGCGCAGCGATCGAGCGGTACGAAACTATCTTTGATATCGCTGGGTCTTCGGCCAAGAAGCACGATATCATCTGCATATCCAAGAATTTGGCCTGATTTATAGAATATACAGCGCGAAGTTTCAATGTTGCTTTTCCTCACTACGTACTCAAGCGCCAAATTGAACAGCACAGGCGCGAGTACATCTCCCTGTCGAACACCAGATGTTATTTCAAAGGAGTCTGACACAGTTCCTTCGATTACGATTCTACATACAGACCCAGACGTTGTTAGTTTTTACAGAGAAACGAGTTTCTCTAGAATTCCTAGGCATATTGTACTCCCAACATTTTTCCAAGATCATCTTCATGGTGAACCACTGGTCAGTGGTCGATCGGTTGGGATGAAAACCACACTGATAGTCGCCAATGATGTTTTCGGCGAAAGGGATGAGTATAGCAAGTACAACATTATCCAACACTTTGTAAGCAGTATTCAATAGAGCTATAACACGATAGTTTTCACATTTAAGACGGTCGCCTTTTTTATGCAACGGACATATGAGCGCGGTCTTCCAATTCTCCGGCAGCTCTTCTTGGTCCCAAATACAATCGACGAGATCGTATAGACTTGTTGCAAGAGTAGCGCCTCCGAGTTTAATTAATTTTGCGGGGATTCCATCGAGACCGGGTGCCTTGCCGTTTTTCAATCGACTAATAGCTGCATCTACTTCCTCTGCTGTGGGATATTCGACAAAGACCTCTTCACCTGGCGGAGCTATTGCTCTAATGGGGGTCACTTCGTCATTCCGGTTTAGCAGATTTTGAAAGTAGGTTTGCCATACTGAGAGAACATCAGCCACGTTTGGCTTCAATTGTCCATTCCCGTCTTTGATGGCTGTACTTCTTGGGTGGAAGTCTTTAGTGAGATTCCTGGCATTAGAAAAACAGTCCCTTGAATTTCCTACTTACGCTTGGAAGCTGATGTTTTTAATGCATGACCTCATATGATCGCGTTTTTTTTGTCGAAGGTATTTAGTCGTGGCTTTCCTGGCGCGGATAATATTCTGCTTGTGTGCTTCTAGTGTTGCGAGCCAACCATTTTCCTCGAATCGTTCGTTTATTTTCGTCGATCAGGCGGCATTGATCATCGAACCAATCATTGCGGGGTCTCCTGGGTGTTAGAAAGAGCTTCTTCGTTATTGCTGGGCCGCTCTAGATAGTTAGTGGCAGCTGATTGGTAACTCTGCAGTGACGTTTGGTCTTTTAGAGCATCAACATTCCATCGAACGGTTTTTTGTGCTTGTCTGTTGAACGTAGATGACAGTTTGCCGTATATTTAAATACGACAAGCATATGATCGCTGTTCATGTCTGCACCCCTGTAGGATCTAACGTCAGATATACTGGTCGAGTGTCTCTTAGACACTATGACGTGATCATTTTGGTTTTCCGTTCTTCCATCATTCGATCTCCACGGTACTTTGTGGATTCTCTTATGTGGGAAAAACGTACTTGATACAACTAAGTTGTACATTAATGCCAGGTCAGTGACGCGTAGGCCGTTGTTGTTACTAGTTAGGTGCAGGCTGTTAGGACCGATGTGCGATGTATTTTCTGCACTCCTACCGATTTTTGCATTAAAGTCGCCCACGATGGTTTTAATGACGTGGTGCGGTAAGTTATTGATGGCATCCTCCAGCTCAACAAAGAATAAATCTTTGATGTCATCCGATTTATCTTCGGTGCGAGGTCTAACCATGCACATCCGCATGTTGATATGGTGGAAATCGATGATATGATGCTTCACGCGCCGATGGATTAGGAAGCCAACTCCAAATTCTCCTCCGTTCTGATGGCCGCTGTACTGAAAAGTGTAACCATTGGTGGTGTCATGGATCCCACTCCCAGACCATCTAAGCTCTTGTAGTGCAGGTACGTCTAATGTGTAACTCTTTGCTTGATTCGAAAGGTTCTGGATATCTCTAGGTCTTAAGAGGCTAAGCACGTTCCATGCTCCCATTTTTAAAGTGTTGTCCGTGTACAATTTCCGAGGTCGAGCTTGTAATGAATCCGATATGGTACTCCGAGGCCTTTGATTAGGGTTCATAACTTGAATATTTTTATGAGGGAAGGTTGTTGGCCTGCCGCTCAACCCGCTTGTTACGTGTGTGGGTCACGTACTGGTGATAATCTTAAGGCATCCAGTCCTACCTAGAAATATATTTATATAGCGAGCCGCTTGATACAAGATATACGCCCGCAGCAGCCGCTCCTAATCTGGAGAACAGACGCTGGTTTGTATTGGTTTTAGGGCACCAATAACCCGCCCTGACATGTAGTGTCCATGCCTATAAACAGGATTTCCCCTGCTCCTGTCCACTACACTGCCTGATTCAAATAGCGTTACCCAGGGAGCACCGGCCAGGAGGTATGAATCTCGGACTTCGCCCCTCATTTAAAATCACACCATTCATTAATATTTAAAAAAAAATTACAAAAGCGTTTGGAAGCAAATCTTTCAATAGACGATCAAATGTGCAGGGCGAAACTTCGAAGTTATATTATGCAGTATGTCCCATCCAAGCCGCATAAGTGAGGATTCAAGATATTTGCGTTAACGGGGGCATTTCTGGTAAATATTATGATTATATTTAAATGTAGAATATAAAAGTATGTTTTCTCGAAACTAAATTATTTATTTATTATCATATAGGGTATACAATTTTCAGATGTACTCGGGTCAAGAAAACATGTACCGTCAGATAGAGGAAGACAATTTAGGAGCCTCGGCTCATACCATTATTCGATTATGTCGTATCATACCAAGACACTTGAATCGTACTGTATTTTGTGATAGTTATTTCACTACAGTACTTCTCATTAGGTATGTACAGAAAGATGGTATTCATAGTATTGGTACTATCAGAAGATATCGCATACCGAACACGAAATTAAAAACAGAGAGAGAGAGAAATGCAAAGAAGTGCAAGGGGTTTCATGAGGGGTATTCATCCACATTTGTCGATGTTCCAATATCCCTCATCCATTGGAAAGACAATAAAAGTGTTAACCTATAATATTGTCTTATTGCGGAGCGCTTCCTACTTCAACTGTGTCGAGATGCGACAAAACTAAAAGAAATCGATACTAGCTATCTAATTCATGATGGAAATGGTGGATTATTTTTCTTCGATGCGCGCGATGAAACTGGGAAGGCATTCCTCATGTCATTGATTTTGACCACTGTTCGTGCGAGATCCGATATTGCTGTAGCAATTGCTCAGCGTTGAAATTGTCGTTAAACTTTCAATCGGCTGAAAATCCGAGTTGCAACATTGCGAAACACTCAGCAATGGCGAAAATTTTGGTAGCAAGTAAAATCATCATCGATTATGAATGTACAATGGCGCACAAATGCGCATTGCAAGCACTCAATCGAACTATGAAAGATCTACGCAATTCAAGATGTTTTGGAAGTGCAATGATTCAACTGTCCGGCGATTTACATCAAAAAATACCAGGGATTCCAAGATCGACCGCTGTTGATGAAATAAACGCTTGCCTCAAATCATCGAAACTGCGTGGCGCTATGTGATGAAACTTCAGCTGACGACAAATATGCGAGTTGCATTGTTAAACCAGAGACAACCTAAAAGAGATATTTCATTCTCTGTTAACGTAAAAATTTAAAGTGCGAGTTCATTTTCTGTAAATAGCCGCAAACAACCAAAATCTTTTGTTTTTTAAAAATCACAGATACAACGATGACATTTGAGTTATCAGAAAAATATTTTGTTTTCATTTTTTAGCTCGAACGAACAATTTAATATGATTGTATGTGGTTAAACGATCCATCTGCCGAAGATTTCTCCAAGCAATTGCTGACTATCGGTAATAGCCGTGTTTCGGCCGATTGATTTCGTTTCCTCAGAACTTTTGCAATTTTGTCTCAACGAAGGTCGAGCTCATCAACAAAGTGTTCCCGAACATCATTACTACATCATTATTACTACTACTACTAATTACGAAACCTGAATCAACCAAAACTATGTAACGGAACTCGTTTGGTTTTGAGAAAACTCAAGGAAAGTTCAAAGGTGAGGAAGTTCTCATTCCGAGGATTCTGATGATCCCAACCGATATGCTATTCGAGTTTAAACGAATTCAATTTCCGAATCGTCTTACATTAGCTATGACAATCAACAAAACACAAGGCCCAACCTTGAGTGTTTGCCTGAATCTAGAAAATGAATGTTTCTCTCACGACCAATTGTACGTAGCATGTTCACGTGTCGGCAAACCATCCGCTTTGTTCGTTCTCGCCCCTGACAATAAAACAAAAAATGTCGTATATCACAAGATGCTTTACTGAAGGGAATCGACCCTATTGCAACCCAACGAACAAATAGTTTAAAAGAAAGTAGTGCAACAGTGCTACGCGAATCATTTCGAATCAAATCAATAAAACGAAAGCCTTGCTGCCACGTGAATTACATTCATTTCAATGTAATTAAAATATATTTCATTTTGATTGAATTTAATTAGTTTGGAGTATTCATTTTATCCGCCCCGTTCGATTGCCGGTAGTGACAAGGAAAAAATTGCTGGTTTAGGATCAATGGATTAATCACTCATTATCCGAAATGAAAATATGATTATGAAACCTCATTTGAGGCAGCCAAATCCCTTGATGGGATATAGTGCCAGAGAGAGAGAGAGAGATACATTTTATATTAATGAAAAACTCAATTTAATTAAGCTATAATAACTTTAAACAACATTTATTGATTTTGAGGCCGTACGAAGTTCGCCGGGTCAGCTAGTTTTAAATAATAACAAATCGATGTTGCTGAAAACCATTTGACGTATGAAAAGTCATAATTTAGTTTAGTTTGCAATTTAGTATACAATCAGAACTGGATATTTAGGAACAGCATATTTAAAAGATACTAGTGTAGTATACCTGTATGTATACCTTTGAATGAATGATATGAATCAGTCATTAATTTAGTTTAGTCGGCAATTTAGTCGAAAAAATCGCTCTCAGGCACACAGTCTTAGTGTCGAAATTGACAAGGAGATGCTTCTCCGGTTTCTGATTTAAAGCGTAGACAAGTGGTTTACATTCGGTATAAAGCGTGAATAAACGACCTTCGAGAACATGTCGAAAATGTTTAATCCCCGAATAAGCTGCGAGAAGTTCACGATCGTAGGCACTGTATCTTTTTGCGTATCACTGAGACGTACTGAAAAGAGACCGAGTGGTTGCCAAGTGTCTGATATAAACTGCTGAGCCACCGCTCTGATCGCCGTATCGGCAGCGTCAACCATGATGGCCAGAGGTGCTGATGATGATGGACGAATAAGTAAAGTAGCGTCCGTAAGTTTAATTTTACAGTGTTATCGAACGCTATTGGAACTCGACTGTTCTTAGTTTAACCTTTTAGGTAGTCGTTCAACAATTACCCGAAATAAAGCGTCGATAAAGTTTGTCATGCCTAAAAAACGTATCAGTTGTTTAACAGTCTATGGTCTTTCGAAAGTCTTAATGACTTGAACCCGTTCATGCAACGCTAATATACCTTGTCCAGTTACCAAATGACATAAAAAGATAATTTCGTTTTTTGCGAAAACGCATTTGTCTACATTAACAACAAGTCCATGTTCTTCTAATTTTGGAAAAATTAATTTTAATATGTTCGAGATGTTCGTCATAATTTCGAGGGGCAATGAACACGTCGTCCAAATAGACAAAACAGAAGTCAAGTCCGCGCAGTGCTGAAAGTCATTCTACAAAATTCAAATAGACCGAAAGGTGTGAAAATTGTTGTTTTTGGAATGTCCATCGGTTCAATAGGAATTTGGTGGTAAGCTTGAACAAGGTCTATCGTTGTGAATAAAGTGCAGCCCTGAGTCGTTGTGTAAAGTTTTGGATATGTGGAATCGGCTACCTGTCTGGAATTGTGACTTTATTTAGTGCACGAAAGTCTCCCCACGGTCTCCAAGTTCCATTCTTTTTGGATACTAAGTGTAGCGGGCTGGACCAACGACTGCTACTAGGTCGGCAAATCCTGAGTTTCATCATGTTTTCGAGTTCTGTCTTCGCCATGATGAATTTGTCCAGTGCTAGTCGTCGTGGTTTGCATGCAACTGGTGGTCCGTTCGTTTCAATTTTGTGAGTCACGTTATGTCTTGTATTGTCAATGTTAATGTTGCCTTGAATGACTGTTAAAAATTTTGATATCACGTTGAAAACTTCTGAATCCATTGTTGACCTGTCGATCCTCGTTACAGTAACATCATCGTAGGAGGAAGGGTACCATTTGAATACAAAGAGATTGACAGATCTATGAGCCTCTGTGTCTGTATAACCACTAGCAATCCAGTTTTCCTCAAAAATTCTGTGCCGATGATAGGCATCGACACGTTAGCAACTATGAACTCCCATGAGAATTCACGGCGAAGTCCGATGTCAAGTCTTAAAAATTTAGTCCCGTATGCATTTGCCGAAAGACCGTTCACTGCGAACAACCTGAATAATGGATCGACCCTTGGATTCGGAACAAAACAGACTGGCAAGACTGAGACATCTGCGCCTGTATCTATTAAAAATAAGGCTGATGGAAAATTTCATAGATTAAAAGGCAGCAGGTTTAGAGCCGTCAGTACACTTCGCCAATTGAGAATGACAATTTATTTTTTTGAGACATTGTTATCTGAGTTGTTTGTTTCGAATTTACAATTTGGATAAACATTTTGACGCCTTTATGCCGAAACGAAGATGATAAAAGCAAATGAAATTATTCTCAGCCAAAGGTTCACCATAAAATGGATTGAAAGAGTTCCGAGAATTTGGCGAGTTTTTCCGTGAATAATTATTATTAGAATTTGATCGCGAATTGAAACGACTACGCTTCACCAGCATTCAATTTCATTAAAGTCAACTTATAACAGCTTATTGTCCCAAAGTGTCAAGCCATGTGTCAGATTATTAAGCTTCGTCTTTTCTGATTCACTAAGTACCCGAATTACCTCAGCCTTCAATGTAGAATAAGGTATATCTCCGTTCGGGCTATAGTGATAATATATGCGAATGTATCATGAAGACGTGCATCCAGCGCTCCCACCACATAAGCATATTTAGTAGCCTCGATAGTAACCCTTTCTAATGCGAAATCTCCGGTAGTACATTTGAATTTATATTTAATTGTGAGACAGCTTCGAAAACAGCATCATTAATAAGTCCAGCTAGCTGAGCGAGCGTTAACGAAATTTTCAACTCCCCTGTTGTACCACTGCTTGATGCCGCTGTCAAGTCTGGTTCATTCGTCGATAATAGGAAAACTGGTGGATTGTTTGCACTTTGCACCACACGCTGAAACAAAAAAGTAAAAATAAGAAAAAATACCGAAAACACAATATAGAAAATGCGGAAAACGGCACACAGTTGTACTATGGTATTAAAAAAGGAAAGAGGGGCTACGTATTGCGTGTCAACCTTTCCTGATTCTGGAAGAGCTGTACTGAAATTATAACTCGGATACCTAGTGTCTCTAGGCACGTAACTACGTGTTTCCCCTTATATCACGTGCTTAATACGTTCACAATAATGAAATCCTCATCTATATTGAAATAGAACAGCATTATACAAAAATATCTGGTAGTGATATAACATCCGATGAACTTAACCTTTTTTTAAATAAATTTAAAGATCGTATTACTAATCCACTATATAATATACACATATCTTTAAATTAACATCAAAGTTAACAATAAATATTGAAATTTGTGTTTGTTTAGACAAAAATATAGACGCGCGGCATACAATTTACAACAACACCAATAAAAACGCGATTGCCTAACAACATCATCCATCTGTTAAGCATGATCTTTAATTTTTTGGTTTAGATTTTTTGCGTACATCTCCGTTTTATATTTGCACAGTGATCTTCTTGTTAGTGTTGTTATTTGACACCACCAATGTGTGACAGTTTTGCCTCTTTTAAGCGGGTAAATATAGCAAACAAATTTATTATTTACTGTTGTTTATATTCAAAGTATTTTTGCGGACGCTAAAATGGTGAATTTATATTTTTTTATTTTAGACCATTCTCGTATAATTCTCAATGTTCAAACAATAAATTTAACTAAATATTTTCATTTAAACGTTATGTTAGTTTAGAACAAACATCCGATTCTTAAACTAAAAATTTACGTAAAAGGTCATAATATTACGAGTATGAGGATGTGTGTGTATAGAAAACACACTTTAAAATCGCCGAAGCACGGGGGATTTTTATTTAAGTAAATATCTTGCGGGGTGATTACTACATGATCATTCCAAGATTACAACGAAAATCGGCCAAATTACGTCATATAAAATAATTTTTCGCTTATGTTCGTAATAGGGAAAGTTTGGTTTAGTTACTTTCACTTACAAAATTAGAAGTCCCGCATAAGTTTGATATTAGTTCGATCACGGCTCGCTATAGTGATAGAGATTTTAGTATTCGTGTTTAATCTTAGTTCCTCATGTATCAGTTTATATATTTTCTGAATGATCGAGTAACTCAAACATTCAATGATTGCGAAATGGTACGGAATTATTACGTTAATTGTCAATACCCAGATTTATTGATTGAAGGAGGTACTTCCTTATAAGAGTGATAAAAACACGCATATGTAGATTTATATGTTTAAGATAGCACACCACAATTGGTTTTGTTTTCAATCGAGTTTGTATTTAATTTACTGATATTGCATATGCATATTTGGGAATACTACAGTTTCTCTCCAAAATGTTCTATTTAATCAATTATCAACCAGGCAGCCAACACTTTGGCGAATTCATGTAGCGCGAGTTTAGCATATTATATCTGCAGTATTATAGTATTGATGACCAAATAGCTATCCAAATTCGCGATTACTTTGATATCTTTCGCATCGAATCGACTTGCTACGTATACATTTGGGATATCCTCGTCTATTCTTACAAATACTGGTTCAATAATTTTACCTGGAGCTGCTACCATTCGTCGTCCACCTTATGACAGATGTAGAGCCAAAAGTTTCAATTTGGGGTACGCGACAATTATTGCGTCGTAATTTACAGAAGAACAGATATAATTTTCATAACAACCGTAAAGACGACGGAGTACTGATTGTCGTAAAAAATTCACTACCTAATGAGATGGTAGCCGTCACCCTTGCCTAATCGTCATTCATGTCCGGACGCTGTATATATGCTGTATATGGATCCGATTTGGATTTGATTTTTGCTAATGATGCTTTGTACTCCGACGTTTCTTCGTGCGAGGATTTTGCCGGCTGCTCTAGCATTCATTACACACCGATCGCGATAAATATTTTCAGCAACGCTAACTATACATGTTTGAACGAATTCCTCAGAAATAGCAATTGGAACTTTATTCCACGTGCGGTCGGAATTTAAACGAAGTAGCTTTAATGCTTAACGACAAACTCAGAAATGGGTTTGAAAGTGGAAAGAGAAAGAGTTCAATAGCCTTAAATTCCTTTTTTTTACAGTAATTAAATAGTGCGAATTTAGGCTGAATTGACATCATGTCGTAAAGACTTGGAAAAATAGCTAGTTTCCCATCTTCAATAATATGGCTATAAGTGCAGCACTCTTACCTATCACACCATAGGTAATCTGAAAAACTTGTGGCTCAATCTCAACTATTTTGTGTGACATCTGGTGTTCCACAGGGTAGTCATTTAGGCCCTTTGCTTTGGTCATTATTGATATGATTTTTGACGTTGATTGCTTTAAATTCGCAAGTCCCCTTCTTTTCACCCATGATATGAACATTTTAGGTCGAGTTAACATCGAAGCCGACTGTCGATGATTTAGATATATTTTGTAAATGGTCAACTGACAATAGATTACACCTTAATGTGAGTAAATGTAGAAATCAGATCTTTTATAGTATCTGCCCCTTGTTGCATCAATATCGTTTGCATAACCAAGTTATTGACAGATTGAAATTCATATCGGACGCCGGGAGTAGTTTTCTCAACCGATGCTAATTTTAACAGGCATATTGACACTTTTGTCCTAAAGGCTTAAAACATTTATAGTGAGAAAGTACTAGTAATAATGTAATAAAACAAAAAACTCTACATTTAGGCGACATTGGAAATGAAATAACATTCGACCAAAATGCAACAAAATGTATTATAATGTTACGAACAAAAAGTAATTCTATCAGATTTGTATTGTGTTATATTTTATATAATAAAATTTTGGTAATTCAAGTACGTATATATTTTTACAAAAAAAATCGTAAAATTTTTTCTTATAGTTGAAGGCCTCAATTACTCGAAAAATAAGGGTTCTTTGAAAAATCTAGAGAAAAAGGGGCTTAGTATTCAATATTTTTGATTAACAAATTGACTATGTTTGAAACTGAAATTTTTAATGGATTTTATTTGAATAAACGCAGACGGCTACCACACCTGGAACTAGGGGGAGCTATTAGCCTCAATTACTCGAAAAATAATGGTTCTTTGACTTTCTTTGATAAAATATTGAACACTAATAACCCCCTTCTTGTCTAGATTTTTCAAAGAACCGTTATTTTTCGGGTATTTGAGCCTTCACAATATAAGAAAATTTAAATTCCAGGTGTTGTAGCCGTCTGTATTTATTCAAAGAAAATCCATGACTACTTCCTGTTTCAAACGTAGTTAATTTGTCAATTAAAAACATTGAATTCATGGTTTTTTAAATTATTGTACTTTAATATTAGAATTATCGAATACCGCGTTCAATATTTTTCAACAATCCTGCACATTCCTTTAACTTATTCTTTGGAAAATATGTCAATGTCTTTCTGCTAATTTGAATTCTGTTTCGTTTATCAATTATTTTTTCCCAATATTTGCTATCACAATCTACTAGAATACATTTGAACAATACCTATTTCACCAACTTCGTTTTAGTATCAAAAATAATTGATTTTAACAACACAATGTTTCAATTTCAGGCTGGGAAATGATATAATATTTGAAACAAAGATAATGTAGCTACAGAAACGAGACATAAACTTCGATAAATTAAACGATGGAGATAGGGATGAGATAAAGGATGATGTTAGAACATCCCAGCACAGACATGAAAATATTGTCATAGCTACTTTTTTATACACTGTTATATAAGAAAAAATATAATTTGCAGGGCAGTTTAAATTTATTTTGCCGTGTTCGAATGTGTTTATATTTCAAAATGGCCAACATTCCGGCAAATTGAATTTAAACGTTATTTTAATTATTATTTTCACTAATACTTTCAAACATATGTATTTAAGATTTTGTTTGGAAAAGCTTCATATTGCTATATAGAGATGTGAAGTTTTTCTTAAAATTGTTCTAAATATTTGTTGTTGTATTTTAGGACAGATTAGGACATATTTCACGTAAATAGGCTTGCATATTCATCAAACGAAATTGTAAAAAATTTCGCACTCTAATAACTCTATCTTTATACATTATCAATATACGTATCATTTATATAATCAATTTCAGAATAAGCATCCACCATATGGTCCCCATCCAGTGTCATTGGAAGACCTACCAGTGTAGTTCATTCGAAGAGTGTTGAGAGTCCAAAAATAATTTGTTTTGTGCGCACTTCGATGTCTACCATCTAGTCGGACAACCGATTTTATACTTCCGTCTTATCAAGATCGCTGTAATTTATTAAAAAATACTCAGTTTGAACTATTGATAGGATTTTGCAGCTTCAGCCTTAATTAGAGATATTTCGACTCTCGTACCGATTGTACGAAACTCCTACAACTCTTACAATTTTGAGGACGCGTACTCGATTGATGGAAGGATTCAACTTTAGAAATCTGTCACGTAGACATTTAGGACATATAAATGTATTCGTTATTTATATTATAGGCGGCAGTAAATATGGTGCCATTGACTTTAATATTTTTTATTCGGCCCCAGAACTAAAAAGGATCTGAGATCAGTGCAGGCTAAACTAGATCAAAAGTACAATTGGCCTACATTCAAAGCTCCATAGTTAAGAAGCCAAACCAAGCAGTCAACTTCCTCTTCAAATTAGTTATCACACAAGGAATTTAAAACAAGCCTCAATCATTTTAAATTAAGTTTATAACGGTTGCGAGAATATCGAGCAAAACGTTTCGTTAGATCTTCTTCGAAGTTATAGCGGTATCCTTTATTAAGTTCTAGGTAAGTTCACAACAAAAGACAAAGAAACTGCTGATTCTGAAATTAACAGCTATCACATTTGGCTATCACATCAGTTTGGAAGTGCACATAATTTAATTTAATTTAGTTTAATGGTAACTCATAATCATAAATATACAAAATTGTTTGAAATTACATACTGAGATCTGCTTAATAATATGTAGCATTACTTCAGATTAATGTCAAAGAGAAATGGTTAAACCTAATTATATGACATATAAAAAAAAATACTTTTTACCAGAAAACACTTAACCTAAAATTACATCCTATACTTTAAAACTAAAATAATAAAAAAAAAAAAAAAATAAATAAATAATAATATAATAATAATAATAATTGTTACATAAGTTGATTAAATTCCTAATAAGTAAATTATCATGATTAATAACTCTTTCTAAATATTTAGCGTTCAATTCTAACGCATAACCAGTTACAAGTTTAATATTAGTTATATTATGTAGTAGCAAGGTCCGAAATCTTTTAGGAACTTTAACAATTGTTTTTAAAAATTTGTTTTGCACAATTGTAGTTTTTTTTTATGCGTATCTGCGGATCGCCACCAAATTGGACTCCCATATATAATAATAGGTCTAACAACAGCTTGGTAAATTAACAACTAATTATTCAAATTTATGCCACTATTTCTATTTAGGATTGTATATAAGGCTAAGAACAATTTATTGCATTTATCAACGACACTATCAATTTGTGCTTTAAAAGTTAATTTTAGATCTAAATAAATCCCTAGGTATTTCACATAACTCTCCCAGTTTATTGAATTCCCATCAAGCACTAAATTACATTGTGGTAATTTCCTCGGTGCTCTGCACCTAGTGAAGTATATGGACTGGTTTTTAGAATAATTAATCTTTAATTTCCATAGTTTAAAATAACTGCCTAATTCATATAAGTATTCATTTAAGTTCGCAATAATCACCGATGAAATTTTATCACTAGAATAAATAGCAGTATCATCCGCGAATAGGGCTAACTGGCATTTGTTATTTTTTGGGATATTGTTTATAAATAAATTAAATAAAATTGGCCCTAGGATTGATCCCTGAGGCACACCAGAAGTAATTAGATTAAAATCAGAGCATTGTTCACCAATTTGCACATAGAAGAATCTATCTGATAAATAAGATTTTAAAATTTTAATTAAGTAAACCGGAAATTTGTAAATAATTAATTTAGAGATAAGGCCATCAGTCCAGACAGTATCAAAAGCACTTTTTAAGTCAATTAATACCATTTCGGTAGAGTGCCGACTATAGTTATTTTGTATATAATGAAGCTTATATTTCTATCAATCTGCTGAATTGTAGAATATGCCGATATCAAAAACCAAACTGCTCATCAATGATCAATTTAGAATCTTCCACTAAGTCATTAATACGATCTTTTACGCAATACTCAAAAATTTTTGATAACGTACACAACAGGCTGATGGGGCGATAATTATCACCAATAGTTAAATCTTTGCCTGGTTTTAAAATAGATAAAACTTTCGCAGTTTTCCATTGACTAGGAAAATATGATAATTTTAAACATTTGTTAAAAAGATTTTCTAAAAACTCAAAGGCAGCATTTGGCAAATGTTTTAACAAAGTATTTTGGATATTATCGGTTCCTGGCGATTTAAAAGGCTTACAATGGCTTATAATGTCAATAATTTCCCCAGAAGTGATTTCCCTATCTATCGTAAATTCTTCAATCATGTCAATATCGTTAATTTGGTTTTTGATAGTATTTTCAAAGTTTGAGTTGTACAAATTAGGCGAAAAACATTTTTGGAAGCAATTGCTTATTAGGGTACAATTTTGTTTTCCATCAAATATAAGACTATACGAAACGTTAGTTTTTAGAGGAGGAATTGTTAATCGTTTAGATTTTAGATTTGTTGGTACTTTCCAAAATTGTTTTGAGCCTTTAATAAGCATTTTTAATTTAGTATTCCATTTATTTTTAAGTAGCTTAAGAATATTATATTTGATGGAAAAATTCAAATTTCTTATAATAATTTTAAGAAATGGGTATCTGTACCTTTGCCATTGACGCCTTCGTGTATTACGCAACCTTATTAAACATTTTGTAAAATCGTCCAAAATTAAATTTTCACTGTGGGAAATAGATTTTAATGGAATTGCTTCATCACGAGCATAGCTTAACAATTTAGTAAATTTGTCAATATTGACATCAATTTCAGAAATTGAATTCAAATGTGATGTCAGATTTTTGTTAGCCAACGTTAGCGTTATCAATGGTATGTTGATACAATAACCAGTTAGCATTTCTATATGAATATTTTTTATTTGCCAACAAATTTGCTGAATAAGTTAAATCAACCGTAAAAATTATTGGTAAATGATCGGAACTTAGCTCATTGAGTGTAAGAATACTAGAAAAGTATTGCGGAACATTGCTAATAAACAGATCCAATGTACTTTACGTGCCGCTAGAACTATAATATTGTTACGGTGACACCTAGAATAGAATAGAATAAGCTAATTTCATTAATTATTCAATTGCATTTATAATTTATACTCAACATTTAGGCGTATTTCTATACTAACATATTTGCTGCGCATTTAGGATTATTCTAGAAACAAATATTTTGGTATATAAAGGCGCGCGTTGACGTGTATTGCTGAGTATTATTTTAAACGTGATACAGTGAAGGTTAAATAGAAAGATTATTAAAGTGATTATTAAAGTGATTATTAAAGCGATTATTAAAGTGATAATTTAAAAGTGTGTTATAATTATAATAATTAATTGTGAAAATTGTGTTGTATAATAAATTGTGTTGTGTAAATAAAATTGTGTGAGTTAAAATTGAAGCAGTGTATTTATTCACAATCCAGTGATTCGAACCTTGATTGACAAGGCAAAATCGTAACAATTGGTGACAGCGGTGGGATTGTGAATAATAAGGAAAATGATTCTCTACGGATTAAAGCTTGCGCAATTAAAGGAGCAACTGACACGGCGAGGTTTGGCCAGTGAAGGCACAAAAGCTAGTTTGGTGGAGCGACTACGTGAGGCCATGGAGAAGGAAGGTTTAGATCCAGACGTGTATGATTTCGAGGAGGAAAAAACGGATGAGATCAGTATGGATAAGAAACAAAAGGACGTACAAACGGTGGTCGAAACAACGCAAAACCCATCTGGAAGTTTCGATTTTTCGCAGTTGATGGCTGCTATGAATCAAATGATGGGACAACAGTTGGAGGGAATAAAACAATCGAACGAGGGAATGAAACAACAGATGGAGCAACAAGGAGCGGACATTAAACATCAAATGAAACAGCAGATGTTACAAGTGGAGCAACAAGGGGAGGACATTAAACAATCAAACCAGGAAATGAAACAGCAGATGGAGCAGCAAGGGGCGGACATTAAAAACCAAATCGAAGTTGGCCAAAAGAAAATAGACAAGAGGTTTCTGGAGTTATCTTCTACACTACACGGTAAAGTGGAAAAACTGCAAACGGAAGTACACGCAGAAATTCAAAATGTTAAACAAGATCTACAAACGGAAGTTAAACGTCTCGAGAAGGAGCTCCAAGATGTCAAGTCAAATGGAACAACAGGTCAAGTGATCCAGACAGTTAACGCAGTTAAGATAAAACCACCAACATTTGATGGAACAACATCCTTCAGTATTTTTAAGTTCCAATTCGAAACTGCGATTAAGCAAAATCAGTGGACTGAAGAACAATGTGTTGCAGCATTAATTGTGGCTCTTAAAGGCGAAGCGGCAGAAACACTACAAATCATTCCCGAGCAGGAACGGAACGTTTACATGGGAATTATGAAGGCGTTAGATCGAAAATACGGAAGTGACCACAAACGAGAAATCTATCGCATGGAATTGAAGGGTCGATACCAAAGAGGAGGAGAATCGCTACAGGAATTTTCATCGGCAATTGAGCGGCTCGCACATTTAGCACATTCAAATATGTCGGCCGATTACATGGAGCGAATTAAAATAGATGCATTCATTGACGGTATTCGAGATCCTGAGACGCGCAGAGCGGTGATGTTGTCACCTAAGGCAACTTTCACGGAAACCATCGCTTGTGCGTTAACAAACGAAACTGCGCAAACCATCATCAAACCAGCAATGAAAATTCGCCGAGTGGAGATTGATTCCAGAATAGACACTGCGCGCGGGCTACGCCAAGATTCAGAGATGGAAGTGGCAGGATTAGATGCTGGGTATGTGATAGAATGGGTCACATCTCACGGGACTGTTGGGAGATTAAGAAGAAACGAGCAAGATCGCCATCTCCTATGAAACGTAGACAAAACGAACAGCAGAGAGAGGCCAGAAAGGAGGGTCGGACGACATTGGAGTCGTTAAAAAGAGACAGCTTGAAGGGGCAAAAGCTGACTCCCACAACCGATTGCCCCATAACCTCCATCCATGTTTCGAGAGTAGCAAGATGCGGTGACAGCTTGACAATTGAAGCCGATATTGATGGGAAGAAATGCATGATCACGCTGGATACGGGAGCAACTCATACGATTGTTCGTGAGGATATTATCGATGGAATTATAGAACCAGCTAATGGAATGAAATTACGAACGGCGACTGGAGAAAATTCAGCAATAAAAGGAAAAAAGGTCGTAAAAATAAGGATTGGGCGAAATCACTTTCAACACGAGGTGCTGGTTGCAGATATTGTAGACGAAGTCATCTTGGGAATGGACTTCATGAGAACGAATGGCTTCGTGGTGGATGTTGGACGGGGTGTATTAACCTACGATAATATCGAGTTGCCACTTCACGTCAGCGCAATAGGAGAAACGACCAGGCAAATTATAATGGATCATCGGGAGAAGTTGCCACCGAACTCGGAAACAATAGTATGGGCAAGATTGGAGGGAGGTTCTGGGCCTCCCAGGTTGTGGGTTGTGGAAGCCAATGAAGCGGAGAGCGGAGCCAGAGAAATTATGATCGGGAAAGTTTTAGTGAAACCAGACAGCGATAATAAAGTACCAATTAGGACTCTAAATCTCTCGGATAAGACGAAAACCATCAAGAAAGGGACAATAATCGGAAAATGTGAAGAAATATCGGCGATAGTGAAGTGCGAGCAGAAAAATCCGATTAAGACGGCTAACTCGCAAGTGCAGAAAGAGATTATAGATAAACTTATGGAGAAATGGACCGAAGATCTTACCATGGAACAGAAAAATTTGGCAAAACAATTGCTCGAGCGGTACATGCCAATATTCTGCAGTACACCGGACAATAATGGGAGAACCACAATGGTAAAACATCGAATAGATACAGGAGCAGAAATGCCGATTCGCCAACCACCCAGAAGATTACCATTGGCAAAGCAAGGAGAAGTGGATCGAATGGTAAAAGATATGCAAGCAGCAGGGGTAATCGAAACATCAAGCAGTCCATGGAGTTCACCAGTGGTGTTAGTCGAGAAAAAGGATGGTAGCATGAGATTCTGCGTGGATTATCGAAAATTAAATGCTGTGACGAAAAAGGATAGTTACCCATTGCCAAGGATCGATGACACGTTAGACACATTATCGGGTGCTCGAATATTTTCGACATTAGATCTGCAAAGCGGCTATTGGCAAGTGGAAGTCCAGGAGGAAGATCGCGAGAAAACGGCATTCAGTGTGGGTAACGGATTATGGCAATTTAACGTTATGCCATTCGGATTATGTAATGCCCCTGCGACTTTTGAACGGCTAATGGAGCGCGTGCTAAAGGGATTACATTGGAGGACGTGCCTCGTATATTTGGATGACATCATCGTTATGGGCAAGGATTTCGACGAGCATTTGAGGAATTTGGCGGAGGTTTTGGATCGGATACAAGCGGCCGGATTGAAGCTAAGCCCAAAGAAATGCAAACTATTTAGAACGGAAGTAAAATATTTGGGTCATAAGGTAACAACCAATGGAATCCATACCGATGAAGACAAGATCGCAGCGGTGAAGGAATGGCCACGACCTAAAAACTTACATGAAATACGGAGCTTCCTTGGATTGTGCACCTATTATAGACGATTCGTGCCAGGATTCGCCAATATTGCAAAGAGTTTACACGAGTTAACCAGGAAGAACAAGGCATTCGAATGGAAGGATGAACAGGAAGAGGCATTTGTGGAACTAAGACGTCGATTATGCGAAGCACCAATCCTCGCATACCCTATACCCAACATTAAATTCATTTTGGACACCGATGCAAGTAATGACGGTATAGGAGGAGTATTATCACAGGCAACAAATGGTGAGGAGCGAGTTATTGCATATTACTCCAAGATGTTATCAAAACCGGAACGGAATTATTGTGTAACACGGAAAGAGTTGTTGGCTAAAGTGGAATGTGTTAAGCACTTCCATAAGTACCTCTATGGCCAAAAATTTCTTCTACGGACGGATCATGGGGCTTTGCGCTGGTTGTTACAATTCAAAAATCGCAGAGGGACAAGTAGCACGTTGGATTGAACGTTTGCAAAGCTACGATTTCCAAATTGAACATCGGAAGGGAAACTCACATGGAAATGCCGACGCATTGTCAAGAAGGCCATGTCCCGTGGAATGCAAGCATTGTGGGCGTGTGGAGGGTAAGGAAAACATCATTGATATTCGGCTTATGCAAGTGCTACCTGATGAGGAATGGACTGATGAAATGATCAAGAAGGAGCAATTACGGGATGCTGACCTGTCATTCATCATGGAACATAAGGAAAAGGAACAGCGGCCTACATGGAGTGAGATAGCTGACAAAACTCCCATTGTAAAAGCATATTGGGCTCAATGGGATAGCCTCCACATAGAAAATGGTTGTTTAAAACGAAAGTGGGAAAGCACGGATGGTAAAGTAAAACAAATGTTGGTAGTGGTGCCAAAAGATCGGATAGCGGAAATCCTCAAGGAGTATCATGGAGGAGCAAGTGGAGGTCACCTAGGGATTAATAAAACATTAACCAAAATTCGTCAACGTTTCTACTGGTCCGGATGTAGACAGTCAGTAGTAGAATGGTGTCGAAGATGTGACCAATGTGCGGCAGTAAAGGGACCAGCACGAAAAAGCCGTGGAACTATGAAACAATATAATGTCGGGGCACCATTTGAGAGAATTGCAATGGACGTGGCGGGGCCATTTCCGACCACCGAGAGCGGAAATAAATATGTGCTAGTAATAATGGATTATTTCAGCAAATGGCCGGAAGTGTACCCTATACCCAATCAGGAGACAACTACAATAGCTGATGCCGTGGTCAACAATTGGATTAGCAGATTTGGTGTACCGATGGAAATTCACACGGATCAAGGAAGGAATTTCGAATCGGTGGTATTTCAGGAGATATGTCAGATGCTTGGAATCAATAAAACAAGGACGACGCCTTTACACCCACAGTCGGACGGTATGGTGGAAAGATTCAATGGCACATTGGAGGAATATCTAGCAAAAGTTGTGGAAAGGAACCAACGTAACTGGGATCGACATATACCGATGTTCCTGATGGCCTACCGATCAGCGGTACATGACACAACAGGAGTGACACCAGCTAAAACCATATTTGGGAACAATCTGCGATTACCGGGAGATTTAAAGTTTGGAGCTGTTCCATCAGCAGCTCTATGCGGACAGGATTACGTCGACCGGATGAAAGAGGAACTCAATGAAATACATCAATTTGTACGGGAGAAAATTCGAATATCAAGTGATCGAATGAAAGCTCGATATGACATACGAGCAAATAATCAAGGCTTCGAGGAAGGGCAATTGGTATGGCTTCACAACCCGCAACGGCAGAAGGGATTATCACCGAAGTTGCAACCCACATGGGAAGGACCTTACACTGTCATTAAAAGGTTGAACGATGTGGTTTATCGCATACAGAAAGGACGGAAAGGTAAACCAAAGGTGGTGCATTTAGAACGTTTGGCGCTCTACAGAGGAGGTGATCTGGATCCTGTTCGGGACGAACAGGCTTAGGTGGGGGGTAGTGTTACGGTGACACCTAGAATAGAATAGAATAAGCTAATTTCATTAATTATTCAATTGCAATTATAATTTATACTCAACATTTAGGCGTATTTCTATACTAACATATTTGCTGCGCATTTAGGATTATTCTAGAAACAAATATTTTGGTATATAAAGGCGCGCGTTGACGTGTATTGCTGAGTATTATTTTAAACGTGATACAGTGAAGGTTAAATAGAAAGATTATTAAAGTGATTATTAAAGCGATTATTAAAGTGATAATTAAAAAGTGTGTTATAAGTGTAATAATTAATTGTGAATTTCGTGTTGTATAATAAATTGTGTTGTGTAAATAAATTGTGTGAGTTAAAATTTGAAGCAGTGTATTTATTCACAATCCAGTGATTCGAACCTTGATTGACAAGGCAAAATCGTAACACTATAATATTGTTACGGTGACACCTAGAATAGAATAGAATAAGCTAATTTCATTAATTATTCAATTGCATTTATAATTTATACTCAACATTTAGGCGTATTTCTATACTAACATATTTGCTGCGCATTTAGGATTATTCTAGAAACAAATATTTTGGTATATAAAGGCGCGCGTTGACGTGTATTGCTGAGTATTATTTTAAACGTGATACAGTGAAGGTTAAATAGAAAGATTATTAAAGTGATTATTAAAGTGATTATTAAAGCGATTATTAAAGTGATAATTTAAAAGTGTGTTATAATTATAATAATTAATTGTGAAAATTGTGTTGTATAATAAATTGTGTTGTGTAAATAAAATTGTGTGAGTTAAAATTGAAGCAGTGTATTTATTCACAATCCAGTGATTCGAACCTTGATTGACAAGGCAAAATCGTAACAATTGGTGACAGCGGTGGGATTGTGAATAATAAGGAAAATGATTCTCTACGGATTAAAGCTTGCGCAATTAAAGGAGCAATTGACACGGCGAGGTTTGGCCAGTGAAGGCACAAAAGCTAGTTTGGTGGAGCGACTACGTGAGGCCATGGAGAAGGAAGGTTTAGATCCAGACGTGTTTGATTTCGAGGAGGAAAAAACGGATGAGATCAGTATGGATAAGAAACAAAAGGACGTACAAACGGTGGTCGAAACAACGCAAAACCCATCTGGAAGTTTCGATTTTTCGCAGTTGATGGCTGCTATGAATATGATGGGACAACAGTTGAAGCAACAAGGGGCGGACATTAAACAATCGAACCAGGATATGGAACAACAGATGTTACAAGTGGAGCAACAAGGAGCGGACATTAAACAATCGAACCAGGAAATGAAACAGCAGATGGAGCAACAAGGGGCGGACATTAAAAACCAAATCGAAGTTGGCCAAAAGAAAATAGACAAGAGGTTTCTGGAGTTATCTTCTACACTACACGGTAAAGTGGAAAAACTGCAAACGGAAGTACACGCAGAAATTCAAAATGTTAAACAAGATCTACAAACGGAAGTTAAACGTCTCGAGAAGGAGCTCCAAGATGTCAAGTCAAATGGAACAACAGGTCAAGTGATCCAGACAGTTAACGCAGTTAAGATAAAACCACCAACATTTGATGGAACAACATCCTTCAGTATTTTTAAGTTCCAATTCGAAACTGCGATTAAGCAAAATCAGTGGACTGAAGAACAATGTGTTGCAGCATTAATTGTGGCTCTTAAAGGCGAAGCGGCAGAAACACTACAAATCATTCCCGAGCAGGAACGGAACGTTTACATGGGAATTATGAAGGCGTTAGATCGAAAATACGGAAGTGACCACAAGCGAGAAATCTATCGCATGGAATTGAAGGGTCGATACCAAAGAGGAGGAGAATCGCTTCAGGAATTTTCATCAGCAATTGAGCGGCTCGCGCATTTAGCCCATTCAAATATGTCGGCCGATTATATGGAGCGAATTAAAATAGATGCATTCATTGACGGTATTCGAGATCCTGAGACGCGCAGAGCGGTGATGTTGTCACCTAAGGCAACTTTCACGGAAACCATCGCTTGTGCGTTAACAAACGAAACTGCGCAAACCATCATCAAACCAGCAATGAAAATTCGCCGAGTGGAGATTGATTCCAGAATAGACACTGCGCGGGCTACGCCAAGATTCAGAGATGGAAGTGGCAGGATTAGATGCTGGGTATGTGATAGAATGGGTCACATCTCACGGGACTGTTGGGAGATTAAGAAGAAACGAGGAAGATCGCCATCTCCTATGAAGCGTAGACCAAACGAACAGCAGAGAGAGGCCAGAAAGGAGGGTCGGACGACATTGGAGTCGTTAAAAAGAGAGAGCTTGAAGGAGCAAACGCTGACTCCCACAATCGATTGCCCCATAACATCCATCCAAGTTTCGAGATTAAAAGGAAGCGTTGAGAGCTTGACAATTGAAGCCGATATTGAACATCGGAAGGGAAGTGCACATAAAAATGCTGACGCGTTATTAAGAAGACCATGTCCCGCGGAATGCAAGAATTGTGGGCACGTGGAGGTCAAGGAAAACATCGTCGATATTCGGCTCATGCAAGCGCTACCTGACGAGCAATGGACTGATGAAATGATCAGGAAGGAGCAATTACGGGATGCTGATCTGTCATTCATCATGGAATGTAAGGAAGAGGATCGCCGGCCCACGTGGAGTGAGATAGCTGACAAAACTCCCATTGTAAAAAGTTATTGGGCTCAATGGGATAGCCTCCACATAGAAAATGGATGTTTAAAACGAAAGTGGGAAAGCACGGATGGTAAAGTAAAACAATTGTTGGTAGTGGTGCCAAAAGATCGGATAGCGGAAATCCTCAAGGAGTATCACGGAGGAGCAAGTGGAGGTCACCTAGGGATTAATAAAACATTAGCCAAAATTCGCCAACGTTTCTACTGGTCCGGATGTAGACAGTCAGTAGTAGAATGGTGTCGAAGATGTGACCAATGTGCGGCAGTGAAGGGACCAGCACGAAAAAGCCGTGGAACCATGAAACAATATAATGTCGGGGCACCATTTGAGAGAATTGCAATGGATGTGGCGGGGCCATTTCCGACCACCGAGAGCGGAAATAAATATGTGCTAGTAATAATGGATTATTTTAGCAAATGGCCGGAGGTGTACCCCATACCCAATCAGGAGACAACAACAATAGCTGATGCCGTGGTCAACAATTGGATTAGCAGATTTGGTGTACCGATGGAAATTCACACGGATCAAGGAAGGAATTTCGAATCGGTGGTATTTCAGGAGATATGTCAGATGCTTGGAATCAATAAAACAAGAACGACGCCTTTACACCCACAGTCGGACGGTATGGTGGAAAGATTCAATGGCACATTGGAGGAATATCTAGCAAAGGTTGTGGAAAGGAACCAACGCAACTGGGATCGACATATACCGATGTTCCTGATGGCCTACCGATCAGCGGTACATGACACAACAGGAGTGACACCAGCTAAAACCATATTTGGGAACAATCTGCGATTACCGGGAGATTTAAAGTTTGGAGCTGTTCCATCAGCAGCTCTATGCGGACAGGATTACGTCGACCGGATGAAAGAGGAACTCAATGAAATACATCAATTTGTACGGGAGAAAATTCGAATATCAAGTGATCGAATGAAAGCTCGATATGACATACGAGCAAATAATCAAGGCTTCGAGGAAGGGCAATTGGTATGGCTTCACAACCCGCAACGGCAGAAGGGATTATCACCGAAGTTGCAACCCACATGGGAAGGACCTTACACTGTCATTAAAAGATTGAACGACGTGGTTTATCGCATACAGAAAGGACGGAAAGGTAAACCAAAGGTGGTGCATTTAGAACGTTTGGCGCTCTACAGAGGAGGTGATCTGGATCCTGTTCGGGACGAACAGGCTTAGGTGGGGGGTAGTGTTACGGTGACACCTAGAATAGAATAGAATAAGCTAATTTCATTAATTATTCAATTGCATTTATAATTTATACTCAACATTTAGGCGTATTTTTATACTAACATATTTGCTGCGCATTTAGGATTATTCTAGAAACAAATATTTTGGTATATAAAGGCGCGCGTTGACGTGTATTGCTGAGTATTATTTTAAACGTGATACAGTGAAGGTTAAATAGAAAGATTATTAAAGTGATTATTAAAGCGATTATTAAAGTGATAATTTAAAAGTGTGTTATAATTATAATAATTAATTGTGAAAATTGTGTTGTATAATAAATTGTGTTGTGTAAATAAAATTGTGTGAGTTAAAATTGAAGCAGTGTATTTATTCACAATCCAGTGATTCGAACCTTGATTGACAAGGCAAAATCGTAACAATATGTTGGTGAAGTTGGAGCAACTACAGAAAATGTTTGTGAATTAACCGATAATTGTTGTAATGTTCGTCCACCCTTATTTGATCGAAGGCAAAACCTTTCTTGGTGTCAACAGTTAAAATCACCACCAGCTAGAAAAAAATCATTTCTGTTAGTTATTTTAATTAAATCATTACGGAAGTTTACATCACTTGAATAGGGGACAATAGCAAACAAAAATCTTCAAATTATTAGTACTAAGATTTCCAGTCAAATTAATTGAAATTCCTAGAGATTCAATACATTTTGAGTTTAGATCAGGTAAAATAGAATGGTTTATAGTGTTTTTAATTAACATGCCAACGCCTCCCATTCGTTGTGATATTCTGTCCCTTCTATAAAATCTATAGTTAGGTATGAAAAATGGAATATTATGTTTTAAAGCCGTTTCTGTAATCAACATAATGTCAATTTTGTTATTTTCAAGAAAATTGTTTAATTCAATTTTTTTATTTGTGATGCTTCGTGCATTCCAAGTGCTATATTATTATGGATGTGTGCCATATTTGATAGCAATTTCCGTTAAAATAAGAAGCTGTTCTTCTTTAGATTTACACTGTCTTAATTTAACAATAATTTCATTAAATATTTGAAATAATTCATGCATATTAAATAAATCACTAGTATTATTCGAACTTACATTTTCATTGTTATAAAATTAGTACCACCACCAATAGAATTATTTCTAACAATTTGAGAATATGATCTTGAATTTAAAAACGAATTATTTAGCTGTTGTTGTTGAATTGCTGCAGTTGATAAAGTTAGAAACAGGTTCCGTTTTTGATCGAGGCAATGCCTTCTAAACTACAGGCCTTTTACTATACTCTCATTTTTTGCACATGACGTCAATTTATGTCTAAACCGAGACTGCGCAATAATAATTTTAAGATATTTACACTAACAAAGCAACTAGAGAAAGCAACAACAACGTCGACTTAGCGTGTCGTCATCATTTGGTGTAAGCGGCCTGTAGTTTAGAAGGCATTAGTCGAGGTCAATAGCATTGAAGTGATGTTGATTTTTTTGATTAGCAAAATTTTTAATTTGTAAACTTTTCCTTAACTGTAGGTATTGCCCTTTCTGGGCAAATTACAAAATTTGCACAATGATTTCCATTACAATTTGCACATGCATGTTTATTGACATCTTTTTCATTTGGGCACGGCATGTCATCATGATCAACACCACAATAATTACATTTTGATTTCATTTGACAGTTACTTATTCCATGACCATATATGCGGCATTTGATGCATTGGGTTGGCCGTAAGGTGGATTGGCATTTGCCCATTTGACAATAGTGTGGTAAATAGATTTAAATTCCTTTAATTTATTTAAACTGGCTGTACCTTTCTTAAATGAGACGAAAAATATAACTTCATCCCATATTTACGATGTTTTTTTGGGCGTTACTTTTACCACTTTGCTAGGAGTAAGATCATATAAGCTTTTGAGCTCATCTTCAACGGTTTTTGGATCAATATCTAGAAGGCCAAAAAGTACGAATTTGAGTAGCTTTTCTTCATCTCGTGTGTAGGTAAAGAATTCAGTTTTACGGATGTTTAGTTCATCTACTAACGTTTTGTAGTCTTTGAAACAGTAAACAACAATTTTACATTCAAGTGAAATGTATTGAATATTAAACTCTTTAATATTGATTTTTTCATTATTTTATGTATTTGTTGACCATTCAGCTTGCAAACAACATGTGACATTCTTTTTTTTTTTATTTTGATTATTATTACTATCACTGACATTGGTAACATTTGATGACTTTCGACCATCGATTAGCTGCGAAAACCTGCTACTGGTTGGAATGTTATATTGGCCTTGAGATGTAGCCAAAGTTTTATGATCAAGTGTCATGATTGCATTTGATTTTCTATCCAAACTATGTCGTTTTCGTTTATTCACTTTACCACAATGATTTGCCACTATCAAAAGATTTAATTTTTTTTACACTGTAACTGTTTATGTAATATATTTATTTTAAACAAAAACAAAACAATACATTTTTTTTATTATTTTCTTCAACAATTATTAATTTGATGTTCACTCTTTGAAGGCCAAAAGCAGAATCAAGTGCACATAATATTCCACAACGTATTAAACAATAGGTATAATACAACATGTACAATTTTTAATTACGTTACCGCTACTCACTTTCGTTTTTATTTTATCTCGCACCGAATCTCCAAAATGGCTCACTCTTTGAGTTCGTTGCACTCGTATTGATATACCAATCGAACATGCTAGACTCGCCTGGATTTTTACAGAAGTAATATTCTCGATGGTCCTATTCTAGACTACTATAATCTGCAATACTACAAAATGTCTCAAAAGCTCCTCTAATGTTGTTATTGCAAATTGTTTCCCTATCAAACCAATATACGAGATCGTAACAATATTTAAACCCAATTTGGTATGGATGCACTAGTTTTCGTCGTGATCGTGATGAGATCGAAATTCTGCATGAAAAAAGAAACTCTGAAACACCTATACCGCCGACCACTAAGTTGTTCAAATACTAAAACTTTTTAAAAATAAACCTCAACTCAGTTTCTCTATAATAATTGATTTCGAACTCGTACTGTTAATATTTAAAGATCATTGGGGTCTAATTAAATTTCATCGCCGTGCAACCTGCTCTATATCTTACCAAGCATATTAAATGTTGCCATTCCTCACGAGTAATAATTAGATAGATTAAGCCAAAAATTAATCTACCTAGACCCAGAAGGCTAGTATTACGTGCGTATCTGCGTAGATTCAGTGACTTAAACATATGGCTTCTTTGCATAAAGCACCATCTAAAAAATAGAACGATGCGATAGGTTCAAACGTAAGAAAACCCCTATAGTGAAGTTTTTCTTCTTTTGTGGTCCACTTACAAATCTTGATTCACAAACCGCCTCTACAACGCCCTGTGTCAACTTTCATTTAACTTCATCTTTCCCCAAACACGTTTAGTACATCAATTAGTATTTTGCAAATAATGACGAGATGAGTAATAGGCTTGACCTATCTTACTAAAAAAAATATTGATGAAACGCGTACAGTCGATCAACGCTATATTACACTAATTTTCCGGCCCATTCTAAATTAAATTTAAAACGATTAAACGGCATGTTGTTCTTCCACTGTACCAAAAATATTTTTTTTTCTAATTACAATAATTTGTCATGAAAGTAAAACAGCGACAACATTATATTTTTAGTCTGCAGGAATTAGTAGTCGCGCTTCGCAAGCATCTGAATGTATTACAAAAAATTAGAAAAAATGTTTTTAGTTATTTTTTAAAAATAAACAACAAATTAAAAATAAATTATTTTGTTATGCACCCCAAAATGAATCTTTGTTGAAAATTAATTTTAATTAATTTTGAAATATTAAAAATTTATTTGGTGTTTAGTTAATTTATAATTGTTTTTTTTATAAATGTTTTGTTAAATTGTAAAACAAAATTAATACTAATAATTAATTAATTTACATAGTTTTAGTATAATATGCCCGTGCATATTTGAGTGTGTTTACAATTATTAATGAATTATTAGTTTTTAGTGCGCGCGGTTTCTTTGTTGGGATTGGGATGAATGCCACCGCACTCATCTGAATAATTAATTGCGATTAATTAATACGTTTTAGTAATGTGAGTGACTTTAATTGTTTTTATTTTATGAAAAATTCAGCTGGAAAATTTATGTGTATATGTGTAAGTTGTGTACCATTATTTTATAGCTGGGTCTATATGTCGGCACTAGTCTTGATCTTTCTAATTTGGCCTCTCAACTTGTTTGTTCAACAAAATAATTTAGGAAGTAAAATAATTTAAAACTAATTGAGTTGTGATACTTCGGGAAGCAACATGTGTCGTGGATGCAACATTGAAAGTTTTTCACGATGGAAAGTATTCATAACGATTATTATTTGTTTTTCTGCACTTTATCACTCTGTAGTTGCATAGAATACAGATAACTATTTTTGTAGAATGTAAATCTTCTTGGGGTTATACGTTGGCTGAAATCCTCATTCAAAACTAATATGAGCTCCTAATAAGGACATTTGAAAAGTTTGATAGTGCTGTTTAATATTTTGCAAGACGTTTGTTTTAATACATGATTCTAAAAGCTCTTCCAAGTCAATTTTTCCCTTTTTACAACACCACTACGGTGATTATTTAAACGACGCTTCGCACGCTCAACGACGCTTTTGATCCACAATGAAAATTTATTAAGGCTCTATGTTTAATTTTTCAACCAAATGCAACTCAAATCTAATAGTACGTAGTGGCCAAGATAAAAGAAGCCCCATGTGAATACAGAAAGGTGAATTAATATTTTATTTTTATTTAAAAGTAGTGTAGCTATTGGTCAACATACAATCCCAGGGAACACTGTGAGGTGACTCTTCATGACGTAAAAATATAGGCGTTTGGTATACAGTTTCAGCCCGATGGATTGTAGGCCCCATACTTTACGGTTTTCAGTGGCAAACGTTCATGAAACTTTCGGAAATGAGCGTACATTTTCGCAAGTTTATGGCCTCCCAGATTGCTCGATCAGTCTACCTGCGATTTTTATTTTTGAAGAAAATTAAAAGGTAAAGTGTATTGTAACAATCCGTATACAATTGAAGAGTGGAAAATAAACATTCGCAATATGAATTCGGAAATCACACCAAATGAATTGGCAACAGTTTCCCAAAACTGTTGTGTATCGAAGTTCATGGTGATCACTTTCAGCACTTGTTTGCTAAGGTTCAGTATGTTGTTATTCGTAATATTCTGTATTTTCTACTTTTAAATAAAAAGTTTACCTTTCTTTTTCCTTCTTTACAAAATCATTAGTTTTGTAACTCCCAGTATGAATACACCGCAGTTGATTTCTAAAGCGAAAAATTAAACTTACTTTTAGCAAAACTGTCTTGCATATTTCCTGCTTACATTTCAGGAAACCAACAAGGGCAAATCGTGTTGAAAATTTAACATTTAAATTTATTTCAATCTTTTAACTCTTTCTCTTTTTTATAAATAAAAAATATAAATTTTCAATATTATTGCAAAAATTGAAAACCTCCAATGGAAGCTGCTACTTCGTGTACACCGTATTCCACCAAATTTCGGATCTCCCAATTATTGGAAAAAGGTCAAGTATAAAATTTAATTCCGAATACTCAATCCGCCTGGACTATAATAGTCCAGTAAATCAAGGAGGAGAAAAAGGCCAACCTGCAAGTTATTAGTTGCGATTTTCATTTTCTGGTGATAAGTGGCATTTGGTACCTCATTAAAAATGAGACCGAGTTTTCAAGAAAACATTCTGTTGTAAGGGGAGAAAATGGCCCCAAAAGACCCGAAAAATCGGTTTTTGGCAAATATCTCCCAAAATATGGCAGTTAGAGATTGTTTGTTCAAATAAAAATTAAAGATCAGTTAATTTTCTACAAAAATGGTCCTAATGATTTTTTTCGCAACGTTAATATTTTTTGTAAAAAGTCGGGTTGAAAAATCAAAAATTTTGAGACTCATGAAATATGCAAGTTTTTTTCAAAATTTGAGATGGAGGGTGTTGCAAATACATTATTTTCAATGTTTTGGACTGTGGAAACCAATTGTAGATGGCGCCACTACAATCCATCCACTGGCAAAATCCTCGGGGCCACAAATGGGAAACGCCGTAAACCATGTAATTTTCAAGAAATTTTATGTTAAAGAGCGTCTTGTTTTTCTCGGAGATGAGGGCTCAAGTTATACCTATTAGGAAAGCAGACCATAAGATTAATTACAGCAGGATGGACCCCAGGTATGAAGACTCAATTCTTGGGATTTTTCTTATGTCAGGGTGGTAAAAATTGTGTCCTCGTTAAGGCATATTTTTGGTTAGTTCCCCCATGAACACGTTCTACCCTGAAGTCTTCCAAACCTTAACTCTACCATGCAGCCACAAGAAATTCACACTATCAATATTGGCAATACTGAAATTTGGAATATCAAGGACTGCGGCAATTATATTTTTGTACCCGATCTCGTTGCTCCCATCATAAGTTCTCAAGCTTATTTTATACTCATCAATGACTTGCTCATCAACATTGTCAATATCGAGTATTAAGGGCTGCTTTAACAATCTTCGGGTGTAACAGCTAGAATTCCTTCCATTCCATGAAAGGCATTTTTTCCGTCAATCGTATTTGTGTTAAAGTCGCAATTGTCAAAAATGAATTGAACAAAGAAACCTTTCTTGATTTTTGGGGGCTTTAACGTACATTATACTATTTTGATACTTCATAACCTTCGACTAAGACACGCAATTCCCCAATTGAGAAAGGATATCGATAAGATTTCGAGAACCAAATTTTCTGAAAAGCATTACACCCAAACCGAGCTGCAAGTGCGACAAAAAAAACTTCGGTCGAGCTGTCACCATTATTGCATAACTGATGCTAGTGCATTTTCGTTTTAGAAAAGCGAGATCTTTGTTTTTATCGGTCAAAACAATCTTCTTAACTAAATACTGTAACTTATCTGGGACACTATCATCCACTTCGGCCAGGAGGCAGTTACTTGGAGGATACACGGCCCTATTACGTGGAAATGTGGCGTCGAGTAATTGCTGCCGCTTGGTCCAGAATTTTCGTCTTTTCATCCTCGCTGTTAAGTCCATCGTGGTTCCATTTTTCCCTCATAACTTCATATTCTTTATCCTTCAAGTACATCATTGTTCCACTACCATTCTCAGAACAAAAAAGTATCCGGTCCTCGCTGAATTCGCCTTTCAAGCATGCACTCAGGGTTACACAAATCATAGGAGGATCACCTGGGAAGAAAAAGTTCGTAGCTATTAGAAATGAACCAGAAATGGTTTTTCTTGACCGACTCGCGTGACATTGTTTTGGGTTTGGAAAACTCTGTCTTTTTCACAAATAAACGGGAGGAAGTCAAGTCAATGTTAATGAAAGCGGGAATTGAATAAACAATATTTTTTGGAGCGGAAGTATATTTTTTGGAACGACGGAAGAAATGAAAGTAATGAAATTATAGCATTACGTTAAGGACTCGGGTTTTTCCCCACGGATCAATGAGATGACTTTGTATACATTGATGGAAAGGTAAGAATTCAACTTTTACACTAGCCAAGGTGTCAGAACATCAGAAATAAAGAGCCGGGAGAAGAAAGCCACGAAAAGAAAAAATGCGCTTTTTCCTTGAGCACGCGTTTTCCAAATTTTTTGGAAAATGGCCGATTTTGTGAAATAAAATAATTGCACAGCCAAAAAGTAGACGTTCTCAGCTTTTAAATGATATGTCAGAGAGATCAATCCGATCATGCACGAATTTTTAATTGGTGGTTGTTTACAAAATTTCCCCGTGCTCCAAAAACACCAAAAAATTGGGATTTAACAAACAAGGTTTTAATCAAAATGGAAGAAAATTAGATTCTACAAATTTCACAGATGACAAAGGACCAATAATCAAGAAAATTTGGAGCAAATTAGTACAATACAAAAAAAAAATAGTAACAAATTCCTGGGGAGGTCAAAATTGCGCGGGAGCAGAAAGTTTGACCCGTTTTTCCAATATGCCCAAAGAGTCAAAACGTAACTCAAGTCACAAGGTATGATAGTGGTAGACTTTCTCTTCCACATGAACTTTGAATCATGAGAAAATTTGCATTTTTAACAAAGTTATTGAATAATTTGTCCGGCTCATGTGAAAATGCACGGACTGTGCTCTCCGGCATACAACACAGAAACTCAATATTCTAAGTGCGCTTGGGCCCGTTTATCTCGGAAACTGTCAATTTTTTGGAAAAAAAAATGGGGACCATTTTTGTAGAAAATTAACTGAACTTCAATGTTTATCTGAACAAAAAATCTCTAACTGCCATATTTTAGGAGATATTTGCGGAAAATCGATTTTCCAAGGCTTTTGGGGCCAATTCTCTCCCAACAACAGAATGTTTTCTTGAAAACTCGGTCTCATTTTTAATGAGGTACCAAATTCCACTTATCACCTGAAAATGAAAATCGCAACTAATAACTTACAGGTTGACCCATTCATTTACTGGACTATAATAGATATACCGAATTTTAATATAAATATAAGGGTAACATCTTACTGAACGGTGTGATGGCTTGTATACGACATTTGGTAGTGACGAGTAGGGAATCCAAGTCGGTTCTATCCGACTTCGTGTAGTTGGGCCATTACTTAACCCCCAGAGACTTCGGGAAATGCTGCAAACAACCGAAACCGACAACCCTCCTATGCATCTCAACGAAAATGAAAAAAATAGAAACGTATGTTTGTAGAAACCGGTGGGGTAATGGTAAAAACATGGAACCGAAAGTCGGGTACCCGAAATTCGGGTAATTGGATTCCCTAGTCGGGTAATTGGATTCCCTCCAACGTATGGGATATGTACGTTTATGTTTTTTCCATTTTCGTTGAGATGAATAGAAGGGTTGTCGGTTTCGGTTGTTTGCGGCGATGCCTGATGGTTTCGGGTGTCTCTGGGGGTTAATAATTGCCCAACTACACGAAGTCGGGTAGCACCGACTTGGATTCCCTACCCTAGTGGAAAAATTGAAATTTTTTATACTAAAAATAAACTTACGATTTCATAGAAATTTAATAATAATTTTTGTATAATGTTAGTAGGTTATGGCAATATAATTTTAGTATAATTTTTAAATTTAAACAAAAATTATACTTGAGATAGAAGAATATAACGGAAATATTCCATTCATTGTGAATGCCGCCGATGTATGCGTATTATAATTTTACATCATTTTTCCATGTGGTTGTTTGTATTCGCGGACATGCCACGTCATCAGTTCCTCTCCATTGATTATTTCACGCCGTTGTTAATTCTAGTATTTTCAGTCAATTTTCAATCAGAATCAGAATAATAATTGCTTAAATTTTAGACTCCGACTAGACTCGAACCGGCAACTTTTGCGATAATAACACTTAGCAGTGTACACCTTAACCACTGCACCACCAAAGCAATAACTATGTAGAGTTTAATTCCTAACAATATAAATCAATATATTTGAATACACAATTAAACTTAAAATATACTTAATTTGGTTTATTTCATTTGCTGCAAACTACACCAGCACACCAACATACAAAAGACCGCAAAATACGATTACAAATAAAAACATTTTTTCAGCACGATAGTATAGATGCGCACATCAGTGTTGCCAGTTCGTGGGAAATTTTCCTTTTTGCGGGAAATTCATCTCGCGTACGGGATGAAAAGTGATGATTAAAAAAATTATTTTTCTAAAATGTGTAATACACAATTTTCGATTCCAATAATCCGCTTAAAATAATTTTTTAAATTTATTTTTAATTTTGACTAAATTTAAATATATGTATATACAAAAATCATACTTAAATTTGTGTAAAATATTTAACCATTTTTAAACTATAAAACTACCGTATTAAGTATTTATCCCAAATATACTTAATTTAGTTTAAAATTTGAATTTAAGAGTTAATTTTAGGTTAAAATTAACACTTATATGTGTATAATATTTAAAATCATATTTCATGTATATTCATGTTTAATTTTGACTTAATTTAAATAATTGTATATACAAAATTCATACTTAAATTTGTATAATTTTTGTGATGTATAATTTAAGTAGTATTTTGGTTTAGAAATGTATTAAACTTTAACCAATTTAAAGTATATTTTGTATTTAAATTAATCATTTATACAAAAATAAATTGATTTTGGTATTCCTCAGTATAATTTTTTGGTATAAATATTTGATTTTTTCCACTAGGGTAGTGACGAGCGCAAGTGGAAAGCGCGTCTTGCTTGCGCGGCTATTTGATAATGAATCGAATGAATGTAAAAACTGTTTTTGTTAAAATAAATTTGATCCTTTTGTTTTAAAATATTAAGGACAAAGTCGTAACTACTATGGCTGTAAATCTGAAAATCTGAAAATGGATGAACATATATAACATATGACACGTTAAAAACACCCAGTCGCAACTTTTTTACTTGTGACCACCAGTGGCGCTATTCTGGCTTTCCCTGGGAATAGGGAATTGGGAAAGATATTTTTATAGCATTTTTGTCTAAATTGTAAAAAAAGCAAAAAAAGATTTAGCCTAATCGGTTCAGCCGTTCTCAACTGGTGCGCAAGAAAGGAAAAACTCAATTTTCTTTTTCGGTTTTTTCCGGAAGTTTTCGAGTTTTTCACTCAGATTTTACAACTTTTCTCTTCTTAAAGACCATCTGGATCCGATTCTAACATCAAAAACATCATTGTTCGATTTTCCGAATTTTTCGACTTTTCCGACTTTCCAATTTTCTTTCGTAAGAACTATCTCCTGGAAATTGTTAACACAGCAAAAAAGATTGAGCCAAATCGGTTCAGCCGTTCTTAACTATGCGCAAGAAAAAAAATTCAATTTTCTTCGGGTTTTTCCGGAAGTTTCCGAATTTTTCACTCAGATTTTATAATTTTTCTCTTCTAAATGACTATCTTTTAGAACAGAAAAATTGTAAAATCTCGGATACGTGCGACATCCTGTATAAAAACATCATTTTTCGATTTTTCGACTTTTCCGGTGGATTTTCCCAAAATTTTCTTTCGTAAGAACCATCCATCTCCTGACTATTCCGAACAAAATAAAAAAGATTAAGTCAAATCATTTCAGCCTTCTTTATATATATAGAAGATTTAGATAAATAGATAAAATAGATCGGAAAAAAATATATTAATTTGCATGTAGCCTCCGGTGGGATTCGAATCCAGTACCTCTCAGCCCAAGCGTCAAAGCTTGAACGACTGCACCACCTAACTCATAAAAATTGTGCACACAAAATTCATATGAAAATAGCTTTTAATTCGATTTTCGGGTTTTCCCACTTTTTCGGTGGATTTTTTCAAAAATTTCTTTCGTAAGAACCATCTCCTGGCAATTATGAGCACAATAAAAAAGGTTAGAAGCCAAATCGGTTCAGCCGTTCTCAACTGATGCGCGCACATACATTTTTTACACCATTTTTTTTATATATAATTAGGTTATGGCAGCACATTAACACCATCACAACTATTCTCTCTGTAAAATTTTACTTACCACATTTTTTGTTTCATACACAACCAGTAACATCTATATTTTTAAATATAAATAATAGAAATAAATAATAGAAAACTTGCAAGCAAATTTGACAAAAATGATTAAGGTAGCCGCGGCGAAAAATTCGAACAATATAAAGAATCTTAAAGCAAATTATAATTCGCATGCAGAAATATCCACCGATTTCAAGAATACGCGGCCTGGAACATAAAAAGCACCCTGTATGCTAATTAAACGAATATGAATATTGCAAACAATAAATTTCGCTCATTTTCGTTATTACCATTTGTTAGTAAAAAAATCACCTTTCAGAGTATAAATTCGGAATTATGTCTGGAACATATAATGAACCATGTTTACTTCGCATACAAAATTGTACCAACAAATAATAATTTTATACGTGTAACGAGTATAAACAAATAAAACCAAATTAAATTAATTTCACTTAATTATTAATTAATAAAATAACATAGATTCTATTCATCTCCATATATTATATAAATTCCGAAAATATTTTGCAAAACACAATAAACGGAAGTTACTTGGAAAATGATTAAATTTTTAATTTTGTATGAAAATCGGGAAAACTGAGATTTTAGTTTTTTGTTTTGTGATGTATGGGAAAACTTTTTACCTTTTACTTCCCGTAAAAATGTTAAAAATTATTTATTTATTTATTTAAGTATATATATATATAAATAACTAAAATAAATATTTTATTAGAATTTAGAAAATATAAATTACGCTATATAAAGATGGTTTATACAGTGTTATTCTCGTATGTTTGCAGGTACGTGATGTTCTATGAATATTTGAAGGTTTTTCATCTTAAATCTGGTTATTATATATACATTATACACACTTCTGGAGATATTTATGCCATTAGTACGTATAAACAAACTCTTGAAATGTTATATAAACAATTATAAAAACTGTTTGTACATAAAAGTTTCAAAAAAACTTTAATGATTAATTTTCTGGCGTACACGCACGGATATTCAACACAGACAGTATGGTGCGGCTTTATTTGTAACAAATTAATAATGACGAAGACGATGAAAGCGAAAAACCCAAGTACTCAAAATGGTTAGATATGTCATATTCGTTAAATTGAATTAAATCATTCCGAAAAATAACAAAAAGTTTTTTTTTTAATTGATTTCAATTGAAAATGACAATACATAAGATGAAAATACTGTCGCAACTTTAATTTAGCAAAGCAAATTTATGAGATTATGATATAAGGTCGATGTCATATTTATGTATATATACAGGGTGATATAGTTAAAATTTTAATGGTATTTCCATTGGAATTTTAAAAGTTATATTCCTTCGCGGTGGCACGGAATACCGAAAACGTGAGCCTGTGTTATAATATTCGACCCGAAAATTCAATGGTTTTAAAATATTTCAGAGGAAAATTCAAAATATTCATAAACGCGGTCAAAGTTGGCCTTCATTGTTTGTATTAAAACACAAATAGAAATTTTAGCAAAATACCATATTTTCAAACGCTTGTATCTCTAGAAAATTTAATCTAATTTCCGATCCTGTGGTCGGTTTTTTATAATTTTTGTTTTTTTAAGATTTTTTTTTGAGTTAGAAATATGTTTTAAACGATAAAAAATCCCAAACTTTAAGACTCCTGACGTTTCATTCACGAATCCAAATGAGCCATTTTGTAGAGAATGGAGAAACAAACTATTGTTTTCCGCAAAATGTGTTTTTATTAAGAAGTTCTGTTTACAAGATAAAACTTAAGATAAATTTACGATTTTTATCATGTTTTTCGCTAAAATGAAAATCAGTAACTCAACAGCGATTTGTTGTACATCAATTTCAATAGTCTCATTCTCACGGTTTCTAAATTCTCTACAAAATGGCTTATTTTTTTTTTATTATTATTATTCTCTTTATTTAGAAAAAAACAGGTTACATACATTAATACAAATCATAAACTATTTCTAATAAAGTTAGAGCTCCTAATAGGTTTATAGAACCTGTGGGGGAGCAAGAAAGAAAAAAATCATGAAATTTAGGTTGCCAAAAGTGTACAAATAAAAATAATAAATTAAAAACTATCATAAAAGAATAAATAAATAATACATACAATAAAATTAAAATTCCAGCTCATATTTAGTGAATACAATACAAAAAAGAAAAATTAGAAGTAGGTTTCAATGTTGTCTATATTAATCAGCCAATGTCGAATCATTTTATCAAAATAGTGTTTGCGGCCAATCGGAATGAATTTCAACTCTATTGGTAATTTGTGAAACCAATACAATCCCATATAAAAGTAAGACCTTCTGAACCTTTCATTATTACAACGTAAACCGGCAAAGTTGTTCGGATTTCTTAAAGTATACGTGTGATGAATACGACTATGGAAACTGGAACTCCGAACAAAAAACATCTTTAATACCTTATAAACATAGAGATATCTTAAAGGTAATAATTTCAATTCTCGAAATAAGGGAATTGTTGGAGTTGTTAAAGGCCGACAATAAATCAATTTAATAATCCGTTTTTGTGAGATGTATAGGTCCTTTATATTGGAAAAATAAATCCCACCCCAGCTTGATATACCATACATAATAATAGATTCAACTAGTGCATGATATAGAACTCGCAGTGTTGACGGTGGGCATAATTGCTTCAGATGGTAGAATTTATAAGTCGCAGTAATAACATTTTTTCTGACAATGGTGAGATGAGAATTCCATTTCAACTGCGAATCGATGGTAACTCCTAAGTACTTAAACTCATATACGAGGGAAATTTCAAAGCACTGTGATGAACATGAGTGTCCAGAGCGAAATGGAACATGATACAAAACCTTAAAATTGGGAGATGCGGCCTGACCAAAAAGCATTACTCTGGATTTATTACTAAGAGCCAGGCGATGGTAGTAAAACCAATTACCAAGATTCACTAAGTCTGTGCAAACTAGGTTCTGTAATTCCGAAGGGTTTGCTGAAGTGTAACTTAATGCTAAATCGTCCGCAAATGCAGTGGTGTGCCCCAGAAGATCGATGTCGAATATAGAATTTATGTAGATTAAGAATAGAATAGGTCCTAATACTGATCCCTGCGGAACGCCGCAATTTAAGTAACCAGGTCCACTAAATTTATCATTTATTTTAACAATTTGGCTACGATTGTTGAAATAACTAACAAACCAGTCAAAAACTTTACCTCTGATACCTATATTTAATAATTTGTTTGCAAGAACCTCGTGATCCACCGTGTCAAACGCTTTTGCAATGTCTAAAAATAACGAAGCGGATTTTTGCGAATTGTTAAAAGCCGAGTAAACGTAACTGAGGTGATGTAGTAGTGCTTCTTCAGAGGATCTTCCAGCTAAGAAACCAAATTGACTACGGCTAAAAAAATTGATTTTCTCGAGATAACCGATTAATCTACGTTTTATTATTTTCTCAAATAGTTTGGAGAAGGAACTTAGCAACGAAATAGGTCGATAATTATTTAGTAATAGCACATCACCTTTCTTATGAATTGGAATTACAAGGGCTGATTTGAAAACATCTGGAAATACACCACTTTCTAGGCTGAAATTGAAGAGGTAAGCTAAAACATCTACTAGATACCACACGCAATTTTTTAAGATTAGGTTGTCGATTCCGTCAATTCCACAAGAGTGTTTATTTTTCAAACTACTAATCTCTTTTATAATCTCTCTGGCGCTAATCGAATCAAACACACAAGACATGCTAGGTGAAGTGGTCGAGCCTAAAACATATCTGGTATAGCCTGGAGAATTAGGCAAAAAGTTAGTGTTGTTCAAATTATTTGTTATCTCCGATGGAACGTTGAGGAAATAAGTATTGAATTCATTACTTATAGATTGATAATTTGAAATGAGAACATCAGATTGGTATTTGTAAATTTTGGTGATTCGGTTTTGTCTTTATTTGTTCCCAAAACTTCATCAATAGCCTTCCATGTGAGTTTAGAACTATTTTTAACATACTCAAATTTCTTCTTGTAAAATGAATTTTTGACAAATTTAATTCTAGCTTTTACTTCCTTGGAGAGTTTCTTGACAAATTTTTCCAAACGTGCATTAGTGGGATTATGGCGTAATTTTCTAGAGAATTTTTTTAATTTATGAACCTTCAAAAGGAGATAAGAATTCATCCACGGTTTCAATTTTTTTAATGTAGGGGCAGAAGATTCGACCTAAGATTCACGAATATGCGATTTCAGAATAAATAAGAACCGATCAAAAGCGATATTGCAGTTATTCTCACCATAAACAGTCGCCCAACTTTCAGATTGTAGTCGAGCATTCAGACGGCTATAGTCAACTCTCGAAAAATTAGCAGCTACACTATTTTGAAGCACAGGGATCTGAGATGCAAAAATGTTTAGCTTTATTAAGTTGTGGTCAGATAGATGAATCGGTGTGTTTTCCACAGTAAAATTAAACGAATTTGTTGATTTGATGAACACATGATCGAGACAAGATGAATGTCTAGTAGCTTCATTTAAAAGACTTAGAAATCCGTGGGAGGCTAACATGGTAAGATAACTGTAGCATTCATTGATATTAAGTAAATTTATGTTGATGTCTCCCAGAATAACTATGTTATTATTATTAATTGATAGAAGTAACTCCTCAATATCGACACAAAACGAGTTTACCGGTTTATTACAAAATCTATAAATGCAGATAAAGGTCCAATCATGACGCCCCAAGGTAACATTTAAGATTAAAACATCAGCTGTGGTCCAGTTGTAACAATGAAAAGAAGATACAGTTAAATTTTGATTGATAAACACACCAACACCACCAGATCTATAATCATCATTACAGCAAGCAATGAAATTATAATCTGGCAGTCTGTAATATGAAAATTCGTGTGAGTAAATCCAGATTTCCGAAACAAATATTAATAGTGGTTGCTCTTTTAAACTAGATAAATAAGTATTGAAAATGTCGAAGTTTGCTCTCAAACTTTGAATGTTTTGGTGAATTACACTACACATAATATAAGACTAACAATTCAATATACATACAACAAATACCGAAAAACAAATTTTGATGAGTGAGAGCAAAATACAACATTTTCAATACAGCCAGATAAATCACAACAACGAATAATCTATTCCAAGTAAATTTCAAAATATTCCGACTAATTATAAATAAATTTGAAAATGTTAAAAAAATAAGTTTTAAGTTTTTTGAGTAAATCACTAAAAAATAACTCAAACAGTGTTTAAACATCATCCAAATCATAACAAACACTACCACCATAAAAATAATAATTACCGGAATCAAAACAGCTGACTGATTATTATAAACAAATATTATTTTTGACAACAAGATGTTTAAAAAGTTAAGCTGGAATATGGAAAAAATATATAAAAAACAAATATGAGCTAATAAAGGTAAGATAAAAAAACTACTTAACGTTACATTATTGAATTCTAGATACCGAAGCAGCAACCGCTTTATCCAATTGCTAGTGTATGATGTTCTGGATACGAAAAATATCGTTCATGGAGTGAATACGATAGACGTCAGAATCAGCCGATTTCTTTAGGTAAATTTGTCCGGCTTTGCACCATAAATATTTAAAGTTTGATGACAGTTTTATGTTTTTAGCCTCATGATACAGCTGTGATTGGAATTTCGAAAGGCGGTGCATTATATGGATTTGATGCTCCCGGTGGTTTTGTGGCAAGATGATATCCAGATCTTTAGTGTAAAGTGTTTTAATTTTGCGCATTTGCGTTAAAACTTTTTGTTGTAGATCGATGGATTTTAGTTTAACAATAAAGAAGTTGTGACGAGTTACATAATTGTTGGTATTATTCAGTGTGGTTTTGCTAACGTTTCTACGAATGGGTTCGATCGATAAAATATCATCCGGTTGAATGGAATTTTCGACTTTACTAATTGTGTTGAAAATCATTCCACTAATGTCAACATGTTCCATCGGCAAGCCACTGATTGTAATGCTTGAAGCGTTTAGCAATTGAGCTGGTTTGTCATAATCAGCCTCCATTTGATGTAATTTTGCAGAGTGGATACTAAACTGGTCTTCTAGATGTTTAAGTTTCGAAGTGAGAGCATCGTTCGCAGCTTGGAGAGTATGTACTGCGTCTTTAACTTTGTCCAGAGCAGATAGTTTCTTTTCCATTCGTTTTAATTGAATCATAATATCGGCTAGACTCACGTTCACATCACATTCAGAGTCCGAGATTTCGTTGTCAATCACAGATTGACTGGATTGTAGACGACAGCTTTCACATAACCAATTGACAGTTCGATTATTAATATCACTTAACAATTCCTGTGAGATACAAGCGCACTTAACATGGTAGAAATTTTCACAAGGGCCGCTACATTTAATACCAGGAAGTCGTCCTTTTTTTGTGATATTGGCACCACACGAGCGGCAGGTTACGGTCATTGTTTTACAAAGGCGCGAAATTGATTGACAATAAAATGGTTGACGATGTTGTACTTTGCTATGAAGATGTGAATCACGCACGAATAAATTAACAAATCCCTTATATTTTTGGTGAACTATATGTTAAATATAACTTAATGATTTTATTAATATAAAAATTAATGCAAAAATTAGGTAAATTTAATTATTTTATTTATTTTTATTAATTTATTATTTTAGACGTATTTTAGATGTTTACACTTTGACAACTGTTTGATCAATGATTTAGAATAAAACAAGACGATGAAACATCAGGAAAGTTTGTTGGCCGTCTTAAAGTTTAGGATTTTTTTTTTCGTTAATAACATTTTTGTTTAACTCCAAAAAAAAAAAAAAGAATAAAAAACGGACTCCAGGTTGGGAAAGTAGTTTTAATTTTCTGCATTTTAAAAGTAAAAAAAAAAAAAAATTATAAACCGACATTTCACCAAGATACAAGCGTTTGAAAATAGGGTACTTTTGCTAAAAGCTTTAGTGTTGCGTTTTTTGTTTTGCGCAGTGTATTTGTGTTTTTATACGAAAAATGTAGGCCAACTTTGACCAGTTTTGATTTTGCGTTTGTCATTGAAATAATTTAAAAGGGTTGGGCTTGAAATCTCCAAAAATGAAATCCCCAAGTACATAATCCCCAAATCATAAGCCCCAAAAAGAAAATTCCCAAATTCAAAATCCCTAAGCACAAAATCCCCAAATTCAAGATCCCCAAAATTTCCCCAAATTTTGTTAAATAAGCTTGGGTTAGATTAAAAATCGCCGCGATCTTTGATCTAACCCAAGCTTATTTAACAAAATTTGGGGAAATTTCGGGAATTTTTTTTTCAAATAATCCTTTGCCCATATTTTCGCAGATCACGTTTCTTATCTTTTTATACCGGTCCAGACTGGTTTAAAAATGGATATTTGAATAAAATTTATTAATTATTTATTTATAAAAAAAAAGTTAAAAATCATTAATTACAAAGGTATATATTGTATGCAATACATTTTAAATATTCAATTTTACCCATATTTTTACAATTTTTAATTACTTTTTTTAACTTTTTATAACGCTTTACACTTGTTTTATTAGGAGTTATACCTTCGCCTGACTGCATTGTTCTAATTTCGTTTTAAAAACAATCATTTCTTTTCCAAGCTCTTTAATAATTTTGTAGACGCCACAGTTTTTATCCCAACAACAACTTTAAGTCTACGATGCCAAGCGTCAATAGAATTTTGCGTGCGTGGAAAATTGTCTTTAAAAGAGTCCAAAACGCACCAAAATTCCGGATTATATTTCGGTCCCTTCGACTGACTTCTTCCAGTGATATAATTTTGCTTGAACCACATGCTAATTTTTTTAAAATCACTATCTTCGTAGTTAGTGTTAATTTCCTTATAATAATTAAGCACATTTTGGAGAAACAAACGACAAACTCTTAAGCATGCAGACGTTAATGTTAAATTTTTCGTTATTACCATACTTTTGGGCAAGCCGTTAGTTTTGCACACGCCTCCACACAACCTGCCCAAAATGAAATAGGCATCCTCTGTACTGAGCATCTGGAAAATATCCCTTTGCTGCATTCGAAAGAGTTTTCTCAAAATCTGTACTGTGCTACTCAAATTCTACTGGGATTAAGGTTGATTGTTCTTTCCAGAGCCAATTGAAAACATATCATAAACAAATTAATTATATGCATTTTTCGTTTTTTTGCTCATAAGGCAGAAAATCAGAGGAACAAAGTGCCCGTCAATGAGACCTTGTATCGTAAAGAGCTGATGGAAAATTAATGGAACGACATAAAATGTGCCGTTCATTACCCAGCATTGAGAAGCACCTAAAGCCTTTAACGAGGTCACCATTATGATGTTTTTTTCACAATTGCAATTGCTTACCTTTAACATGAAAAGATCGCCCTCTAAGAATGTAAGATATTCAGGTATACAAACTTCGGATAAACTTTGCGGCTCGTTTATGTTCTCATTTATCTTTCTGATTCGAGATATTTTAAATTTTTGTGCTCGTTTCGACGGGAGAGAAATTCGACAATCTGGCTGACAGCTAACAACGGCTGCTCAAATGATTTGGGAAGGTTTAAGTGCAGATGACCTACCCATTTCCTTGAGATTGTTATTGACTGTTGTCACGGGCAATACATGTGCAACGGGATCGTGATTATGGCAAGAAGGCGACTGCTTAATGTGGTGTTGCTCATCAGTTTTTTTGTAACTACAATACTTTTACACAATAACGGTCTTCTTTGTGCACAAGCCCAGCGGCACTCGTCTTTTTTATTTCTTGAGTGGAAGTGATACCCATATCCATCCACGAATAATTTTTCGTTTCCTTTATTCGATTTTTCAATTATGTACTATATTAATACCTAATTTAAATAAAGACACAGGCTAATTAGTTTTATCATTTAGCTGCACTATGTGTGTATTGAAAGTGATATTACTTATTTTGAGAGGATGCGCAAATTAGTGTCTGAAACGTATAGTTTGTACCAGCTGACAAAATTTCATGTGGTAGACAAAACAATGTATAGGTACAAAATGTATTTTTAATTGTCTTGATCGACGTTCACACAACTTCACAATAATTATTTTTGAAATAGATAAAATTGTGAGCACTACTTACAATAGTTGAGAAATTAATAATTGAAATCAATAAAATCGCGATAAGGTAAAACAAATGAATACTTTATTCTGATAACTAGACTAAAATAAATATTTATTAAGAGTTGTAAATAATATGTAAGGTACAAAATCCCCATTGCGTAACTTTTGTTCGTGCGGATTTTTATTTTGGGGATATTGTGTTCGAGGATGTTGAATTTGAAATTTTTTAAAAACCTTGGGGATTTTGTTTAACCCTTTTGTGTTTTACTAACACAATTGTTTTTCATTTTTGCTACTCATAATTCTGTGGTGATGACTGATGCCTTATTAGTCAGAGAAGTGCTTCTTCGGAACAGACTGCCCTTGGTGATTCGAATGGCCGAGTCTGTCAAACAATTTAAGAAATCGTGTTTTGAATTCTATACATCATCATAAATCATAGTGCTAATATCTTATTGATATTGGTAGTCTTAATTTAGAATAGATTTTTTATTTTATTTTTAATTTTAATTTTAAAATTAATTAATTTTTAATTTCTGTAATACATTTATCTTAATTTAATTTATATAATTTGTGATTTATTTCAATCTCTATATCTAAAATAAAAAAAAAAAATATGAATTAATATTATATAACTATGTATTATTATATGCTAATTACCTATTATTGTAACTTCAATTGTTACGCTGGTATATTTAAAAATAAATAAATTGTGCGGGTATGGCAAAAGTACCATGTCAAAAATTTATTTTTGTACGTCTTTTCAACCAACTTAGACATTTGTGAATTCCTTTTTAACTTATTTTCGTCGAAAAAAAAACAAATTATCTTTACACACAATTGTGTTGGTTTTACTTCAAATCAAGCGAAATTTTTTATCAACAACGCCATTACAGACTATCGTTTTTTATTCACACATTTGTGTGGTTCGGACTAAAATTGAAACAATTTTTTGTTTTCTTGGTTGAAAAAGGGTTAAGGAGATTTCGGGGTAGATACTCGATCGGCTAGCAAGCAAGCAATTTGCTAGCCGAAATCCCAATCAATTATACCAAGGAAATTTAAATTTCAAAATACATTATTCATAAATTTTTTGTTTATTTTTGCGATGTTACAGTAAAATTTACGGCTTCAAAAATTAAACAGCAAATTTTTGTGTTTTTCTAGTGTGCAATCGCAAAATAAAACAAAAAAAAAGTAAAATTGATTGAGTAGTCAGGATTTCGGCTAGCAATTTGCTTGCTTGCTAACCAATCGAGTATCTACCCTTCATGTCTCTTCCATTTTAAAACCATTGAATTTTCGATTTGGTTTTCATGACACCGGCCTTGGCCCCAGAACAGATTGCAGGGATACTAAAATAAAAAAAAAATAACTACCAAAATCGGAATCGCTTCGTCATTTTTCTGCTTTTGTTATTCCTACGCAACGATTTATTACGAGAATTCTTTTCGAATTCATCAATTCCGCACGAATAGAATTATTCAGCTCTAGGTGGTCAACCTTAAATTGATGTTAGAATTGGAAGAGGTGATCCTACTGGCAATATTCAAAGTTATGGGAAAAACTGTAAAGGGCATGTAAGAATGCTACGACTCTTCAAAACAGACGGCCGATTGTAAAAGAAGCAGAAAAAACTATCATTAAATGAAGCGCGTAAAAGGCTGCGTTTAGCCAACAATACATAAAGTGGGACAGAGAGTTGTACAATGTTATATTTTCAAACGAAAGCAATTTTAATTTTGATGGACCCAACGACTATAACTATTAATTTCGCGACATTAGAAAAGAAGAAATTATTATGGACAAACGGCATAGTAAAAAGCGGAGTCGTATTTTGAACAATTGGCCTTGATTTTCAGTCGTACAAAAAGACAGCAAATTCTTATAAAACCATACTGGATCGGCCTTTTTGAGAATGTTTTAGGCAGCGGTGGACTTTCCTGCAGGCCAATATCTCGATTCATACTGCCAGAATAATCAAAGCGTGAATTACAGAATAAATTGTGGAAATAATGTCTTGACCGCCGAAAGTGTTCTTAAATAGGTGAGACAAAAAAATGCGATTTTTATAAGTGAACCCTTTCTCATGATTAAAAATTTTCCTATTCTTTACACTGGTTCCATGCATGGATTATAATCGTAATAAAGAATTGGAGAAATTATTGGATTTATAAAAAATTGAAAGGTGTCGACAAATGTACATAAATTTCGAATACACCATACTTCGACTGCGGCCAAATTTGTGACTTATTTTGTGGAGACTGGCTTATTTGAAAGTCCACAATAAGTCTCCTTTTGAAAAGACAGACTTATTGGAAACTGAATTGTTTTAAGTAGTTACCAGTTTGGGCGTAAGCCTCGCATAAAAGATAAATAGTCTACAATAAGTCTAGCCGACAAGAGGCTTATTGTAGACTCTCAAATTAGTCAGTCTCCACAAAATAAGTCACGAATTGGACCACAGTCTTAATTATTAAAGTGAAAACTTGAACCTATATTGGCTTTGTGAGAAAAATTGTCTTTTATAATCAAACATCTTTTTTTCTGAAGCTTAAATTTTTAGAAAACCATCAAGGTTAACCCTAGAATGAAATTTTATTCCGAATAGTCAATCCACCTGGGCTGGAGAGATGCCAAATTTTCATGAAATAAAGTTTTTTTTTAAGAGTTTTATCAAAACTTACGGTAAAATTTAAAATATGATGTGTACTAATTTTGTTTGGAATGTAATTTACAAAAAAAGAAATGCTTATATGAAAGATGCCACTTCCGGTGAACCGATGTCCATTCCCAATTTATGGAAAAACTTTATTAACAAGTTTCATCTCGATCAATTGATCATTTTATGTTGTATTAGGGCCAAACTTTTGCTGAAAACAGTTTTTTTACTAAAATCGTCATTTCCTCTTAAGTTTTACTAAACTGATCTCAAGTTTTCTTGCGATTTTAATTTAAAATCTGTTAGTTCATAACCGTCAATGATATACTTACTTTTCAAAATAATGCAAAAAACGAAAAAGCTCGTTTGTTTCCCAATTTATGGAAAAGCTTAGGTATGAAGCTTCGTTCCGATCACTCAGTCCATCTGAGCTTTACAGGGGTTGAACTTTTGTTGCAAAACGGTAATTGCCAAAAATCGTCATTTTCGCATACAGTTTGGACTGGAACGGTATTGTTGCATATTTTAATGCGACTCTTTTAGTGCGTATTCGTTTTTCTGTTACTTTTCTGAAATTGTCGGTGAACTTATTTAGACCAAAATTCACTAAAGATTCCTGTTTTATTGGAAAAGCTTAAGTATAAAGTTTAATCTCGATCAATCAATCCGTTTGGGCTGTACCGGGCCGATTTTTGGTTGAACTACAGTTTTTTGTCAATTATCATCATTTCCGGTTGAATTTTGGAAAAATTGTTTCGGCTAATATTGTTGCAAGTTAATTTATTATCTTTTACAAATAACCAAAAAGCTCCGATAGAAGCTGCCACTACTGGTGGACTGTTTTCGTGTGAAGTTTTACGACGATCAGTCAATCCGTCTAGGCTGTACAGCGCTGATAGACATTCAGTCTGCACGCACATACGCACACACATAAATTTTTTAAAAACGACTTTTTTTGACTTTAGCAATATAGCGTTCTACAATGGTAAATCTTAAAAAATCTCGGGGTAACTTTTGCAATTTTACTATATGTAAAAGAAAGTAAAATAGGTGTTCTTAAACAGGAGAGACGGAGTGTGTGTATAATAAATAAAACTATCTCAAAATAAAGCTATCTATAGAATTAATATCCAATATTTTCACAATAGAAAATTTCAAAAAAAAAAAAAAAAATGCACAATTTACATCGAATCAACCTCTACTGCATCAACCTCCCAACAAAACGTTATTATATCGATTAAACACAAAACTGAAATTTCTCGTAACATATTGGAATAAAATATATAATAATTAAAAGCTTTGACAACATAAACATCGATATTAATGAGTTCGTCTCTATCCGTTTTACCATAGACAAATAAATATAACACTGACCATGTAGAATACAAAAAATGACTAGTTATGGGCGTTCATCCATACAAAACAAGTGCCCGTTTTATGTATGTCACCGTATTGTAATGCATTTTATGATTTCCTCTTCCAATATTTTGAATTTTTGAAAGTTCAGAGAATTTGAACCGCTACTCTTGCATCAAATCTATACGATCTCAACGCTTCTATTTGGGACCATGAAGAATCCCTGGAGAATTGGAAGACTGCGCCCAAGTTGTGCGCAAAACCAATATCGGATTCGTATGAGTTACCGAATATAATTCGGGTTTTTTTCGCTTTAGAAATCAAGTATGGTGTATTCGATACATTCGTGGGAAAGGTAAGTTTGGCATTGGCCACAACATATTCACCCCGTATTTTTTAGTTTTTGGTTTTGCGTAGTTAATGTCCTGATCTATGTAATGACAAAGTAAAAAAAAAAAAAAATAAAAATCAATTGGTCTTTTATCTAAAATAGTGCCCTGAAGTCGGCCTACATATCAATTAATGAGCACGTTGTTATGCGGGTTTGGATTTTTTTAAAATAAGTAACGTTTATCAAAACGGTTTGTAATTCAATCTATCCAATACATTTTGTTGTTGCGTTTAAAACCTATATAAAACGAATATTTATTAAGATATCGATCTGAAATGCGTTTTATATGTTCAGAAAGAGAGCAATCAGTACAGTCATCAGGTTAAGAATTGTGAATTTTGGTTAGTTAAATTAAAGCAATAATGAAATTCTGAATGAGCTAAAAACACAACAGACCAACGGTAAGTATAACGGCAAAAATTTGATCAAAATCGGTTGTATAGTTTTTGTGATTAACGTGGACAAAAAATACAGACAGTTTCATTTATATAGAAGATAGCAGATCAAACGAAATATTTGCCACATAATGTGTGCCCCATAAAAAATATTCGTCAAATTTTTCTGGCTTAAATATTTTATTATAAATCGTATGGTACTTGATTCTCTTTTAATTCTTACTATGGTGTGGATTTTGTACAGCCATAAAAAATAGAGTTGTGAATTTTGGTTTGCTAAATTTAAATAATAATAAAATTCTGAATATCCTTAAACCATCCAGACTAATACTCAGTAAAATGGCGATGGTAATCAAAATCAGTTGAATAGTTTTAAAGTAAATAGTTTTTTTGTAATGTTTACTATCCTGACATATTTTTCTCGGAACAATCTAATACGGGAGATTTTTACCAACCGTGGAAATTTTTCCGAATGATTTATAAAAGTTTACTGATAACGTCAGATTTTCCGGGATGAATTTTGAAACTATCATGATATTAGTATTTTAGTGTGGCCCAGTTTGTCGAGATACTTTTCAAATTTGTCCACTGGAATTTCCAGCGGTAAATAAGAGTTGAGGCTAGGGTCACTTCCTATGAGAGCGAAAAGTGACACTTATTTATACGAGAAAAAACCTCACTCCATTTTATTATTAAATATTTCATCATTTTGTTACGTTAATTGTGAATTAGTTGAACATTTTACATAATATCCAGTCGAATTATAGTCATCTATGATGTATATATTACATTAAAAATAGTTTTTGAGAAGTCGATCACCTTCCGCTCTAGTTCCAAAATATTCCGTCAAATATCAGCCACTTTGCGTTATATTCGAATATAACTACCAGAGGACATTTTTTAGTTTTAGTTTTTGTATCTCTTTTTTCACAATTATTTTGTGGAATAAAACATTAAATCCATAAAGTGACAAATTGGTCGATCTCCGAAGTTTTGGAACTCGGTATATGAAATTATGAAATTTAACAATATTCCGCCTTTCCGCAATTTCTTTACGAATACGACGAAATATGAATATATAATATTGGTTAGGATTTTTAAAGTGTGTTTTGGACAGTTTTAGGATTTGTTCAAGCTGGACTAAACTTGGCTGGAACTATTTCAGGTCAATCCTTATGAAATTTGGTTTATAGGTTGATTTTTGATGGAAATATTAATGTTAGATGAAAATACATATGGTATCTGTGCATCCCAACGATATTGAGCTTTAGAGAACTCGGCTATTTCTTAATTAATAATTGTAAAATTTGCATCGCATATATGAAAAAATTTTGGGCAAATTAATCAGTTAGAATTTTCACCATAACTTTTTGATTTTCTGCGGCCATATAAGTTCTTTTCAGTTTCCAATATCTCATAAACTCCCACTAGTAACCAATATTTTCGGTTATTCTTCTAATAGCTAAGATCATACTGAGACTACATGGAAAATCTGGGGAAAATTCATCGATTAAAATTTTCTCTATAAGTTTTACTTCATCGTATCAGTTTCTGGCCAATACCTCAGAAACTCTTAATAGTAACCAATTCTTGTAATCATTTACAAGTAACTAATGACATATGTATTTAACGGTGATTGTTGTGAAATTATGATCTTTATACCCATATAGAATTTAATGAGGTGCGGATTTTTTTTTTTTTTTGTTGTTTTAACTTAAAGCGTTAACATTTTGTCCCAACTCTCTGTAATATTTTAATGTCGTAACATTCTTTTACAGATTCGTATAAAAGAACTTTAAGGTCACTATAGTAACCACATGTTAGCCCGTATGCGTAAAGACGTATGCGTAAGCCTGAAAATTCAGGCATGCAGCTCACTAATAGCAATGAGAAAGAACAAATCACATGTTTGAAAACGCGATCGTTTTTACTGCTTAGGGTTCTTGAAACGTCTACGAAGTTTAGCTTAGAGGTGCAAAATAAAATCTGATGGTTATGTGCATATTTAGAGTCGATGGCCAATCCGTTATGCTGATGATAATTTTTTCGCATAAGCGAGCAAGAAAAGAAATTCTCAAGTCGTTGCCCGCCACTTAGACGACAGGAACTTCTGGTAGTGTATACGATATTTATTTTGACGTCATTCATAATACTCACATGACATTTAAGGAAAGTGAGTTATTTTTGTATACAAGAGTGACCGTCGGAGTGATGTTTTAATCAGAAAATATTTCGCGTATTCTTTGGTATTACTATACTGAAAGCGTTTGAGATTACCAAACTTATAGTTATTTCAAACATTTCTGGGAAAATCGTTTGAGATCTAAGTACCAAATATTACCCCTATTTGGGGGTCGACAAACAGTGCACAATTTTTTGAAATTGTTAGACAGCCGATAGTAGCACCATTTGAAAATATTTCATAAAACCCACTTAATTTAGGAAGATATGGCGATCACTTCAAAATAATGTTTAAGTTTTACACAGAAAAATTTGAAGCAGATTACTTACTATTGATCATGATACAAAAGTTTCTTTATATACAGATAAGGATCACTAGCTTGTGTTCAAAATGAACAACTAAATTGGTGAACTCATTTTTTTATTGTCTTACCTTGTCAAACACTTTAAAAAACTTGAAACAGACCTTTAGGGGGGACACGATCCGAACGAAGCAGTTATAATTGTATTAACTTGGTAGCAGGTAGGGAGGACAATAACGTTTAAATGTGTATTAAAAATTAACGAATTTAGAAAATAATTGTTGTAACTAGCATTTACTAGCAAACTTTTCACAAAAATCAAAATAAAACAATCGGCAACAATCTTTTTTCGGTAATATACACAACATCCTGTTAAAGCTGTCCGGATGTTTACAGCCAAAAAAATGTGGGCAACGCAGATGTGAAAAATGCTAAATATTAATCAGAAAAATAATATTCTACCGAAAAATGCCGGCCATAATAAAATGTATTTATATCAAAATTTTGTCAGATGAACGGCGAACTGAATGAACCAATTCGATGAACCGTGGGAAAGGGTCAAATGTCCAATGTCCCTTTTCCCTTGTTCTTCGATAAAATAGTTCACCATTCGAGATTTTGCCAGAAAAATAATTTCAGTCTGGCAAAGGCAATTCTATATAGCCAATAACTCTATATAGATGGGTTTTAATTTTAAGTTTAGGGTGGGCTTAATGAAGAAATTTTTTCGGTAAAATCGTTCGTTATTCGAGGATCAGATAACTGATCAGATGTTGATTATAGGTTTGGGGTAGGGCTATAGGGATGACATTTTCGTTTTCCTCATGTTTTGCCATGTTCCGTTGATAAAATAGCTCGTCAATCGAGACCTCACCCAAACTGACCTCAAATCAAAAATTAAAACTTCGTCTCCACAATCTCATCACGTTCGCCTCAAACCCACAATCAAAATTTACTCACGCTCTTGAGCCACCAAATCGTTACAGACAGATTAGCGTGCCCTAGTGGAAAAATTGAAATTTTTTATACTAAAAATAAACTTTTTTTATACTAAAAATAAACTTACTCATAGAAATTTAATAATAATTTTTGTATAATGTTAGTAGGTTATGGCAATATAATTTTAGTATAATTTTTAAAATTAAACACAAATTATACTTTCGAAAATTATCTTACTAAAAGTATAATTTTTATATCAAGGTGAGGTTATCAAGATGATGGAGGTTTGGTTTCGAACTAATGAAACATTGAATTTTTTGTATTAAAAAATTCGGTCGTCTCATCAGACTGCAGTGACCAAACTACAAAAATATTGAAAATACTTTGAACTTTAATACAAAGTATAATCACAATGCCTTAGCGAATTTTAATGATTCGCTACGCAATTGCCAACCCCTTGGTAACCTCGAATTTTATTGTATTTAACGCATACATGCGATTTCTATATGAAATTTTGGGTTATTCTGGATTGATAGCCAGATGGTATTTTTACATCAAGGTGAGGTTATCAAGATGATACCATCTGGCTGGCTATCAATCCAGAATAACCCAAAATTTCATATAGAAGTCGCATGTATGCGTTAAATACAATAAAATTCGAGGTTACCATGGGGTTGGCAATTGCGTAGCGAATCATTAAAATTCGCTAAGGCATTGTGATTATACTTTGTATTAAAGTTCAAAGTATTTTCAATATTTTTGTAGTTTGGTCACTGCAGTCTGATGAGACGACCGAATTTTTTAATACAAAAAATTCAGTGTTTCATTAGTTCGAAACCAAACTTCCATCATCTTGATAACCTCACCTTGATGTAAAAATACCATCTGGCTATCAATCCAGAATAACCCAAAATTTCATATAATTTTTATATATTTTGTGTTATAAAAATTATACCAATATATGTGCATTTAAGGTGTTAATTATGATAAAAAAACAACCAAATTAAGAATTTTTTAAGTATAATTTTAGTGGGTTATGGCAATATAATTTTAGTATAATTTTTAAATTTAAACAAAAATTATACTCTAGATAGAATATAACGGAAATATTCCATTCATTGTGACTGCCGCCGATGTATGCGTACATATTATAATTTTACATGATTTTTCCATGTGGTTGTTTGTATTCGCGGACATGCCACGTCATCAGTTCCTCTCCATTGATTATTTCACGCCGTTGTTAATTCTAGTATTTTCAGTCAATTTTCAATCAGAATAATAATTGCTTAAATTTTGGACTCCGACTGGACTCGAACCGGCGACTTTTGCGATAACAAGACTTAGCGGTGTACACCTTAACCACAGCACCACCACAGTAATAACTATGAACAGTTTAATTCTTAACAATATAAATCAATATATTTAAATACACAATTAAACTTAAAATATACTTAATTTGGTTTATTTCATTTGCTGCAAACTACACCAGCACACCAACATACAAAAGACCGCAAAATACGATTACAACTAACGGGTGATTTTTTAAGAGCTTGAGAACTTTTTTTTAAAAAAAAACGCATAAAATTTGCAAAATCTCATCGGTTCTTTATTTGAAACGTTAGATTGGTCCATGACATTTACTTTTTGAAGATAATTTCATTTAAATGTTGACCGCGGCTGCGTCTTAGGTGGTCCATTCGGAAAGTCCAATTTTGGGCACCTTTTTCGAGCATTTCGGCCGGAATAGCCCGAATTTCTTCGGAAATGTTGTCTTCCAAAACTGGAATAGTTGCTGGCTTATTTCTGTAGACTTAAGACTTGACGTAGCCCCACAAAAAATAGTCTAAAAGCGTCAAATCGCATGATCTTGGTGGCCAACTTACCGGGCCATTTCTTGAGATGAATTGTTCTCCGAAGTTTTCCCTCAAAATGGCCATAGAATCGCGAGCTGTGTGGCATGTAGCGCCATCTTGTTGAAACCACATGTCAACTAAGTTCAGTTCTTCCATTTTTGGCAACAAAAAGTTTGTTAGCATCGAACGATAGCGATCGCCATTCACCGTAACGTTGCGTCCAACAGCATCTTTGAAAAAATACGGTCCAATGATTCCACCAGCGTACAAACCACACCAAACAGTGCATTTTTCGGGATGCATGGGCAGTTCTTGAACGGCTTCTTGTTGCTCTTCACTCCAAATGCGGCAATTTTGCTTATTTACGTAGCCATTCAACCAGAAATGAGCCTCATCGCTGAACAAAATTTGTCGATAAAAAAGCGGATTTTCTGCCAACTTTTCTAGGGCCCATTCACTGAAAACTCGACGTTGTGGCAGATCGTTCGGCTTCAGTTCTTGCAGGAGCTGTATTTTATACGGTTTTACACCAAGATCTTTGCGTAAAATCTTCCATGTCGTCGAATAACACAAACCCAATTGCTGCGAACGGCGACGAATCGACATTTCACGGTCTTCAGCAACACTCTCAGAAACAGACGCAATATTCTCTTCTGTACGCACTGTACGCATTCGTGTGGTTGGTTTAATGTCCAATAAAGTAAACTGAGTGCGAAACTTGGTCACAATCGCATTAATTGTTTGCTCACTTGGTCGATTATGTAGACCATAAATCGGACGTAAATCGCGAAACACTTTTCGAACCGAACACTGATTTTTGTAATATAATTCAATTATTTGCAAGCGTTGCTCGTTAGTAAGTCTATTCATTATGAAATGTCAAAGCATACTGAGCATCTTTCTCTTTGACACCTTGTCTGAAATCCCGCGTGATCTGTCAAATACTAATGCATGAAAATCCTAACCACAAAAAAATCACCCTTTAAATACATTTTTTCAGCACGATAGTATAGATGCGCATCAGTGTTGCCAGTTCGTGGGAAATTTTCCTTTTTGCGGGAAATTAATCTCTCGTACGGGATGAAAAGTTATGATTAAAAAAAATTATTTTTCTAAAATGTGTAATACACAATTTTCGATTCCAATAATTCGCTTAAAATAATTTTTTAAATTTATTTTTAATTTTGACTAAATTTTAATATTTGTATATACAAAATTAATATTTAAATTTGTATAAAATATTTAACCATAATTAAACTTTTAAACGGCCGTATTAAGTATTTATCTCAAATATAATACTTAATTTAGTTTAAAATTTGATTTTACTAGTCAATTTTAGGTTAAAATATTTTATGTATATTCATGTTTAATTTTGACTAAATTTAATTATTTGTATATACAAAAATCATACTTAAATTTGTGTAAAATATTTAACCATTATTAAACTATAAAACTACCGTATTAAGTATTTATCCCAAATATACTTAATTTAGTTTAAAATTTGAATTTAAGAGTTAATTTTAGGTTAAAATTAACACTTATATGTGTATAATATTTAAAATCATATTTTATGTATATTCATGTTTAATTTTGACTTAATTTAAATAATTGTGAATACAAAATTCATACTTAAATTTGTATAATTTTTGTGATGTATAATTTAAGTAGTATTTTGGTTTAGAAATGTATTAAACTTTAACCAATTTAAAGTATATTTTGTATTTAAATTAATCATTTATACAAAAATAAATTGATTTTGGTATTCCTCAGTATAATTTTTTGGTTTAAATATTTGATTTTTGCCACTAGGGTGCATCCGGCACAAATAACAAACGAATTTTTCGACAAAACTTAATGCTTGCTTTCATTTACTTCTACTTAAACCTAATGCTTGCTATAATACTTCTTTATCAACAATTTTTTTTTTACTGTTTGAATATATTTCGTATTTTTTGGTTGGATGTTATTCGTAATCCAGCTTATAATCGCTTTTCAATTTCTACTTAGTAAAATACATACACCTATTAAAATTTTTGAAATGCAGTTATGGCCGAAAGATCTTAAATTATTTGAAACATTTCATTGATAAAATATCAGTATATGACTTTTCCAACCAGACAAGAACTTTTTGGCTTCAATTTAAGTCCAACCCACACAAATGTGTGTGTCTGTGTAAAATGACAGGTTGTAATGTCTTCCGGATTATAACGGGTCTATAGTTAAATCGGAATTATTTTTGAAAAAATATTATAATTTGATAACATATAAATTATATAACATATTAATTATTTGTTTTTGATAACATGTTGATTATTTTACTGTTATTATAGTTATAGTATTATTTTTCGGACGAAAACGATTTAAGTGGAATTCACGAATGTGTATGTTGGTCCAACATACATACAAAAATAAATTTTTCACGTGATTCTCCTTCTTCGTCCAATTGTGATGGCGGGCCGGAGAGGGTATATACAATCCGTAACCATTTGAAATAGACACGGAGCTAATTTCCCCCTGAATTATTTCCACCTCTTCAGTTTTTTCGAACTAACAACATGAAACTTGATCTGGAAATTTTTTCAGCGATAGATCTTCCCCACATATAGCACTTTTTAAACGTTAAGTTTTCACAACATTTTTGAAATTTGGTCGTATCCTAATATACTCGTCATACACGCATATATAATGTCAGTCTTTCAAATTTATTTGCTGTTTTTTATGATTCGGCTATGCTTTTATGATGTTTTCGGCTGATTTTGTAGGTTAGTTACTTTCGGTTGGGATGTTTCAATTAACTATTCAAATTTTTTAACATTCAGCTGGTAAGTTTCGGCTAACTTTACTAATTTTAATTAAGTTCATAAATGTGCTATTTCGTAACTGTCTTAATTATAAAATTAAGCACCAAGAATAACTTAAAATAAAATTAATAGGAACCAAAATTTAAATCTATAAAATTACAAATGGATCTGTAATTAAATTTTAAAATATGGAAAATTTGTCGTTGCAGATAGAAAGCGAGAATGGGATTCATCAGTAAAATATTTAAGTATTTGGTCCAGCGGTAGAATTGTTTTGTATATAAATATTTGAGAATTATTTCAGAATTATTTCTGCTCATTCTATTCTTCGTTTTAGTTAAAACGATGTTCTTTGTGAAAATAGTAATTCGTAGTAATAAGTAGATGGAGACACAGATAATAACGCTATTGCCAACTTCCTGAGAGATATGAAATTGTTTGGTATGTTTTGCCACACTTTCAATACCTCATCATCAATATTTAACGATTTATTATTTTTCCTTATACCATTTTCAATAATGGTTCTTAAATTTTCAAATTTTTCCCCACTAAACTAGACTACACTGAAATTCATGCGCATCCAACTCATCAAAATACATCCATGCGAAATCGGGAAAACAACCATCAGGATGACCTTGTCAGGGTTGTTCGCTACAAATTAAATAAAGTTTTTAATTATTTTAACGTCTTTGGGCCGAGTTGCGTAAAATTCCTGCAGTGTTTGTATTAAACACCTCGCTAAATTGTGCAAACAATTCTTGTGACGCTTCTCTTTCAAATACGTCAATATCTGTGTCAAACCTTTTTAAATTGAGGCCATCTTTGAGAAGTGGATAATTTCAAAGCGAACATTCCATGTATTTCTCAAGTAACATGCAGCTAATAATAAATCTGATGATTTTCCGTTTTCCCGCATTTTTTGAATTAATTCATTTAAATGAATACTGAAGTCAGCCAGAAGCATTAACTGCATTAACCAATTGGTATTGGTTAACTCCGGAAATACATTTTTCTTACCTAGCAGAAATAAACGAATTTTGTGAAAAACATTGAACAAACTTTTCCAATTATAAAGCTCGACTAAACGGATGGACTTGATTATGCATCAGTAGGCAGTAAGGTTTCATATGGTGAATTCATATATTTCATTAACTTTTTAATTTGTCTTTTCGATAAATCACTAGCAACGACATTTTTATAACTTTAGCAACCGTTTCCATTAGTTGATTTAATTGAAATAATCCATATTTTGTACATACAACATTCAAATGCGGATCATACAATGGAATCGCACCCATTTCTTTTCCCAAAAAAGTGTTAAATCCAGACTCTTTTCGATCATGCTTGGACATCCATCAATAGAAATTGAACAACCTTTTTCAATACTGACATTCGAATCGATTAAAGATTTTTTGACAACTTTCAGAATATTAACACCTCGTGTTCGTTCAAGTAAAGTTCCCGGTTTCAACAATTCCTCCCGCATTATTCCGTCTGCAGCATAACATACCGTAATTGCTAGCCTATGGTACCGGTGCCGGAGTTTATGTCAGTATTTTCATCAACTGTCAATGCAAACTCTTCAGCTGCACGGAGATCAGATATTAACTGATCACTAACATTTTCGTTCATTTTTAAAATCCGGTTCTTTACCGTATTTGCACTTAATGGAATGCCGTGTATGCGTGTAAGTATTTTATCTATATTATATATATTTTTTTAAAACTCTATACGTCACCAAATGCCTTTCCATATTTAGCTATTTCACTAGTTATGCAAGCATCATAATTACAATAACAATACAATCCAGAGGTGGAGTATTGTTTTAAAAGTCGAGGTTTTTTCTTTTGTCATTTTATTTGGCTATTTTCTTTTTTTAAGAATATTATTTTGTGGCTTGCCGGCGGAATTTTTAAACGTGCCAAGTTTAGCACGCGTGCCTCCCTATTTGCGATCAGTGGTCTATATACTAACGAATAATTTATGTTATTTAAAATTTTATTATCAAAACGTAATCTTATTTGGCTCCTAGAATAACTTAACAAGCTAGTTATCGTTGGACATCAACTTTATGTCTTACAAATGACAACTCAAAACATAAAGGACCATTTCTTCGTGATTTTGGTGTCGTGGTTTTGGTAGTCCGCCGCATGGCCAGCATTGACCCTAAGACATACACCATCTCAAAACAACATCACCATTTCCGGCGTATACTTGGAAATTATAAACGATTTTCATATAAAATTGAATGGGTTCTTATCAGCTTTCAAGAACTCAGTATAGATTACGCTTAATATTATCAACTTAAAATTAAATTATTAATCCACTTTATTTTAAGGAATATTATGTAATTAACACCTTTCAATGATAAAATTTTAAATCATTTACATTTTTCGTTATACTTATGTAGCTTCTATTTTTGTTCAAATCTTTACTTCGGTCTTATACTCAGGTATACATGGGACAGGACAAATTTATTCCAGGACCAATCCATTTCAACTTTGTCATTTAATTTAATTACTGGCGTTTATGTAGCAGAAACCAAAACAGCCACACAGAAATAGAAAATATTCATGAACTCGTAATTTTATTCTATAGCTCCATAAATTCGATGAATCTAGAAATTATCTTGAGTCTATGTCTGTCTCTGTATGCGTGCGGTTTAGTTGGTTTACACAAAATTTAATTTCGAAAATATACAAAAAAATTTCGTATGCATGCATTCGATTAAATAAATTTTCATCCGCACGTTTCATTTGTGTTTTTGGGTTTATCGTACAAAAATAGATTCCAAAAATTTTCTTCTTTCATCTTGGGAAAATTATAAATTTAATTTTATTTGGTTAATTCCAAAAACTATATATATATATATATACATACATATATGTATATATACGTATATAACGACAAGAAGATTGTACTCGTATATCTCGTTGTGTGCACGATTAACCTAGATCTAAATGGAAATTAGAGCGCATGAGGAGATTGCATATGCGGGTGTAGCAAGATTCTGATGATGTACAACTTTCGATGTCATAACACCAACTGTGTGTATCATTGTATTGTATGCATTAGGGTTATATGTATTTTGAATTACAAGCATAAATTGATTTAAATTGATTCCGCACTATCTGATGATGATGATGATGACACACTTAAAGCTATGTATATGCGAAAAAAACACTTCATGATGATTCATCTTAAATGTACATTGAAAGTATTATCGTCTAATCCTTTGTCCCAAAAACACAAATTGCCTAACTTCATCTAACTTTATTCAAAATCAGATAAAAAAAGTTTACTCTGTACAGTATATCGTGTTATATGGCAACAACAGCTTGGATTCTTCAGATTCGAACATAATTTTACCTTTTTTAACTGTGGTGCTTTCTAAAATCTATACCCTGCAGAATATACGAGTAAGATATAATTCTGGTAAGTTATTTTTGAGGAAAAAGTTTTTCGGTTGATACAACAAATTCAATAATTTATGCAATCCGTAGGTATATTGAAATAATAATATGCCTAAACAATTTTTGTAGCTTCACTAAATCATCCACTCTTTGGCTTTTCTCACAAATTTGACATTCTCTTTGTTCGGAATGTCTCCCGTTCAGTCAAATGAAAATAAATTTCTTTTAAGCCCTGTGGTTTCTAAAAATATCAAAATCATTACTAACTTGTTTTCAATTCTTAAAGCTTTCAATATTTATGGACACACTAAAAATTAATCCGAAAAATGGCCAACGTTCGTACAGTGGCTAAAACACGTTTGGTTTAACAAAACATCGCTGGTTCATATCGGCAAAATCTTCGATACTTTTGGGGATATATTATTGGCACTTTTAAGGTATTTTCTTAGGTAACTTGTTGTAGATTTATTTTGAGAATTTTGATTGTTGATTCTTTTGTCATAGCTGAATTAGTGGCCTCTCAATTGAAAATACAATTTTTTGAAATAAAATGTGGAAAACTTGCTTAGTTTCGAAAAATTCTAAAATCTTTTAAATTCTATACTGGCACCGTTCTATAAAAATTGACACTTTGAATAAGTATAATTATTGACAGACTTGTGTAACAATTGGCACATGGAAAACTAGGAAACTTCTTAGTTGGCTAATATCCTTTGGTGCAGGCCAATCAATTACTGATACTAACTTCTTTGCATCCGTTCGCACTCCGTTGCTTGGAACAATATGACCCAAGTAGTTAACTTCTTCCCTCAACAGTCTGCATTTCGTTGCATTTAACTTCAGACCTATGTCAGCCGGATGGCTTGTTGTATTCATTTATGATTGTTGACGTGTTTAATAAACTCGACATATTTTCCAATTTAGGCTTCTTAGAAGTGGCTCCATTAATCTCTCAAATGAAGCAGGTAAAAATGCCGATTGCTCTCTTTCATCATGATGGGTTACTACTTCCCAATATCTGCTTTTCAGATTCATGTACTAAAAATCTTGGCCCATGATAACTGTCTTTCTTTGTCACTTCGTTTAATTTACGGTAATCGGCACAAAATTGTGTTGTTCGTCCCTTTTTCTGAACAAGAACCACTGGCAAACTCCATGGGCTGCTAGACTCCTCTATTACTTCATCACGTTCTTAAGTTAATTCGGCAGTCTCCAACTGCTTTACGAGCAGTACTCGTCTTGGTGCTTGCCGGATCGGAGTAGCGTTTCCTGTGTCGGGTCTATGGTGCACAATACATATTAGTTTTTCATATAGTTCATCATCATTAAGAGCAAATATATCAGCTAATTCATTCAGTGTGACGGCTGCGACATCTGTTTGTTCTGATATGGTTTGGTAATAGACGACATTGTTTCGACTGGCAGTTAGCAATAAAGTTGATTCTCTCGGCTAGGTACTATCACCTTGAATTTCACTAAGGTTCTCCGCACACAGCAACCCGTTATTTTTAACATTCGCAGCTCCATAAGCAACATCTTGGTATCCCCAAGGTTACCATCAATTTTTGTGTAGATGACTTTCTCGCACATCGGTGGAATCTCGACCCAGTCTTCGACTATAACTCGCAATGCATTTTGTTCATTTTGGTATTTCACTGCTTGAAGATCGTCTTGTTTTTCTTATGCTAACTCATTTTGTTGGGAAACTTTAATGCAGTGAACTGTTCGTTCTTCTTCGTCATTTGTAAGTCCTGCGTAGATGGGCCAGGTCGTACTGTAGACAAATTACTCCCCAGTCTGAGTATTGTAGATCTTGGAATTTTTTAGATCTTTGATGCATCCTTTTTACTAAGTTTACCAATTTTAATGTCTTGTAAAGCTTTTTGTAATTTGTTTTCTGCACGAGAATTAAAATTTTCTAAACAAGCGATGCGAGTTGCTACAATCAGTCTAGTGAAAGCACGAAGTGTAAATAAATTTTTTTTTACCTCCATCAAGCTTGATGAAAGAAAGAATGATATTTGTTTTACAATTTCTTTTTAAGTAATTTTATCAAACACTTTTAGGCACGCTGTCAATGGCAAGCAACTAATATAAATAGATCTCAATTCGAAAATAGCATGATTGGGCTTTGGGTGCTTTCAAATCACGGCCAAAGTTATGAATATTTTAAATTTTATTAAATTTTGAAATCAAATTGACGATGATTTTTTTATTCATGAAGCCAACTACTGACAGTCACGAAACCGCATATTGAAATCAGTTAAAAAACAGCATTTTATTGAAGACAGTAGGAAACTTTTATTTTAATCTTAAATATTCATGGGACTACATCTAAGATTTCGAACTCAATTCGAGCAAGAAGATTACAGGGGCGACTTTTAAAAATACAAGTTGACGAAAATGATATTTAGAGTGGCAACATTTTTCAGAGGATTAGTGAAATTAAAGTGTTTTATTTGTACAGCAGACGAATATGAATACTTAGCGGACAACACCATTTGGCGATGGATTGAGCTTTTTTAACAGATATCACAAGCAAATGTGGAATTGAATCTTGAATGGCAAGGTAAAACTAAACTGATGCAGTAAATTAATGCCTTTGAACAGTAACTCGATGTACTTGAATCAAAACTGGAGAAAGGTGATTTAACTCATCTTCCAAATTTGAAGGATCATTTGTTATAAAAAATTTTACGAAATAGTTTGAAAAACGTATTAATCAACGATTTTACAATCTCAAAAAATTTGAAGGGGTTGCTTTATTTACTAACTGTTCATGTGACATCACGCATTGTATCTAGAAACAGAGACAATTATTATTAAAAACGACTAAATATTTAAAATGATAACTTCTGTAGAACATTGTTAGCAGTACTCGACAAAAGATATATATTCTACACAAAAAATGTGTAGAAAACTATCATTTTCGTTTCGAATAAAAATGTAGATTACAGTTTGATTTCTAAAAGTGAATCTCATTCAAAAATTAGTGGTCATGCAAACTTGGCATTCAGAGATTACTCGGAACAGTATTTGTAATCGAAAACTAACCAAATAAATTCCCATTTCCAGAAGAAGTCGAAAATGAAGAGCAAAACCAATATTTCGCCGAAGATCACTTATCTAACAAAACATGGTAGATTCTCTAGTAGTCAAAATGTAGCAGAACCTGACCACGAAGATTGCCAGTTTAAAATAAAATTATTTATAAAACGTCCAGAAAGAGGAATAAGCCAAACGATTTCATATTTCGAAGTGGCCAGCTGTTACTGAAATCATACAGCATGAACAGTTTTACAGGCGAGGTACAATAAGGTACAATACCAAACGATTGCTATGCGTTATCATCGACATTTTGCGCCATATCATCCCCGCAACGGCCATCACCCGCTAGTATAAGATGTCTACTGCAATGAACAATCTTTAGTTGGGCAACCTATTTGAAGACTTAATCGCGCACCAAGTGATGCGAAAATTAGATTCTGTTGTTTTGGAGCCCTACAAAACAGCTTTACTTAACCATACAACCACGACCATTTTGTACAACCATTACGCAACTGCTTAGAATTTTTACCAAGAAGATTTCAATCACTGGAAGCGTATGAAAGTCACAAACCCCTGAAGAGTACTGCAAGGCACCGCTACCAAAAGGCCAAAGATATCCATCCATTCGCAATGTTGCCACAAAATGTTAGATTAATTATGTAAATAAAGCGGAGATTTGTAACAGTGCCTCTCACATATCACCTGTATGTCTTCAAAAATAAACTCCATCAGATTTAAGATGAACCGGAAGAAAGGGTATAAGTCAGCACCTTGGACAGTAACCAATCCATATTCCGAACAACGTAAGAGCCTTAATAGATCAAGACCATACCGTCAGATAACTTTGATTACGAAAACTGCATGTTCGACGCTTCAAAGCCGACATCTATAGGCATCAGTTTAAACGATGTTACGCTTGTTGGTCACCCGTTACAAAATTAATTGTGACGTAAATTATTGAGATGGAGACAACATCGAATAGTTTTCGCGGGGTATATCGAAAAAAACTAACGCCAGATAGGGATTAAGAAAAAAGGCCTGAGCTACATAACCATTATATAGGATATCAAGAATACCAATTAACCATGGTAACTTATGGAACATCGGCAGCGAGTTTTAATTATATAAGCGACTTCCTTACTGGCGGTAATACTATTAGAGAAGCTCAATAAATTTTCACTTGTTGCTCTATTTCACAAGTAAAAATTGGAAATAACAGATTACCAGAGAGACGAAAAATTACAGAGTACCTAACATTTACTATATTCTCGCTCGAAAACAGTTTATCTTTCATGCTCAGCTACCACCCAATCACAACAAACCCAATAAAAGGTAGTACTTAACAACGTAGCAAATGTTATCAATCTTTGATCCGTGATGGAGTCAGGCATTATGGGAGCCAGAAAACGAGGCTCCGGTGATTCGATTTATCAACAGACACTCAACTGTGCCAACCCACCAAATTGAATAACCATCCACATACTAAGATTGTGGACGAAACAGCGTGAACTAATAGATCAAGAAGAATGGAAGTGCTCACTAGCACGCTTTCACATAAGCCAGCAGGAACCATTAACGGAATAGTGCTTAACACTAAGCACAAACAGAACCCATAAACCTGCTCGGATGAGCAAGGACAAAAGTTACATCTCAATATTTATCTACCAATTGGTCACTAAATGATCTTGATCATTTGATATAATTTGACAAGATATTGGCAAGAAATTCGCAACGTGGACAAAGGTATGATAAGCCACACTGAACGAGTTGCGTATTTGCCGGTAAAATAGCTCTTTTTGTAATTAAGGCTGGCTAAGAAGCATATCGAGGATACCATAACAGTCTGCTGCAAATTCTCACCGAGGGTAAGAACCATATTATTCGCCCCTCTTTACAATTAGAGCAAGAACTCGCCAACATAATGTAGCAAGTGCCAAAACTAATTATGGTTCCCGAGGACAGATTCTTGGAATTTTACAACGTTCAAAACAGTTTGACACAATCAAATGCGATAATATCCTTGATCCTAGATGCACACTTTGTATCAACACAAATCCTTTATATTGGACCTTGCAAAACCCTAAAACGTTTTGATCAAACTTCTTGCATCAAAATATCGGATACTTGAAACCTAGTAATAACTCATCTTCAAAACAATTTGTGGCTCGAGGGGATCCATTGTGATGCGTCACAACAAAGGCATAGGTGTAATGATTTACATCAGCGTGAGAAATGGAGTCTGTATCCCTTTATTTAAAATTTCACTACAATAGTGAACGTCCATCAACATGACACAATTTTTCCGTACAACATTACCATGCCACGCCATACACTAAGTATAACTGGAACAGGTAACCTACAAATTGCGTCGTGTTTCAATTTTTGCTTTGGCCAATCTTCGCACTTGGGACAGTCGGAATAGTGCAATAGGGGCCGCGGAACATGTTAGTGTACCCACCAACTATACATTTGACACAAACTTACGTTTTTTGTGTTTTCCTGTGGCAGCAGAACTCAACAGAAAATACCATGTTGTTTACAGTGTACCATTTCATCCGTTTTCCCATTGCATTTCATTTAGGGATATTTATTTAGGGATATTCTAAGGATATTTTTTTGGTTTCTCAAATGGCGTCAAATGCTGCTCAGAGCCAGCAATTGCTTATTTTGATCAACATGAACCCCAGGGGGCCTATTGTGATTTTTCGATAGTATTTTTTCCGATAATATCGAGTCATATTATTTATGATGTAGTTTTGTTCGGCTGTCAAAGAAAATCCGTTAAATTAAGAGATACTTGAACCAACGCACTTCGTTCGGACCACTAATCTTTTATCTTGAAGAGCTATCACCTTTCAATTTTTTTTTTTTTTAAATATAAAACTATTACACCTTCCTAGTTTTAACAGTTAAACATTAAATAAATATATCTCTTTATTCGAAATATTGGCCACAATTATTAGTAAACAGTATTTTTCTAAATGTGCACAAATCATCAGAAACTATGGACAAATACTGACATGTTGCAACTCCGCCAGTATATTGTCATCCAAGGAAACGCTTTGATTAAACTCAGATCCGGATTCATTTCTGGAGGGTGACCATTCCTCGTTGGTTCTTCTGGGCTTCACCGGTGAAAATTCCCGTCCAAATTCCCTTAAATGTTTGTCTGTTGCATGGTGTGGTCCACAATGAGGCTTTCCGCAATCGCAACGTTTTTTCTTAGGTGTTGACTGTGCCGGATAGCATTCTATTTTTCGATGGGCCTTCTCAAAAGTATTTATTGCATCTCGCACATCACATAGCAAAATTTCCATTCTTATTTTGTTCATCTTACATTCTATCATTTTTGGTATCCACATTGATGATAATGCGGTCATGCACGTAGTTATTCCCGTATATAAGTCATTGTTTAGAATATATTTAGACATTTTATATTTGAAAATGTGAGATACGATTTAAGCAGGTAACAAGTTTTAAATAATTTACTAATAATTTTCAAGACTAAAATAATAATTTAAATTAATTTATATTTACGACGTAATTTATGTAAACAATTTTTCGGTTATGTTTGGCAAAAACAAAATTTGAAATTCACGTTTTTTTCAGTGCAGGACATGATTATTTGCAAGTCCTTTTCTCACTTGTAAGTACAACACACATTTTGAAACGAAAAGTCAAAATTTTTTATTGATAAGGAAAGGTGGTTCCATACCATTTATGTATGAAAAACAATATCGTCCATATGCCCAGCATGGCTTCGTCTATATGCCTGCATCTGAACATCAAAATTTTCGATAACTTCTTCCAAAAAAGCGGACCAATAACCTTAATTTCAGCCCGAATGTTGTTTTTAAATTGTTGAATTGTTTGCAGATGCGGATGCTTTTTGGTGGCCAAGGAACTTCACAATTTCTTGAAATTATGCGATCAGCAAATTTTGTTGACGATACATGGATTGTTGCACGACGTGCGTGGCATGTCGCTCTGTCTTGTTGAAACCAATGGTCGTTGGTAGGAAAATCATTCAATTTGGGCTACATACACCTAGTTAATTTGTTGCGATAACGTTCCCATTCACTGTAAGGTTATCTTCCTGTTCGTTTACAAAGAAAAATGTCCCAATGATGCCACTAGCCCATAAACCACATCCTGATTTTTGCTGAAAAACCTTCATTTCGTGCAAGCATCCATAATTAATAAAACGACGATGATTTAAATGGTCTGGTGGCTTGAATTGTATATGGATGCAAATGAAGATTTTAAGTTCTTGTGAACGAAGCCTGATTGAGTCTAATCCAACATCAGCCCGCCCAAATTGAGAAACCGTTTAAAAACAAAAATAATTATGCAACAACTATGGACGTTAGGGCTAGATTAGGACACGCAACAACTAACTGAATTGGAAGCAAAATGGTTTGAAATATTCGTCACAAACAGGACTGTTGAAATTTAATCCGAATTACTTCCATTACAATGGGTTTATTTAAAATCCGAAGAAATTCCTTTCGATTAGTTTTTCGCTAGATGGCTTTAGTGGCGTTTATCTCGTGAAGTATTTGTCGCAGTGGACAAAGAGAAAATTCGCAGTATTTTATTATTTCGCTTCGATAAAGGTGCAAAACGCAAGCAAGGCGGCTGAAATTGTGAATGGTATCTATGGCCCCAATACTGTCACAGCCAATCTTGTGCAATTTTGGTTTCGTCGATTCCGTTCTAGGAATGTGAATAAAATCCGGGAAATTATCGAAGTTAACCAGCATGCGAGCTGTCATAGCATCGCCCACGAGCTGAAGATCGGGTTGATGGACTGTATTTCCATCTGGGAATCTTTGACCAAAAAGAACGAAATCGTGCCATTTCTGAAGCGAATATGGTAGCTAGCGACAAGGAATGGGTCACATATGACAATGTCAAGCGGAAACCGCATCATGGTCGAAGAGCGGTGAAGCGGCCCAAACGGTGGCCACACCAGAATTAACAACCAGGAAAGTTAAGCTGTATGTTTGATGAGATTAGGAGGGAATCATCTACTATGAGCTGCTATCCAATTGCCAAATGCTCAATTTGGGCCTCTACTGCCAGCAATTGGGCCGATTGAAGGCAGAAATTGGCTAGAATCGGCCAGAATTAGCCGATATGAGAGGCTTCGCATTTGGGTTATTATTATGCATCCACCTTATAGTGCGGACCTGGTACCAAACGATTTTCATTACTTTCTGTCCATGGAAAACTCTCTTGGTGGTATAAAAATGGCCTCAAGAGAGGCTTGTGAAAACTTCGGGTATTTTATCCTTCTACTTGGACGTATTTTAATTTCAGAGATTAACTAATTTTAGTAATATTCCTTTATCCAATTATTCAGCTTCTGAGTAATATAATATTGTATTTATTTTTGAATTTTAAAAGTGAAATTATATTTTAGAAAAAAACTAAATCTAAAAAATAAAACATTTGGTACCTTAACTGTTGTGGCCTTGTAGTCGTCATGCCAACGGTAATTACACATGCGCGTGAATTTTTTCCTAAATCATTTCTAGAAAATAAAAAACAAAAATTAGGAATAGTTTAGCAAAAACTTCACAGTTCTATATAGAAATGTGAAGTTTTTCCTAAAACTAAAAACACTTCTAAGTATTAGTGAATTTAGATCAATTACATGATGAACGATTAATTCAATGATGATCCATAGCTTATTCAACAAACCTGAAAAACACAATAGATTTTCCTAAATCGGAACAAAACAAATTAATTGATTATCTATTCTCCGCCTAGGAAATTTGAAAATAAGCATATCGGAAATATATTGCCTCAGCTACACAGCTTCATTTTGTATTGTGTAGGCATCAATAAACGAATATTTGTAGATAGATATTGGCCAGTATGCAAAAAGTTTCAAGAAAATCTCTTGGGGCTTTGGGGGTCAAGTTTGAATAAAACTCCAATAATTGAATTGTAGATCAATTGATTGTTTTGCAATTGTTTTGCATTCATAATTTTGCTTTCCTCAGTGATATATTCAATCGAGCTTTCCCGGACTTCACTTGGGTTTTTCCGAATTCTATGTTTTTTTTTGAGACCGCTTTTTTGAGACCGGTTTTCGAGACCGCTTTTTTGAGACCGCTTTTTGAAACCGCTTTTTGAAACCGCTTTTTGATACTGCTTTTTGAAACCGCTTTTTGAAACAGGTTTTTGAAACCGTTTTTTGAAACTGCTTTTGATACTGATTTTTGAAACCGATTTTTGCAACTGCTTTTCGAAACCGCTTTTTGAAACCGCTTTTTGATACCGCTTTTTGAGGCTGCTTTTTTGATACCGATTTTCTATACTGACCGCTTTTTAGATACCACTTTTTGATACGGATTTTGATACCGTTTTTTGATCCGCTTATTGATACAGCTTTTTGAGACTGCTTTTCGAAACCGCTTTTTAAACCGGTTTCAATACCGCTTTTTAAACCGGTAAAGCGGTGACCCTCCCTGGAATAAGATTTGTGGAATTGAAGTATTGATCGCGCTCAAGTGAATAAATAAACGTTCAATGTATGGTTTCCTCGTCACATTTATCACCGATAGCCCTAATAATAGAATATTTTTATGCTTTGACTAAGGATTAAATGGACCTGGATTGAAATTATTGCTTTCAATTTCATCGATTAGATCATTAAATAGTTTCGGCTAAAAATTATATAGTGGCTAACGATGCACAATACATTGTGCTTCTTGGCCCATAGTTGGTTTGGCTTTAACATAGTTTCGGCTGTCCTTATTAGGTTTCGGTTGGAATGCTAAGGTTAGTTTGGCTGTAAAATTTCGGCTGTAATAAAATTATGATTATAATGGTATAGTTCTAGACACGGTGATCGGTTTTATTCTAGCTTCAGAGTGGATCGTAGTGAGTTCCATGTTCTGAATAATTTTTTATACAACTTCTTTGACTTGACATCGACACTAAACAATTCTTTTTCCTAATGTCGTATATGAACGGTTGCCTTCTGATAATTTAATTTATTTGCTCGATATTTTATGTCAGTATGTATGAACCTCCTTCCTTTCTTCTAAAATACTAAGCTTCTTCATGAAAAATCTCCTTCATTCGTTCAATTTTTATGTCAGGTAAAGGTGTAATATCAGCAACTAACCGAAAATATTTCAGGAGTTTGTCGATCATCCGTTACATAATATTAAATTCTGTCGTCTGCCCGATGTGGTTTATACAGTTTTTTCAAAAGCTTTTGAGAAATTGAACCTCCCTTTGACATCACATCTGTCTAACCGCTGGTAATGAGTAAAATCCAAGAGTCATTTTCTTTAAGATTCTGAGTCACTTAAGATGTTCAGCAGGGTAGTCGCATTGGACCTCTGTTGTTCTCAATCGTCATAACGACGTAGTAAATTGCTTTGTGACCGCCTCAGTCTTCTATATGCGAATGATATGAAAGTATTCGCACCTAAAAATGAATTATCTGACTTTATTAGATTTCAAAAGGATCTGGACACTTTTTGTGAGTAGTTGAGTAACAACAAGTTGTCTTCGAATGTGAGCAAGTGTAAATCCATGTCGTTCTTTCACCTCCATTCTCTCTGGCTACCTTTCGAAGATTTGGTTAGATGCGCTATCCAACCTTAACATGGTCGTTGCGGTTTAATTGGTTTACAGTCTGAAGCATCATATAGATCCATCGTGGTACTGCTAATGTCCAGTGTTCCGAGCCAGCTCTGAATGCGTCTCTTCAACAAGTATTTTATTTTGTTCTGCCTGACCAGGGATTAACTCAGGAATATAATACTCATTTACTCAGCCTGTCACACTTAAGTTTATTTGATGTAATTTATTTTTATCTAAGAATCTGATTGCTAAGCCCCATCTCAAGTGACAGCTTCCAGAAGGAGGTTTTTCGTTTTTTGCGAATATTTTGAAATGTATAGCATTTTCAAAAAATTGGCAAAAACTTAAAAGATTCAAATAAATTTAAAGATTAAAATTTGAACAATGGTTGACCTTGTTGGTGTTGTATGCGGGAATAACGACTTTTGATTATAGAAAACACTTGAACATTTTGTTACGATTTCTTAATAAATGAATGGAACACAAAATTCGTTTACTTCCTAATTCTTAATTACTTAATTAGTAAGCAACTAAGTGGTGTTGACACAAACACACAAATTATACGAATAATTACAATGTTAAATATGAAATTTTCTACTTTAAATGTGCTACTGATATAAAATTTGGCAGTAGGTACTGTTGACATTTTTTTAGTATTTACACCAAAAAACATAAAACCTCAATCAACACGTAGTTATTAAAGTGTCGAAGGTAATGTGTTTTATATACACCTACAGATACACATATCACCCTGTCCCAACTAATTAATTATATCACACAAAACCTATCATCATCGACATCAATATAAAAGTTCAGGTTGGATATAATTAATATTATGGATAATTTTCAGCAAATTAAAAATTTTAACTTTCCGTATTTAATGTGCGAGTACGTGACGTAAATTCATAACGATACACATCGAGATACAGAGAAAAATTCGCCCAAATATATGAAACACCAAAGATGAAAATGTATGGAAAATACCTTAAACCACATTCTCGTCTATTATGGATGTATAGATATACTAATACACATCCACGTATCGATTACGTACCTACATACAATTAAAATTTATAAAATGAAAATGGTTTAAATTGCAAATCAATATTATTGGGAAATTCATTACCAATATGCATATGCAAATCCAATTAGATTTTATATGTAACTGGAAAATCATTCGTACGTGGAAAATGATGAATGAAAATTTATATTTTTTCCCTTAATTTATATCAGATTACATTGATCGTTGGCAATATATAAAAGAAAATCAGAATGCATAATTTTTACTAGGCTTCATTTTAATGCCAATAGAATTTGATGACCATATGTGATTCCATCCATACATAAACCATTTATTGTTTATCTCACTTAGCGGTATGGTATAGATCAGCCTAACCGCATGTTTCCACCAAAGCATCAACTAAATCGCTAAATTCCTATGTACCATAAAATGATCGAAGACGCATGTTTTCTCTAATAATCCGCACAAATCCACTACGTCTATTGCCACCACACGAATTATTTTCTTAATTATAACATTTTCATTTATTTTTGGTATACTCAAAAGATATAACACTTAATGTTTATTTGATTTTCCAATTTTATAAATAAAATTATTTTTATTTTATAGTGATTATCGAATGAGTCATGTGACGTGCGTGCGTATTACATAGCAAAAGCAGCAGCTGTCCAAATATAACGACGACCAGTTCCTAATTAGTAGATAAATACAAAGATAATTGATTTATGGTCGGGATATTAAATAAAATAGTATCGCTTTCTTAAATTAGCCCACTTAAACGGTAATCGTCTGCAAGATTATCAAATTCTACGATGAACTGATATGACACAATGGGTAAGCGGTGTGAACCAAACTTAAATTAATTTGGTTTCGCTATGTTTGTACTGAAATCTTGTAAGCAATTACTTCGGACGCCTTATTATTAAAAACTTTAACACTAAAATTGTACTTGATTGAACATCGTAAATGATTTCCTAAACATCATTCAACAATTCAATTTATTATCAAACGTTGTGTTGATGCTGCTTACTATCAATATACCAAATTCTAGTTGCAAAAGTTGTGTCTTAAAATTACGATAAAATCAGCTTCTTGGTAAAAACTGCTTTGTTAAAATCATTTTCTAACAATTCCGATCCATTCCAAAGCATATTACTTTACCAAGGGTTACAAAGAACATTCATAATACAAGAGGCATGCCAAAACGAAAATTAAAAAAATTTAAGGCTTCTATACAGACGTTATTGTTATCGGTAAGACCGCGATTTCAAACCAAGTACAACATAAGCATCAAAGCAATATTTTTGATACCTTTGATGGGCGATATACTCGGCGTGTTCAGTCCGACCAAAATGATTAAAATTATAGTGATATTTTTTGTGGTCCTAACTTCACTTCGCGAATCGTTCTGGATCAAGATGTTGAGCGTCGAAGCCATCTAAACCATTCTCTCTTTCTGCCACCCTCACTATCGCATGAAAATAATAGTGTGTGTAAACAAACAAAAGTAGAGAACTTAGAAATCAAGTGCAGCTTTAAAATTTTTTTTTAATAAAATATTTAAAAACCTACTCATTTCATCAAAAAAACTCAAACTCCCATTTTATTTAAAATCACGTAAGTACGAATTCACGTAAGTCGGGTGAATTTGCCGTGCGCAGGGTTATCATCTGGACCAAACCGTCATTCCGGGATGAATCTCAGTAATATTTGCTTTTGGCCATTCCTTCGCTGGTAAGGTATCATCTTTAATTAATACAATGTCATTAATTTTCAGGTTGTATCTTTGATGCTGCCACTACACACTTCCAAAAATAATTCGTCAGCTCAGTTGTGTATTCCCAGCGGTTGAGTCTGTTTTGGGGGGCCATAACTAAAAATGACCCGGAGTTAATACGTTAATGTTTGTTGGATCATTAGATATCAGTTCACACAACTGCCGTGAAGTAAGTACAGCCTCAGTTTGACAAGTTAACGTTGTCATTTCTCCGAACATACAATTTGAAGTGCCAATAACCTTGATGAGGTGTAAGTCCGGACTTGGCTCCGGCTTCCCAGAGTCCCCCAAAATGCGGTGCTACCGGAGGGATGAACTTCCAAGAAATATTATTGATAAGGAAGTAAACTGAAATGATAGTGTGATTATTTTGTTTCCAAATATCTTTATAAAATGTATTTATCCGATTCACCTCCAAGTGAAACGCCTTCGTTACCATACACACGAAAACTGCTGTGTAGCCTTTCGTTAATTTGGCACCTCTGCCTTTCTTTGATGCAATGGTAACTGGTTCCTTGTAGTCAACACCCACTCGACTGAATGGGTGTAATATAGCTACTCTCGTTACTATAGTTTAGTCGCTCGATACTGCACACAAACCTGACAATTGTATACAATGGCTCTTATCATACTCCTTGCATTCACGATCCAATAATTTTGTTTAATGAGAGATGATAATAGGGATGAACCAGGATGGAGATATTTTTGATGGTATACAATGCTAATATATCTTTGATTACGATGTAAGAATTGGATAGGATAATAGGATGTTTTGTGTTATAAGAACAAATGGAGTTTTGAATTTTCTCAACCACTCGAAGAATGCCATCACTGTCTTTGAATGGAGCAAGTGAGGACAATTGTGATTTTATTTTAATTTCCTTTACTTTCATTGAGGTTTCAAGTTCTTGCGCAAAATTTAAGCGTTGGCACCAACGAATACAGACTCGTTCTGCTGCTTGAAGTTCTTCAACCGTAAATGTTTGATTCAATAATAGTCGTTTTCTAGTCATTCACGGGCGTCTGAAGTAGGCGATTACACGAAAAATTTTCCTTGTGGAAGAAATTTGCCTGAACAAATTGTTCAAGATGTCATCCGATGATATTACAATTGAGCATTGTATCCATTTTTTGCGATCCTCTCCTAAAACTCTGTCGACTGATGCTATTGGAGTAATGTGTTGCCAGGTTGATTCATCTTCTCGAAGCCACTTAGGTTCACTCCACCATAATTCTAAGCCCTTTAGTTGTTTCGGAAAAATTCCACGACTTGCATGGTCTGCCGAGTTTTCTGCTGACCTGACATATCCCCATTTGTTTGGTGGCAAAGTTTCACTGATTTCTTTAGTCCTATTAGCCACAAAAGTATTCCAACGACTTTGTTGATCTGCTATCCATGCCAAAAAAATTTTAGAATCCGCCCAAGCATATTCTTTAATTTCGGCGTTTGCGAATTCTTCTTTGGTTTTACGGGACAGTTTAGTAAGAAGATGTGCTGCACATAATTCCAACCGTGGAATAGTTATTTGACGTAATGGCGCTTCTTTTGTTTTTAACGCGATTAAGTTGGTGTGAATACTTCCATCTTTACTTTGAATACGTGAATATATAACAGCTGCAAACGCTGACTCGCTTGCATCACAGAATCCGTGGAGTTGTATTGTCTCGACGTTCCACCAAATGTATCGTCTTATTGGAATTTCTTTTATTTGGTCAAACTCGCTGCGTAATTATTTCCATTTGAACAAAATATCAGCTGGTAAATCATCATCCCAGTTCAATTTGCGTAACCAAAGCTTCTGAAATAATATTTTGATGACAATTGTGGATTGTTCGCGTTGAATCTAGTCGATGGTAACGTATAGTTAACTTTTTCGTTATGTAGGCAATAATTTGAAACCTTTTATGTGAATGATATCGCGATTTTAGGACCAATAATGTTAGTTAGTCCCCTAGTATACTGGTTATTAGTAGTTATTCCAGATTATTTGTATTTTGCATTAGTTCGTCTTAGTCCTAATTTCTGAACACAGACTTCCGAGATGAATGAAGCCCGTGACTTCGAATCTAATAGAATTCTGCAACATAGAAACCTTCCCGTAATATCTTGTACATCAACTAATGCAGTTGGCAGAATGACAGAAAACATTTCGAATTAGACGCCCCTAATCCGTTAACATTTCGATTTCATCACATTCTTTATCTTAAAACTTCATAAAGTCGTCCAATGAAGGAAAATCTTTATCGGATGCCACCTTTGACCATGCTTGCCTTGTTCGTAATGCTTCGAAACCTCTAAGAACTTCATCTGCAGTATTATATAATGATTGCCGTAAAGAAGATCTCTTTAGTAATGGTTGAATCGCAAAAAATTTGTCCAGCAGAGTTGTTATAACGCATCTCGTTTTCGAAGCGTGCCAATATTTTGTTCCATGCGCCTTCGTAATTTACATCTGTGACTAAAATATGCCGTATTAAGATGTTGAAATTTGTGTTCGTTAGAAATAGGTACTCTTTGTTGTGTACCGTTGATAGGAAAATATCCTTAGGGGCAGCAATTTCCGAATAATCCCCCGAAAAGTATAGAATATTTAGTCTAGGTAACCGGACTTCTGCGAATGATGTGTTTGGAATATGAAAGCTATCTGATAAATTGTTTAAATATTTACGTTCCGCAAACTGTACCACCGGCGTGTTGAATTGCTGGTGCAAATGATGAAATACCGTATTTCGAGATTGCACGGCATCTCTTAATTTCGATTTTAGTGAAAAATATCGATTTTCTACCGCTTCTAACTCAGACGGTCCACCAACTGTAACCAACCTTAAATTTTCTTCTTTAAAGTCTATAAATTCCTTTTCCAATGCCTGTAAGCGTATATTTAAATCTTCCATAGTATAAGCAGTGTTAAATAAGCTTGATTTAAATATTCCGTATTTGCCACTTCACTTCACACAAAATGTTGTCTTGGATGAAATTTCCAAAATATCCACCAACAGAATGTTACAACACAACACTATTAAAAATACTCTATTCCTTTTAACATTTTCATTTTATTATGAATGCATCAAATGCGACTCGTTAGCATTTTCTGACTTTTTACATGTTGACAGGTGCATTTTATATCAAAAGAAATTTCTTAATTACTATATACATATTAAAAATATGAAGCATAAACAACAATACTTATTTCTTTCCTCCACTAGATGGCAACGTGTATACAGTAAATTACAATTATTTAATTTTATAACAGTGGAGACTTATAATAATATAATCTTAGATACTAAGATTCCACATTATCGGTTTGTGTCCATGGTTTAGACATACAAATGTAGGCTGATTTTGATAAAAATGGTAATTTTAAGTGTTAACAGTAAATTCATCAATTTCTAAGCTATGTACAGTGGACTGTATAATTAAGTTTTTAAATTTACTAGGTAGGTATTACCACTACACAGCCAGCCAATAAATTTGAATAGCTGTCCGAACAGTATTAAAGAATAAAAGAGCAACACATCTTTTAGTCTTCTACAGGATTTGTAAATCCGCCGATTTAATGTATTTATTTCTAAGAAAATAATTTGAATAACAATGGTTTAAATTTAAAGAATGTAAAGGACTAACAGTCACTGCCATCTTTGCCATAAATACGTATATTTATAAAAAAAAAAAAATATTGTCAAACAACATCTGTCAAAAACAGCTAATCTGGAATCGATGAGGTAATACATCAATAAAGAATTTTTGACATAGTTCTAGAATCCCATTACCGAAACGAATTAAAACATAATAATTCATTCACAATCAGAATTATACCATTATAAGGTAATCAGGAATCTGTAAGATGAAAGGAAGAAACAATAACAAGTAACTAGTACAACTATATGTTTATATAAAAGCCAGTAACCAATTAATTCGGAAAATATTAAAATGAACTAGTCAATGTTAATCTATGAGAGCGTAAGATCGGAAATTGCAAAGCAATCGTTTGAGTCAATCGGCAGTACTAATGGTTCGAGCAGGCCTTATAAGCATTTATCGGACATCAAATTAAACTTTTCTTGAAATATTAACCCTTATTGGTTTAAAGTATGGCTTAAAGTACGTAGGATTCATGATAGATGGCGCTTTAAATTAAATTTATATTACATTTTTTTTCCATTTCTCTTACTGGGAACCTGTGCATACGATTCTGCAATATACGTTTGAATTAAAATTAACTACTATCGTAAACCAGGGGGTCAAGTCGCGTTCCGTCATGAAATAATGAGTATGAAACTTTTTTTCAGTGGCAATCTAGTAGTTTGAATTATTCGCACGTAATTTAAAATTGTACTGTGTGAAATCAAAATTTCTTATGAAGAATGCAAACCTACTCGATTGCTAATGAAAAAACTTTTCATTTTCATTATTTCACGGAATGCGACTTGACTCCCAGGAACATGTGATTAAATCTGCTTTCAAATAAATGATTTTTTGTGTATTTTGTTTTAAAAATAACGATTCAGTTCGAAGATTATTTCGAAAACAAAAAGACATGTTTACGTTAGGCTATTAACACAATACAAAATGGAGTATTTAGCAGTTCAAGAAAAAAACTGGCCGCAGTCTTGATATTGCTATCACTCTCTACGCTTCGCATTTTCCGGATAGGATCCGGTCACGTGCTTCATTTTACCAAACTGTTAAACAATTTACTACTGATGGAAGTGCTCAACTGAATAAAAGGACTCGTCGAGTAACAGTCACTGAGAAAAGCAATAAAATTGCTGTATTGGCTGCAGTAACTCATAATGCTTATATTAGTACATGAGAAATAGCTAGCGATTCCGGATTGTCCCAAACCAGTATTTGGAAAATTTTAAACCTCATAAGTATCATCCGTATCATGTGTCTTTACACCAAGCTGTTTATGGCGTTAACTTCCAAAATCGATTAACTTTTTTGTTAGCGAGCACTTTAACAAATACAGCAAAATCCGCGTTTTTTTCGCTCCCAATCCCAATTTTGTTCTCCGAAGTTGGAGTGTTGAATATCTGCACTGGTTCTTCCAAGTTGAACATTAGCGCCCTTGGAGTGTCAACGTCTGGTGTGGAATAATTGACAACAATAAACTCATCGGCCCCACATTATTGAATGGTCGAATGTACCGAGCTATTTTGAAAAATGAACTACCAACATTATTTGAAGATTTGAGCTTAGAATTGCGACAGAACATGTGGTGATTTCAAATTTTTCTTTTTTGTGAAATTTTATTCAAGACATTTGTTATAAATTTAAATATTACAAAGAAGTTGTTACATGATAATAGTAATAATAATAACAACTGGTAGACAATTTCAGGCAAAAATGTGATGAATAAAATTAGGAACATTTTATATACTAAAAGTTTAGTGTTAAATGTACCAACATTAAAAATATAAATAAAGAAAAAAAATAACATTGAATATAATTATGAAATAATTTCAAATAATGTATCTATTGCTGACCGTAAATAACAATGCTTTTAATAATTTTGAAAAAAGTGAAAAGGAAGTCTGACATGTTTGCAGGTAATTTGTTTGAAAGAATTGGAGCTGTACAGAGAAAATATTTACTAAAATTTGATGTTCTTGATCTAGGAATAATAATTCTATTTTTATTTCTTAAATTAAAGCGATCACAAATTCTAATATTTAAATGACCACTCATCCTGAAAAATAGTTTGAAAACTTTAAATACATACAATGCGATCGTTTTTTACTTCTGGTTACTATAATAAAATGTTTTTGAGAGACTGCAATAGGTTTGATCGTATTATAATAAGTACCGCCTCAAAAAGGAAGAACATTTTGTAATTTTGAATCATTCAATCCAAAATAGAGGAAAGCCATTAAATGGACGTACTTTGCTTAAAAAATAAAAAGCTCTCAAAGATATTCCTAAATTATTTTTAAGATTATCCACATGGTCTTTACAGCTCAATTTATAGTCCAATAGTAAACCTTAGTATTTGAAATTGGTAAATTCCACTATAATAAAACAAGTAGAATCACAGCTAGCATTCGTATGATTTGAATGAAATATAATTTCACTACATACTTTCCAGTTAAACTAAAATTAATTAATTTAGTTTTATCGCTGATAATCATATGATGAGTATCAAACCATAACCTGAGCAGCTTCATATCAACATTTACTTGGTTTAATATATATGTTGCTCTGATTCTGCGCGATAGCTTACACTCTTGTCATCGGCAAATGCTACTATCTTGCCACTTAATTCAATAAAAAATATTGAATTTAAGTAAATCAAATATAGTATAGGGCCTAAGACAGATCCTTGAGGAACTCTAATTTTGATATTACGAGGTGTACTGAACACATCACTAATCTTAACCATTTATGTTCTGTTGGCTAAATAAATAAATATACCCGCATCATATAACTTTTTCAATAATAATTTGTGGTCAATCATATCGAATGCTTTGGTAAAATTCGTGTTTTGACAGCTTTTTCAAAAATCTTCGAGAAGACTGACAAAAGAGAAATTGGCCGAAAGTTCGAACATAGAAGTATATTCCCTTTTTTAAAAATTTATATGATTACAGCCAATTTAATTAGTCTGGACAATTTCCCGCACCAGCACTCAGATTAAAAATGTAGGTTAAGACATCAAATATACAATAAGCAATATTTTTAATTAATACATAATACGTTACTTGAAAATATATTTTATGAGCCAATAATAGTAAATACAGTGAAACCTCCCAAAAGCGACCACTTACGGGACTATACATTTCTGGTCATTTTACAGAGGTGGTCGGTATGAAGAAACTTCTCTGAATAGTGACCAAAATTATTGTATATTTCTGGAGTTTGGTCTTTTTATAGAAGTTTTGGCAAATGGTAAATAAAAGAAACGTATATATGCACATTAGGGTGGTCCTTGTTTGTATTGGGCAGAAAATATGTAGAGGTACCTAACGTAGTATCCCCTGAAAATTTGAGGTAATGCTAAATTCTTAAACAGAAAAATATTGGGTCAATGAAAGATGGTTTAGAGGCTTTCAAACAAACAGAAAAATTATTAAATAAATTTTCTCAGCCTTAATAAAAATTGTGATGAATAGAGGAAATAACTCTCTTTCCAAAACGTCAAAAATATTAAAAATCGGTTAACAAATAATGACTTATTTATTGCCAATTTCCGAAACTAATAAAAACCCAAATAGTAAAAGGCTTTTTTTAGATCCTGATGATGTTATAAAAAACCATATGAGTCATAAGAACTTGACATAGTTGTGTTAATGATGTCATTGTCATTCGTCTCATTAGTTATTGTATTTAAATCCACCTACCGCATTAATTATGACCTGATATGGCCAATATGTTTCGTTGTATCATATACTATATAAACAAGAGAAATGCAAATAAATTTCAGTTTAAATCCAAATCTCTCGAGAAAAGGACACAAATTTGAAATTTTGAAAAACTAAATTTTGTTCGTTAAACAGTTTCATTAATCTTTTAAAGAAAGTGCTACTAAAGTTGACAATATGGAAGATTTTCTACGGTCCACTACAGAAATTTATCTTCTTGGCCATGAGTACTGTCAAATTGTTGATGCTAAGTTACCCTCAAAAAAGCAAGTGATGTGTCTCTTTTTTACCATCACGTACTGTAAAATTAACTATTAGTGAAAGTGCACCTCTGACAATCCAGAAAGTGTTTATTTTTTGGTCAAAAGAAACAACATTCTATTGAAAATTGGAAAAATTGCATGATGAGTGGAAACATCTTTTAAAGAATAAAACTGAACCTTCAAAATTTTCTTTGAAATAGAAAACGACTTTAATAGTAAACTGGATGATATTTTCGATATCGCATATATCGATTGTCCATGATGACCAGTGAAAACGACAAGCGATTCCTCTTGACGTAACGTAAGAAAGGGCGTCCCGGATATTTCCTGGAGCCAGAGAATCTGAAATTGAAAAAGAAAAGCGGAAATCGGAAGGTATGGAGGCAGAAACAAATCGTAAACGAAAATATCTTGTAGAAACAAGTAAATCAATTCCAATAGACTCACAAGCATTACTTTCGTCATCGGAAAGAGATAGCGAAAGCATATCTGATAATGACATGAGTTTGGAAAATATCGATTTGCCCGTGCGGAGCGACGAAAGAGCCTCCTCTAGGTGCACATGTTTCAGTACTCCTTGAATATTGTCAGCTTTGGGTAAGTGGAAGGTTACTGTTCGTGCAGCACTGCATCTAATCAGTTTCGTTGCCGAAAGTATTGGGCATTTTATTGATGAACTCGTTTTAAATCGAACAAAACTGATGCGTCATCGTGAAACAAACAGAGTAGAAATAGCAGCATCAGTTAAATCGATTTTCAAGTTTACATCAGGCGTACATTGGGATGGAAAGTTACTTCCGGAGTCATGGAATGGAGGCCGTGGATCGTTTCTCTGTTTACATTTAAAAAAAAAATATTTTTGGTCATATTAAAGTAGTTGATTTAATTCGCATAACCCCAAATACACTGGTCGCTAAACAGAATAGGGAGGTGGTCAAGTTAAAGAGAATTTTTAGAACAAATTTGTATGGTTAATGTGTTGGGACTGTAGAAAAGTGGCCTATTTAAGGAGGTGGTCAGTATAGAGAGGTGGTCACATTGGGAGGTTTCACTGTATAAGGTTTTTTATTAGTATATGGCACAGATATAAAATTAAAATAATTAATTGCTGAGCTTTCGATGTCAATTCGACATCATTATCAAAGCTAATGAAATTTTATTAACCCTCGTCCGGCGGCATAATTTTACAACGCTAACAGGCGGCAGAGGTACAATTGTACCTTCATATATTTTATATGGAAATCCTCACGGTAAACATTATTATTGTGCGATAAATAGATAGTGTATAGAATTTCCGCATTATTTAGAACATGTTCTGAAATATTTCTTTTATTTTTGCAATTATTTCAATAATTTTTTAATATAAATTTGAACGATACGCATAATAATTTTTAGAACCATTAGATTGTCGTAAATGTATTTGTATATTGTATAATTAATTTATATGGAGCGGATACAGTCGTAATAGCCACATGAATGCATCACCGTCGACGAACAACTGTTTCCATTTAGAGGTCATACTAAATTTACTCAGTATATGCCTTCAAAACCATCCAAATATGAAATAAAGAATTTTGGGCTTGTAATGCTACAAACGCCTACCCATTACAAGGTCAGATTCACACTGGGAAGCCATTGGATGGCCCTCGACAAGCAAACGTTGGTGAACGTACAGTATTGGTCCTAGTTAGCTCGTACAAAGGCTCTGGAAGAAATGTTACCACAGACAACTTTTTCACAAGTATGAAACTAGCAAAAGTGTTAATCTCATGGAATATGTCACTAGTTGGCACACTTAGAAAAAATAAAAAGTTTCTACCAAAGAACATAAGAAAGAGCTATATATTCGACCAATTTTGCATATAATAACGATGTAACACTCTGTTCATACGTACCAAAAAAAAATTAATCAGTCGTGCTTTTATCATCCATGCATAGGACGGAAGAAGTTGAGGAAACACAAGTAGCAAAGCCGGAGATAATAAAGTACTACAATAAAACCAATGGCGGAGTCGATGTAATGGATAAAATGTTGGGAGAATATACAGTAAAACGAAGAACATTACGTTGGCCCTTGGCATTTTTCTACAACATGATTGATGTCACTGGATTAGCATCCTATATTATATATAGAGAACACAACCCACAGTTCAGGTCAAAGGATCAACGAAGAAAGTTCCTGAAAGATCTTGCTAATCAACTATGTATGCCTTTAATCGAAGCTCGTAGTACAAACCGAATTTTAATGAGAAACTATCTTCTTCGAGGTGCAGTAGAAATGGTTCTAGGGCGACGAAATGTTGTGCCATCGGTGGCAGTAGATGGCCTTCCAGTACCTCATGCTAGTCGTAGACCCTCTCCTATCGTAGGCAGTTGCTTTGTCTGCCGGGAGCTAAAGCGGAAACAACGAAAAACAAGAAAGTCATGTAGAGTTTGTTTGAAACCCATTTGCGATGAATACGCAATAGTAAGGACAACGTGCGAAAGTTGAAAAGAAAATTGAAAACAATCCTTATTCTTTTATATAACGAAAGTGAAATTTTTTTATTTTCTTATAATAAAAAGCATTAGAACAATTAGAAAAGTCGTAATAATATTTTTTATATTAAATTCTTCATATAAAAGGTATGAAGGTACAATTGTACCTTTACCGCCTGTTATGATACAAAAATCTACTCGAACCCCTATCTCTGAAAAGGCTGGGGATATTTTTCGAAAATTAATTCTGCATGATTCAGCAGGTAAATGTAGAGATCTCATAAAACTTTAACTCTCTCCGGCTTCTACAAGAAAAGTTATTAGAATTTAAAAACGGAAAAGGTACAATTGTACCTATCCCGCCTGACGAAGGTTAAATAAAATTTTTCCGTTACAAAATATACAGTAAATTTTATATAAATACAAATTGAATAGAAGATATATTTAAAATTATATAAAATATGATTTGAATTTATAAAATAAAAATGCAAATATTTAAAATAAATTTAGAATTTTTAAATTTAAACAACAATAAGGTAGACAAAAAACAAATTAGACAAAATAATCATAATCATTTCCGATATAAGCATAATCATTATTAATATTTATAGAATTTGTACTAGATTTAATATACAACATTTCCAAAATTGACCTCTTTCTAAAATTCCGTTCTTTATCAAGCATCTTGACATTATCTAAATTAATTGTATGACTTGTATTTTTCAGATGTGTTGTAAGAGCACTCGTGCTTTGTTCGTTATCGTTCTTTACGCCATTTTTATGTTGATACACACGTTTTTCTAAAAATTGTTTTTTTTGACCAATATAAACAACATTACAATCACATTTAATTTGATAAACTAAATTGGCCTGTTTTTTTAACGGTATTGGATCTTTAAGTTTTGAAAAAATGGAATCTTTTAAACTAAATGATGAGTTACCAACAATTTTGAAATTATAATTTTTATTTTTTCATACAAATTTTTATTATATGGAATAGATAAATAATTTTGAACATCATTATTAAGCCGAATATTAGAATTACTAACAAAATGTTTTTGTTTCCAAACAAAAACATTTTCAAAAACTTTCAGACAAAAAATTCCATTATAAAAATTTTAAAATTTTGAAAGAAACACTTTTACTAAACCATTATGCGGCAAAATTAATTAATAAAAGTTTTTGGAAATAAAAACATTATATATAATATGTTACGTAAATTATCAAAACCACAACTATATTTGTGTTTTTAATCCAAAGATAATTTTTAGGATTTCTAAAGTATTAATAGGTGTAAAAAAATCTATACTTATAGTACAGCTCCTCTATTTGAGGGATCAGGATTACACTGGTAAACCGTTGATTTAGTTTAGATGCAATGGAAGTAAAATAATCATTTAGACTATTTGCCATCTCAAGTGATTACATATTTATTATATTTCGATCTGTGGTTAGAATTTCCAATATAGTGTGATTTGATTTTTTATTGCTAATCAATTCATTCGCTAGTTTCCATTGTTGTCTTAAATTTTCGTTATCAATTTCGAATTTCTTGAAATAATAAGCATTTTTAGTATCTTCTAATATTCGACCGCAAATTTAGAGTACTTCTTCACATATATTTTGAAACGCTCAGTATTTCTTTGAATATAGTGACATAAGATCTCAGAACAATTATTGAAAGCAGTATTATAGGATCGGTTTGATTATTGACGGTAGCCCAAGTCTCATTTAATAGCTGTGATTTTAAATTATCATAGTCAATTCTGTTAATCGTTTGACTACTAGTTAATTAGCTGATGACTGAATTTAATTTACTACAATGAATATTCAGTTTGATAAAAGCATGATCGGTAATTTGGGCATCTAAAACAGCTACAGTACAGTCAAGTTTAATTTTCAAGCTACTACGATGATAAATATGATCAATGCATGAACCAGATATTCCTGTATAGGCACATTTACTAAAGAAATTAAACCATTAGCAGCCATCAATAACTGATAATCAGCTCAAACATTACTAAATTTTAAGATATTTATATTCACGTCACCCACAATAAATAAATTATTGGCACGTGCAGAGTTAAGTAAGTTTTTAAGATCTTTGAAGAATGCACAAGTATGTACAGATTATAGGCTGTAAACATAAATCAGGGTATCGATTTTGTCTCGTGAGTTACTCATTTAAAATGAGTGAAGCAAAAAAAATCGAATACGTACACAGTGTATAATACACAATTATGTCCTTTTATTTGTATTTTTCTTTTGTTCGTATTTATGTCATTTTTGTGGTGAACAGTACCAAAATAACGCGTTCCGGGCGAATCGGTTTAATTTTTATGGTGCTTACTTCTTTTTCTCAGCACATTACGTCTGCTCTCGAGCTGTGGAGTAATTATTTAACATGCCAATATATTTTATATTATCTATTATCATAAATTAATTTTACATCTAATAATAAAATTTTATAGGTAAATTTATTTTAAATTTCATAATTTTTAAGAAATTATAAAAAAATCGAAAATTCATAAACAAGTCAAAAGTATGGCGTTTACAATGGTTAACCCTTTGAGTGCCAAAAAGCGCAATCGTGTTCATCAATACACTAGCCGAAATCATGTTTGCACTGAAAGAGTTAATATGAATAAACAAAAAACGAATGCCACGTGACTTGCATATGCAGAAAAACAATCATACGCACGAAACTACCACAAATACATATGCTACTACTATATCATTCCGGTTACACTCATTTCGTTTCACACATTTCGGGACAAAATTGGTATACAGATTAAACTTTTCACTTCCTACCACAAAACTACAAGACAGCACATGAGCACTTTAAAACGAGTGATTTAAAAATTCACATTTTAGGTTACATGCAAATTTCACATTCCCATACAACACGATCTTTGATCAACTATGGTCTATATCACTTTTAGTCAATTTTGCACAATTTGCATGATAAACTCCTTTGCATTTTTCACTGCTCATTGACAGATCACGGATTCGATCTAGCTTCAGCTCAATTTTTTTACACTTTGCCATTTATATGATTTATCTTTCAATTTTAAAATAACAATTTTTAATTACGAATTATATTTAAAATTTAAGGTTCATTTTTTTCTTTAAATTAATTAAAATTTAATGTTTTTACTTGTAAACGCCCAAAGCTTTGTATTCTCAAACACGACTATCCCCCACAAGTCACAACAGACAGAAAGAGAATGACACATGACGCGGTTGTCGATAATTTGACCTGCCAGATCACCAGATCTTACTTCGCCAGATTTCTTTTTGTGGGCTTTCTTAAAACAAAGTTTACTTACAAACACCAACAACGCGTGAGAATATGATTGAGCGAATCAGAAATTCTTGTGCCGAAATTTAAAAAGGTACGCTTCTCAGTAGCGTGAATTCATTTGAAGTGCGGATTAATAAGTGTATTGAAGTTGAAGTCAATCAAGCACCCCAAAGGGAACAGAAAACTACTACGTTCACGTCGTTGTTTCTGCGAGTTACGCTGAAAGTAGTTTATTCACTAGCCAATTGCACAGGTAACAATATAAAACACTCTACCGGTAACAATTTCCTAGTTATTCAGATATTAAAAAAAAATCATTTATTTGAAATCAGATTTAATCGCATGTTCCTGGGTTACGATAGTAGTTTATTTTAATTCAAACTTATTGCAGAATCGTATCCATAAGTTCTCAGTAGGAGAAATCGGACAAAATTTAATATCGTTCTTTCAGCGCCATCTATCATGAATCGAAAAAATGTTCAAAGAAATCCTACGTACTTTAAGCCGTAGAATCCGAATCAGCGATGAAAATAGGGGTTTCTATTTTAATTTCAAAGTTACCCCCCGCCGAACCTATAAGAAGGGGAGTACGGGTACTAATGTGAATGATTAAATTTTTATAATGGAATTTTTTTTCGTAGAGTCCTTATTTTCCGAGTTAAAACACCCGGTATATAAAGTTGATAAAGTTTCAACTTCATTTGTTTTGAGCAATTAATTATTGAAATATTTTCGTGCTAATTTTTATGAATCCTTATCATATTTCATTCTTTTAGTGCTATCTTGTATTGATAGTGCAATTTTCAAGATTCAGATTAAGAGTGTTGCCATCGGAAATATCGTGCTAACTTTACGTGCTGGCTTCACAGATATCTAGACGGTACCAGAATTTGGCTTCCAGTGCCTAAAAAATAAATGAAAAAATAGTTAGGAAAGTCCCGGAATTTTTTGTTGTGAAACCTTTTTGAAGTTGATTCAAGTAGATTTTTCCCATATTTCTTGATCACTCCTCTCAATTTTAATTTTACGAGAATTCAGCTGAACGACAATAACCTTTTGCTATTAATTCTACTTATCTGTGAACGAAACACCGTTTAAAAATTTTCTCGACAACGCGTTAAAATTCTCTAACCAATATAACACCGAATATAACATGCAAAGTGACTCAATATGCAATACACGATACACTTACATATACACATAAAACATTCAATTGGATTGTTTACAAAATATTATGAATTTTTCCGATTTTCCTATAAACATTTTCTTTTATTTTTTTTCGTGTTAAATTCTTTTTACATTTTTAAATAAATTAAATATGTAAATAAAAAAATTTTGAATCGAAAGGAAACAGAAAAAAAAAATCGGCTGAACAATTTTTAAACATTCAGTCTCGATTTGAAAAATCCGCGGCGCTGTTTAATTAATTTGAAAATTATTATTTTTTTGTTTTATCTATTAAAATTAATGTAAAATGTTTTAAAATTTAAATGTGATATATTTCATAATATTTTTTTTTTATACAGGTGTAATATGAAAACGATGTGCTTTATAGTTATTCTGATAAAAATGATCAAAGTGAAATCTGTGCTTCTTAATTAAATATAAGAAAATACCCAAGTGAATTTTTTTTGCTAATCTCGTGTGTGTGTATGAACAATGTATAATTTATGTGATAATTTAAATAATCGTGATATTTATGAATTATGTGTATATAATTTAAGCATAGCGGTCGTGTCAGTCATTGGAAATTTTGTATTTGGATTAATTTCAGTATATTTGCTCTACAAAGTCAAAAATGTGTAAGTTAAATATAAAAATTTGTTTAATTAAAATTTATTACTTTGTATATGTTCCCGAATTTATATTTTGAAATTGATTGAATTGTGTGTACTTGAAGTTATGATTTATGTATATGGATTGTGTCTGGATTCTTGTAATTATCGCCGGCATATTTAACTATACGTGTATGGTTTTTAAGATTGACTTCAAAATCTTTTTATGGGATTTTAGGTCAAAATTATTTATTGATTTTGGTGCAATTTTGCACACGCATTTTAAAGTACGTATATATTTGCATCCAAGGCGGGCACTCTATAAATAAATAAATCATTTTCTGTTTATGATTCGTTAGCGATTATTTAGGTTGGACTATAAAATTTAAATTTATGAGTAATTTTGTTTTTATTAGACGTATATTCAGTTTTTTGCGTAATTTGAAATATGTGTTCTGATTAGTAAAAATAAATAGACCTGAAATTTATCGAGAATTAGTTAGATTCGACGAGCCGTCCCCCTCACCAAAACATAATTTTTCACAATGCACGCAAGTAAAAGTTTTTCTAGCGTTTAATCTGAATTCACAAAATATATAGCTTGTGTAACAAAAATTTTGAATCCTTGCAGGAATCGCAAGAATGTTCCTTGACTCATCTACAATAATTGCCAAAATTCAACATGACTATGTAGCTGCAACACACAACATATAACACACGATTTATCGAATCATTTCTTCGAAGAATTTGGATTCGAAGAATTTTTATACCGACGAATTAGTTTAGCTCAAATCTCAAAAAAATAAAACAAGATTTGTTCCTGTGTTATTATTCTAATTTTGAAAATTTAACTTTATTATCTTGATGATACTGTCACGTCCAGCTAGAGGCTATATTTAGTGCGCAACTAATTTACATTTTTGATCAGAAATGCATCATTAATCAGGACCGGTGAAGAAGTTTTTAATTAACAGACATCCTCGAGTCCACCCTCATATGTCATCGATATTATCTTGTATCCAATATGAAACTGAATTGAGGATAGCTTCGAGATCTGGGTTACCATTGTGTTAATCTCGCGTTATTAAAATTTTATATGCCTCAAACTCCTCTTAAGTAAAACTCAACCAATTTTACAGTAGCCCTAAATTTTGGTGACCGCATGGGATCAGCCTAAAAATTGTATATGTTAAAAATGAAAGGAAAAACGAGATCATCTCTCCCTCCGCATGCCAGTATGCCTCATACTTAATTTTGCATCAATGATATGAAATTCGCCCCATTGTCACAATAAATATTATATTGGTATCTTCATTTAGGTACAAAATGTCGTGATGTGATGATAATCCTTTATAGTGATATTCCTTAATCTAGAATACGATGCTTGTGATGGTTTACTATTCTTTATTTGGATCGGGCCAGCAGTATAAAAGCGATACTTATTGTGTTAGGTGTTCACCGAAGAGGTTGCATGATTAATGATCTAATTCGAGTATAAGTCGAAGAAATCATCTTAATTTAGTAGTTTGGCCTGAATGACCAGCTGCAGTTTCGGCTGGTAATCGCTTGCAAAAACGTAAATGTTCATGATTCTAAAAAAATATCTATTAACGATCGATTGCTTTTTGCGTACTCAAGAAAGCATTGGTTTGCTTTTCAAACGCCCAATGTTGTTAGTCACTGTCGAATCACAAATTGCTGTGGCATCAGCGAAAAATTCCTTAAAATTTTCGATCAATTTCGCTAAACGAAATGTTCTTAAAATTCCATTCGGTGAAGTTCAAATCTGTTTAGGTGAGGCAGCTTTTATATTCGCAAATACCAGATTGGTGGTAGTTTCCTCGGCAAAATTTACTGTAAGGTTAATCGTAAGGTTTTTCTGATGCAATGCAAATTGCTGGATGCTTATCAGATATCAAGGTCTTAAAAGATAGATTTATTTCTAAAACTATCTCCGTGTACAATATACGAAGCCCTAGTTTTTTGATGATAATTCGAAAACTTTGTAAATGGTGAATAACATTATTATTTTTTGTGAGAGAAAGTTGTTAACCTGCCTGCCGTCGCTAATTATTTGGTTGATTCATCTAAGGTTTCTTTTCGGCCAATTAGGTTCCGATATAGTTAACATTCTGTTATTCAAAAATCCCATGGACATACTGATGCAGTTTTACAAAAATATTCAATTATATGAATACCATTCAATCACTTCACCCTTCACTCAATCAAACAATTTTTTGCAATGAATGAAATTTTTTACTTGTTCTAAGTTTATGTCCAAAGAGTCCAAAGGGTCCAAACAAATCTTGGTTTTCAAAAGCCTGGTAGCATGAAAAGCCTGGTTTTTCCATAAAGCCTGGCTTTTAAATTGGCTGGTTCTGAAATGATTTTTTTAAACCTGGTTTATTTAAATCTTGGTTTTACAAGCCGGTTTTTGTAGCAAAGAAAGCGCTGGTTTTTAAAAAAGCTTAGTTTTTAATATTTTTTATGTTTCTTGGTAATGATAATTTTGTTTAATATTTTTTCCCATTTTTTCGAAATTATAAAATATTTTTTTAATTAAATTATTTTAAGTCTATAATATTTTTTTTTTTTACTTCGTGCTTATAATATTGAAGGGTTCCACTCTAAATACTGGTTGTAGAAAAGTCTGGGTTTTCAGAAAGCCTGGCTCCAAAAATCTGGATTTCACAAGCCTGGTTTTCAAATGCCTGAATAAAGGAGCTGGGTTTTTACTAAGCTATTAGTAAAGTTAGTAATTTTTGTTCGTTGAATTTTTCTTTTTTTTTAAATTTTGAGTTATGATTATTCGGAAAAAACATTTAATAATTCATGGTTAAAAAAATTAAATAAATTAAAATAATAATTCACGTGGCATACATATTCCAAAGGACTAATTTCTAGTCCAAATCAAATATTTTTTTATTAAACTTAATTAAATCTATTACCCATTATCAACTCTTGGTTAGTAAACGTCATTGTGTGATTTAACTACTACCACCTTTAGCCTACGATGCCATCCTTCTACAGAATTTTGTGTCCTAGGTAAATTTGCATGAGAATTATCCCAAACAGGCCACAAATTTGGAGAGTACTGTGGTTTCCATAGCATGTTAAATCTTTTTCTCAAACCATTTGTCGATACATCGTCCATCAGGGTCGCATTTTTTTTAGTTCCTGGTAATATCCTAATACATCGTTCACCGGTAAAAAAGCTAAAAACTTTTTAACATTCTGATTTGCATGGTAAAATTATAGTTATTGCCGTACTTTATAGCACAGCTTTGTATCTGTACCTTTCTCCATATTATCTGCCCGAAGTGAAACAAGCAGCCTTTAAAAGTAGTTTGAGGTAAAAGATGTTTACAGCTTTAACGCTCTTTTTTCCGAAATCCGATATTACCAATTTTGGATTCAGTCTTATTCCTCAATTGCGTGTACACCTGGATACTTCGTAGAAGAATTCGAAGTATACCGCTTTACGCTTGTATCTCATTATTCTGAACACCAAGGGAATAGTCTCATTGTCAATTTTACTATGTATAGTGAACAGTTGACGCATAAACGATGGAGTTACATCAAATATACCGTCCATGAGCCAACATTCTGAAACGAATACAACATTTTCTCCTTCGATATATTGCACCGCTTCTGGAACGTTTATATTTTCGTGAACATGAATATATTCGTGTCCAGGCTCAATATCTCGACAACAAACGCAGATATTCTTGCACACATTAATTCCACTTTGAATCTGCCTGACATTAGAGTTGGCTCGAACCAAGTACAATGTAAAAATGTATCTCGCTATAATGGTCATGTCTCCTCCTTCAAAGTGACGGTCCCAGAAGCTCTGTTCGACCCACTAATGTCCCCAGCATCATGGCCTGAATCAACGTTCTTGCAAGAATTTGTCGATCTCCGTGCTAATAATAATTATACTCGCACCAAAACAAACCAAAAAAACTGAATTATTGGTCCCTTTATTACCAGAATGTAAGGGGACTTCGAACAAAATCCCGCGAAGTATTTCTGCAAACTCAAGCCCTTTCTTACGACATTTTTGCACTCACTGAAACAAATTTAACTAATGACTTTAACAGTAGTGAATACTTTACGTCAGATTATAACGTTTTCCGCAAAGATGTTTCGGATTTCGATGGTGTATTGCATGGTAGAGGCGTTCTTATTGCGGTGCATGTTACGTTTGATAGCTCAGTTGTGATAATCCCTAATACTGACAATATCGTGCTGGTTTGCGTTAAAATCAACACGGGTTGTACGAATAAACACATTTATATTCTGTGTTGCTATATACGCCCTAATAGTCATGCGGACACCTACCAGTTTCTCGTAGATGCTGTCGATTTCCTTTTTGATAATACTGCTATTTTAGATGACCTTTTCGTCGTAGGTGATTTTAACCTCCCGGACCTTATTTGGACACAATCCGAGGACAATACCCATTACGTTGCTGAGAATGCACGATCTGCAATTGAGATTTTGATTACTGATAATTTTTCTAATTCCGGTTTGATGCAGGTCAGTACCATCAAGAATAATCTCAACAGGCAACTTGACTTAGTATTCTCTTCCGGCATAAATAATTGCAGAGTCTTGGAAACAAATCTGGTTCTCTGTACAATTGACTTGTATCATCCGCCTCTTTTAATTTCATTTTCCAGTGAACTATGTAGAGTTAACGATAACTGCGAAACTTCACCCAGTTTTAATTTCCGTAAAGCCGATTTTAAGAAGCTCAATGAATTATTAGCTAGCGTCGATTTTAACATCATTCTCGATAATAATCACAACCTGGAAACCCAAACTCTCAATTTTTATGCCGCGATTGTTGAATGCTTCCAACAGTTCATTCCTTATACTGTACGAAGACACAAACGGATAGTTCCCCTCTGGTATAACAGCGAATTGCGATCACTGCGTAATCAAAGAAACAAAAACTGGAAAAAAATTTTAAAGACGAGATTGGACTCGGATTACTTAAATTACGTGAACGTTTACAATGCATTTTCGACCATGTCTCTTGAACTCTATAATGGTTACACCAGTAGTATGCAGTCAGAAATAATTGTTGACCCAAAGCGCTTTTGGGAATTCGTGAACTATAAGAAGAAATCAGATGGATATCCTTCCATGATGAAGTTCAGCGATCATAGCTCTGATGACCCCAAAACCATTGCTGGCTTTCTCGCAAATCTTTTTAATAGATCCCACTCCAATAACGATATCGAGCCTGATGCGGCCTACTTCAGTTCCATAAATAACTGCGCTCTAGCGTCTCCGGTCTCTATTCAAATCGATCTTCAAACTGTGGTAAGGGGCATCAACAAGCTAAAAGATGATTTCTCCGCGGGCCCTGATGGATTGCCTTCTATAGTTTTGAAAAACTGTGTTAGTAGCTTAGCACAGCCGCTTACAATGCTGTTCCAAAAGTCGATCTCCTACGGAATATTCCCATCAATATGGAAAGACTCCTTTATGGTTCCAACCCATCAAAAAGGGATGTAAATCAGACGTCTCTAACTATAGGCCAATTGCGTAACTGTCCTGCATCCCCAAGTTATTCGAGAGTATTGTGTACGATTCTCTTTACTTCCAATGTAAAACATTGTTTTCAATGAATCAGCATGGCTTCCTTAGAGGACGATCTACCACAATCAGTCTAATCGTTTTCGCTTCCAACACTTTGAACGTCATGGAAGTTGGAAAGGAAGTTGATGTTATTACCACGGATTTCAGCAAGGCGTTTGATAGGGTTTTCCATAAGATAATTTTGTTTAAACTCAGGGCTCTCGGTTTCGGACCTCAATTCTTACTATGGCTGGACTCTTATCTGAGGAATCGTAGTTACCAGGTGATCTTTAGGTCATCCATATCTGCTCCTTTTAAAGCTACTTCCGGGTACCGCAAGGCAGTCATCTTGGGCCTATTTTTTCATTTTATCAATTAACGATGTCGATTTCATTATCAAAAACTCGTCAATTTCCATTTATGCGGACGATATGAAAATTTACAGACAAATTTCAAGTTCCATCGATGTTAACTTATTGCAGAACGATCTCAATAGCTTCTCAACTTGGTGTGCTAAGAATAATCTTGATCTGAATGTGAGTAAATGCCAATTCATAACATATTCAAGAAAACGCGCAAATTCCATTAGCCGAGAGTATACCATCAACAGCGCTGTTGTTGTAAACGTTTTAACCATACGGGACTTAGGGGTAGTTTGTGACCACGAACTTAACTTTAGGGATCACATCGATTATATTGTCAACAGAGCAAACTCATCGCTTGGATTTGTGAAACGTTGGTCTAAAGAATTTTTGAACCCTTATGTTACGAGGGCTCTATATATGACATTTGTTCGACCCCTTCTCGAGTATGCCAGTCAGGGTTGGCCCCCTTACCATGGAGTACACATACGAAGAATTGAAGCGGTTCAACGTAGATTTTTGCTCTTTGCTCTGCGTGGGCTGCCTTGGGTGGACGTTTATAATTTGCTTCCTTATCTCGACCGCTTGGAGCTTATTAACTTGAGGCCACTGAGTAAGCGACGATCTGTTGCCGACATCGTTTTCATACATCAACTCCTATCTGGCGGTGTAGATTCTTCAGCTCTGCTCGATAAGGTAAATCTTAATGTAAATGCTCGCGGTTTGAGAACGACACCAGCTTTTAGAATTGCCCCTCACAGAACGACCTACGGCCAGAACGAGCCTATGACCAGAATGCTGCGTGAGACTAATAAATATTTCGAACTTTTCGTCTACCACATTAGCAAAGTCGCTATTAAGAGATTACTGTTTTCCACCGATCGATAAGGCACTTTTTATTTTATTTTTAGTTTAATTTTATTTCTTTTATCTATTTGACTTAAATACTCTACTGAGTATTTATAATTTCTAACATTTGTTTTTTTTTGCGTCTCTTTTAATTTTATTTTTGCTTAACTTTGTTTTTATTTTTATTTTTTTTTTATTTTCTCTATTTTCCGCTTTTTTCCCCAGTTTTAAATTTTAAATTTGAATGCTCTAAGCAAACCAGCGGTTGGTCTCTCCTTTTTTGCGGCGGGGTATCATTCTAATAAATACAGTATAAATAGATCTATTTCAATTTCCTAACCATAGCTCTTTAAATACATTTTTTATTTCGATTAATTAATAATAATTTTATTTTTCCCGTTTTCTTGCTTTTTTTTTAATTTTTAATTTAGTAGAATGATATCCTTGTTTATAATTTCCCCGGAATTATATTCAAAAAATAATAATAATATTGATGGTGACTCCCCGCGTGCGGTCAGGGAGGGGAGATTGGTCGTTGGGAATTATTATTATTATTATTTTTTATATTCAATTTCTTTATATCGGTGCATCTTATACCAGTTATTTTGTGTTATTGCGCCCGATTAGTTGGCAAATCAACGCGTGTTTCTGCACTACACTAAATAACGCTATTACAAATAACTTGTGTCGGCCTTAGTGCTGGATTTTTTGCTGCCGCTTTCAAATCTGTGTTGTCTTCAGAAATCCATATGCCGGAGGGTCGTGGCTATGGCTTGTAGGTCCTTTTTAATCACCATGATCCCATCAACCACTTTCGTCACAACTCCTCCTTTGCATAAACGAGTTTTTCTCTGAGCACACGCCAACTAATTGGTTTCTCCCCTTTACCACACTCTTATTGTAAACCACAGGTTTAAGAAAATACTTGTTAAATGGTTGATCACTTAAGTAAATTGAATTACAAGCGAGAAGTAATTATAAAATCAACCCATACAATTCGGTTTTTCCCCTCTTCGGTGATTCCCCGAAATGTGTTCAAAGAATGCAAAACGATACGTATGTTTTAATATAATTTTTATTTTTTGTTCTTCCCCATTGTACATTCGGTAAATCCACGCAAACAAAACTCCGTCATTTCCCGAAAGCATTTAAAAATAGAAAAGACGAGTGTATCACTGAATATTTGTGTTCTAAAGCTTGGCTTTTAACCTGGCTTTCAAAATCCTGGTTTTTTAAAACGTCTTGATTTTTATAAATTCGGGCCAGCTCGAATTAATAAAAACAAAGATGTTTTTAAAAACTAGACTTTTGTCAGCCGGATTTTTTTAAACGAGTCTTTTGAAAACCAGAGGCTTTTAAGATCAGGCTTCTTCCAAATAACTAAATATCTTGAAAATGTCAACTTTCCTATATTATTCCTGCTTCGGAAAATAATCCGTATTAGAACTAAAAACTTTCCCAAAATTATCCTTCCAGCGGCCACACTCCTTTTGATATTATGAAAACTCGATGCCACACTAACCCAAACCATCACTAACGTAGAGCTAGTTAATGCGATGACGTGTCGCATAGAATACACTACGTTATAATGAAATTTTATAAAACTGTGATGTAAAACTGCAAAACGAGTAGCTCTTCGTTGCACTATAAAATCGATCACTACATTTTGCACATACGCCTGCTGATTCACATCAATAGATCCGTTGGGTTGCTGTATACGATTTCAAGCCTCAAGAAACATTTGGGTTCGAAGGCTTTGACCTCGAATTCCATGCATAAGTGTTGAATGACCAGAAAAATTGCTTCGTCGTTCTCCGTCGTTGATATAAATCGCAACTATCGTCCATTGAATCGATATAAGCTTAACCACAGCGCTTAATGTACCTGTTGAACTCCCGCACTATCAATCGTGCTTTGTATCGATCAATGCTTCCATCTGAATTTTGATTTAGTGTGTAGACCCAACGATTATCAATCACCGTTTAATCGACTTAGTTATACGTACAATTTTTAATGAGCGAATTGTACTTCTGCTTCTATGTCCTTGGTTCTTCGCTGATCGCCTCCACTGTTATGTTGTTTCGATCGCGCAAAATGTCGTTGAATGCTATTCCTGTTATCCAGATCGCAAATTGTACCATGTTCGATTAGTTGCGCCGGCCTTTTCAGAGCAGAGCACGTTTTCGTTTGCTTTCTTATTAGTGTCATTATAATGTCAAGTGTGTCACGAGCTATCTCAACCTTGTTCGTCTCCAGATTCCACACTCGATACGATTCCGAATGATTATCTTATCATACCTGATCACCATACATTTGACTGCTTTTGGATCCAGTTTTTGTCGCTCTTCCTTTTGAAGGTACATAAACATCTCTCATCTAAAAATCCAAAAATTATTAATTCATATATGGTGATTTCTCAGAAGCTGTTCTCTTTCCGGTTCGATTCAGTACACGTATTTGACAGCCTCCACCCAGAATTTGTATATACCATTTGATTTGGTGAGTCACTGTTCACGCTGATTCCATAATTACGCGATTGTCACATTCCACAACTATTCTGCCCCGGCGTATACGGTACAGTTGGCTGATGCTCAATACCCACCACAATTTTTCCAATTCCTCATCGATGAACTCTGCCCCGTTGTCTGATCGAAAACAGTGTACACGTTTTCTTGCTGCATGCGCATTACTGCAAATTTTATTATTGCTGCAAATGTGAAGATCATCGTCCTTTAAAAGCAAAAACTACTCTAAACCGCCAAATGATTTCGTTTGCATTGGCCTAAAACATCAGCTTAATATTTTTCCCACATTCCTTTGACCTCTCTTTTCGAAGTTTATAACTTCCACGATTATTGGACACAACGCAAGCAACGTCCTCGTCCACGAAATCGATTTGACTATTTCGTAAAAAAAATTTTAACGTGTGACACGTTCCGATGTTTGAGTCGTTCATCCCACACATGAAGTGAAATTTTCTTTCTTTTTCTCCGATAAATTTTCAACTTCTAACAGCAGAAACAATTTGTCGCATCGAATTTTCACTGCAGAAGTATTTACTTTTTCCGTAGATCACAGCGCTTGTTATTATATTGCCATCGTTAGCAACGATCAGTGACCTTTCCCGTCGTAAATAAATTCATATGTATTTCCGGTACATACAGTACATGTATACCATGCGTCTACGAATCCATGAATCACCGTTGCACGCAAGAAGGTCGATATCACCTTTTCCTCGACCCATACTCTTTTCATCATTTGAGTTATTCTTTTTATTGTTCTGTGTCCAGCCTCGTTTCCAATAACCATCCTTTTTTGAATTGGAATTCTTTTTCAAAAATTTCAGATTAGCCATTAACGCTTCCGTTCTTTCAATCTGACATTATGCGACTTCAGTCGTAGTTCCTTTACCATTAATCACATACGTTAAATTTACATAGTTTGGATGCTTACTCGTTGATTACCACACACTATGAAAAAGGTTATATTTAAATGGCAAAGACATTGAAATCTTCGTCATAACAATATTGGAAACCTCTTCACTTTGATACTTTAATTTATATATGACTCCCATAAGTTTTGACATACACGTTGCAATATATTCGCCCATTTCTTTTATGAACTAAGACCTTCTGATGGAGTGCAGAACTCAGCGCCGACCCACCGTCTATGTCAATGTACAGGTTAACATGGAGCTTGCAATGTGCAGGTGGTATACTGTAGTTGTGTGAGTAGATGAATAGGTGAATGGGTTAATGATGTAGCGTGAATGCGCGTGGTATCACAATGGGCCAAGATAGCCTAAGTGTCAACCACTGAAACCTAAAAAAACCTAAACCTTTATGAAACTGTAGTACCGCTGTTGCAAATAAATAATATTTGCCTCCGACGTTTGCTCATACATACTTTTCAGCGTCGCCCACACTCGAGCTACCGCATCACAATTTGTTATTGGCAGCGGTGACTCGCGATTTGCGTCCTCTAGATTTTGGTGCATCTGAAATTAGTCAGTAAGCTTCCCCTTTTTCCATGTTCATCTGATCGCCTCTTATTTTGTTTCGGTTCGAAATTTGTACCGAAATCAAAATGAAAAAAAAATCACGCTTATCGTCCTCTTCCAAACTCTCTTCTTCACACAATGATGAAATTGTAATAAACACTATTCGATTCTTGACGCTTTTTCTTGACGGTTTTTAAAATTGCTTCAATCTGTTTTTTTTGGCGTAGATATATACATCTGTGATGCCCTCTCTTGTGGTTTTATTTGTCTTCCGAATTTGAGGAATAGGGCGAACTTCATCGGGACTCATCACGCTATTGATGTGCTTATTGTTCCCAGAACAGTCTATGATATTCTGGTTTATGTTTTGAGGCAAATTTTAATCCAATACTATTTCCTTTTTCCACGAAAATTAAGGCTCACTTTAAGCTTTTTTAAGCTACGAACACTATATTAAATATTTGGCTATGTCTTCTTCCTGAATTTTAGTAATTATTTGATTAACGGAATATTTTAAGATAATCTAAATTCAATCTCTTCGTCACTCAACTCATGACCCGAAGCTGAGTTTATATCTAATGAAAGTGGATCAATCGGCGCTAGTTTTTTTAATTCTTTAATTTAAAGTGCTTCTCTTAATGTTGTATTTTAAAGATACACTGGTCGGCGTTTCAAGCCTTTTCATTACAGCGTTTTTCATGGATTCCTCCCTTATAGCACTCCGAGGAGTCTTTTTTTTTGTAATATCGCACCATTTTTATCACCTGATACACCCCCATAAAATGAGGATAAAACAAGAATTTACATCTACTTTCTATACATGCGGTTAACTACAACTTTCAAATATCAGAGATATTTTTAAAACCAAAAGAGCGTCGTTAAGCACTTTTTTACAATTTTAAACGTTTAGGAAAGTAATTAAAATGATGTGGCGAATGTGCTCCTACGATGAATGTGGTCCACTCTACCTTACACACCACTCACACGAACTACGAAAAAAAATTAATTTTTAACTCGATCTATTCGTTGCCAAGGTCTGAGCCAATACTTTGTTGAATTAACCTTAATTCTGATAATTTTCCAACCTTCACCCTAGTATGCAGTGGGGACGAATAAAATAAACGCTGGCGTGGGCAAAACTAAATTTTATTTCTAACCAAGAATAAAACCATATCAGCGGGTTACTTGTTCGCTGCCAAAAATACAACTGGACTCCTTACAATTGGCATACCAGCTGATCCTAAAACCACGGAGTACACTTTTTTACACACAATGTGCCAAACCTGTCACATAAGTAAATTACACCCAGAGTGCGTTCATACATTTCAATAATTTTGACATTTGTGACACATTAGGTCGATGTTATGTTCAGTACAGTAGGTAATTTTTTGTTTTTACCGAGAATCAACGGACTGACCCACTTTGCTGCACAGTGCTAAATCAATTATGTTCTATAAAAATTTTTGATTTTTTTACACAATTTTTATTTTTAATTTAAATTTTTTAATATCAAAATTTGAGCCCGTTTTTTGTTCTTGCCCAGAAAATACTATATTTAACAATTATTCCTCAATTTCTCCTTATATAAAATTCTGTTAGATTGCACTAACTGTATAGGAATGTTCTTTACTGTTGCATAGCATTGTACAATTATTTCGCGCACCGTATAATTCAAAATCTAAATTTTTTACTGCGATATTTACGCTTCGATTCCCTTAATTGTATTTTAAAATTAATTTTTCCAATTCTAATAAGCAAATAATATAATAGTAAAATCGTTTTTGGCAAATATATATAACGATATTTACATTATTGCTAATTACATACCGACCATAGCTGTCGTTGCGACAGTAACCATACTCTATGAAAAATTTTCACTCAATTCAGGACCAATAATAAAATTTTCATATCCTGTTCGTTTCTATATATATCGCCCGCTGCATATGCAAGAATAAAAATTGCAAATTGGAATTGCTTTGATTGTTTGTGCTGAATGCCAATTGATTATGATGACGGTAATTAAGCCATTTTATTAGTACCATCTACATAACTGACAAATAGGTCAAACATCTAATTCTTTTCGAACACACAATATTCTCGTTATTTTACCCAGTGAAGAGATATGACCTAGTATATAAAACGAAACCACTTCATCCCCGCATACGATATATGCGTCACAGCTCGCACATCATATATTCATACGTAGGCTACTGTATATTTGTGTATCAGATATATACACAGATGATTTAGAATTGAGATATTTTTAGATACAGAATCTCTCGCAGAAGAATTAATTTCAAATAATAATAAAAATGAAAAGCTAATTATAGTTTTGTGAAAAGTAAAAAATTTTTTGTTTTGTTTTTTGAATAATTTCCGGGAAAAGGTATATTACAGTTATGAGTGTATTTAGACGAGTGATGTGATGATTTCTTTTTTTTTGTAGACAGATTTTAATATTCGTACATAAATATGTATGAATCTTTATAATTCGATTAATGTATATACATTAGACATTTTAAATTCGCAATCTAATTGATTTATAACGTAGTTAAAACAATTTCCCGGAAATCACTCATATGTATACAATAAGGATAAAAATCGATTTGCCAGATGCAAATTTATAATTGCAAATCATTATTTATGTAAACTAAATAGTTCGCCAGCGTTTATTAAATTGAAATTGCAAAAAAAAAAAATAAACACAGCTTAGAGAAAATTATTTTCCCAGCTGGAACTCGATAACCTTGATTTTGATGTTGCTTAACGTCCTGTATTTTGAAAACAAAAAAAGTTACAAACTACAGAAAATTTTTTTATGACCAATGTTATTGAGAGATAATTGCTTTCGAAATGCAAATTACATTTAATCAGCACCATTCTGTTGTAAAATTCACAAATTTACTTTTTAAACAAAATTTTATTGCTGAACAAGCCCTCGCTCGGATTCTCAATATCGGTAGCACGGCAGTTCACGGAAAAGTAATTCACTGAAACCGACAATTTTTTGAAAAGCAAATCACCGAAATAGCAATAAGCTGAAAACGACAGTTAATTGAAATTTACAATTCACCGAAAACCAAAATTTACCGAAAACGCCAATTCACCGAAGAGACAATTCACTAATTATCAAGTGATAATTCACCGAACAATTCACTGAAAAAACTAACACTGAAACAAAAAATTCTTAAAAGAAAAATTTCGAAATTTAAAATACTTAAATTCCTTTACAACAACTCAATGTTTTTAATATAATTTTAAAAAAATTAACTGAACCCTTCCAAACAGTAAATTTGGTGTCTCTTTTATAATTGGCGCTGTAATTCTATATTCCCGTCATCTTTATAGATCCCCCCCGCTCCTACGCCCCTCTGAAATGGAAATAAAAAGCTCTTTGGATTGGTAATCGGGAGGCGGGAGTCTGCTCTTATTCCCAACAATTTCACACAACTCATTTTTAGTTTAGGCGAATTGCAATTTAAAAAACTATATCGGGTTTTCCAATAGGGACATAATAATTTTGTATTTTAATGCGAACCTTGAACGTTTCTTCGTAATCTGTCAACGTTTAACATTTTTATCATGCTAAAGTTCACGAACGAGCAACGTTTGAAAATTATTAAAAATTACTATACTACAATTCTCCCAGTGGACGCAAATTTGAGAGCTAATTTTTCATATTTAACTATTTTTTAGTACCAATCCTGAGTTGTTCATGGCATCCCCTCTATGTTTTTAGATGAGTGAGGGGTATTTTTTAAGTATAACAACTGGAAATAATTGAAAGTATTTTAGTATCTGTATACAAATGAGATTTGTATCACGTGAGAATTTGGACCTCAATTCGAATTTGAATTATCTTCTTCCATTTGTACCTTTGATCCCATATAGACATCCACAGGTTCTGGCCTTTGATTTCTTCTAGCTCGAGCAGTACATACAATTTTGGTGAACGATACTCTTTTTGTTTGAATTTGATGTGGGTAAAATAATTGAGAAGTTTTTAACAAATTCTAGTATTTTGGTGCTACTGAGTGTCGTAGAGATGTCCACAGGCTAAAGTAAATTTTCCCAAATAATCGTATATTTACTGTCTTAGAGTTCAAAATAGTACCGTGGATCTCAAATTACGGAAACTATTTGTCACATATAAAATAATAAATAAATATTATTTCTGCAAAGAGACGGCCTTTATTCAACGATTGCATCGTCAAAAAATTAAGACGACATTCGCAACTGGAAAACCTTAGTGCGTCTGACCATTTATTGCAGTATACCATATCTATTTTCGTTGGAAAGGGAATTGATGTACTAAAAAATTCTTTTTTCGATTCCGTTCCGGTAATTTCGTTATCAAAGATGCATCAGTCACCATGCACTAGAAGGCCTTATGTCGAAAATAATGTTGATAAAATCAGAGAAATTATCGAAATAGACCGACATGCAAACTGTCGTAGCATCACTCAGGAACTGAAGATCGACCATAAAGACCGCGACCTTATTTGAATAAGCTTGGCTTCAAAAAGTGCCCCATCGGTGGTTGGGTGGCGCACGAGTTGACGTAAAAAAACTTGATGGACTGTGTTTCCATCTGCGAGTCCTTGGCCAAACGGTACAAAATTTAGCCCAGAAATTTCGGATGGTGATTGACGACGTGAAAATGGACACATACAATTGGAAGATAATCATCACCTATGAGTTGGTTCCCGATGGCCAAACGCATAATTCGAACCTCTACTGTCAACAATTGGACCGACTGAAGGCAGCCATCGGCCAGAAGTTTGTTCTACCAGAACAACGCCGCGCCTCACACATCCATGATGACCTGCCAGAAGCTCCGTCTATCTTATAGTGCTCACCTGGTACAAAGCGATTATCATCTCTTTTTATCCATGGCAAACGCTCTTAGTGGTCTAAAAAGTTACTACTACGAAATCTTGGTTTCAAAATCCCGGTTTAGAAATCCCGGTTTTCTTTTCTGCTAGTTCTAAAATCTTGATTTTGAAAAAAAAAAATATTTTTTTTTAATTCAGGCCGGCCGGACTAATATTATTGTAACATAAAATAAAATATCTTGCCCAAAAATTTACTAGAAAAAAAACAAGGCTTTTACTACGAAAAAAAAACAGGTTTCGTGGAGTCGGTGCTATTTTTTCGGAGTCGGAGTCGGAGTCGGAAAAAACTGAACTCTCATTTTTTTTTGTCAAACAACAGTGTCATATATTGAAACCCGCTCTAAAATTATTCAAATTCCTAGTTTTTGATGGTTTTCAAAAATTGAAATTGAAATTCCAGTTTCTTGTAAAATAAAAAACGACTATAACTAAACTAAAACAGTAAAACCCGTACACAGTAAAAAAGTAAAGGAACGGGATATATACTATAAGTCAGATCGCAGCGCTTCCGTAGCTTCTTTGCCAAATTATAAAAAAAAACTTTAGTTTATATAGAAATTTAAAAACCGATAGGAGCGGGAGTATAGGATCGGATTATATAAGTCTGGTCACGGCACTCCCGCCGCTTCGCTCCCTATTTAGAAAAAAAATAAATCAGTTTAGAGGAATTCAAAGATCGATAGGAGCGTGAGTATAGGATTATATAGAATCTATTAATGACACCTACCAAAAACAAAAATAATTGCACTATTATTAATAAAAAAAGAAATATTTTGTTAATGAGACATTTTGAAATGCAATATTGTATATCGATCCCAGAAAAACTATTTCACTAAATCCATTATTTCATTTTACGATAATCAAAATAAATAAATATTTCAGAAAACAAAATTTTTAAAAACAAGATTTTATCCATATAAAGTATATTTTATTAGCTGACCCGGCGAACTTTGTTTCACCCCGAATTACTTCGTCTGAGCAAACACTTTTGTCCTTCATGAAAATTGATTTTGATGAGAGAAAAAATCAAACAACTCAACTCAATTCTCAATAGACGATTGAGTTGAGTGGCCATTCCATTCACTTTTTCATCTAATTCAACACTAAACGCAGGTTTATGGTTGCATTCGTTCGTTCGGTCATTTGTTCGACCAATCATCTCTTGTAGAAAAATCCAGTAGTAAAATATTGTCATTTTTGAGCAATATGATTTGTCGTAAAAATTGTCAGAATGAACGAACGCATTCATAAAGGTGGCAGGCATAATGTATTGAAAAGTAAATAAAATGTCGATTCAAACTTAGGCATCTATCGCACCTTTAGTTGTGTTTTGTAGATTGACTTTGTGATTTGTTAATCGTCATAGCGATCGCCAGTCGAACAGGAAACTGAATGCACTTGTTGTCGAACCGAATGTCAGTTGGAATCAGAGGAATGTTCGGAATTAGAACATCCTCTCCTTTGAATTTGGCCTTGATGATCCTCGCTTGAATCACGTTATTCATTAGTTCCTTCACACCTAATCGAGTTCCGTTACAAAATCTCGAATGGTACAGATTGCGCAGCATGATTATCGCAGATCCTACCTTGAGCATCAAGTTATGCGGTGGTATTCCTGACAAATCAAGCGCATTTAAACACTCGGTCTTATAGGTATTTGCCTCGTCTTGGTTGTTCACACAGTGTTAGCGACGGTGTCATGTCTTCATACTTACTCTGGATAAATTCTCTGGCTGAAACACATCATTTTCCTGAAACACATTATTTGCCTGAAACACATCACATCAAATATATAAACCTAGAAATATCATAGCATTTAAGCACTTATACTTACCTTTTCATTATTAATACTTACCTTATTACTATAAAAATTCATCTTGTATATCTAGAAATTAGTTCAAATTATTATTAATGCAAATCAAAACCAATCAGATGTAAACAATATACACAAAATAATTTAGCCTTGAACTTGAACTTCAAGTTGATAATTTTGGCAAACCAAATTATATTGTATATATTGGAGACACAGTATTAACACAAAATTCAATTCATTTAAGCTGTTCACTTTATTAACTCGTAGATACTTACCCATAAAGCACAATAATTGTAATTATCTGGATAAACTATCCATATTAACTTGATAAAAACTTATGTAATATTATTATTATTATTATGTCAACCATTGTTATTTGTATTGACATTTCATTTTGTATACCACTACTAATGCAATGCTAATGCAAACCATATTTATTGTAGAGTGCGGCTTATACCCAACATATTAAATGTAATGCCATCTAGCGGCAATTAAGTTATTGTTATAAAGCTATACGAGAACCCTCTATAGTAAATAGAAATATTTTTGTAATTAACGTTGTAAAAGAAAATAAATTTTATCGTTCTCTCTATCATCAACCACCAAACCGACAAGTTGTCTTGTCATTACGTGAAGAATAAAAATTGGAAGATTGAAACCGGAGTTTGTGATCATATTTATTTCAACCAACCAAGTTACCAACACCAAAATTTATTGTAACCTTTTATGAACTGGATGTTCTTTTGTTCGAGGTACCCGGCACTAGTTCATAACATTGGTCCTTCGAGCCGGATGGGAATCTGGAAATATCGGCAGACACATCATCTGAAAACCACATGGAAATTAATCGCAAGTACCTTTACAATTCTATACTATATACGTATGTCAATAAAGTACAGCAAACGAACGTATATTTGTTTTAATATTAAATTAATATAATACCATCAAACCAATTCACTCACCAGCAAAATTTATTTCGCAAAATTGGGTTGATTTAAAGTTTGCTGTAAAACTATTCGATGTTTAGTATTCGGTCGCAAATAATCGAAAATCGATTCTACAAACGCAACAATCGATTATAAACGCGAAACACAAATTTGCTCAGAGAACGCAAAATCATGTTGTACCTACCAAACCGCAAAAATTTATAAAGTGAAAGTGAACGTAATTGTAAAGGTGAACATTGCTATAAAGAGTGAAAGAAAGTGAACATTATTGTAAAACTGACCAAGTGAAAGTTGTACGTAATTACTGATAATTAGCATAGGTGTTTCCATAGTGAAGAACACCTATATCACTCCAGTTAAAACCAAAACCACGTGCAATCGCTTAAAATTTAACAACGGTAAAATAAATAATTAGTACTGTATGTGAATAACGTAGTGATTGCGATAGTAAATTGATCCAGTGCGCGCATATATTTAAATATTACCATTTGTTAAAAACGTTGTTAAGGGATCCGTAACTTATAGATTGTACCTAAAATCATTTAAATTCGTGCATGTGGTTTGAATGATCGTTGCGATAATAGTCACGTATCAAAGCCACCGAGCATATAAAAAGCACAAATATATCCGAACGTGTGTATGTGAAAGTGCGAGGGAGAAATGGCGGAATTAACGGTGTTAAAAAAGAGACGTGCTGTCATGCAGAAGAATATAGCGGCATTACTCACCTTCATCAAGTCTATAAACACCAATACAACTATAGAAGAGATTGAAGTAAGATTGAACAACATCGAGCGAACCCGAGTTGAATACGCACATATTGAAAAAAGAATTCATGCGCTTGATACTAGCGAAATATTGGATATGGAATATGAAACCAATTTGTATAAGGCAGAAGTTGGATTAAACCTCGCAGTTATCTACAAAATCGAACTAGCTAATCAAATCAAACTGAAACCAGCTGATGAACCCAAACCATCAAATACCTTTGATACTACTCCGGAACCAGTTATTGACCAAGGGATCTCAAGAGAAGCAACCATACCTAACCATCATACGTTCATCAAGCAATCAGGTGAGAATCAACTAGATGCAGCTTTACCAGGTACCTGTACGCAGCAACCTATCATTAAATCAGAATCACCGAAACCTACCTTGAAGCTATTTCCAAATCTAAAACCATTTTTTGAACCAGTTATTAAGCCTATATCTACTTCAAAACCAAGTCCTGAACAGAATAATATAAAAAGCCACCTAGGCAAAGATCTTAATCACAATGGCATACCGGTGCATCACAGGGAATTAAACACTGCATACACCAAAATATCTAGCGAACAAGAAACCGTCAATGTTACCTATCATATATCATCTGGTGATGATGAACCAAACCGATCCATTAATCTAATTGAACCAATTAAAACCATGCTACCTATTAATAAAGAAACTTACACTTACATAATTCGCATCGACAACGAAAATCAAATTGAGCAAAGTTATTGTTCAATTACTCCTGTATCACAAAATCATTTGGAAGGCACTACAGCAAGGAGAGTACCAATATCAGACGATGTTATCGAAGTTCAACATGTCACCTATCATGGTGCTACACATCGTCTTAATCGTGATGAAGAAAAATTAAACACTTCCAAATTAACTGCTTATCAACATGATAGTAGCGCAGGTAAAATATTTGAACGTCCGAATCATAACAAACCTTCTTACAATTACGATAGAATTAGTTACCTACATGACGTTCAAGTTGTCAATCTGCGGTTTATCGAAATATATCATAAAGTCAAAGTTCCAACCACAAAATATATTCCAATGACTATTAAGATGGAATCGAACATAGTAGTAGTCCACAACAAGAGTTTCCCACAATTAACACAAATCAACGAAAATCTCTTCATGACCACCAATAAAAAACCACCGGATAGGATAATAGTATTTTCAAAGACACTGATAACTGAAGAAAGTAACGATACATCAATGCATCTTCAGCATTCCATCACAAATGCTATAACGTTATCGTATTGCAGTCCACCAATCATGCTACTCCCTAGCATTGAACCAAACCAAAGTAATGTTTTCACCGATTTTACTACAAATCCATCAATCCCGCTACATAAATGGGATGAAGCTAGCGCTGGTCAACCATTTTTAATAATTATCTACGAAATTCTGCAAAAGAGATGCCAAAATATTCACCATTGTTCCAGAATATCGCCAAAATGGAATCACAATTATAAAACCATACCGAATGCAAATTCATCGCAAGTAACCCGATTACTAAAGCAATCCAGGAACAACTACCATTTTCTGCTGAGCTGGGACCACTTATTGAGAGTACTACGTCTACGTCATAGTCGCATCAAAAAAGTAAATTTTATAAATCATCGTCGATCGAGAAACCAATTATGTATACCACTCCAACTGTTTGACTGTATAATCCAGTCGGATTCTCATTTTCATTAAACTATCTTTTTACTGATTATTCAAAATATGACAAACAGTTACATATTATATCAGTTCCAGTTACCAGCCCAAGCTATAGAATCGTTAAAAACATGACATATGGAATCCACAAAGCAGCAAAATCAACGAAGAAATGCGCGAAACTTCATTAACCGTACGCGCTATCCATCCAAATCTACCAGATGAAATAATTAATAAATGTCAAAGTTATAATAAGCTAAGATACTCCGATTATTAGCCTACGTGTTACGATTCATTTATAAAGTTATATCGATGTCAAAACTTTTCATCTTACCTAGAAACGTCTAAACTGTACAAATTCTTTACAAAAAAACTAATCTTTTTTCTACTATCTTATCAACAGATTATATAACAGTTAAATTTATCCCACCAAGCTAGTCACACTTCGGAGGATTGTGAGAGGCTGCGTAATGCGTAAAGTACCTGAGGAGAGTAACCAACATATAGTAATACGAGAGTCGTCACCAAGAAGACATCTAACTAAGTAACTACGACACGTCCAATTCATAAAGTATGTCTAGTACCCATAAGTTGAATCAACCGATTCAAGGCGGCCGGTATGTTAGCGACGGTGTCATGTCTTCATACTTACTCTGGATAAATTCTCTGGCTGAAACACATCATTTTCCTGAAACACATTATTTGCCTGAAACACATCACATCAAATATATAAACCTAGAAATATCATAGCATTTAAGCACTTATACTTACCTTTTCATTATTAATACTTACCTTATTACTATAAAAATTCATCTTGTATATCTAGAAATTAGTTCAAATTATTATTAATGCAAATCAAAACCAATCAGATGTAAACAATATACACAAAATAATTTAGCCTTGAACTTGAACTTCAAGTTGATAATTTTGGCAAACCAAATTATATTGTATATATTGGAGACACAGTATTAACACAAAATTCAATTCATTTAAGCTGTTCACTTTATTAACTCGTAGATACTTACCCATAAAGCACAATAATTGTAATTATCTGGATAAACTATCCATATTAATTTGATAAAAACTTATGTAATATTATTATTATTATTATGTCAACCATTGTTATTTGTATTGACATTTCATTTTGTATACCACTACTAATGCAATGCTAATGCAAACCATATTTATTGTAGAGTGCGGCTTATACCCAACATATTAAATGTAATGCCATCTAGCGGCAATTAAGTTATTGTTATAAAGCTATACGAGAACCCTCTATAGTAAATAGAAATATTTTTGTAATTAACGTTGTAAAAGAAAATAAATTTTATCGTTCTCTCTATCATCAACCACCAAACCGACAAGTTGTCTTGTCATTACGTGAAGAATAAAAATTGGAAGATTGAAACCGGAGTTTGTGATCATATTTATTTCAACCAACCAAGTTACCAACACCAAAATTTATTGTAACCTTTTATGAACTGGATGTTCTTTTGTTCGAGGTACCCGGCACTAGTTCATAACACACAGTCAACGGTTTTGTAACAATGCATTTCCCCAGAGATTTGTTTTTAAATCAAGTAATTCAGTCTCAATGTAATTTATACATGTCTTCCTTGTTCTTCGCTGCAAAAATCGCTCGTTCGCTGGGCCGATCGTGATTCATATAATTTCGGCAGATGTCCGGAAACACTTTCGTGATTAGCTCTTCCTTCGACGTCGTGAACATGCAAAAATTCGAGGGAAACGAAATCAATCCAGTCAAAACATCACCACGTATTTGACAAAGCGCCAACAGATGTGTGGAAAAACCGAGTCGTTCTTCAGACTCAACGATTTCAGTCATGCGTTAATTTCAGCTGCAGTTGTCGATCTCGGAATGACAGGATGCGTTTGACAAAAGTCGGCGGCCAACAGAATCATCGCTCACAAAAACGTCTTAAGTCACTTTGTAAATCCTTCATCGTTCGATTGAACGCTTCCAATAAACGTTGGTGTGTCTTTGTGCACTCGTCCCAGATGAAGATTTTGCATTCTTGCAATACCTTGGCAACCACCGAGTTCAACCGTGTGGATATTCATCGGCAACTTCAATGCAGAATGTTCCGTCCGGCCACCATCCAGCAATGTGGCTGTAATTCTCGATGATGTAACGGTTCACGCTATTTGAGATCTCGAGCGAATTGTGGCCAAAATCAATGAAATAAGAAAGGTTTTGCCTATTTCACCAGAAGCATCGAGGAAGAATATTGCGCCATTTCCTTCGTCAACTGCCTTCATCAATGCGTCGTACACGTTCCATTGCTCTGCATTCAAAAGCGTCGTGTATCGCGCGAATTAGTGCTGGTATACCCAATTTCAACAAGCATATAATCACGCCGCATATAATCACGCAAATGTCTTCGATCATGATCATAGCTTCATTGCGTATCTCGTCTTTCATTTCAAGCTCATAACTCGATGTTACAGTGCGAACTTAATGCAAAATGTCGTCAGCCATCTCGTCTTTGTATTTGTTCCACAATAGTTACGTATCCCTCACTGTACCAACAGTCATCAAGAACATTGCATATAATCAAAGTAACCTAATATTACATTCTCAAATTGTTATCTATAGCTTAATATTATTGTTTTGACTAATTATTGTTTTGATATCGTTCTTCCAACGATATCACAATATCATATTATTGCCTTTTTGCTTTCCATTAAATATTGTATCAACTAAATTTAAAATTAATATATTCGTAACAGTGAAACAAGCAACACAACTTATCATAAAATTGTATTTACATTTTATTTAAAAAGTTTTCAATTAATAAATAAAACACTTAGAGCATATAGCTCTAAGTTTTAAAAAAATAAAATCTTTCAAAGTGTAATTACATAACTCAATTCCAATGCATTCGATGGATGACATGTCGCTATGATGATCGCGACCAATGTACGAATTTGATTTGCCGGCGCAGAAACAGTGGCAGCAGCGATTGTTTTGGGACTCAACAGTTAGTTTTCCAGTAAATTCAGACGTTGGCAAGCCTCTCGATAAGTAGCGCACAACACACCATCAATATAGTACGAAGGGATTCAAACGAAGTAGAACCACGAACACGGAGCAAAAGCAAACGAAGATAGAAGAATTCGTCTTGTAATGGATGAACGATGTGCACACGGCCAAGCGCAACAGTCGAAGTATCCTGCAACAGGTTGACCTTTCATTCGTCGTTGAAACCTCGTCGTTGAATGGTTCCAAATATAATAGCGAGGCATTTTCCAGTAAAGCAATATTCGTGCAAACGGATCACTTTGGCAAAGTTCGAAGAAATTCGTGAGTGTTGTATCTGGTGGTCGGTCTGCTCGTTGTACTGCATAAGTTTCCGTAAAATAGACACGCTGTTCATTCTCCAAATGCACCCACACATGATGAACAGTTGACGTTCGGAAAATATGCCAAATCGCCTCATTGCAACTGATATAACTGCTCAATTGAAACCTTGGTATTTCATCATTTTCATCCACAGCAGCAATGCCGAACATAGCCAGTATGCTACCTATCAACATATGATGCTAGGAGAATGGTCAATTGGCCGAAGTTGGTTGCATCTTCTTCCAAAACGATCTAATCTCGTAGATGGATGTACGGCTTGGAACGTAGTTTTGATTGATTAAAGCGGATGCAATTTTAACGTATTGACGCAATACTGTTGAAACAATCGAGTATCTCAAAAGATGATTGCACGCCTTGTCGCATCATCAACCAATAAGTTAATAATATTTAAAAATGCATGGAACTGACCATTTTATATGTTTCTTCACCTGAAAGTACAATTGACAGCTCAATAACTAACCGGTCAGTGGATTGACTATCTGCTTGTAGGTGGTATAGCCATCCTCTCCCAGACAAAACATCAATGGATATTGAAGTGCATCATAAGATCGATGTTTTTCGTACACGCACTGCACTGGTCCGTCATCACGCTGGTTTCTCACAATATCACACGATTTCACATTTTCGCCAACGATCACAACTGCGACTTTGTCGATAGTGGGAGCATTATACTGACGTACATGGCCTCCGGTTGGTTTTTTGTCTGCTCTTGTAATTATTTGGTGATCATCGGAAGTCATTGCCTCCAAAGTAGTTTTAAACAAACGAGCCAGTGCATTGTGCTCATTCAAAAGACATTGAGGTTCTACGATTATCGCTCCTTTTGACGGATTGAAACACGCAATACGATATGTTAGTTCAAATTCGGAATTTCCAACGAAATAAATTTGAAGGAACTTGTAATAAAATAAATTTCTGGAAAAAATTATCGGAATCGTAAAAATCACACCGAACTTCATATGATTGTAATAATGGTACCGTTTATGGATGCAATGCACTAAATTCAAATATCATAAAACAAATTTCTATACCAAACGTAATTTTCGATTTTTCGATTTTTTTTTTGATTTTTCGATTTTCCTTTGGGTTTTGGCGAATTTTCTTCGATTTTCCAATTTTTTTTTAGTTTCTGGATTTTCCTTTGGGTTTTTCCGAGTTTTCTTTTTTCCTAAACCATGTAACGCTTACCGAAGGCTATCTGTTTCGTAAACAACAATAACGGACACAGTTAGCTCTCGGCTTACGTTAGCAGAAATTATCTACTCAGGGACTCCGGCGTGGTCTTGTGCTGCGGCTTAAGCTCAGGAGCTTGGGTATGGGTTTGTCGGAGTATGAGTAGACCTGTTCAAGACCATTAAAAATAAAAGTAAAAAAAAAATATCAAATATAAGTAAACTATCCATACACTGTACTTTTTGGAAACAATATGTCATTGATTAACCTCACCTTACCTATGTACCTACCTGTGTAATTCGACCCTCATCATTACGGTTGGTTTATCTCATGGTCACTCTACACAAATCATGAACACATAAAAAAAACATAAACAGAAGAAAAAAACATCGTCACAGTTATCAACAATAGCATAAACAAATGTAATAAAAAGAAAGTAATTTAAACTTATAAACGAAATGAGCCATTAAATATAAAATTATTTATTCATTTGTTATTTAGTTTCAATTTGGCATTATAAAAAAAAAATCTAGCTACGCCCTAACTTATTATTAAAAAGGATATTAGATAAATATTTATTTAATTTACAAAAAAAAAGTAAAATTTATATAGCGCTTACGAAGGTATTCTGTAATTTGACGACTGCGACTCCCATATTCCGTTGACCAATAAACCAATCCACAGCGATGCACGTTATTGATGATGTGTTCGTTACCGTTGATTTTATTAATGGCATAAGTCCAATATATGCATAAATAGCATTCCACACTTTTTAATAATTAATATTATTGTTTGCGTATTAGAAGTAAATACTATTAGTTTATTATTATTATTATTATTATTATTATTAATGTATTTTTACTTTTATAAATATTTATTTGGATTTCTATTACTTATTCATTCATATTTTTTTTTGTATTTGTATTTTTATGACTTCTTAATTTAATTTTCGGTTTATTAAATTTTTTTATTTTTATTTATTAATTATTATATTAGAGTTTATAGACACCATTTTTCTTTTACACAATCAGTTCATGCACTTCTCAATTGTCTGTAGTTTTTAAATCCACTTATATTTAAGAAATCGTAACTAATTTTTAAGTTTATACTCAATAATAAAGATAATTATACGATTTTCTTGTGTTTTATCATATTCTTTATGTGTTCACTGACATTTCTTTTTCAAATTTTATTTTTTTTCTTGGCTTTACTTTACAACCAAAAATCAACATTTTTTTCACCAAACAAAAAAAAATGTCTAATTAATTTTAATTTTTTTCTCTATATATACATACTATATATAAGATTTACTATATTTAATTTTTATGTTTTTTTTTAATTTTTTTGTTTTCGTCTATTCACGACAAAATTTACTTTTATTCTCCCCTTCAAAACCCAAAAATTATTTTTTCATTCATTCGTAAAAGAAAACTTAGTTTTAAAATAAAAACATCTTGCGTATTGCTATAAGCCATCTATTGGATAGATGATCGTGCCCTCTATTAATAGATTTAATTTCCCCTAATACAAGTTTTGAATTTCCCCAAATTCCCTACAAGCATAAAAACGAAAGCTACAGCCACCACTGTAGGTAGACGAGCAAAGCAAAAAAAAATGCAATAATAAACATATTATACATATAAATGTCATAAATTAGTTCGATTTTTTTAAATAAAATTATACATTTTGTGGTTTTATTTCTAAAATATAGTATGTATTTCATTTTAAACATAAAAAAGCGTAATTTGTAAAAAATAAAAAGTGAAAAAAATTTCGAAAATTTATTCAGTATGATAAATTTTTTAAACATGGATATGGACACAATCCAATTTTCTCGCCTTCCATGGTTTTGCAAACACAACAAACGTATTTGGTCGCAGTTCTCTTGCCAGTTTTGCTACATTGGCGACATCTCTTGTGACTCTCTCTCTCTCTCTCTCTCTGGCACTATATCCCATCAAGGGATTTGGCCGCCTCAAATGAGGTTTCATATTCATATTATCATTTCGGATAATGGGTGATTAGTTCATTGAACCTAAACCAGCCGTAAAATTTTTCCTTGTCACCACCGGGCATCGAACTCGAGACTTTCGGTCGCTGGAGCAAGCATGCTGACCATCCACCGGGGTGGCAATGTCCCATTAATGGATTAATTAAATTAGAAGGCTCTTGTTGAACCTCAGGTTTTCCTAAATAAGATTTTATAATTTTTTCACGGAAATCTAATAAAGTAAAATGTCGATCTTTATTAGTTTTATTGTAAATCCAACACGAGTTCCAAAGGCTTATATTCAGCAAGTGGGAAAAAAACTTTCATATACCAGCAAATGGGCGTCTTGGACAAGCATAATATGAAATCATTTGATCTGCTCTGTTGATGCCCGACATATATGTATTATAGTCTGCTATTAACTAACTATTTTCGGCTCTTTTTTTACGCTATTTGCCGTAGGCACTTGGCGAAACACACTTATACTTAATAAACACATTTTTTATTAATCACTTGTTTTTTGTTTCGCAGTTATTTTGAATAATTTGGCATTCCGATTAGACCAATAGTAGCGTATTGCAATGCTCCTGCCTACAAGCTATGTAAGGGTTTCATAAATCTTTTCAATTGTCATACTAATTTCTTTTCAGCTTACTCGGTTAAGAACTCGGTAGAATTGATTAACAAAATTCAAGACGTCGACATTCCGTTACATTCAAAACTAGTTTCATTTGACGTTGCCAGTCTTTTCACTTCTATTCCGATTAATACTTTGTCCCAAATAGTTTGTAATTACTTAGATAGGGATGTTGTAGATGAGAGCTTACGTCGTGAACTGAAGTTAGTTTTTGAGATTTGTATTAAACAAAATTATTTCTGTTTTGATAATACATATTTCATATTCGCTGATAGTCTACCCATGGGCTCTCCTCTGTCACCTTTGTTGGCTGAAATTTTCATGAATTTCTTCGAACAAATGATCATATCAAATAACAATCCTTATTTTCGTCATATAATCTTTTGGTATAGATATGTTGATGACATATTATGTCTATGGAATGGAACTGATAAACTGTTAGACTCTTTCCTTACTTGGTTAAATTCTCAATATCCCACCATTGATTTTACGTTAGAAAAAGAAGAAAATAAATGTATTAATTTTCTGGATATAACAATAACCAGGATTAATTCATCTTTAGACTTCAAAATTTATCGGAAACCCACGAATACAGACGCTGTTATTCCTATTTCGTCAAACCATCCCCATAATATTAAAATGTCAGCTTTCCACTCACTCATAGACAGACTAATAAACATCCCTTTGACAAATTCAAATTACAACACTGAGCTTAACATAATTCTTCAAATAGCAACGAATAACGGATATGCAACTAGGACTATATTAAAGTTATTGAATAAAAAGCTAAAGCGTAAAACTCTAACGGGTATTTATCCACCGGATAGTCCAACGCGGGAAAATTGGCGTCGCTTAGAGTATATAGGAAAAACGGCCAACGGATTAGCAACATCGTGTCCAATTATACCAATATTAGTTTTGCTTTTTATAATAATAACACAATAAAGAAAATGATTTTTAACAATAAAACTAGAGTTGATCGCCTTGCCAAATCTGGTTTCTATAGGATCAAATGCAATGATTGTAGTTTCTCCTATATTGGTCAGACTGGGCGCAATTTTGGAGTTAGAGCTAAAAAACATTTATCTGGTTGCAATCAATCAACTTTCCGCAACCATTTAACTTCAGAAAATCATACAGCTAGCTTGAACAATTTAGAAATATTACATATACAACCCAAAGGCAGACGTTTACATAGCTTAGAATCTTACGAAATTAGAAAATCAATATTTCTTAACCAAAATATCCTTAACGAACAGAGAGAAATCCGGTTCTCACCAATTACAGATCCCGCCCTTTTCTATTCTCACGTACGCAATAATATACCTTGAATTTTGTTACTCAACCTATGACTCATCGCCTACCTGCACGATCCATAGATTAGTTTTTATTGCTTATTTTCTGTCCCTCCTTCTTTTATTTTATTTTGCTTTTTTCTGCTATATAACAAAATTTTTACTAAAACAAATCAGTAGATACTCCTGATGATGACCTAACAAGTCGAAATCGATCGAGTGATTTTTTAAACTTTTTGAAAATTATTCAAAATAACTGCGAAACAAAAAACAAGTGATTAATAAAAAATGTGTTTATTAAGTATATTTTCGGCTCAGTAACTTCTTTATTTCGTTTTGACATGATGTTAACGACGTCGGGATTATGTTTCGAAGAGAACATTAACACGGCCCGCTTGTCTTTCCACTTCAAAACTATAATATTTTTTGAATTGCGCCGCCATGAAATTTCGCCTGCTTTTAATTTACGTTTTACAACGTATGACAGATTTTGCTTTCTGTTAGCACGTAACGTTCCACACATAGTTGTTTGACAACTTACTAAAAATTCCGCCAAATCGACACTGCAATAGTAGTTGTCCATGTAGAGTGTATGACCCTTACCCAAATACTCCTTCATAAGCTATTTAACTGCACCATATGAACGGCCGTGTTCGTTTAATACAGTCCCTCATAAACATGTCCCTACACATGTTTATTAAACCCCCACCCCCCTCATTATCCGTTTATTAATGTTTATTAAATACTTGTGTCTTTTGTTTGGGATGTATTGTCGGAATGATAGTCTTCCCCGCCACAAAACTAGCGCTTTATCCAAAGACAAATTTTGTGGTGGTCTATAAATGTTTTTAATATTATTCAAAATGTGATTTAAGACATTTTGAAACTTGTGTAATCGATTAGAGCTGTCATCATTTGTTTCATCATAAAAGCACATACTTCTTATCACATTTTGAAACCGTATTCGACTAATAGTTTGGCCAAAAATATTTTGAATATACAGGTGGCTTTTGCTCCAATAATTTCGTAAGGCGGGTTTTTTAGTAATTAGCATAATTATGCATAAAGCAAGTACTTGCCTAATTTCGAGAGATGTTGAATCTTTCCATCGGTTAAAATTAGATTTGGCTCGTAGTTGCTTAGCAAAAATAATTTTAGCGCGTGCGTTAGTCCATGCTACTATTTTTGCCACTAAATCGTCATCAAATTTTTGTGAAACATACTCAATTGGTTCTGCATTGGATGGTAGATCTAATAATATTTCTTCAGCGCTCGTAAATACAATATTATTATCTTCAGGCTCAACATCGGTTCATACGTCACTATCGTTTACTTCAACATTTCCAATATTTTGCAAATCCAATTCATATGAAAATTCAGATGAGTCACTTTCGGTATCATATATTCGAACGTTACTTCCAGAGTGTGTAAAATCAATCTCACTGCTGCCTGATGAATCTAATTTGGATTCAATAGTTTTATTGAGAGAGGCTTTCCGCTTACCGCAACCCTCAAGCATGTTGTAAAATAAAATCACAAAAATTTAGCGATTCTTACCTTCAATCGGCACAGTAATAATAAAATCAAAATTTTTTATATATTTTGTACTAAAAATATTAGCAAATTTACCAATGCAACTATAGCTAAGCAAGGTACAACCCCTTTGAATATATAGAATTAAAAATTTCAATTAAAATAAAAACACTTGTAATATCATCCAAAAATCTACAATCGTCTGACGAAAATATATCGTTTTACATTTATCCAAAATCATTTTGCGGAGTCCCAGAATAATAAAAGTATTTTAAAAATAAAAAAAAAACTCGTACGAATAAACCGCTCGAACCAAATACGTGTCATACACTCCTATAGACTACCACGCAAAGTAAGAAGTCGTATAACACAAACCACAACAAAGTTATACCAATTCAAAATTATAGCATTTTGAGTCACATATTTGTGATGTGAGTTTGTGCGTGTCACATATAAGTGACGTTGAGTGGCGAACGTGTTAAAATATAAAAAATAAAAAAAAAAAAAATATTTAATGGAACTCTATAATCTCAGGATACTTGGATGTTCTATGCATAAGCTAAGAAGGGCATATCAGACTGAAAGATACCAAGAAAAAAAGAGTTAAAATTGTCATTTTTTAAAGGGGCAAGCAATAAGTATATACTTCCGTGAAGGGTTTAATACGAAGCAAAATAGTTTCCAAAGGTATGTCCCGGAACATTGAATATAAGAAAGACTCATGGGGTCTTGTATAAAAATTTGCCGCTGGCACATCAAGATCTTCAGAAGTTTTAAACAACTTGAACGCTAAAATAGTTCAACTCATATGACCTATCATATAGCACCCGTCATAATACAATTATTAAACATCTGTTTGAAATTTGTCTACTTCCCAAGGTGTAGAAATCAGGTTAAATGATCGTGATCACGAAACCTGGTTATATAGAGATACACTTTATTCGAATTCTTACAGCTGAACAATGCTGCTACCTGTAATGAGAAAACTCCTAGAAAAAATACTAGTTCTCGCATTATACCGTGGATTGAACAGAGCGGACTGTTTATGGACAAACAATTTAGTTTCCAACGTAGCATGTCAACTGACGATGCGGTAGTCCAAATAATTAATACTGTCAAAACACAAAGTTCCAAATATGATATGGTCACGGCTCGTTGGTATGATAGACTAAGCTGACACTACATCAGATCATTAGGACGTGCACACCACAAACTCAAAATAAAACTCAAAACTAAATGGACATGGTACAAGGCGTAATTATTGTAGTATTGTAAGTATTGTTAGTAACGGATCATTGGGTCACTAAAACGAAAATGTTGGGTAATATGAACATAACCGAGTTATACTTGCCATCATTACTACGCGACAAAGTTTTTCATAAGTCCGACAGTACTGTGCTGAACTGATGCCTATCTTGAGTAAACGAGATAGTGCAGTAAACGAAATGTACAGTCAGGATTTCTGGTCTACTATATGTCATAGACCGAAAATCCTGTACATATCGTAAATGGCTAAATTTAAAAGGCACTGATATCGGTTAATTATATGCTAAATTCGATGAAGAACCTACAATTTGTCCTTTCATCTACATATATAATTCCGAGAATAACATTTTTAAACCACGCAGATTTTATTGTTCTGCTAATTTTTGAATCGTTTAATTTCGAATACCAAATGGGAAAATCATAAAACTTTTGTTTTTGAAAAACTTTTGGATACGGTTTAATAATTATTTCGTTCACTGTTATTTTGTGTAGTTCTTGGTAGCAAACTCGAACAAATTTAATTTTCATATGTGCTCTGTACAAATATGCGTTACATTTGAAATTAAAATTCGGCATTAAAATTTTACAAGAACAACATAATAACATTTGTATTATTTTTAGAATACAAACAACCCAGCGTGTATAAAACTAGATACGAGAGCGGCGGAAAAACGATTTAATTAAAAAAAAATATTGATTTCCCATTTAATGTATTAATTCGTTTAATTGAAATTTTTTCACTAGTCTCGATCCTCGGTAATGAAATACTCAAAATAGATTTTGAAAACTAGATTAACTGGAGTTTTGTTATTTTTGGGATACACGCTCCGATTGATCGAAATGTATATAAACAATACTCGAATAGCCTTGGTGAATGCGCCAAATCTTCATTATAGCGTGAAACGTAAACCATATGGCCTCTTATCAATCTAATTTCATTTTGTGTTTGTTGTATTCATCTCGATTTGTAAACAATGATTTCCTTCGATTTTTTCTTTATATGTAGAGGTACGAATGGCTGTGTGAGCGCGCGCGATTTGTTTATATTTCACTTCACGTTTAACATAAATCGCGCTTTGAGATGGTAAAATTTAATTGTTATTGTTTTTTTGTTCTTTTTTATTTCAGATGCCATGAACTGCTGTATTTGCATAATGTGCGTTCCACATTCGGATTATTTTTAATTTTAATCGGTGTATTCGAGGTGGCCGAGTCAATATTGTCTCAGCAATATGCCGAAAATTTAATCGCGCAACCGTATACGACCGCGGAATCATCGTTAACGCTAATTACTGTGATTTTGATCTATGTATGTATAAGGATTATAGAAGTACGAGATAGACCAGGTAAATATTAAAATTTGGTTAGAACGTCATTTACGCCATTTTTTTAGTGTGCATTGCACAATATTAATTTCAGAATTGAATTGCTAAGAATAATTATAGATTTTTGGAGCATCTATGATTTTTGTGTACTTATTCCAAATTTTCCATGGTATTGTGAAACTCATTCAAAAAATTATCCAAAATTTTAATTTTTCCGGTATAGTCTCATGGCGAGTTTTTAACATATTTTGATGAAGATGGTTACAATTACCTCGCCTATGATGCCATAGCTCAGTCAAAATCCGGTGTATATGGTGAACAGGATCTAATTATGTTGATGTTTATACCTTGTGCAACGAAATTTTTAAGACAATGATAATTTGTATTAGCAGAAATATTTACGGATGTCATTCATGTACTCTAAATGGTCAGACTATTTTCTATGAATATTGCGAAAAGGATCTGTATCTGATGAAATTTAGGTTTTTTTAATTAAAAACCGAAAGCTAACCTTCAGGTACACTGGACTGGAGGAGAGTAATATTTGTACCCGAAGCCGATAAGTCTGACTATACCAATCCCATATCAGTGATATCAATCTCTAATGTCTTGTGGCTTTATGGATGCGGTAATGTGGGAAATATATGCATGCGGCCATCAAATTGTTAAACATATGGCTATAGCTAGATGATTTGGTAGGATTCAGATCTTAGAATTGAAATCGACTAACATTATTTTGACATCGTATAGTGTGATTTTTGTTAAAGACGCTTTCAAAATGTTTTTAGTAGAAAGCATCCTTGGTTTGGTCAGATTTACTCTCACTTGGGCTAACCCATGATGTTGCATGTAGTGGTATTATTATTTCTGCGATTTAGGTTGAGCATGTTCCATGTTCCAAGTTTTAAAGTGATCTGCTTATAATCGTGCCCGAGATCGTTATTGCCAGCAGCTCTCACACATTTCTATTATTATTGTTAGTTATTGTTGTTCACACGTCTATTATTGTTAAGCCGATATTTACCGGTGGGCGGCACGGGAAGAAAGTATCAGTACTATTGCTGATGATCATCTTAAACATGATAATTTGGGGCGCCAGACCATTCAATTAATTTTTAATTTATTAAAATAGCAATACTGTGCTACATTGCACCTCTGTAACCCTACTACACGTTCTCATTATATGCACCTCCTGCCAAAGTGGGAACAGGTTTCCTCGTTTCTTTAATTTGTAATGTTAAATATTCAAATTTATAATAAAAATTGATTACTGCATTTTGTTGAAAGAATTTCTGCTGACATAGCTTTCGGCTGAAGAAGGTTAACCCTGTCGATATGATTAAAGATTAGACACTGATTGTACAATACCTATACTTGGATGTTTTCCTACACACCACTCACGATTGTGTTTGCTGGGTGAATCTACCATCCTAACGAGATCGATACACATCGTTCCCAGAAATTTTTCATGCAGCTGCATGTCCAATTCTTTTATGAACATATCAGCCAACTGGTCAGATATCAGCCAGTTTGATGATTCCATCCCATATCAACTCTTGAAAGGAAGTGGAACTTCGTGTCGCACAAGCAGCAACAAGGTTCGGCTTTATTCAGTCAGGTTCAATACATCCACTAGTCAACTTTCCATCAACACTGACATTCATCGAGTCAGCGTCTGCGCACACCCAATCCAAACATCTTCATCATTTCGTAAATTTTTTTACTTAAATTCCCAGCTGTCTTTTAGATATTGAAGCAGCCTTTTCAAGTGGTAATAATGCTAATCGGTTACACAATCTTGGAAAAGACTTAGGAAGCTAAGTGCAAATTTTCAGTATACTGCCCAATAATGCTCGATGTAGGTGATGAATTAGAACTACACATTTCAAAAAGTTCGAGTATGAATTAATGTAGTATGACTAATAAATAAATTAAAAAATTTTCATTCACCCAACTTCAACATTCAGTCCCAAGACTGAACAATACTAAGCGATACCCAGTATTTATCATGTTACCAACGTAGATAATTAGACCGATCGTAGACCTATTACCCGTTCGAATGTACAGACATTAGTCAGTGTTTGATCGTTAAAATTTCAGTTTAGTGATGAATGATTGAAAACGGTCGTTCCAACATCTTGGTGACTGATTCAGCTCGTACAATAATTTCTTTAATTTCAGTACACTACAATCAAGAAATTTCTTAAACACGTTTCCGGAAATTTCCGTGAAAAAAAAACAGTGAGAATATCTAGGTGATGCATTTTGAATTTGAATTTAACAGCCATCGGCATCAATAGACGTTTAGTAGCAAGTGTGGCAACAGGCGAATAAGTGCATTCATAATGTTGATCATGACGTTGCATATAACCTTTTGCTGCCATCTAGCTTTGTATCGGGTTGATTTTTCAAGACCATCTGGCTTGGTTTTGAATATCCATCATGAACTTATTATCTTTGCACCGCAAGTACAAACTTAACAACATCCCAAGTTTCATTTTCCTCCAATGAAACGATCTCTTCTTGAATTGCATCGATTCATCGTAGACTACAAGTCGTAAATCGATAGCAAGTATTAATATATCCAATCCAGCTATCAGATAGACGCTCCGAATATATCTTGATTCACAAAATATACCAGAATACTTTGTTTCGGAATATATATTTACGAATGAGCTCGATTCAAAAACTCTAATGTAATAGGACTGATGGCCGGTTGTACCACATTTCGGACCAGGTTTTGTTTTTAAACGCTTCTGTCGGTGAACAATTTGTTTGGTACGTTGCTGTTAATACGGCGTCACCCCACATCGATCGATAAAGCTAGCTCTCATTCAACATCACTCGATATTTTTCACACAGAATCCGGTTCAGTTGTTCGGCAACACCACTCACCTCAGGATTGTACTGTACATCAATCAATGTATATCATTCAATTTTACGATTAAATTTTGTATTGACCATTGCATGATATTCTTTAAATACATTACGTAACTCATTCTTAAACTTCAATAAGAATATACAAAGGAAAAGTGAGTATAGTCATCCATAACGGTTGCGGGGTAAATGCATCCATCACGTGTTTCAATTTCAAGTGAGCGGATAGAGCTTTTTATCATCATTTTTCTTAAGTTTTTATTCAAGTAAACGGCTACAAATTTTATCAATTGGATGAAGTCCGGCGGGGTTGACCTTTGCGATTATTCCTAATGTGAATAACTCGTGCACAAAAGCAGTAGTTGGGACTGTGTACGCGCGGTTTTTTTTATTATTTGGATAATAAAAACGTCAGTTAAATTAGATAATAAAAACGTCAATATATCATCATTTGACATCGTACTACGATCACTCGTTTATTCGCGAACAGTACAATCGAACTCTCTGAGAAACATCTGCCAGTTTTAAGTTTTACCACATTCTAATTTGATTAGCTTTTTAAACGTATATCCTTTTTGTAACGCTTTTTCTCTCAAAAGTCACACAATCAAAGACATTTTTCCACATCTGACATGCTGATTCTATTCCTTTAACGTATTCTGTATAACAGGAATCAAGGACTTTTACAATATCAATACGGAAAGCTACATCATTTTTTACATGATTGTTCTTCTTCTTAACTTCATCAGTGAGCACGGTTCTAATGGAAGTATTTTTTTTCTTTCTATCCTTTTCTTTCAATGCAGTTCAACTCTGAACTTCCAGTCTAGTCGAGGCAATGAAGCAAACAATTTCGAAATTTTTGAGAGCAAGACGGATCGGAATGCGGTTGTTTGCATTCGCTTCCAAAAATTATTTGTAAAAATCGCCCCTATTTTTTTTTTGTTGAACAAACCGGAAATTGCATTGCAGCAGCCAATAATGCATTCAAAAATGCATTTTTTGAGACGGCTTTTGGAAGATTAAAGAACTTTGTAAATAAGAGTCAGAACTAGCCCCACTCGGGTTCCCGGGGGTTTTCGAGGTTGCTGATCACGATTATGATGTTCAAATTGACGCACAGTCGACCTGGAGCTCAGGAACGCCAATAAACGTCATCTTTGTGGGACTCTCCTGAAAAGCGGACGTCATCTCCGAGAATTTTCCTGACAAAATATTGGCAAAATAATCCGAAAATCATCGTGGGGGCGTTTTTTGGGGCGCTGAATCCGAATTTGCAATCGAAAACGCCCCCCGAACACCTGGTGCACCGGAACCTAGCCCTAAACGGCATCTCCGTGGGACTCTCCCAAAATTCACACGGGGGGAAGGAGAGAAACTCGGTGCCAGGGGTTTTTTTGGGTCGCTGAATCCAAATATGGCGTCGTCAAACACCCCCCGGACACCTGGTGCGCTGAAACCTGGACGCGGAGTCATTCCCGAGAATTTTCCTGACAATATCGGCAAAAACAACCCGAAAATCATCGTGGGGGCGTTTTTTGGGGCGCTGAATCCGAATTTCCCATCGAAAACGACCCCTCGAACACGTGGTGCACCGGAACCTGGCCTTGAACAGCATCTTCATGGGACTCTGTCAAAATCCACCCGGAGAAGGACAGAAAATCGGCGCCCGGGGCTTTTTTGGGTCCGTGAATCCAAATATGGCATCGGCAAAAACCCCCGGAGACCTGGTGTGCCCGAACCTGAACGCGGACGTCATTCCCGAGAATTTCCCTGACAATATCGGCAAAAACAATCCGAAAATCATTGTTGGGGCATTTTTTGAGGCGCTTAATTCAAATTTCACGTCGAAAATGATCCTCCAAACTCGTAGTGCACCAAAACCTGGGCCTGAACGTTGTCTCCGAGGGTTGTGAGTGAGGGTTGAAAAGTGTATTCTGGCGTTTGGGAAAAAAATTTTTTGGGAAAAAAATGTTCCCCATTATAGCAGTTTTGACGTTTATTATTCCATACCTATTTTAGGACAGAACTAAGTGGGAATAGAATTGAACGGCAATTTATTGTATTTTGTACTTTTAGCAATATTATGACTGTAAATTTATACTGAAAACTGGTAATATTTATTGGAAATATGAATATCCAATTTTGAAAGTTTTGCGTATCAATGGATCAAAACTTTCTTGGTCACCAAAGATCTTATCGAGGGCATGGAGGACTTCACAAATCGTGCATTTAGTAAAAATTACCAAAAAAAGGATGCAACAAATTCCAGGCTCAATGCAGATTTAAAATCTTTGAAATTGATTGAGAACTTCTTTCAGCAATATCCATTCCCTGAATCCTTAAAATGCCTCATACACATAGCTAATGGAATGAGTGAGAGTCCGGAAAGCAATTACCTCAATGCTTTTGAAGAAGGTGTCTAGGTTATGCAAGATATTTTGGGATCAAATTTCAAGGATGTAAAATTGTCGCGAACAAGAATCGTTAAAACTATCGCCTCTTGCAACTCTAAAATAAAAGTCGGCAATAAAGTGATAGAAATTGACCCAGGCGTTCTGTTTCATCGAATATGGACATTAAAAAAAGGTGAGGAAGAAATGATAGACTACCTCAAGTGGCAGTGGTCGCCATTCCCTCAGGGATACTTCAATAGTTTTTGAATGCTGAAGAATACAAAGTCCGATTTGTATTCATTGTTCACGAAAACTCCCACGAATATTAATGATCCTGAGAGGACATTTTTTGTTCTGGATGGAGGATTACTGATTCACAAAGTCAAATGGACAATCGGACAAACATTCTCCCCTACAATTAAAGGACCCTAAAAATTAAGGGACCCTACCAAAAAGGTAGTCATAGCCGCCGAAGATACAGACGTTGCCGTACTATTGACCGCACTCTGCCCAGTTGACAGAGAAATATTTTTACGGAAGCCTTCAAGGCCCAATAAACCCGAAGAAGTACATTCTTCGCGTAGCTTGTCTGATATGCCAGTAGTTGAGGATAATATTTTGTTGCTCCATGCAATATCGGGGTGCGATACCGTTTCAGCAACATACTACCAGGGAAAAACAAAATTTTTCAAGACCTTCCAGAAATTCCCAGACCTTCAAGCTCATGCTACGAAGTTCAAAGAAGCTGGTTTGTCAAGCGAAGAAATTTTTGAGAACGGGGCGCAGCTAATCCTGGCAATGTAGAGTGCTCCACTGGTATTCAGAAAGCGGAATGTTCCTGATGAGGACAAGCTAAAATGGGACCAGTACAGGTCCGGTATGTATATAAAAACCTCTGTAAAGGGGAGAGTAAATTAAGGGAAAATTCTCCACACAGTAGACGTCATTCAACAACATCTAAAGAGGGGCTATTTTCAAGTACAACATTGGCTGCACGGAGACCAGCTGACCATGAACCCAACAGAATGGGGGGTGGAGAAAGGAAGGCGACACACTGGTCCCTGTGGAAATGACACTAAAACCTGCGCCCAAGAATATACTGGAACTAATATTCTGTGGATGCGCAGGAGATTGTAATCTGAAGACCTGTAGTTGCAGGAAGAATGGCCTCCCTTGCATGCAATCTTGCCTGTAAAATTTGTGAAGGCTCAACTTGCACCAATACCGAAAGATATTCAGTTGAAAACGTTATTGCGGCAGAGAGAGAGGCCTTAAATGAGGAAGATGTTCTATTTATGAATACATCAGTCGATGACGAAGAAAATGAGTAGACTAGCGATGTGTCACTTGATTAAGAATTTGATATATAATTACGGATCTAACCTATACATAAATATTGACTTTCTATTCATTCGATTTCGTCCCTCCTCACATAAGTTAAATAGAGTCAACAATTCCTGCACCCACATATTGCTGTATTGATGTCCGTCTCTAAAACATCATGTTTGGTTGACATTCATGGGAATGACATCGATGTCAAGATAAACGTGCCAATGCACCAGGTATTCAGGGGGTCGTTTTCGACGTGAAATTTGTTTTTTCAGCGGCCCAAAAAACCCCCGATGCCGAGCTTCTCTCCTTTCCATACGTGATGACGTTCATCGGCGTTCCTGAGCTCCAGGTCAGGGGGGTTAAGGTTAATTTAACCATCATAATCGTGATCAGCGACCTTGAAAACCCCCAGGAACCCGAGTGGGGCTAGTTCTGATTCTTATTTACAAAGTTCTCTAATCTTCCAAAAGCCATCTCAAAAAATGCATTTTTGGCTCAAAAAAAAAACAAAGGCGATGTTTACAAATAATTTTTGGAAGCGAATGCAAAAAACCGCATTCCAAACCGTTTTGCTGTAAACAATTTCGAACTTTTGGCCGTTTTAGTGCTTTATTGCCTCGACTAGTCATCAAAACCAGTTTCTCGGTTGATTCACATGGAAATAAAATAACTCACGATTTTGATCACTGGGTGGATTGACGTTACGGGATGTGGTCAGGTGTCGACAACGCCTTCTAACATTACCAATAACAAATTAATTTGAAAAAAATTTCAAATTAAGAATTATAGCGTTATAAAATTCGTTCGACAAGCTAAACCAATTAGTAAATTACATCGAATCCCACTTACTCCAAAAATAGAATTATATTTGCTTTATCCGGTCACATGGTGAAACGTTGTGAACATCTCTAGAATCGACGATATAATATTTAAAGGATTGTATAAATTAGTCATTTTTGGACTTTAAAAATCTGTAGTGAGCTGCATTAGGTTAGATAATTCTCTAATCTTTAAAATGGCATCAATAAAGATTTGTGAACTACTCTAAGATGGAAGTTACTAATAATCCAAAATTGTATCAATTTCACCATAACAAATGAACCACAATGACAAACTTAAGTAAATAAAATTAAATTTTAACATTGTCAACTTTTAGTATTTTCTAATTGTATACACTTTAAAAAATATGAAAGCTCATTTATTTAATGGTGTCGGTGAATTAAAATCACAGCTTGCCATTTTCATAAAAAAACTTTTCTAGGAAAATGTAAACGGAATTGTTTTCGGCGAAAATTAAAACTGTTAAATCATTTGTTTAAAATAATAACACTTTTTTCGGATTTACATTATTATTAAACTTTAATACTTAAAGCTCATTGTGTGTACGCATTTTTAATTTTTTCGGAACAGTCAACTATTGAAATATTTTTATGTTTAAAACTAATCTAAAACTGTGTTTACGGTTTATTTGAACTCAACGTTACATTTATGCACTGTATATTCCGACAGATCACAATATATACGTAGTTCCTAAACGAGGCGTCTCAACTCTCCCATTATCCGTGAGACACTTCCGCTTACGGCGTTCCACACATCGTCGGATGCCACCATAAACTGCAGTATAATTTCCGGTGTTAGTTGGACCCCATAGGTACACATATACTCTATCCTCAGTAAATGGAGTACACTCGAACACTACGTGCTTTACATTCTCCGTTGCTCCGTTGCATAAAGGGCAAAATGGTAACTCTTCATGTTTGAATCTGAACAGGAATGGTCTAAAGCAACCATGACCCGTCAGAAATTGCTTAAGATGATAATTCACTTCTCCGTGCCGCCTGTTTAGCCACGCCTCGATGTAGGAGATCACGTGATGGGTCCATCTACCATTCGTTCGACTCACTCCATCTTCTCTGCCATCTTCTCTGCCATTTTGTTCCTTGACCACGACTCAGGTACGTGGTTTGGCTCTCCTTGACTAGTTGATCTATTGAGGGTATTCCCACAAGAACACACGCAGTGTCTTCTGACAACGTCCAAAATATTCACAATACTCTCAGAGTGCTTAGCTTCTGAACTGTTACTACTCTCAGCCTATAAGTATCCTTCTCCAATGATTTGACCCAAATTGGTGCTCCATACATCATTATAGATGTAACGACATTGGTGAGCACAACTCTGCTGCTCATCCGCGGCCCTCTTGTATTCGGCATTATCCATTAGCTCTATTTGCTCGCACGCTGGAGGCACGTGCATCTTATATGACAATCTGGAATCGATCATTACTCCTAGGTACCTCATGGATGGTTGACTAACAATTTGTTGTGCTCCACTCTCTAAGGTTACACTCTCCATTACTTTTCTACTACTAATAATGACCGCTTCTGTTTTAAGTTCTGCTAGTTGCAGCCCAGCAGATGTTAACCACTGTTGAATAAGTCTGACCGTCTTATTACAGATCTGCACTATCTCTTCTCTGTGTTTTGCGACGACTATAATCGAAATGTCGTCCTCAAACCCAATCAGTATCATAAATCAAGATCCTCTCGTTAAAGTAGCTGGAAACTAGTTTCAGCAGCTGTAGTTTGCCTATTGAATGCGTTTTTTACGTCCAATGTAACTATAGCACAGTATTTTTTTACTACCGCGTAGCCATCGATAGCCAGATATCACCTGGTGTGCCGTATCTACAACCACTTTAATCGCATCTACTGTTCAACGCGCCTTTCAAAAGCCACACTGCTGCTCTGCCAGGTTTTCTGTTCTATAGCCTCTTGTAGCCGGTCACATACAACTCTCTCTAGGGTTTTGCCTGCCGTATCCAACAGTCAGACTGGACCCCAGCAGGACCGCTCACCTGGTGGTTTATTTCTTTTTTGCAACAGTACCAGTCTCTGTTCCTTCCATTTACTAGGGAACACCCCTCAACTAAGCATGCAGTATATAATTCCGTGAATTTGTTTGGGTATGCTTAACTGCCGACTTCAACGCAAAATTTGGAATGGGATCCAGGCCAGGGTTTTATTATTACCCACTCTGCCACATGCATTCAGAACCTCTTCCTCAGTAACTAGTGGTACATCATCCTCCTCGTTGCCTAATACTTCTAATACACAATCGGGTTGATGCGGGAACAGGTGACTCACTATGTCAGACAGCATTACCGGGCATGTGGGAGCGGTGGCGTAGTTGCTTCTGAGTATTTACATCATCAATCGGTAAGGTCTACCTGAGGAATCGCGGTCGACCTCCTCACACTGTTCAAAAGCACTTTTGCTTATTTAATTTGATAGCCTGCTTGAGCTCCGATCGAGCTTTACAAAATCTTTGTCGAATGGGAGAGTTTTCAACATATCTAGCACGCTGGTATCACCTTCTTGTGTTTAGACACCTTTTCCGCAATTCCGTAATCTTGTCGTTCCACCAGAAGACCGGTTTTTACGATTATCCACCATCCTTCTCTGCATTGCTGCATCACAGACTCTTGTAACATGTCCAATAAGCTAAACGGCTTTGTTATTTGCGGTACCAAAAAGAGTAAGATCCAGTATCATGGGACAGAAGATATTCTCATCGAACGCTGCGGACTTCCATCCTATTCTCTTTGTGTCTAACTATAGTCCTTTTTGGTCAACTATTCGCCAGTTCATACACAATAGCATGATGATTGATCACTATGCGTATATAGATTGCTAACCCTCCATGCTACTCCTCTATCGGCAGGACAATGATTCATAAATGTTAGGTGAGTATGTCTGATATTTGATGTCTGATTGTCTGATGTCTGTGTCTGATGTCTGATGTCTGTTGTCCGATGTCTGATGTATGTTTGATGCCTGATGCTTGATGTCTAATGTCTGATGTCTGTGTCTGTGTCCGTGAATGGCGGATTCTGTAAATAATTGATTTTGTCAATAGTGGATTTTGACAAAATTTGGTACGGATTTTAGGAAAGATAAATTTGCTCAAAAGTGGTTTTCTTCTAAAAAGATGGATTTTAGCAACAGTGGATTTTGAAATGAAGGATAAAGTGGGGCTCCCGTTCCTAATATTTCTCTGTTTCGTTTAACATTTTGGGACCTAAAAGTAGATGTCACCCTAAATGAACTCATATTTATTCTCGTTTCCTTTATTTTTAAATAGATGTCGTATTAATTATATTCTTTAGCATAAAATTATATTATATTTCTGTTTTTTATTTTCAGTATGGCTGTATCCAATCGTATTGTTCGAGGGAATATTTTTCGTATTGAAAATATGCAAATTACTAAAACTGACCGATGCCAAAGAGTATTATGATTTACAACCAAGTTTGGTTACAACATCGGCCCTTCTATTCCTAACAGTTGGAATCGTCGATGGGTACTGTGTATTTAAAGAGGTGAGCGCTTTCATTGCTTAACAAAAGTTATAACATTTATTATATTGGAAAAGTTGGCAAGTTCAAATATTTTCTAATGCATATACAAGAAACTTTTCGATTTTTAGTATATGGTACGTACATGAACGAATGAACAATATTTATATGCATTTGATTGTGAAATGAGATAAATTTTACATTGTCGGTCAAGAAGTTTCTGTGTATAGAGAAGAAAAAAATCATTGAAATAAATTTTAATATTCTATCGACTTTGTGTAATCGTGTGTGATAGAGGAGTTAGGTTAGCACATTGGGAAAAAAGTTTAATGAGTTGGTTGTATCTAGAAATTATTTAATGAGGTTTGGGGTTTGGTTGAAATGAATTTTATTGGTTTTGCAACAAAGTGTATTTAATCAAAATGGGTTTCATGCGAGACAATATTACTTACCAAATGTATAGCGCTAGTCCAAAGTGTTGCTCTCGATGAGTATGGTAAATTTTGTTAGCGTATTAATCTTTATCAATTGAAATAGAAACTTCGTGAGAAGTTTAAAGGTATTGAATTCAACAAAAATGACAAAAGTTGTGCACTAGTTTATTAGTATAGGGTAACTTTGCAGATTCTTCCGAATGTTGCTTCTTGATCCTCAGAAAACCAAAGAGCTCTGAAGGAAGCTCATCACTTTGCAGTCAAAATTATGCTTCAAAATTTCTTGCTTTCCGATCGAATCAATTGTTAATCGTATAAGGCTGCCTATAGTGAATATCAGCTTATTTCCAAATTTAATACCAAATTTTCAACAGGAAAATCTGTTGCTTACAATTTGGTGACAACTATCCGAAAATATAATTTCCAGCATCTAAGATTTGTTCACTTAAAATCTGTATGAAGATTATCAAATGCGAGCTCAAAATGCTAAATTTCTATTTCGCATTTAAAATTCATGTTAGAATCCTAACCTAGACTGATATACACAATATGACCATTATTGGTTAAGAAATAGCCAAGTGCCATCCAACATGTCTCAGACCATTCTACAACCTAAATTTGTTCTTGATTTGTTAAAAAATGGACAATTAACATTTAGAATGTTCTATTTCCAGAACCACGTTAATTCTACGTTAAAATCCCAATACAGTTATACATAGCAAATTTGACCATAATTTTTAAGAGTTACATTCAGCCAACCGAATTCCGGAACGTCGTTCAAAATTCAAGTTAGGATGCAAATCCAATTCCTGCATACCAAATTTGACAATTATTAGTTAAGGGATGGCCAAGTTCCATTGAGCATGGCCAAATTCCAAAAATTATTGAAAAATTCGTCTTAAAATGCAAACCATATCTCATAATTTTACCAAGATCAATCAAGAAATGGCCGTTCATAATAAAAATGTAAATAAAAAAATATTTTAATATGTCTTAAAAAATGACCTACATATTTATGGCTTTAATTTATCGGAAGGGCAATTTCAAATATATGCTGAACAATTATTTTTAAAAGTTTCAAATGTTTAATCAAAATCTTGACTTGTATTTTTTGTTTTAATTTAATTATAATTTATTTAATTTTTTTTTATATTCTGAATGTTCTGTTTTAAATCTAAAATCAATACAATAAATTTCTTTATAAAATAAATAAATAGATACCAGCGCCAAACCTGTGGTTTTTTGAATTAAAATTATATCAAAATTACTGTCTGCTCCAAGACCTTTCAAACGATATAGTACTATCTGAGAAAAACTTAAAGCAATATATTGATATTTAGTGGTATTTTGGGTGATTACTTATTGCAGCTACCCGACTCCCTTGAGGTAGAGACACCAAAAGCTTTTCAATTCTCCAAATTAAAAAGAAAATAACGGTAGATCCGTCCATCCAGAAGGACGGACAAACTTTTTTTCTACATGTTTGGGAGCAGAAACCTTCGAAACGTCGAGAAAAATGGTTTTGTACAATATACAACTGTTTTATGATAAATTGATATGCTAAATTACTTAAGGGCTGAAAGACGACACAATTTTAGTTCATAATTCCACCGTTTTGTCCGCTGATGGCTAATTTTTCGTTGTAACACGAATTGTAATACATCTTGAAGTAATCTTTCGCAACAAATTAGTACTCAAAACTACAGTTACAAGCGTTTAGGTGCTGGTGGTAGATTATTCCCTTGGTATAGAATTTATTCGTATCTCATATCATTGCAACCGTCTTGAATAATGTCACAAAATAAGTTGAAGCGCGTTAGTACTCAAAACTACCGTTGTGGCAAACATTGGACATATAAATTAATCATGGTTGCAAGATCTTGGCAAAGCAACAGTTTTCTTACCAATATTTTTGTTTTGTCAGAAAAATTTTGTGAATCGTTTGTAAAGATTTTTTTTTCGGTTTTCATTTAATGGGAATTTTTCGGATTGGTGCAGCGGTAATTATATTCTTAAAAATGGTTTTCTTCATATACATACTCGCATATTTCTTACCAAAATTTAGGCAATCAAAACTGTTTTAATTTTTCGATTAATTGGCGCTTTCAGGTCCCCCAACTGTTGACAATACATTGATTAAAATCACGTTCGATGGGAAGGGCATTTTTAACTTTAGAAAATTTTAAAATCAAATTGGCGGCAATTTCACTAATCGTGATGTCAACAGTTGTGGGACCTGAAAGATCCAATTGTGTATCATGAAAAACTCGTAAAACTGGCCTAATTAAGAGTGTTCCTCCTGGGTCATTTTGCGACCAACTTTCTTACTGGAAATTTGCAATGTTTTCCAATTTCCAGAGAATTTTTTGGGTTTGACAATTTCTACACCAAAGTTTTAGTTATACCTGGTGGAGTTATGGCACCTACCACTTTTGTATTAAAGTTAAATACAAGGTGTCCCAGAAGTGAAGGATCAAACGAGGCTGGATAATATCGAATATTTATCAATACTGAATAAGTAAAAGAAAACGAAGTGTTTTGACCTCAAAATTTGTTTATATTCGGCTCACACGCTAAAATATACAGCACGAACTGACATACAGATTAACTGTACAGTTTCCTATTAATTGTATGTGGGGTAATCTGGACCCTCGTGTTACGTATATGACTCGAATTTGGAAAATGTAATCACCCCAATCCCAAATGTGCTCACCCTCTTATTTTTGTTACTATTTTTGAATTGGTCAAATTTAGTCGATTTAAATCAATATGGCTTAATTCCAAAAGCACGATCAAAATTGTTAGAATAGTAATCCCTTACTTCAAATTACGTTTCGCTCTAATTTGTTAGGAATTTTAATAGGATTTGAAAATATGTACATAGTTTTCAAAAATCAGAATTTTTTGCATCTAACTAAGGCGAATTTGAATGCAAGATTTTGACGTATGTGAATCTAGCCCGAAAACCATCGCGAAAACACCTTTAAAATTCAGGTGTGTTTCTCTGCTAAATTCCATCCCGAGAAAATAAAAACAATCTCACGTACACAAAACAAATTTTAAGTTAAAAATGTTTTACAAGAAGAGACTTACCACCCTTTAAATTAAGAAATTTATAAAACAATTCCCTCAAATAAAATTGATTGACAATTTTTCAACGACCTTGATATTTCAGTTTACAGAGTTTGGCAGATTTAACGGTATATGCCTAATTAATGCATAGACCATCAGCATATTAAGCACACAAATGCTCATTATCTTACAGCGGGGATAAGGGGCCTCTCCAGCTGATTTAATATTCGGTTCTATTAGATTAGGTATCGGAATTATGCTCATAAGTCATCATAAATTTCTCCGTTCACAGAGTTTAGCATTAATTATGAATTGATCCGTTTTATCTGCCAGACTCTGCGAACGAACAAAATTATGGTAGCATATGAGCATAATTTCGATACTTAACGTAACAGAAGCAAATATTAAATCAGCTGGGAAGGCAACTTATCCCCGCTGTAAGGTAATGAGCATTTGTGTACTTAATGATGATGAGCAATGCATTAATTAGGTATATACCGTTATACCTATCTGCTAAACTCTTTGAACCGAAATATAACGGTCGCTGAAAAATTTTCAATCAATTTTATTTGATGGAATTGTTTTTTAAACTTCTTAATTTAAAGGGTGGTAAATCTCTTCTTGTAATAGATTTTTAATTTAAAATTTGTTTTGTGTACGTGAGATTGTTTTTATTTTCTCGGGTTGGAATTTGATTTCATCCATATTTTTTTTTTAATTTTTCGGGCTGAAGAGCCTTTTAATGCGTTTAGCGGAGGAACGCACCTAAATTTTAAAGACATTTTCATAATAGTTTTCGGACTAGCTTCACATCCATAAGATTTCATTCCGTTTTAATATCGATATTTGAAATCTGGGGTTTTAAGGATCCGGGATTTTGAAATAAGGGAATTTAAATACAGGGTTATCCAATTCGAGGTTGATAAAGTAGAAATCTGTATACCGACATCTGTCAAAGATAAACGTCAAGTACGCTGTCATTTATTTAGTTGACATTCTGCCATTTAAGAATATGGAGCATTTAACAATCGACCAACGCGTTAAAATTATTAAATCCGTCGATGCTGGTTTTTCGAACAAAATTTTCTTCAGTGATGAAGCTCATTTTTCGCTTGGTGGATACGTTAATAAGCAAAACTGTAGAATTTGGGGCTCAGAAAATCCACAATTGATTGTAGAGAAGCCATTACACCCGGAAAAAGTCACTGTTTGGTGCGCATTGTGGTCTGGTGGTGTGATTGGGCCGCATTTTTTTGAGAACAACTATGGACGAACCGTTACCGTCAATTCTGAGCGCTATGGCCGCATGTTAACCGATTATTTTTTTACGAAAATCGAAGATTATGATCTTGACGATATGTGGTTCCAGAAGGATGGAGCAACCAGTCACGTAACACGAGCAAATCGAGATCTTTTGCAAGAGAAATTTCCTGGACGTTTGATTTCGCGATTGGCTGATGTCAATTGGCCTCCAAGATCCTGTGATTTAACGCCTTTGGATTTCTTTTTGTGGGGCTACGCGAAAGATCGTGTTTACGCAAACAATCCTCAAACTCTTGACGAATTGAAAACTAATATTCGTAAGGTAATGGCCGAGATACCGCCCGAAATGTGCCGAAAAGTCATTGAAAATTACCTCAAAAGAATCAAGGCCTGTAAGAAGTCCCGTGGAGGACATTTGAATGATATCTTGTTTAACTAAAAATGGCAAGGATCAATCTGTAAAATGAAATAAAAATTACAATACATTCCGAATATTTTGTGTGTTTTTTTTAAGTTTACTTTATCAAGCTTGAATTGGATAACCCTTTATTTTAATTCCCGAGATTTTGATTTCCGGAATTTTCGGTTGTAAGCTTTGGTCAAAAGTCATTGAAAATTACCTCAAAAGAATCAAGGCCTGTAAGAAGTCCCGTGGAGGACATTTGAATGATATCTTGTTTAACTAAAAATGGCAAGGATCAATCTGTAAAATGAAATAAAAATTACAATACATTCCGAATATTTTGTGTGTTTTTTTTAAGTTTACTTTATCAAGCTTGAATTGGATAACCCTTTATTTTAATTCCCGAGATTTTGATTTCCGGAATTTTCGGTTGTAAGCTTAGCTGGCGAATACCACCTACACTTGTGGTGTTTGTATGTGTTTTACAGTAAAGCCGAATAAACTTGAGTCCATTATGGATTTCTAAATTTCCAGATAGTAACGTAATAATTTGTTGAGTTCGTATAACAACGACCATGTCAATATTACTATAATTTGTACGTGCACAAATGAGTTGAAACCAAATCTTAAGGCTTCTACAAAAATATGCAGAGTGTTCCATTTAAACTGAAACCTCCTGAATGACTTCCAAAATATTTAATTTGGTGAAAGACGCAGAAACAAAATTTGAGGGGGGGGGGGGGGGGGGGGTGTATGGCAGGGTTGATTTTTTATATTTAAATCATAGTCGTAGGCCTCATCAGCTCCGAGGTGTAAGGCTGATTTGTTTTAAATGACGCTGGGGCCTTTGAAATCTTTTGTCTAGTGCAACTCCTCAGTAAACCATTTTGGTAAACCACATACCGTTATACACAGATTTGAAATGCCTTTCAAATGATCAAACTTTTTTTATCAATTTAAAAATAAATTAGCGTGTCTGCTCTCTAAATAACATGAACCGCGAGCGTAACGAAGAGCGTAACAAGCGTAACACTTTAACGTAATGAAAACGAGTTGGCCGCGTTTCATTGGGAATAAGAATTTGAAAATAAAAATCGTAACGACAAAGAGAATCGCTTTATTTGCCTCGCAAAAACGAAACGTTTTTATGACATGGAAGCGACATAATTATGTTACATAAAATTGTAACGTTTAAGTCACGTCGGAGTCGAATAAAACTATAACGCAAAAACGAAAAGTTTCTGAAATGCCAATGCCATGTGTATTTGCATCGAACATTTACTTTAAAAACACATTTTATTAAACACTTGTTTTTTATTTCGCAAAAATTAGAATTTGAATATTTTAATTATAATATTTGTTTAAAAAATCACTCGATCGAGATTTCGACTTGCTGGGTCATCATCAGAGGTATCTATTGATTTGTAAAAGTAAAAATTTTGTTTTTTATAGTAGAAAAAAACAAAAAATAAATAAAAGAAGAAGGGACAAAAAATAGGCAATAAAAATTGATCTATTGGTAATCCCAACCAACTGTTAGTCATACGGAAAATTTAATAAAAAATCGGAGGAGAATAGCAGGTAGGCGATTAGTCATCGGCTGAGTAACAAAATTCAAGGTATATTGAAGCACATTTAATTATCCGACGTATGTATACTAGTCAAATTATTACGAACGTGAGAATAGAAAAGAAGGGGTCTGTAATTGGTGAGAAACGGATTTCTCTCTGTCGTAAGATTCGAAGGTATCGAAACGTCTGCCTTTGGGTTGTATATGTAATATGTCAAAATTGTTCAAGATAGCTGTGTGATTTTCTATAGTTAATTGGTTGTGGAAATTTGATTGATTGCAACCATATTGATAAATGTTCTTTAGCTCTAACTCCAAAACTGCACCCAGTCTGTCCAATATGGTATTCAACTTTGGGGTTATACCAAGAAAACAAATACACAAATGATATTATTTACCATAAACTGTAGTTTCCATATTTGCGTCCATTGTGATTTTGGGGATGTTATTTTGCTTTAAATAATAAACGAAATGTATATAAATGTTGTAACGGAATGTAAATATTATTTGAGCCATTTTTTAATTTAATAACTTTCGTCTTAATGCTACTTTATAAATTTTAATTTCACAGCTTAAATCTTCTGATTGCTTACCTCGATAAATAGATAAATTTGACGATGGTATTGGGTACTCAAAATAATTTTCAATATTTAAAACTGCCAATGCTTTAAACTCATTAGAGTTCATATTCGTATCTTGAATTTTTAAAACAGTTTCCTCTAGTAGTTATTTGGGAATGCTCCAGAAATAGAAAATATTTGCTTGAAAACTGACTCAACTTTAGGTTTCAAAAAGTTATCTTTCTCCTTTAAACGATTAATAATTTGTTGAATATGTTATATTTTGCATATAATTTTCGAACTTAAAGGCACTGTACATGTCGAGGAGTCCGAAAACCTTTACGTCATCAGCCAAATGTTGTAAACTATGCACGTTATACGACATATTTTCTATGCGATACAAAGCTTGAAATTGATTACCAAATTCGATAAGCTGCATCGCACAATCATTATTTTTGCGGCAATCGTCTGGATTGCTTAAAATACGAATAGCATAAATCAACAGCACAAAATGTGGGTACTATATGTTTCTTCTAATATAGAATTTAAAACGACCATCCCAGTATAACATAGAATCATCGTAAATTCGGTAGCTTTCCAATGTTCTAATTCATTTAAAGTCCTTTGGTTTCTTTCAAATTCTGATGGCGCATGCATTTATGAAGAATTTTTAAATTTTGGTGCAATTGCAATTGAAGCATTCTTCTTTAACCACTTGAGTGATTTACCCGAGCCTGACTCGAGGGCGTAGTTTGATTGTTTTTTTGACTTGCCCGAGTCATGCTCGGGCAAAGCGTGTTTTGTGACTTGAAAAAAATTGAAAAAAAGAACATTGTATTCAGAATACTTGGTAATTATTTTATAAGGAAATATAAAAGAACCTGACAATTTATGGACACACTTTTTCGAAAAAAGTCATCCCTTAAGTGGTTAACGATTTTTTCCCTTTGTCTCATTAAAATTAAAAGTATTTGTCTCATCACGCCCAATAACACGTAATGGATATAATCGGGAATTGACTTACTCATCCAATTTTTGTTAATTTGAGTATATTATTTAATCGAACATGATGTTCTATTTGTGTTTTCTCGCTATAACTTTTATCCGTCCTGAATCAATTTTCTGACACTGTAAAACATATTTTATGTTGATAATATAATCCTTTGATTCTGCATTTGGTACAACTCTAGTATCCGTCGAGCGACTTTCGTTCACTCTCTCTTTCTGGCACTATATCTCATCAAGGGATTTGGCCGTCTCAAATCAGGTTTCATAATCATGTTTTCTATTTCGGATAATGGGTGATTAATTCATTGATCCTAAACCAGCCGTGAAATTTTTTTCCTTGTCACCACCGGGAATCGAGCCCGGGACCTCCGGTCGCTGAAACAAGCATGCTGACCACTTTGCCAACGGGGCGGCCTAATATATATCGCTGCATTTAGATTTTTTGAAATTATCTAATGTATATGATCTTGCTGGATATGAATGATCAAATTTGCACGTCGATTTTTCGATTGTTGAAGATAATACCATGTTCTTCAAAATCTTTGATTTCCTTGATAAGCTCGAAATGGACAAACTTTTTTTCTACATTTTTTGGATCAGAAACCTTCCAAACGTCGAGAAAATAGTTTTGGACCATATACTGTTATGATAAATTGTTATGGTAAATTACTTAAGGGCTGACACACTACACAACTTTAGTTCATAATTTCACCGTTTTGTCCGCTGATGGTTAATTTTTCGTTTTTACTGGAATTATAATACAAACAACAAATTAGCACTCAAAACTACAGTTAAAACTTATATATAATCTATGGTATATCATTTCAAGGGACTTGCATAAAGCAAACATTTTGTAATAAGCATTTTAGTTCACAAATCTACACTTTTGGCGCCGGTAGGTTGTTTTTCAATTATGTAACATATATGGCACTGATTACAGATAATTTTTTTCTCATACTGCTATGGTCAGAAAATTTTTCATCGTCAAAAATATTAAAAACGATTAAAATTTTTGACGATGAAATTTTTTTCTCAGCATTTTATTTCACAAATTAAGCATTTAGGTGCTGGTGGTAAATTATTTCCTTGGTATAGAATATATATATATATGTATCTCATATTATTGAAAACGTCTTGAAGAATGACACAAAATATGTCGAAGCGCGTTAGTACTCGATTCTCCCGTTGTGACAAACATTTGACATATAAATTAAACATGGTTGCAAGGTGTTGGAAAAGCAACAGTTTTTTTGACCAACATTTTAGTTCACAAATTCACCGCTTTCGCACTGGTGACAATTTAATCCTTTGGTATAGAATATAATATAATGTATATCGTAATATTTTTAAAAGCAAGTTTTTACAAAATCAATTCAGAATCAGAAAAATTTTTTTAATCGTTTGTAAAGGTTATTTTTCGATTTTCATTTTATGTCATTTTTTCGGATTGGTGCAGCAAATAATATAATTATATTCTTAAAAATGTTTTTCTTCATATACATACTCGCATATTTCTTACCAAAATTTAGGCTATCAGGATTATTTTAATTTTTCTATTCATTGGTCGCTTTCAGATCCCCCAACTGTTGACAACACGTTGACTAAAATCACGTTCGGTGGTATGGGTATTTTCACCTTTATAAGATTTTAAAATCAAATTGGCGACAATTTCACTAATCATGATGTCAATAGTTGTGGACCTGAAAGTTCCAATTTTGTATCATGAAAAATTGTTAAAACTGGTCTAATTTTCAAAATCAACGAGGATTGTATATATTAAGAGTGTTTTTCCCGGGTTATTTTGCAGCCAAACTTCTTACTGGAAATTTGCAATGTTGAAATTTGACCAGACCTTTTTTTGTGTTTGTCAATTTGTACACCAAACCTAAATGAAAATTATGGTGAACAGAGGAAATAAATATACCTTTCTAAAAATCGGTGAATAAATAACGAAATTATTGCCAAATTTCCAAAATTCAAAAACAAGACCAATTATGACTATTTTTTTTATTGTAAATGCATAATGTTTCTTCCTTACAATCATGTTATGAATTATTTTTGATGATGAAAATAATCAATCTACCCATCAAGGATGTTTTGGTATACGTTGAACATTTCTGCGTTTAGTTCTTTACGACTTGTAGTAATAATTGCATGTCATCTTCATTTCTTGTTAATTTCTTATTATACGCTTGTATTAACTTAGCACTACGTTCTGCGAAATCATTTACGACTGAAATTATCACCCTGGGGCCACATATCTTCTAGTTTTGAATATGTTGTATCGAAGCAAGCCACCACAACATCGTCAGCTACTCTCCAATCTATTACACTTTGGAAAACATCCTCCACTATTCAATAGCCAGATGATCTTGATATTTTGAGAACACCCAATAACTGTTCTCCATCTGTATGGGAAATAATCACCGGCAAATGATCCAAAGTCTCCGTTCCAGATAACTCCAGAAGTAATTTTCCAGCCCAATGTACTACGCCTGTTGTAAACTTGAAAGTCGATTTAACTGATGTCGCTACTTCTACTCGATTTGCTTCACGAAGACACCTCAGTGTTGTACGATTCAAAACGAGTTGATCAATAGAACGTCCAAGATTTTCGGCAACGATCAGTAATTTTCCGCTTATCAAAAGCTGACAATATTTTAGGAGTAATGAAATATTTGCTTCTTCTAGGGGCTCCTTCTGCGCTTAGCATGGGCAAATCAATATTTTCGTGGCTCATGTCGTTATTAGATATTCTTTCGCTGTTACTTTCCGATGACGAAATTAATACTTGTGAATCTATTGGAATTGATTTGCGTTTTTCTTCAAGACATTCGTTTACGATTTATATCTGCATCCATACGGTCCGATTTCGCTTTTCTTTTTCAATTTCATAATGTCCAGCCAAATATCCGGGACGGCTTTTTTCACGCTGCGACAAAAGGAATTGCTGGTCGTCTTCACTGGTCATCATGGGCAGGGCATTGCTATGTGCGATATCGAAAATATCATCCAGTTGACTGTTAAAGGCAATTTCACTTTTACGGTAAACTTTTGATGGTTTATTTTTATTCTTTAGAAGATTTTTCACTCATCATGCTATTGTTCCAATTTTTCAATGGAATGCTTTTCATTTTTCACTAGAATTCATGCTTTTGACCAAAATATAAACACTTCCTAGATTGCCGGAGCTTTCACGAATAGTTAATTTTAAATATAAATTCCACGATTTAAGAAAACCGTTTATTATTTAGATTTTTATTAGTTTCGAAAATAGGCAATAAACTCTCTCTTTGTAACTCGATTTTCGATATCTTTAACGTTTTGGAAAGGTAATTATCTCCTCTATTCATAAGTTTTTATTAAGGCTGAGAAAATTTTTTAAATAATTTATCTGTTCGTTTGAACGTGAAAAATTAAAAAAAATGCCGTTTTTATCGAGCTTAGCGCTCAAGTCGCGACCTCAAAGCCACCTTCGATCGACCCAATATTTATTTAAGTTTTTAGCATAACCTCACAATTCTAAGGGGTGTATCGTTAGATATCTAAACATTTTTTTTGCTCCATACAAGCACGGACCACTAATGTGCGCATAATTTTCTAAAATCAGAATTTCTCCCTAGCTAAGATGAAAATGAAATATGAAATCGATATAAGAAATCCTGGATTTTAAAGATCCGGGATTTTGAAATAATTGATTTAAATTTTTTAATTCCCGGGATTTATATTTCGATTTACTTGATGTGTTTTACAGTAAAGCCGAAAAAAGTTGAGTCCATAGTGGATTTCTGAATTTCCATTAGTGATTATTGATTCTAATTACGTTCGATTGTTATAATAACGAACTTGCCCATCTTATGATAATTTGTTCGTGCACAAGTGCATTTTAAGATTTCGCTTTCACAAAAATATACAGAGTGTTCCATTTAAACCGAAACCTTCTGAATATCTTCCAAAATGTTTAATTTGGTAGGAGACACTCGAACAAATTAAAGAGGGGTATAATTTTTGACATTTAAATCGTAGGCTAGGCCTCATCAGCTCCGAGGTGTGCGGCTAATATGTTTTAAATGACACAGGGGTCTTTGAAGTCTTTTGTGTAGTGCAACTCAGTAAACCATTTTTGTAAACCACATACCGTTATTCGCAGAATTGAAATACCTCTCAAATTATGATTATGGTGTCAAAAACTATTTATCAAAATAAACATAAAATGGCATGATATATTTAGCTTGTTTCGATTTAAATGGCACATTCAGGAAGCATGGCTGCTTACAAGGTCCAGATCAGCAAACCAAAGACCATTGTAATTCGCCGATTTACTAGTAAACTCTAGTTCGCGTTCATTTTCGGTTCCCATTGCTCATTCATATTCAGCAAAAATAAGGAAACATGGAGCATTTCCCTATTTTTCGCCATACTCGAAAACTTGAATTCAATTCGTTTCGATCATGTCGTTCGGCCTTTGACACCTCATTTTATCTGGACTGCATACTTTAGACAATCGGACTTTCTGCATTTTTTGCATGTCCTTGTATGCAAATTTACCGTCAATTTTATGAACGGTTTCTTCCCTCGTTGTTAGTGCTGCTTCTTAGCCATTGCTATTTTTAAGCTACCTTCACTTTAAATTTTTCGATTTATCTACACATAAGCGCTTAAACAATCTATTATTAGACAATCCGCAGATAAATGTATCACTCTGTTATTGGTTTTGTTTGCAAGGAATGTTGTTCTTTTCAGTTCCTTTTTTAGCTTCTTTTTTTATGAGCTATCATATTGAGCATACAAATAGTAAATTCCTAAGTTTTTAGATTAATCTCTATACTACTGTATCACATGCGATATTCAATATTTGTTCCTTAATTATATTCCATCGAACCAAGAGGAGTTTTCAAGTGTCGATAAAACCCTTAACGCTATCAAATTGCAAATGGTTTGAATGATTGGGGATTCTCATTCCCAAAAACCACATATAAGTGCATGTTATATGGGAATAAATGTTCTAAATTTGACAAAAGTTCTTGGATCGCATCTTAAAGGAATTATCTAAATCTATGTGTTACTACAACGCCAACAAGCTACGGCATAAACTAAATTTAAATGATAAAAACTAATAAATATTACATCAGTCAATGTATTCGTTACCGTCAGTTTTCTAGGCCATTTTTGAGAAGGGGGACACAACTGATCGTTTGGAGTGAAATACTTTACGTGTTCTTGAGAATTATTAGATTTTTATAATAGGGTGATCATGTTGAAGTGCTGGGAATTTGCTTTGGATTAATAACCCAACCAAGCACTAGTATTGGGCACGAAATCTAGTATTGGGCACAAAATAAGGACATTGATTTAAAATTGCGGGAGCGAATAGGAGTTATATTTAATTGTGCTGTAGGAATCAGAACTTCTCGGCTATAAAATCGTCGACCACATACGACACGCATTTTTTTCTCATCTTTTAAGAACCAAAGGTGAAATCTGAAAGTGCCAAAGTGAAATCAAAACATGCCGAAGACACTTTCTACGACCACCTCGAAAGTGATTCTACCACCTCGCAAGTGATTTCAACAAATCTATCGCACTGAGAGAAAAAATTTGTTGAATCTACAAAAAAACCGATAAATTCAACAATTTCCGGGGTTGATTTTGAGCCAACAAAAAAATTATAATATTTACTGTAATTATTGTTAAAATTAATATTTTTGTTTATTGTAATTTCAATATTTAAATTGTAATAATTGTTTATTTTACAAATAATTTATGACTATTGTAAAATTAGCAAAGTGAACAAATAAATTGTCACATTTGCAATTTTTTTCAGTTCTTGTAAAATCAACAAGTAAATGATAGAAATCGTAACATATACCATGAAATTGTAATATTAACAAGTACTACAAGTAAATTGTCATGCTTGTAAAGTCAATAAATAAATGTTAGAAATGGTTGTATTTACAAATAATTTGTACTTTTAGTAAATTCTACAAAAAACTTGTATTCTTGTATTCTCAACAAATAAATATTACAAATGGTAATATTTACAAACAAATTATAATCATAGTAATTTCTACAAGAAATTTGTCGTTTTTGTGAAATCAACAAATCACTATAAGAAATGATAATATTTACAAACTAATTGTATTATAAGTAAATTTGCAATTATTGTTAATGTAAGATAAATATTATTAAAAAATCTGGTATAATTACCCATTACTGGAAATGATCATTTATTTTTTGACCTAAGTTCAGAAGCAGTATAAAAGACGAGCTGTGTAAAATGAAACCTTTGATAGGAAAGAAAATAAAATTCTTTTTTAATATTTTTTGATTGAGCTTTATTATAGTTTTAAAGCGATTATGTTAAGAAACAGTTATAATAGTTCATGTCAAATTGCAATTCATATAAAAGAGACAAACAAATTTATGATTTTAACATATTTTTTAACAAAGTTTTATAAACAATATTTTGTTATATTTTTATCATTTTAATATTTATAAACCATGAAGCTAGCTATAACAATAAAATTATAGTGATAGTCTTCTATGTTATACTTTTGAATTTAAGTTCCAACTTGATAACAACTAAAGTTAATATAATATTATTATAACTTTAAACATATTTTCTATCATTTACAACATTTGATAAGAACACGGAACTGCCAGACGAACTGATTGTGTGTGGATTTGGCTAGGTTATAGAATTTATTAATTTTTATTTTTTCTACGTTATAGAATTCTTGAATTTTAATTATATATTCATTCGGTTGGTTTAATGAATATTGTGTCAGTATGTGTCTTTTAAAAGAATTCTTAACACTTACTAAAACCACATTTATTTATAAAACGGATGTATAATGACTAATATAATTAAAGAAAATAAATTAAATAAATATTTAAATAACAATATAATGTAAAATTAACTAATTAATGCAATTAATTCTGTGGCAATTCAACATAACCACTTAATATCAGTTAAGTGATTTTGTCAAATTTTATTTCTATCTGTTCCTTTTTGCATCATTTATGACCCAAGCCAACTTTAGACGATTTTGTATGATTTTTGACCATGTTGTGGCTATAAAACAAAACCACTTAACTACACTGAAATGCTATAATGTTACTTTATTATTTTGGAAAAAACACTCTGAATATTTACTGAATTTCAGTTAAGTGATTATGTTGAATTGCCACAGAATTAAATTTATACTGTTGGTTTAAAATTGTGTTTTCCAATGTTGAACAAATCAGTTATTAAACTGGCCGCTGCGGATATTGGTTTATCAAAACGCGTGTCTATCGCATAAAAATAAGTTTAAATACAATACCGTACGTTATATGAATAATGTGGGTAGGCTAAATTAAAAACTTAAAACGTTTTAAAACATAAATCAATTGCTCACACGCAAAAGTGTATGTTGAATATACGTAGTTGCTATCTACTCTTGCAATAAATTTAATCGGTAATTCGTTTAACATAATAACGGTTATTATTGGTTGAAGGGTTAAATTATTCGCTATAGATGTTCTTCCCTTAAATTATTGTTGGTTGATTTCTTCTTTATCTTCCAAAATCAGAAACTTTCTATTTATGGAATCTTGACTTTATAGCTTCCAATGTAATGTTTCCTCATCCATTTTTAAATTATGTTTAATTAACGGAGGCAACAAGTAATGTAACAATTTAAATACTTGTAAATGTTGCAATTCTGAAAGATAAAAAACAGATTTTCTTTCATTTATTTATTTTCACAGATACGTTCGGTCGCAGTAACAATTGAAATAAAATTTACCAGTATTATTAGTTTCAGCAAAAGATATTTTTTTAATTTAATTATTCCATCAAGCTTTAATTTTTTTTCGAATTTTCCAACCTATGGCCATCACAATCTGTGCTCTCTTTTAATATATCTTTCTGCATTCTTTTAATATTGCTGATATGTACTTTCTTTGGAAAAATTAATATCGGCTTAACTTTGTTCAGTTGTAACTCTCCGTCGATCTTCAAAAGCTACCCAGATGTATATTTATAAGATATCCACAGCTTGTCATCACTGGAGGTAATAGTTTTAATAAATTTATATAAATTGTAAATTTGGTAATGGAAATGCACAAAACTAAATTTCACTTTCCGATTTTTTTTTTTGGTTTTTTTTATCAAACGAATTTATAGTATATCAAATAAATCTTTCTTACCAAGCAATGAATTTATATTTCCCAATTCAAAAATGTTGTATCCAAAATAATTAATAATTATTAATAAGTTTTCACTAAACAGCGTATTGATTGGTTTAAGCAAGGTTCAACTGAAACTATTCACCACGTTGTTTTAGATAAATTGGTTTATTATAATAATATTTACAAATTAATATTAAATGATACAAATTGCTTGTAAAATTTAATATATTGTTTTAATTTTTTACAATTTAATAATAATTGCTATTGCTATTGCATAATTGCTATTTATTTGCTTAATTCACTATAAAAGAGTAAATGCAACAATTAATTGGAAGGAAGTTTAATATTTTATTTTTCATGATATGTAATACTCGTAGATTGCCATTATTGAATCAAAAATTCAAAACTCATTATTCGTAATTTTATTGGCATTAATAACCTGGAACTATAATTTTATTTACAAGGCATGCCAAATAAAATTATCTTCACATTAAATATCATGCATTATTTGAATGATTACACTGTCAACTTCTGGAAGAATCACTAATCGCAATCTTATACTAACAACACACGTTCGCCATTTTTGACACTGGACTAAATATAACTGAAATTATAACCGTGTTTCCTATTTTATATCGCAACAGTTACACTTACACTTACAATTTTCCATTTCAAAATGTTTAGAATAAGTAGTAAAATTCGCTACCAATTCTAGATTGATAGTTTGTTGATACTTACTCGAATAAGGGTTAATAAAATACACAAACGACTTTGATGACTGAAGACTAATATTTTGTCTGTGGTATACTTTTATACGTATAAAATTGAAGTTATTTGGAGATACAAAGAATGGTTTTATAGTTAAATATAGCAAATATAGCAAAGAATTATTTTTAGAAAAACGCGTTATCCCTGTTAATCGAAGATAAAGTTCCTTACCCCTATTTAAGTTCTCATGTTTGTATACTGTTCTCATGTAGAATACTGGGACGAGTAATTTTTTTCGGAAAAGTCTGAAAGTTGTCTATATTATACGGTATACGGTAAAAATTTGTGGTGAGTTTAAAACACCTACAAAAACTATTTCACATTTTCATTTCAAGATAATAAAAAAATTTTAACATGTTAAAAGCACCACGCACGACTTGGCTTCGGATGGTAGTTTTTTTAAGGTACGCTCATACTCATGTAAGGACTTTCATTATTGTATATAATTTTCATACTATGCTTTTACCAGGATCCCTGACACACTTGATTAATTTTTAAATTTTCTGTAACAAATCAATATTAAGGCAGTTAATTTTACATAGAAATTTCTTAGTAATTTATTTCTGCAGCAATTTGTATCGTCATTCCTTTCTAACTGTGCCACTTGCTAAGCCCGAGTTTGCTGTTTCTTTGATTCACAGCATTTCTACTATTTTGATGAAAACATCATAGATCGCGGGTCTCCAGCAAAGCCGTCTAACTTCCAGTAAATGTTTGTAGATCTCTATAGAAATTCGATGTCATGATTTTGCATAGACGAGACAAATATCACTCGTATAATTTATATATGAGAGCGAAGATGTATGAATATTTACTGTGACTGCTGTGATTGTACTACGTTCAGCAGCATTGATCGGTGATTAATTTGCATTTGGGTTAACTTTGCTTTAGGGTATATGTCCCAATAACATCAAAATACATAGGTGTTTTAGTAAGAATTGCGAATAATTATTACAATGTGAAAGCAGTATAATAGGAAGTGAAACCCGAAAATGTTTCTATAGCAGTAATAGAAAGTATGGATTGAATTACCTTTGAGAATTTAAGGTCGACGACAGTTGCGATAGGATCCAAGTGTAATACATTTGTATCGTGACATAGAACAAATGGCTGAACATTTATAACTGATTGATTACCACACAGAGCAGGTTGCTGATATCCTAACTAAGCAAGCAATTGAGCTGAAGAAAGAACTAAATTAATGAAACTCACTATGAATGAAAAGATAAAAAATAACGACATTGTTACCCGATTGATATAAAACTAGAAATTAACAATTAATTATACATACTTCTATATCGTGGTACTATAAAAAACCCACCAAATAAACAGTGCAGGGATAATGGGCACTAGGAGTACTTTTTGGTGGAAATGAGAAAACAATTAAACTACGGAATTAATAATTCTAAGAAATATTTTTATTTAAATATTATATTCTAAAAGTTTGTTATTTGAAATTACAAATAAAATGTAATAACATATTTTACTATATTTATTCTTTTTTACAATTATCCTAGTACATATAACTATTTCTTAGTAGGTTTTACGAAAGCCTGTGTTGAACCTACAATTTAATAGTAAAAGTAATGTTTGGTGCAATCAACAAATTCTTTTGTAGAATCTACCTATATTTTTTCTCTGAGTGCGTTAGAATACTGAAGCACTAAACAGTTATGTTACCCGGGTCAACTACGAAGCCATCGTTTATCAGAAAACCTGGACAGTCAACACCACATTCTGCGGCAGAACAGCATAACTTAGTAAAATTGGAAATCATAAATGCTTTCACACAGTGCCTTGAGTGTGGCGAAGCACTCCAACCGTGCGGAAATCGATTTGAAATCTAAAATGCCAGTTTAAGGTATAGACAACGGTCAGTAATAAAAATAGTACTACGTTAGATAGAGTGAGTAACCAATTAAGCGTCAGTCTGGGGTCGGCTATACATAAGCATTATGGGATTTAACTTACAAGACGCCTCATCTCCAACAAATCATGAACAGCCAATATTGAACATGCTTCCCCATATCTACTACAATCTATTAATTTAAATCAAAGCTTTATGATACACATTAAGTTCATATAGAAACCTCACAACCATGTATAAATCACTCCAACACCACAAGCGTTACCATAATATTACACAACCAATTAATTATAAAAATCACACCCATATACTCGTATTATCGAGTGCCAACCAAATTATTGTCAATTATCAAAATAAATTGTATTTTTGCCATACACCAAAACACAATACGTCTATAATTCCATTAAAAATTGAAAGTTCTCATATATCTATATATACCAAAAGCATAAAACAGCGATTATCGTTTAATTACTTTACTCCAAACATTCTCACTGTAATACGTACAGAAGAATTTTCATTACATTTTCAATTACTTTTATCCAATTAATTTTACCCATTTCTCTACACAAAGTTCATTTTTTATATTTGTTCAATGTTCATCTAAAATATATACGTACATGTATACGTCTACGTAAGTATGTAGGTATGCAGCTTTTAAGCGAATACAGTAGAACTTTAATAGGAAAATGAAAAAAAAAATCGAGTTGAAACAACAACGTATTCAATTATCTTATATATGGTGGTGCTGGATTTTTCAATTTTCTATTCGATTTTTTTTAACCCTATACTGTTCCTCTTTACCCTATAGGTACACCAACCCCCTATTCATTTAACTGCAAATGCAACACGTACAAAATTACACATCAAAGTGATATATTTGACGCCGTTTTAAAAAAGTTTTATTAACAATCGTGCTTTAAATCAAGCTTTTCAACTATTTCTCTGATATAAATCCACTCGCTGCCTTTAAGCTGTGGGCGAATTGTTTGCATACCGTATTTAAAAATTTATGAATAGAACGAATAAATCACAGGGATGAAATTAAAAAGTTATAAAGATGTATTAAAACACAAAAGGATAAACTGTATCGTAAATTTTGTGTTAAATTTAATGTAAAATATGAGGTTTTAGGTAAAAGGATTTAAATCTGGGTTTTTTACTGTGTGCCTTATTTATTGGGTATTCGTGATCTTAATAAAAATTAAATGGTTTTATCAAAAAAAATAATTTATGTTTTTACTAAAAGTAATAATTAAAGTAACGATGGGTGGAAGCCAATTTTGCCTATGCGTATCGGCCACTCGGTGTAAAATGAAGAATTCTTATTTTTTTATTTTTTTTACAACGTAGGAAGCTAATTGGTAAATGGACAACCATACATTTTTCGTAAGATCTTCAGTGTTATACAAAAACCAGAAAGCTGCTGGGAATGTGGATTAAAGTGAACAGTATAGATTAACTAAGCTTTACGGTATTTGGTTATTTCCTAGTACGCCTTGATGAATTAAATTTCACATTGAACAAAGACTTTGCTGAAATCTCAGTATAGTTGTTGTATTTGTCAAAACTAGTTGTTGTTGTTGTCAAAATTAACATGGCCGATAATAACATGGAATTTACTTAACAAGGACTAGAAAACTAATGTAATTTATGTTATTATTCAATTGAATCAAATTGTTGGGTTTGATATTGAAATTTATGTCAATCACAGTAAAGTTGTTGTATTTGTCAAAAATAGTTGCTGTTGTTGTCAAAATTAACATGGCCGATAATAACATGGAATTTACTTAACAAGGACTAGAAAACTAATGTAATTAATGTTATTATTCAATTGAATCTAATTGTTGGGTTTGATATTATAATTTATGCCAATCACAGTAAAGTTGTTATATTTGTCAAAACTAGTTGTTGTTGTTGTCAAAATTAACATGGCCGATAATAACATGGAATTGATTTAACAAGGACTAGAAAACTAATGTAATTTATGTTATTATTCAATTGAATCTAATTGTTGGGTTTGATATTGAAATTTATGTCAATCACAGTAAAGTTGTTGTATTTGTCAAAAATAGTTGCTGTTGTTGTCAAAATTAACATGGCCGATAATAACATGGAATTTACTTAACAAGGACTAGAAAACTAATGTAGTTTATGTTATTATTCAATTGAATCTAATTGTTGGGTTTGATATTGAAATTTATGTCAATCACAGTAAAGTTGTTGTATTTGTCAAAACTAGTTGTTGTTGTCAAAATAAACATGGCCGATAATGACATGGAATTTACTTAACAAGGACTAGGAAACTAATGTAATTTATGTTATTATTCAATGGAATCAAATTGTTGGGTTTGATATTGAAATTTAATCCAATCACAGTAAAGTTGTTGTATTTGTCAAAAATAGTTGCTGTTGTCAAAATAAACATGGCCGATAATAACATGGAATTTACTTAACAAGGACTAGAAAACTAATGTAGTTTATGTTATTATTCAATTGAATCTAATTGTTGGATTTGATATTGAAATTTAATCCAATCACAGTAAAGTTGTTGTATTTGTCAAAAATAGTTGTTGTTGTCAAAATAAACATGGCCGATAATAACATGGAATTTACTTAACAAGGACTAGAAAACTAATGTAGTTTATGTTATTATTCAATTGAATCTAATTGTTGGGTTTGATATTGAAATTTAATCCAATCACAGTAAAGTTGTTTTATTTGTCAAAAATAGTTGTTGTTGTCAAAATAAACATGGCCGATAATAACATGGAATTTACTTAACAAGGACTAGAAAACTAATGTAGTTTATGTTATTATTCAATTGAATCTAATTGTTGGGTTTGATATTGCAATTTATGTCAATCACAGTAAAGTTGTTGTATTTGTCAAAACTAGTTGTTGTTGTCAAAATAAACATGGCCGATAATGACATGGAATTTACTTAACAAGGACTAGAAAACTAATGTAGTTTATGTTATTATTCAATTGAATCTAATTGTTGGGTTTGATATTGAAATTTAACCCAATCACAGTAAAGTTGTTTTATTTGTCAAAAATAGTTGTTGTTGTCAAAATAAACATGGCCGATAATAACATGGAATTTACTTAACAAGGACTAGAAAACTAATGTAGTTTATGTTATTATTCGATTGAATCTAATTGTTGGGTTTGATATTGAAATTTATACCAATCACAGTAAAGTTGTTGTATTTGTCAAAAATAGTTGTTGTTGTCAAAATAAACATGGCCGATAATAACATGGAATTTACTTAACAAGGACTAGAAAACTAATGTAGTTTATGTTATTATTCAATTGAATCTAATTGTTGGGTTTGATATTGAAATTTAATCCAATCACAGTAAAGTTGTTGTATTTGTCAAAAATAGTTGTTGTTGTCAAAATAAACATGGCCGATAATAACATGGAATTTACTTAACAAGGACTAGAAAACTAATGTAGTTTATGTTATTATTCAATTGAATCTAATTGTTGGGTTTGATATTGAAATTTAACCCAATCATAGTAAAGTTGTTTTATTTGTCAAAAATAGTTGTTGTTGTTAAAATAAACATGGCCGATAATAACATGGAATTTACTTAACAAGGACTAGAAAACTAATGTAGTTTATGTTATTATTCGATTGAATCTAATTGTTGGGTTTGATATTGAAATTTAATCCAATCACAGTAAAGTTGTTGTATTTGTCAAAAAGAGTTGTTGTTGTCAAAATAAACATGGCCAATAATAACATGGAATTTACTTAACAAGGACTAGAAAACTAATGTAGTTTATGTTATTATTCGATTGAATCTAATTGTTGGGTTTGATATTGAAATTTAATCCAATCACAGTAAAGTTGTTGTATTTGTCAAAAATAGTTGTTGTTGTCAAAATAAACATGGCCGATAATAACATGGAATTTACTTAACAAGGACTAGAAAACTAATGTAGTTTATGTTATTATTCAATTGAATCTAATTGTTGGGTTTGATATTGAAATTTAACCCAATCATAGTAAAGTTGTTTTATTTGTCAAAAATAGTTGTTGTTGTCAAAATAAACATGGCCGATAATAACATGGAATTTACTTAACAAGGACTAGAAAACTAATGTAGTTTATGTTATTATTCGATTGAATCTAATTGTTGGGTTTGATATTGAAATTTAATCCAATCACAGTAAAGTTGTTGTATTTGTCAAAAAGAGTTGTTGTTGTCAAAATAAACATGGCCAATAATAACATGGAATTTACTTAACAAGGGCTAGAAAACTAATGTAGTTTATGTTATTATTCGATTGAATCTAATTGTTGGGTTTGATATTGAAATTTATACCAATTACAGTAAAGTTGTTGTATTTGTCAAAAATAGTTGTTGTTGTCAAAATAAACATGGCCGATAATAACATGGAATTTACTTAACAAGGACTAGAAAACTAATGTAGTTTATGTTATTATTCAATTGAATTTAATTGTTGGGTTTGATATTGAAATTTAATCCAATCACAGTAAAGTTGTTGTATTTGTCAAAAATAGTTGTTGTTGTCAAAATAAACATGGCCGATAATAACATGGAATTTACTTAACAAGGACTAGAAAACTAATGTAGTTTATGTTATTATTCAATTGAATCTAATTGTTGGGTTTGATATTGAAATTTAATCCAATCACAGTAAAGTTGTTGTATTTGTCAAAAATAGTTGTTGTTGTCAAAATAAACATGGCCGATAATAACATGGAATTTACTTAACAAGGACTAGAAAACTAATGTAGTTTATGTTATTATTCGATTGAATCTAATTGTTGGGTTTGATATTGAAATTTAATCCAATCACAGTAAAGTTGTTGTATTTGTCAAAAATAGTTGTTGTTGTCAAAATAAACATGGCCGATAATAACATGGAATTTACTTAACAAGGACTAGAAAACTTATGTCGTTTATGTTATTATTCAATTGAATCTAATTGTTGGGTTTGATATTGAAATTTAATCCAATCACAGTAAAGTTGTTGTATTTGTCAAAAATAGTTGTTGTTGTCAAAATAAACATGGCCGATAATAGCATGGAATTTACTTAACAAGGACTAGAAAACTAATGTAGTTTATGTTATTATTCAATTGAATCTAATTGTTGGGTTTGATATTGAAATTTAATCCAATCACAGTAAAGTTGTTGTATTTGTCAAAAATAGTTGTTGTTGTCAAAATAAACATGGCCGATAATGACATGGAATTTACTTAACAAGGACTAGAAAACTAATGTAGTTTATGTTATTATTCAATTGAATCTAATTGTTGGGTTTGATATTGAAATTTAATCCAATCACAGTAAAGTTGTTTTATTTGTCAAAAATAGTTGTTGTTGTCAAAATAAACATGGCCGATAATAACATGGAATTTACTTAACAAGGACTAGAAAACTAATGTAGTTTATGTTATTATTCAATTGAATCTAATTGTTGGGTTTGATATTGCAATTTATGTCAATCACAGTAAAGTTGTTGTATTTGTCAAAACTAGTTGTTGTTGTCAAAATAAACATGGCCGATAATGACATGGAATTTACTTAACAAGGACTAGAAAACTAATGTAATTTATGTTATTATTCAATTGAATCTAATTGTTGGGTTTGATATTGAAATTTATGTCAATCACAGTAAAGTTGTTGTATTTGTCAAAACTAGTTGTTGTTGTCAAAATAAACATGGCCGATAATGACATGGAATTTACTTAACAAGGACTAGGAAACTAATGTAATTTATGTTATTATTCAATTGAATCAAATTGTTGGGTTTGATATTGAAATTTATACCAATCACAGTAAAGTTGTTGTATTTGTCAAAAATAGTTGTTGTTGTCAAAATAAACATGGCCGATAATAACATGGAATTTACTTAACAAGGACTAGAAAACTAATGTAGTTTATGTTATTATTCAATTGAATCAAATTGTTGGGTTTGATATTGACTTTAATGTGACATAATAAAGAAATAATAAAACGCAATGATGATCAATGTTTATTAAATTATTTTTATTGTTTACAATTTTTACCGTATAGTTTACCATTATTTGCGTAAAATACAGGGGTATAATTGATGTCTACAATTGTGCATATGAGTATATCTCTAAAACTTCACTCTTAATTTCTAAATCAAAATACTTTAGGCCCCTGCCACTTTTGGTATGCAGATGTCCACCTCCTTTAAAAGTACCGAACTTAGGTGAAATAATGCTCTGTTTTATCAAATCTCGTCATTTTCGATAAAAATTTTAAATGTAGTCAGAATTAATTTTAATGGAAATTCTATTTACAATTTCTTTATTTTATTCGTTTATTCGTTATTGTAATATACTTTTCAAAATATATGAATAAAACGAAATAATTCCTTTGGAAGCTGCCTTTTCCGGTGGATTCATTGAGTCAAAAATCTGATTGAGCTGTAAAGAGGACCCAGACTCTTAGTCAAAAAACTCGAGGTTGAACATTTTCATGATTACTATACAAAAAACTAGTTTTTTGTCAGAAAACTACCTGTCTGCCTAAATTTTGAAGAATTGATTTGAACCGATATTTGCAAGTTTAATTTAAAATCATTTAGTGCGTTGTCGATTTTCTCATAATTGAGATACTTTTCAAAATATATGCAAAAAACGAAAAAGCCGTGCCAAGCAGCTATGGAAGGTGTCACTTCCAGCAGAACGGTTTTGACCAAATATTACTGGGATTTGCCAAATATTACTGAGATATTATAATTTAAGAAAAAAAATTAGTAAGAGATTTCATTTCGTTAAATTAATCCGCCTAGGCTGCATAAGCTCCGATTGTATAATCCCCTAAGATAGCGCCACTTCCAGTGAATAGATTTCATACAAAAATCACTGGGATTTGCCAATTTGTAGAAAAGTCTTAATCATAAAGTTTCAGCTCGATCAATCTGTCCGTCTGGGCTAAAAAGGGTCAAATGTTTGTTGAAAAATCAGTTCATTGTCAAAAATCGTTATTTCCGGTTAAATTTTGGAAAAATGTTGTCGGCCCATATTTTTGCACAGTTAACGAGGAATCTTTGAGTTTTTTGTCGATTTTATTTTTTCGTGAAAGCATACATTTCCAAATATTTGCAAAAATCCTAAAGATTTTATCCTTAAAACTAAGGTAAAAATTTTATCCTGATCAGAAACTTTGTCTGAGCTACAGAGAGAGTATAGACATTTAATCAAAAAACGTGAGGTCATAAAAAACAGATTTTTGTCAAAAATTGACCTTTCCCATACAATTTTGGAAAATTTATATGAACCGATATTGTTGCAAATTTAGTTTAGAATATTTAAGTTCATAGATAATTTTCTCATAATTGACAAGTTTTTCAAAATATTTACAAACGACGAAAAAGCTCCTTTTGAAGCTGCCAGCTTATACGTATGAAGTTTTATTCCGATCAAACCGTGTTTTTTTGACGAAAATCGTCATTTCCGCTTAAATTTTGGAAAGTAAATCAAAACCGGTATTTACAAAATTAATTAAGAATCCGTAACTTCATAACCCTTTTTTCGTAAATGATATACTTTTCAAAATACATGCAAAAAACGAGAAAGCTCTAATTGAAGCTTTCACTTCCCGTGGACTAATTTTAGCCAAAGTTATCTGGGAACTCATAATTTGTGAAAAGCTAAGATATGAAATTCCATCCGTTCAATCAGTCAATCTGGATTATAAAGTGCCGAATTTTTTTGACAATCAAACTTCAGCCAAAAATCGACATTTCCGCTTAAATTTTGTAAAGCTTATTTTGGGTATTGTTGAGAAATTAATTTAGAATTTTTTAATTCAAACAACAACAAAAATACTTCTATGAAAGCTGCACTTTTGGTGAACCGATTTCGGCCAAAACTCGCGCTGATCTCCCATTTTGTGTAAAAAGCTTAAGTATGAAATTTTATTCAGATCAGTCTGGGCTATGGAGCCGAATTTTTGTTGAATAACAGTTTTTTGTCAAAAACCGCGGTCATTTCTGCTTAAATTTTGATAAACTGATTTACTGTACTTTACGGTACTGTTGCAAAATAAATTTAAAATCTTTTAGTTTTTAATAATTTTTCTTGTAAATGATATTTTTTCAAAATATTTGAAGAAAACGATAAGCTCCAACAAATGCTGCCACTTTCGGTTGACCGATGTCGGCAAAAATTCACTGGAATTGCCTAGTTTATGGAAAAAATTTAGATATGATGTTTTAATTCTATCAAACAAACCGTCTGGGCTGTAAAGTGTCCTATTTACAGCCCAGACGTTTTGTTTGATCGGATTGAAACTTTCGTCATTGAGACACAGACATTTTTTTAAAAGTTCTTTTTGACTTTGGCAATATACCGAATGGTAAATATGCAAAAATCTGGAGGCCCAAATTTTTTATGATTACTAAACTCATTTTTATTATGTTAAAGCAAGTTAAATTTATTGTTTCCGCCAAGTCCCACAACACTGCCTAATATAAAATAAAAAGTTGATCTTAATCGGTCGAGAAATGGACAAATCCCTTATATGATGTAATTGCTTAGGTGATTTAACGCAACAGTTAAATTTTACAATTGAAAGCCGGTTTTGTTCTATCGTTTTTCAAAAATTTGAAAATACCAAGCCATAAATATATATTTGTTAGTTTAACAGCAATCGAAAGAATTTATAAGGCTTTTTGAAGCAAGAGAATAAAAAGTTAACGACAGCAGTTTAAAAAGTAGTTTAATTTAATCAGTACAACCAAATACTAAAAGCTAAAATTCTTCTGGCGCAACTCCAGAGTTCTTGCGAACTGAGGAATCCAAGCGCTAATTTATTAATAAAACTACCAAGAAGTAGAATTCGCTAAACTATTTCCATTTTCCGTTCGATTTTAAAATGCAGGAGTCCCGATGTTAACGAACAAAAAACGACAGCGGTCGATTTCAATAGTAGGTCCCTGATTTGATTTTCGTGTATTACAGGCAAAAACAGCAAATTTCTTTGAATATTTAAACCTCTACAAGTTGGAGCTTTTATTATTTTATTATGTAACGTGTTAGAAAAACGTGTGCACGTTTTTCGTGATAACACGCTTTATTTTGTAATCCATTCGAATCCGGTACTCGTTGTTCCTAACCTTAACCGGGCCATAAATAGATAGAATGAATGAATAGAATGACTTTTCTATTAAAAGTAGACAGTAATCTACTTTTGAGGTGACCCGGTGGGGCCTGGTTTTATTATTTAATTTGTTCGACATGCACAATTTTAACAAAAAATGGTTGGTTTTAATTGTGGGAAGTTCCGTTTAGGGGCTCCTTCGGTGGAACCCGGTACCCTGTAGTAATTTTTTTGACTCGATCGATTCACGTAAAAATTGCGGTGATAAAGGTTTTCTATGGCAGGAATGGATTGTGGTGAGTCGTAACTTTAGATTAATTCATTTAGGAATAGTTGCGACCAGGTCTCATTTAAAAAAAATGGTTGGCTCGACCGATTTTTATAAATCATGGTGATGAATTTTCGATTCCGATGTGTTGCCTTACTTGCCTCACCCTCAATGGGGTTCTTGCTCTCGGGGTTCTTCTTTTACAATTTTATTTGGCTTGAACGGTTTTGATAAAACTTTGGCGGAACAGGTTCTCCGAATGCAAGGAAACAATTACAAGGAGTTTTGTTTTCTATAGATAATTTATTTAGGAGTCCTGTTGCACACGTCTTGTTGCATGGTGATATGCTACCATATTGAATCATATTACACCTTGCTGCATGCTATTGTGCCATGATGTTACACGTTGTTGGTTAAGTGGAATCATGTTGGGGAATGTTACTCTATATTGTGGGAAGTTGCTTCTTGTTGGGTCATATTATCACAGTGATGCGTGATTTTTCTTAATATTTTGCATTTTGTTGGGAGATGTTTTGTTATGTTTTGAATTGGCTTTTGGTTGGCTTGAACGATTTTCAAATCGTTTAGTGGGATGGGTTTTCCGAATGCAATGAAACGATTACAAGATGTTATTTCTGTGTCTATGATTAGTTTTGGAGTCCTCCACATGGGTGCACTATGTTATGCAGGGACGGGTCATATTACACCATATTGCTTGATGTTGCATTTTTTGAGGGATATTGTCTGATATTCGACTTTTAGTCGTTTTCAGTTTTGGTATCATGGTAATAGTGTGTGATGCCTTTTATTGACGCCATTGCCATCTGTTCTACGACATTGGTGCTGAAGTGGTTTGTTTCTTGGAAATTAGTCGCTTTATTCACACGTTGTGTCGAGTGAATTTATATGATTTTGGGCGAAATCAATGTGCACCTTGTGCCTGTGTGCGTATTTTTTGTGTGTTTCTCGTTTTTTATATATGTATATGAAATTGAGGCGCGGTGTGAAAGAGTGTGCAAGTGACCCGTACAAAAAGCAAGAAAAAGAAATGTTTTTTTCTATTTTTGGCGCGAGAAATTTTTGGATTTTCGTTTGGAATGTAAAGATAAAAAGTCTACACCGCAACAAACGGGTGGCCAGTTGAGGCACTTCATCATTTTATGGTTAATTTGAGCCAATGCCCAACCACAGTATATTCCAGTAAAGGCGGGAAGATGCCCAACGTTTTGACTGGCAAGGACGCCGCAAAGGTTAAAGATACGTTTTTTTATTTTTATTTTAAAAATTTTTTTCGGATTGGTATGATTGAAGGGGGTTCGTCATTTCATGTCGGTTCCATATTTGCAGGCTGTGCTTGTCATTCCCCGTAATCCTCTTGGCACTACATCCACAGGGTCGGAGTGGCAAGTCCAGCATATGTGTCGTCCATTCGAGAACAACCGTAAAACATAAAAGGAGAGATTTTAAATGCCAGGAATCCATTTTGATGGATTGTAACTTTGAGAAGATTCGTTTAGGAGATCCTTCGGATTCTTTCTTATTTTTATCGGCTCGATTGATTTTAATAAAAATTGCGGTGATAAGAATTTTATAATGGCAGAAATTGATTGCGATGAGTCTTAATGTCGGGAAAATCCGTTAAGGAGGTTCTCCATTTAACAAAACAAAAAAAAATCGTACGATTTTGATAAAAATTAGTAAGGGTGGTTTGGAGTGCCAGTAAGTGATTTCGTTTGGACCTCATTCATGAGCATTTCGGTTGGGCCTTCTTTTCAAATTTTATGTGGCTCCTAAGATTTTGAAAAAATTTATCGGGACACGGTATTCGAATCGAAGAATACAGTTACAAGGAGTTCTGGATCATTCATTTAATCCTAACGTTGCCCTATAGATCACCTTGTTATGGAATGTTGTATACTATGTTATGGGATGTTTCATCATGTGGCATCATATTGCACCATGTTGCGTTATGTTTTGGGCTGTTGTGTGATGTTTCACTATGTTGCGTCCTTTTGGAACATATTGCTAGATGTCGAACCATGTTGCATCGATGCACTATGTTGCAAGATTTTGTAAGTTGAAGTGGTTTTGTATGAGAAAATTTTTTAGGTAGTACTCAAATAGGATTCAGGTCACTGTTTTAAAAAGAATTCAGCTCGCACGATTTTCATACAAAATTTGAGAGATGATATTTTCGAATCAAAAAATGACTGTAATGGATTACCCCTTACGTTGCGTCTTGTTTCTTAACATAATAGATATTATTTCTCAATCAATCAATGGGCGCTTAGAGCAGCAGGCTTGAAGCTATGTTGTCTTCGGTAGTACGGGTATAGTATATGCATCCTCCAATAGGTTTTGTACTTAAGGACAGGGAGTGGTCACAGTAGTGTTCATTTACGTCCGATTCCGTTTGATTCATTTACATCCGACCACGTTTCGAAAAACCGCCAAAGCTTTAATCACTGTGCCATTTGGTCACACAAACAACTTCTGCACTAAATTAATAACAGTAAATATATCTTAACATTTGATCTTTAACTAGGTCAGCTTCATATGTGAGAAAATATTTTATTTTAACCACACACATCACATGCTTTTGCGTACAAAACTTTTGAAAACTAAAGTCTAACAACGTTTTGGCGATAAATCAAGTTTCCAAGAACTATATTTTCGCACACACACATACAATATCCACAGACACATACACACACACACTGCAAAAAAAAGTTTGTCGTTTTATACGATAAAACGGTAAAGCTCCGCAAGTATCACAATTTACGTTGCCATACTTTTGGTACGGGTACATCCGATGAATAAATACTCAGGGTGTGTACGCATATACAAAAACCCGTCCAGATGGTGATAATTGGAATTTTCATTTTGCTAAACGCTTTTATTTTCCCGAGAAATATACAAGATTTTTTGTGTTTGGAATTAATTTTTCATAGAAACTTGATTTTTCCCGTATGTGTATCTATATCTTAACGTTGTTATCCATATTACAAGCGATATGATAAGCACGTGTGGTTTTTTGGTTTGTTTGTTCCTCGTTAATTTCTCAAAGATTTTTTTTTTGTCGTTATAAATGAAGAAGTTTGTGTGTGGTTTTTACTTTTAATCTCTTTTAATAATTTAAGTTTGTCAGATCAATATAGTTTTTATATTTGTTTGTCTCCTTTATACACACATATACATATAATAGATATAAGTATGCGTATGTGTTTATAATATATATATATATATATGTATGAATAGATGTGTTGTGGAAAATAAATATAAAAGCTCATATTATAAAATATATGATGGGAATTAATTAAAGATTATTTTGTTCGTCGTTTGTTAATCTCTATTTTCTATTTTATTTACAGAGAAAATCATCTAAACGTATTAAATCGTCGTTGCTAGTCAACAGCAATGTGGGTTATAAACATCCGCATTCAGTATTTCTATCAAAAATTACATTTTGGTGGCTAACGCCGCTGCTGTGGAAGGGCTACTGGAATCCACTTGAGCTACACGATTTAGGCAATTTGTACGAGGAGAACACCTGCCGTTTTCAATACGATCAATTTTTGTTTATCTACCAAAGCTTTAAGGTACGTAAAAATACAATTAAGCGGTATACACGCGTAATTATTAATTAAAATTTATAAAAAGCTCATTATAATATTTAAATTCAATTGCGATTAATTTACGTAAAAAAATAATAATAATAATTCCATTTAAAAATCGTAAAAAAGCGAAAAACCTTGAAATTTGTAGCAAAAATAAAAGCACAGCGGGCAAAGCTCATTCTCTCGTACCAGCAGAAAAAACAATAAAAATACACATCATTATGCTTTTATTCCATCGGAGATTAAAATAATAAAAATAAAAATTTAACGTGATTATCCTCCGGTAGACGTTACAATTTTAACAGTCGGGTAAATACGTATTGTGATTGTTGGAATGAAATGTGACCATCAACGACAAAGGGTTAGTTTTTTTTACTATAGTGTTTTTAATGGAGTTTTATTTAAAAATTTTTATGGTTAATAAAGCTCGCATTTTCGAACTTTCGGTGTTTATGTGCTTTTGTTCAGAGTTTCCTTAGTAGTACGAAATTATATACTAAGAGGATTTGGTTCTATTATACACAGCATCTACATTATAAAATTTATTGAAATTACTTTAATATTAATTGGCATGAACTGCTTAAAAAACATTTAATTTCTGAGACAATATTTTCACTAATATTTAGACCTTTAGTCTCGAAATTGGGACGTAGGAAAATTATCAAGTTGTATCAAATGTTTAAATCTTTCTATTGTGATGGGTTTAATTTCCAAAGGTTTGATTGAATAGTTGGATGGAATGAGCTTTTAAAATTTAAAAAAAATCAATAAATGGAGGATTAAATAGCTATTCTGTAATAAAGTACACATTAAGGCCTTTTCAGGAACTACACTTAGGTGTCTTAATTTTTTTAGAACAAAATTTTTCATTAAACCTCTTGACCTGGTATTGACCACTTACCATTGAGATCTTTCAAGAAGCATTACCAATACGGGGACTTTTTGATTTTTTAGACTGGTGTGAAATTTCTTGAGAAATGACAAATGTTTACAGGCGTACACATCTTTTAATGGTGTAAATATAAAATGGAATTTATTTGTATCTTGCATATAATTTTTGAGTTTCACATATTTTCAGAAATAATTTTAAACATAAGAATTTCTAGAACGTCGTTATAGCTTGTACCTTCCATATTAACTATATATGTATATGGGTTAGAAAAGATAAACACTGTCAAATTTAAGTGAACTAATGCTGGGCTAATGGCTTTTGCATACAATTATTGAAACTTAACAATTTTCTCCATTTTTAAATGAAAGGATGTCGGTGTACCTTCAGCCTAGTTGCAAGATTCCCGGAGGTTGGCTTCTGTAATGGCAATCTGGATAGTATTATTGCCCAAAAGTTATATTTAAGAGCTTTACGGCTCATATCGATATGACATTAGGTTATTTTAGTTGCGTATTGTTTGTCATTCCTGCCCTATATAGTCACTATGGAAGCATGTCTCTAAGATTCGTTTAATTTGCCATAAGCAATGACGACGTTTTTTTTATATAACTTTAGCGCAAATTTCAAATATATAAAACTATTTCTGAAGACCAGAAAGTGAAAAACAACAATCAATCTAGCTTTTTGAATTATTTTTTCTTATATTTACACTGTGAGTGCTAAAAATATGTAGGGAGTGTAAATATTTGTTCTAAAACTAAATTTTGTTCACAAACTTCATTTTGGCCACTCGCATAAATTCATTTTCAAAATTAAAAAATGTCTAACAATTTTTAAATGTTAAGAAATTTCAAACTGGTCTTTTAAGAACTTCCATTGATGCTTTGTGCAACAATCGCTCCTGGTACCGGCTTCGGCGATGCAGTATATTGTTGATTCAAGTGAAAGTGATGGTCACATTTGCGAAAACTTTGAGGTCAATTTTCATGTAGGGAGTCTGGGAAACTTCCGAGCTTTAAGTGTCCTGACCAAAAATAGATTCAAATAAAAGGTCTTAGGAACGGTCACATGTGGAAAAAGTTGCAGATCAATTTTCATATGGGGAATCCGGGAAAATTCGTTTGAATATATTGCAAACATAAAATTTGAAAATTTCTAAAAATTGATGGTCACTTGGAAACGGATTTAAATGAAAGGTTCACCAAAGGTGTTGGTCACGTTGGGAAAAAAATCCGGTCAATTTTCGTGTGGGGAGTACGGAAAAACACATTTCTGAATGTATCGCACACACACACATTTTGAAAATTTTACTGTTTAACATCACAAATATTTGTCAATATGATTTATCGAAAATTTTCGGCTGGCAGTTTCTACGAACCTGTCTTAATGACATTTACAGGCGAGCATTCCATGTTTTTTTGAGTCAGCATTATCAATATTTCGCAGTTGAACTATTTTACTTGTTACAACTGAATATGTATAACTGAAAAATGTCGATATTTTTCGGCGGGAGAAAAAAAAACAAATTTTTTCTGTCTGGTTCCAGCTGCTGGAACTTTATTTTGTAATCTTTTTGTTCTTATTCCCTTTTCGTAAATGTTATAATTTAGAAATTTTCCAAAAAAGGATCAAACTTCTATTTAAGTTGCCACTTTCGATTTGCCGATTTCGACTGGGAACTCCCAACATTTTGAAAAAGCTTTAGTGTGGAATTTTATCCGATCACAGTCATTCGTCTGGACAGTAGAGAGACCAAATTAGTGTAGAAAATTTTTAATTTACAAAAGTTTTTGGACATACTCATTTATTTGAAAAACAATATATTTTTCAAAATATTTGCAATTAAGTGAGGAAGCCTTTGGGGAAGCTAGCACTTTCCGGGGTACTGACTTGAACTAAACACCAAACTTATGTCTTAATTTTTCACAAAATTATCAACCCATCTGGTCTGTAGACAGCTCACAGACATTTAATCTACTCTGCACCACACTCCTCACAAAAATAACTTTTTGTAAAACATTTATTCGGACATCGGCGATATAACGAATGGAGAAACTGCAAAAATCTGGAGAACGAAAATTTTCGTGATTAGTAAACTTTAAAAGTTTACTGTAAAAGAAATTAATGTCATCTAACTTCATTCAAATTGGCATTGAATCCGAATCCGTGTTGACTCTGAAACATTTATGGAATTCCATAAATTTTACCGCATAGCCAAAAAAAAAAACAAATAACACAACAATAAATAAGTTAAATTGGACGACCACTTGTGACAGATGTCGAATTCTTCTCACAATTTTGCATCAACATCATTCAAAAAATTCATCCGAATAAAAGGAGTGCAAATTTACCGATTTTTCAATTTACCGGTAAACGGTAAATTTTGTATAAGGTCGGTAATTTATCGAAAATTTACCGGTCAATTGAATTTAAATAATATTTTGAAACAATACTATGCCTTAGGTATTAAACCAGTGAAAAATTAATAAACCAGTGCTTGAAACAAATTAATGTACTTTATAAAATAAAATAATGAATAAATTCATTATATCACAAAATAATTGTTTTATATACAGGGTGATAATTGTTTCTATACAGATTGAGGGGATCATTTGGAAGCTTTCATCCAATGAAATTGATGTATTAAGTGGCACGTTAACTGAGATACGATAATTTTATTTTATTTTAAATTACCTAAAATCTCGCCTTTAAATTTTCATAACTTTTTGTTTGTAGTCGTAAAGGCAAGAAATGAATTTTATTGTATTTTGCAATGTGATTTTATTCGAAATACATCATTATTTAATACAATTAATTTAAGAAAAATAACTTATGGGCTTCCAAATCCTAAAAAAATTATTGAATTACGAAAAATGTCACTTTCTTTCTTTAAATTCATTTAAAAAAACTAATGGTTATTTTGAAATTAGATTTGTTTTAAAAATGTTTCCTAGTTAATGCCCTTTCCAAGGGTATACTAACATGTCATAGAAATCACTTATTTCGTGGTCAAAATACGAGATATTATTTTGTCAGAGGTATTTGTGTCAGGATTAAGAAAATACCTTTTAAGTTATTAATAAATTTGTAATCAACTTCATTTATTAGATTTTATTCAAAACGCCCTCCTCAATTCCGTATATACATGCACGACCTCTGTTTTTAAATCTTCACTCTCCTAAGCAGGTACTCAGCCATATAAATCCAGGGGTGTGAGGTAAACCCATTCCAATCTTTGGGAATGAAGCATCTATGTATTCTCCTACCATTCATTGGTTATGTGCCGGACAGCCGTCATTTTCAAAAACAAACAGCACATCTTCTTAAACTGAAAAATCAGATCAGGTAGCTCCTTCTGAACAAATTCGAGATAAATATTTCCGGATAGACGTTCTGACACATACAGGGTGACTGACACGAAGTATTACCAAAACAAAATGCCAAAGAATTTTTATTTTTTGATGAATTTTATTGAATCAAAGTAAAAAATGTTCATAAATATTTAAATTTTCGAATTGCATTAGCAGTTTTCGATTTGGCCAACCTTAGCCGCGAGTATGGCCTACAAACGCTTGACAAAGCTATTACATGCAGCACGAAAGTGGCTCTGCGGTATTTTGGCCAATTCCCGGCGAAGCGCTTGCTTGAGATGATCGACATTTTGGTATTTTTTTGTCCTAACCTTGCTCTTCAAAATACCCCAAACCGAAAAATCTAGCGGATTTGCACCCGGTGAATTTGGTGGCCATTGCGTGGAACGTTGTTTCTCAGCCAATCCTGATTGACACGCGCTTTATGACTCGGCGCTGAGTCATGTTGAAATATCCAGGCTCTGCGGCCGAAATGTTTTTGTGCCCCAGGCTTCAACGCTCCCACTAACACATGTTCCCGATAAATTTGAGCATGTAACTTGATGCCACGGTCCAAAAAAACGAGCGGTGTAACGGCGGCCCAAACCATCACTATCGGCGGCGCTTGATTTCGAGTGGCAATCCGTTGGTCCAAATTTTCAGAAGAACGACCAGGCAAGTAAATCCGGTTGTTTTGCTTGTTCACATATTGCTCAATAACGAACGGTGACTCATCGGAGAAAACCAAAATCGGAAAATCGTCAATTTCATGCAAGCGTAACAACTCCTTTGCGGAGTGGAAAGATCTAACTTTTTTTTGGGGCATCGGTGAGACCATGCGTTTTATGGAATTTTAAGGCATTTAGTCTAAGATGATCTTTCAATATGTGCTGCATTCGTTCGAGCAAAATGTTTGCCTCACGAGCCATTTTTCTGCCGCTACGGCGTGGATTCCAAGCAAATTTGGCTTTCACCTTCCGAATGATATCCGGCGATGTTGCAGTGCGTTTCGTTCCACCACCATGGCGTTTTGCAATGCTGCCAGTATCGTTATAACGATTTATGGTGCGATACACAAACATTCTATTCACATGCAGATGTTTTAACTGGTTCAATCAATCTGCGGCCGTGGTTTTAAAGCCAAACATAGAGGCAATCACACTATTACGCTTGAATTCCATTCCAGATAACTTTTTTTTTTGAACATTTCCCACTAAAATGCTTTTGTACGCTTGTAAACAATGGAATGAACTGTCATTAGTGTAAATTTGAGCGCTCTGTCATCACTGGTTTGACAGCAATGACATACTGAAGTTGATAACACTTCGTGTCATTCACCCTGTACTATGGGCCGATAAGGTTTCGACCAATAACACCAGCCCAAACATTAACGCTGAACTTACTTTGTAAAGAAACTTGCTTTTTCTTTTGTAGTTTTTGGCCTTTTCTGCCCTAATGAAGCAGTTTGTGTAAATTCACAATTCCCTCACGATTGAAGTTGATTCATTTATCCACAAAATCCTTTTCAAAAAGTAATTATCCTCACCATCTATCTACAAAACTCCAGCCGTCAGTAATAGATTTTAAAAAATAAGTAAACTGAGTGTTAATTTTCTTGTGCTGTTCAGTCAATAAGTCAGAATCTGCTACGGAAAGTACCCGTCTGTTTCACTTTGTTCTTGTTAAATTGGTATTAAATGTTCAATGTCTCGAAAAGGGTAATAATGCTACCATTTTCGAGACGTGGAACAATTAACAATTTAACAAGAACAAAGTGAAACACACGGGAATGTTCGGTAACAGAAACTGACACATTGCTGAACAGCACAAGGCAATTAACACCCAGTTTACTTATTTTTTTAAATCTATCAATAATTTAAAAAACATTTTCCTAACCCTGGCACAAATAACTCTGACAAAAAAGTCCAAATCCAAAGATTTGGATGCTCATAAGTCATTTTTCTGAAATAAATTGTATCAAATAATAATTTATTTAGCATAAAATCACATTGCAGAATACAATAAAAGTTATTTCGCGCCTTTGCGATTACAGACAAAAAAGTTATGACCATTTAAAGGCGAGATTTTGAGTAATTTAAAAAAAACTTAAAATTATCATATCTCAGTTAAAATGCCACTTAGAACATCAGTTGTCTGGGATGAAAGCTTCCAAATAAACCCCTCCCCTCAATCTGCCAAAGAATGTTCGGTCCACGCTCCAAGCACAATGTATAACATCATTTCATTTCATTAAATAAAATTCATTACATAAATCTTCAACCTACATTGAACAAAATAAGTCTGCGTACACCCAGTAAATAAGTCTGCGTAAATAGTATTGTGTAAATAATTCTGCGTCTGTTTATTAAAAATCAATAAAAGAACTATATAAACTTATTTCGAATCTCATTCTTTATTAACAAAATTAATAATTATGCTTAATTAAAACCATTCAAACAAAAATTAAAATATTAATATTAAATATTAATATTATTTTTATATTAAAAATTCAATAAAACTGATTTCACATTAATATTTCGTCGGATTCCCTTTAGCTCGAATAACGGCCTCAAGCCTCTTTTTCATTGATCCAACTAGGTTTGAAGTCACCTGTGGTGATATTTTAGCCCATTCTTCGATCGAGTAATTCCCATAAATGTTCGATCGGTTTGAGATACTTCGATTGAGGGTGTGTATGAAATTGTTTTCGCACGTTATACGAAAGTCATTCTTTTACCACGTATGCCCTATGCTTCGGATCGTTGTCATGTTGAAAAACGAATTCCAATTCTAACTCCAATTTCGTCGCACTATCGACTAAATTGTTTTTTTAAAATGTTTAAGTACATCATTTTTTTGAGATTCGAAATATATTTAAATTGCCTTCTTATTGATTTTTAATATACAGGTAACGTATATTTCATAAACGGAGTATTTTCGGTTTCAGTAAATTTTTTTTAGGCAAATTGTAGTGATTCGGCAAATTGGCGTGCTGCGCTATTTATTAATATTAGTACTAAACTGAATTACGCGATCAAGCATACCAAACTCTTTAAAATACAAACAAATCTCAAAATCAGCTAAATAATTTGAATCAAATTAAAATAATAAATCCAGTGTTCTCTACTCGTGTATACCTAGAAATTAGGAGATACACGCTTTTCATAAATAAGCATTAAAAAGCACTGTAGAGAAATAAGCAAACATTTTCAAAAACACAAAACTTTCGCCAGAAAACAAAACAAAACAAAAAATATTAAAAAGTAGAATACGAATCATAAAACTTTTATTTTATTAATTTTTCCACCAAAAATATTTTTCAAACAATTTCCACTCGTCGAAAATAAAATTTTCCTGGTACACACATGCATATATACAAATCCACTCACACAATTTAAAACTTAGTTATACAGATATAATAAATAAATATTATTCATATTTACATAAATTTTATCATTTTTATACATCACAGAAGTAAATAATTTTCGTACCAAAAATAAAAAGTTTACCAGAAAAAAAAAACACATAAAATTTTAACTTTCCAGCTTTTTTTTATGATTATTTTGTTTTTCCGTTATAAGCTTTATTTTATTTTAAGTTTATCTAATTACAATTAACATAAAGTAAATGAAAATGAATTTTGTGTACCAAAAAATTATAAAAACAATGTTTTTTGATTTATAACTTTAAACCTTTTGTTGCTTTTGTATGTGTGTGTGTGTGCGTGTGTGTATGTTTATGCTTTTTGGTTGTTCATAATAATCATTATCATAATAATAAAACAGAGCTTGTTTTAGTTACTTAACTCGAGAACGCAATATACATGTAATATGTATACAAGTAACACACACATACATACACGTTCATATATACAAACATACATAAATAAAAGTGAAAGTTATTTTTGTAATTTTTGCTCTGTATCCACTCTCGTAAAATCGTTCTGGAAAAATTAATAAAATAAATTACAAAATTAACACACACAAAAAAAAGGAAAATTGAAAATTAATTAAATGTAAATAACTTAAAGCGTATATTTGATATGGTGGTAATTTTGAGCGTGATACATAAACGATATTATAGCGGTATCGTGGTAATAGAATTTAATTTTTAGAAAATTCTATTTGAGCTAGGTAATCACAATATTGTAACGATATTTTTATAAAAGATGTAATCTAAATTTGAGTTAAAAAAATTATTAAAAGATAACAGTGTGGGTAACTGCAGCAGGGGAATTTTTGAATTTCAAAATGAAACTTTGCATACCAAATAAGCCCAATTTGTGCTAATTAATGGTCACGGAAAAAATTAGTGTTAGTTCAGTAGGTGGATTCCGGTTGTGTAAAATTGTAAGTGCAACGGGATTTTGTATAGTAAAACAGGATACAAAAATTGAAAATTCAAGCAAACTAGAACGAGAAATATAAAACATAATCTCGTTCCATTCGTTCTCCCCAAACCTAAATCTATGCACAGGAGCCGAAAAAAGGGGGAAAAAATTCAAATTTCGCCTGAAAGACGAACCAAATAAAACCCTATTTCTAGAAATACCAGAAATAAATTTGTGCTTATCATAGATAACGCTTTTGTGTCGATTAGCACAAAATCATCCACTATATTTTTCGGATGGCAATGAACATACCTGATAGGAATAATATATGTGAATTTGGCACAAAAAACCCGCCCGAAAACACATTTTCAATTTTGGTGTGTTTTTTTGCTAAATTAAATGCTATCCCGAAAAATTTATTGAAAATGCAAGAAAAACGAGAATTTCATCCCGAAATATTTTTGAAGTTGTATTAAATAAATAATAATTAATATCGGTGACAAGGAATAAATATCACTGTTTTATTTGCTCTATTTAGTCTGCTCTAGTCGGGTAAATCGTTTACTATGGTAAACCGGATTTAGGTCAGATTTTTCGATCAATTTGCCATATATTTTGAAAAATAAATGAATTTACAGAAAAATTTACTTAAATTTGACTTTTACCCTACTATTGGACCGCAGCCTTAGGATACAGATTAAAGTAAAGTATGTGACAACAAACCACCTTACCTGGTAAACTATGTGACAAAAAATTTAAATGTGTGCTGTTGTACAACAAAATGAATTTTTCTTATTATTTAACTACAGAAGACATGAACCATGTAGTCATCATATGCATCCATTGTGTCGAGATTGCCCACAACGATCTAAAAATTTAAAAATACTTAAGAATAAGCGAATCAAGCAATTTGTCCTTATAGTTTGATTTGAAAAGTCGATTAAATTAATTAATTATTTGTGGAAATCCTTGACATAATCCCATCGAGAAATTAAGTTTAAAAGTTAGGTTCATCTATCACCTAAACCATACCAAAAGCTCATCTTAGAATCATGACTATAAGAGCCTGATTTGAGCAGTTTGTCCATGGTTTCGATGTTCTTCATGTTTGATATGAAAAATCGATTAAATTAATTAATTTTTTGTGGAAGTCCTAGAGATAAACCCATAGGGAAATGAAGTTTAAAAGTTGGGTCTATCTATCAAGTGATAATATTGGTTGTTATTATTATATATTTTTTTATTGACTCAACTCGAGAGTTGAGTCGTTTCTTTTTATTTATGAATTCAAAAAAATGTTACAAAAATATAAACTAATAAACTTAGATGTTGTGCGTAGCGACTTTAAAATACAATTCGATATTTTATTTCGTTTTTCTCTACTTTGTACTTTTTAATTATAATGGAAATTGGCTTCGTTTGCTTGGTTTTTTTCCATCGTTTGATGCAAATGCAGCAGTTTTGTTGTTATGTTGAAATCCGATTAAAATGTATGTTCGCTATGTAGATTATCACGTTTCTCGCCATGTGTCTTTGTGTTTGATGATTCAGTGCCTCGTGTATGTTGATCGACTGTTTCACGTTGATCGTGAGATTCCGTGTTATATAACACGAGTGCATCTCCCTGCTGTCGAACACCAGATGTTATTTCAAAGGAGTTTGATACTGTTCTTTTAATTAAGATTCTACGTACAGATCCACACTTTGTTAATTTACTGATAGAAACGAGATTCTCTGGAATTCTAGGCGGCCAATATTTTCTTGTAGTTTATACTGTGAATGCCTGTCGGAAGTCTATATATAGTTGACGTATAGTTATGTTGCACTCACAATATTTTTTCAATATCGTCTTCACGGTAAAACACTGGTCAGTGGTCGATCGGCTGAGACGAAAATCACATGGAGAGTAACCAATGATGATTCGGTGAAAGGGATGAGTCCGGCAAGTACAACATTACCAAACACTACTAAGCAGCAACGGACGCATAAGCGAGCGCGGTCTTCCAAATCTCCCTCAGCTCTTTTTGGTCCCAAATGGAGACGATGAGACCGGGTGCGTTTTCATTTTTCAATCTACTAATAGCTGCGTCTACATACTTCCCTCACTGTAGGATTTTCGACAAAAAAGCTCTTCACCTAAAGGAGCTATTGCTCTAATGGGGGTCACTTCGTCATTCCGATTTAGCAGATCCTGAAAGCAGGTTTGCCATACTGAGAGAACATCAGCCACGTTTGTTCTTAACTATCCATTCCCGTCTTTGATGGCTGTATTTCTCGGGTGGAAGTCTTTAGTGAGATTTCTGGCGTTAGCAAAAGAGTCCTTGGAATTTCTTAGTTCCGCTTGGAAGCTGATGTTTTCGATTCATGATCTCATATGATCGCGATTTTTTAGTCGAAGGTAGTCGAGACGGCATTCATCATCGAAATAACCATTGTGGAATTTCTGATGGTATTTTGCGCCGCGGTGATTATGGCTGTCTGTATAGCGTGCCACTGCTCCTGGGTGTTAAGAGGAGCTTCTTCGTTTTTGCTTTGCCGGTTTAAATATAGGGTGGTTAATCTAGCATTTGTAATTTCAACTACCGGTTATTTCGAGTGTGACAACACTTACGTCATTCGTGTTATGACAGAAAATTAGTTTAATGTTGGACATTTACGAAATTGGTCGTTTTACGCTTTATCAAAATGGGGAAATATTGAAAAATTACTTTCAAAGTAGTGAGTCTTTGGGCATCAATTTGTTAAGCAAGTTCGTGAAACTGGATTGCTATTGGATAAACCAGCACGTGGCCGTGCATTTACAACGCTTACAGCCGAGAACAATGCAGCTGTTGCTCTGAGCATCCATCAACATCAACTCGCATAAAGGCGTACAAAATTCAATTAGTGCAGGAGTTGAATCAAAATGATCATCCGCAACTTTTTCGGTTCGCTAATTACACTGTGGAAAGCTATTAGGAAGAATATTAGCATTTTTACCGAAAAATCACTTTTTCCGACGAAGCTCATTTTCAACAAGCAAAATTGTCGCATTTGGGCTTCAGAATATTCACATGTAACCATGAAGAATTGGTGGAATTTTTTTCGAAAATGAGGAAGGAGCTACCGAGGGAGCGTTACCGAGCCATGATAAATGAGTTTTTGTTACTCAGAATTTAAGATGAAGGCTCACATGACATTTAGATGGCGCAATTTGCCACACACCTAACGCAACAACCGATATTTTGCACAGCGCCTTCGGGTATCGAATATTCAGCCGAAACGGATATGCCACGTGGCCACAATGCAGTTGCGATTTGATTCCGTTCAACTTTTTTTTATGGGGAGCCGTTAAGGGTTAGTGTTACTTTAACCATCCAAACCCAATCCACGACTTGAAAGATCAAATCGAAGTTGCTATTGATGAGATAGGAGCCCGCATATACAATCGAAAATATTCCGAAAAATTAGGTCGACAGAATGGGGTACTGTAAAGCCAGCCGTGGAAGTCATTTGAATGAAATTGTATTCCATACTTAATAGCAATGCGTACGCTTTGTAATAAAACAAACTGCTTTGAAAAATATTGCAAACGTTGTATGGGCCACCCTTTATCTTGTATGGTCCATCAATTTCAAGAGTATTTCGCAGCTATATTTTACGCAATGCGCTCTAGCTACATACTCGGTAAAGTGAACACGCACAATATAAAAGATTACTGTTTTAGGGCACACCAATTTAAGCCGAAAGATAGATATCCCAACAGTTTTTAATGAACAGAAATCCACACATTGGAGATTCAGACTCCAGCTACCATTGACCTTGAATCAAAATTGTGCGACGACGGTGGGCAAAATATCCCCCATTATATGCCGTTACAATTTACGTTACAGATAATCATCGGGATTGCTATATTCATCACGATGCGACATATACATAAGACGTCAAGCAATTCAATCACTTTAGCCCACCGGTTTTCAACTTACCATTAACTAGACCACAAAAAGCTGGTTGCCGCCAACCATGTTTTAGAGAGAACCAGAATACGAAAATAAAAATAGATAAACATAGTCGTATCATATTCATTTTTCTGGATATTCTGGTTGTTGATATGCAACAACAAATCAATATGAGACACAACAATTCCTTGCATGGATGAGAAACCGAATCATAATTTTCCTCTTTTCTGATTCTGTAGTGCGGAGAGTGTAATTATTGGTTGTCTAATGGAATTAACTCCCAGACTATTTATGCTCTTGAATAATTGCAATTACTTCAAAAGTTAATTTTTTGCTTGGTTCGAAAGGTTCTGGAAATATCAAGGTCTTAGACCGCGACATCATGTTCTATGTTCCCGTGAACAGTTTTCGAGTTCGTTGTTGATAAGAATACTATAAATTTATCGGAGCCCTTTGTGTAGGGTTCATAACGTGATTTTTTATGAGAGTAGGTAGTTGGCCTGTTGTTCAACCCACTAAAACCATTACCATGCGGTACCGTCCGTTAAATCTAGGTTTTTCTGTATAACATTTTACGTTAAAATGTCACGTAAACAACGCAACAATTTAACGCAACGATAACGTAACAGTATTTAACGCACCGTGTAAAATGAACCCAAAACTAGTCCCCAAAATGTTTTATCAAACATAAAACCACTTGATATTTTGTATGAAATACAAAAAATTGTGGATCAGGCAGCTGCCTGACCACTTTCAAAAATAGACGTGAAGAGGATCTGGTGTTGCCAACAAATTACACGATTTGGTTGGCTCTCGAACTCAAAATTTGAATTCGATACAACGCAACACGCATACGCCTAGCTCCTAACTACAGATAGCAAATACATCAATTACCCAGCATGAGAATACGATTGCTTGACCATAAGTTAGACTGAAGCGATGGGTTAGCAAGGCTAAAAATACAATCACACACAAAGCAACAATCCTCGCGGTCACAATCCCCCTGGAGGGCAGGCAACACTAACATATCAATAACCACTTTGCTCTTGAGTGAAGCTAGCCCAGCTCAGAAATGTTGTATCAATTTTAACGAAAAAACGAAAAAGTATCAAATTTATTAAATTTCGTTCCGTGGAAAGTTCCACAAAATGAATTCTGGGGTAGGAATTTCATCGACTTTTATATTATTTTTCGTTCCGCTTGATAGATCTAAACATTTTTTGCCAAAACTAAAAATGTTTCTGATCAGGGCCTCATGGTTTTGGAATGTAAACACTTGCCGTGATTCTTGACGCTCATTGATCCGGATCAGTTCAAATTTTATATGGAAAACATGATCCAAATTTTGTTTTAGATCACAAATTTTGATTCTTAATCTAGCAAGCACCTGTTGTTTTATGAAACATGAACTGAACTGGACCAAATCAAGCGTCAAGAAACACAGCTACTGGTAGCTAATTTAACAATTATAGACAATAACGAGCCACGGATAAAAAAATATGAAAATTGAACTATCGAGGCAAAGAGTAGAAAAGGCTTTTGAAGATATTGTTGGAAAAGAGGAGAAGGTAGTTTTACTTTGTAGAGACTTTTAAAACAACCAAAATACAGTCAATGGATGTTTTAATAAAAGTGCGATCGGACATGTTGAAAGCTCAGGATGATGCTTCTGATGATATTGCAGATATTGAAAAAGAAATAATATTAAACCCACAGGTTTTCCAAAAATTGTCAATAAAGCCATTTGTTGTGGTATCACACAACGATCTACAAATTAAAATGCTGGAAGGTTGATAAACTACCCGAGTTCCAAAAAAATCGTTCCATATTTAGATGCAACAGGAGGATTATTAAGACCTCCCAGGCCTAATATTTCAAATATTTTATACTATGCCTTAATAGCACCGGTTCAAATCAATGAGTATAATCCAGCTGATCCGTTTCCATTAAGCGATATAATTATGCGAGCAAATTCAAATGTTGGCCACTGTTTGATACGATAGTAACTGATGGAAGTTTTGCAGAAATTAACGCAGTTCATCGGGATTTTTTCATTATTTATCTATATGTTTAAAATGTAACTTTTTATTCATTTCACCGATTTTAATGTTTTGTATGTCAAAGTGCAAGTTAAAATGTCACCTTTCAAACGCATACAAGGTTGCCTGATACGTTCAATGTTTACTGGGACATATGAATGTAAAGCGATCTACCCCGAAAAAAACACGAAATTTTTCTCCTACACCAATATAAATGTATTAAAATGTTAACTCGCACAATTTTCCTTAAAACGAATTTAAAGTTTTCGATATATTATTTATCCATAGATCATCGTTTTTATCATATCCCGAAATGGACCCAGTTTCAGACTTCTAAATAGTCAATAGTAACTGAGTTGTTAGTTCAATGAAATAGAATGTAAAACAGCAAGCTTTTGCTAGCGACATAATTGTTTTCAACATTTATTATAACTACATAAATTAATAAATCATCATCCTCAGCTATTTATCTACTATTTCGAATAACAACATAATCGAATGATTAATATTTTATTAAATAATAACTAAATTAAAATCTACTATGTGTTGCATTAATATTTGTGCTCATGAAAAAATTATTTTATTTATGTTTCCTAGGTTATAAAACTCATGTAATTTTTTTTTTTTTAAATTTTTTATCACAATGTAATTAATTATTAAATTGCGTTTCATTTGGCATATAATTTCTAAAAAAAATATCAGGATTTACGTATAAAAAAACGAATTTACTCTGTTGCAAAAGTAATTGTGTTACAAATTACTGTTGCAAAAGTATTTGTGTTAGCAAAATTCTAAAAAAAAATCAACAAATTGTGTATTGAAATAACTGTTTCAGCATTTGTTTTTCAAAAATACACGTTTTCAAATAGTTTTGCAAGTTTCATTGAATTGTGAGCATTAAAAATCGTGACAATATGCCAAAAACCCGCGAACTGAGTATTGAAACCCGATCTGCAATTGCGGCAGAATATAATTTGGGAATCTCAGTCGAAGAACTGGCGAAAAAGTACAAGTGCCATAAAAATACCATTTGGTATCAAGTTCGGAAGCAAAATATTTGCGGAACGGTGCAAAATATCGGAGTACGCCAACGACCAAGAATAACTAATGCCAGAGAAAATGCTTACATCACTCGATGTATGCTTACAAATGCACATTTAAGTCAACGAGGTCTCGCTAAAACTTTAAAGGATAACAAAGAACTCCAAATACACCATTCCACAATTTCTCGTCGTTTAAAAGAAGCTGGGGTACAGGCCTATACATGCACCAAAAAGTTTTATATTTCTAAACAAAATAAAATAAAACGGCTGTTGTTCGCAAAGCAGCATATGAACAAGCCCCCCGAATTGAGGAGAAACGTTTTGTTTACTGACGAATCTTCGGTATCGTTAGACGGATCTTGGGGTAGCAAATTTTATTATTCGGAGCCAGAAAAGGTAAACAAACGTCGTGTTTATGCTACACTACGTCAAGGCGGTGGAGGTTGTCTTATGGTTTGGGGTTGTATAACCAACCTCGGAGTAGGACCACTAGCAATGGTGTCTGGGAAAATGAACCAAATGGCCTATTTGGAACTGCTGAATGATGTAGCATTGGTAGCTGGTTCAAAAATAATTAGGCTTGACTTTATTCTTCAGCACGACAATGCCCCTGCCCATAAAGCATTTATTGTGACCAAGTTTTTAATGATTTAGACCAACAACGCATAAATTGGCCACCGCAAAGCCCGGATTTAAATATTATAGAAAATGTTTGAGCTTATGTAAAACGAAATATACCATATAGAGTTGGACGAAGCAAGCAGGAGTTATGGGATGAGATTGTTGAGGTGTTTAGTAAAATACCTCTAAAATTTATTTCCAAATTATTTGACAGAATACCCAGAAGACTAAATGAGGTCATATTAAATAACGGTGGGCAGACTAAATATTAAATTTAAATAAAATCAACAACATAATATAAATTAGTAACGTTTTTTATTAAAACTGTCCCAACACAAATACTTTTGCAACAATAATTTGTAACACAATTACTTTTGCAACAGAGTAAATTCGTTTTTTTATACGTAAATCCTGATAATATTTTTAGAAATTGTATGCCAAATGAAACGTAATTTAATAATTAATTACATTGTGATAAAAAATTTAAAAAAAAAAAAATTACATGAGTTTTATAACCTAGGAAACATAAATAAAATAATTTTTTCATGAGCACAAATATTAATGCAACACATAGTATATAACACAATGATTGTAAAGATTGGTATTAACTAATTCAACCCGGACAAAAACTAATATTTTAAATGCAAAGAAAAATTAAAGTATCCATTGAATGTAAGTTGTAAAATTTTTTCGTTTGTTGCCAAGTGAAAGTGAATAACACAATAATAGCATTAGAAAATCTGGAACATTGGCCCCTTAGCAGGCGTTTCTATTCTAATTACTCCTCATCGGCGATATAATAAATTGCGAAAGTAAGCGTTAATTTAGGTGTATATCTTTTCATTGGTGGTAGAATACTGCATAAAAAGATTTATTATTCAGAAAATTGAAACTACATTAATATGTGGAAAAAATTCTTGGTGGGTGGTTAATGAATTCAAAAGTTGTTAGAATGAACAACTTATGCCATTTGCCTTGACTAAACAAATATTGAAGCTTCTGCTATTGTTCAGCACGCGACTGATGCAATTAAGTTTAGGTGGTTACTTTTTGATTACTTTTTGATTATTAGATTAGAATTGTCATAATTTTATTATGGTGTACTCCGGATGATTTTAAAATTTCTGTACATGTACATTAACAAATAAAATACACAGAATAAATATTTTATTTTAGTGATATCTGTCTTTAAATTTCAGGGACTTCTAGTTTGAATTTAGTTTAGTCAACGTAGTTGATTGCACACAGCATTAATATAAAACAAAAATTTAGCTTTCACGTGAATGTGTAAAATCCTTCAGACTTAGAATATCTATGGCAGAGAGAAACAATTTAACAATGTATCCCAACAAAGTCAAACAATCGTTGTTTTGGTCAGTAAATGGAAGGAAATAAATTCATCCTCCGGGCATGCTAGTATTCCTCATCCAGTAGCAATATGCCTCTTTTAGCTGCCCTGGGATCTGGCTTGGTTTCAATGAACTAATCATTTGCTCATTAATCCGAAATTTAATTGATTGTGTACCTTAGAAATAAAGCGGTTAAATCCCTACTATGTTGTCAAATAACTTTTGCTTACTACCATTTGCAAATAACTCTTGGCAATTTTGCAAACAGCTTCGCATAAAAAGGCAAATATCAATCAAACAATTAGCCGAAAACCAGTTTAAAACAAGAAACAAAGATTATCCATACGTATTTTTCTATGATGAAAAGTAACTGATTGTTTTATTCCACCAAATATTTTAGATAAAAACTTAAGTATAGGAGAACTGGTATAACTAAAAATTAGTATATGTTACTAATTTTTATTTATATTCTTCGATGAATAGCCTTAATTTTGTTTTATTTCAAAATAGGCTAACAGTTTTTTTTATTGTTTCACTGCAGAGTTCATCGAACAATACACACATATTTAATATTTTACAGAAATACTTTTTTATTTAATTATTATAAACAAATTATGAGAACTTAACCACTTAAGTGACGGCTTTTTGTGAGAAAGTGCGTCCATAAATTGTTAGGTTTTTTTTACATTTCTTTAGAAAATAATTACCAAGTAATCTGAATACAAAATTTTTATTTTTCAATTATTGTTTCAATACAAGCTTTGCGCGAGCAAGACCCGAGCAAATCAAAACACAATCAAACTACACGTCCGAGTCACGCTCGGGCAAACCACTCAAGTGGTTAAAGATGCAGTTTAGCAAATATTCTGGTGCCCCACTCCATATTGGGTTTAAATACACTATATGTGAATATATGGATGGTATGTAGATCATACTGAGGATTGGTTTGGGTAAATTGTTTCGCGTTATTTTTATCGCAAATATATATATAGTATAATGCATTTCTTTATTTTATCTATATGTAAATTCCATTTAAAGCTGGAGTCAATTACAAGTCTCAAATATGAATATGTTGTTCCTCTTTATGATTAATAAGAAAAGTATTAATTTTAGTATTCAATTTCAGAAAATCTCTAGATACATCCAAAATATATATATTTTTTCCTTAGGTACTGATTTAATGAAGCAATTATTGAAGACCAATATCATTATTAATCTCGATTAAACCTATATTAAACCTCTATCCTTCCTTGCAGTAGATCAGAATTGAATCGTGTCGTGCCGTAGGATCGCTATGTGTTTGACATACATTTTTTGATTATCAATTATATGTAAATAATAATATAATTACCGAGACCGACTAAAGCATCTCTGCATTATGATGTATTGCTCATTTTTACACGTTTTTACAAACATAATAGAAGCGCATTTGTCTTCACACATATTTAACTCTATTGATTATCAACAATCAATAAATATAGGTACCTACGTGGAAAAGAAAAATTCTCAATGAAAATTGTATTAAAAATAAAAAACGATGATCTATGATAAATAATATAACGTATACTTTATAATCGTTATTGTGCGAGTTAACATTTTAATACATTATATTCCTGTAAATTATGGTTCGCATAAATATAAAATGGGAAACGAAGGACGAAAAGTGAAAACTATATAAAATATTGCTTCCCGAATTAAAAAAGGCTGACTTAAAAATTGTATTTTTCCGGACTTAAAACCAGCGTTTTTATTTCATTTTAAAATTGACTTAAAATCTGTAATGAAAATTAAATAAAAAAAACCGTACTTTATTAATGCATATCATAAGCCATTTTGAAAATGATTTAAGAAGTGTATTTATAAAAAGCATAAAATGTATATTTATAAATGGCATAAAAGTCCACTTATAACGCATGCATTTCTATATCTATCAAAAACAAATGTAAATTTTTATAATGTAAAATAAAATATGGCTATTTTAAGTCATTTTGAAAATGAATTATAAAATGTATTTTTAAAATGACTTAAAATATGCCTTGCTTGTGTCATTTTTAAATTAAATTTGTTTTTGTAAAACACCTTTGTTAAGTCAGAAAATTTGTTATAAATATGACTTAAAAAAGGTCCCATTTTTTCATATAAAAACATATTTTTTAAGTCCACCTTTTTAATTTCGGCCTTTTTCAATTCAGGAAGCCATAAAATATGTCTGAGTAATTCATAAAAAATTTAAACTACATATCCACATACAACACAACTATACTCGAATATATATAGAAACAACTACATGCAGCAACATTATAGAAAAAAGAATTATGTATCTATTTTACGAAATTTATTTAAAATCTATTTTTCTCTGTACATGTATAGCGCACATGGCCAATCTCCACGTGCTTCACTACCCGTGTGTTGTGATATACATGCATATTTTATTTTTTATAAATATTTTTTTTATTTTTTATATATCCGGAACCAACGAAAATGTATTCTACAAGCCGAACTGTACTCGAGTATACACCGATCCTCTCAAATATTTCGGTCATCTATTCATTTGTATTAGTATAAAAATACAGGAAAAGTTCACAAAATTTTGTAATATGTATACGACAACATGATATACGCACACATTAAATAGAAGTAAAAACAATAACAAATAGAAGAAAAATGTAAAATAGAAGTGGAAGAGGTGGAGCTAGATTTCATTATAATTTAAAATTTTATTTTTTATTTTGTTATTTGTTTAGTTATTGAATCGGAGGCGGAAGGTTATCAAATTTCTGTTTGGTGCTGTAATTTTTTTAAAATCAAGAAATAAGCCTATTTTTTATAATGCTCCATTTTTCACAGCAATCGTGAGATAAATGTGGTGCATTTATTAATGAATTAAACATATGAACTATTTTCCTTTAAAGTAACAATTTTATTTGTAATAAAACAAGGAACTATACAAAACTGTATAAGGATAATAATTACGGACTTGTTACTGTAAAGCTTCTACAAATTTTTCTCGACTTTCAATTTAAAAATAAAATTACGAGCCAACGTAATTTTCTGCTATCTGATATGTTAGAGTGATTAGTGGCTCAATGTGTCTCGGGAATTCTGAAATGTGACCACTGGGGCGGAACTCGGTAATTTCATAACCGTTTATGATGGGATTGAGTGTGTGGAATGGAGGTGGGATTGTTGAATGGTTTTTGGTGGAGGTTCTGGAGTGCGGCCACCTGAGGCGGAACTTTGTGTTTTCTTGGCCGATTAGCGTTCGCTAGGAGCATTGTGCGTGTTCACGTCGGGTGTCCGTGCACGTGGTACATACACCCACTTTTTTTTAATTTCCTATTTTGTTTGCAATAATTTTACTTAAATCGAGTAATACCTTTTTTGAGGGTTTAAAAATTCGCTCGTCAAAATGTATTATTCGCTCTTTACTGACCGAACAGAGTTATTTGTAATACTAATCAGTAAGATTAATGAAAAGCAACAAAAAGGTTGGAACTGTACCACGTGTGCGGACGTGTAGTGCGAATACGTGCAATGTTTCTGGAAGGAAATGTTCTACGCTGTATATCAAGCTTTCTGTCGAGCGTTTTTCGGTCAAGGGGGTACAGATTACCGGCCCAGGTAGCCGTATTCTAGAGGTTCTTCCGAGGGTCATTTGGGAGTCTCGTTTCCGTCCGGCATTCCCGTTCCCATCGTGGTCGCTTAGGAGGGTGCTGGGTCATTACAAACGGCGACAATTAAAACGACGGTGCTTCCCCCGCCACTGCAAGCGATGTGTCATAGTCCCCACTCAACGTAACGAACTCTTTGATCCTTTAGCTATCGAGTGGTGTAATTAAATGTTGGATGTAAATGATAGGAACATAGCTGCAGCATCAAACTGTATCCCCAATTTTGTTATCAGCAGAATTATGAATTGCCTCCCTATATGAAAGCAAATTTAAAAACGGATTTGCGTCGAGGGGTGGACTCCTCCATTTGGGTGGGATTGTTGCATGGACGGAAATGAAAGGTTGGGTGAGTGAGCGGCTTTTCGGTTTTAATTATACATACATATATTTAATTATACCCAATCCTCTTTCTATATCGAAATTCTTTCTATCTCGATTTTTTTTCGGTCCCTTGGAACTTTCAGATGGAAAGAGTTGACTATACTAACCATTCGAGAAGTTCAGGCGATTATTAGGCAAATCGTAGTAGCTGCATGATTCTAGTAAAAAAAAAATAATGAGCGTCGTGTAAGACGTATTTCTATGGATGTTTTTATACGAGGAAATGCGAAAAAGGTAAAGTAAAATAAATAACATGACGTGACTGACAAATGTATTAATTAAAGTTTCATGTACATACTTTCACTTTTTCAAATTCGAGAATATGAAAACCAAATTTATAAGTTGTTGTGAGTATATTGACCGTAACTTTATAATGGTATAGTCGTTATTAGCTGTTGAAGTGCGTAGATGTCTGTTACTTTTGCTGTTGGGGCAATGGTGCTCATCACTATGTCTTGCCGATTCGGATTTTATTACTAGAATACTAGCTGATATACAGTGAAGTCGACTCTTGGGGCTAGTTACAGTATGTAATGCTTTACTGCATTACACGTGTGTGTTTTAAGTTGGCCGCAGCGCGTGTTTGTTCTTCATTATATAGGTACACTAGGACTTTTTAAATGGAATAAATTAGTATCGTACTATAAATGGTCGATTAGAATTCCATAAATGTAAATTAAATTATAACAAAATTCAGTATTTTTAACAAAACTAGGAACGTATAAAATTTACTTATTCATGATCAACACTAATCGTGCGGGTTATCAATTCACTTCCCTAGAAATAGAATAATATAATAAACCAAATAAACATATAACTAAAAGAAATTCGATTTTTAAAGTATGAAATATTTTTATTATTTCAAAACAGGAAAAGCCTTATGGAAGCCTTTTTAAAAGCAGGCTTCCATTAGGCATAAAAACCTTTGCTAAAATAAAATTAACAATTCATAAAAATAAATATAAAATAACAAACAATAGTTCTTTTCATAATATTCAGTAAATAAAAAATATCATTTCAAGTTTTCTGCTAAATCACAGCCTTCCAGTACAGTCCCTCGGAATATTGGTTCGGTGGTGTTTCACATGAAAAAAAAAAGAAAAAAATATGGTTAGCAAGGTCTTAAATATTTATTTGAACAAGTTTTATTATTTATAGGTAAGTATTTTCCGATTTGTGACATGGTTTAATTCATGGCGCTTGTCATTAATTTTTTTTACATAATTGTTTAGTAAAATATTTGAAAACCGTTTACAAATATTGAAATATGTCCTAAAACTAGAAGATCCACAGCCGCATTCATAATCTAAGTCAATCACTGTTGCATCATCTTTTCTTAGGCTGTCTATTGTCAAAGATATTAATATACCCTTGTGATTTTTGGTTTCGAAAAATTTTACTTTTAGATCAGGAGTGCGTAAAATTTCCTGAAATATGGCGGACATGTGGAAAATTATATAGTTATGTATATAATATAATATTATGTATCCTAATTTTTTTTTCACATTCTACGGCTTCTGTGTAGGATACTCTATAACTGCAACCAGCTAATGAACGATACAGCCTAAATCTACCTTCTAAGTCGTCAGTTTGTAGTTTTCCGAGTAAAAAATAATCTACCTTGCAGTGAGAAAATGAAAAATGAACAAAATCAATTAAAGTTCGAGTGGTAAGTTTCAGAGCGTTGGAGGTAATTTTTGTTAAACTCCCTCTATTGTTGGAACTGGAGCCCGATACATCAAGCCACACCAAAAATTTTTCTAAAAATAAAAAATTGTCGTCTGTAAACGATTTAATTGGGACTGCCGATTCAGTTCTTTTGAATTTACCCTTTAGTGTTCCTTTTGTATTAACAATATTCCACCATTTTCTAATTATTACACAGAAGTCAGCAGTTTCTTTCATTTCATCGAATTCATACAATGAAGCTATGGTAGAATCATGGAATATGTTGTCTACTAAGGTAACATTTTGTCGCTCCAAGCTATTTGGATAAAGGGTTTTATGATTTAGTTTATAAGGCTTTGAAATAAGATCTACAGATTTTTTTTTTGTATCGTATAGTTTGTAAAAATTTATACGATGCCTGTTTAATTGAATAATCTTCAAAGTCAGGAAAAATAAAAGTTTTATTTTCGTTAGTTAAACAAAGCCAATTGTTTCTTATATTTTTAAATAGGTGTACTGAATCATATTGGCAAAATATTTTTATGTTGGGAAAATCGGGATTAATGAAAAAATTATTAACTCCACAAAATCTGGCAAACATATTTTGATTTACTCGACTGTTATCGGTGATGATTATCACTACTGTGAACCCTAGTTTTTGAACTAGTTTTATGACAGATTTAGATAAATCGTACAGGAGTTCTCCAGTGGGGCGTAACACTGGTAACAGACGAACAATTTGTTTGAAGTTTCCATAAATAGACTTTATCATGAAAGCCATTATGGTCCTTGCACATTGGGTGGGATCATTCAAAGCTTGTCCTGCAATTTTATTGCTTTTATATTGCAAGCTTTGTTCAATATAAATTTCGTCGACCAGAAGGGCTACTAGTTTTTCTTGGTCGGTAATAGTTTTTGCAATATGCGTTAAATAATTCTCGTCATTTTGTGTTGCATTAGAATCGGGTGAAATGTGGAGACGTGACGAAATTGATTTCAAATAACTGATGTGGGGCAGTATTAAAATTTTTTTTTAAATATTATATGTTGCGGCGGAATGTGCGTATATTAAAAAGGCAAATACTATGGTCTCTGAATCATATCGTGGTCTTACAGTATATAGAAGCTCCACTTGATTAATCAAAATATCGAGTTTGCCGAAATGGGGGAAATCTTCGTCGACATCTCGAACTTGTACCAAATAGTGCAATGCCCGACTCAATAAGTATTCGGCATTTTCGGTAGGTTGACTAATTTTCTCACGAAATTTGTTTAATAAATATGAAATTTGAGACCATTTTGATACTTTCATATTTCGCGGTAACTTATCTAAATCCCCGCTAAATATTTCGGTATTTTGTACAATAACCTTTACGTAAAGATTATTGGTAACACATATGCGAGTTGAAATATCGCATCCCACATCGTCGGAATTTTGTAATTGATAAAAGACCACTTTTTCGAAATTTTGAAATATAAAATATTTCGTAGTATTTAATCGTTTCCCAAACTGATTGACAAATATTTCAAAATTACCAATATAGTCAGGTATCTCATTATGTTCATTTTCTTCTTCTTGTACAAATTGAAATGGTGAAGCAGGTCTAAAACAAACAGAAGGTTCATTTTCGACAGGTGCAATTGGCTCTAGGAAAATAGATGGAACAGCATTCTCAGTTAATCTAAGACGCTGTAACTTTCGGTCTGGGTGAGAAGTAAAATCTTCTTCTTTAAAATGTTTGGCACATATCACCGAATATTTAGTAGGTTCCCAATTTGTTCTACGAATAGCATTTACCCATTTTAATTTATTTTCCTCAGAAGATGGAAATTTAAATTTGGGAACATTGGTGTCTGAGTCTGATGGATGTAAGTATTTGCATAATTCAATGCAACACTGAGCTGGCATTTTGATCCAATTATTATTTAAATTATCTTAAAAGTAAGTTACGCAAAAGCGTCGTCAATGAATTATTTATAACACAGTACTTTGTGTTCTTAAAATTAGGTTTACCAAGTCATCTGAGTGCTTTAAGGAATTTTTATTCTAATATATCAGGTTCTAATATCACAAATAATAGTCCTTAGTCTAATATCACAGGTTCTATTATCATTATCACAAATAAAATTTAAAATATCTCGGTAGCACGTTAGATTTCATTGGATTTAAAAATGACTAGAAATGTAAAGGTTTATTTTCAAGCGCAATATTATGTGCAAGCAATTGTATATTACCAAAACTTATTAAAATTGATGTCACAAGTTAGAAAACCTTACACTTTAACCTAAACCAAAAGTTCAAATCACTTACCTGTGTAGCCACAAAGTCGATCAAATAAATCCCAATTTATATTTAAATATTTTAGAGAATTGGACAGCTAACCAAAACGTTAAAGTTTCGCGCTAAATACAAAAACAAAATTTTCTTTAATCCGTTGTATTTTGGATATATACTTGTGAAGCAAATTAGCCAAATTGGTTTACCAATTTAATTATTATTAATTTCCGTACCTTTTATTTGAGTTACACAAGATTTTATTTCCAAAATTAAAACTGCGATCCTCTCTTCTTGAATGTTGAAATTACTATATGCCGCCACCACGCCACGTCACGTACGGTATAATAGCCGCTCACAGTCTCAGACATCACAAACAATAATAAATAAAAGAAAATATTAAATAGAAGGGGAATAGGAGGGGAGGAGATTTCAATTTCATATATTTTCAATATTCGATTTTTTATTTTGTTTAGTGTGGATATTGATGCGAAGGAGAAAGGTTATGCAATTTCTGTTTGGTGCTGTAATTTTTTAAAATGAAGAAATAAGCCCATATGTTTATAATGCTCAGCAATCTTGAAATAAATGTGGTGCATTTATTAATGAAATAAAATTATAAATGACTATTTTCCTTTTAAGTAACAATTTTAGTTCTAAATTTCTAATAATCGAAGAAACAGTAGTATACTGTATAAGGATAATAATTACAGGCTTGTTAATGTAAAGCTTTACAAATTTTTATTTTATTTTTCGTTTAAACATTGTTTCGTTTTTATTTACGAAATTTTTTCTTCTTTATTTATACACAATACCATGATATAGTCGGCCGAAAATTGTGTATGTATTCACAACAATATGGCTTGTTAATACATTCTCGTTGGCTCCGATATATCCATACTACATACACACAAAACAACTAAACCATGAATAAGAGAGCTCGTTTTTAATAAGCCGACACTTGCTGTGTTTTAATATTGGAGCACTATCCGGAGCCAAATGGCAATTTTCTATTGAAACTGCAGCTATTATTCACTGGTGTCGCTGTACTATAAAAATTAAAACTAAATTCATCAATAAAACAAACATTTATCACCTGAAATATATTAATTGACATTTATTTTGACATGACGTTATAAACAAGAATTCATTTTGCTGCGTTTTAAATTTTATTGTAAGATTTAGTTTCTAATGATTTCAGGGGTTTACAAAATAAAAGCCTTTTGCAAATTTCCCATTGAAATGGATAGCGCTCCCGATAGCGGCTCCCGATAAATAAGTGAGCCAAGATATTTTTTTATCGATTTTTAGTTAAAAAGTTGAAATTTTGAAAAACACAGCAACTATGATCATCGTGTTGTTTTGTTATTGTTTCCTTCATTCATAAAGTTTTATTACTATGTGTATGTAATTTAGGTGCGAAAAAAAATACGAACGTTTTTTTTAGGCTGTTTCTGCTATTTATATATAGATGGCAGGGTTATGGGGTTCCTCGATTAGATTACAAAAAATAATGTTATATGAAAAGTTTAGCCACAGTATTCGACCAAACTTTCTTTCGCAATAATTCGTCTGTATATATTACGTTTGTTCAATGGAAACACTTTGGACACATAATATAATCCACGTTTTTTTGTAAAAAAAAAAAAAAATGAAAAAAAAGTTTTAATCCTCCTGTTGCATGGCACGCATTCATAAAAAAAATTATTGATGGTCAAATTGATAGAATTTTTATTGATATTATAAAAGTTATAATATTTATCCCCCCGTCTCTGCGGAAATATACACACAGACGTGCCATTTTAACAACACCATAAAATTAAAATCAAAATTGGATTAAATGCTTTATACAAAGCAGTTGCATTTTTACGCTTTTTACGACCATTGTTCTTGTTTTAGTAAATAAATAAATGTTATATTTATCCGATTAATACAATTTTTTATAAAAAATGAAATTGATTTTTTTTTGCAGTGGAAAATATTTGTGGGAGGTGGGAGTGTATGGTGAGGTATGAATAAGAGCAAAACTGAATTAAAATAGGTAATCCTTTACCGATAAATTTCCACTATGTTTTTTTCAAGTATTCTTCCTAGAGTCATATGATATGGATACAGCATCATATAACATGGAAACTCTATGGCTATAACTCTAGAAACCATGGATAGAACACTGAAAATTACTATATATGCTGCTTTAAGTTTTTTTCAGACATGAGATATTTGTATATGCAAGAGCTTATTTGATTGGCTCCTCGACCACTCATTGCCTCATGCCAAACGAAGCAATATGTCGAATTATCGTTGCAATTTCGGATAGTGAGATTGAAGGTCCAGAAACTTCGTTTATAAAAAGTTATGTTTGATCTCAAATAAGGAGTATAGGCAAACATTTTTGAAGATCAATAGCTAGTACAGTTTTAGATGGGTCGTTTTTATCTGTTCTTTTTACTTCATAAGCTAGTTCGAACACGCTCCTAATGAAGATCTCGTTTTCTCTTAAAAATTAATTTTTCTTCTTCGTTGGCTATTTTAATTTGCAAAGCAAATTTGTCGAATTTTTGACAGGTATCCGGATGTTGCGGATGTTTGAATTTTAAATTAAATCTTTTAAAAATTTCACGATATTTCGATAACGAAACTTTTGTTTGTGGATTTACTTTTTATTTATTTATTTATTTAGCATAAAGGATAAATCATAGCTTTTCTATCCGTACAAAAATGTATACAAAAAGTAATCTAAAACATAAATTAAAATGTATTCTTAACAAAATCAAACAACAACTTTTTAAATTTAGTAAAAGGCTTCACACGTCTAATCTCAATTGGCACCTCATTCCATATTGTGAAGGAGGTAAACAGAGGCGATTTGTTGTAGATGTTTGATCGGTTAACAGGCAGCATTTTTTACCATTTCGATTAGATCCAAATTTTATTTTCTCATATAAATATGAAAGAGTACGATTATTAATGACTTTATATAAAAGTAATAACGCTCTAAAGTAAAAGAATTGAATCATAGTGCAACCAAAAAATTCTTTAAACTTAGTTGATATGTGATCAAATTTTCTCAGCCCATTAACATATCTAACGGTATTATTCAAAGTAACTTGCAGCATGGTACTTGAGGTAGAATCACATCTTAAAAAAAGAAATTCGCAATATAGTACGTGGGGAATTATTAATGATCTAACCAACAAAATTCGAACATTTTTAGGGCAGATATTTTTATGAAGCTTCAAACCATACAAAGTAGAATTGATCTTACCACAAACATTAACAACTTGAGAATCCCAGGAGAACCTGTCATTAATACAAATTCCCAGACTATTTACATGATTCGCAAAATTAATCTTCACACCATCAATAAAGATATCGGGTATCACTGGGAAACTTCTTTTAGAAATCAGAATTGCTTGTGTTTTAGCGAAGTTCAGTGAGATTCCATTAGACTTGGACCACGCCAATACATTGGATAGATCCAGATTAATATTGTTAAACATTTCCAGTATATTTTCACTAGTACCACCAAGATAAATTTCAGCATACATGTGATATTTTCAGTATTTTATTGCTTGTGGTAAGTCATTAATAAAAAGGGAAAACAGAGTTGGGCCAAGTATAGTACCTTGAAATACACCTACTCTAAGGATCTAAGTCAGTAGAAACACCAGACCTGCTAGTCCCTAATCCAATATGGTTGAAATTGCTCCAGATTCGTTTCATGATTAATTTACTGTTTCCAAAAAAATATTTTTGTTTGGACATCCTAATCAAGCTAGTTACCCTATTGCGTTCTTTCCGATATAATTCTAGGTTCCTCACCACGCCTGTTCTTTTGTACTTTGCATACGCATGATCCCTCGCAAGTATACTTTTAGCAATATTGCAATTAAAGCATGGGGCAGCCGATTGGCAATTAACTATTTTTTTAGTTGGTACACAATTGTTATGAATATAATAAATGAAGTTATAAAATGATTGGAAGAGGAGATTGACATTATCAGACGCATGCAAAAAGTTCCAGTTAATGCTAGAAAAATAATTCACTATCTTTTCCGAATCTAATTAACTGTAGTCATGGATAAACTTGTAGTCCAGTTTAACACGCTTTGATCTGACTTTATAAGAAATGATCAGAAAATCATGGTCAGAGATATCAGGCAAAGTGTGTTGACTAGACCCCAATACTCTGAAGTAATCAGCTTCTGGCATAATGTATTGATCGAGCCATGTACGGTTATGAGTAGGTAAGAACGGGGCTGATACCAAATGGTTGGCTTTTAAAAAATTTAGAAATTTATGGGACTTATAAAGCATATTACAATTTATATCGCAAGCAATTATAAAATGATTATAATTTAAAATATGCGAGGATAAGAATTCCTGAAAATCATCCAAATCGGATTGCACTGGAGTTGATGGGTTATAGCAAGCTACAATCAGTACAGTCATAGATTGTAATATCATTTCAGCTATCAAAACTTCAGTTTCACCATAAATGGATGCATGAATAGCCTTAAGTTTAAAACATTTTTTATATATGCACACACCTCCACCCCTTTTATGTGTTCTGTCAAATCTCAAGATGTCGTACCCATTCAGCGAGACAGATTCGTTATTAATCTTATTTGTAAGCAATGTTTCCACGACACAAAATACGTCGAGATCTTTGGAATCGATATATATTCTCAGTTTATCGATATGGCAAAACAGACTACGGGCATTAATAAATCCAAAATTAACACTTTTCTTATCCCGATTCACCATTGCAACATTCTTATTTGATAAGCATACCTGCAATGAGTCCAGATGGAGAATAGAATTGGTTAAAGACCTAAAATACAAAAAAAATATTAGAAAGCAAGGTATACATATTATAAAGTTTGCAATTTAATACAAAACTGATATTACAAAGGCTGGAAGTGGAGAATGAATGATCGTCGCTGTATAATTTACTGTGATGGCAATATTTGTGTAGCTGTTGATCTTCTCGGCAAAAAGAAACATTACAGTACGAGTCTATAATCTCTGGATAAGGTTGTCGACCCCCATTTATGGTAGAGAAATTCCTCTGCCGTTTTTTGAACCTCTGGTTTTACGCACAAAACGTCAAACTAAGACACCCTTTGGCCAAAAAGTAGGCGACAACACTTGTGTTGCAAAACTCTTCTCTAGAGTAAGCTTAAACGAAACAAATGTGAGATTAGTTTTATCCCGGCCCTTAGGAAGCAGTAGATGACAATCAACCACGCCCAGATTTTCTAGATTGGATTTTAAATAATCAACTAATGCAGCCTCCTCTGTGTGTGGATTCAGCCTGCTCACATATAAGATATCGTTATCTGGGACTTCAACGGATTGCAATAAACTGGACGCGGCTCCAATTCCAATGACATCTGGTGTAGCATTAATATGGCCGGATTGGTTATGCAGTAAGTTGTTTGAGGTGTTGGCAGGAATCTGCATTTGCAGAGACTGGGCTGACAATCGCTGCGCGTCAATTGATGCTTTCATAAAATCATTCATCACAGTGAATGATTCAAACATTTTAACTATATGGCATGTCAACTAATCATGCTTTTGTATTACAGCAAATATGGTTATTTCACTACATGATGCACAGATCCAACGCAGTTGCTTTGATTTCATTAATTAGTTGTACGTAGTAGTATTTATCCCGGCACATTTGAGGTGAAAAATTGATTTGCAGACACCACTGCATGTGCACATCTCGTCACGGCCATTCGATTGAGATTTACCACAAGACTCCATTTCGTTTTTTCTTACACTATAGTATACGCACAATAAATCAATATGATTGTTTTTGAGATGCACACTGTGAATCTGTGATACGTCACGTTTGAATTATTGAGACAATAAATCTGTGGAATTAAACAAAAAGTGGTTATCGCGAAAACGTCAAATGTTGGGAAACTCAATTCAAAGATTGGCGATATTTTTTCTGTATATACAAGTTTTTATATTAAAATTTAGGGATTTATCAATTTCCTTCGCAATATATTATATTTTTCTTAACAATGTAAAAAATTAAAACTCCTCAATACTGTAACCTATGTCACCTTAGATGAGGGACTTTGTATCTTTTTTCCTTCTTCTTTTTTGTTGTGTTTCTCCAACCCACCTTGCTTGTTGTTATTCCATTTAAGTCTGCTAGATTTGCAGAATCGCGCAAATTGACCCATTTTTCCACACGTATTGCATGACATCTGTTTGCCCTACATTCTCTTTGATGACTTGACGCGAACAATGCACCACAATTTTAACATTTGCGTACAATGGCATCAACCACATTTGACCGTTGTTTCTCCACACTGTTGACCGTTTGAATGACACCCTTGTCCACCATCAATTGGTTTCTGTTCACCGCTTCAAATGCCTTGCATTTTTCAATTACATTATTCACTGGTTCATTTGTTACATCCAGAAATTTCACTTGCAATTTTTGTCCACTACGCCAATGATGATGCGATCTGCGAATGGTTGTTTTTCCCATTGCACAAAAGTATTGAATTTGAATGATTCCATTGTTACACTTTTTTTTGGAATGCAAAATGTTGCGACCTTTTTCGGTTCTTTGTTCACGTCTTTACCGTTGCCTATCATATACATCTGGAATGCTCTTTTCCATCCTGGCCAGTCACGTGCTAAATTCGAACAATCTAGCTCTAGCGGAAGGTGATCATTTTTTTCCATCTTCTTTTTTATAACAAAACTTGATAAATCTACTAAAATAATTATTGTACTGTGTTTACCACATGATTAAATCCACAGTCCTAGAATGATTCTGTACGACTAACTTATAAAATAGTTTACATTCTACTCCCTAGCTGGCAGTAGGGTGAGAAGATGATGGGTGCGTTCAAAATACGTGCACACGGTGCGTTCCTATTACAGATTCTTCCTAGGAAAAAGGAAATTTTTGTATTAAATTTTCGCGAGTTAGTCCTCTCAAAGAAATTGTTTTGAAAATATTATTTCGTATAAGCAAAGCTTCAGACTCTGATTTTAGCTTGAAGAATTACCTGCTAGTTTCGGAGCTGTACTATGGTAATGTTCTAAAATTTGGTTTAGCATTTGTGTTTTTGCAATCAGGATTTTGAAGCTGCTATTTAACCAAATCAAATTAGATTACTGCGATTTGGCTTTCTTACTTGCTTTTTTCATTATAAACAAATATTTTAATTTCTTCCGAAAGCGTTTAGAATTTATTCTAAATTTTGATATTAAAATTTAACACATGTCGTATATTTTTATATTTAATTTCAGAACAAAAAAATCCCATTATGGATCTGTTACTTCAAAATATGCTGGAAGCTATTTATCGTCGGCGGCATTTTTAAACTATTAGGCGATATATCCGCCCTAATTGGACCACTATCGATTTCTAAAATTGTCGAGTATATTGAAAATTTCAATCAAACGGACACCAGCAGCACAGTAAATATAAGTAGCAGTAACAATGACACTTTAACCGAAACAATATACAATCCAACATGGAATGAATTTATATCAAACGGTTGGATAATAAGTATTCTAGTATTATTGTCATCGTTAGCACAAGGTACTCTGTCACAGGGATCAACTCATATTGTAAATATGATTGGTATACGATTAAAAACTGCAATACAAGGGCTGGTCTATCGCAAGTCATTATTGATAAGCTCAAGTTGTTTTTATCAACAACAAAACACCAATGACAATAATGACGATGATTGTCATAATAATAATAGCGACATTAATGGTGAATTAGATACGAAAATTGAAATCAATTCCAATAATAATGGTGATAGCAGTAAAAATACTACGACAACGAGCAGTACATCAACAATAGATGCTGGTACCATTACAAATTTAATGTCAGAAGATGCCTTTAATGTGATGTCATTCTTTTGGATTGCTCATTATGTCTGGGCAATACCCTTAAAGGTAATATTTATGCGTGGCGTTTATACGTTATGCATATTGTGAGGAGCTAAACGGTATAATCCAAAATTTAAATTTGTAGATTTATCCGAAAGCTCACCAGACTATAAAAATACAATAAGCTCTCCGATACCGTATATACACAAACAATAATCGTAATTAAATTTCGTGTGGATAGAAGAAGTTAAATAAATTTTTGTAGTCGTAAAACTTTCAAGAAACCTCATATAATAAATATAAACGAGTGAGAGCTTTTTGTGTTCGGTTCTTTTTTTTTAATTAATAAATGAATTTTGGTTTGGTTTTTTGTTAAAAGTACATACATTTTTTATTCGCACACCAAAAAACTACATTAGCAACTATAAAATATTAATAAGATAACTTTCTGCTTTTATATTATTTTTTTTTTGGTGGGGTTGGGTTGTATTTTTTTACAGATTGGTGTTGTTATGTATCTGCTGTATCAAAAATTAGGAGTTAGTGCAATAATTGGATCATTATTTTGTATTATCATAATGACCCCATTACAATTTCTAATTGGTAAAATGATGTCTTCCAATGGTAAACTGGCATCGGTAAGTACATCCATTTATACATATTTTTTGTTGTGTTTTTAGTTAGATGTAAAATAAAATGAATATTTGATTTTTCCGGTGTATAATGGGGTTACAAAACTGAAAATGGTTTTTTCCTAAAACTATATATGAAATTTTAATATAACATTGTGAATTACCACCATTTTGAGGTGTATATTGTATATAGGTACTTAATTCGAAAAAAATATAAAAAATTTTGAGTTGGATCCAGTATTGTATGTATGTTTTTGGGCTGCTCCCATAAGTTATTTAAATCCTTGAGTATGGTTTGGGAAACAAACAAGTTCTTGGAAATGAATAATCTTGAACCGTATTTGAACAAAATAGATGTGCATCGTTAATCCTTGTTTCCCAGAATTATGAGTATATTTTTGATTTGTGGCTTTAATTTTGACCTGTCGAGGTTCGATCGAACAATTTCATTGGCCTATGGTGACCTATGAATATTGTACATATGGTGTCACAAGCACTTTTATTGCCAGTTATTTAAATATGTAATTACTAAAATTTACTTAAAATTTCATTGGCAAAGAGATCGTAGCTCGCATCATATATATAGGGTGAGTTGAAACAATGCATAATATGAGAAAATTACTTCTAATGTAAATTATTCAGTGTTGATGTAATGCATAAGTATGCCCCAAATTAGTCAGTGAAACATTAATTCTGAAAATTTCTTTAACTCTTTGTTTCATATTGTAAGCCGATCGAAATATGCAAAGGACTTTCACTTTTCCTCATAAATACATTTTTTTAAAATTAAGTAGGTCGCTATAATATTGTAAATTACGCCAAAAACTTGTTGATCGAAGTTTGAATTTTGTTCAGTTCTTTGTGTGGTCCAACAACAAAAATGAATTCTGTTCATAAAACCATTTTATATTTTATTCTATCTCGTTTTTTTTTCTAAACGGGTGGCTACACCTCTTCCAAAGTGAGAGCAAACTCGACATCTTTAGGCTTATTACCTATTTCTCCGGCGTTCACTTGCCATGTACCACTATCACCATCATAATTGAATGCTTTTTCATTACTGTAAAACATTTTCTAGTTAATTTGCTTAATAAGTCATAGATGAATATATCTCTGAAACAATCTTTTATACACTTAACAAAAAAATTGCAGCCGTGAAAGTGTTTTGGCCAACAACCAATTTTATTTTACGAACATCACACTTAAAGAGAAAAATTTTACCTACCGGATTTTTGACAAAAACTGTCTTGCATAAACTCAAATTAATATTCCTGATTAATATAATATAATAATTTATTGGCTTAACTTTATGCATGTGAAGATACTGCTAAAGTTTTACTAGTAAATAAATTAGCAAAAACTTCACATGTTTATATGGCAGTGTGAAGTTTTTACTAAATGTAAACTAAATATTTATATGTGTTGGTGCATATAAAAATGATACCTGTATAAAACGGAATTTAACGTATATTTTAATTTATTAACTATACTTTGACAATTATGTTTTAAAAGCAGGAAAAAATTATAATATATAGTATTTTCTATTTCATTAATCAATATTCTAATAATATTGCGGTTAATAAAAGTTTAAAAAAAATAACTAGAAAATCGGTATTTGAGGCAGATTAGTAACAAACACTACACACTGAACTACTGTATGGGGTGTAAGTTGAGGGTCATATCAGTTAGAAAATATATTCAGTTGCTCTCCATCCAAGGAAAGGGCAGTTAATAAAATATTGAATTATTTCCAAATATAATACAAATTCTCAGACTAATTGAGATATCCCTAGAAATCTAAACACAACCTCAAGTATATGGGATGTTAGTTGGGAGTCATTTAGGTTATAAAATATATTCAGATGCTCCCCATCCAGGGGAGGGGACAGTCAATAAAATATTGTATTATTACCAAGTATAAAAAATTCTCAGGCCAACTGAGATGTCCCTAGAAATTTAAACAAGCATTTAGGTATATGGGGTGTTAGTTGGAGACCATTTCAGTTAGAAAATATATTCAGTTGCTCCCCATCCTGGGGAGGGGCAATTAATAAAATTTAGTATTATGATCAAATATAATAAACATCCTCAAGCTAACTGAGATATCCTTAGAGATCTAAACACAATTTCAGGTATACGGGGTGTTAGTTGGGGACCATATCAATTAGAAAATATATTCAGATGCTCCCCATCCAGGGGAGGGGCCAGTTAATAAGTTTTAGTATTAAAACCAAATATAATAAACATTCTGAGGCTAACTGAGATATTCTTGGAGAACTAAACACAACCTCAGGTATATGGGAAGTTAGATGAGTACCATTTTAGTTAGAAAATCTATTCAGATGCTCCCCATTCAGAGGAGGGGCCAGTTAATAAAATTTAGTATTATGACCAAATATAGTAAAAATGTTCAGGATAACTGAGATATTCCTAGAGATGTAAACACAACCTCAGGTATATGGGATGTTAGTTGGGGATCATTTCAGAATGAAAATATATTTTGATGCTTCCCATCCAGAGCAGGGCCAGTTAATAAAATTTAGTATTATGACCAAATATATAATAAAAATTTTCAGGCTAACTAAAATATTCTCAGAGATCTAAACACAACCTCAGGTGTATGGGGAGTTAGTTGGGGACCATTTCAGTTCGAAAATATATTCAGATGTTCCCCATCCAGTGGAAGGGCATTTAATAACGAGCCATTTTGGCAGTGACGACGAGCCATTTTGGCAGTGAACGGAACGAACCATTTTAAGCACGTAAAATCGCTGGCCAATTGCTTCTATTTAAGTCGATCAAATTCCATTACAGGTCGAGATGAAGTCGTCAATTATCCAATTGAATATCTGAATTCGTTGGATTTGCCAGGAATTCCGTCGCACATTTTGCATCTCAAGGTCGATTCGATGATAATCATGTTGTGCAACCTGAACCAACGAACACTATGCAATGGAACAAGAATAGCTGTTAAGCTATGATGGTAAACGTGATGAAATGAACGATAATCATAGAAAAGTAAAAAGGCGAGGATGTTTTGATTCCAAGACCACCACTGATTTCAACCGAGTTGCCGTCTCAATTTAAGAGTGTTCGGTTCGCCTTGCATTCGCAATGACGATTATTAAATCACAAGTCCAACCGTTGGAAGTATGTGAACTTAACCTAGAATTGCAGTGTTTTCCCCAATGGCAATCGAATGTGACGTGCTCGAGAGTCGGTAAACCATTAGCGCTATTAATTTTCTCTCTCACATATTATAATATTTTATAAACTGTCCCCTCCCCTGGATGAGGAGTAACTAAATATATTGTCTTAGTGAAATGATCTTCAACTAACATCCCATATACCCGATATTGTGTTTAGATCTCTAAAGATATCTCAGTTGGCGTGAGAGTTTTTATTATATTGTTCATAATACAATATTTTATTAACTGGTCCCTCCACTAGATGGGCAACAACTGAATATATTTTCTAACTGAAATGACCCCCAACTAGCACACAGTAAGCCTGAGAATTTTTATTATATTTGGTCATAATACAATATTTTATTAACTGACCCCTCCTCTGGATGGGGAGCATTTGAATATATTTTTTATCTGAAATGGTCCCCAACTAACTCCCCATATACCTGAAGTTGTGTTAAAATCTCTAGGGATATCTCAGTTAGTCTGAAATTTTTTATTATATTTGGTCATAATACTAAATTTAATTAACTGGCCCCTCCCTTGAACGGGGAGCATCTGAATATATTTTCTAACTGAAATGACCCCCAACTAACTCCCCATATACCTGAAGTTGTGTTAAAATCTCTAGGGATATCTCAGTTAGACTGAGAATGTTTATTATATTTGGTCATAATACTAAATTTTATTAACTGGTCCCTCCCCTGGATGGGGAGCATCTGAATATATTTTCTAATTAAAATAGTTCAAAACTAACACCCCATATACCTGAGATTGTGTTTAGATCTCTAGGGATACTTCATTTTCCAGAATTCTTAATACATATTTTCATCTACAAATTATACAGTAAATTTGTTCTTTAGAATTATGAATAATTTATAGTTATTTTTACTGTCTGAATATGAGCATTTTTTCCTTAGCGCTAAATGCAACAGGCTATTTTTCTGTATTAATGATTTAAAGATCCTTTTTAAATTATTTGTTTTGCATTCCCTGAATTAAGGCTAAATTGTACAGTAAGTTTGATAATTAGTAGTGTAATGCTCGTTTTTTGAGAAATTTAGATATAATTTTGAGTCAAACTAAACATTCATGTAACTAGTCGAGATAAAGTAGTTTTATATGTATTATTTAGTTAATTTTAATAGGATTTAATAGTTACAACCAAGAAAACTATAAATTTCGACAATTTTCCGTCTTACCCAGGTAATATCACTAACACAAACACAATCATTTACCGGACAAGTGGTGCAGTGGTTAAAGCTTCGGCACTTGGACCGGGAGGTACTGGGTTCGAATCCCATCAGAGGCTGGATGCAAAGCGAATTTTCGTCATCGATTACGATCGGTAATGTTAATAAACACAACTAAGACCCTCTGTTGGAGTGCAGAATTCAGCGCCGACCCACCGTCCATGTCAGTTTACAGGTTGACATGGAGCTTGCAATGTGCAGGTGGTATACTGTAATTGTGTGAATGGGTGGTCTGTGCGTGAATGAAAGGGGGGTATTAATTGACCTTCAAAGGACATTAAATCCACTGGACAATTAATACTTCCTTTTATAAAAAAAAAAAAAAAAAAAAAAAAAAAAAAAAAAAATTAATGAAATTAGCAAAAGTTTAGTATTTTCTTCTCACTCGTCTTAACTTTAACTTATTTTACAAAAGTTTGTTCACTGATATGAGCTATTTATAAGGGCTTTACTATAGCTAAAAGTACATATTTACGACAATTATTCAAGATCTGTTATTAGGTCAACATTAGAAAGTTTTTCGGATATATCAATTGAGTTGATTTCTTCGCATGTATTTCTAATATCATTTTCAATTAAATTACAAGTGTATTTGTTTGAGGGTGATAATTCAAATGCATTGCACTTTTCTTCGTTTGTGAATAAACGCGGGGGTGATATTATCATGTTTAAGTAGCGGGATAGGGCTAGGTTTATTTTTAAAATTTTCAGCTGTCTTCCAAAACTTCTTGGATCCTCTTTCAATATCCTTCAGAATATTTTGCCAGTTATCGTTGATCAAAGTCCAAATTATTTCCTGTATTTTTTTGTTTAGGTAGTTTACTACTGTTTTTAAATAAGATTTTCTGTATCTAGTATATTGTCCACGCCTAATATCCGACTGTCTAATCGGTATTTCAGGTACGTTAATCGAACGGGCTTTAACGTTTATGTCAAAAAATTGATTTATCGAATTTTGGATTAGGGTACTACATACTACTAATACTACTACACAATTTTTCATCATTTGCGATTTGAAATTCAATAAATTGCCTATATAGTTTCCAGTCCGCTTCATGGTAATTAAAGTAGGTTGGCACGTGACTGTAATATTCAGGTCACAAGTGACTGCAGTATAAAATGATCTGAATTGAGATCAAGCCCGGTTTTAACGCCATGAACATGCATCGGTTGATTGGTTAGGAAGACATCCAAGCAACTTGGAACACAGTCCCAACTGGTATGCCTAGAGTTTAGGTTGCCACCCAAAATAAAAGGAGATGCAAAATTTGTCAATGTCATCAGGTCACTTCGAAAAACATTACGATTTGAGTTTGGACAGTAACAACAGAATATTTTTAAATGGTTATCTCCCTCAAGATTTTCGGATATTCCAATAGATTCTATAAAGATTTCAAATTAATTCCAGGCATTTTTTTTTATTATTTTTATTTTTTTATTTGCTTTTATTTTGGAAAACAGAGTATGTCAAACGGAAAATACAATTTTAAAATACAAAAAAAAATTTAAAAATAGCAATGAAGAGATTTTTTTTTCTCCTTCAAAATTTAAATAAACATAATATGTACTCAAAACAATAAAATAATTGAATAAAACAGGCAACAATATCCCGGGAACAACAACACACCAACCAGTAAAATAGAAACTAGGTACTTAATATATTACACCTTCCAGATTCTGCCACTCATACCACGGATATCCAAATAACAGCCTGAAGACATGAAGCAATATAATTTAATAATTTTTGATATAATATTGTGCGTTACGGTCGTATTCTGTACAAAATTCATCAAATAAGAGGGCCTTTACAGATTTTTAAAGCAGCCAACACTCATTTTTTTTAATAACCGTAGACAATTCATTGTATAACAATATACCGCTATAAAATACAATATTCATTGCAGCATCAAAAGTGAAGCTTGGTGGACGATACAGATCACATGACCTACTCGAACGGTTAGTTATAGACTTATTCGTTACGAGAACACTTGCTGATCTAATCAACAAGTTTTCAATTTTGAATATTAAGAACATGTATTTGTATTCGATTAACTTATGGCGAATTCTTATACTATTTTGATGTACATCAAATTTTCAATGCTATCAAAGAATGCGAAAAAAATGGATGTGTTTCTGTCGTAGTGTGCGAGTACGAGAAAAAGTTGTGTTGACATTTAAATTTATAACAGAAAAATTTTGCTAATTTGTGATTCTGCAAAATATTGAAATGCATCGAGAAAAAAGAACGACAAAAGCAAAAACGACACTATGAGAAAATGGAATTGTTAAAAAAATTGATAATAAAAGATAATTCATTTTTTTTCATAAATACCAAATAAAAATGAATTACGTATATTTAATTTTTTTTTTTGCTTAAAAATTGTTTGAAATATTTCCTCTGTTAATCTCGCCCAAATATTTCAATGCCGCTTTCGTCATCGACTCTTCAATTTCAGCTATTGATTCAAAATTTAGTGCCGTGGAATTAATTTCATTTGTACTATATGAAAAACCTGGGCCCCTATTATGAAATTTTTCCAACTTCGGAAAATCCGTCTCGCGTCGGATATTCATATTATGAAACTAAAAAAATCCGATCCGCGCGGATATTATACTATTATGAAATAAAAATCCGAGTTAGCGGATTTTACGATAAAATTCAATTTTTAAATCCGTTAGGATGCCGTTAGATTCGTTAGGTGACGGATATTGTAGTATATGCACGGAAAATAAATCATAATTCATACTTTTTATATGTTATTGAATTATTTAAAAATTTAATAAATTTTTAAATGTAAGTATCTCTATTAAATTATTTTAATCAAATTTAAATGTGACAAGTATATACTGAAAATTTCGAGTTTGACTGTAAAAATACATGTTTCATAATACGAATATCCGCCGTGGATCGGATTTTACGACAACGTATTTTCCGACGGTGTCGTATTTTCCGACCAATTTCATAATAGGTCCCCTCAGGTTCCTCTTCCCACATATCCCCATTTTCCAAACAATTTCTTTTTATACAACTTAGAGGTTCTATAAAATCTATTATTTTATTCGCTAAAGGACGTATACATTTCTTTCAAATTTAATAATAATGATCACTAACTTCTTGTTCTGTGTACTTGTTTGTTGAAACGTCCTTTATAAAATATTAACGCGATGCTGCGGTTGCCTATCCGATATGTCATCCATGAATAGCGAATCTTCATCATCTGAAGATGAATCTGCAAACATACATGATGATGAAGATGAAGACGACGGCGATGATAATGACGAAAATGATGATGACGATAATATCATGTTAAATATTTCTTCATCCATTTCTGATGACATGTTTAAATATAATATTTAATTTTTTCTAGCGCACGAAAAAACACAAGAAACAATTTTAAATGACACGTTTGCCGTATTTGACCACGTATGTTGATTGACATTTATGTATACAAATATGTGTATGTGTTTGTTAAAATGGAAGGAAAAATCAAAATTTTCGTGTTTTGATGTACATCAAATTTTTTTGTCGGATTTTTGAGTAAAAGAACGCGAAAATTTGATTTACATAAAAAATTTTTGATGTACATCAAATTTTTTTGCCGGATTTTGTAGTAAAAGAAAATGCCATTAGTAAATGGCAGAAGCTCAGCACTATACAACGATTTTGAGGGAGTTAATCTTGGTAAATTTAAAATTGCTTTTAAAGCTTTGTTTTGGAGGCTCTGAATCTCCTTGGTTTTGGTATCCGATAATGAGTCCCAAACTGGTAATAAATACAACATATGAGAAAGCACATGGGCATGATAAATTTTAATCTTAGTTTCAATGTTGAGCAGGTAAACAATTCGCTTTAGCACTCCGATCATTGGTAATACTTTCTTCTTCACCATTTCTCCATGAAAGGACCAATCAAACTAAGATGATAAATGCAAACTTAAATAGATAGTGATATCACTGCGATTTATATTTTTTTCCGAAAATTCAACATGATCGAAACAATCCAATCGGTTGAGGGACTTAATGTAGAATATAAGGAAAGAGGATTTTTCTTCATTTTAAGCTCAGACTCAGCAGAGTCTCCTGAGGTATCATCAGCAAATAATTGAACCGTTCCATGCAATTCTAAGGAAAAAATATCATTTACATAAACTAAAAATATGGAGCCTTGAGGTACACCCGATCTCATTATTAACTCGTTAGATTTGTCCCCATCTAAACGAACAAAATGTTTGCGATTTGCTAAATAATCTTTAAATAGTTTCAACGCATGATGCCTAACACCGATCATTTGTAGTTTTTCTATTCATAATTTATGGCATACACAGTCAAAAGCCTTACGGATATCCAAGAATAATGCAGCTGTTTGTTGTTTGTAGTTTAAACTGTGCTATACCTGTTCAGTGAAATTCAATAGAGCTGACAAGGTGCCACAATTTTTTTGAAACCCAAATATAGCAGTTTCCTCATCAGTATTGGGTGTAAATTCGTTCAGCGTAGAACCATTAAATTCGTTAGAATCATTTGATGGGCTATTAAACCCTGTGACAGATTGGTTGTAATTAACACCCACAATGGTATAATAATTTTTTAAGATATTTGCCACATAAATATTGTTATTTACATAAACATTATTTTCAATCAGTTGTATGGGTTAGTTAATAATGAGCGGACATTTATTGTACAAAGTTTCGTTAATCGTAGCTCAAACTAGTTTACTTTTTCCACAATATTCACTAAATGTTTTGGAATAGAAACAGACTTTTTGTTCCTTCAGTTTCCTACGGAACTGGGATCTATAAATTTTGAAATTCTCTTTAAAATATTTGTTGTTTGGAAATTTTTTAAGAAGTTTAAAAAAATAATTTTTTGATCATACGAATGTTTGACTACTTGATTGAACCATGGTTTATTGAATAACTAAACTAGGTTGTAATTAATACTAGAGCTATAGAGGTCGCTGAAGTGAATATTTACTGTGTCTAATTTAGATATCTCAATGTGACTATTCTTATAATTCGTAATTATCGTCTTGTATAATGGTAGTGTTGGCAGTTTAGTTGAAAAGTTTACCAACACAAAAATCAGCCATGAACTCGAATTTAGGATCAGGTTATATCATTCGGGTGAAGGGAAAATTATTTTAGTTTATAGGAATTTAATAACCGATAGGAGCGAGAGTATAAAGAGAATTTAACTTCGGCTGAAATAATCAAGACACTATCTGCATTATCTTTTAGCTGGCAACTTTCGGCTAACTTTAACAAGGTCTTAAAGAATTAAATAAAATGTAAGAAAATTTTATTTTTCTTAAATACCGACTGGTATCTTTCGGCTGAAATATATTGATCAACGTTGTTGAATTTTTATGTTCGGTTATCAAACCAAAGACACAATCTGCATGACAACTTTCGGCTAACTTTAGCAAGGTATTAAAATATATTTCATTTTTTGTTTGATGATATTTTATGAATTATTAAGATAACTATATGCATAAATGTATTAATCAAATAGTAAATAAATTGGAACAATGAGATTTTTTTGAATAAACTAACTTTTTGTGACATATTAATTTTTTACAAATTAAGTTATTATTTATTATATGTTTATTTTGTGCCATAGTGAATAACTATAGCGCAAGTTAAAAAAGGCTTTTAATAAAATAATGGCTGCTTATTTGTATGATATTTTTCATAATAATGTTACATACTACCGTTATATTTCTATATCGTGATAGTTGTAGCTGCATTATAATTCCTTAAATATATAAATTATAATCATTTTCCGGAATGGAAAATCAAAATGTTTTATAATTACTATAAAGCACAGTAATCATAAAAAATTTTGAACCTGTGATTTTTGCAAATTTACCATGCGCTTAATCGCCAAAGTCAAAATAAGTTGTTTTTAAAATATCTCTGAGTGTGCGTTTGTGCATGGTTCCGCACAGACTAAATGTCTATTGCCGCTTAGTGAACTGATCAGGGTGAAACTTCATACTAAATTTTTTTTCATAAAATGGAAGATCCCAATTTTTTTGATCGTAATTGGCATACTGGAAATGGCAGCTTCCATAGGATCATTTTTGTTTTTTCATAAATAAGTTGAAAGGTGAATCATTTATGAAAAAATTGAACACGGACTAAAACATTCTAAATTAAATTTACAACAATATCAATCCAGTGTGCATATTCTTGAAATCGGTGGATATTTTCGTCTACGAATTACAATTTTCATTAGAATTCTTTATGTTATACAAATTTTTCCTTGGCTATATCAGTTTTCCAAAATTGAGCGGAAATGGCGATTTTTGGTAAAAAAAACTGATTTTCAACAAAAATTCGGCATCTGTACGTGCATATGCGGATTAACTGAAAGTGAAACCACACTTAAGCTTTTTTGATAATTCGAGAGATCTCGGTGATATTTGGCCAACATCGGTCAGCTGGAATCACAGCTTCCATACAAGCTTTACATTTTTCGAAAATATTTTGCATATTGAATGGATTGAATGGTAGCTGTAATGTGAGCTTTTTCTATATTTGCAATAATGTAGAAAAGTTTAGCATTTATAGAAAGTGACAAAGAATTAAACGATTCAAATAAATGTAGAGACTAAATTTTTAGCAAGGGTTGTTTTTGTTTCTTTTCTGAAATTTAAGCGTGATTATACAAAACAGGTTTACTAAAAGTTCCGTAAGTATAACTTTTCGCTTTAGAAATTAAGTGTGGCATTTTCGAAATCTAAAATAATAATCAATATTGGTCACAACATGTTCTGCCGTGTATTTTTTATTGACAAATATTACGATAATGTAGACCTTGCGACCAAACAAATTTTGGTGCCAGGTGAAATAATAAAAACTCCTATTTAGATAGAATGGGAACTCAAATGTAAGGGCCATTTTAAGATTACTACTAATAACGATAATTGGGGAAAGTTTGTTGTAGAGCTGCTGTTTAAGGAAGACCCTCCAAAGTTTGGTGATACCTATACGATGGCAAAATTGACATTATTTATTAAGTACTACGTAGTTTGTATTAAACATAATTATTTGTATTAAACATAATTATTATATATCGAGCATTTTTAGCTTTAATTAAAAACATTGGAATATGGAATTTGCCTACTGCTTGTTACTGGAGGAACGGCAAATGAATTGCATTTCTCACGGTTGCCCTGCTTAATCAAGATATTTTAGAAGTGGATGATCTTCAGCTGAAGAAAGCTTTCCCAAGTTGTATTAGAAAAATGAGATTATCATTAAGGACGGGAAAACATATTACACATTTTTGGATTTAATCTGAAATTGGGGTGATTTGTGAAATTAGTAAGAATACATTAAATCATATTTTGAAATTTAAAGCCAATTAAAATTTAAAATACCAACTTATGTTTCTCGAAACTAATTCTTGGTAAAAAAACATTAGATCAACAGTTAAATTCAAATCTGATAATCAGCTAATCAAAGATTGCACCTGTTTGAGCAGTGAAACTCACCTTAAAGGCTTATTGTTCGTTTAAACTCGCAATCGTAACTATTTGTTGTGGATTGAAAATAACATTATCGTGGATAAAGTTTGGTGCTCTCATAAAATGGAAGGTCTCGCTGCGAAACGAACTATCACCAAAACTATATCGCAATTGAAAGAATTAATTGAAGAACGGCGTCAGAATATTATTGGTTTAAAATTAATTTTTAGCTTGCACAATCCTTCAAACAAATGAAGATCGTTCAACGAGTAAAGTTACATAAAAAAGTATTCCACTTCAAATTAACATTGCTGACCTTGTCACCTTTTGTTGATGTTCAGACATATGCGGTATGGTATCCTCTAAAAGTGGCAGGTGGGTCGAAAAATTCGAAAACGGCTATATTCTTCTATTCGTTTCTCTATGTCCCAAGACTTTGAATCTAGAAGGTTTTCCTTGCGAATGAGAGTATCTGCTGAATAATAATAAAGACCAATCTGATGACTCGTTTGCACCACAACGTAAGGAAAATAATAATATTATGATATAATAATATTAATTGTTCGGATCACCTTTCTTTGGGACATGATTCATGTTGTCGTGCTTCAGTATACCCTTTGTCACATTAATGCTATATTCGACCTCTTCGACCCTCCGCTTGTTGTATTAATAAATATTGATTATACCGGAGAATCTAATTACCTCAAAATAATTTTTAATCATTTTATTTAGCTTATGGTTCCGATTTGCATACAAAGTGGGGTTTTTTGACTGGAAACTGCACAAAAAATCCTTTCTGCAAAAATTAATATTAGATAGAGATAGTTTTTTTTTATCAAACGATTTTATTTGTAATAATCTTACCAATTTTTATTTTTATTTTTTATTTATACAGAAATGCACAGATAAGAGATTAAAAAAATTAAGTGAAATTCTATTGGGAATTAAAATAATTAAATTAAATGCATGGGAAAAAGTATTCAAGGAGAAAATACTTGATATTCGTAAAATGGAATTAAAAAAACTTGATAAGGATTCTTTCTATTGGACAGCAATGAGTAAGTAGAATAATAATCATATAAAAATCGAATAGTAAATGTACTATATATATATATATATATATATATATTTTAAAAGTCAGGTCTAGGCAAAATATTTATCGCGATCGAGATTTTTTCACATACCTATATTTTTAAATTTCGATTAAATTTAATTATATTTTTATAGTACGTACCCAATATTTTGCACACGCTTGACATTTTCTTATTTATTTATATAAAGCAAATAAATAATAATATTTGATGTAAATTTTCTATATATATATTGATACACTACTAAACTAGAGTACTATTTTGGATGATGAAGACGACTTGAAATTTCAATGGAAAACTACTTTTCTTATTGAATTTTCTTATACTAAATGTTTGAAGTTTTTTTCTTACGTAAATATAAGAATTTCGATATACAGTTGATTGTATTATTTCGAAAATGGTTTTTTATTGAATTTTATTAAAATGGTGATGAGTGTGTGTTCAAGAAGTTTGTTTAAAATTACACCAGGGCGTAGATGGAAGTGAAATATTCTTCTCGAAGAATTGTATGAGCACGTTTTTGCTTAAATAAGCTTTATATAATTTATTATGCTTTTATCACATTTTGTCAGATGTGTTCTTGCACTCTGGACTCTATTGGTGATTTTACTTTTTTAAATAACATTAAACTATGATTAAGTTTTTTATTAATTTTATCTGGAACGAATCTTTAATACTTTTAATAATAATTGCAAAATTTTAGTTTCCATTCGTTCATCATTTGCAACCAGTAATGCATCTGTCAGTATAGTACAGATTACATATGTAAATTATATTCAGACCATTATCTATACTAACTTGCTTTCAAACAAATTTCAAGCATATAAACTGTGTTTTGTTATCCACCGCTAGAGGCATCAGTATCAAAAACTTTTCCGCTTATATTTTTTAAAATCAACAGAAATTTTATGAAATTTTTTGGCAAATCAATGATTCTCAGCAAGCAGTTTTATAAAAAATCAAAGAATCATATATTTGTTTAAACGTTTGAAAAGAAAAAAGTTGATTTTTTCTTTAAAAGCGATTAACGTATATTCGGGTATAAGAGCTCGCAAAATATACGGAAATTACCATAAATCATCATAATGCAAATACTCGTACATGGCAAAACAATAATCGCCTGCGTCGGTACCATTTCATAAATTTTTAAAATAATTTTAATGTGAAATGATTTAAGTTTTTTAACAAAAGTATTGGAAAAGTCGTCCTGTAACTACCCTGGGTTTATGTTTTTCTGACACCATTATAAAACTGAAAACATTTCACATTACAACTACTCCAAAAATTCATGGAGTCATAATTTTCTTTTTTGTGATAGGGATGCTTCTAGCGATGAATAGCAAAAACACAGTTTTTGCTGAACATTTTCTTCTATCTTCTAATTATGTTTTAAACTTCTTTGGTTGCAAATATTATTGTAACTTTTTCAAATGATTACGATTTAGAGAGCAGAAACAAATTTGTTCTCTAATATTCATAATTCAATAAATATTGAGATTTGTTTTAAAGGTAAACAATACACAAATTTAACAAAATAGCCTCTTAGTACACAACACAATCGCCGCTTCATTCCACTTCATAGTTTGTTTATTAGACTATGACCGGTTTGGCTACCATAAGTAAGCTATTTTATTTCTATTTCTACCGTTCGTCTTAAGAAATGGAAAAATTCTCATTCCTACAAATTTCCTGACCTTCTTCCCACAGATCTCAAAGTGTGGCATTTGCAACCTAATTTATTAGACATATATTCATGTTGTCTGATAGTTACTAGGTCATGAGTCAGCTGAGATATTTACTAGGTTTTGGGTTTACTAGGTCTTGGATCTTGTGTTGTATGATATTTTGGTCAAAACAGATCAAAGTAATATCAATCTACAGCTTAAACTCAAATTTTAAATTTTAAAAAAATCATAGTTGTGGAAAATGACAAACGAGTAGAAAATTGAGGAAGTGAAAACAATTGTTGAAGAGGTGAATGATGAGTAGTGGCGAAGTTGAAAACAGTGGTAGACCTGGGGAATGTAGATGATGAAGTACTGGCGATCGAAGAGACCAGTTACGCAAGAAGTTCCAATTGTTAAGTGTAAATAGTGGAAGACACCTTTTATTGAAATAGAAGCTTTAAAACAAATTTTCAATGATTTATTAAAATAGAAGATAATTCGTTGTAAAGCGAATTACCGGACGAAAGTGAATTTAGATTATGCGTTTACCATTGTGCGCTTAATAAGTATACACTAAGGCATAACTTCCGTCTATCAGGTATTGAGGAAGGTCTTTTTGGAGTGCAGAGAGAAAGAGAGAGATAGATAGATAGAGAGAGAGAGATAGATAGAGAGAGAGAGAGAGAGAGAGAGAGAGAGAGAGAGAGAGAGAGAGAGAGAGAGAGAGAGAGAGAGAGAGAGAGAGAGAGAGAGAGAGAGAGAGAGACAGAGAGAGAGAGAGAACTTTTGAGAGATTTCCACAGGAATTACATCCTGTGCCGTCTCTGTATGCAACTTCAGTAAGTGCTCACACCATCTCCTTGTGGTGGGGCAAGTGTGTGAGGGATGTGGATCTTCTACAGGAGATTTACGTTGAAATATCATCTCAACCTGGAAAAAACAATTGTTACGAAACTTCTACAAAATCCTCGGATGTACAACAACGACCCCGGAAAGATAACCTCTTTAAATAAGGATAACAATTTAAAATTTCCAATATGTACTATATTCAGCTTAAAACGCCCGGAGAGCCTCCACTGACTCCTCGATCACGCATCTCAGTACAAGCTCGATTTAGTTGCACTACAAGAAACTAGGCTAATCGGCATCAATATAGCCGATCACAGACGTTGCTGGTTTACTCTCTACCAAGGCAACAATTTTGATAGGCACGAGAACAGGGTTGGTTTTCTGATTCGCAATCATTTACCCTAATTCTTAACAGATTTTTGACCCATAAACAACCGTTTAGTCAATCTCCATGCCCTGATTTGACATACACGCACACAAAGGTGTACATGCCCCAACGGAGGTAAAATCAGGACATGATAAAGACCTTTACTATGTCTACTCCGAATGTGTTTTAAACAAAATTTCCAAACACCACAACATTACCATTGGCCCAGACTCCCTACAACTTGCATCAATCAACATCTATCCACCACGTATAATAACCGATTACAACAAATCTCATGTTGAAATACTGAATTAATAAACAATCAAGTTATATGGGTCAACTTGGACCTAGCATGTCAGAAACTCTGGACAGCCAACCACTACCCCATTCTGTGGAAAAGGAGTGGAACATAATAAAATTGGCGATAATAGTTGCCTCTACAGCGAATCTAGGTAAAAAAAACTTCAAAACCTAGAAACAGATGGCTGGATGAAAAATGCGTCTATAGCTTCCATTCAAGAAAAGGATCCTGCACAAAACAAACCCGTTTTCAATTAACAAGACTGTGTAGAAAAACGAAACGTGATTGGCCCAAACAACAAGTATTTAAAATCGAAACTGTCAGTTTAAGAGGAAGATACCGTTCTATTAAAAAACCACTACTGGCTTTCAACGAATCTGGATAGTTACAGAAGCCTCTAGCGGCGAAGAGCTAACAACATTGTATCAATCTAATATCAATGTAGAAACGACATCTTCACCCGTTCTATCTTATAATGAAGTGCAAAGAGTTATATCCAAAATTAAAAATAATAAGGCATCTGTAAAAGAAATGCACGAAATGATCAAGAACGGCGGCAATTACCTCATCTACCACATGCTATAAGCGCTATGGTTGGATCGATTTGGTTCGCAGAGAGAATTCCAGACGAGTGGGAAATAGCATTAATTTGTCCACTACATAAAAACGAAGACCGGTTGAATTGTAACAACTAGCGAGGAATACCTTTGCTCGACACTGGCTACAATGTTTTGGTCACCTTGTTTGTTGGCCTAGATGAAAACCGAATTGGTAACTATTCGGTTTTCGTCTAGGCAGGTCAACAACCAATAAAACTTTTTCTCTAAGGATAATGTTAGGAAAGAGTTATGAAAAGGACATTTTCTGTGCATTTTCTATTTATGATTTTCAATAGGCATATGATAGCATCCGGAGGAGCAGATTATGGAGTATATTGTCAAGTTTGGACATTCCTTCAAATCAAGGTGATAATCGAAAACAAACCCCCCGGGCGCTCGAAATAACATCAAGAGTGTGGCAAAGCGACGCTGAGTGCAGTTGTTTATATAATAAATCAAGCCAAATAGTCCAGCTTACGCAGACGACATATGCACTTTTTGGCTAGTGACATCGAGCATCTCTCAAAGAAGTTCTTCTCCAAATGGAAATAACACTTCGACAAATCCATTTCAACGACGCGAAGTACGATGGTTGAAACAAAATACATGGCTATCTCAGAAAGACCAACAAGTGGAGAATTTTTAACGGGTGACACACAATACGAAAAGGTGAGTGAGTTTAAATACCTGGAATTGATGATCAATGACCAAAACACATCAGTTTCTGCAGATATAGCATCACGAAACGCAGCATCGGTTACAGAGCATTCTACGCTAACATTAACATTCTCAGGTTAAACATTTTTTTTTCATTTGAAATAACATTTTATCGTATTAAGTTTGAAATATAACGTCGTTTAAATGTCAAAAATGGTTTTGTTTGGTGGCACGTATGCGCGATGTTGTTGACATATCCATTTATCCAAAAATGGGCCTCGTCGTTAAATATGATTTTATTGGCGAAATTTGGTTTAACGTCCAACTGCTCCAGAGCCCAAAAATGAACACATGCCATCGCCTATGATCGTTTACGTTATGTTTCTGGCCCAATTGGATTTTATACGGCTACATACCGAAGTCCCGATGTCAAATCTGCTTAGTGGAAGTATATAGCCTAATGTTCTTGCGAACGGCTAGAAATTGACTGCCTCTGGTGTTCTCGTACAATCACACGAACAGCAGCGATGCTTTCACCAGAATTTTTGTTTAGGAGACGTACGAGTCCGGTTGACTAGAAAACTTACGTAACTCACGTTCAATGCTATAACCTTCCATTGTCATTTGCAATACACTACTGAACAATTCATTATAAATTTGACCTATGTTGATTTAACGATAGATCCTTTATAAAGAGCTGATAATACTAAAATTCAATTTTGGTAGCGAGTCTTGGACGCTAACAACGCGAGACAGCCAAAAGCTTACCTTATAAGGATGGAGAAATATATATACAGGATGCATCTGAATAATTAAATCTTCAAGCCTGAAATGGCTCGGACATGTTCTACGTTCCCAAAATCATGTCATAAAACATGTCCTGGAGTCGACCACCAATGAAAACAGGGCTTCGCAGGAGGCGCCCATCTGGTGTTGGTGAGGCGATTTAGGATTTAGTAGGTCCTTCAAAAGTGATTAAGATTTACTTTCGTCAACATATTTGCATATGACGAATCGCCTTGATGGTCGATAACCATATAATGCTGTTTAAGAGCACCTTTTGCAAACCTTAACGCGTTTTTTTTGTTAAGTTTATATCTAACTTTCGAGAATGGAAAGTTGTCTCGGAGTGTACTGGAATTGACCCTGATTGGGGTATTTTCGTGTTTAGTCGTCCTTTTCTGGAACGTCTTTCCTTAATTATCGGCATCTCTAATGGCCGTTTAACTATGTCTGGAGAGCTCATTAGTTTTGTGCTGTTATTAAATGTATCTACAAATAGACGTAAAGCAGACTACCTGCCAGGTGTTGATTCACGTGTAGCATTGTTGTCACTGCGCATTTGGGGTCTTAGATAATCATTCAAATTCAGTTTGAGGTAATTTTTCAAAAATAAAAATAAAAAAAAATCGATTTTATCTATAGTAATATTTATTGCCAAAAAAAAGAACCATTCTTTACATTTATTTTTTACAGATTATTTCTTTCAAAAGTTGTCAGTAACTGCGGCTGACCAGGTCCATTCTGAAGTTCCAATTTTCGATGACGCATTCGGTTCGAGCATTTCGAGTGATATTTGACCAATGACGCGAGTAATGTTGGCTTCTAATTCCTCAATCGTAACCTGCTTAACCATGTAGACTTTGGACTTTACGTAGCCCCTAAGGAATAAATCCAAAGGTGTGATATCACATGATCTAGGTTTTCAATTCACTGGTCCGAAGCGTGAAATTACATATCCTGTTGGAACCAAATGTCGTCGAGATCACGGACTTCAATTTCAGGCAGCAAATATGTAGTGCCATTCACAGTTACGTTGCGGCCGGCCTCATTTTTGGAAAAAATTGGGAACGATATTTTCAACAGCTCATAAACTGCATCAAACCGTTGTTTTGTCTGAATATAATGGTAGCTCTTGAACCTTTTCAGGTTATACTTCAGCAGAAATACGGCAATTTTGCTTATTAACGTAATTATTGGTCCAGAAGTGGGCCTCATCGCTAAACAAAATTTTGGTCAAAGACTGAAACAATGACGATTTGGAATATCGGCCGGCTTCAATTCTTGCACTTTTAAACCAAGACCCTTACGTAAAACACGCCAAGTTGTAACATATGACAAAACAAACTGTTGAGAATGGCGCCGAATTGATTCATCACGGTTATCGCGTACAGTCTCTGGCTGGATGTGGTCTATTTGGTCGTTTATTATCCAATAATGAAAATTTGGTTTTAAATTTTTCGATGGTATAGCGAAATGTTGGTTCGGTAGGCCGATTATGTGTATCATAAATTGCTCTAAGCACACGAAACGCACATTCCTCGTAGAACGCTGATTTTAGTAATACAGCTGAATAATTTGTAAACGCTGTGCCGGGCTAAGTCTTTCCATAATGAAATGTCAAACGACTCTGTCATAAAATCCTTACTGAAAAAGTACATACCTTTAAATGAATCAGCCTTTACATTTCAAAGTCATATTTAAAGTACATATTAGGTTGTAGGAAAAGTTCGTAGAAAAAAAAATCCACAATTTTTTTTATTATTTTTTTAAAATTTAATTTAAACTTTAATTTACAATATAATCACCATCAGTACGTATTACAGTGCTCCACCTGTAAGAGAGGTCGTTTATACCTTTAGCCCAATAGTTTGGAGGTTAAGTATTAAAAAAAGTGGTCAGTTCTAATTTTAAACTATCGAAATCTTTAAATATTTTTTTACTTTTATAAAACTTTAAATCCTTAAACACGTGGTAGTCTGAAGGTGCTAAGTCTGGAGAATAAGGAGGGCGTGGTACGATTTCTTAACCAAGTTCCTGTAATTTTTTTTGATTTATCTTGGCAACGTGTGGCGGGCATTGTCCTGATGGAGATGAACTGTTGCTCGTCTACGCCTCTTTTCTTTAATAGATTCAGCTAATTTTTGTAGTAGATCTATGTAAGTAGAAGCATCAATGGTCCTTCTTTGCGGTAGTAACTCCATTAATAGCAGTCTATGGAATCCCAGAAGATCTACAATAAAACTTTCGATGGATGAGAAACTTTTTTAGGCTGAATTGGCGGCTCTTCTCCGTGAGGCAGGCCAACTACACGGCATTTATCGTTATCGTATAAAACCCATGATTCATCTCCGGTTACCAAATCTTCTAGAAACTCTTTTCTCAAAGAAGCGATTGGCAAATAGACAAGCGGCTCATGTGATTAGCCTCGGTCAGTCGGTGAGGTACCCATTGGATTTTTATTTTCCGATATTCTAATTGATTAAGATGATCGGCAACGGTAGTAAAATGCCAGCCAAAGATCTTTGCTAAATTCCGTACATTATCCTCTGGATTTTCTTTAAGAACACGCTCGAGCTCTATATTATTTGTACTGGAAGGTCGTGCAGTACGAGGCTCGTCATCAAATCTAATATCTCCAGACTTAAATCGAGCAAACCATTTGTGCACTGTGGAAACGTGAACAATCCACTCTCGAAATGTACTGTTGATATTTGTTGTGGCTGTACTCGCGTTGGAGCCGCGCAGTCATTCGTAATAAAAAATTACTCGCAAATCACGTTTCGACAATTTCTCCATAACTGCCCTAAAATACGCGCGGATCAATATTTATAGGGCTGGTATGAAAGGGCTAAGAACGTTCTAGAAAAATAAATTTAGTTAAAATTTTGTTCGACGAACTTTTCCTACAACCTAACATTTTAAAGCATTTAGCATGAACTTCAGTGATATTAGTGGACTGCTTACATCCAAAAGAGTGTCCCTAGTAGGTTACACGATTTTCTATTGGGGCTGACAAGGTGTTCCATGAGTTTTAAAAATGTTATTTTTTAATGGGCCAATATGTTCATTTCAAAGTTAATGTAAATATTTTCTAAGCATTTAACATGAACTTCAAGGAAATTTGTGGAGTGATTAGACGAAAAACAATTTCTTTAGTAAATTAAATGGTTTTATAATAGCACTGACCTTCTTTGCTAAGATTTGACTTTGGAATTTACCTAAAGTTCAATTAAAATCTCCTATCGAAATCTCATGGAACACCCTTTTACCAACACCCTATCAGACCCATTAAAAAATCACATAACTTTCTAGAGAGGAGGACATCCAAAGAAATGGTCTTAGCAGTCCACCAATATCACTAAGGTACGTGCTTACTGCTTAGAAAATAATTAGAATGACTTAGGGATGTATCTAAGACCCCGATTTCAGGGAACATTGTAATTCTTGGAAAATTTAAAATATGAATTCGCCTGAATCCTTACTTTTACCAATACTATTACAATAATTATGTTGTTATTTTTTGGATAAACTTCATTGGCATATATTTTCAGTTTTGTATTTAAAATTTTGGTAGAAAGTACGAGTCAAAATTCGATTAAAACGGGGTTTTAGAAGAAGAAAAAAAATCGACTTCTCTAAAGACTAGACGAATTGGTGTTTGGGATGAAACTTAATACATAAGATTTTTCTATAAATTTGGAGATCCTAGTGAAATTTATTGAAATCGGTGTACGAAAAATGACAGCTTTCGTAGATAAATTTTTGAGTTTTACAAATATTTTGAAAATGATAGAAAAAGAAAAAATCAAGTATGGTGTTCTCGCAAGTTGTTGAAATTCGGCTGTTGGCCACAACATAAACACTCCTCATTTTTTTCAAAAGTAACCACATCGACACTATGTATCGTACAGTTTTTTGTGGCCTTATGGCTTGATGTGCGTAAATCTTCAAGTTTTATTAATTCGATTAACTAAAAGACCTCAACAAATCCTCTAATAGTGATTTTATTAAAATCTTTGTTTCAGTCTATTTAAACTTCGTAACGAAGTTCAATAACCCGTCCTTTTGTCACGCCAAAGTTGTTTATAATGAAAATGTAAACCAAGATTGTTGAATTAAAATAATAATACCGGTTCTGAAAATCCTTTCCAAAATTTATTCTTTCTATTTTTGCCATTCCGGGCCAATGCCACATGCAGGTATACAATTGGGGTTAATGATTCCACTTAAATTAAAAATAAATTTAACTTTTAAACTTTCAATTAAAACCAACAACAAAATCGTTTTTATCTTGTTGCGTCTTCATTACACGAAAATGAAGCAAACAACTTTTTTCCGAAAACATCACACGGCAGTAAATCTAATAAAGTTTTCTTGTTCGTGCTTTATGTGCTTATCTAAATGTAGATTTTATAGCGATGATAAAACAAAAATTTGATTTCTTTTAATAATTTTAATGAATCGAATTGATTTAGAGTGGGGATAAACGTATCAGAAACTTTTCAAAATTTTCCTATATTTACTTGCGAATAAATTCGATCTTAAGTACATATTTACGTATAACTGTATACCGGAGGGTATTAAACGGGTATAAATGATTACAGCGGGGTTGATTCGGGCTTTAATCGACCGCGGGTAATCAAATGAAATCATTAAAATTTTCCGATTCAGTGAAATTTAATATCTGTATGCAGTGAACACGTATACATTTTTTTTTATATACATATACGATTTTCCGATAAAAATATTAAAGGATCAACAAAATACTAGGAAAATAATAAAAAGGAAAATTTTATTAAAATTCCTATATCAGGGTTAACACATGTTTTATAACCGAAAGCACGCAGCAGCGTAGCATAATAAAACGTAAATATTGATTTTTCGTGCTTTTGTTGAGAAAAATCGGAAAATTAGCAAACCATCTATTTTCCTATGTAACTATTTTTGTTTGCATTGTGTATATGGGTGTTTGTGTGTGGTGACTATAAATTCTGCAGATTGCAATAATAAAAAAATGTACGTTTTCTAATTACAGCAATTTTGGCACATGTGTCCTCGATCCTGATTACATTTGTGACCCTAACCGTTTTTATTTGCATCGAAAAAGCGACCGACACGGAATACACATTTACCGCTGGACGCCTATTTTCAGCCTTGGCACTTTTTAATCAACTCACCGTTCCGCTATTTATATTCCCAATCACGGTGCCCATCATAATATCGGCCATAATCAGTACAAAGCGTTTGGAACATTTTTTGGAATTGCCAGAAGTTAAAAAAGAATTTGAAGGTGTCCAAAATATGGCTCGAGTGCTGTGTCGCAGCGACGCATCGCTCGATATATTCGAAACAGAAACGAACCTGAGCCAATACAATACTGGAGATATAGAAACCCCGAATCACGCACCTGTCGAAATTGAGACGAATCGTACAAATGCGACGCCAACCCGAGCCAAATCGAATTCGTGCAGTCGCATAAAATTAAAGAAGAATAATCAGCTGAGTATGAATTGCAAACTGGAACGAAACCGAAAACGGGCCCGATCATTTAACGACACAACAGATTTGCCACAGATTACACTTGCGGATAATTTGATCGTTGCGATCGACAACGGAAAATTTACGTGGCACAACGAGGGTGGCGGCCACTCGAAAAATTTACTATACATTAATAAAATCGAGATACCAAAAGGTAAACTGACGATTGTGATTGGTAAAAATGGGGCTGGTAAATCATCTTTGTTGGCCGCCCTCCTCAAGGAGATGTATCTTAATGCGGGCATTATGATCTGGAATAAATATTCAACTATTGCGTATGTCTGCCAGGAGCCTTGGTTACTGCATAACACGATACGAGAAAATATATTATTCGGTGAATCGTATCGTCCGCGACGCTACGATAAAGTACTTGAGGCGTGTGCACTCAAACCTGATATTGAATTAATGCCAGGCGGTGATTTAACCGAAATTGGGGAGCGCGGTATAAATTTATCGGGGGGACAACGCCAGCGTATCGCAATAGCCCGGGCACTATATTCATCGGCTAATGTTGTAATCATGGTGAGTATATCGCAATTGAGTCAGTTTATTAGATTTATTGAGATGAACGATGAAAATTTATTATTCAATTCGATAACGTAGATAAAATATCGTTCCGTATCAAATACCTGGATCAAAATTTCAATGTAGATTTTTCATTAATAATCAAAACCCATTCCTCAATATTTCATCGACAATTTTGGTTGGGTACATCTATTATGCGAACAAGAAAATTATCCTTTTTTCGGTCTGCGCTTCCCAAACTATATTAAAATGTGGACTATAACATTTTTTTATGAAATAAATGTTGTATTTTCATAACTAATTTTAGTAAATTGGATTGTGATTTATCAAAAGTATATTCCGCGGGATTATATTTATGAAACGCAGTTTAATTCGGGCGATAAAAGGGGGCTATAAAAACGAAGAAGGTACCCACCAAAGATTCTCGTCTTTGTATGTATAATAAAAGATTTAATAATACAATAGGCGAACGAACGAACGTATTATTATTTTTTTTTTGTTCATTTTCATCTCAAATGATGATAATTTTTATTGACATTTTATTATTTTTCTTCGTCTTTTTATTTTTTAGGATGATCCTTTATCATCTCTGGATAATGAAGTTGGCAATTTTATTATCGAAAATTGTATAAAAAATATGCTCATTCGTTATAAACGGACAGTAATTCTAGTTACACAGAAAATTCATTTAATTAATATTGCTGACTATGTAAGTTGAGATGTTGATTCATGCGCTGCAGTCAAAATAAATAATGTGCCAATTAAAGCGATTTTGACAGATCAGGCTAATTATATTTACTGGATACAAAAATTGTTTGTTTGTTTGTTACAGATTATTGCTATGGAAAATATGTCGGTGCGTTGTTGTGGTATTCTAAGGCAAATCGAAAATGTTGATGCAAGATTGGTGGAGGAGTGGAATCGAATTATTGCAAAGGATAATGTACGGGAGGTGCCGCTAAGGTAAGTGTTTTTAATATTAAATTTTGTTTAAAGAAAATTTATTTGCACATAACATTTGATCCCACTAATAAGTTCATCCGATTTTCCAATTCGTGATAATGACAAATATAATTGACCATGGCCAAACACAGATTCGGGTAAAAATAAGCCCACCTTTCCTAATGTATGTCGCTGAGTTTTATTGATTGTGATTGCAAATGCCAATTTTGCTGAAAATCGTCTTTATTACAAAATAAACGGGAAATTTTAGTTGATCGTAGCTAGTTCAATTTTGTGTTCTGTCCTGCATTTGCCACCAAGTTACAACTTCGACAATTATGCAATTAGGTTTTAGATGACAAAAAATTAGCGAGTTATATTACATAGACAACCTTGCATTAAAATTTCTTAATAGAATTATGAGAATCTAAACAATAAAGTTTAATTTATGAAGCGGCATCATTTCATCATTTGCATCATCAATCGAATTAATACTAAAATACTTGATAGAGCTTCCTGCAAACGTGCCATCACCTCTTCGTTGAATTTGTCGACATCTGCAGTTTTTGAACATAAACCCCATATTTTGTGTCAAAATGACGAGTGAGAAGTCGCGTGGGAAATACGGAAGTTCTATTTAATATTAAACCATTCCGGGCTAATTGTTCACCATGATTTTGAAAACAAGTTGTTACGGATGGCTCGCACCCAAAAGGCAGATTTCAACTAAGCACGTAGAGGCCTCACTCACGGTGATATTTTACCAGCTAGATCTTAGGGTAATTGCATGGGTCGTGGGGAAACAGAGACGTGCGTGATCCTGGCCTACACCGTGGAACAGAAATAAAATTAAAATGCAAATTAAAGAAAAAAACTGAAATTAAATTACGGACACCGCTGTTAGGGAATACGCTGGACCAAACTTGAGGAATAGGTAAAATTTAATGATAAACATCCAGTGACGACCAGATCTCCCCAAATGACATGTACCTAGTCCGCTGAAGAGGTCCCTGCCGCTCCCCGAACGACCCATCGACCACGAAAGGCCGATGCCCAGCCACAACGAAGCAGCAGTAGATGGTAGGGACATCTCTTCAACAGACCATGCCTCTCTTCACCTGGAGAGACCTCCAGCTAATCCTCCAGAGTTCACACTTCGACAAAATGAGACCGCCAAAGTGCCTCGGGGGAACAGTGTGGATTTTACGGTGAATCCCCAATGGACGACAAATACGCTGGACTCGCCACACTGACGTCCTGGCAAGGAGATAATGGGGAGTGATAAGCCGAGCAGGTAAATGTGGGACCGACACAGAATGAAAAACCCCCTCCTACCATACCGAACCGAAAAATTTAGATCTACATTTTTTTATTTTAACAGGACCAAAAAAAATAAATAAGATAACCAGGTTAATACTGAGTCAAAAATAAAACCAAAGGGCAAAAAGAAAATAAGGCCGAATGCCAAGAATCGTCGTGCAATTTTTACTTATGTAAAATATGTTACTGGCAACCCGGGAAGAGAGGAGGGAATAGAAGAAATTACCGGCCGAAACAAAAATAATAAAAAAATAAAAAAAATGGAAATGAAGGTGAAAAAAAGAAAAATGATAAAATAAAATCAGAAAATGAGCGAATCAAAATTTCAGAGGCGAAATCAATGTTGGCTCGATTACAAATATTATTTAAGGATTGAGAAAAACTTGAAAATATAAATTTAAAATAAAAATACAAACAAACATATAAAATAAGAAAGAGATTTAAATTAAAAAATCCGAAGTTTGAGCCTAAGGCTAAAAACTTAAACATCGAAGATGGGGCTTGAAATTTTGCTTAATGCCTAAATAAAAAAGCTTAAGCCTAGTGATTTGATTTGGGCTAGAGTACTGTCCTAAATTTCACGTATCAAACGAAGCAAGGTGATAGGGGAGCCATTTCCAACAAAAACAGTCAAGTAAGTTTTTTCGAATTGTTGATGGTGCAAAAGTTATTCCTCTTTTTGTGTTTTTTCGTAAAATCGCTACCAAAAAATTAATTTGAATAATCCAAAGAGTTCTTTTGTTTAACTTTCTTTTTTAATAAGATCGAGAAGAGTGTGTTTTTCCAATAAAATCATTTTTACAGGCTGCATTATCATCTATCAAATGAAAAGTTTTTTTTTAAACTATTTTTGTTTCTCAAAAGTTTTTGGTGATGTTTTAGTGCCGCCAGCGGGAAAAGAATGGAACGGAAAGTTGACTCACTATCAGAAAAATATGTGACAATAATGCAGATTTTAAAATGGTATCACACACTGGGCTATTTAAAATAGAACTTTTTCTATCATTTTTTTTCACAAAGTAAGTCGTGTTTATTAAAAAACGCACTTAACAAAATTTCGAGTTCTAAAATATAGTAGATGCTTTCTTAGAAATAAAACAAAATGAATAAAATAATTTTTTTTATTAATTTTAAATATTATTATTCGGTATTCCCTCGAATTTCCCGGATTTTCCCCTGATTCCCTTGGATTTGAATTTCCCCCGGATTTCTACTGGATTTCCACCGGGTTTCCCCCGGAGTCCGGGAAATCCGAAAGAAAATCTGGAAAACCGGGGAATCCGGAAACATCTAAAACCGAGGGAAATCCTGAAAATCTGTGAGAAATCCGGAGGAAATCCGGAACAAACCTGAGAAAACCGGGGGAAATCTTGGGGAATTCGGGAGAAATCTGGAGAAATCCGGCAGAAATCAAGGAAATCCTGAATAATCCGGTAAATTTGGGAGATATTCGAGGAAATCCGGAAGAAAGCCGGGAATTCTTGTAGAAATCCGGGAAAAATTCAGGAAATTCGAGGGAAATCCGTATAATATTTAAAATTAATAAACAAAAATTATTTAATTCATTTTGTTTTATTTCTGACAAAGCATTTATTTTAGAACTCGAAATTTTGTTAAGTACGTTTTTTAATAAGCACGACTTACTTTGTAAAAAATATTTGATACAAAACATTCTATTGTGAATAGCCCGGTATTTGATACTATTTTAAAATCTGCATTAGTGTTGCATATTTTCTGATAGTAAGTCAACTTTCTGTAGTACATTCTTCGCCCGCTGGCGTCACTTAAACATCACCAACAAATTTTGAGAAACCAAAAAAGTTTACAAAACCAAAATTTTCATTTGACGGAAGACAATGCAGCTTATAAAAATGATTTTATTGGAAAGGCCCACTCGTCTAGATCGTATTAAAATAGAAAGTTAAACAAAAGAACCTTTGGGTTATTTTAAATTGTTTAAAAACAATTCGAAAAAACTTACTTGACCGTTTTTGTTGGAAATGGCTCCCCTATCATCTTGCTTCGTTTAATAAGCCAATTACGGGACACCCTGTATAGACCTAAAAATAAAAATAAAAACAAAAACGTTTGAGCCGAAAAATTGATTTTCGGTGCATCACGGTATTTTGGCTCTCTAGTATTTACTTTATTTGTTTGTTTTTTTATTTTTATTTGTATATTACGCTCACTAATTAATATCGTAGATGAGAAATAGGTGCATAGAGAGAGCACAAAACAAATTTGGCGCACAAGCGTGTTTTGGTTCTGTCGTATTTTGTTGCATATTCTTGGGACAAAGTTTCGTTGCATTTTTCTATATAATTCGACGCCAAAAACATCTTCGATGTTAAAAAACAAAATTTGGTACCTTGAACTCCGGTAAGGTCACCCTGTACGGTTAGACGTCTTCCCGCCTAAATCCAAAAATGAATGGTCTCAACTGGCCACCCGTAATAGTTCCAACGTGGTGCAACGTCCTCCGGTAACTATATTTAGCCTCGACTGGCCGCCGTAAAAACTGTTGGGCGTTGGCTTGCCGTTAAACGTATTTCGCTTCGATAGACAGTCAAAATTTTTCATTTAATTCACTGTCTTTTATTTTCGCCACCTATATACAAACAAGTGGCCGACAGATTTTAGAAAAGTCGTTTCACCTAACAAAATAGTAATAAAATTATATTTTACACTTTTATATTATAACTTAACTTATTAGTAAAATAAACAAATCTTTAATTTTAAACCAAATATTTTATTTTTACTTCAAAACTTTATAATTTTGTTTTTCTAATTAAAAACTATCAACAACCAAAATTAGACAACTTTGTATCCAACCCAAAACGAGACTAAATTAAGAAAAAAAAATTCACACCAAAACATTCTAGAAGCATATTTTTTTCGTTTGTTTTACGTGTGCGTCACTTGCACACCCTTTCCACCGTTCATCAACCGCACGTACCAAAACAAGATAACATACAGAAAATATTCCTCTACATTGTAGAGTCTACAACCTCCCTGTCGCACACACGCACAAGGTACACATTGGTTTCGCTCTTAATTGTATGAATAAAGTGGCTAATTTTCAAGAAACAAAAAACCTTAATATTATTGCCATGGAACAGATTGGAATGCCTTCCATAAAAGGCTTCACACATTCAATGGAACGAAATTAAAAATTCAAAACAAAATTAAATAAGAAATATTGTTTTGAAGGTCAAAACAAAGTTTTTAATAAGGCTAACTGGGACGGAATTAAGCCATTTCTTTACAAATTATATTATAATTGAATATAGTGGATGTACATGGCTCGGCCACGTTGCTAGGTCTTCACAACAACGAATGATTAACAAAGTGTTGCATCAAAAATCAGCCGGTGTGCGTCGTAGAGTAAGACCCCGACTGCGCTGGCGCGACCACGTCGAACAAGAACAACTGATGAACCGGGACGGATGGAGGACAATAGTGCGGGCGGCAAAATTCCTTCATGGGATGTGAAAACTAGAAAGAGAGAGAGAGAGAGAGAGAGAGAGAGAGAGAGAGATGGATGTTGTTGGAAATCTAAAACGGTTTTTGAAACAATTTCTGGAACATAGCCGCTGGGACAGAACCAGGTTATTTCTGAACAGAGTATGTTGGAATTTAAATTCCTAGCTATAGTATCAATTGCACTATAGTATTCCTGGGTTGGTTATCACAACAATACAGTGGTTTCCATTTTTGTGGATAGACAGAAAAAATTGATTTTAATTGACACATTTAAACTAATTCGTCGTCCTCGTTCGGCTCGTATTCTTTGCTTAATACTCTCCCTGCTTCACATTTCCTCCAGGTTCACATTTTGAGAATCCTCCTCATCATTTGGCTCCAATCTTGGGGTACAATGAGGAAAAATTCTTATTTGTGAACCTGTTTGGGTAACTGTAGCATTCGAAACATTCGAATTTCAAAATAAAACTTTACATACCGATTGAGCCCAATTTGTGCTAATTAGTGCTCACGAGAAAAAATTAGTGCTAGTCCCGGGGGTGAAAAAATGGGAAAAGAATATTTCAAATTTCGCCTGAAAGACGAAACAAATAAAACCCAAATTCTAGAATAAAAAAAAACAAATAATTTAAGCCTAATTTAAAAACTTTCCAGAGGCGACTAAACTGACGAAATTAGTCATAGAAATATAATTTTCATAAATTTTCATTTATAAATTGCGGGATAACAAAGAGCCCTTTCAACCAAATCGTTTTACTTAATTTTATTAACATGAATATTTAAATTTTTAGAACCTGTAGAACCTTTCTTTAAGAATTTATTTATTGATAGAATACATTTTTTTCTTTATTAATTACAACTGAGACTGTGTTCATCTAGCAATTTATCTTTCAAATTTTTACAAATTTTACTTTTCTTAAACAATTCTAATTTGTTGGAGTGAAACCCAATGGTTAGTCGCCCGTAATTAATTAAACCTATTTAAAATACTAATTTTTATTTGGTATATTTACTAGTTCAAATGGCTTCGTTCTTTGGAGTCTTCTTTCAACTACAGGATTATCGAAGGTCTTCATTTCTTGTGTACCACGGAGCATTTATGATGTTACAAAGAACCTTGTTTGGAAACGTCTATATCATTTTGAAGTTTGTTTGCTTAGTACATCCCCAGAGTTGAACACCGTAGGTCCATGTCGGTTTCAGCATTTGCCGATATAGCAGCAGGTTATTGTGAATTGTAAGCTCAGAGCCTCTACCTATGAACCAACACATTTTTTTGAACTTAATGTTAAGTGCCTCTTTTTTCTTTTTGACATCCTCTTGCCTCTTGAGCTTGGCATCGAGGGTCATTCCAAGATATTAGCTTTGTTTGCATATGGAACCGGTCGTGAGTTAATTTCTATCGGTAGATGAGAAGCCTTTTGATATGTAAAGTTAATATATGCGTGGATTTCGTCTCATTAAGCTCGATCCTCCACCGCTTAGTTCAGTTAACCGCACATTGGTAATCTTCTTGAGTTTGCTCGTTGCATCAACAACATCACTTCCTATCGCCATGATTGCTGTGTCACCTGCAAAGGTGGCGTTTGGAGTACTCATTCTCATATTTCATACGAAAATGTCTATTGGACAAATAAGATCTTAGTATGGCATAAAATTGCCTCGGCAGATCTCTATTCAGGTTCAATTACAGTCTACTATGCCAGACTTTATCGAATGCTTCGGCAACGTCCAGAAATATGGTAGAGCATCGTCCGTGGAGCTCGTTTCCGAGGACAAGTCCTAGTTTTTCGATCGTGCCCAGCTGTCCTCATAGATTTTCAATTAGCGTCCTCGTTTACTAAAATATTCATTAATTTATAAAATGAATAGTTAATTGTAAAATAAATTCTAGCCTAAGACACACCAACACACCATTAAAAGTAACCAGTGATAATATCACAGGACATTTTACAAATGGTGTTTGGGAACGCACACAATTTAAATGAAAAATATTTCTTGAACGCACCCGCAATTGTTTAAAAGAACTGTCAGTTTTTGAGTCAACGAGATGAAAAATGGCAAATTTTTATATACACAGCGCATTTTACTGTACACCAAAATATTAAAACTATTATTAAACACTAAATCTGGTATGTAATTATTTATTAAAAACTGTTTTTAAAAAAGTAGAACAGTTATATAAAAATATGGGTAATAAATAAATAAAAATATTGCAAGTGTTATGAATTTGTATTTTTTTAGTTTTAGGTTATGTTTATAGTAGTGTATTTTGTGAGTGATGTCTAAACCAAAAAGAAAGTGCGTAGTGAATGATGAGATTCTCCAGGAATTTCCTTCTTTCAAAAAAGGTAAAACCGATAACGATGTTTAATTATGCAATACATATGTATATTTATCGGAAACAAAGGGAAATTGGATATTGCTGAGCATCTTAAAACTTTAAAACATAATAGAAACATTCAATCAACTTCTGGTACATCGAATTGCTTACAAAAATTCATGACCAATGGCAGTGACACCAAATTTGTGAGAGCGGCGGAAGGTGCTATAGCATATCATACGGTGAAACATCATCAGTCATTTAAGTCACACGACTGCTCGGTACCACTACATAAGATCACGTTCAAAGACTCAAAAATATGTTTAAAAGTTTCTTGTGCACGAAAAAGCTGGGGCTATTGTTTTAAACGTTTTTGCGCCACACTCTATTAAAACGGTATATTAAACAATTTAGCCGATATTCCATACATTACCGTCTCAACAGACGCTAGTAATCACGTTGCAATAAAACTGTTTCCTTGCTAATTCAGTATTATGATTATAAAAACTTCGGAATTGTATCGAAAGTGTTGCAAATAACCAACACGAAAAACAAACAATCAGATACTATCGCCTCTTTAATAATTGATGGATTAACAGAAGCTAATTTAATATCTAAATGCGTGAGATTCTCTGACGATAATTGTAACACAGAACTTCAGTGGACCCAACAGAAGTGGATTTAACAATGTTTTCCAAAGACTGAAAGAAAAAATAAATAATAGAATTGTTGGTGTGGGATGCCCAGTACATGTAGCACATAGTGCTGCTCACTGTGATTTAAATCAATTATCCATTAATGTCGACGGAATTGTAGTTGATCTATGTAACCATTTTTCAATTTTTACACTGCGAATTGAACAGCTTAAGGATTTTTGCGAATTTGTAGGCACAAAATTTAAATTATTATTATATCATAGTAAAACACGATGGCTTTCATTATTTCCAGCTGTGCAACGTATTTTAGAAGTGCTCGGTGCCTTAAAGTCATATTTTTCGGCCATAGACAAACCGTCCATTGTGCTAAAAAAAAATTTCGAGGATGATTTTAACGAAATTTACTTATTGATAATCCTTTCCCTTATGTCTATGTTTCAAGATAATATGAAATCAATGGAAAGTAATGGTATTTCTGTGATTGAAGTTAAGTTGGTCCTTAAACAGCTGTGTCTTAAATTACAACAACGGATTGATTTGGAATTTATTTCATTAAAAATTAAGAACATGTTAAAACATAAAACCAATGAAGGATTTGAAAGTGAGGTCGTGAAATTTAAAAAGGAAATGATTAACATGTATTCAGAATCATTATAATACATACAAATTTGGACTAAACCTCTGGAAGAATTCGACGTATTGCAGTACATAGAGCTAAAAGATACGCCTGAGTGGAACGATGTAGAAAGTTCGCTCAAAAGTTCAATTCAAAACTGTTTGATCAGTTCCAAAATTTGAGGAATTATGTGTTAAAACAAAGTATTAACCACAGCTGGGCCAAACTTTCAGCGCACCAAAAATGGACTGAATATTTTAAGCAATGCACGTCTAATGAGGTGTGTTTTGAAATAATTAAAATAGCACAATACGCTTGCAGCATTTTCGGACACAACGCAAGTGTGGAACGCGTGTTTTCGCTGATTAATAGTGGAGTAAGGAGAGAAATAAGATGGATGTTGATACCGTCACTGGTATTATTTTAACTATTTACAATACAAATATGGAATGTAAAGATTTTTATAATTATATTTTGAATTGCCCTGAATTACTAAAACCAATTGGAACCAATGATAAATATTAATTTTTGAAATACAATCAAAAAACTGATGCAATAAATTATATTATTATATTAAAACATCGTATTTTAAATGTCCTTGTTTTGTCCTCGGTTTTAAAAACCCGGTCTGGTAACCCTATTGGCAGCAATGAAATTGGCCTTTCCATTACCACGGAACAGATTTTAACCGAAAGCTTGCATTGACTATGTGCGAGTTACTGGGCGTATGTCAAAATCATCTACCGGTAAAAAGGTGGTGTTTAAATTTTCTTTGATTAGCAATGCCGAACCACCTCTTACTGTTTCCGCTGGATCAATGGGGTGATATAAGTTATAACCCCGTATTTTAACAAACTAAGGTTTAACTAAATGGCTTTCAGATATTAAGAAAATGTCGATTTTTTCTGAATTTAAAAATATTTCTATTTCTGGGATATGTTGCATAATCCCATTTGCATTCCAGATAGGTATTTTGAAAGTTGTGTTCTTACTTAACATTTTTGGTTGAATTGCGTTGTGGGAGTAGCATTTTTTTAGCCGCTTTGTAATAGCTGCAGTGCTGTTCATAAAGTTTTCCATAATTTGGTTATTTTCGGAACCCATATTGGGTTCAACCACCAAAACCTTTCACTACCTGGGCAAATGATCTTCTTTGCCCTGTGTTGCTATATGGTTGTGGTTACTGAAAAAAATACTGTTTTGAGTATTTTACACGTCTTGGATCGCAGCCGCAATATGTTTGGGTGTGATTAAATGCCTGACATTTCTTGCATTGGGGTATGCGTGTTGTGGTTTTTTCATTGGTTCGATTTTCACCTTCATGTGAAGGATTCCTTTTATTCCATTAATGTTTTGAACATTCTCTTTGTTGACAAATACCAACATAAAAAGAGGGAGTCCCCTTTTACTGAGGAAACCAACCCTCTTCCTGAATTTCGGTTCTGTCTTTTTTAACAATATTCACAGCATTGATTATTTTAAGACCTTTATTTTGTATGTCTTCCATTATTTCTTTGCTTGATCAAGTGTGATGGAAAACTCTTGTCATGACTAGGTCAGGCCTGTTTGTTCTCATTGATAAACCACGTATACTTTCAGAGTATTAATTTTCCAAACATCATTGTTTAGCGCTGTTACCTTATAATCTTTGTCAGTAATCGATTTCACCAGTGACTGAAATGAGAATGAAAATATCATAACTCTAATAGATTTTAAGGCCTTCAATACAATGCTGAAATTGTGAATAAAATTTTGATCAATGATGGCCCATTCAATCAACGATGTCGGGTTGTTTAATTTCGGCTGGGAAAGTGAAAACATTATCAGCATTATCAACAATGTTTGCATTCGGAAAGAGTCTTTTGGCTAACTTTAATAAGGATTTCTTTACAAAGCCTATATCGGTAGCAATATCAAGCCACTCATGTTACCTCCATCCAAAAGGTTTTCTGCTATTTCTGTAGAAGCAACAACAAACACAATAGCACACACATACATTAGTGGTAAAATTAGTCTCCTCCCCTTCTTGTACCACCTGGTGGGGTAACTTTAAAATTAAAATAGAAACCCCTACTGTTTATTGCAGATTCAGATTCTACGGCTTAAAGTGCGTAGGATTTCTAAAAAATACAATTTGTTTAAGACTAGTTTCAAATAATTAAGTATTTACATTGAAAACGTGTTAATTTGAATTCAAACGTATTGCAAAATCGTATGTATATGTAAATTTAATATCGTTATAACGCGCCATCTATCATGAATCGAGAAAAATGTTTTAAGGAAATTCAATGTACTTTAAGCCGTAAATATCTGAATCTGACAATAAAAATACGGATTGGTATTTTAATTTCTATGTTACTCCCCGCCCATCTACAAAAAGGGGAAGAGGGGTACTAATTTTAGCACTAATGTATGTCTTCTTTATCTTTTCAATTATTTTAAGAATATAAAGCTATGGGAATATAACATGTTGGAAATAAATGAAACAATGGCGAATGCTTAGCAAATTTTGTTACACCTCGTTCATTGAATCAAGATTTCAAGTTTTTTGCTTATTTGAAATCAACGTTCCTTAAGCTAGCAAAACCTGCCCAGCAGAACATTACAAGATACTATGGATAATTATATGCTAGTAATACGCTAATTAAATGCTCTATTAGCGCTAAATGCTAAATGCTCTATGCTCATCCCTTCCACCTAAAACGATGAACTCTGCTAACTTTAGAAACAAAACCCATTTCAAAAAATTATTTAAAAACAATTGGAAAATTAAGGGTTAATTTACGGGTAATTAAATATTTCAATAAAATTATTTGTGGTCCGTCTGCTTTAGAAAATGCATGAGCCTTTTCCTCTTCAAAAATAGCAGAAACCAAATCGAATCAAAATCAAAATAAGAACCCAATACAGGATCAATTTACATAAATAATTAAAGGTTCACTATGGCCTAATGAAAAGGACAATTAAAAATGGTTGTCCGAGATGCTGATGTGTCAGCGTGGCTGTCGTTCTCCTCTTCAGATGAAACGGCTTTTTGTTGTTACCGGGTGTTACCGGGTTTTTATTATTTAAGTTAATTAATAACACTCACTATTTGTTTGTTCATAAACTATTTTATTATTTAATATTTTCTTATAAAATGTTATTTTTACACTTGTTCACAAAATGGTGTGTGAACGATTGTTCGCGGCACTTTCACTGTGTTAGTTATTATTTTTGAGACTGTGTCTCTTGAGATTCTAAAACGCGACTAATTCTTTTTCGTTTCTTCTTTCCTTTCGTGTCTTCCCGATATTAATTCTCGATATTAATCGATAATCGATTAATATCGAGATTCGCGAATGTAGTTGGCGAAATAGCTATATTCAGCAAAACGAGCAATGCCTCGTAATTAAGCGGCGCGGTGTATAAATAGTTTTGCTACGAGGAGTGCCACGAAGTGAAAAGGATTTTATTTATTTTGAGCCGCTACAGACTCCATTTTTTTGAACAAGCTATTTTTGATTTTATTTTAAGGTAGTAGAAACCAAAAATAGAACGTTAAACAGAAACTATTGACATAGACATAATTTTAGGCTCAATATTGCCTATTAAAATTTTACACTAACAAATTTTAGGCTCCACTCGTTCTTGACCAAGCTGGAGGTTATTTAATTTAAAACTATAGCAGAACTCAAATCGAAGGTATAGTATCAACCCCGAAATTAGAAGGCATAACAAGGTCTATTGACATACAAATCATTTTAGATGTTTCTTAACATTTAGCTTTTTGGTCAAGTATGAGTGGAGCCTAAAATTTTGTAATTTGGCGTTTCCTTGCTGTGAAGTGGAAAAGAAAAAAGAAAGTTTTAATGGGGCATAAAATAAGCGTGTAATTTTCCAATTATTTTAAGTTTTTTTTTGACATGGGTTCTGCTACCTTTTTTAGAGCTTTTAATCAGCCTATTACTAGCATATTATTATCCATAGTACCTTCAAGGGTCTACTAATGGGTTCTGGTTGTTTTCGAGAAGTTGCGAACAAGTCTACGGATAAAGGCGGATTCCGTGTTGCGTTCGTTTGTTTCTTCCTTCATTGTGAACTTTTTTTTTAAATCAATCCAAGTTGCTTCAAAAAATTCTTAAGGAAGGAATGAACGAATGTACGCTACACTGAATCCGCTTTAAACGTTCTCAGCGCATTAGTATAGCTATCTCTGATTCACCGTTTTTTCGGCTATTAGTTTTAGAGGAAGTGTATTGAAAACTTAAAGTTCATCAAATTAAAGTACCTCGAATTGTTTTCATAAATTCTACTTGCATAGTTAGAATAGCGCTCATCTTTTTTGTTCCAAGAAAATCAAAAAACTTTGCAAGCAAGTATTTTTACCTATAAGCTTTTATATGTTTCACAAAATATTCTACTTACAATTTTGACATATACATACTGGAATATGTATTGAAACGGAAAAGGCATTTCAGAAAACCATAAGAGATCAAAAGATTTCTTTTGATTTTATTAATAGAAAATCAAAATAATTTTGGTTTGCTATTGAAAGCTTTTATACAAAAGCAAATATTTATTTTCATACAAAAGATTAAAATATTTTTATTATGTAATATTTAATTAATTAGGACAAAAGCACATACCTAATAAAGCTCTTAAAATTAAACACATATACTGATATACATTCTCTAAAGCTATGTTTGCTTGAAACCTCTTAAAGTAGATCAGTTAAGTTTTTTTTTATTTTTACGCAAAAAGCTCCAATCCTATAAGCTTTTAGTTTTTTTATTAAAACATTCCATCGTTTGACCTATATAACCAAACATTTAATTTAGTCAAAAGTTATACGATTATACCAAGGTACGAAAAATTGGACACAAAATCTGCTAATCTCCTGGTCAAAAAAAAAATTCATTAAATATTTTTTTGCTTAACGATTTCCATGCAACAACAGCACACCATACACCAAACCCAATAGACAATCGCTGCAGTTACAAAAAAAATATATAAAAAAATAAAATTGTTGGAAAAATATTCACATTATCATAATTTTCATCCAATTTTCACCATCATTTTCATAATTTTACTCTATTTGCATCTCTCGCATACAGAATAAAAATGGAATTTTCATTTGAAAACAAAAAAAAAAGTTTCTTGCTGGAAAATTACACGAAAAGTTGTTTTTAATGTAACACCATCGTAATAGAGTAAATTCTGTTCTGTCGCGAAAAGTGATTTTTAATATTTTTTTTGTTCTATCCGTTTTGTAAAATTACAGTCCGGGGCGTACCGCACGAGAAAGGTGGAAGTTATTTAAAAATGTTAGTCGGCTTGGTTTACAGCGTACGAGTACATCGGAAGAGGATGAGATGTCATCGGTATGCAAATTAAGGAATACAAATTAACTAAATTTTAATGGAACATTATTTTTTTTATTTACTACAGTCACAGAATTTATATGTCCCGACAATCCGACGTTCCAGTATATTTGGGTCACGACATTTAACTTGTGATATCCCGTTTCCGATTGATGAATGCCACCAGTCGGATGATATTGAATTGCGTAGGCGACCATCTAAACGTACCCCGTTCAATTTATCGATCGATTTTCCGGGCACTAAAAATGTGTTACGCGTTAATTCATTACAAACGGATGGAAAAAGTCATGATCGTTTACCGGTTATGCGAAATATTTCATCACCATCGCAATTGACGTATGGTCGTCAATTGACGCCCGATTCGTGTCACAGTGATGATACAAATAAATTTGGTATACGGAAATTTTTGAGGCGGCTTTCGTCGCGACGAAAAGTTACGAATATAGATGCAGTGGATGCGGAACGAAATCATTTGCATCGTCATCATAGCGATACCGGTACGCATAAGGATCACATTCCGATACAGCATATGCTGTCGACCGCGTCTAAATGCAGTGAAGATATGGACGATGATGCCGTTTCGAATTACAATGAAGAAATTAGCGATCGCCTTATATCGGATGAGGAACGTAAATACGGTAAAATTCCAACCCGGATCTATCTCATGTATTTAAGATCGTGCGGGTGCTACATAGTGACGTTATTTTTTTTGTCGGCATTTGGTTGGCAGGCGCTTCGTATATACACCGATGTTTGGCTACGTGACTGGACCGATAGCCAAACCAGTAACGAGAACATTGATAATGATACGGTAAGCTTTATATATTTTAAAAGTTTTATTCTCATCTGATTTACTATATATGCATTTTATACTTTCAGATTCTGTATTACTTTAAAATATATGGAATGCTGTCGGGGATGTGTATTCTATTGTCGTTTATATCAACACCAGCCGGGCAATTAGGTGGATGTAGGGCAAGGCGAATCATACACGATAAGCTGCTCGAGGCCATTCTAAAAAATCCAATACATTATTTTCAGGCGACGCCAATTGGACGTATACTGAATCGATTTAGTAACGATATGAGCATAATTGACAAGGTAAGACGATATACATTTTCTAATTAATTAATTTTCTATTGTCTGGTGTCTGTGTTGCTAAAAGGTGGTGACTAATTAGAATCGAACCATCTTCTGCGTGCACTGATCTCATTAAATGCACGATTTTTTTGTTATGTGCCATGCCACGACGATATACAAGTGTAAAAAAAATTCAGTTATCATAAGATGAGTACGTGTGGCTTGAATTTTAATGAATAACGGTATTGAATAAGGAGTAGATTTTTTATTTTCTTAACTGTAAAATAGTTTTCATATTTTTTGTAGTTTGTGTAATGCATGAGTTGTGGTAAGTTATGCGATTATTAAGTGCGGAATGAAAAAATGGGTCGAAGGAATATTCACAATGAATAATGAATTATGGAAAATTGTTTTCTCTTGTGTGAGGTTGTGAAAATTAGAAATTTTAGAAGGGCACGTACAGGGTGATATAGCAATTGGAAAGTTCATGGTATCGATTAGTTCAACTCAATTTTAGGATGGAAACATTTTATTAAGCTTAAATTAAAAATTGCTGCACCACCAGAATCTCAACTTAACGTCAGAATATTATTTTATATGGATGGCATGTTAATGGATGGCATTTTATATGGATGGCATGTTAATAATTAAAAAAAATGGTGCTGATAGTCGTGAAACAAAGCGGTCAACCCCCGATTTCCCCCCTTGTTAAATTTGAAATTTAATCTTCATTGCAAAAATTGTAAAAGCGCCGTTCTTCTGGTACACAAATGTCTATCACGTTTCGCGTGGATCTCCCAAATTTTTTGGAAAAAGCTTTTGTATGAAGTTTTTTTCGAAAAAGTCAGTCCGCCTAGTCTGTAAGATGCCGAATTGTGAAATAAACTTTTTCTGTCAACCCTCGTTATTTTCGGTAAAATTAAAAATATGATATGAACCAAGTTTTTTTGAAAATGATATATTTTTCGAAATATTTGCGAAAACAACGTTCATGATTACTATATAAAAAACTGATCTTTTTTGACAAAAATCGACCTTTGCGCTTATTCGCTTATTCCGGAATAAGGCAATTGATCTGAACCATTATTGTTGTAACTTTAATCTAGAATTTTTTAGTGAATAGTCGATTTTCTCATAATTGAGATGCTTTTCAAAATATTTATTTGCAAAAAACGAGAAAGCTCCTACTGAAAGTGCTACTTCCGGTGAACCGATTTTGTCAATTTTGTCAACTGGTATCTCCAAATTTATAGAACAGCTCAATTATGAATTTGAATTCCGATTTATTTAATCCGCCTGGACTGTATAGGGGTCGATTTTTGGTACGAACCTTTCAAAATATTTTGTTAAAACCGAAAACCGTGGTGCAATATCGGTACAGATGAATTTTCCCATTTTTAAGCGGACAGTTTGATTTTTGGCAAAAAACCTTTTTAACTATGGCAGTGAAGTATGTCCCAAATAACAAAAATAAACCTGTATTAGTATATACACTGTTAAAAAAATTCTTATAAGAATTTTGAGTGAAAACTAGAAAATAAACTCAAAAAAATTATTTGACATTCTTCATAATACCCCGGAAAATCATTTCCATTTTTTTCATTTGTAACCGGAAAATCATTTCCATTTTTTTCATTTGTAAGTAGTTTGCAGAAGATAATTTATTTCAATATATCTAAATGCCGGGTATAAAAACCACAGTACTCTCCAAATTTCTGGTCAAAAAAAAATTTGTGTAGAAAGCCACTATGTGGAATTTACACGATAAGAGGATATCAGGACAGAGAAGAAAAGCAAGTGAGCTAAAGGACATTTCCAAAAAACAGGATATTTCTGAATTTTGTTCTGGTAAATGGAGTTGTTTCGTTAGGTATAAGTAGTTTTAGTTTAAATATATTACTAAAATCGTGGAGTTTGTCGGAAAATGACTATAAGATAACACAATGAAATGTACCTAGTTTCCATATATCCCTTTTAGTTCTGCTAAATTTAGTCGATTTTATTAGCTTGCGTAATTCTTGTTAAAATAAATTATGCGGTTATCGTAAACTTTGTCGGAAAAATCAACTATGTAAAAATAAGAGCCTTTGTTGACAAAAATAAATTAACTAGGTGCAATTTCCACACAATACCGAGAAAAAGATTTCATTTTTAGTTGTGGAAAATGAAGACGAGTTTATTGGATTGAATAAAATTTGTTTAGATAAATTCTGAATATCCTAGAGTTTGTGGGAAAATTCCACTATGTCCAAATGTTAGCTTCAGGTTGACACAATCAAATAAATCTAGAGCCATTCCCATATCTAGGGGATAGGTATCGTTTTTCGCTCGCGCTAATCAAATCGATTTTGAGATAAATTCTAAATGTCGTAGAGTTTGTCGAAAAATTCCATTACTTGGAAATGATAGTTTTAGGTTAACAGACAACAGCCGTATCCAAATTGAGAACAGGATTATCCGATTTGAGTTTCTTCATCAAAATGATTCTATTGGTTTAAGAATTTTTGTTTAGATAAAGTTAGATAACGAATCGGCATGTGAATGGTTGTCTCAATAAAGCATCATTTGAGCCGGCATCGTTAGAGAGTGGTTAAGCCAACCGAGCAGTTTGAGTTCCACCTTTTGTAAAATTCTTTTTGCTATAACTTCATTGCTTTAAGAACAGACTATTGCAGATGTTGTAAACCTAACTATTGCAATTTGTAGTGGGTCAATAGAGATAAAATCATTTGCTAGGTTCTCAGTGTTCGGTTATCCCGCCGTTCTTCGGTCGCCAGAGCCTCGTTGGTTGATTTGCAGGGAGCACCACGTGCAGGTGAGGTTGACATTTGGGCTAGTATATAAACCTTCAAGACCGACGCCCCTTACCCCCAAAAAAATATAAATAAATATGAAATAAAAGTTAATGAAGAAATCTATTGCAGCTAATGGATAGGAGTGAAATTTTACTAAAGTTGTAAAATATGTAGGTATTGTAATTCATAAAATTAAATAAAAATAAAACTATTGAGTTATCATCAAATTAATACATGTAGTTGGACCAGGTAAAATTCGGTTGATTATATGACAAGCTAAAATTACGTTAATCGAAATTTCTAGTATATTAAAACTTATTAATCGAGTTTCTTGCTGATTAATTTTTCATATAAACTAAAACTGAGGGGTTAATGCAAAAATCGGGTTTTACTTGAGTTGGAAATTTTCTGAGGTCATCATGGCACTCCCAAACTTCATTTGGTCTTTTAATATAAGCCGTGTAGTGTCCAATCGCTCCTGATACTGCTGGGTGATTATAATTTATTAAACCTTTCAGATATACTGGTTCCTCCAGTAATGTTAGCTTTGGCTGCAAATTACATAAACGTATTTTATAAACCGTATCATTATTTAAAGGTTCAACGTCAACCAATACAATTCCGTTTCGTGAGTATAAGCTTTTCGTTGTAATGCGTTTTCGACAATTACTGCAAGTTGCGTGGGGAAGCTTTATTTTATTTTGGATTTCTTTGAAATGATTCTCGCAGAAATTAAAATATTCAATAGATAAATACAAAACGTCTTTCGATAATTTGACGCAAGATTCGGAACATTTGTACTCTACATAAAACGCAGGATCCATTAGATTTTTAATAACTTCCGTTATATTGGAAGCCATCGAAAGTGTTGTAGCCGTATTGGTTTCATTTTCTAAAACTAAAGTTGGAAACGATGTTACTAGAAGTTCCGATCGTGAGATGTACGTTTCCCGTTTTATACCATTAGTTAATATCTTTGTAATAAACTTAATATACAAATTTTTGTTCTCGGACATAAACAAATTTTTATAAAATTCAATATCCACTGCCGCAGAATATAAAATTTGAGTTAATGCGTCAAAACTGCATGTTTCAGTTATACTTATTCGCTTATTGTCTGTACTATAGTAAGAAAAGCCATTCGTTAATAACAAAAGTGGCTTATTCGCCAAAATTTGAGATATAACGGAATTATATTGTTTTGTTGTCGATTCAATGAACTTTTTAATTGTTTTTCGTTTTATAAATTGTTTCTGAACAACTAGCTGTTGGGATGAATATCTCATCAATACTTTTTCTCCCATATGTCTGGGAGATCTGTATGTTCTATTTTTTTTGTTCCACATTTCTTCGTGAATAGAAATATTGTTACTAACAGATTCTAAAGGATCTGGTGGTGAATCGACCTGGTATTTTTTAGTTTGATTAGGGGAATGATGAGGTTTTGGTGTAGAAGATAAAATTTGAGAAAATTCGACTCTTTTTAAGTTGTTGGAGGTTTTCTCGTTTAATAAACTAACAAATCTGCCAACCTTCAACTTTTTATTTTCAGTATATTGGTTTTTAACTATATGAAACCAATTTTCAACATTGGCGTTTGACAACCGTCCTGGAACTCCTAAAACTTTAGATAGACATGTGCACCAAAAGGCAAATACGAAAAATACTTTTTTATTGCAAAAGTGACGAATTCGGGATAATATTATTGGTTTTTTTGTTTCGATACCTCACTCTGCGGAATTCTACTCAACAAATTTTCTTGTAAAAGACAATATTTTTTAAAAAACGGACTAGAAGAATAGCCGTCATTTTCCTCAATTAATTCTTGATTAGCTGCCAAGTCGGATGTATTTAATTTAGGAACATTGCCATCAACATAACTATACAAAGATTTCGTGATTTTTTTAAATATATCGAATGCTTCAGAAACCTCGAGTGTATCACAAGGGCTGGAAAATATTATACAAAAGCATTCAAATATTTTGTCAATATCATTAATTATAGAGCAGTTAAGAACTGCACAAAAAACATCTAAGATTAAATTTTTTATTAGAGGTTTTATATTACCACATTTTTTTGTAATTTGTTTTGCTATTATATTTATAAAATGTGCACAATAAATAAATACACCGACTTTATCTTTTCGTGGTGAATAATTATTTTCTAAAATATTAAAAGTATATTCTAGGTAACTTGCAATATTCATATGGTTTATTGCGTGCACAATAGCAATTATCGAAGCCCAAGACCAATCAACCACATAGCATTTTGGCAAATAAGCTTTTGATAATTTTAACATTTGAGAGTGCGTATCCATTAAAAATTGGGTAAGAGTGCAAAAACTCGTGTTTAGAAGAAATCATCTCAGCAATTGGTATTATAACGTTATGAACTTTAATGATACAAGCATAATATAAAATTCGTTTTAATTGGTGATCGCAGCATGTTGGGTTTCTAACTTATAAAAGTTCTTGCTTTTATTATTTATTAATTTATAATTTAATTTTAATTTAGTTATTATTTAATTTAAATTATTGAATTTATTATTTTAGTTAATTAAATTATTATTTATTTATTAATTGTTAAATTAATTAAATTAAATTTTATATTTAATTTCCATTGAAACTACCACCATATGCAATGGTGGTGTGGTGTGATGTGCGGCATGGTGTGAACAAGCGCAAGTGTTGTGCACTTGTTGCTGCGGCGATATTGTGAGACGAACTGAACGATTACCAAACATTTATTTTGTTCGTTCTTCTTTGGTTGATATTCGTCGTTTTGCTTTCGTTTGGAATGCTCGTCGTGCTGCTTCCGTCTTTGCATGTATATGTGCATCTGTTGATGCATTTACTCTGTTTAGACGTACAGAGTGATGATGAGTTAGCGATGAGTTTGCGAGGTGTTAAGTTTGTAATATGTGCGATTAGAATATTGGCTTGCAATATTGTAACCGCTACATCACCTCCCCCCAGATGAGTCACACAGTGAAGAAGAGTGTCGATCAATGCTATTGCAGTGATACCGAAGGATATCTGTCGATATGCTCAACACGGTAAAGATTGGACGTCAGTCCGTTGTTGATGTCATATCTTATCTTTCAGTATTGTTTGATTAGCTGATCGATTCATGACTGATTGATTGCGCGATCGGTTGATTTATTGATTAAGAATCCGAAAAGATATCCGTTCTTTAAGACATTTATCTTTTCGGTAGTGATGATTTGTTTGTTAGTTTTAGGCAGTAATTCTTATTCACTGTGAGCTTAAGATGTGCATATGCTCAGTGAATAGCTGAGAATTCTGTGCCTAATCGGTCGGTGAGTTGACCGATACTCCGAATCTAAAGTTGTAGTTTTCGGAGCGTATGAGAAAACCGATCGCGAATAGTTCTTTCCCAGTATTTTTCAAGTGTCGACCGTGGCTCGTTGTTGAATGTTGAAATGCCGAAGGATATTTGTCGGTTGCGACATTTAATCTTTCGGTATTGGTTAGCCAGTCGACTGAAAATGACAGCAAAATTGTGCGTGTCAAGAAACTGGTGTGTGAAAGGTGGAGTATTGGGGGTCACTGTAGAGGTGGGTGGATTTTTTTTTTTTTCTAACTCATGGATCATGGAAGTTGCATGATCCACGCAAGAAAACGAAACGAAAGGGGAGACATATGGTGGTGGTGTTCACTGTACCATGTGCGTCGCTGGATCATGATAATTGCATGATCGTTGGCGACGCTAGACGAAAACGAATGTGAACAAGTTGCTTCTTGTTCACAGTATGCGTGCCGCTTGATAATGGGACATGGAAGTTGCATGCCCCAGAATGAATAAAACAACCCAATAGATATATTTTGTTTACAACAAAAAAATAAATGAAAATAAAAATTGTTCGCAGCCGTAGTTTGGTGTCGTTATAGCTGCTCTTGATGTTGTTGCTGCAGTTGTTGCATCTATATTTTAAGCCTGTGCTGTTGTTGTTGTTGTCCGGCTCCCTCGTGGGGCGCTATCACCATTGTGGGGCGCTATCGCTATTGTGGGGCGCTATCGCCATTGTGGGGCGCTATCGCCATTGTGGGGCGCTATCGCCATTGTGGGGCGCTATCGCCATTGTCGGAGCAAATGTTGTCCGTCAAAATTTGTTGCGTGGGTGTGGTGGCTTTAACGTGCTAGCCTTAAATTATTACCCACGTGGTGCGGCGGCGTAATTTTTCCGCTCGCATGTAAAACAAATATTCTCACCGCACACAACACCGCACAGAAAACTACACACACATTAAATTATATTAATTTATTTGCTCGGTAAAAACCGGCGTCGGGGTCACCACTATAAAAGTTCTTGCTTTTATTATTTATTAATTTATAATTTAATTTTAATTTAGTTATTATTTAATTTAAATTATTGAATTTATTATTTTAGTTAATTAAATTATTATTTATTTATTAATTGTTAAATTAATTAAATTAAATTTTATATTTAATTTCCATTGAAACTACCACCATATGCAATGGTGGTGTGGTGTGATGTGCGGCATGGTGTGAACAAGCGCAAGTGTTGTGCACTTGTTGCTGCGGCGATATTGTGAGACGAACTGAACGATTACCAAACATTTATTTTGTTCGTTCTTCTTTGGTTGATATTCGTCGTTTTGCTTTCGTTTGGAATGCTCGTCGTGCTGCTTCCGTCTTTGCATGTATATGTGCATCTGTTGATGCATTTACTCTGTTTAGACGTACAGAGTGATGATGAGTTAGCGATGAGTTTGCGAGGTGTTAAGTTTGCAATATGTGCGATTAGAATATTGGCTTGCAATATTGTAACCGCTACAACTACATTGCCGGTTGCATCTATATGGACTACCATTGGTTTATGTTTCGTAATCAAATCCAGCTGTGAATCACGTACCATTATGACTTTTAGTGGTATTGAAAATGAAAATATATATTTATTGTCCTGTTGTTGATTAAGACTTTTGTGATACATATCGGTTATATCACAATCTGTTACTACATCGTTTTTTTTTCAAATGTTCAGACCTAATCTTCCGTAATACTTCACTCGACGTGAGGCGTTGAGTATTTCCTTGTTCGGCCAAACTAATATCCGAGTTTTTTTTATCGCGTCTAATTGATAGTTATGAGGAGTTTTATGAGCTAGTTCGTTTTTAATTTTGCCTCTTTGTTTTCCTCTTATTTGGTTAAATAATTTATGCCCTGAATGGAACTCCACATCGTTCCCTTTAACATAAACATGAAGCGATTTCGTGACGCCAATAACGAATTTATATTTTTGAACGTGTGACTTATATTTACAATTGCCGTAAATTATAATATTTTCCTGGAATTTGTTTGCTAGGTGCAACGTTCGAAATGATATTATACATGTATTTTTGACACTATTTAATACTTCGACAATTGTAGCACGAATCTCCTCATTGGTTAGGGTAATCAAAAATTTGCGTTTTAAATTTAAGTCGCCAATCATGTAATTTAATTATATTATCATTTTGAAATAAAATTGGTAGTAGTCCGGAATTATTTTCGTTAAAAATATTTTTATCTGAAACATCAGCAATTTGGGAATCATGTTCAGTTTCCAATAACATTGAGTACAATTGTTTTAAAGTAGCCGGTTTATCACTTGTCTCATTTATTTCTACTAGATCTAATGATTTAGTGCATCGTAATTGATCAGGCCTCGGTGGCAAAGTGGTTAGCATGCTTGCTCCAGCGACCGGAGGTCCCGGGTTCGATTCCCGGTGGTGACAAAGAAAATATTTCACGGCTGGTTTAAGATCAATGAATTAATCACTCATTATCCGAAATGAAAATATGATTATGAAACCTCATGTGAGGCGGCCAAATCCCTTGATGGGATATAATAGTGCCAGAGAGAGAGAGAAAAAATTGATCAGGCAGTTCACTATTTTTAACCGTTCTAGTAAGTGCTATTCTAATGCGTGATTCATTTGTAGAATTCACTTTTAAATTTAAATCCAAGCAAAGTTTCTTTAAAAGCTTGGATGAAATTTTTAAATCGTCCGATTTTACACCCATTTCCAATAAAATTCGTTCTAACAACTTTTTGTTAATTGTTTTTTTTTAATTTATAATTATGTTTTTTACTCTTTTCTTTTAAGTGGTTCATTTTCATATTACTCCACAACCAGATTTTTCAATAATTTAACAGAGTATCTCTTTCGAGAGAAATGAAACGAAATATTATTTTCTTTGTTCTATTAACATATACATGAAATGAACAATAGTTTAATAAAAGCAAATTAATGCTCAGCACCGTTTACTGTAAAAAAACAGTGGCAATATTTGGGTTGAGTTTCCTTAATCAATAAAACCCAAACAATATTACACCAAAATAGTTTTTAAAAAAACTGTTTATACAAATCACAACAAAAAAATACTATTTAAATAGCACAAGAAGATAACAACATACGAAGCGCACAGTACGAAAGTTGAAAACGAAATGACACAAAGAATAAAATAAATTTCTTTATATACTCTTGCGCTGTTTTTTTAAAAAGTCATATTATTTGCTTTCATTTATACAAAACTTAAATATACAAGAGTAACAAAAATTATATTGGCATATTAAACAACAATGTAATAACTTTTTCAATAGATAAAAATTGTATAAGAAGCTATTGAGAGATATTAAATATTAACAAGTACTAAATCAATTGCAATTATAACCAATTCAAGAATTAATAACTGTATTAAACGATTTATAAAACGAATTAATTTATCTAAATTAAAACTACTCAAACCAATAAACTCGATTAGATTTGCGAGATCGAAAAACGATACCTATCCCCTAGATATGGGAATGGCTCTGAATTTATTTGATTGTGTCAACCTGAAGCTAACATTTGGACATAGTGGAATTTTCCGACAAACTCTAGGATATTCAGAATTTATCTAAATTAAAACTACTCAAAGCTAAAACATCGATTAGATTTGCGAGAGCATAACGTGTTTTATTTTTTCTCGATTATTTCTCACACTTTCTTTCATCTTTGCAAAATACATAAATCGAATATGAAAAAATGTGGCACCTATTTCCGTCTCTTTCTATTATAATATAGTTATTTCGCAAATGTTTTATTTTAACAGTGTAAATACTAATACTATTCTGCATTAAAAATTTCTAATTGGATTTGTATATGTACACGGGATTTTTTTTGGGACAAATTTCACAACCGTTTTTAACTTTATTTTGTAGTAAAATAAAGGATAGTAATAATGAAAATTTTCGATCTCGACATTTTTGCTGATTTACCTCCCGTTATATCGCCGAAGTAAAAAAAGTGGTTTTTAAAAGGATCTCTGTTGTTATGTATGTGTGCGCGTAGTTCAGCGCACTTTAAATGTATGTGTCCTCTCTCCAACCCAGTCGGTTTATCCGTTCGGTATGAAAGTTTATTCTGAGTTATTTCTGAATGCCATTGGTCCACCGAAACTGGCATTAAATTTGGGACAATGTCGCATCAATTTTAGCGGAAATGACAATTTTTGTCAAAATACCGTTTTTCAACAAAAATTCGATCCTATACAGCCCAGATGGATTAATTCCACCGCAAGTGACATCATCTATTTGAGCTTTTCTGTTTTTTGCAAATATTTTAAAAAGTATATCATTTAGGTGAAAAACGATTATGAACTAAAAGATGCTAAATAAAATTCGCAAAATGTCCAAAAAAACGTTTTTTAACAAAACCTTGGCTCCTGCCCAACCCAGATGTACTGATTGATCGGGATGGAATTTCATACCTATGTTTTTCCCACAAATTGAGAGGTAGCATTGAGTTTTGACCGAAATCGGTCCACCGGAAGTCAGGGCTTCAGATAATGAGGGCGAAGCATTTGACGTCCCGTCAAATTCGAATAAATAGGAATTCCTTTTCCTGGTTTGAACTGCACCTGATTTTTGATGATAGCAACAAACGTAACAAATGAACAAGAAATAAAAATTATATATATAGTAAGCAAAATATGTAAGTGCCACCCCGGTGGCAAGGTTCCGAGTTAGACTCCTGGTACTGACAAGGAAAAAATTTTCACGACTGGTTTAGGATCATTGAATTAATCATCTCATTATACGAAATGAAAATATGATTATGAAATATTGACGTTTTTACTGATGCCACTCATACAAGGCCGTCTGAACCAGGATGCCGCTCGATAATTCCTCCAAATTTCATTTTGAGAGGGGGTAAATATTGATCTTTAATGATTGCGATTGTACCATTTGGATGTTGTAATTGTGTAAATACTCTGTAGACCATCTCGACCAGAACTGTTCGTGTAAGTGACTGACCAATTCCCATCGTTTAACATAATTTATGGTCCCATAATCTGTCTTATTTGATTTTGGTATGTCGCCGAAGAGAAAATGACCCGGCGTAAGTATTTCCGTATTATCATCGGTATAGTGAGTGGAGTGATCGGACGTGAATTTAATATTGCTTCGACCTGTTTTATTAAAGTATGTATTAAGTTAAATTAAGATTTAACAGCAGATTTATATATATATATATTTTTTTTTATTTATTTAAATAGTACAATCTTATCAAATGATAATTTATTGCTAAAGATAATAACGCACTTATTTGAAACTAATAAGTGGAGCGAGTGTGGGTTTACAGAAATCAATATTCTGCTCCCAATAATGAAACTTTATTTATTAGATGACTAGCTCATGCGGTTTAATTCTTTGAAGGCGTCTTAGTTCTTGTGTTATGTCAAGAAGTTGTATTGCTTCACTGTTGGTATGTTGCAGTAACCTTCTTTCATGTTTGATTGCAAATTCCTGGATCACTTCATCAATCCATTTGACATTTAGGTCTTTGTGTAATTCCTCGTTGGTTACGTAGCGGTAAGCATTCGTTATTGTACGTAGAAATTTGTTTTGACAACGTTGAATAATTAAACGATTTGATTGTTTAGTACAGCCCCAGAGCTGGATACCATACGTCCAAATTGGTTTAATTATTGTTTCGTAGATCAGGCGTTTACAGTACAGGCTAAGCTTAGAATGTCTTCCTATTAGCCAGTACATCTCACGTTGTTTCATTTTCATTTGCTCTGCTTTTTGTTTAACGTGATATTTCCAGTTCAATCTTGAATCGAGATGCAATCCGAGATATTTTGCGGATTCAGCTTGGGGAATTTGTACCCCATTGAGAAATGTATGGATGTTGCTATTTTTGTGCCGCAACGTGTATGTTACATGTACTGATTTCAGCTCGATAAGCTTTATTTTCCAATCCCTGGTCTATTGGCTGATTTTATCGAGTGCGTGCTTTAAGTATTCTACTGCTTGCTTCTGCGATTCGCTTGATGCCAATACTGCGGTATCATCAGCAAAAGTTCCTATGAAGGTTGTTTCTGTTGTCGGTATATCACAAGTGTAAAGTAGATATAGGATGGGTCCTAATACGCTACCCTGGGGCACCCCTGCTATGGCTGGATAAAAGTTGGAGTATGTTACTTCATGTGATACTCTAAATATTCGTTTGGAGAGATACGACTTGAGAAATTGGCAGTAATTTTTTGGCACTAATTTACTTATCTTGTAGATAAGACCCTCATGCCACACTCTATCGAAAGCCTGTGATACATCTAGAAATACGACAGGGCAATATTTCTTCTCTTCAAGTGCTTGTTCTATCTTTGCAGACACGCGATGAACTTGATCAATTGTCGAATGTTTATTCCTGAATCCAAACTGGAAGTCAGGTATAATGATCATTGGTCTTAGTCGTTTCAATAACAACTTCTCAAACAATTTTGAAATAGTAGGTAACAAAGAGATCGGCCTGTATGAGCCCATTTGCTCGGCTGCTTTGTCTGGTTTTTTTATCACGATTATTTGTGCAACCTTAAAACACTCAGGCACATATGTAAGTCGAAAGCAAGCATTATATATATATGTTAACATAGTCATTGCTCTCTTTGATAACTCCTTAAACATCCTTGGCGAAATGTCATCAATTCCAGGTGACTTTTTGGGGTTCAGATTCATGTCAATTTCTTGTGCAATTTCAAGTGGGGTGACACTTCTGATATTTGATGGAGATCTATAGACTGGTTTGGGATCAATCCTAGATTGTATGTCGTGTGGTTGAAATACTGATGCCAAATGTTGTGCAAATAGTTCTGCTTTTTCTTCGTTACGTCGCACCCATTCTCCATTTATGTTCCTTATAGGTGGCACTTGGATTATTGGTCTCTTGAATCTTTTAGTAGCTTTCCAAAGAGAATAATTTTTGTCAGCTTCAGGACCCAGTCCTTTCAAATAATATTCAGTACAAGCTTCTTTCTGTTCTTTAATTAATCGGTTAACTTTATTACTTACCCGTTTAAATTCTCTTTTGTCAATAATGTTTCTGGTTCTATGCCATACGCGTCTTTTCCTTCGCCTTTCTTTTATCAGTTCCCGAATCGCCAGGGGTAGTTGATTGTACGACTTTCTCACCTAATAAGGTTGTAGCCTCTATAGCTGCATCACGCATGGAGTTCATAAAATGTTTAGTTTGTAATTCAAGTTCTTGTTTAGTTTTAAGACTAACTTTTAACTCAATTAGAGTATCCAGTTTCTCTCTAAATAATTCCCAATCAGTAAATTATTAGTAAGGTTAAGTTTGGTTTTCTTTCTTATGACTAATGTACTCAGAGTCATTAAGACCGGTGTATGATCGGAAGTAAGGTGGTCAATGCCTTCAACTTCAATGTAATTTGAGGCTATTCCTTTCGAGATATAAAAGTCAATCAAATCAGGAATTTTGTTTATGTCTGTGGGCCAATAGGTAGGTTTACGCGATGAGTGATATTCACATCCTGACATTTCTCATTTCTATTGCACTTAGGAGTTCTTTTCCTTTTCCTGGTGTTATGAGTCGAGATTCCCACGCAGTATGTTTCACGTTGTAGTCACCTCCTATAATAAACCTTGGTCCAAGTTTATTAAAAATGTTGACATATTGATTTCTTACGATATTATGTCTTGGTGGGCAGTAGATCGCCCCTAAACTTAGTTCAGCACCACCATGGTTAATCGTTATTACGGTTGCTTGCATAAATGGTTCATTAATTTCTTCTTGTTGGAAATGTAGGATATTTTGTTTGATTAAGATTGCTGTCCCTCCTCGAGCACGACCACTAGGATGCAATGTCCAATAGGCTCTATATCCTGTAATTTTGATAAAGTTTTTCTCTAAAGTTTTTGATAAAGTGCGTCTCTGATATTAAAGCTACATCTATGTTGTTGGTTCTTAGAAATACTTCTAGTTCTTGAGCTGTTGCATTAAGCCCGTTAGCATTCCAGGTAATTATACGTAGGAATGTTACAGTCATTTACTTTTTATGTTTTAGAGGTTTGTTTGGTGGTTTGGAATTATCTTCCAGTTTATCCACCCTGTTGGTAAGCTGGCTGATATTTTGTCTCATTTCTGCCTGAAATTCGGTAAGCATTTTCATTATATTACTAATGGTTGGCTCGTTGGGCACAGGCTTCTGCCTGCTTACTTGATTTGAATTGTTATTTGAGGTTTTGGTCACCTGGGCGTAGGAAACCCCCTCTCTAATTGTATCATATTGTTGGTTTGGCTTTTGCTGTAGACGCCCTGCTACTTTCATTTTTCTCGGTAGCTGAGCATTTAGTTTTTTCTGATCCTCCAGGCATCCTTTATAGCTAGCCGGATGACCTTTTTCTCCGCACAGTGCATAAGTTGGTATAACATTTCGCGGCTTTTGACATTGTTTTGGTTGATGATTCTCCGCACATTTGACACATTTGACTTGCCTATTGCAGAAGTTCTTCGTGTGTCCTAACTGTTGGCAATTTGTACACTGGGGTATACCTATTACCTTTTTAGGTGGTTCAATAGACACCTTGCAATATAGCAGGTTCTTAATTTCGTATATGTCCTTATTGTTTTCCCCGTGTAACAGGTCTACATAAAACAATGGGAAGTGTCTAACAATTTTCTCATTATTAATTGTCAACTTTTTATGAACGTTAATAATGTTGGTTACTTTATGACCATGGTCCTCGATTGCCGCTTTGATCTCTTCGCGATTGGTAGATGACGGTAAACCTCGTATTACGATTCTATACCATTTTTCACTTTTGAGCTGATAAGTATTGTATTCCATCTTATATAGTGTACTATCCTTGTTATTGGATTCAGTGTCTTTTATATCGCTAAGTAGTTTTTTAATTTTACGGTAGTCATTTTCAGACTGCGTTGTTATTTTGATGTCGTTATTGGATATTGCTTTAAACTGAGCTCTGAGTATATTAAAATCTCTAACATTGCTGACATTGATTGGTGGTGGTAAGGGCTCCTTTTTGTGTGCTTGTTGTGGTTGTTTTGGTATTTCATTATCTTGCGGTAGAGATACCCTTGGTGATGGCGTTTTGGAGAGTCTCCTCTTTTTATGTACATTTAGTTTATTTTGTCTAGGTTGGGTTTCTTTCTCAAGTTCCTCTTCATCCGTAAAGTAGTCATTGGTTAGACTTTGTCGGCTCTGACTTCTACCATTAGTAGGCGTAGAAGGTTTATTTTGCCTTTCTAGTGATTCGATTCTGTTTTGTAAGTTTACCAAAATATCTTGGTATTTATTACATTGTAACTCATATTGCTGGCATTTTGTCCTTAGCGAGGCTAATTTTGATGTCATTTCATTGCCGTTCTAATGGAGTTCTAATGGAGAAATGGGGCTTATACTTATATCTGCTCCAGTAGCTAAGCTTGCCACTACTACCCGCTCGCTCACTTTCCGAAGTCGCCGGTACTGGGCATCCTAATCCCTGCACCGTAGCATTAATCTTCTTCTGATCTGCCATGGTTGGTTTATTGTTCGGGGTTCCTTCCCCTAGCCAGTTTTGGTCCGCGGATGGTATTTTATTTCCTACCTACCCTCCGGCAAGCCGGTTAAAGAGCATTCCCCTATCCGCCACCTGTACACGCGCCACGATGGAAGTTTGGCATCTCGCCGAAATGTGGAGAACCTGGTGGCGAGAACTTCTAGATAATTTGGTCTTCAATGCTTAAAGAATTAATTTGCTGTTAAAGTTCTGAATTATGAAGCATCTGATACAATACACTGGTTGTTGGCGGCCACAAAATTAGTCCCATTATCTGAAAATACTCTTTTGCAAAGCCCTTTTGTAGCTATGAAGCGACGAAATGCACGAATAAATGAAGCAGCTCTAAGATCTGTTGCCACACCCATCTGAAGCACCCATTGTTGATACACCTTCTTAGAAAATGCTTTTCCATTTATTGGCCAGTAAGATTGTCGTACGGCCGCTAATAATGCTTGTGGTCCAACATGTAAGAACTTTTTGTGAGTGAAACTTATTAGAGTGGTTGTGAAACAATGGTTGCTAGGTAATAGAGCTGAATGTCGACATGTATACGAAATAGATTCAAATTGTAGACGACCACTTACTCTAATTATCTTTTGCTCGTCTATAAATAATGACAATAATTTTAATGTGGAATCACGAATTACAAATCCAGGTTGCTGTAATCCTCGATAATCTGCAGAGAAACAGCTTGTTTGCACTAAACGTCTTACTACATTCAAACTATTTTGTAATTCTTCTACATTCAAGGTCCGGTTATCTTTGAATGTTTTAATCGACAATTATTGATGAAACGATAAAGGATATCACCATCGGGGTCCACGCCTGCAGTCATAATCATCAACGTTTCTCGTTCTTCGATGATCTCAAATGATTGTGTATTCAGTTAGTTGTGAATCACGCCAAGATTCAATTGAATAATGCAAAAAATTAGGTCCAAACCACCATAGATCTGACATCATGAGCATCTCAGGAAAACTTCTCTTAAAATCAAGTCGACGGGATTTAATTTTGATTCTACATGCAGCCATTTACCAGAATCGGAATATAGGAGACACGATTCGCAACATATGTCCTCCATCTACAGGATGGAGACCTAATCCAATGCAAAGTTATCATCGAGTCCGTCCAGAAATAACATGCATTAACCTTGAAATTTATAATACCCAAAACCTTTTGAATGAGTTTGGCCAAAAGTTGCGCTGCACACAATTCTAGCCGTGGCAAAGTAACCTTCTTCAATGGAACAACCTGTGATTTTGGCCTTCGAGGCCCAACAATTTTTCGTAAATGACGGCACCAAAAACCTTATCGTTGGCTTTAGCGAAACCATGCAACTAAATTCCAGGATATTTCTCCCTACCGTTGAACAAATGACGTGTTAAACTGGAATATTGACAAAAAAACTCTAGACTATTGAAGCACCATTTACGTATGGGCATTAAGCACTTTGTTAGATCGATGTGATATCTGATTTTAAACTGACTACTTCTTCCAACGTGTCGAAACCAGTTAGAAAATTATTGACATAGAAGTCATTTTGAATAGTTGTGCTTGCTTCTGGCTGACTAGCTTCAAAAACAAGGGCAAATTGAAGGAGGCAATGTTTTGCTAAGTATGGTGCTCATTTGGTACCATAGGTTACCGTCGTTAACTTGAATGCTTGAAGCTCATCGGAAGGTTTGTTCCGTCAGAAGATAAATTAGAATTTTTAATCAGTTGAATCGAGAAGAATTTGCCGATACATTTTACATATATCAACAGTAAATGAAAAACTCGAATATATCATTCTACAGGAACCAACTGAATCGTCGAAAACGACTCTTAGCTTAGTTGTAGTTGAATCAAACTACCGAGTGATGAGGTAAATAATAATTTAAAGGTTCGATGTTTTTAACCAATTTCATATGGTTCAGTATCTCGTACTCTGCCATGAGTAATTTATATTCATTCTTAAGTTCTGGATTATTATTGAAACGTTTTTCCATCATTAGAAAACTTTTCCTTGCCAAACATGAAAAATCACCCAACAATGATGGACTTTTAGTAAACGGAAGTCTTACTGTAAATTTACCATCTGCAAAGCGACTGTTGTCGTAGTCCGAGCTAAATAATGAAAGTTCTTCCGTGTAGCATTCTTCGACGTTTCAGAACCGTTCCAATAATTCATCTAACTGATTTGATTTGGCAACTAGATAGCAACTGCAATATTTCTGTAAAGAAACTGAAGTTTCACCTGCCACTACCCAACCTAAGACCGTATTCTGAAGAACAGGCAAATTTTCACCAATTTTTATTTGACTAATAGATTATAATTTAAAGAAAATATCCGCTCCGATAAGTAAATCCACTTCATGTGGCTCATATAGAATGATGGATCAGCTAATTTGATATTTGCGGGAATTGGCCACCTAGACGGGTCATTTCGAAGTGACGGTTGTCTTTCAGACAGAAAACTGAGTTTATTCGCGAATGGGTCGTAGTTGTCGAACCTTTCGACGATGAAGTAAAAGCACACGCAATACCCTTGATGTTGACCAATTTAATTTTGATTAAATTGTAATTTTATATTGTACTAGCCGATACTAGTCGTTATCAGCTTCCATAGGAGGTTTCCGTTTTACAACTGTTTGTAACAGCTTAAATTAGAGCTTTTTGATGTGTAAACATCTTTACTCGCGCATACCAAAATTTTTTGTGTTAGAGTAAACTTGTAAATAAAACGAACGGAAATGACGTACCTACTTCGTCTGAAAAAAAAAAAAACAAACTCAATAAAAACATTTTTTTACTGCACATGGCATGCTTGTATAGGTAAAACAAAAAAACTAATTGAAAAATTGAAATAGAAATCATCGACATTTCCATCGATCAGAAATGTCAACAAAAAAAAAAATAAAATACGTTACGAAATACGAATTACGATTACGAAATTACATACTCTTACGATTAAAAACACAGTCAACAACTTGTGTGTGTTCCTTAATCACGAGTAACGAGCCTTTAAGAGCTGTTCATCACGTCGCCGGCTATCAATGATCATGTCTTCTATTAAAGGGGGTTATAATGCCGTGTCGTTTTTAACATTGAACTGCCTGAAACTCAGGCCACAGTCACGCAGGGATGCTCAATTCATTTGCTTTCCGAGGCCTGGCTGCGCAATGACGAGCATGTTAACATTCCTACGTTTCAATACTGCGTTCAATTCAAGAGAGATGGTCAGCGGGCTGTCGTAGTAGCAATTCCGTCAAAAGATCCATTAAATGAGCATAGTGGATACAATTAATTTGCCGTACGAAATTCCACTTGTCATAGGTCGGTCTAACTTTCTCAAAACCAATATTGACGTAACAGTTGGACTGGCGAATGGAACTATTGGCTATCTGAGGTTCATTGAATGCAGTCATCCTGACCGGAACAACGAAAACGAAGAAAACGTCAACAGTAAAAAATGTTAAACTACTCTGTTTGGATTTTGGGACAAATTTACAAGTTGGCAAGAAGGTCGTGTTAACGAGATAATAATGACGTCTGGTTTTTAATATTGAACTGCCAGAGGCTCAGGTCATATCACCTCAACCTAACTGATACAGTCACGCGGGGATGCTCAATTTTCTTGCTTTCCGAGATATGGCTACGCAATCATGAGCATGTTAATATTACTAATTTTGAATGCTGCGTTCAGTTCAAGAGAGTAGGTCAGTAGGCTGCCGGAGTAGCTACATATATATAAAAATACAAGTAAAACTTATACAGTCACCTTACATAAAGAAATCATCGTTAGACAAACAAAGCTGGCATGAGCGTAACAACACAACCCATTGATGATATATACACCACCCGTTTAACTTCAGCTTCTCAATGGGAATAAGATGCTTTCTGTAGTTGTATTCACCTCGCCGAATAAATCTGTCAAGGACATAATGAAGTTCATACATTTCGTCCTTGTTCTATATTCTAAAAATAATTTCAAAAATTCTCCAAGGAGACTATCATCTTTTGCCGATGATTAGCGGGGATTTCAATATTAATTTTGCTGTTCCTCAAGCTGAACCACTTAAAAACTTCCTGTGAGACAAATTCGGTTTTCAAATCAACTCAAATCGAAATATATTTACTACGAGGTATGGGGCGACCATTGTGCAGTTTTTCAATGAAAATTAGAAAAGTTAGAGTTGACAGTATATGGATCTTATTTTAGCTACCATAATCCAATTGCGTCGATTATACCGAAAGAGTATTAGACCAATTTAACGATAATAAAAAAACGAAAAAAACTCTGGTTAGTATAATTGCATTTTTTCTTCCTTCAAAGTAAACTGTACACACGCCATGTTTACACATCTCCTTGAGAGTACTAATGGACTCACTCTTTTTTTGTTTTTGAAATGTGTATTATTGACGAGACGAACGGTTATGAACTAACAGATTAATTTAGATTATCATAAAACAATACCGGTCTAGAATAACTTCCCTAAAATCTAAGCGGAAGTGAAGATTTTTTAAATAAAAATTTGGTCATTACACATACGTATTGATTGGTTCGAATGAAGCATTTTGCATAAATCGAAAGGTCTCTGTAGTTTTTGGCCGAAATCGGTCCTCAGTGCTAGCTTCCGTCGGAGCTTTTTCGTTTTTTTGCAAACATTTTGAAAAGATTAGCATTTATGAAAAAGAGGTAAAAGAAAAAGGTTGTAAATTAAATTTCACACAAAATTAGTTCAGTTAAGATCAATTTTTTATTTTACCGGGCGACGGGTTACATCACGAGTTTTGATAGAAAAAATTTATTTCACCAAAATTCGGCATCCTACAGATAACGAAGATTGACCATTTGACATAAAACTTCATGGTAAAGCTTATTCCATAAATTAAAAAATCGATGCGAATATTGGTTGATATCTGTATAAGTGGCAGCTTCCATATGAGCTTATTCAGTTTTTGCAATGAAGATTAGATTTTTAATAAGAGTGGACCTTGGCTGACCCAACGACACAATGGTTAAAAGCTTTGACGTTTGGTACCGGGCTCGGCAAACCCATCTTGAGGAGTTGGAAGTGCATAGGAACCAGAACAGATTAAAAGATAAATGAAAAAAGAATAAAAGAGTTGACCTTGTTGGTTTTCTAAATCTGAAGCATGAACAATGAGCTACAAATTTTCACCTTTCAATTTTGTTACTATGTAAAAGAAAGCAAAAAGCCTTTTAGTTAGGATTGTTAAGCAAAGTGCGCGATTATTTTGTTAAATAATTTGTGTAAGTTTGCAGATTTTTAAGAATAGTGTGCGTACAAACCATGTGATTTGAACCCAAAAGTATAGAAAAGATTTTAGAAATGCCAGGGAATAGCCAAGATAATTCTAAAAACGGCGAGCTGAAAATAGTCCTAACGATTTGAACGCAAAAGTTATATTATCCAATATATTAACACGAGGAATAATCGTTTATACAGAACGAACAAAATTGTTTTCTGCTATTGTCAAAATCATGTTATTGATACTTCTAACCAAAGAATTGGTGGTTTCGGATGATATTTGCGCCAATCCATGTAGAATGGCTGAATTTATTTCGGTTTTATGTATAGAAAAGGATTACAAGGTGGTTTTCTAGGACGCAGAAAATACTCCTTGCTGTCCATTGTAGTGGATGGAAAGGCTGAGACGAGGGTATACGCTGAAAAGTAGGCCCCCATACCATCAAACTACAACCATACAAATTCCGCTTAGAAAAGTACTTTGGCTCTTTTCCGAGATTCCTCCAATAATATTGAATTTAATATTTAAATAATGATTAGTTATCATAATTACTTTTAAGTCGTGACTCATGTTTGTTCTTACAAAGTCAAGACACGCGCCTTTATGTTGCACCAAGTTTGGCGCACTGACGCTAATTTTGCTGTGTTTAAAATGTTCGGAATATTTCATAGCTCAGCAGATTGTGCTTCCAGACAAATTTAATTTAAACTCGCTTTTCAGCACGTTATACTTTTACAAGAGTTACTCGCGGCCTTCAACCCGCGTGTTTCGCGTATACTCATCTTTGTACCGGTTTTCATCTTTTGTTTGTTCCATAATTAGTTGGATCGTTTAAAAAATTAGCAGCGGTATTATGATGGCAGCTTAATATTCTCCAGATTTGTCTAAATGAAAGACCTTCTTCTTAAAGGGTTTGCATTTAGCCTTTTTCTAACTCTGATAAGCACTTTACACGTGGCACTGCTTTTATAAAACACACCTATTCGAAAGATTAATTAATAATAAATTTTTTAACATCTAAGATGTTTTCCGTTTTCGATCGAATAATAACACTATAGCTATAATAATAATAAAATAATTAATATATGTTATCAAAAACAAATAGGATCCGTTAAAATCGGGAAAATATTACAACCTGACACTTTTTTACTCACACATTTGTGTGGGTTCGACTTAAATTGGAGAAAAGAAAAATTTGTCTGGTAGAAAAAGAGATATATAAAAATGCAACGACATTTTGTCGCAAGAATGTGCTCAAACTTTTTACTTTTTATTTTTAGGTCTATATAAATCTGTAGAAATTCAACATAACCACTTAATATCAGTTAAGTGATTTTGTCAAATTTTATTTCAATCTGTTTCTTTTTGCATCATTTATAACCATGCCAATTTTGGACGAATTTTTTTGATTTTTGAAAGTATTGTGGCTATAAAACAAAACTCCCTAACTGCACTGAATTGCTATATATTACTTTATTATTTTCCAAAACAAAAATAAACACTCTGAATATTCACTAAATCTCAGTAAAGTGATATGTTAAGTGTAATGTTGAATTGCCATAGAAATACAAGTACTCTAACTCAAAAAAATCAGTAGCCTTAAGCTTTTTTATTTAGGCATTAAGCAAAATTTTAAGCCCTATCTTCGATACTTAAGTTTTTAGCCTTAGGATCAAACTTGGGATATTTTAAATGTATTAGCGTGATTTGGCTGTGGCAATTTAATATAACCACTTAAGTCGAGATAAGTGGTTATGTTGAACTATATTCTAATCGATAGTATCTCCCGTTTTTTCTTTCCCTTCAATTTTTTATCAAAATCCGACTATTTTTTTACCGACATATAAGAAAAAAAAACCGGTCATGTTTGTTATAGGTGTTTGGTATTTATTGAAAATCACTTAATTGATAATTCTTGATATTGTAGCATGAAATAAGTGATTTTTAAAACAATAGTTTAATTTATAAAATCAGAAATAAATTTAGAATAAACACTTATCTTGAAATAAGTTTTTTAATTTGAAATTAATTTTACGGTTGTTATTTACTTAAATCGATATAAGCGTTTTTTCCAAATGCTAATTAAATTTTTTTTAGAATTTTTGGTAGGCAGTAAATGTAGTTTAAAAACCCTGACACTATGGATCCAAAAATAGTTTAGTTATGTCCCATAATTTTTTCACAAATTAATTTAAAATTTAAATTTGGTCCCCTGAAAAGTAACTAAAAAATAGATAAGTGGTTTTGTGGAATTGCCTCATATATATTGTTCTGAAACAAAGGAATTTCGAAAAATCCATTTTTTTTATAAATAAAAGTTAATTTTTGTCATTACAATTTTTTAATTTTTTTAATCAGTTAAAAAAAACAAAAAAACCCGTTGGATATATATAGTTATGAAACACACTGATGTCAATGGGTTCGGAAACAGCTTGAGCGATTTGCTGGATAGTTGTTAAAGGGGGCGAGTATCAGAAATTAATTGCGATTGGTCTTGATTTCAGGAAAATTCGTTTAGGAAGCCCTTCTTCTTGTCGGGCCCAGGTTCCTTTTTTAATTTTTTTCTCAGTCCAAACGACTTTGATGAAACTTGATAATGAGGGTTTTTCGAGTATCACGTATCGATTGCTATGAGTTTTGATTTTCTAGGAAATGGTTTAGGGGGTCATGCTGTGAGGCTCTGGTTCCGTTTTTTAAATCACATTCGATTCCCATGAAGCTTTGTCATAATTTTTTTTTTTTTAAATGAAGAGTAATTTCATTTACCAGGGCTTGATTACAATTAGTTTAGATGTCGGGAAAATTCGTTTAGAGAGTCGTACGGTAGGCCCAGGGTCCGTTTCTTTAATTTATTTTCAGATCGCATGATTTGCATGAATATTGGTGAGGGGGGAACTGTTGTTTGGCTTACTCAAATTTTATAAAATTTCGTGATAAAGGGTACGATTGCCCAAAGTCAATTGCTTCGGGGCCCCTTTCTTTAATTTTTTGTGGCTTCCACAATTTTTATAAAAATTGCTGGTGCAGCGTTTTCGATTACCAAAAACCAAAACAATTTTACAAAAATTTATTAACGGGTCATCCGGTTAGAAGCATTCTTTTAACGTTTCATTTGGCTTGGGCGATTTTGATAAAATATAGCAGAACAGGTTTTTCGAATACAAGGAACCGATTATTGGGAGTTCTGATTTCTGGAAACTCATTTAAGAATCCCCGGGTAGGCCTTCATGTTGCATTACGTTGCATGATCTTGCCGCATGTTGCGTGATGTTTCACGAGGTTGCGTTATGTTGCTCCATGTTATGGCATAACGTTGTGGATGTTCCATCATGTTTGGTTATATTGCACCATGTTGCGTAATGTTGCACAATCTTGCTTGATATTCACTATGTTGCGTCATGTTGACATTGAGCCTTCTTTTAACATTTTATTTGGCTTAAACGATTTTGATGAAATTTGGCAGGACAGGGTTTTCGAATTCAAGGAAACGATTAATATTGCATATACTCGTATGTTAGGTAATGTTATGTTTCCTGTGTTACGATGACATTAGGTGGTTTCATTAATCACGTCTTTTGAAAAATGTTTGTTTTTCAGAGTAACAATGATTTGTAGCATTTGCTATCTAATTAATTTTTTGAACTCGGTCCCCGGTTTTCGTATTTTAATCCGCCTCAAACGATTTTATTGTCATCTGGAGCGACCGGACACTTCATTTAATTCCTCTTCGGCTAGCAAAATTTTGATAAAAATTGGTAAAGGGAATACTTAAGAATCAAATGACAAGAGTTGATTTTTTTGGGAGTTAATTTAGGGAAAATTCGTTTAAGAGGTCAGTGATAAAGGTTTCCTAATGAAAGGAATGGAATAAAATTATACCTAGTTTAAAAAAAAATTCATTCAAGGTTTTTCGAGTTGAACGACTTTCAATAAAAATCGGTGAGGAGTGCTAAATTTGGAAACATTTCTTTAGGGGTTCTCAAATGGGATACAGGACCCTATTTTAAAAATAAAATCGGTCAGCTCAAACGGTTTTGAGAAAAAAAATGGAGAGAAGATATTTACGAGTGCCAGGAAATGATTACAATAGATCATGATTTTGAGAAATTTGGAAAGACGTGCTACCGTTTCGGACTCAGGCTAATGATGAAATTGGAAATCTAATATTAATTTTGGATATATCTCTGGAAAACTGTTATTTAAAAATTAATATAAGCCGATTTTTATAAAGGAGAGAGGGGTGTCTCTTTGAATCTTAAACATATGACAGGAATTCAAAATGAGTTCCGGATGAAATTTAAAAATCGAGTAAATTGGATTAGTAAATGGACGAATAATCAGTGAGATCTTTAAATTGCATAGTAGGGCCTAGCCGTTGCTTAACCAGGGGTATAATTATTATTTCCTTTTACAAAGTAAGAGTAAGTATGGTACTCATGGACATTATCGGCATCGATATTTTTGTAAATTTCTGCCTTTCTGTCTATGTCCTCTCTACAACCTAGACCAATTTATTGAAAAAATCGATTAAGAATAAAAGGATTCTAAATTAAATTTGTAACAAAACTGGTTTAAATCATTTCTCCAAAAGTTAAGCTTAATAACGATTTTTGATAATAAACGGTTATTTCACCATAATTGGCCCACATTACAACTCAAACAGGTCGAGAGATTGGCATAAAACGAGAGAGATTGGCATAAAATACTTAAGGTTTTCTGATAAATTGGCAGATTCGGGAAATGGATTTGGAAATGACAATTTTTGATAAAATCCTTTTTCATAAGAATTTGTTTCAACTATTTTATCAAATACATATAGGATTTACGAAAAAACTATTAAAGCCAAAAAGATTTTAAACTAAATTTAAGGCTTTTTTCTTCACCGCTAAAGAGAACACAGAAGAAACGCGATATCAAAAATATGTCTTCCATATTTTTGGAATTACGACCCCATAATACAGCATAGAAAATTATGGTCAAGGAATATGTTATAATTTTTATCGCGATATACTAATTTACTATAATTTTATTTAATTGTTTTGTATTCAGAATTAAATAAGAAACTAATATTTGTTTCAACTTTGTGCAATGTAAAGTCTCGATTTTTTCACGGTATTACAATTAAAAATTAGCGTACCAATATTGAAATGTTTATACTTAATTTCACAATAAACTTTCAATTCAATCATCGTTGGACGAGTAAGGCTCGATGCTCCAGGGACTAACAGTTTAAATAATAATGACAAAAAAATAAGTGAGGAATGGAATATAGAGGACGTTTTAAGGGAAACAGCGAGGTTAGTTTAAATGAAGAGGATCAGCGGGTGAAGTCCATTCATTAAGAAGGAGAAATTTTGATGAAGTAACCATTCAACACAAAGAGTGGCGTGCCAGTGCTAAAAATGTGAATAGGAGTTAAAAACACCGGAGAATTCTTTATACTCAAATTTTCCATCACAGCACATCGCAGTAACGGCGCCCAGCCGACAATTTTGAACGAAACCATATGTAACGACAACGGTACTACATATTATAACAAATTAGCTTTTCGCAACAGTGCTAAAATGTCGGAGGCCTAGACATGCAGAGCAATTACGTAGAACATAATTTTTGTCTAAAGTTACAGGAAACCACCCAAATATGGGTCACCAGTTGGGGCATTTTAAGAAAATGGTGGTTTGTATGAGGCGAAAGATATTGTTGAAGTGTATATTTTTCCCGTTTCGAGCTCCATTTAAACCGATTTTTAAAATACCCTAATTGCCAAGAAAATAATCCTCTTCAAAATCTACTTAACATCGATTCAATATAATTTTATTTCGATTAATCGTAAAATTTCCATAGGAAATCCCTTTGAGATGCGAAAAATTTGCGAAAACAAATTCATTAAAATTATTCATGGAGAGAAAAAGAATCCTTCATTCGAGTTAAATTTGCTGAGGAAGCGTATATTAACGTACTAAGCGTAGAACAGTGTGCACCGAAAATATTATCTTGCGCGCGATCCCCAGCTTATTTTACTAGTTGGGTAATCAATCACGCATTTTGATTGCGAATTGAATTTACAGCTAATTATCGTATTTGATTTCCACATCTTCCTCTTAATGTTGTTGATTTTGTTAAACGAAATTTATTTATAACTTTTATTATTGACTGCACATCGTATAATAACAATAACGAACAACTATAAAATTTTATTTTTCACAGAAAATTGCAGCAACAAGTCAACGTCTGTTGCAATTTATATTGCTATGCCTTTGTGCCGTTTTGATCAATACGACAATAACACCATGGTTTATTTTACTGACAGTACCAATTTGCATAATTTACTATGTCATACAACGTTTCTATCGCAGCTCATCAAGGTAGGTTTATTGTGAATCAAATAATCATTATCGTGTACATAAATTTTTATTCCTTTATTCCCACACATAACACAGAGAGTTACAACGGATTGAAAGTCTAACAAATTCACCGGTTATATCACACTTTATGGAAACAATTCAAGGTGTTACAACAATACGGGCATTTAATCAAGAATCACGTTTTATGGAGATTTTATTTAAACGGATGGAAGCAAATAATATTGCATTTATTATTTTGAATACGAGTAATCGATGGCTCGGAATTGCTTTGGTAAGTATCATCGCACACACACATTTTTAATGGCTTTATATTTTTAAAGTACATATCCCCTTTAATATAATATATACCGCGTTTCGATATTCTCATAAAAAAGGGATGCTGTCCTTATTTGTAGTGATATTCGAGTAAATATCTTGGTGAGTAGTTGTATAAAGGCAAATTGTATATTGATTGATTACCCAAATGAAAAATTATAATTTTTCATTAAAAAAGATTAAATATTATTTTCCTTATCATTATTATCATTTCTCAAGCCGATTGTTGTTGTTTTATATCAAAAATAATACAATTTATATTCATATTATATTGAATTTTTAAGATTAAATTGGGGAAGAGGCAAAATGTAATTTTCTGTTGTTCGATTAAGAAGATTATATGGCCGATATAGAATCGAGGAATGAGTTATTAAGAAATTTCTGCTAACGGCAACATTTGTATCATATTCAAGAGCTTTTTTGTCGTTAATTAATGTATTCATCTATTTTGACTGATCGCTTACGATACTGTATTAGAGACTTTAATTTTGATATATTTATAATAAATATATAAATATAATATAATAAAATTTTTGTTATCCATTTTAATCATCTGTTAATCCAGAAATAACTGATAAAAATCTCACCATCCGAAGAGTCACTCGCTCGATGGTTAAATATTTTTCATTTGAAGTGGCTGTTAACTGACTGTCGGTGATCCTCCAAAAATATTTGCTGAAATACCTGAGACCATGACCCTCCAGCGATTTCAAAAATATAGGTTTTATATCGGTGTTACCAGGTTTTATCTATTTAAATTAATGATTAATAATACTCACTATAATTTGTTATTAACAAGTATTTATTTATTATTGAATATCAGTTTTCACTATAAAATATCTTTTTCCTTTTATTAGTTCACAAGATGGTTGTGGTGTGTGAGCGATGTTGGACTGATAAACACCTCCATTAAATGGAGGTTTGTCCAATAAAAGCGTCTTGGACAGGATTACTTTTAGGATCAGCTCTAGAGCGCATAGATATACTTAGTAAATTTGTTTGCTTCCTTTGAAATGAGGAAGTTGTTTGATATTGCAACCAAACTTTGGCTAATTCAGGAATCGAATTTGCATTTTGGTGTTGTTTCTAAAATGAAAACATATAAAGGTAGAGTTTTCTATAGAGTTCTGCCATTAAAACCAGAGCAGACAATTTTCTTTTCCTTGTATTCACCGAGCTGAAGAATTCATTATCCTTATTAATAGACTAAATGCTTAAAAGACAGCTCTCATAGTTGAGTGTGCTGGCAATATACACATCAATCTTTCTGAGAGAGTTTCAATATTAATACCCTCCCTACTAACTTTCGTAAGCCTTCAGAGTTTCAAAATTTCAACTTTGACTGTTATCCAACTTTTGTAAATTTCGCTCGCTGCGAAATTATTAACATTAATTTGTATTCCATGTCCATCGGCGTTTTAATTCTTAATTGGAGGATAATGAATGACATTCAGACCGCCAATCACCGTTGCATTTTGTGTGAGAAAGCATGTATAAAAAAATTTCATATTTATTTCATATACATCGAGGAAAAAAACACTGAGAACATCGATGCCTGCAAAAACTCTTGCTCACTTATCACTAACGAAAATGTTCAGTTCAGCAGAATCCTATACCGAGAAAATAATTGCATATACGTAATGGATACTTGGATTAATTGAAATAAATATTCTTTTGTATTTAGCCCACGAATAATTCGTTAATGGTGTATAAGCAAGTTACTAGCATCAAAATATATATTAAATATTTTTTTTTAAATTAATTAAATTTCGTCGAACTATAATTTAAGATTACATTAACTAATAATAATTTTAAAGAATATTATTATTATTAATTTTAATGAAGCGTTCGTTATATAAATAAAAAATTACTTCAGTTTAAATTTAAAGTTAATTAATGTAATTATTTCACTTTGGAATTAAAAATTACGTTTAAAGAAATTTAATAAACTTAATTAATTAATTAAATTAATTAATTATAACTTTCAACTCCCTACGAAAATACGGAAATAAAGTGGAAATTTTACTTACAATTAAAAATGAATTTTCCAGAATCGTCTGATCGTGTACTGATCCTGGCCACCTCGTCTCTATACCACATATCTTTAAATCGGAATTGCTAACACACTGAACGTTTATGGAAAAGTATTCTTTTCTGTTACTTCTCCAATATCCCCCTCCCGGAGATTGGATTTTTACGTGCGTACAATCTAAAACCAGATTATGACAATTTGTATAAAAACTAATACTTTATTTTTAAGTATACCAGTAAGCAATAGGTAGCTTCGATAACACCAGGAAAATTAGTAATTTTGTAAAATTTTAATTTGGAATGATGCAATTCCTCCTGTGTTGTTGGCATTTTAATAATTTTGTTCATGCGGCACAATAGGGCAATTTGCCCTAATATTTTAGGTATTTTGCGACAAATGGTCGATTTATGGCAGTTGAATAAATCTAAACAAGTCATTTGGAAGCAACCTGTAGCTAAAAATCTAAAAGGTACCTTTATAAATTCAAATTTTAATTATGAAATGCGTGAAGTGACAAACCTAAGTGCAATGCATAATTGGTTTATTGTTGATATATAGATTTGCATCTATTTGTTTGGGGTGCTAGATATGGATCAAACATTTCACTTAATTTCGTGACAGTCTCTTTTGAAAATCAAAATCGTTCTCGAAACTCAATATCACTATATTTGAAAAGAACATCAGCACGTTCTGAATATTGCCTCAATTTAGGAATGGTAGTAGCCAACGTTAGATCAAAATCATCATTATCACTATCGCTGTCATTAAAAAGCTGATATTTCTTTCTCAACATTTTTTATTAGTTTAATTTTAATTATACTCACGGGCAAAGCTGGTAGCAAATTATTTCTCGATTAAATATTTAATCTTCCGATTTTGTTTAGTTAAATTTAACTAGATGTTTAGCAGGTGGTCAGGAATGTACTTCGTATTTAGTCTCTATTTTGTAGAAAAAATGTTGGATAAACTGCCAGACTGGTTTTGATTGAGGTGGATATTCTAAGTCGAACACCTGCGGAAAAGTTTTAACGCACAGTCCATGGCGGCCAATAGGCTAAAACATTTATATGATCGGATAGTATACTGTGGAGCGAATCCTGGAGATTTTTCCACATAACCACATACAAAGTACAATAGATTAAAGTTGTTAAATTTCCCAAAAATTCGCCACATGTCTATGCGGATCGTCAGATGGCCCCATTCTGGCCCTTTCATTTTAGCATAATTAGAACGAAAAAGTCCGGAAATGGAAATTCTGTGGAGCGAATCCTGGAGATTTTGACACATGGCCACATACAAGGGCAATAGATTAATGTGGTTAAAATTCACAAAAATACGTCACATAACTATGTGGATCGTCAGAGTGCTCTATTTTGGCTCTTTCATTTTATAATAAATAGTGCGAAAAAGTCCAGAAATGGAAGTTCTTTGGAGCGAATCCTGGAGATTTTGCCACAAGGCCTTATACATAGTGCAATAGATTAAAGTTGATACATTTCACAAAAATATGTCACATGTCTATGGGGATCGTCAAATTAATCCATTCTCGCCCTTTCATTTTATAGCAAATAGAACGAAAAAGTCCGAAAATGGAAATTCTGTGGAGCGAATCCTGGAAATTTTACCACATGGCCACACACAAAAAGCAATATAGATAGATAATATAGATTAAAGTTGAGCATTTTCACAAAAATACGCCACATGTCTATGCGGATCATCAAAGTGCCCTATTTTGGCTCTCTTATTTTTTGTAACAACTTTAATCTATTGCACTATGTATGTGACCATGTGGCAAAATCTGCAGGATTCGCTCCAGCGAATTCCCATTTTCGGACTTTTTCTTTCTAATTATGATAAAATGAAAGGGCCAGATACGGAGACTCTGACGATCCGCACAGACATGTGGCGTATTTTTGTGAAATTGTGCGACTTTAATCTATTGTACTTTGTATGTGGCCATTGTTTTTTCATTTTTAATCTTTGATATTTAAAATCATATTTAAAGGTCTTTTGAAATTAAATAAAATTTATAATTAAAATTTTGTTTTCCGTCTTATACAGGGTTAACTAACTAATACATATAAAGAAAAATGTGGCTTAGTGAATACTTCTCGTGATCCATCCGATTCGAGAAATTTTTACTAGAAGTTTTGCTAAACAATTCGTAAAGAAATTAGTAAAATTTTCTCGGACATCCCAGGTTGTGTTCTTATTTTGCCATTTAATTAAATTTTCCGTGAATTTTATTCGTATACCTAACGATTCGTGTTTAACAAGTTCTTTAATGTGTTGTCCCTTCATGCTTTTCAGTGCCGTCAGGTCAACTTGATTTCCTAAAGAATAAAATAGTATTAGCTATATTTACAGATGATAACTGGAGGGAAAAAGGGAAATCATTGCCATTTTGCTACTAAGCTAAAATACTAAAATACGAGGGTGTATCAAAAAGTCTTGCAATATCATATGAAAAAAAAGAGTGAGTGAGACAACAATATATTTTTCAAAACCATTTTTTGCCGCAATGAAACTTCTAGAAGAACCACTGAAAAAAATAATCGGTGATATTCACAAAAAAGCGGAGTAATATTTAATGAAAAATGATTAAAAATTCAGCCACACAAGCGCTTTGTATTTACTGCGATTTTAGCAAATCAATTATTACAACTTGCTGAGTAAATTTTATTATTTTTATTTTACGGTGGATAAGCAATATTTGTTATTGCTTTGATATATTTACTCTGCAGTTTGTAAAATAATTTAGAAATTCTTTACAGAGCGCATGGTAAATAATGATTGCAAAGTGGATAATGGTTTACAATGCATTTTAAAATTTGCGGATTGAGAAAATTGCAGCGCCTTAATATTTACTCTGCACAGAAGCAAACACTCGAAACTTCTAGATTGGAGGAGACAGAATTTAATATTTAACATATTAAAAAACAATTTTAATGAAACACATTCTTTATAATTAATCTTTTTTATTCACTTTTCACAAAAAGCCATCGATTTTTCTTAAAATAAAGATGACAATTAATTACATCTGTGGATCGACAATAAACTTACGTGTGAATTTTTATCAAACATATTTTTACTTTATACAGCATTAAAAGATATTGAATTGTTGTAATGTTGCTAATAATTAAATTCTCCTCAGATGAGTACCCATTTAATGTGGAACTGAGTTGGTCCGGTCCTCTTAAGTTGCTTTATAAAATTCTGAAATTAAAACAAGAAAGCAACAAATATAAGTAAAGCCACATAAAGTATTGTAAATTTAATTTGGGTTTACCATATATCGTTTCAGCAAGGTTACAAAAAAACTGCAAATGAAGGATAAAAATAAATATAATTTATATTTTATTTTATCTTATTTATTTTATTGTTAAATAATTACCATTTTTCGCAACAAATCTGGAAACTATAGACGAACTGGCATTTTTGTGGCAATTTGTGTACTGCTTTAAATTCACTTTAAGACTAATTTTTATTTGAAATTTTAAATAAAATTTGGAGAACAAAATGCCGGGTCAATGCCAAAGTCGGGTAGAATAAATGATTTGATTGGTTATATATAATCTCCCCACAAAAATTGTTTTACAAAGTGCAAAGTAAATTTTGAAAAGTATTTGAACATTTTAAAAACACTTTGCAATTTATTCTCAACGAAAAAGACAAATTTTTTTCATTTTTAATATGTTTGCATGAAAATGATATATTCAAACTGCGCAGCTAAAATTTACCTAGCAGCATTGTAATATCATTAATTTAATTTGTCATCAGACGGTGCTCAGCAATAATTTTAATATTTAAAAATGCACTGTAAATATTGCACTGCAAATTTTACAAGGCTTGTACTTAATTAAGGCATTATTGGTAATAATTGCAAATTTGGGTCTACACAGCAAAATGTGTAAATATCTCCGCGCTATTTTTTTCAGTGACATTTCGATGTAAATTTTACAGTTCGTTTGTTTTTGTCAATTTAGTAACACGTGTTTTGAATTTTTCTTAAAATGAATGAAATTGAATATCGCGCCGTTATAAAATTTTTCTGTAAAGACGGACAAAATGCAATTTATATATTCAACTATATATTTTAAAGTTTACGGCGAATCTGCACCATCATATGCCACAGTAACAAGGTGGGTAAAATTATTCAAAAGTGGTCGGGAGTCATTAGAAAACGACAGCTGCTCGGGTCGGCCAGCAGATGCTATTAGCCATGAAAACGTAATTTTGGCCAAATCTATTGTATTGGAGGACCGGCGTATTTCTGTTCCGCGGTTAGCGTGGAGACTTTTTCTTTCATACGGTACCACATATACTATATTACATGACCACCTTCACATGTCGAAAGTAAGTGCGCGATGGGTTCCCCGTTTGTTGAATGCAGTGTTCAAACTTCAAAGGCGATTTTAGATATGTACAAAGAAGATCCAGAAAATTTCTTGGATAACATAATAACAGGCGATGAAACATGGCTTCATCACTGGGATCCGGAATCCAAACAAGAATCGATGCAATGGATTAAACGTAGTGAGCCACCACCAAAGAAATTCAAAACTCAACCGCCTGCTGGTAAGGTTTTGGCAACAATTTTTTGGGATGCTGAAGGAATTTTGATAATCGATGACATGCCATCGAAAACCACAATCACAGGCATATATTACGCAGAGGTTTTGCGAAAATTGAAAAAAGCGATCCGGGAAAAACTGCCAAGTAAAGTTAGGAAAAATCCTTGCTTCTTCACGACAATGCACCAGTGCACAAGGCTAATATTGCTCAAGATGCATTAAAGGACTGCGGCTTCGTGGAAATTCCCCATCCACCGTACAGTCCAGACTTGGCACCCAGTGACTACTTTATGTTTCCCAATTTGAAAAAAACACTAAGGGGCCGGAAATTTTCCAGTGACTATGAAGTACAGTCTGTTGTAAATGAATATTTTATGGAGCAAAAGAAATCTTTTTTTTTAGAGGGTTAGGCAAGTTAATTGATCGATGTGACAAATGTATAAACCTTAAAGGAGACTATGTCGAAAAATAAAAATATTTCTGTCTCACTCACTCTTTTTTTCATATGATATTGCAACACTTTTTGATTTGCCCTCGATAAATAAACGTATCTGGCTCTAAATAATATAATAAAATAATATTATTTTGTAATGTTGGTAATTGTTGTGGTAAATCTCTGATGATGTTAAAGATTTCATCAGTTTGATTAATGGTGTGCTGCTCGTAGATAAAAGAATTTCTTGTTTGATTATCATTTAAAGATACACCATCTATGTTATGATATTGCGGTCGTAAATTCTCTAACCTTTATTAAATGGCACCGAGTTGCAGACCAACTGAGCAGATATTTGAAGTTGAAGGAGTTGAAACATCTCTAAATTCTGTCACATCAAATTCATGGCCATCTGTTTTTGATTTGAAAGTTTTGTTTTAAAAATATTTTATATGAAGTTTTGGAGGTGCTCACTAAATTGATACTTTGCTTTATCGATTCTAATTTATATAATGATTATGTTTATTGTAACGAAACCAATACGTTCACTATTTTCTAATTTTCTATTTAGATTATACAAAACACTTTCTTTAAAAATAACCAGTTGTATTTAGTTTTGGTTTGCGTAATAATAAGCAAATCACTTACCTTTGAATTTTTGTATATTTGGTAACGCAATATTCCACTCCTTTTATAAATCACAAATTTTGGATGGATCCGCCATTATACAATTGTAAATTATTATTTATTATTTTGGGTTTTACAATAATACGAATATATACGTACACGATTAAGAATTCGAGAATCTTTTGCTTTGTTCAAATCAAAACCACGCAAAGAATTTATTCTTTATTATGAATCATTTTATTTTGTTTAAAGAATATTATTTAAATTAATTAATGTTTAATAATTAAATGACGAATTTTAATAGAAGCTATTAAGTGTTTTTAAACTTAACTTATTAATATTCAATAAAAAATAAAGAATATTAATTTATAAACGTTTTATGAAATATAATTTATACAAATATAATTAGTTGCCAAAATAGAGAAGCTAACGTTTTTCGGAATCGCTTCGAAATATTTCGACTTTTTTAGTTCATTGAAAAAAAAAATTGCATTAACGAAATTTACTTACATAATAAAAATTATTATATTCATGAATATACTTAAATTTTAGAAATAATCTTTGCTGTAACATTATTATTTATTAAAGATTTAAATTTAATTTTATTAATTTGATTGTGTTGGAGTAATGTAAAATTCATAAAAAACTAATCAACCATTTAAAGAATATTATAGTTTATTAAATAAATATATCTGTTGTAAAACATTATTCTTAAATATAATTAAACCTTTTTTAAATAATATGAGTTTGTTAATAGTATGTAAAAATTTCTCTCAGTGCATTGGTGTTTTGATGTAAAAATTAAAAAAAAGTGCTTTGAATTATCCCTAAACCCTAAACTCCTTTTTGAAATTATTTAAAATCCAGTCACAGATAATTCCGGAGAAATATCTGCCAATAATTTTTCAGCTTATTTGATGTCGTTTGTAGTTCTACTGTTCTGATATCTGTTCTTTCAATATTATTCTTACTATTTATCGGCCATCTGGACCTGTTTCCAATGAGCTTCTATGATTAATTTCAATTGGTTTTCAATGCATTTAGTAGCCATCGTTGCTGGTTGATGTGTTCTACTGTCGATTATTAACCATCCTATTTCGGTTTGTTATGTCATTGGTTCCAATTGAGATCCTTTTATGATTTTGTTGTTTATGATTTTTGATTATCTTATAATCGGAAAGTTGTATTTGTTTGAGATGACCCAGCAGCTTGTGTCAAAGTATACTTCTAGTAACTATCGGTTAAGTTTGTCAAATATCAAGGTTTTGATCATTAGATGGAATCCTTTATCAAATTTTAGCAAGAGTTTTATATTGATTATTGTTTGCGAATTCCTAATTTATCTCATCCTATTCCGGAGATAGGGATGTTAGTTTTATGTATTCTTTGTGAGATTGAGTAAATTAGCGGTTTTTTGATGAAATTAATGTCACTTGTGATGCAGGATCGTTTAGGACTCTTCGCAGGATATTAGTTCCCACGCAAGTTGTGGCTTTAGTTATATAAGTTAGTTGTGGACGTACCATGAATGTTTAGCGTGTTTGCTCTGATTCCGCTAGTTGATGCTACGCTATGCAGTGTAGCAATGTATGATGTAATCCTTTTCAGACGACGCATGGTTCTGCTTGGCAATATGTACCTTGGTTCTAGTTTAAACATGTACGCATAGGCTGATGGAACTTACTACCCTTAATCTCTGTAATGTTGACATACTTTTGAACTTTTAATTCTAGCTGTGACGTATGCCACATGACAATATAGGAGTAATAAAAGTTGTAACTTTTTCCAGCGCCACAACGGTAGTTTTGAGTACTAAGGTGTTCAGGAAAATGAATTTTGTTTTGCATTTTTTTGAACCAGGGACCTTCGAATCATCGAGGAAAGAAGTTTTATACCAAGGTCGTTTTTCAAGAATTAAATTCCGAAGACTGAATTTAATACTGAAACCTAGAAAATACTAAAATTAACTAGGCACAAAAAGATACCACCTTTTGCTTGTATAACATTGCCGTGTTACTCATTATTTTCGGATCATTTCAACTTTTATTATTATTTTTTTTTTTTTTACATTTCAGGACTATCTCGGTGGATGTATAGTTTTTGTAGCAATACTCACAGCGTTGGTTACATCACATTTTTATCCAACAAGTGCAATACCATCGCTAACCGGTCTTGCAATAAATTACACGCTCCTCATACCAATCTATTTAAATTGGGTTGTTAAACTGCTGACCGATATGGAAATGTATGTTGGCGCTGTGGAACGGATACATATGTTCATGGATGATGCGCATCATAAAAAACAATCGATTTGTAAGTTGCTACACTAAAATTTAAAGTCTACTTCTATCATATCATCTTGTTTTGCAGACAAATCGGTTCCGATATCGTGGCCGCAACGGGGTGATATACATTTCGATAACATTTCGTTGCGTTATGAAAACCAAAAGGAGAATGTGATAAGTAATTTTAATTTGCATATACCGGCCGGTCAGAAGATTGGAATTGTTGGCCGCACCGGTAGCGGTAAATCATCGTTGGCTCTTTCTTTATTTGGTGTGCTAAATATTGTCGAAGGCCGTATACTAATCGATGACGTTGACATTTCAACAATTCATGTCGATGAGTTAAGATCACGCCTTTCAATTATACCACAGGATGTGGTACTATTCCAAGGTACGGTACGTGAAAATTTAGATCCACGGGGCCATTATACCGATTTAGAATTGTGGAATTGTTTGGAAACGGCCCAGCTCAAAGATGTCATCAAAACAACCGGTTTAGGTACGTTATCAGTTAAATCAGCAGAACAAACTTGAACAGTATTTTGTTATTTACAGACAATGAATTAGTTGATGGTGGTGGGAGTTTAAGTGCCGGACAGCGGCAGTTATTTTCGCTGGCACGTGCAGTATTAAGGGGATCAGCATGCTTGGTGCTTGACGAGGCTACCAGTTCGTTGGACACCACCACCGAAATTAAATTAATCGAGGCCGCAAATAAAGCGTTCCATGGACGGACTATTATCACGATTGCGGTATTTTATAAAAAGCTCCTGATTATTTATCCACAGTATATTGTACCTAATTTTATTTTCAGCATCGTCTGTCTACAATACTTAACTATGACCGTATTATTGTGTTGGAGCATGGCGCAATAATCGAGGATGGTGACCCCGATGTGCTGAAAAATTTGCCGGGTAGTAAATTTGCCGCAATGTTGAAATCTTCGTCGCGACAATTTTCCTGATAGTGGTTCTGGTATTGTTACACAACAAGTACTTGATTTTAGATTAATAAGAAACATATTAAATTTTAATTTTTGTATCGTTATGTCAGTGTCAAATAAAATATATATAAAAAATTACAGTCAAGTATTTCTTTGTTACGAGAAATCCTGCATTTTAGGTTAGCTGGACCGTAATGCCAGTTTTTAAGAAGACATGAAATTTTTGATAATAAAATGTAAAATTTGGCGTGCATCGATGCCAGAATTGGGTTTTAAATTAACCATACTAATTCAGTTTGTATAAATGCAATTTCAAGAGTTTAAACTATGTTTATCACACCCACTCTGTCAACTCTTTATCACACATAAATCTAATATCTTTTCCTTTAAATAGAACTAAGAACATCGTTATAGCTATTTGATATTATTTGTGATTTATGTAATGTGAAAGATCCTGCCAACAAATTTGGGTACAAAGTTGGGCTGTGCCCGCGCTGTTCATGTTACTTTCTTATTTATTCATCTTTTGTCACTTAAGCTGTCAAGTGCAAATTGCAGCAACAAATGTCGGATATATTGTGGCTCGCCTTGATAATAATATTTTATACAGCGGAGAATGGCTGGGTACCATGTGTCTCAAATATATTCAATTTCACATCGTGCTTCCTATTCTCGATCGTGGCGCAATACACGATTGGTTATGTTTTCAGTATATGACGACGGAAGAATGTCTCGAGGCCATATTTATCATGTGCCTACGATCTATATACGTGGTTATGGTACAACCGTTTATGGTTGGTATAGTGTTCGCGAAAACGACACGGCCCAAACATAATTCCCCAAACACGGCTATTCTCAAAAAATGCAGCACTATGCCAACGTGATGATGAATTGTGTTTAATGTTCCGAGTGGGTGATATGCGTAAAGGTCATATTATCGGGGCGAATATTCGGGCCCAATTCATCAAAACAAAATCATCGAAAGAGGGTGAAACAATACAACAGTACCAAACCGAGCTCGAAATTGGCTCTGATGCCAGAGAGATCAGATTTATTCTTTATATGGCCACTCATTGTGGTGCATCGTATAACGCCTGAATCGGTACTATATAATTTATCCCCGTCGAATATGATTCAGGAACGGTTTGAAATTGGTGTGATGCTCAAGGGTATGGTCTGGGAATAGGGAATTGGGGAAAGATTTTATATGTAATTTGTATTTAAAATGTTTTTCTGGCATACTGAGGTAAAAAGCTAGTTGTAATTTTTTTGAAAACAAAGTTAAATTGGGAATAATTATCCCTACCAATTTAGATATGGAAAAATTATTCACCATTTATAAATATTTACATCAAACTTTTTTCCTCAGTAGGCCGGAAAAAAACATTTTAAATAGAAATTACATATAAAATCTTTCCCCAATTCCCTATTCCCAGGGAATTACCAAAATAGTGCCACTGGTTAGTGTCTTTACTTTCCATGATTGCTTAATATTGGTATATTCACCTCGGTTGTTGTCTTCGCTTTCGTTTGTTAATTGTGTGCTGAACGCACCCGCGACGTTTTGTTTTGTACCTCATCGTGTGGTGGCGCAGGGGTGAGGAGAGGAATGACGAGAAAGCGACACCAATGCGCATCGAGCGTGTGTAAAGTAAAACGTTTTAGAAAAATGTTTTTCTTATATGCTTCTCGTTTATATCAATGCGAATTGATATAAACGAAAAACAGAGAAGAAAGACATTCTTTTAGAACGTTTAGCGTAAGAATTTTTTTTGATGGTCATTCGAGTTTTGATTTTGGGTTAGACGGTCGAGTAGTAATTTTTGGTGATGAAAGAGTAAAGTTTTTTTTGAATAAAAATAGATAGTTTTGTTTTGATGTTTTTTTGAATATAAAAAAAAATGAAAGTGTTTGTGAAAATATAATTGGAAAAAAATAAAATAAAGTGTATGATTATAGAAACGAACGTTTATCACTTTATCAAATCTGAGTTGTTAAATTTTTTTTTTCTCTACATTTTGATGTGTTTTCATTAATCGATCACTAGTATTCCGTTGTAAATTATCAAGGATTTTCTGCAAAAAGAGTATAAATATAAAACCACAAGTTAGTGAAAATATTCAGCTTAATTTCACGTAGGTGTTTATTAGTAATTTATAACAAATCACACAAGTTATATCTTACTTGGGAAAATACGAGTGTTTCAATAAGCGGATAAAGCGAGGTACAGAGTGACCAACCTCGAGCGCATTAATTTGGTGCGGTGTATCAAAGCGATAGTGTGTTGTGGTTGTAATGATAACGGGTGACCAGTTGAGGCCACTCCATTTCAGCTAACGGGATATTGTGTTTTTATCGGTGGTCTGCCGCAGCTAACGCGTAGCCAACCGACTATTCGTTATTTATATTGGTATCGGGGAAAGGCCCCGCAACGCCCGACCGCACAAGGTCGCAACGGTACGGGTGGCCAACCGGCACCTCGTATTTTTTTTTTGGTATCGGGGAAATGCCACGCACGCCCAATTTATTTTGGCGGCCAGTTGAAGCCAAAATATTTACCGACACCAAGGCTGCACCACCACGGTAACGGCACCAAAGCCGCAACGGTCCGGGCAGGGGTGTCTGTGGCATGACGGCCGCGCAAGGCCGCAACATTTTATTTTATTTTAATTAAGGTACGATTTTTATTCTTTTTATTTGATTTTGTTTGAATTTTTTATATATCATTTTTGTAAAATTAAATTTTGTTTTGTAATTGAGCGTTTTGTAAAACAAAAAATTACAAAACAAAAAAAATATTATTTGTTCCTCCTCCGCAGTTGTTTTGTAAGTTTATTTGTTTTTTTAGTGCTGTACTAACTGCTGAAGCCGAAGGATATGCGTTTTCTAATTTTTTTTTGATTTATTTAAGATGGATTAGGCTCAATAATACACAATTTAATTTATTTAAGTTGAATCAAGCTTAATAATACATAATATGTCAAGCGAAACAACACAAAATTACGGAATTTAATAAATGCATAAGGGGTTGGTAAAGCACGTTGCGCAATTCACGTTGTTGCACGATTGTTGCAATGAATTTGTGATTTTTTTAAATTTATTTAAGTTGGGCTAGGCTTAATAATACATAATAGACCATGAAACAACACAAAAGCACGCATGTTCGAATGGATGCGCGCAACAGGGCACCTCTTTCTCTCTCTCTTATTATTGTTTCGTTGTTTGTTCCTCAGGTTCCGGCCGACGAATTTCGGCGGAACATCCGGGTATTTTTTTTTATTATTTGCGTATTTATTTTCATTTAAATTTCTGTTAATCACGGTGTAGGCCAGGAGCCCTGCATGCCTCAAACCCCACGACCCTTCGCACTTCTCGCTGAGAACAAGCCGGCAAAGTATCACCGTGGAGGCCTCTGCAGGTGCTTAGTGAAAATCTGCAGGTTGGCAGTAGCCAGCCTGTAACAATTTTTTTTCTAAAATCATCTAAACAAAGTAGGAAATTCAGCTAATTTGCTTGTAAAATTCATCTACAATTCTCGTTGTAAAAATATATCAGTTTAGCTATTTCTTTTAATTTAATTTGATAACATATAAATTGTTTTGTATAAATTTGCTAAACTATTAGTTGAGTTCTAAATTATTTCAATAGTTATTTTATATAAAATTTTAATTAATTTATCTAATAATTTAGTAAATACAATAAAATAAATGTAGCTAATGCTATCTGGTTATTTTAACTAAATAAATTGGGAAGCTGAAAAACAGAGGTACACTTTAGATGAATTGCCTATTTTTTTAGGCAATTAGTTTAATGTTTTTTTTTCAGTGTAGCAAAACCCAATCGGACCAAAATCGAAAATCGGACCAAAATCGAAATTAAAACTCAAAACAAGATCTATTGATAAACAAATTATTTTAGGTTCACTATGGGCTATTCAAATGCCCCATTAAGAAATTTTAGGCTCCACCCCTTTTTGGCCAGACTTCAGGTCATTTAATGTAAAGCAAGCAGAACCCAAATCGAAAATCGAACAAAAACTGAAATTAGAATGCAAAACAAGATCTATTGATAAGCAAATAATTTTAGGCTCACTATGGGCTATTCAAATGCCCCATTAAGAAATTTTGGGCTCCACCCGTTTTTGACCAGACTTCAGGTCATTTAATGTAAAGCCAGCAGAACCCAAATCGAAAATCGGACCAAAATCGAAATTAGATCTATTGATAAGCAAATAATTTAACGCTCGCTATGGGCTCAATTTGGTTCTAAAAAGATTTATTCAATTTATACTAAAGAATTTTTTTTATTAATTTACAGGTTTCTTTGGAACTGATTTCGCTAAACGATATTTCACCAACCGTCAAATTCCAACAGCAGCAATATACATTAATATATAGGTATTACGAAATACAAGAAACCATTAAACACAATTGATGATAGTGCAACTGGACACTACACAGCAATATGTCCAGAAGAGGAACATTTCGTCGAGTACGATGATTTTAGCAAGGCAATAAAAAAATTACGTGGAAGTTCAAAAATTTATTTCTCAATGCTAATTTACAAAAAAGAAAATTAAACAATTTTGAAATGAAATTAATAATTTTTAAAATTCTAAAATTTTTGGCTTCTACATTTTGTCAAAAAAGCGACGGCAAATGATCGTATAAAAAGTTCGTTTAACGAGATTGTAAAAATATTTCTGTCGCTAAGTTAGCACAACTGTCCTCTATCTTTACGTGAATTTTGACTGCAATCTATTATTTAATTTGTATACAGTCTCTTTATTTTGTCTGTACATCTCAAGTGTGTTTTACAATTTCGAAGAATATCGAACAAAGAATTGGTCTCAAATTTAGTATGTCAAATGGAATTTCGTGTGCCGAATCGCCGAAAATGTTACCGAAGGCTTATGGCGCATCGACTTATTCAAAAACTCGTGCATTTGAGTGGTACTATGCATTCAAAAGCGGTCGAGATGAGGTGGAAGATTTTCCTAGCCCTGATCGGCCTCAACTGAAGTTAATATCAATAAAGTGAAAAAAAATATTAACAGAAAATCATCATTAGAGAGTTTGAGAGAGATAGCCGCTTCACTTTCTGTGACTCTTGAAACAATTCGTACCTTGTACACGACTGTTTGCGCATGGCAGGCGTTGCCGTCCCACTAGTTCCGAAAGACCCGAATTTTCTTCAAAAACTCACTCGCGCAAAGGTCGCTGAAGACATGCTAGAATGAGTCAATTCCAATCCCACATTCACAAAACTCATTATAACAGGTGTCTCATCACGTTGTAATTTCGATTTTGCTCCGATTTTCGTATTGGGTTCTGCTGGCTTTACATTAAAGGACCTGAAGTCTGGTCAAAAAGGGGTGGAGCCCAAAATTTTGTTAATGGGGCATTTGAATAGCCCATAGTGAGCCTAAAATTATTTGTTTATCAATAGATCTTGTTTTGCGTTCTAATTTCGATTTTGGTCCAATTTTCGATTTTGGTCCAATTGGGTTCTGCTAGCTTCGAAATGATAAAGCCTTTTACATTTTCTAGATCGAGCAGAATAAAAAAATTTAATTAGGCATTTAATTAGCCTAAAATTAACCTTTAATTTTCCAATTGTTTTTAAATCAGGTTTCGATATGGGTTCTGCTAACTTTTTCTAAAGCTAGCAGAACCCGCGTTTTAGTTGGAAGGGGTGGAGCCCAAAATTTTTTAATGCGGCATTTAATTAGCCTATAATTAGCCTATAATTATCCAAACTATCTTGTAATGTTCTGCTATATGGGTTCTGCTAGCTTAAGGGACGTAATAACCACGTGTAGAGCTTTTTGGAAAGATGGGGGACAGTTAGTGTTTAGTTAGAACAACGAGTCGTCATTTATAATTTTAATTCGTGTGTTAAAGTTTTGATTTTGTCTTTAGTAAAATTAAGTTATTGTTTTTTTTAAATAAGTTGTTGTGTTTTTTTTTGGCTAAAACTAGATTTGAATTTGGATTGAGAATAAAGTAGTGCAAGTGAGATTAATTTGGATTGTGTTTGTTTTACAGGTTTTTTTAAATTTAATTTGGTTGCTAGTAGAGTAATCTGGTGAGTATAGAAGTGGCAGGCGTTACTAACAAATTAAATAAAGTTAGTGCGTTGTCACCGACAGCCTGCGTGAAAAGAAATTGTTGACGCTAAGCGGCTCTTTTCTTTTCACAGTCCTAGGTAGCATACCACTATCAAACCTTCTCTACTAACACTTTTCCCCAATTAGAGCCTATGGACGGCCAGATAGCTTTAATTAGTTTAGGGTAAAATGTTTACTTAAATATTTTACCAAATGTAACTACAGTCAGGGTTAAACCACTACTTCGGGGTTCGACACCCCAATTTCTTCTTTCTCCAGCATATATTTTTTATATTAATGCGGTAGTCTAGGTCACAATCTGAGGTACCCTTAAACCCACGCCATTCCCTCTACCCGACTGAGCTGCGAGAATCAATGCCGCGTGTTGTGCCGAACAGATAGTGGCAAATCTATGAAACTGGGTTGGCTTTAGCGGTAGATAAAAGCTAACTCGTTGCAAAATTAACAGAAAAAGGTTGACCATTTAGTATAATGTAATTCACTATAAAATGGTGGATCTGTAAAAACCATCATTTGGAAAAATCGCGTTATTTTTGGTAGACAAAATTACCTATCGGATCCTGTTATTAAAAATTAAGTCCAAATATCTCAGTGTACTGGTTCGGTAGCACACATACCGACAGCAACACGTGCTAGTTCAGGTCGTCCAACCTAAAGTATATTGGATTATACAAATAATAACAACTTGTGGTTTCAACAGAGCGTCGCTACATATCATAAAGCCAATGAAATAATCGGTGAGAATTTGTGAGAATTTCAATTAAGTTCGCAAAGGGGAATGTTCCTTGGCTACCAAGAACGCTTGATCTAACAGCATTGGATTATTTGTTGAACGGCTTTGTGGAAGATGTGGTTTAAAACCTTTATCGAACGTGTCATTCGTGAGATTGAGACCCAATTATGTAGAAATGTGATCGAAAATTTCGAGCAAAGGATCAATTTCTGTACTCTTGAAGTATATTTGCCAAATTTTATTTTTCATTCATAAATGTTCAAGTGGCTACGCTAAACGTCAATTAAGAATGACTTATATTTTTAGTAAGACGTTTAAACACACGTTGCCAAATTTAAAAAAAAGTTTTTATTGGAAATCACAGAATATAGATCATTTGGTGCCCTGGTATTAAAACTAAAGAAAACTGCTAGGTTGCTGTTTATAATATTCAAAATGTTTATAAGGAACAATTAAGAAAAGGCCACAATTTTTCACCAACTAATAGTCTATCGAACACTATGATAACTGTGACGATCTCTCCGTTTTCCCAAAGGTAATGTCGCCTCTTTCAAAAAGGATGTAGGTGAACTGCTTCTCTGTTCAACTACACCAATCATAAGAAGTCTCGCCAAACCTGTTTTTATTCAACCTTTATAAAAATGATCTGCAATAAATCTGCCCAAACTACACATTGCACTCATTGTCTAAGCCACTTGCAAATTATCTACCTACAACTCACAACTAAAAAATATATTTTGTCATATCGCACGCTGCATACGCAACTTTATTTAAAATATTAATAAAATGTATAATTTTGTTTGAGTGATGAGCAATAGATGGCAGCAGCTTTGCACCATAGATCAATACACTTTCTTTGGCCAAGGTCGTATGCACTCTACAAAAGTTTATCCTAACAAACAAACAAACAAACAAAACATCTGACGCGATAAGCTCTGTAGATATGTGACTGTGATAAAACATGTTTGCAGTTCCCTACTGATATCGTGGTATGACACGGTCATAACTCTTTTATTTCACCATGTGCGCTGCCAAATATTTACATTTGGTGCGCTTGTTTACATTTTTATCCGAATATATTTTTGTTTGTGATGCGAGTAAACTTTGAAATGTATAAATATTTGCACGTCAATGTGAAATTTAATTGTGTGATAAACGACAAGAAGAACAACAAACATGGGCGTGTATAATGTATTCCAAATTCGTCAAATTTATTTTAGTGTAACAATTATTAACAAACAGTTTAAAAGTAAATATCCCAACCGGATGTTTCGTCTGGTGGGTCATCTTCATCCCGTGGATACGCTTCGAAGTTCGATAAATCTGTGTTATTGCGCACTTTTCGCACAAGAGGTGCCGTCATCGTTTGTTTATGCAATTTATCCCAATCGAAACCGTGAAACCATCTAAAATGACAACAAAAATTAAAATATCGATATAGAACGGAAGCTTTTCGAACACTTACGTATGCCCCTTAATATCAGAAATTCCATTTCGTGCGAAACCGAGTCGCTCGGTCGGAATTTGTCGACACAATTTCTTAATTAAATCCTGCACTTTACGCGGAATCCTCTGCGGCATTTGAATTACATCGATACCGCGCAATATCAAACTGTACGTTTTCATGTGATCTTTGCCGCGGAACGGTGGTTTTCCCACCAACAATTCATGCACTAGTACGCCAAGTGCCCAATAATCAACAGCTCGATCATGTCCCTTATTCAATATGATTTCGGGAGCAACGTATTCTGGTGTACCAGCAAACGTCCAGGTGTGCTGCGTGGGCCCGACCCGTTTCGCAAATCCAAAATCGACAAGTTTCACATATCCTCTCTCGTCTAGCATTAAATTTTCCGGTTTTAAATCACGATAAACCATATTCCGAGTATGCATGTACTCGAGTGCCTCAATTACGCAGGCGGTCATAAATCGACCAACGACCTCATCAAAATATTTATTATTTTGCAGAACTGTCCATACATCGCCACCGAGGCATGCCTCCATTAGGAAGTACAGATATTTCGCGTCTCGGTACGTGTTAAACAATTTAATGATAAACTGGCTGTCGCAACTCGCCATTATTTCTTTTTCGCTGTAAACATGTTGTTGGTGTTGTTGCTTCACCATTTCCACCTTCTTCAAGTATTTTAAGGCAAACGTTTCATTAGTTTTTTTGTATCGGACCAGCTCGACCCGGCCAAATCCACCCACACCGAGCGTACCAACAATTTCCAGTTCCCGTAATTTTATGTGCGCATACTTTTCATTGATAATCATTGGTTGTGGTTTTGGTTTCTCCAGTGGAAATTTATCGGTCGGCACAATCGATTTGATTTGCTCTAGGGTGCCCAAAAATTTCTCAAACGCCATTCGATCTAGCGTCAAGCATTCTGTGCCGGGTGCCTCTGCTATAACGGTTGCTAATCGTTTGTCACGATGCAGTAACGCTTGCTCGCCAAAATAATCGCCCCGTTTAAGCGAATTTACTAGTCGTTCTTGTGCCTGGCTATCACGCTTCACCACGTTCACAGTACCCGCACGTATTATATAAAATTTGTCGCCATCGGCACCTTGAGTGACAATTGCTGAGCCGGCCGCATGAAATTCTCGCCTTAGCAGATCGGCTACTTGTATTAATTTTTCTTCAGGCAAATCTTTGAGTGCTGTAACCGATCGAAGGAAATTTAGATTCTCCTGCCGCTCCAGTCGGCCGGTTTTTTGCATTATCCGCTGAAATACTTTACGCTGTAGGATCCATACTTTAGCCGGGGTGGTAGCCCGAATCGAGGCGAAACGTTTAGCCTTATATAAAATTGCGAGTTCTCCAAACGCGACACCTATACCAAAACTGCTAATCACCGCGTTATTTTTAATCACATCGAATTTACCCTCGGCCGAGACGAACACATGCGAACCAGTCTCACCTTCCTGAATTATAAATTGATTTGGTTCGTAGTATTGAGCGTACATTGCTGAGGTGACGGCTTCCAAGCGATTATCATCCATCATGTTGTTTAGGAAATCATTTTTGCTAATGGCCATCTTGATGAGTTCTATGGATTTTTCATCCTTTTCGTGCGTTTCGATTACATCTTTTAGCGTACTCTCTTCGATTCGATCGGAAACGATGCCTTCTTTACGTTGATTGTCTAAGGTTGGTTCATTTAAAATTCGGTTTGTTAAATTGCCCGGATTTGTTGAAGCTCGATCACCGTTATTGTCTGGCGGACTAGTTGACGTGCGGTCGTCTTGATTTATATTTAAACTCGGCTCCGGGACTGGTTGTTCTTGTGACGTTGAGTATATATCTTCAGGTTCTGCGGAACTATCTTTTGAAGTTTCTGGAGCTTTGGCTGGAGTACGTGTTGGTGTCGGGGCTTGATGTTTTTTAAACTTTGTTACCGTTTTTTCTTCGACCTTTGTTGCCACCGGTGCCAGGGCAGGAGTTACGGTAATTTGATCATAATCATTTTGAGGACGTGGGATTTCAGGAGCGGCTGAACGCACTTTAGTTGCTACATCGATTTGTGGTGGCGCCACGGGTTGTTTTGCTTGTGGTGGCGATTTGTTAACGACATCGACTCGAACTATTGCGGACCCACTCGATGTTGGTCTAGCCGACGGTGAAGGTAAATTCAATACTGGCGACAAACGTTCGTCAGTTGTAAAACTTGGAGTCTGAAAAATATAAAGAAATTGCAATTTATTTGAGACACGTTATTTTGATCATTGGAACATACATTATATTGCTGTGTAATATCAGGCACAATACCAGACTCAGATCGATTACTTACAGCTCCATTCGTTGTTTTCGAAATCGGCTGCGCTGACGGCTTCTGCGGAGAAACGGAAAAGCAAAATTGGGTATCAGCAACAATAAAAAAAATAAAATGATAACGATGCGGCCTTATCAATACGCGTAAACCACCTATACACAATGAATAGGCCTTCGAAATTAAATTAATTTAATTAGAATCGAAAACAATTGACTTTAATTGATTATTGAAAGGAATTTCGAGCGAACGGAAAGCAAAACACTGATAAGATAAGCGTTATCAGTATTACGCATACAAGACGAATCAAATTCGATTTATGTAATAAATAATACAAAAATATTTTTCAGTTAGAATCTGTGATTTTTTAAGCTAATTCATAGTCGCATGCAAAATGTAGTGGTGACGTCAAAATTGATTGATGCGGTTGTCATTGAACCGCATGTTTAAGTTTTTTATGAGCGCGCGCAGAAAGGTTTTGTTTAAGGCGGCATAGATAATACACGATTAGATTATGCTTCATCATAAAATGTTGAATTTTTTAGTTTTATAACACTTTGTGTGTGTGTGTGTTCTCCCAAATAATCTTATCTACATTATGTCGGAAATAATTTGCATGGCAGTGTAATTAACATCCAGTAAATTGCCGTCGCATGTCAAGGATTGAATACCATCAATTAACCGATTAAGTAGATGGGTAAATATCGGCGTTATATAGACGCATGCTTGCAATGAATAATGTTGAGTGGCAAATATAATTAAATCAGAAGTGGTGATAAACAGGTTGACTGACATTTTAATCGGGGGACAGCTCATATTTATGGTCACATTTTCGCCATTTTGCTCCTAACCTTATGGTTTCATTAAGAACAGACCATTGATATGTGCCACAGTCATGTACTATAAAAACAAAAAAATTGTTTTCAGCACTGGGACGGTAGATGTTCGAACTAAACTGCTAATAAAAAATTCGTTGGTTGGTCTTAACCGTTTCTGTCGTATGAGGTCATGATCATATTGAAATGAAATAAACATTGCCTTCAGCGCCATACCGGTAGTTTCGAGTACTCAGATGCTTCAAATTTTTAAAATGCTATAATTTACCAACAATGCAGGCGAAATTTCTGTAAAGTAATTAACAGTATATCATCGATTACCAGGTTAAAAAGCATGTGCTTCTTCTCTTCCAAGCTTGCGCAGCCTTTGGTTCCATCACTAGCTTATGCGAAGAGTCGTGTTGTTACTTCAACCTTAATCTGGCAGGTCTGATTTTATCGTTTTTAAAAGTTTTTACCTTATAAGTCTGAGGTCTACTAACTTTCGTATAAAGAATCTTTCTAACCTCGTATAAAGAATCTTGGATATAATTATTAGAGACCACTTCTTGTCCTACTTCTCGCCTCAGTGCAGCATGCAGCATGCTTACATAGTTCGCAGATCCTGTTAAATGGCGCTTCATGAGCTTCACGAATAACAAGGAATTTTTATAAATGGGTGTCATTTTAAATTCTAAATTATATTGGAAAATCCAACTGGAACATGAGCCGAGCTTTTAGCAGTCTCAGAAAATCAGAAAATGTTGTTCTGCATGTACAAATCACTAGTTCTATTTATGCTAACGTACGATTCTATTATTGGTGACCAGTAGTCAACTTAAAGTGTTCGATTGTGAAACTTATCAGCCTACAAATATTGCCTATAGAGCCATTACTTGTGCTTTGTCGTTCACTCTGCTCATTGCCATTGAAACCATTCTTTCTCCGCTGCTGACCTTTATTTTGAGCCCAGCTTTTAATTGTTTGAAATGCAACTGGGCTTGAAATGTATTATGCGCACTGATTCATACTCAACATCAAGAATTTAGCGATGAGTTTTACAAATTGCTATTTTTCTTCTATGACGGCTCGTGAAATAACTTTGGTTCAGGCTTCGGTACCTGCTGCCAAAATCTTGCCTTATGATGTCAGGGAGTCTGGGTACTCATTAGGTAGCTTTTAAATCCGAGATTTCGTTAAAATCAATTACAGTCATGTGCTTGCCAGCCTAACCAGGCATTGATGGAAACGAGATTGTATATAGATTTTTTGGCAAAAACAGTTTGACGCTCTGTTTTTATAGGGACGGAACCTGTCATTCCTTTATCATTTAATGGTTGCAAAATCACAATAAAACATTTCTTATTGCATCTGTTAAGACAGCAATAGCTGAGCACAACCGATTGTTGTGGAGCGAAATTATTTATTTTGCTGAGTTAAATTCTCTGTTAGCTAAATACGCGTATACCAGGCCTGACAAAGGATAAACTATAAATTTTAGTTGCAGTTCTGGATAGGCATTTCAAAGAACATCTAAGTCGCATGCGACTGGTTTCAACTACCTTGTGTGATGACGGCTTAGAGGATAACAGCATTTATTACGCCTGTAGCAGTTTTGGTTTTAATAAGATCAGATTCCATAGTTTTAATTCCGCCTCGATTGATGTAAACCAATTGTCGTCCTTACCTTGGTTTAGACAGGTTCCTTCGGTTTGCACCGTGAACCCCTCATTTAATTGAATGCGGAGCTCTAGCTGAGTTCCAGCTTTTCAGAAAAACTATACCAGAAAGTCGTCTTAAACGCGTTATTACATATCCTCTAAATTTCCCAAAGTTAAAATAAAAGAAGGTTGGCCAAAAAAGTTGAAATCTTATAACACATACTCTAGATAACGTGGCTTCAAACATCTAGATGATCCGACATTTTGTTTTGCTTATTCAAACTCAGAAACTTCAAAACGTCGAGAAAAATTATTTTGGACTAACTTGGTCCTACGGGCTGAAGATAAAATATTAATCCGTCTGATTTTCTTCGCACGTCTGATCGTCATCTACCAAATGAAATAACCCCAAAAAACTGGCCAAAACCAAGGGTGAACACTTTTTCTATATCAATTGTCGTATCGTTCGAACTTTAGTTCGCAAATCCACCGTTTTGAAGCTACTGGTAAATTATTCGTTTATTATAGAATATATAGGCGTATGGCATATCATTGAAAAGTTCTTGAATATTTTTTCCAAATTTGGCGTACTATTTAAAACAACTTCTACCGCTGGAAGCATAATTATCTTTGCATTTCGATATAATTATGTGGTATACAGTTTGAAAGATCTCGATCAAGCGATAAATTGAATATCGGCAATTTAGTTCACAAAACCACCGTTTTGGCATTGGCGACGCATGTCATTATATTGGTCTGGTCTTTCTGAAATATTTCTTTTATTTACATAGTAAACTGAAAGCATGAAAAATTTCCATTTAAGAAAAAAACATTTTAAAAAATATCTGTCTAAGTCGGTGAAGTTAGCCCGAAAATCCATCCCGATTTTTTTGGTGTATTTCTTGGCTAAAGTGTAGTCAACCCGAAAAAAATGCTAATAAACGATGCGAATTTCATTTTCATATCAGGTGGAAAAATGATGTAAATGTTGATGTGATTTTGTATGGATAAAGATTTCTCGAGTGAGAATTTCTATCAAATTTTAAAATTCTGTTTTAAAACAACACCTTATTAGCTGAATATACCGTTAGTGCAATTTATCTCTTGTATTATGGTTTGCTTATTTTATTGTCATGAATTACCAATACACTTTTCGATTTAGCTTAATTTTCTAATTTAAATTTCTTTTGGATGTTTTCTTCCAGGTCTTGAATTTTTTAAAATTTTAAGAACGTTTTTTATAAAATTATAATATTGCACGGTTAATTCACAATAAGAGGTTGCAACAATTTTGGCAGTTTTCAAAATTTTTTTATTAAAAATGTGTAAATTAAAATTAAATTTGTATTAGATTTTAAATTCTGGATAATCCTATATTTTTATGTAACAATTGCTTTTATGGAAGAAATGCTTAAAAAATTCGGGGTTTCGGGATAGCACTACATTTTTGTAACGACTACACTTTTTTCGGATTGAATACACTTTAGCCAAGAAATACACCAAAAAATTTGAGATGGATTTTGGGGCTAACTTCACCGCCTTGTGTGTGCGTGTGCGTGTGTGTCTGCGTGAAGAATAAATATTTGTTAAAATTTTTTATATTTTTCGAATTTTTCACCGGCTGCTTTAATCATTTTTTCAAATTTGTTTTCATGTTTACTAATATTTATTTCCCTACTAAGGGAATAATTTAGAATCAATTTACCCAGTCGAAATTTTTCCCTTAGTAAGGGGGGGGGGGGAGAACAACTATGTTTCTTAATTTATAAAAAAAGAAAGAATTAAATAAAAATGGTTAAAGTAGCCGCCGGAAAATTCGAACAACATAGAGAATTTCAAAGCAAATTATATTCCGATTGGGGAAATTTCCACCGATTTCGGGTCCTGTATAGCCCAAATGAACTTATTGATGAAACTTTATATCGATGCCTTTTCCACAAATTGGGAGATCCGAGTTAATTTTAGCTGAAATCAGTCGACTGGAAATGATAGCTTCTAAATGAGCTTTTACGTTTTTCCACCGAAAGTGAAAGCTCCAATAAAATCATTTTCGTTTTTTCATGTATTATGAAAAGCAAGTCATTTACGTGGAAAACTGTTATAATTTAAGAGCCTTTAAATTAGTTTGGCAACAATACCGGTCCATATAATATTTGCAAAAAATTACCGAAAATGACGATTTTTGTTAAAAACAAAAATTTTCAGTATAAAATGAGATCCCTGTGACTATTGAAGAAGATCGTTGGACCGGAAGTGACAACTTCCACAAGAGCTTTTTCATTTTGTGCAAATATGTTGAAAAGTAAATAGCATTTACGAAAAAACGATAATAATTAAAAAATTATAATTTAAATTTTAAACAAAATTAGTTTAAATCATATTTTAAATAAAAACTTTATTTCATCAAAATTGAGCATCCTAACAGACCAGGCGGAATGACCTTCCGGGAAACATTTTATACTAAATCTTTTCCATACATTGGGAGATCCGTCCCCTACATCGTTGACATCTGTTTACCAGAAGTAGCAGCTTCCAAAGGAGCTTTCTCAATTACTGCAATAAAGATAAAATTTTCAACATAGAATAATGATTTTTCATTATACAAGGCAGTTTTTATCAAAATCCTGTTAAATTCAATTTATAAAATTATGAAAGTATTCGGAATCTATATATGTATTGGATTTCTCGAGTTTCTGAAACGCGATAAGCCCTGATTTCGACAGAAATAATGTAAAAATTCTCCTGTGAAACCCGCCCCCTATACGATCATTTTAATTTTTTTTTCCTTATTTCAAATAACTGCGATGAATATTGTTTCAACATCCTATATTCGATGTCTAAAGATTTCAGTGTTTCCTTTATCAAGGTGTTGAGATGGTTGCTCCTGTCTTTTCCTACAAAAAGCAATACACTATTGCGTAACACTTTATAGTGGTGCACGGAGACATTCTCTGTTATTTACAATAGTAGTTTTGTCGAAACTATAACGTTCTCTTGTCTTCTGTTTTTCAATCAAATCCGGATTTTTACTGATTCCAAGTTCTATAACCCGAAAACAAACTTTAATCTGGACTGAAGCTTCCATAAATAAAAATTATGTTTAAATTAAAATTACTTCTTAGTGATTGTAGACCGATTTACTACTGGCCAAAAACTAAACCCAATGCGATAAATGAACGCACAAAACCGTAAGTAAGATTTTTAGAATATCATTGCATTCTGGCAACAGCACTATCCAGCGAAGTGGGCGATTAAACGTCGTAGAGAAAAGACGTGTTTTTTTTGTCTCTCCTCTAAACAAATAAATAATTTATAATTTAAATGTGTTTTGATTTACTAATCAATTAACTAATATATATGTGTCCATAAATAAATAAATAATAATATTAATAATATTTTGTGGAATTTAATTAGTAAAGTGAAAAGTTGTATGTATTATACAGTTATATTAATTTGTATATGGCGCGCTTGCAATGGTGTAGGATATGTACATAACAATTTTTGTTTATATGTATGTATTTTGATACCGTTGCTTGAATGCATTTTATACATTTTGTATGTAATTCTTCAATATGTGGGACTTTTTTGATTCCAAAGATGCACAAGATACGTGTTTTTCATATTTTTGATTGTTTTAACACATATTTTATTACATTAATACATACTTTTACAAATAAATTTTAAGTATATAATCATAATAACTGTATTTAATAACTCATAGAGGCGCAGAGTACTAGCATAGAAAAATCAGTTTACCATAGATTTCTCATTTTTATAAATTTAGAAACAAAAATAAGTTGAGTAAAAAAGTTCTGATAATTCCAATGTCATGATTGTATTTGTGACTTGCAATGTAATGTCACAAATACAATGATGACATTGGAATTGTTAGAACTTTTTTACTCAATTCATTTTAATCGTTCGATTTATCAAAATGAGAAATCTATGGTAAACTTATTTTTCTATGGTACTAGTATTCTCATCTAGTAGGTTATTCGAGTATCGTTTGCGCAAGAAAGGGTGTTTCAATTCTGTTGTTTTGTTTTATCACACTGGCTAACAGTTTTTGTTGTTATTTTTGCTCGACGATTATTTTTTGTTTTTGTCTGCTTTTGGTAATTTTGTTTGAATCCTATGTTTTGTTTTATATATGAATTTACTCATAAGTAGCTATATGTATTATATTTACATGGATATTAGCATTGGAGGTGTACAATGAGATTTACATTTCGATACCCACGAAAATGTGGTTATAGTTGCTCTGCTATGTGTGAGTATCGATAGGTATAAGAAGAAACAATGTACGAGATCAGGGCAGTTTTGTTTTCATTTTATTTTATTTACTTCATTTGCATGGATTTTTGATTTGGTATTGAAAAGCCATCAAATTTTATTTGATTGTATGTGTCCAAATTTTTTGTAGGTCAGGCAATTGATGACGACAGCATGGGTGGGCTTTTTGATGAAATTCTGAACAGAAGGTGTGTTGCGATTATCCTTCTCTCCGTGAGAAGTTGAAGTTGTGTATTGGGCGTTCTACTGAATATACAAATATTTATGGAGAAAAGCCGATAACTATAGCTTGAGAAATATAAGACAATACACAATGTAACACATAACACATTAAAAACGCCCAGTCGTAACTTTTTTGTCACCACCACGAATCGAACCCGGGACCCCCGAATTACATAGCAAGCGCTCTACTTACTGTGCTATCGAAGACGACAAGTTAAAAAAATAACTAACAAGTTCATGAAGGTCGTTATTGGAGAGACTATTATTACTTTTCTAATGGTGAAATCCAGCTGCAATCGAATTTAATTTTTTGAGCTTGTGTAGGCATTTCATTCTGGTAAGGGTTTTGGAAGTGATTAGGGACGCAGATTTTATTTCCTCATCTTTAGATTGATTGTGGGATGTTTTCTTGATAATAGGAACGTGCAATGGAGCTAGTTCAATGTGTGTACCTGGACTGAAAGTGACTTGCAAAAATGAAGACGTCTTTTGTTTTGTGGTTGAAACATAAAATATTGAACATAAGGTATCATTCAAAATGCCCCTTAATGGATTATATTACACTGCTTGCATGCATTTTCGTAGGAACTGCCTTATTACTGTTTCAGTGACTTCTTTACAGGGGTCGTTGATGAGTTCGTCAATGCGTTATGAGGATCATTCGTTGGATCACATAGGATTTCATTGGATATATAAATAACTTTGGTTCCGGGCACGGAATAAAGTTCATTGCGACTTCGTTGAGGGATTCATGAAGGGCCCATCGGTGAGCTCATCGATTGCCTTCCAGTAGGGTATATAGCTAATTATAATATATTTATTATATATTTGCTTTTTGTGCTTGTGTGTGTGAATTTTTTTTTTTTTTTTATTTAAATTATTACAACTGAATACAATTCATCTAGTAATTTTTCTTTCTTAATTTAGTCACTTGTGAATGAGTAGAGGCCCATTGGCCAGCTCCATTTATAGGTTATTTACTGAAGTAGTCTTTGCTCTGGTGTCCTTAATCCATTAAATCAATTGGTTTCGTTCTCTGCAATCGTCTTACTGCATGTGAAGTGTCCAACATACCACGAAGCTCTTCATTTACGTGTTGATAGATACGTTGTCCATGAATTACTGCAAATTTTTTTATTTCTTCTTGAACCGTCGGGATATTTAGGTCCCTATGAAGGTCATCATTCCTAATGTACCACGGAGCGTTAACTATACCACGTAGCACTTTGTTTTGAAAAGTTTGTATTATTTTGGTGTTGGTTTTCTTTGTACAGCCCCAGAGCTGTATTCCGTAAGTCCATACAGGCTTTAGCACCTGTTGATACAATAGCAATTTATTTTCGGTTGACAATTCCGAATTTGTCCCGAGAAGCCAATACATTTTGCGATATTTGATATTAGCTCATCTTTTTTCTTTTTAACGTGCTCTTTCCATCTGAGCCTGGTATCTAAGGTCATTCCTAGATATTTAGCATAATTTGCATACGGAATCTGCTGACCGTTATTGATTACAGGTTTATAACTGACTTTTAGATTGGTGAAATTCATATGTGTGGATTTCGATTCATTGAGCCCGATACGCCACATTTTTGTCCATTTTATGATTTTGTCACATGCTTCTTGGAGTTTCGTTGTCGATTCCTCGATAGTGTCTCCTGCTGAGAGAACGGCATTGTCATCAGCAAATGTTGCAATGGTAACATCGTTTAATTGAGGTAAATCTCTGGTGTAGAGCAGGTAAAGAATAGGTCCCAAAACACTACCCTGCGGGACTCCTGCCGAAATCTTTTTTAGCTCGGAATATTCATCTTCATATTTCACCCTAAAGTGGCGATTCTCTATGTAAGATTTTAAGATCATATAATATTGTTTTGGTAAATCTCTATGTAGTTTGAAGAGTAACCTTTTGTGCCACACCTTATCGAAGGCCTGCGCCACATCTAAGAAGATACTAGAACAAACCATTGTTTTGTCAAAGAGAAGAAAAATGTTAGTTTTTTAGGAATTTTTTTTTAGGAAAAATCACTATAAAATTATGCTACTGAAGTTAGCCGAAAAAAAACCTGCATTACCAACATATTTTATATCAGGTGGTAATAAAAAATTCTGTTGTATAACCCGAAAGTTGGTAGTGAATTTTCGCCGAAAAAAATTTTCAAAAAATCAATATCACACAATTGAGATGTTTAATGGTAATATGAACTAGGTGAAGTTAGACCAATTCGTAAACTGTTAGATAAAATATATATAATTTGTCGTGTTAGAAGGCAACGAATTTGGGTTGTGGCACTAACAGTAAATACTTGTGCCAAAAATTAGGCCATATTTTTTGTAGCATCATAGTGAAATAGTAGACATTTGGACCGGATGAATTTAGACCACTTCGTAAATAGCTGGATCCCATATGCTACATAAAATATGGCCTGATTTATGGCACAAGTTTTCATAATAAGTGCCACTACTCAAATTCATTGCCCCCTAACACGACAAATTATAAATACGGGATCCAGCTATTTACGAACTGGTCTAACTTCACCTAGTTCATATTACCATTAATCATTCGAATTATGTGATATTGATTTTTTCAAATTTTTTATTCGGCGAAAAATTACTACCAACTTCAATTACATGTAATTTTCGGCTGATATCAACAGAATTTTTTATTACCACCTGATACGAAATATGTCGATGATGCAGCTTTTTTCGGCTGAAATTTTCGGCTAACTTCAGTAGCATCATAAAATCAACTGAATCTATTCAACTTTCTTTTAAATAGTTTCTATTGTATCTATATTTGTCGATGCGATGTTTATTCGATCGATTTTACTCGAATTCAATTCAAACAGTGTTTTTCGTCGAAATGAAAAGCAAAACAAAAAATTAGATGTGGTTTTTCGGTCTTGATATGTTCGGCAAAGTTAGTGGTTTTGACTTGCGCAACAACTTTGCTGAAGAAAGCATAACGAAAATCTTAATGGTTCAAGAGCTATCAACGTAAAAATGAGGGTATATTTTGACTCAGAGCCAAAACATGTCGAAAGCGATATCTCAAAAATGAGGACTAACTTTAAAATGGGACTAGCACCATTGACTCAGCGTACTCGAATTAGGTTTACCCCCTGGGTGCCCAGCTTGTCACATTTTTCAACTAGCACAGTGTTATCAATGAAAGAGGGGCGAGTGGTAGTGAAATAATACGAATTTCACCACCAACGTTGATTGATACACAATTTATTTAAAAATAAGTAAAACACCGTTATATAAATGAGTGCTTGATATGTAAAAGAAGCATTAGTAGTGTTATTTCGCTAATCCGCTTAGCTTAGCTAAGAAATGTGAAAGCAACAACTTTTGGCTTTAATTTTTTAATGCGTTTTAATGTTTCTGTGTTGGTGCATTTTCTTAATATTTATTTTAGTTTTTTTTTATTTTATGAAATGGAACAAATTAAATTCGGTATTTTGCTATCAAATAACAAATGCTAAATTATTCTACAAGATAAAAACGGTAAACACCATAACCATAAAATGATTTTATTTCCCCTAATCCTAAAAATTTTTGTCTTAACATTCTAAGACAATCAGCTTGAATACAATGCACATGTTGTTGTAATCTTTTGAAAGCAACACAGCTATTGTCACAAAGAAAACTGAACTTTACCAATCGTTCAATCGTACTATAGTAAGTTCTATATATTGCATATATTCATATCTCAAGCTCTCCATATTGCAACATTGAAAGTTATACCAGCAGAGGTGAAACGTAAAAAAACAATTGATCTGAGGAAATTGAACATCGAAAGATGCAAAAATACTGGTAGAGAGATAGCTTTGAAGAAAACGTTCTAACACAATTTCCAAACGATCAAAACTATAGCACTATGGATCAAAAGAAAAACATATAAATTAATATGTCTCTTTGGAGTTAACTAGTTGCATCCCAGTAGCTTGGACTTTCTCATCAGGCAGACGTCTGCTATTTAATATATTTGAGTGTTTTTTATTTCAACTCTCGAAAAACTTCTATTTTAAAACGAAAATAATTTCAACTGACTTTATTGGGAGCTGTACTCGAATACAAAATCATTTTTCGTGAGAAGATGCAAATTATATTTGTATAACTACTACTACTCTTCTCAATGACATGGAAACTATTCGTTTCCTTCCTCGGTTGCAGTCCTTTATTTTGAGCATGATTGTTTTACAGGACACTGGCAAATACTCGACGAGTATAGGATGTTAATTCCACAAAAATAATATGGTCAATGACAGATTATTGCCTGATTTCAAATTCTTTAATTTATTGTCTGTGATTTGTCCTTGAGAGAGTTATGAGTGTCTCAAGAATTTAGGAATGGACTGTTCAAATTACTAGTTTTCTACTGTTTTTGAAGCTGAGATCACAAATTTGACTCATTATGACTCAACATCGTTTCATGTACTGACTGCAAGGCGGTGCTTAATATTTTGGGTAAGCTCTTGCTTGATTCTGAGCTTCTCAAAATGTAAATTTCTCAAATGTTTTTTATAGTTATAACCAAGTTAGAGTCGTACGTGAGTGCCTGCCAAGGACATTCAGATTGTATATTCTTTGGAAAAAGCTGACTTTTGCTCTGTTTTTATAGGGCCCGGACCTGTCATTGCTTTATCATTTAATAGTGACAAAGTCGAGCGAAATTATTTATTGCTGAGCCTAATTATTTGTTAGCCGCGTATTCCCTGAAGAAGGATAAGCTATAAATTCTAACTGCTGTTCTGACTGAGCATGGTTATTTTAAAGAACATCTGAATCACATTCGGCTGGTTTCAGCTACCGAGTGTGATGATTGCTTACAGGCTAACGATGATAGCATTTATTAATAGGATAAAATTCCATGGTTTTATATCCGTCTCGACTGATGTAAATAAACTGTCCTTGGTTTAAACAGGTTCAATTTGTTAACTCTGATCTTGGTCACTTTGGTCAATCAGTTCTGAACTTTATTAACTTGTTCCTACAGGCTGAATTTTCTTGTGCATTAAATTTTTTTTTTTGCCAGTCTTCTTCTATTTTAATACGGAGATTCGAGTAGCTATTGGAACCTGTACGTTAAGAATGGTCAATACTTGCCATACGAAGCTTTTTCTATAAATTAGGAGATTTATGTAATATGTAATGTAGAAGACGTCTGTTTACCGGATAAAGTTGCTTCCGAAGGAGCCTTTAAATTATTGCAATGAAGGTTAAATTTTCTACAAGGTTGTTGGTTTCCTGCCTTTAAAGTAGGAATAATATTTTATTATTATAACGGGTATTGTGAAACATACCAATTTTGAGTTTTAATACGAACGGTGCTCTGAACGTTAAGGTTAACATTTTTATCATGGTGAAGTTCACGAACTAGCAACGTTTGAATATTATTAAAAATTTGTACCGCAATTCTGAGTCGGAAGCCGCAACTTTAAGAGCGCTTACTCCAATTTTCGATCTTAATAATTGTCCCACCAGACAGGCGTTGCGTACTATAGTAGATAAATTCGAGTCGAAATTTACACTACTGGACGTTCTTGTGCCAGTGAGACAACACACCGGTTGAAGTACCGAAAATATCGCAGTCGTAAGTGCTTCAGTTTAAAATGAGCCAAATCAGTCGATTGCATGCCCAATCCACAGGAATTGGGAGTCTCTCAAATCACATCTTACAAGATCAATCTAATTCAAGAAGTGAAGAATCTTGATCAATTGAAGTGCTGAAACTTCTCCGATTGGGCTCAGTTAAAGTTTGAAGAAAATCGTGAATTTCATCGAAAATTCATCTATGGTGATGAAGCTCATTTGTGGCTTAATAGCTTTGTCAATGCGCTATTGAATAGCAACAAGTCCACCGTTGGGTCATGTTACGGTTAATAGGGTTCGTTATCGTGCCATGTTGGAAGACTATTTTTGGCCAAAATTGGATGGACTTGATATCAGTGAAATCAGTTATATGTGAATGGTCATTTCGTTTATGGGATTTAACGGCATTGAATTTCTTTTTATGGGGATACGTTAAGTCATTGGTTTATGCCAACAAGCCAAAAACGTTTAGAGGAGCTCAGGGACTATCTTTGTGAACGAGGTGCTGGAAAATTGGCTCCAAAGTATCGATCGCTGCAAACATGCTCGCGGTGGTCATACGAACAAGGTCGAATTCGATAGTTAAATGTATCATATGTACTACACCTGGAATAAATTTTAACCCAAAATTTGAATTGAATCGGCTGGAATACAAACGTTGTCTAACCAGATAATTCGTCACCACCAAACGCTTGCCGGGTGTGGTTGTACACGTTAGTACAAGTTACGTATTTAATTCCGAATTTATTATACCATTCGTTTTAGAGTTCAAGTACGTACCAGGTGGTTTTTGTGAGTAACAGCCTCACACTACTGTGAAGGTTGGCCATCGTTTCTCTAAAGCGTACATGAAGAATATTCACTTGGCTGAAACATTTAATTTTCAAACTGAATGAGATAATTTTTTGCAGAAAAAGAAAATTAGAAAAATTTCAGGTGGGTGTCAAGGAGCATCATGGAGTGGCTAGTGTCGTGATATAAAACCGAACTCTCTCGATCGGCTAATCACTTACAATAAGGAAGATCCCGTGATTTCCTTTCATACCTCTGTGGTATGAAAGAGTTATGGCTTTCCCTGGGAATAGGGAATTGGGAAAAATATTTGTATAACATTTTTGTTTAAATCGTAATTTTCTTGCCTACTGCGGAAAGAAGTTTGGTGTTAAAATTTTTGAAACATAGTTAAATGGGAAAATGGTGCAGTGGTTAAAGCTTTGGCACTTGGATCGGGAGGTACTGGGTTCGAATCCCATCAGAGGTTAGATGCAAATCGAATTTTCATCATCGATTACAATCGGTGATGTTAATAAACAAAACTTAGACCCTCTGATGGAGTGCAGAATTCAGCGCCGACCCACCTTCCATGTCAATGTACAGGTTGACATGGAGCTTGGAATGTGTGGTATACTGAAGTTGTGTGAGTAGGTGAATAGGAGGTGAATGGGTTAATGAAGCGAGGCGTGAATGCGTGGTATCACAATAGGCCAAAAATGACCTAAGTGTCAACCACTGAAACCAAACCTACCTAAATGGGAAAATATTTTCTGTATAATAATTTTGTGGAACAAAAGTTTCCCAATTATCTTTGTTTTAAACATTTTTGCACTAAACTTTTTATTTCAGTGGACCAGAAATATATAATTTTGACAGAAATGCTATGAAAAGGGAAAGCTAGAATAGGGCCTAACAGTTACTTATTGAAGATTCAAATTATCATAAGCGATTCGTTTTCTGCGATGGCAGCAACGTAATATTTCCGATTCGAGCATGAAACATGACGATGAAACGCAATCACGGCGACTCACCGTCGGCATTAGTTTTGGTCTGCAACAACGTCATGGAGAGATGATTTACAACGAATCTATTAACTTTTTGCAGACAAACGAGTGGATGCTCACGATTGCAGACCATTTGATTTTTTCTGTCTGTTCGGACAGAAAGCCAAATGACAAAAAGTTCATCGCTGTCAGAAGAGCAAAATCAAACTAGCGAATCCAAAAAACGACAATGGCGTTGAAGTTGTTTACTCCAACTTTCTCCAGTCGCTATTATCTAAAACAACAAAACCACACAATTGCTGTGTTTTAATATTGGAGCACTATCCGGAGCCAAATGGCAATTTTCTATTGAAACTGCAGCTATTATTCACTGGTGTCGCTGTACTATAAAAATTAAAACTAAATTCATCAATAAAACAAACATTTATCACCTGAAATATATTAATTGGCATTTATTTTGACATGACGTTATAAACAAGAATTCATTTTGATGCGTTTTAAATTTTTATTGTAAGATTTAGTTTCTAATGGTTTCAGGGGTTTACAAAATAAAAGCCTTTTCAAATTTCCCATTGAAATGGATAGCGCTCCCGATAGCGGCTCCCGATAAATAAGTAGAGCAAGATATTTTTTAATCGATTTTTAATTGAAAAGTTGAATGAAAAATCTTAGTTTACAGTTAAACAAATTAATTATATGCAACAATAGCGCGCTAAATATAAGTTTTCACATAGAAAATTGGCTGCTCCGGATACAGCTATCGGGAGCTAATAAAAAAACACGCTTAATATCAACTTCCGTGGTCATATTTGGTGATACAATTGATACGCTGTTTCGTTTGCATTTATGGCGGACAAACTTACAACAGAAATTCTACTTATCGTTTGATGCGTGATGTGGAAGCAAAAACTAACATTTGAGTGTGATCCTTGCAACTATCCTGTTGTCAAATACAACACGGACATTAATATTGAAGTCAGCACGCATCATTGAAAGATTTAAACTAAAATTACAAGTATACTTTTCAAGCGTCTCGACTGCACCAACTCACCATCACATCATGCGGCCATCCTGAATTTCTATGCAACGAGATTATAAAATTTATCAAAATGCTTTATTTCAGTGTATTCAAAGGAATGTGGGGACTTCCTGACATTTTGTGATGCGACTTCCCGTTCAACTAACAAACCAACAAAGAATTGTTTTCCAATCGGAACATAATGAATTTCACTTCCAATTTACGGTTTACGGCAGGAAGTTACTAATAGCATCTTTTTGGTCAAAAGCGCAGAGACGTCCAACCCAGTTACAACAGGGGGTCAACCGGCCAGTTAAGGCCATTCATGCTGAAGGTAAACTCTCGCTTCAAATTGTTTACGTTCCATCCTCTTGTCTGATTTATTTTTATTTTCCCCGAATAATAAAATAAAACCGTACGGCGTATAATTCTTTGCATTTGGCCTTATTTCCTTTTCTTTTCGTCTTATCTAGACCCAGTATGAACCTTGTTGTTTGATTTAACTTTATTGTTGTTAAATGAATAGGATGAATTACTAAATTTTCGGGTCGGTATGGTGGGGGTTTCTCCTTCCGTGTTGGTTCCATATTTACAGGCTGGGCTTGTCACTCCCCATCACCCCCTTGGCGGGACATCCAGAGGGTCGGAGTGGCGAGTCCACCATATGGGTCGTCCAATCCGGGCCGACTGTAAAACCAACACAGTCTTCCCGTGTCACTTCGTCAGTCTCCGGCACCCAAAACCCTGAGATCTAGTCGACATAATCATTTCGGGAGCAGCCTTTGCGTGGTTAGTAGAATGCTACGGGTTGGCTTCATGCATTCGTGAAAAAGGTTGCAAAAAATAATTAGATATTGTAATTCAAAACTAAACAAAATTTCATTTAAGAAATTCAAATATTTACTTAGTATTATTTATTCTTCATTTAAGAAATTCAAATATTTACTTAGTATTAATACCTGGAAGTATCAGATTTATTCTTTCATTTGCAATCACAAGTTTTTCTAGGTATATTTAAAAACATATTTTCTCAATTCAATAAAAATTATTCTCAAACGAAGAAAACTATTCTCTGTTTAATATTAAAATTCTCAAATCGAGAATACAATTTTTATTGATCTTTTTAAATCTAGTAAACATCGGCTTGTAAACAAGAAATATGCTCGTATCTTTGCGTGCCAATATGAGGAGTGAACATTTTTCTGTAAGTGCCAATGTAAGAGAAGAAATTTTTATAATGGAAGGAAGCATTTTTCTAAGTAAAAAATGTGAACATATTTTATTCCAAATTGCACATTAGTACCTCTCCTCAAATTCAGGTACGCCTATAATGGGACTTAAAAAAACTAAAAATACGTAAATTGAGGATGTCACTAATTTGCAATTTGGTATAAAATATGTTCCCATTTTTTTGGCAATTACGGAAAATTTTCATTCGTCATATTAACTCGTAACAGAACAAACGATCATATTTCTTGATTAAATTTTAGATTTGAAAATATCGATAAAAAATTATATTCTCCATTTGAGAATTTTAAAATTAAATAGAGAATATTTTTTTTCATATAAAAATGAGTTTTATCGATTTGAGAATATATTTTTTTTTGTAAGTTCTATCATAGGCTTTAACTACAGTGTTCTACACTAATTTTGTAATTGTCAACATTTTGAGGCGTGTAGTACGAACAGTCGCACGGTCGATCGGTGTTGTAGTATAAAATGTCCTAAAATTACAATTAATTGATGGTGTAGAATATTGCTAACCTACAGGATTAAACTTCACCATATTAAACTGATACCCGTTTTTTTTTAATACCAGTTATTGAATAAAAATGTATTTTCTTAGAGAAGCGAGTGGCGACGGATCAAAATCTCAAAAAAATGAGAACAAAAATTGTTAAACGTCACTTAAAATGGGCGATACACAAATATTATTAATCAGAAAGACATTTTTATATCACCATAATTTGATTAAATTATATATGGAAGATAAAAAAATGTGTAATTTTCTTATCACATAACCAAAAAAAAAAAATATTAAAAAATAAATTTGTAATCAATAAAATGTTGAAACCCTGTTTTTTAGGTCATTGCCTAGCACTACAAAATACCTTTTCTTTATATTGTATTCCTTGAATTCCTTGAAAACCACCCAATTCATATGAGCCAGCCTGCCGCCTACAAAAGCTTGGGCACAGCCACGACATTTTTATAATTTACAATTTTTTTAATTTTATACAATCATATAAATAATGCAACAAAAATATTTTATTTAAATATCACTTTTAATTAAATTAATTGTATTAATCATAACATTTTCACAAAACACAAATTAAATTCTACAATATTTTCACGAATAAGGTGGCGCACGATCATTACGTATAAAGATCACAATATCAACTGAATTAGAAATGAAAAAAAAAAATGATAAAATTAATTTGTATTCACGTTCAAACTGACATTATATTCATTAATTAATTATTTATAATTTATTATTTTTTTAATTTATAGCATGTCAAGCGTAAGCTTGTTCTGCAATACTCGCGAGTATGTCTCCCGAGTGAAAAAAATAATATTCCACATGTTCTTATCAAAAAACCACCTTGATTAAATCGCAGGTTGTTGTTGTTGTTGCTGTACACAGTTGTGTGCTTTAGCAATTATATACAATAGTAATAATGAAGTCAAAGTATAAATAAATAAATAAATTAATAATTTATCTTAAAGATAAGATTTGTTCGTATGTATGTATGTATGTATGTACTCCATTATACGATAAACACAAGAAGTTTGATAAGACCGAAAATAAATTCTTTTTGCTAGGTTTATGCGAGTCTAACGTGCTAATTGTTTAGATGAAGGATTTGCATGGGGATGTGAAAATCAACAGTTTATTGGAAATTATTGTTTTAGCAAGAATTGTGTAAAATATTTAATTTTTATATGACCGCCGTACAGATAAGGTATTATTGGTTTACAATTAGCGTGGAATGTAATGTGTGATAAGAATATCAATTGAATTACCTAGAAATGTAAATTATATTGTTCGGGTAATTACGGAGACCAATCATTGGTTCCACGGTAAGTTTTGGAAACTAGACAAGGTACCGGAATGAAAGTTAGTAATAATGAAGCTCTTATCTAGTTTAGTCTCAAAGATGCACAAAACAAATCCACAATGAAAGAATCTTAAAAAATTACTTCCAAAAATTCATTTCATATTTATTTTTAGTTGGTTTTATTTAAATTGAAAACTCTGTTGGTCTGTCGGCTTAGATCAAATCATGTAGTAGGACTTTCACCCACTTCCCTTAAGCCAATGAAGCTGAAATTTTCCTTACATACTCATTCCCGGTGACAATACGATATTCTACAAAAACCGACGTCGATTCCAGTATAATAAAATTAATTTTATATACCGGAGTTTATTTATTTATTTTAAGAAATCTATTTTGTAGTTTACATGTATGATTTCAGATAATTTGCAATAGTTTAAACAAAAATTATATTAAAACAGAAAATTCAAACAACAAACTTTAAAACAAAAAAAAAAATAAAAACCAAATTTTGGTTTAACAATTAAAAATTTAAAAAATTGTTCTTCAGGATATTTTTAAAGTTGTCTTTTGATAAATTATAGTCAAATAGGTCGTCGATTATGTTGAATGATTTAAACATCCTATTAATTGGGTTGTTTTCTTTATAGTTAGTATAGAATGGTGTTCAGGTACTAAAAATTCATGGTTTCGAAATGTTCTGCATGACACGTGAATTGACATGTTTTCCAAGATGTAGCTGAATCAACGTGACCAAGCAAAACGTTACCAATAAAAGCAGTGCGTCTATTTTCAAGCGTGCATATTTTGTAATCCGTGCATCTTGTTGGGTATGGAAGTAAGCGAGCCACATGGAATGGTAAGTTGTCAGAAAATCAGGAACTTCTTTTGAATGCTTTCAATTCTTTTTATGTGCACAGTATAGTATGGATTCTAGACCGTTACAGCGTATTCCAGTTGAGATCTATAAAAGTTTATATTATTTATTAGAATTTACTTTTATTTGAAATGAAGTATATTTAATTAAATTATTATTATTATTATTTAAATATTATTATTTTTATTTATAATAATTTAATTAATTAAACTTATTATTATCAAATATAATATTTATATTATAATATTTATATATTAATATTATTTTATCAATATATTGATGAATTGTTTTATTTATATCCGCCTTACACAATGGCGGTGTAGTGTGGCATCGTGGTGAGCGGCGATCGATATGTTGTGCTGCTTGTGCAGCGTGTTGCTGCCGCTGTTGTGGTTGGAGACGAACTGATTGGTAAAAAGAAAATTATTTTATTCGTTCTGGTTTGATTTCGTCTTCGTCGTGTTGCTTTTGCTTCCGTTTGGAATGCTCGTCGTATTGTTTCCGGCTTGCAGGTATCTGTGCATCTGTCGATGCATTTACTCTGTTTAGACGTACAGAGTAATGATGAGTTAGCGATGAGTTTACGAGATGTTAAGTTTGTAACATGTACGATTAGAATATTGGTTTGCAATATTCTAACCGCTACAGATCGAACATAAGCGAAATAGAATGAACATAAAGTTAGAATATCCAAGTTCACATGTCAATCTTTTAACAAATCCGAATATGGCATTCGCTTTCGTAATACAATTTTCAATATGCCTATTGAAACTGGCGTTTTCGACAAATGTAACACCTAAGTCTATAACCTCATTGACTCTTTGCAGTACTTCGTTGTTGACTTTGTATGAAGTAATTATCGGATTTCGTTTTCGATGGAAAGACATGATTTTGCATTTCTTAATATTTAAGTATAGTGAGTTCCGATCACACCACTCACTTAATCTATCTAAGTCTTCTTGAAGTTTCTCCGTATCTAACAATCCATTAATAGTACGAAAAATTTTCACATCATCTGCAAATATAAGCACGTCTGAGTTTTTGATTATCTCGGTTATTCGGTCTATGAAAACAATAAAAATCCAAGGCCCGAGGTGTGATCCTTGGGGAACACCAGATGTAACTTTAATAACGTTTGATTTCTCATTTCCCATTATTACAAATTGGCACCGGTTTGATAGATATGATTTAAACCAATTTATGTAATCGAGAGAAAAACCAAAATTGAATAAACTCTGGAGTGCTTTATGATGACAGATCGAATCAAATGCTTTACTAAAATCCGTGTACGCTACATCAACTTGACGGTGTTTTTCTATCTCGTTAATTAGTTTACTGGTGAATTCAACCAGATTAGTCGACGTGGATCGGCCAGGCATAAACCCATGCTGGTTTATTGATATATGTGGTGCAATTGTGGATTTAAAACTGTTGCATAATACTAACTCAAATAATTTCGGAATTAATGATGTAGTTGATATGCCTCTGTAGCATGAGATATCCTCACGTTTACCCGATTTAAAATTGGAGTAATTTTTGAAATTTTCCATTTTTCAGGAAACACGCCGGTGCTTAAGGAATGATTGAAAAAAATAACAAAATGGAATTGCTAAAATTTAAACTCATCAATAAAAACTGTATCGTTTGTCCGTTTACCATTTATTAGATACGAGGCTATCGTTTTGTAGTTTAATATAACGAGATCTTACCTTTAATTTAATATCAGCAAGTCGTTTTTTTTGTAGCACATAGACCATAATCAGTGTCCAGATTATGGTTGTTTATAATCCATGTTGATTTACCACACCCAGGTACACCTTGAATATTTGTAATGTCCTGCATCTTTATGTTTGTTTTAAGATAGATATTGTTTAACGAGTTGTAAGTCTGATGATCTAACATAATTACCGTACCCGATGAACAAAAAATGTATCTATTTAGGGTAATAAATGTGTTTGTGTCTTCACACAGTTGCACCAGATTATTCCCATCGAAAACAAACTGATGTTTTGTGGTCGGTTCTTCAAGATATTGTTTGGTAGCGTTGTCAAATATAAATATGTTATATTGCCGTAAGGTAATAAGCAGAGAAAGGCAGTAGATTTATGTTCTTAATGTAATGATCCTTTAAGTGGCTTTTTATTAGGCTGTTTGAGTGTTTCATGCATGTAAAACATTATTTCCATGTTTGAATTTTAATAGCTGGACGCTGCAGAAAACACCTTGTGAAAAGTTGTAGATGTATAGATGGAAAATCAGTACAGTTTCCGTATGAGAACTTCAAGAGATCACCTGTAGTCCAACGGGAAGATAACATTCTCTCATACTGCAGTGACATATTAAAAGGAATATTTAAAACTCATTTGATGTTTTAAATGGACAGTTTGTAACATAATTCAACACTGACAAAAGCTTGTTGACATGGTGGTTAACATCCAAGGCAGTTTTTGAAAGGCTCTTTTTTTCGTTGTTGCAAGTAGGATGTTAAAGTTCCTAAAGCCATAGCAATACATATATAGTAGTACCATCATTCGAAAAAAATCTTTAGAGGGTGAAAATCCAGGTAGCGCGTTAATCGAAATTAAATTATGCAATAATTTTACTAGTTCGCCTAAATGTTTGCAAGATTAAATACACTTACAGTACACACGGCGTATTTTTGTATACCATTAACCAGTATAGTATTGCTTCACTCTAACTTATTATACTACATATTAACACAGAATATATTTATTTCAACTCGTATTGTTTTACAATTGTCAAGGTCATGTAGAAAATGTGTTTAATATTTTTTGTGATAAACAATAAAACAAATCATGAATACCTTACTTCAATTTTCTTTTTATAAAAAATAGCACAAATAATTTTTTTTCTATGATAGAAATGCAAAAGAATATGAATTGTTCAATCAAATAAATCCATTATTGGAAAGGAGATATGAACGATAGGGTATATACATATGTATATTAATATATTGAGTACATACTTAGCTGTGTATTATTATTGTTTATTTTAAATACATCTGTTCTCACAAACACAAACGAATAAAGATTAAAAATGAAAACGATGTAGAAATCTATATAGAACAACTAAATACAATTTTTTAAAAGGATGCCGTTGATTGCACTGTTACAGTATGGTAATTTATAATTGAAAATATGAACGAGTAATTTTCTTATATATGCATACATTAAGAACAATGTATTGTTATGGAAAGGCAGATTTTCTATTTATCCAAATCTGTGTGAAAGTTCAGGGACATTGAACCCAATATTTGTTTCAAAATTAAAATAAAATTTATTAATTCGATTTTATCATAAAAAATATTACGTAAGAGAAGTACGTAAAAATAGGAAAATTGTCACTTGGACATACTACAATAGTATGTCGTTTTTCATTATTGTCTTTCAATCAACTATTTATTAAGGGATTGTTCCTCATTGGAATAGAAAAAACGAGGATGTCATTATAAAGATTATAATTTCAACCAAAGCATGTCTGACTTGATCTGTTTTGTCACAGAATCCAATGAGAGTCATGTGGTGTTTACAGTGTGCAAATCTAGCGCGTATAATTATAATCTAATTATGAGCATTTAAGGTTCGCTAACAAAACTTAAATTCATTTTTCTGTTAATCTAATCTGTTAATCTCTAATAAATTTTATTGTTTAAATTGGGGGCTGAATTAATCCATCTCAAATGAATTACATATCCCTTTTGTGTTTTTTACTAACACAATTGTGCGGGTAGGGCTAAAGTACCATGTGTATATGTAGTTTTGTATGTTTTTTGAACAAATTTACACATTTGTGAATTCCTTTTTAACTTATTTTCCGTCCGAAAAAACACTATATCTATACACACAGTTGTGTTGGTTTTACTTCAAATCAAGCGAAATTTTTAATGAACAACGCCGTTACATACGTTAATTTTTTACTCATACATTTGTGTGGGTTGGACTAAAATTGAGAAGATTTTTTATTTTTCTTAGTTGAAAAAGGGATATAAGAAAGTATATAAGATATTTTTTATAAATTCAATATACAAGTGAATAGCTTACGAGTTTAGGTTGCCGCTCACTATTTTGTAATTAAAACTATTTTTAAATAGTAGTTAAGCTAGAGATTGGTCAGCATTGTCCGAAAAAAAACGTTTCAGTTCTTTATGGCAGGATAAATAATGGCTTACTTTTAAGTTCCGTCTTTATTTGAACGCTAATTTTAAATTGTTTAGTTTGATGTACCATACAAATTATTTTTTTTAAATAAAAAATGCGTTGTGTATTTTATTTTGAATAAAAAAAATCAGTTTTTATTTTCCTCTAAATTGTAAAATTTTATTTTTATGTCTTAATTTAATTAATTAACCTTAATTTGTATTTAGTCTTACACCGTTTTAATACTTAATTACCTTTCCGAAACGAATATTTATTTGTGGAGACTTTAAACAGCTTTCACAATAAAACAATTTTTATTTTGCCTTAGAAGTTTGTTTGAAAATCAAACTTTAGAAAAAAATTTACTTCAGAGAAAAAATTGTCTAGTGTGAGAGCTCTGTTAAGGTGATGATACATGTACAGATTTTCCCTTTAAGGCATAAAAATTATGCGCGCTTGTTGGTTAAAAGTCAGCCATCTTGAATCGCTTTGAATCAATTCGGATGATTTTGCATACTCATGAACGATGGCTACTAATAAGACAATAAGGCCTGTTTCAGCTGAACTAACAAGCGAACTGACCTATGTTCATCGTTCTTGGTTGTACATTGTATATAAAAAACTTTTATAAGCCCCGTTTCCCACTTGAGCTAAATATTTTGACTGATATGAGCTATGTTTTCATTTAACAGCTTCACGTTTTGATTTCTTTCCAAAGTCAAATAAGAGAAATATTGTAGATAAATCTCAGAGTCTACCCAATCTGTAAAGCAATGTATTTAAATTTTTATTTTCACCTTGGAGATACGAGGGTATATCAAAAAGTCTTGCAATATCATATGAAAAAAAAGAGTGAGTGAGACAACAATATATTTTTCAAAACCATTTTTTGTCGCGATGAAACTTCTAGAAGAACATTTCGATGTAAATTTTACAGTTCGTTTGTTTTTGTCAATTTAGTAACACGTGTTTTGAATTTTTCTTAAAATGAATGAAATTGAATATCGCGCCGTTATTAAATTTTTCTATAAAGATGGACGAAATGCAATTTATATATTCAACTATATATCAAAAGTTTACGGCGAATCTGCACCATCATATGCCACAGTAACAAGGTGGGTAAACTTATTCAAAAGTGGTCGAGAGTCATTTGAAGACGACAACCGCTCGGATCGGCCAGCAGATGCTATTAGCCATGAAAACGTAATTTTGGCCGAATCTATTGTATTTTAGGACCGGCGTATTTCTGTTCCGCGGTTAGCGTGGAGACTTTCTCTTTCATACGGTACCACATATACTATATTACATGACCACCTTCACATGTCGAAAGTAAGTGCGCGATGGGTTCCCCGTTTGTTGAATGCAGAACAAAAAAAAAATGCGTGTTCAAACATCAAAGGCGATTTTAGATATGTACAAAGAAGATCCAGACAATTTCTTGGATAATATAATAACAGGCGATGAAACATGGCTTTATCATTGGGATCCGGAATCCAAACAAGAATCGATGCAATGGATTAAACGTAGTGAACCACCACCAAAGAAATTCAAAACTCAACCGTCTGCAGGTAAGGTTGTGGCAACAGTTTTTTGGGATGCTGAAGGAATTTTGATAATCGATTATGTTGCACCGAAAACCACAATCATAGGCATATATTACGCAGAAGTTTTACGAAAATTGAAAAAAGCGATCCGGGAAAAACGGCCAAGGAAAGTTATTAAAAAAATCTTGCTTCTTCACGACAATGCACCAGTGCACAAGGCTAATATTGCTCAAGCTGCATTAAAGGGCTGCGGCTTCGTGGAAATTCCGAATCCACCGTACAGTCCAGACTTGGCACCCAGTGACTACTTTCTGTTTCCCAATTTTAAAAAAAAACACTAAGGGGCCCGAAATTTTCCAATGACTATGAAGTACAGTCTGTTGTAAATGAATATTTTATGGAGCAAAAGAAATCTTTTTTTTAGAGGGTTTAGGCAAGTTAATTGATCGATGTGACAAATGTATAAACCTTAAAGGAGATTATATCGAAAAATAAAAATATTGCTGTCTCACTCACTCTTTTTTTTCATATAAAATTGCAAGACTTTTTGATTTGCCCTCGTAATTAATCAGCTCACAATCAGCTATGTTTCTATCCCACAGCTTTAAATAAAGAAATTAAATAAATCGGGACGTACGAGTGCGTGTTGAGTTAAGCTTCGCTAATTCGGTTTCACTTATTTAGGCTTTGCAAAGTAAATCGAAAGCTGTGATCTCAAAACATGCTCACTTTGCTAAAAGAACATAGCTTAAGTGTGCAAGGGGCCTTAGCGAGAAACGCAGCTATTAGCATAGTTTGGCATACACAGCTCATTCCACTGCACATTTGAGTTAATTACATTGCTCTCACATACATTTCAATTCAAGTAAAATGCTATATGTCTGCCAAAATATTATTAGAATCACATAAGTAGTCACATAGGCGAATATGTACACAATAATAGCAATGTATGTGTGAACGATATAGCTGACTTTTGCAATCCAAAGACAACCCGAGCTAAGTTAGTTTGTATCGCTCAAAACAGAAAAACATAGCTCGCATAGCTTAGCTCAAGCGTGCATCGTTTCATTAAAACTCTTTATTTTCAACCAAGAGCGATGAACTTAGCTGACATCGCTTAGCTTAGCTTAGCTCAAATCTGCAACGGGCCTAATGGAACGATGCACATTTGAGCTAAACTATGCGAGCTATGTTTTTCTGTTTTGAGCGATACAAACTAACTTAGCTCGGGTTGTCTTTGGATTGCAAAAGTCAGCTATATTGCTCACATTGCTATTATTATGTGTACTTATAAAATATTGAAATTTGGATGACATTTGAGTATTGTTGTGTTTGGTATTGTGGATCAAATTCAAAAAAGTGGTTGAATTCTTAAATAATATAATAAAATTAGTTAATTAATTTTTGACAGACATAGGATTTTACTTGTATTGAAATGTATGTGTGAGAGATATAAATAGCTCAAATGTGCAGCGGAATGAGCTGTGCGAGCTAAACTATGCTAATTGAAACTACGTTTCTTGCTTAGCTTAGCTGAAATGTGCAACGAGCGTTAGAATGAAATAACTAGCCGTTTTGAACAGAACCAAAGAGCTAAATAAAAATTAAGGTTAATTAAATGGGAGCATTATTTTCATAAAAGCTCTCATTTAATTAACCTTAATTAGGTTAATTAAATGGGATTTCAGTTGGGCTCTTGAAAGTTCTTGTTGCTACAATAGCTTAAATTGTTGTAATTTATTTTATCTTAAAAAACAAATTAATCTCTCATAAGCTAAAACAATAATATTTTTATCTAAATTGTATTTTAAATAGGAAAGCAATCGCCAATGGTAGTTTTTAACTTGCTTATTAGAGTTTTAATCTCTTTACAATTTTCATAATACCCTTCTAAGACCCTTCTAAGTCTCATAAAAATAAAATTAAAATTTAACCCATACAAAAATTTTAAAACATGTACTAGTTTTTTTATACTGAATAATACAATTTTTTATCCTTATCTGGCAAATTAAAACCTTTCTTTAATAAATGCTTGTAACATGAAGGTGAATTAAAATCAAATTCCAAATACATTTTTTGTTCAACTTGGGTCCAAGATAATTTTAATTTATGAAATATTTGTGCAAGTACAAAATGTGTTTACTTGTGGTCGATCGTCAAGTGTATTATCAATTAATATTTTTATTGTGTTTTCTTCTGTTTGCATTTTACTTTTCTGAGGGGTATTTAATATAAACCTGAGAATTTTGTGTAAAGGTTGAACGGGTTCTTTATTTTCGTCTTCAATTTGATGTTGCGGACTAGGAAATTGAGATGGTGAGATGGGACATTCATGAGGAATTTGTGGAACTTGATAATTAACTTGATAAGTTCTTGGAGGCCCTTTTTCATATTCTATATATTCTATGTTATAGGTGGGAAATCAGGTGTTTTCAATATTCTTGTTGTTTGACTCTCAGTGTTGTGTGTCTGGTTGGAAATCGTACGCGAAACTTTTGGAATCAATTTTTTTTTATTTAAAAAAAAATCGAATTTTAATAAACGCTTGCATCGTGCATCTATGTCATTGACCTTACACTTACAAACAAGATTATTAATTGGCTGGGGAAAGACAGTTTTTTAAATATTTTTTGTTCTAAAACTACTTATTTTGAAATCATTAAAATTAAAGTTCTTCATAATAGTTATGCGTTTGGAAGTAACTTTATTCTCGAACACACGACGATGGTCATGCAACACCGTAAAAAATGTTCTGGTGGATTTACAGTCATTTTTATTTAAGCAGTTTTTGTAAGCACACACCATTTTATCACGCAAATTCACAAAAGTTTTAATACACAAATTTTCAAAATGAACTTTTTATAACGTTTAAAAATAAGAAAACACAAAGCTACATGCGTTACGATTAGACGACAAGCAATAAAATTTTAAACGAAAAAATTTACGAAATTAACTTGCAAACAATTTTTAAATCTTTGTAGTGTGTAGATGTATGATTTCCTTTTACATATATTGAATTGCTGAGTGTGTGCGTGTAAATAAGTATGTATATCATCGGTGGTCTATCTATATAGTTATCGAAACGAACAAATAATGTGTATGTGTTGTACCTACAAAATCATTTAAAATAATCTTTAATTGGATTTAAATGTAGATCGTTTTTATGGACAATCTCCAATGATTTTAGCTTTTTATAATTTTCAAGGAATATTTTAATGTTCAAAATTATTTGTCTATAATTTAGAAAACATTGTTGCAATTCAAAACAAAACCAACTTAGTTGCGATCGGTATTTTCTCTCCATCATCTTTGTTACATTTTCTATTTACTTTTGAGCGTAAAAACTGTTTTGACTTATAATGAGAGCGTCATTATATGAGTAATACAATGCGATTCATTACTATTTATGATAAGAAAAAAATTTAGTTCCCATTTCTGTTTGTTTTCATATAAAATTATTATTTTTATTACTATTTTATTTGTTAATTATGTATTTGTTAATTATTATTATATATGTTATTTTATTTGTCAATTTGATATGAAAAGAAACAGAAATGGGAACTAAATTTTTTTCGTATCATAAATAGTAATGAATCGCATTGTAAGTATATGTATAGAATTTTTTTTTGTTTTCTGCATGTTGCATTATAAAATATTCTAGCTACATTTAGGAGAAGGTTATGCTATTTAGGCGGATAGGTAATTGCAGAAATTCTTTAAAAAGTTTAAAACGATACCAGTAGTGGTATCTAACATTTCACTCACGAACCTACCATTACATTACTATATAATGATTATACAATGCTAAAGCGTAGATAAGATCATTGCAATCAGTTTTAGATTGATGAGTTACCACAATAACGTAGTTACCTCCAATTTTATAATCTTATGAAACTTCATTAACTAATTTAATGTAGAAGTTATGTAGTATAAGTCCATTTCAGGATTGATATTTTTTAAGATTGCCCAATTTTTCTTCAAAAGCAGCACAAATAAAAATAGATGATTTTATTAAGTGTTTGCCATTTAGCCAGGTTGAAATCTGTGGCTAGCAGAGCCAGCATACAGGAATTTTTGAGATGGGATATCTTTAACAAACTCATATCCGTTTATATAATCTTCATGGTGGTTGTTACTTATGCTTCTTGTTAACATAAGTTTAAATTTAAATGAGGAGATTATTGATTTGTTGTATATTTTGGAGTCTTTGAGTAGTTTCTGAAGGTGAGAAATGAAATAAACCTCCGTTTGAATCGCACACGACATCTCTCATTTTGATGGTTTTTACTCTCACTCTCTTGACGAGGTTTTCGTAGAGTGAAAAATTCATCAAGTCAGCATTGACATGATCAACCTCATCCATAGTACGTATATTAAAACCACCATTGAAGTTGCAAGCTGAGTTGCTCGATTTGGAGGTTTTTAAGTTATTTGGTTGTTGTTTATTGAATTCTGAAAATCCGATTGTTACTTTTGGAAACTTAAGTTCATATTCAGAATGGTTGTTGATTGGGCTCCCAAATCGAGAATTATGGAGTGAAGGATAGAAGTATTTAACGTTAATAAAAAGAGTAGCTATACATTTTCACGAGAAGTGTAGATACACAAATTATCAAAAAGTGAAGCTGCAAAAAAAAACGTTTTGTATTCGAAACACACAATAAATATTGAGAATCATAATACTACAAAAATAAGTTTACATACCTTCTTGATAATTTTTCTTTAAGTCTTTTTAATTTAGAAAATCTTCGGAACCATTTATACCGACTGGTTAACTTAGTGTTCTCCATTTATAATGGTATCTGGAATTTGTACAAAAAAAAAAAAAATATTCAAGTCAATTTGCTTGTTGTGATTGAAAATATAACCCTACATTTGGAAGCGTCTTTGGCCAACTTTCACCTAATTCTTCAATAATTCAAAAAAATCATCGGAACAATGAGTGACACGTGTGGAATTTATTATTTTCAACTTGGAATGGTGTCAGAAATTTGTAAAAAAATTCAGAACAGTTTGCTTGTTGTGATTGGCAACACTTGGCAACAGCCATAAAATTACTCAATCTTACAATTTGAAAACATATCCTGTTGTCGACCGTTGATCTACTTTGAAGGCTTGTCCAATCTGAATCGCACTAACCTTGCTTTACTTCATTTTCATTTCTACTTCTCTATTTCTATTTTTTTGGAAATGTCAATTTCATATCAAGTGTACCCTTCAAATATCGCATGATCTGCATTGCTGTTAATCTACGAGCAACGCCTGAACAATTGTTGAATCTGCTGATAGTTTCTACCGCGAACTGTATATCTGATTGCAACAGCTGGGGAGTTAAAAACCATGGAAGAGGAATTTTTCTTGGTTATGCACATTTTTCATTGATCCACAGTTTGATTGATTCTTCGGCGACAAATTCTGAAGAAAACTTCTGATTTGCATACTTTGGTACACTGTCACTATTTTAGTCGGCCATTTGAAAACGATTAAGTACTCTTTGGATATACTGGTAATCTGCATGTCCAATATAAGTTTTGTCTCGCCAATGTCCTTCATTTTAAACTGTTTCTGTATAGACACGATTTCAAATTAGCTTTGGCTAAAAATGGCCAAGTCGACAACGTATTGAACGCGTTGTAGTTTGAGACAATGTCCAAACTCTGATTACAAACACGACTCGATTGCTTTAGCCTTGTGGTTTGGTTGTGACGAAACATCGTTCACTTCATCATCTGATGGTTCATAAATACTATTAAAAGCGTCATTTGACGTCATTCTTCGTCTATCGCAGATACTCACTATTTTCCGATTCAGATTTGCTTGCAGAACCCGAAACTTGATTTTGACCACTTGTATTCGAAACATGACTATTTGTTGTAATAATTCCCTCATCCACCACTTGATTATTATCATCCAGCGAATGGATAAAAATTAATAAAAAATTTGTTAAAATCAGTTACCTCATTTTCAAAGCATCAGGGTCCTCCAGAAAAAAAAGATCAAGACTGACATCGTGACACTCGTAACCTCTCGAAATAAAAAACTTGCTAGCCTTAACAATCCTCGCTGTAGCCGACCATGATGCACTTATACTTGGATTTAAAATCAAATTACGGTTTCTCCGTATCTCGCGAAACATAGAAAACTCCTTGCTACAGTACTTTGTGCCATATTTGATTTAAACTTTTTGAGTTTTGAACTATGCTTCTGAAAATTCTTTCAGCTCTTTCAAAATATGCAAAAGTTTTGCGGGTAAAAACGTTCAATCACACAAGTCAGTGGGCATAAAGCCCGAGATTTTCTATCATTGAACGGAAGACGAGTTTGTGTGGTTTTGATACATACTTCACACTTGTCATGTTGACACACATCAGACCTGCTTCACTGGACTGTGTCAAACTTGTTGTTTTTGTTGTAATGTTGTGCCAACTAATAGACTGCCCACAATAAGTTTGGACAAAGACCCGACAGTATGTTGAAGTTGAAGTTGAAGATTACCTGAAAATTCAGTTGTCAATTTTGATTCATTTGCAATCGTAACCACTCGTAACTCTGACACTGGTTTGAGATTTTTCATCCATCCTTGTACATGTCGTATGCATTCGGACATTTGGTTTTGAGGTGTTAATCGTTGTGTATTATTCTGTGCATAGTTGTTATTGGAATTCTCAATTTTGAGGTAACTCTAAAAATTCCCTTTTTATCAAAGAAAGGATTGAAGTTGTTCATAAGGTTGTGGGTTTTTGGTAGAGGTAAATTGTCTTTTTATATCTATATTATAGTATGAAAATTAATAACTTCAACATATTCAATTAGGTTCAACATATTAGATTCAATTGTGTCACCAAAATGAGACATGTCTTCACCCTATATTTCTTCTTCAACTTACAGTACAAATTTGAATTTTTAGACACAATCAAACCACTCACTGACTATGATGATACCAAATTGCAGGCTATTGATTGATTGATTGATTAAAATTTGATTGAACACTTGGTTAGGGTCATTTAAGCCATTCTGGTCCGGTCGAGTATGATAGTATGGTCCAGGAAGCACGATCGGCTGGATTTTGGTTTGTTGTTGTGTGGTGCTAATATTTCCTGGAATATTTAGTTATTATTTATGAGACCCGGTTCCCCACAAAAACGTCCAGTGAGCGTGGTAGTGTTTCTAGTCATTAAAACCCAGTCGTAGAATCACCTCAAAGTTTACGGGAAATGAGTTACCTGCCTATGGGTTGGTGCAACCATCGATTCAGCTGCCACAATCGTCACTTCTACGTTTGAAAATCTGAACAAATTTATTTTTGATGTTAATTTGAGATATTTTGGTATGGTAATGACCTTAATTAATTTTAATTGTCCTCGAAAAATTCGCCAATATTGTTTAGAATATCTTTTGAAAGTGGATCGTTCCAATCTAAACATTTGTAAATTGTTATGGGAGTAAGCCAACCTGGAGAGCCCCAAGCTTAGAAGCTTCTGACAAAATACCTCGGTATATATTTCTTCAGACTGAAGTAAAGACTGTAAGTAAATATATCAGATTTTGTGTTATAATAAATACTTGGAACTTTAGAATATTGTAATTCTCTGTCAGTTTCAATAAGTTTACTGCCTTTGATTACAGTATAGTCGTTCGGTAGACAGTTGAAAGCCGTTAGACAAAAGATGATGCCACCAGGTAAGTTATGGTTGAAATTGCCCAATGTAAAACGTCATATCCTAAAGTTGGACATCTGTCAACAACATAACAATAAAATATTAGCGATTTTGTATTATCATCATATTTTTTTTGTGAAAATGTCGAGTTTTGAGCCGATAAAGCATCATTTGTGGGAACTTTTCATTATAAATCATTTACATAATTCGTTAATTTGACTAAATCTGCGTATGGTGAAGCTGCCTTAAGTGAGAAAAATTGTTTGGATTGGATTCAAAAGTTTAAGAACGGTGAAATTGATGTTGAAACCGAAGAACGTACCGCAAGGCCGGAAGTGTGCGAAGAAGCGGAGTTGGAAGCATTATTGGGTGAAGATTCGTGGAGAGAAGTTGAACGCCAATTTTGCCATATGAAATGGTGCTTGCCAGGCATAAACAAAACGCGGTTCCTACATCTCATAGTCACAAACTCACGTTGTGTATTTGGTGGGATCAGCTTTAGGACCCCATTACTGGGGCTCTCTACCTAACACAATTGATGAGATTGAGCCGAGCACTCAAGAAAAAACACTTTTCACTATATTACTTCAGACACGATAATTTTGTTCTTCTGTATGACAATGCTCGTCCACATATTGCAGCGCCGGTTAAAACTTACTTGAAAACGCTCGATTGGGAAGTTTTACCCTAACCGCCGTATTCACCAGACATTTTTCCGTCTGATTGCCACTTGTTTCGATCGATAACGCATGGCCTGTCTGAGTACCACTTTACATCATGTAAAGATACCAAAAATTGGGTTGATTCGTGGATAGTTTCAAAAGATGAAGAGTTTTTCCGACATGGTATTCGTATGCTGCCAGAAAGATGGGAAAAAGTAGTTAGTAATGGGCATTATAATGAATAAAACATACCCTACCGTTCCTTCACAATTAATGCTCAATTTTTTTTTTTTAGATAAAAAGGCGGAGACGTACTGGTAAAATTACCAATTATTGGTGCGTAAAAAGGTATAGTTTCCTTTTCCTAATCGTACCTGATAGGGGGAGGACTATTACAGTACCAACGAATGCTTTTTGTGCTGTGAAATGTTAGTCAAACTTTTTGTCGGTTGATAAATCAGATGTTAGTTTATCTGGGTGACCTTGTCGTGACGTCGCAGAATTTTGAAAAACAAATGTCAATACTGAGATCTAGAGAAGTCAGGATTTTGTTTGAAACAGATCAAATACGTTGCTTCATCTTAGATGAACATAGATTGAAGGCGGATTCTAACAAAATCAAAGAGAAGATTGATTGCACAGGATGCTTTCAATAAATTGACATCCCTCCTTGTATACGCGTCAATACTGGTAAATCTGGATTTCAGCAAAGCAATATACAGATTGATTCATCCTTCACCATAGTATTTAGTGCTGTTCTGACGCAGGAAGATGACGATGGGAGAACAGGTTATAGCGTTCATAACCCTAAAACTTACTTCAATTCAGCGAAAGAATCCGATATCTGAGGGGGAGTATTTGGCTGTGATGCTCCACTGATTTTGCAAAAGTAAGAGTCTCTATAATGTCTTCTAAATGATTGCTTATAGTTTGTCTATGTGGAAATGGTCCATTTTGAGTCATGTAAAGAATATCCTAGTTCTGCCGCAATGTTATTAATAATGTCTGATTCTCTCTCTCTCTAGCTTCACATCCCATGAAGGGATTTTACCGCCCGCACTATGGTCCTCCAGCCGTCTCGGTCCATTGCTCTCGCCCTCCAGTTTCGACATCCTAGTGCATGTAGATCTTGTTCAACGTCGTCACGCCAGCGCAGTCGGGGTCTTCCTCTACGACGAACACCGGCTGGTTGTTGATGGAACACTTTATTCGTCATCCGTTGTTGTGGGGATCTTGTAACGTGGCCGAGCCATCTAACTCGATTGGATTTGATGAATCCGATAATATCGCAACCTCCAAGAATTTGCTTTATCTCGTGGTTCATGCGAATCCGATATTCATTGTTCGCAACTTTAATTGGACCAAAGATTGAACGAATGACCTTCCTTTCGAAAGTTGATAACAATCTACAATCGTTAGTGGTCATGGTCCAGCTCTCACTTCCGAAAGCCAGCACAGGTCTAATGAGTGCTTTATAAAGTGCGAGCTTGCACGACTGCGATAGATGTCTAGATCGCAATAATTTTGATTGAGCGTAGAAAACTCGATGTGCGGCAGCAATTCGGGCTTTTATATCTGCCTGCATGTCATTTGATGATGTTATAACTGACCCGAGGTATTTGAAGTTTTCAACGTAATCAAAGTTATTGTCGCCAATTCCGAGATTTATCATGGAGATGTTCCTGGGTGTTTATACAAATTTGGTTTTGCTACTGTTCACCTTCAAACCAAGTCTTCTTGCGCAGCGATCAAGCGGTACGATACTGTCTTTGATATCGCACCTCTAGGAAGTTAGCGCGAAAAATTATCCCGAAAAACCATTATAGTTAAATATGGCAAGACTATTATATATTCACAGAATATTTTAATACTATCCTGATAGTCAAGTATATATAATTAATATTGCTGCATATAAATCAAATATATCACGAGATTAGCTATAATATATAGTAAATTATTATATAGTTTTGTAATATTAAATTAGTATCACGAAATTTTCAATTACAATTATATGTACAAAACATATTATTATTATTTAACATTTCGTGATAAATTTTTATATCACCTCGAAAAAATTACACTATAATAATCTACATCAATATAATCAAAATTAATAAAATATAAAAAAAAATTAATTCAAATATTTAATATTGGAAAAACAACAATTCTCTGAACTAAAATAGAATTATTTTATTTTTTTAAAATGGTAAGAAGATATAACAAGTTAAACTTTAGATATAGCTGTGTGAAGTCGTAGTAGATATCAATAAACAGAGCAAGGTTGGTATGGAATTTGTAGAGGAAGGATCCACCTTTCAAATGCCCAAAAATTTAAATAAAGTCTGTTAGTCAAATTTTAGATATAGTCGATTGAAGTCGTAGTAGATATCAATTAACAGAGCAAGGTTGGTATGGAATTTGTAGAAGAAGCATCCACCTTTCAAAAGCCAAACAAATGAATCGAGTCTATGAGACAAATTTTAGATATTTTAATTTAAATTTTAATACTTTATTTAAATTTTTTGCCATTTGAAATCTGGATCCTTCTTCTACAAACTCCATACCAACCTTGCTCTGTTAATTGATATCTACTACGACTTCAATCGACTATATCTAAAATTTGACAAATAGACTTGATTTAAATTTTTGGGCATTTGAAAGGTGGATCCTTCCTCTACAAACTCCATACCAATCTTGCTCTATTAAGTGATATCTACTACGACTTCACACGACTATATCTAAAATCTGACTCATAGACTTGATCCACAATATTTGTTTTCTTACTAATAACCAGAGTGATTTGTTTTGCGTTTTTGGATTAACAACGCTAGTAAATTGTTGGTTATTGAATTAATTTCTCGTGATATAAATTTCTGCGCTTCAATATTTTTTTTGGTTTCGGGATGGTTCGAACACCTGTCGCTATTTGTTTACTGAAATGTTCTGTATAGGAATTCTTTTCGGGATAACAAAAAAAAAAAATATCTTGATAGTAAAAATGTCATGATAGTAAAAAAAAATTCGGGATGACATTCAAAACTAGCGTGAAATAGAACATTTTTCGGGATGACACTGAAAAATGTCGTGATATTTGTTTTATAGTGCTGCCATCGCATTTCTTCGGGATATTTTTCGGGCTAAGTTCACAGACATTGATATCGCTAGGTCTTCGGCCAAGAAGTACGATATCATCTGCATATCCAAGAATTTGGCCTGATTTATTAAATATACAGCGCGAAGTTTCGATGTTGCTTTTCCTCACTACGTACTCAAGCGCCAAATTGAACAGCACAGGCGCGAGTGCATCTCCCTGTCGAACACCAGATGTTATTTCGAAGGAGTCTGACACAGTTCCTTCGATTACAATTCTACATACAGACCCAGACGTTGTTAATTTGCACAGAGAAACGAGTTCCTCTGGGATTCCTAGGCATATGAGCGCGGCCCAAAGGTTATCGCGGTATATACTGTCATACGCCTGCCGGAAGTCTATATATAATTGATGTATGGTTATGTTGTACTCCCAACATTTTTCCAAGATCATTCTCATGGTGAAACACTGGTCAGTGGTCGATCGGTTGGGACGAAAACCACACTGATAGTCGCCAATGATGTTTTCGGCGAAAGGGATGAGTCTGGCAAGTACAACATTAGCCAACACTTTGTAAGCAGTGTTCAATAGAGCTGTGCCACGAAAGTTTTCACATTTAAGACGGTCGCCTTTTTTATGCAACGGACATAATAGTGCGGTCTTCCAATTCTCCGGCAACTCTTCTTGGTCCCAAATACAAACGACGAGATCGTATAAACTTGTTGCAAGAGTAGCGCCTCCGAGTTTAATTAATTCTGCGGGGATTCCATCGAGACCGGGTGCCTTGCCGTTTTTCAATCGACTAATAGCTGCGTCTACTTCCTCTGCTGTGGGATATTCGACGAAGACTGCATCACCTGGAGGAGCTATTGCTCTAATGGGGGTCACGTCGTCATTCCGATTTAGTAGATTTTGAAAGTAGGTTTGCCATACTCAGAGAACATCAGCCACGTTTGTTCTCAATTCTCCATTCCTGTCTTTAATGGCTGTACTTCTTGGGTAGAAGTCTTTAGTGAGATTCCTGGCATTAGCAAAACAGTCCCTTGAATTTCCTACTTCCGCTTGGAAGCTGATGTTTTCGATGCATAATCTCATATGATCGTGTTTTTTTTGACGAAGGTATTTAGTCGTGGCTTTCCTGGCGCGGAGATATTCTGCATGAGTGCTTCTAGTGTTGCGAGCCAACCATTTTTCACGAAACTTTTGTTTATTTGCGACGATCAGGCGACATTGATCATCGAACCAATCATTGCGGGGTCTCGGAGGTCTTCTTCCGATAGTGTTTTGCGCCGCGGTGGTAATGGCTGACTGTATTGTGTGCCACTGCTCCTGGATGTTAGAAGGAGCTTCTTCGTTGTTGCTGGGCCGCTCTAGATAGTTGGTGACAGCTGATTGGTAACCCTGCAGTGACGTTTGGTCTTTTAGAGCATCAACATTCCATCGAACGGTTTTTTGTGCTTGTCTGTTGAACGTAGATGACAGTTTGCACTTATATTTAAATACGACAAGCATATAATCGCTGTCCATATCTGCACCCCTGTAGGATCTAACGTCAGATATACTGGTCGAATGTCTCTTAGACACCATGACGTGATCAATTTGGTTTTCCGTTCTTCCATCATTAGATCTCCACGTTACTTTGTGGATTCTCTTATGTGGGAAAAACGTACTTGATACAACTAAGTTGTACATTAATGCCAGGTCGGTGACACGTTGGCCGTTGTTGTTACTAGTTAGATGTAGACTGTTAGGACCGATGTGCGATGAATTTTCTGCACTCCTACCGATTTTTGCATTAAAGTCGCCCACGATGATTTTAATGTCGTGGTGCGGTATGTTATTGATGACTTCCTCCAGCTCGACAAAGAATAAATCTTTGATGTCATCCGATTTATCTTCGGTGGGTGCATGCACATTAACGATCATGATGTTAAATTTCTTAGTGCGAAGTCTGACCGTGCACATCCGCATGTTGATCGGGCGGAAATCGATGATAGGGTGCTTCACGCGCCGATGGATTAGGAAGCCAACTCCAAATTCTCCACCGTTCTGATGGCCGCTGTAGTGAAGAGTGTAACCATTGGTGGTGTCATGGATCCCACTCCCAGACCATCTGAGCTCTTGTAGTGCAAGTTCGTTTAATGTGTAACTCTTTGCTTGGTTCGAAAGGTTCTGGAGATCTCCAGGTCTTAAGAAGCTAAGCACGTTCCATGTTCCCATTTTTAAAGCGTTGTCCGTGTACAATTTCCGAGGTCGAGTTTGTAATGAATCCGATATGGTAATCCGAGGCCTTTGTTCAGGGTTCATAACTTAATGGTTTTTATGAGGGAAGGTTGTTCGCCTGCCGCTCAACCCGATTATTACGTGTGTGGGTCACGTACTGGTAAGAATCTTAAGGCATCCAGTCCTACCTTGAAACACATTTATATAGCAAGCCGCTTGATACAAGACAGACGCCCGCTTCAGCCGCTCCTAACCTGGAGAACAGACGCTGGTTTGGTATTGGTTTTAGGGCGCTAATAACCCGCCCTGACATGTAGTGTCCATGACTATAAACAGGATTTAGTCTGCTCGTCTCCACTACACCGCCTGATTCATTTAGCGTTACCCAGGGAGCACCGACGAGGAGGTATGAATCTCGGACTTCGCCCCCAAATGTCTGATTGTTGGTCTAAATATGTCTCTAGTTCTTTGAATCTATCTAACAGCTTTGTATTTATTGTTATCTGTTCATTAAGTTTACTACCTAAAATGTCCTGACTTGTATTTATTTCTGATATGGCAGCTGCTATCTCATTGTAATTATTTTGATCCATATTATACCCATTATGGCTTTGATTATGGTTCCTAACCCGTTGAATAATGATCTTCTTACTTTATATTTTGGTTTTAGAATATGTAATAGACTATAGAGACTGTGTATCTTATTTCCTATCATTGATACTTGAGTGTAGAGTATCAAATCAACTTCTTGAGTTTCAGACATTATTTTTTGTATGCGGTCGAAATTGATGTTGATTTGTTTCATCTGTTTGTCGTAGACGTGTAGCGATATTATATGTATTAATTTATTATGGCTTGTAATTAATCGTGTGGTATCCATTTTAATTGGTATGATTCTTTTATTTACGGTATACTCAAATATGGTCATGTCATGCCCCTGTGATGTTCTGAGCCATTCTCTATTGTAACTTTATTATCTTTTGTAACTATGTGCTTTTCGTATCTTTGAGCTAATACAGAAAATTTAGGGGCTGGTTTCCTACTTAAATTTGCCTTCGATATTAGTCTTCCTATTTTGTGTTTATTTTGCATGACTATACGAGGTACCTAGAGTTCCTAGAGTGTCATTTTCGTAGCGGAGTGAATAGGGTTATACGTACGTAATGATTGAATCATTCATTAATTCCTCTGGGCTTTGATTTGGAATTTTAGATTTTAGTACTCTGTAAATTTCGGTTAAGGTCCAATGAAATCTTTCTACGGGTGAGTTTTCTGTATATATTTAGTGGAAATTATAAGGAACGTAGTTTATACTGGGAGCAAAATTGTTTGCAGGTAACAGAATTAAATTCTGTTCCTCTGTCACTGACAATTTTGATTGGTATACCGCATGTATGAATGGCTTATGATCGGTTACAATCGTAAATTTTCTACCGTATACAGGTAAGGACGGGAGTATTTTACAGATCATACAATATGGCAAGTAGTTCCTTTTCAGTAATAGAATAATTTTGCTCAGTTTGTGTTAAAGTTCTACTTGCATAACTGCAAGGCACGTCTTTCCCTATAACACCTTGTGATGATACTGAGCCTCCTTGCTAGCGTCAAAGGTTAGTATAAAAGGCTGCGAGAAATCCGGGATCATTGAAATAATATAATTATTTTGGTTGGTTTAATTTTTGTTATCCGTGAAGGATTAATATATTTAGGATTAAAAAATGATTTGTTTGCTCTGGTGTCTATGAGCATTTTGAGTTGTGTTTCGAAACCAGAAAAAGAATTTGTGTCTATCTGATTGGTCTGGTGAAGATTGTTTTTGAAAATTCTCATCATCTATTTCTTCGATACTAGGAAAAGTTATACCGAGTCATAATGCATTTCAATATTCTGAACATACTTCAAAATCATTTTCATTATTTTCTATGAATAGAAAGGTCTTCAGATTTTCGTGGGCGTCTTGATTTTCTATCTTGCGAATTTCTTGTGAACTGAACCTCGGAGGACCAGTTGTCTGAAAGTTGTATACCTATTGAGTGGTTCCACATTTTTTTAGTTTGATATTGGGGTTTAAACACACAGTTTTTTTTAATTTGGCTGTTGACGATGTGTCCATATAGTCTCGGTTTTGTGGAATGGTTTTGGTGGTAAAGCTGGGACTTTCTACCCGAAAGACTATTTTGAAAATTATTTCTGAATGATCGTATTTAGACGACGATCGTATTTAGACGATGAAAAATCTCTTTTGCATCCTGCCCCTATCGGGATTCGATTCCTGCCCCTATCAGGATCCCGATCCAAAAACCAAAGCTTTAAACACTGTGCCATTTGATCAGCGTATTGTTTTTTGATGTATGGAGTGTAAATCTTTAATCAAATTGGTCTCATTACGCTTATCAGCGTAATGAATTTCCGTATTTACTTTACTTTTATTTAAATTCAAAATAAAATTTAATTTTCTTAATTATGTTGGCCCATAAACCGTGAATCCTATTTTAAATCCTTGGATAGGATGTTAAAATTGTATCGTTTTATCACTTACCAAAAAATTGCAATTATATTTGCGATGTGGCCAAAATTTTTCGAATTGCAGTTCTCAATTTTTTTTTTATTTTTTTCACTTTAAAGTCACAATGATTAAAGTCAACACTGCTTTCCGATAAGTCGTCGGTAATTAACCAAACGTTAACACTTATTTATAATCACTTTTGGACGTTGCAAAAAATAAATTTTTGTAACATTTAAATTTTATTAGGATCTCATATAAAATCCTGCCACCTGCTGCGCCAGTTACGTTATTCACAAATCAAATTAGGCAGTCGTAAAAAATAACAAATTTTGATTCGGAGACTTTTAAAATTAACAAAATTTGTTTAACAATTATAATTATACATTAACAATAATCTAATTTTTATCTTATGAAAGAAAACACAATTAATTTTTGTGAGAATTATGAAATCAGCATAAATGTAAGTACAATTTGATTGAACTAATTACTAAAAGTACTAACTACTTAGCACATATTTTTAATTTCTGGAATTTAAATCTTACATCTCACCTTGCTACGTGAATTGGTTGAACGTGACTCGTACAGCCAGGTCAAGCAAAATAGATTCATCGGGAATACAGGATGATCCAACTTATCAACGGGTAAAGATAGAAAAAGGGAAATAAATTTTATATAAATACTGTCACACAACGTTATGAAATTCGAGAGATGCCAGACCGACCATTGAGGCTAGGGAGATGAGAGCCAGATATTACTTTCTCATCGAGATGAGGTTATGCACAATGCCTTACAGAATTATTATGATTCGGTCCGCATTCTATTTATCTGTCTTGGAGGATAGAGCGTCTGGGGCCCAGGGAGTGGCCAAGGCATATATCAGTTCAACGTATTGTCTAACGCAATTAGTCACATATTAGAGATTTGCTGTAGTATTTCGTTTAGAGTTGTTGTATTTTTAGTATCTTGTTTTGTTTACAATTTTTTATACGACTTTTGAGAAATAGTATGAGGGTGCAAGAAATTATTTCGATATTGGCTTATCTAACCAGTAAATAATTAATTGGTATAGACAATTAATGATAAATTTTACTGCATCCGTCAGTTGATAGTCGAAACTTACTGTGTAATGTGTACAAAATCTACAATGATGTGGCGATGTGGATTATTTTATAAAAAGTTGGTAATTTCCCCTAAACAAAATTTGCCAAACTGCGGTGGAATCTGTCCTAACCAGGGGACTGTCATCACTGCCAATTCTGGCGTAGACGTAGCACTTCAAGAAGTAATCGAGGTTTACGAGAAAGATGAAACGGCGAAAGAGCTCATAAAGTGTTCGCTTGGTAAAAATGAATTCCTGACCAACATGATGGATGAAATTCGATTAGAAGCCGTCGCTTTGGCAATGCATCCGCAAGAATACGAACAGGATGCGTATGTTTATAAAGAAGGCGAAAATGGTGCACATATGTACGTCTCAGTCGATGGTGTATTCGACGTTATCAAAAATGATATTGTGATTAATAGTTTTGGTGCTGGTGTAGTTTTCGGAGAACTTGAAATTTTATATAAAGCTCTGCGTTTTACATCCATTCGTGCTAGAAAGTTGGTTAAAGTTTGGATGGTCCATCGCACCGTATTCCACCGCATAATGTCGAAATTCTGTCGCCTGGAATGGAATGAAAATTTACATTTTTTAAAATCGGTCGGAGTGTTATCAGGTCTGACTAACAAGGAATACGTTGAATTGGCAAATTTAGTAAAACGACAATTTTATACGGCTGGTGCCCAAATTGTGAAACAAGGTGCGGAAGGAGATTTGTTTTTTGTTATTAGGGCTGGTACTGTGCGAATTTTAAAACAATTTGATAATGGCGAGGTGAAAGTGGTAAATCAATTAAAACGTCGTGATTGCTTTGGGCAGCATGCGTTATTACATCGTGAACGGCGTTTAGCCACTGTTGTTGCTGAGCCCCCGGGAACCGAATGTTTAACTATAGATCGAGAGTACGATTGTGTCCATTGAAGTGGTTTTTATAAATTTTATAATTAAATTAATTTTTTCAGGGCATTTGATCGATATCTAGCTAGACTAGAAAAAATTCGAGCACTTCCGGTTGATGAATCTGAATGTGATCCACCCGCATCGATTTATAATTCACAATATTCGCATATAAAGTTTAGTGATTTACAAGATATAAGACTACTTGGGGTCGGATCTTATGGGCGCGTCCGGTTGGTCGAGGACCAAAACACTAAGAAACGATTTGCTCTAAAATATTTAAAGAAGTATGAAATTGCACAGCTGAATCACGAAAAACATGTGTACCGCGAAAAGGATATAATGGCCAGTTGTGATAGCCACTTCATAGTCAAGTAAGCATTTCATGTTTGGTTAGTCGCTTGATGATAATTTATATTTTGTTCCAGACTTTATAATACGTACCGCGATTCAAAATATTTGTATTTTTTAATGGAGGCGTGCTTAGGCGGTGATTTATGGACGGCGTTAAACACAAGAAAATATTTTAATAAAAACGTTGCTAGATTTATTACGGCTTGTGTCACTGAAGGGCTCGGATACATGCACTCGAGAAATATGATATATCGCGACCTAAAGCCCGAGAATCTCATGATTGATGAAAACGGTTATATTAAACTTGTGGATTTTGGGTTTGCAAGACGACTTCAGCCGCCACACCAAACAAATACATTTGTTGGTACAGTGGAATATATTGCACCAGAAATTGTTTTGGGAAAGGGTCATGATTGGGCTGCGGATTTCTGGGCAATCGGTATACTTATTCATGAGCTATTATCGGGCCACCCAGTATTCCGGGGCTACAATCATGCACAAACCTGTTGTCTTATTGTAAGCGGAATTGAATCCATTATTTTACCGTCACAAATATCACCGGTAGCACAGGATTTAATAAAACAACTGTGTCGCGCAAAACCGACTGAACGACTTGGTTATGCGGATAAAGGTGGTGAAAATATTCAGAACCATAAGTGAGTACAAATTATACAGGTCTATCGTAAATTCTTTGAATAATCAACAATTTTTTTTACAGTTGGTTCAAAGGTTTTAATTGGGAAAAGCTACGCAACAGAACAATGAGAGCACCGCGAGAACTTAAAAAAGTGCACCGGATACCGATTGAAATGTATCCTAGAGACGATGACAATCCACCGGACGAGACATCTGGTTGGGATATTTATTTTTAATTTATAATTTTGAATTTATTAATTATTTTATTAAATATTTGAAACAAAATTAGAACGCATTTTACTCACCTTAACTTTAAAAATTTAATTCACCAGCAAAACATTGAACGAATTATAAAAATTATGATTTATTAAAATTATTCAACCCAACCCAACCTAAATATACAACAAAATGTCTAGAAATAAATATCCCAACCTGATGTTTCTTCAGGCGGATACTCGCTATAGTCCGCGTACTCGTCAAACGAAACACCTGGTTTACTAAGTTGCTGAGGAGCTTTCATTGTTTGGTCACGAAGCCTTGGCCAATTAAAACCGTTAAACCATCTAAAAATAAATTATTTTATCAGTTCTAGTTGAAAGTGGAGTATATCGGGTTAATACTAACACGTGGTCCTGAATATCTGCAACTCCATTCCTTGCATAGCCAAGCCTCTCCGTTGGGGTTTTCCGACACAGTTTTTTAATCAAATCTTGTGCAATCTTTGATATTCTCGTCGGAATGATAACGGTATCTATACCACGTATAATTAGATTATAAGTTTTTATGTGATCTTGGCCGCGAAATGCTGGTTTCCCCGATAACAACTCGTGAACGAGTACTCCAATTGCCCAATAGTCGACCGCTCGGTCATGACCTTTTCCTAAAATTATTTCGGGTGCAACGTACTCTGGTGTGCCAACGAACGTATTTGTTTTTTGTGGTGGTTTCAGTTTTCGGGCGAAGCCAAAATCAACGAGTTTCACGTACCCATTCATATCAATCATGAGGTTCTCGGGTTTTAAATCACGATAAATCATATTTCTTGAGTGCATATATCCTAGCCCTTCAATAACGCATGCAGCAATAAAACGTCCTGTATTATCATCAAAATATCTATTATGGTTCAGTACCGTCCATAAATCCCCACCTAGACATGCCTCCATTAGAAAGTACACGTATCTTGAGTCACGAAACGTTTTGTAAAGCCTAAAATAAAAACTAAATTAGTAAATTGATCGTGCACGCATGTACCAACAAATTTACTTGACAATGAACGCGCTGTCACAAGTGATCATTACGTCCCTTTCATTATAAACATGATTTTCATATTTCATCTGAACGATTTCGTGTTTTTTTAAATATTTTAACGCGAAGCACTCATTGGTATTGTTCTTATTTGCGACAAGCTGGACGAGGCCGTATGACCCGATGCCGAGAGTTCGAATGACCTTTAAATCACTAAACTTAATATTTCCGTATTGTGTTGCATCTTCGGAGGTCGGTGTATCGGCAGCCAGATCATCGTTAGTGTTAATGTTTTGTAAATATTCAAGGGGCCCTAAGTGCTCTTCAAATGCTCTGAAACGAAATTTATTAATTGTTGGTATTACACTTACTATTTAATTGAGTGGTGCGTGCTTACTTTCGGTCTAGAGTTAAGCATTCTGTGCCCGGCGGCTCTGCAATGCACGTAGCCAATCGTCTCTCACGATGCAATAACGCTTGCTCACCAAAACAGTCACCACGTTTCAATTTGTTTACCACTCTTTCCTCCCCGTCAGCATCCCGTTTAACGACTAGCACCGTCCCCGCCCGAATAATGTAGAATAAATCTCCATCGTCACCTTGTTTTATAATTTGGGCACCGGCCGTAAACAATTGCCGTTTCAATAGGTCCGCGACTTGACCATATTTTTCTTCCGGCAAGCCCGTTAAAGCCTTAACCGATTTAAGGAAAGTTATATTTTCATTGCGTTCCATTCGGCCATATTTAACCATTATACGATGAAATACAGTGCGATGAAGTACCCATACTTTACAAGGTGACTTTGCACGAATCGATGCAAAACGTCGTGCTTGATATAAAACGGCGAGCTCACCGAAGACCACGCCAGAACCAAAGTTACGGATCACCATATCTTTTTTGAGCACATCGTATATCCCGTGCGCCGATATATAAAAGTGATCACCAGATTCACCTTCCTTAATTATGTTGGCATCTCGTTCGTACTCCCTCGGATACATAGCTAATATAACAGCTTCCAAACGTGACTCGTTCATCATATTGCCAAGAAACTCATTTTTACTGATCGCACGTTTAATAAGATCCTTTGCATTTTCGTCCTTCTCGAATACCTCGATAGTATCATCCTGTGCAATTTCTTCACTCGGCGTGGTAATTATCGGATGCCTTTTAGCATTTGGTGTATTCGGCATTTCTAAATTAATTTCCACATTTTGAGGTTCTTGACCTCCACCCTTTTCACTTGTTCCATTAGATGGCTTAAAATAATAAACACAATGAAAATACGTCATCGTTGTGACTAACCTCTACAATCGTACATACCTTTGTGATGTTGTGTATTATAGTGCCTGCGGTACTGCCATCAACAATATCAGGTTCGGTTCGCCCCTTACAGAGTATATCACAAAGCCACACCATATTTGGACCGATGCACTATAAATTGTTTAAAACTCTCGTTATTTACACAAATGTGTCGAACCCACCGAAACACTAAAACCAACTGGCGAATTAAGTTCCATATACGTTTTTGGACACGATTTATTGCCTTAAAGTATATAATCTTAATTGATTAGCCAAATAACGAAGATATTAGTTCTTATCAAAATTGTAAGCGTAATAAATTTCGATAAGCTGCGTGTAATTACAGAATGTCTTTAGTTAATCTACGCGTACCTGTCAATGTGGATATGTAGATGGCGAACAAAAATAAAAAATTTGAAGTATTAAAATAACAGTGAAATGGGAGTTGGTCATATAGTGATATTACATTGGGCTATCCGAATTTATAAAAATGGCATTTTCTTATGTGCCATATGCAATCTGTTCTGGGGCCGAAGCACGCCCTACTCTGTGGCGGTTCGCTTTTAATGTCCTACCTTACGTAGTAGCCAAATCGAGGACGTACGGCTATAGGTCATATTTACATAGAACCATCTGCACATTGCATTGCTCCATGCCAGCATATACGACTGACCAACAGGGGGTCATAATTGTATTCATTTCCAGCTGTCACAACTGGTAGTGGTTACTCAACATAACGGGCAAACCATATAGTGAACATTCCAAAAACATGATCATTGTTGTCATTTTCTGACGCTTTCTGTTTTGTTTTTAAATAAGGACCCGGGTCCTATTTGCAAACAACCTTTTTAACAAATGATGGCCTCGAGAAACGAGTTTCCTAAAACAATTTTATGGCGTTTAAATATTATAGAGCAATAATTTACTGAAAAAAATATTAATAACATGTTCGAAAAGACGCGTTAAACATTACAACATCTCGCCGTAATGCAACCAAAGTAAAATGGAAAACATTACAAAACATGATGCAACATAACCAGATATGTAATTAACATAAAAGCATGACGCAACACGACTCAAAATATTGAAAAGTGGTGAAAGGTGCTGTGTCATGATGCAACATGATCAAAATCTTGCTTAATCTCAGGGTCTTTACCCCACCCGTCAATTTTTATGAAAATCGTTCGAGCAGAAAACAAATAATTGCAAGATCAAGACACTACCGGGTATCTTATAAACAAATGTTTACAAAATACGAACTTGTTGCAATCGATTCCATGCTATTCGAGAAACAAGAGACAGGCTTTACCCAAGAACTTCATAAATTAATTCCTCTAAATCGCAATTCCTGGTACTCTTCAAACATTTTCATCAAAACTGATTGGAATGACAAAAAAATTAAACAAATGAACCCGGGCCAGACGGGAAAACACAATACATGGCTTTTCCCCCAATCAGGATTCATCAGCAATTTTCATGAAAGATTTGTAAACGGAGACAACATAATTAAAATAGAACCAGGATACCACCCAACCGCGATCAACTTCTTATACTCATAACCCCTGTTTAGCAATTTTTATCGAAGCACTTTAAGCTGAGTAATTAAGCGAAGGTTACAGGACCCTACTGGAGGAAACCATTAAAAAATTGTCATGAAATCAAAACCCATCTCAGGATTTCTGGTATTCAAAACACAATTCTAGCAATTTTTCAAAGTCGTTCGAGCTGACACAAAAAATTAAAAAATGGAACCTTAGCCCCACTGAAGGGCCCCCGAAATTACTATTTATTACACTACTGTCAGGAGCCACATCAAATGAATCCTAGTATTCGAAAATCCATTTTGAGGTGACAAAAATAAAATTACAATAAACAATCCAAAAATATAACACAACAACAAACTTAATGGAATAGCATTGAAAAATAAGTTAAACCATAGATTTCTCATTTTTATAAAGCGAGAGACAAAAATGAGTTGAGTTAAAAAGTTTTGACAATTCCAATGTCATGATTGTATTTGTGACTTTAAATTGCGCGTAATGTAAAGTCTCAAATATAATCATGACATTGGGATTGTCAGAACTATTTACTCAACACATTTTTGTCTCTCGATTTATAACAATGAGAAATCTATGGTAAACTTATTTTTCTATGGTTATAGTATTGGGGTAAGTAAACATTCAGGCGAATTTATAATGTGTAATTTAGACGAGACATTATTTTTTAATTGGCCTGTGGTACATTCCAAAGTCATTCTAAGTATTTTCTAAGCATTTAGCAAGAACTTCAGTGATATTGGTGATTTGTTAAAACCAAGAGAAATCTCTCTAGTAAATTATATAATTTTCTAGTGGGTCTTGAACTTCAGTGATATTATTGGACTGCTTAGATGCAGAAGAGTATTCCTAGTAATTTAATGATTGTCTAATAGGTCTGACAGGGCGTTGAGCAACACCTCTAACTCTTAAAATTATACTTTTGCCTCTTAAAATAATACTGGATAAATATGACCGACCGAAGGACATTCTAAACGACAATAACCGAAATCAGGACCAATTTGTATTAAGCCCTAGTAATTGAAAACCACTTTTCACAATTTTTTATTAAAGTTGTTTGAGGTGAAAAAAAAAATAAAATATTAAGTAGGACCCCGCTGTAGAACTCCGTATACGAAATTTTCCTGAAATCAAGACCCATCTCAATTGGTTTCCGGTACTCGGAAATCACCTTTCAGTAATTTTCATCTGACTCGTTTCGGCGGGGAAAAATTGAATAAGGGACTCGGACCCCACTTGAAGATCCTCTGATCGAACTTTCCCAACTTCAGGACCCATACCGCAAACGATTTATGATATACAAAAAACCCCTTTCAGAGACGTTATAATCATAGTCATTTTGTGCAAAAATTAATCAAAGGAAACCGGACTCTATACCGCAGGACTCCCAAAACGAATTTTGCCAGAATCAAAACCTATCGCAGTCGATTTTTTGTACTCGTAAACATTCTAGCAATCTCACCCTGGAGAACATTCAAACGAAGTTTTCCAAGATGAGGACCTATCGCAACCCTCCTAAAGGAAGTAGATGAGTCCCTTATCGATATTAAAAACATAGGCGAGCATACGGAAAAATTCAGATAGCGATAGTTGGTCTGCATAAAGTGGATTCAAGAAAGACGTGCGGCGCAGATCAAATTCGTATTGGAGAAATGAAAGTATTCCAATAACTTTAAACCAATGCGAGAGCACACAATACCTTTTATCACGAATACCAATAACCGAGGACGTGCACTACTTGAGGCGCTATGCTTTCACGAAATATTGTTATGCAATAATGGAAATACTAAAGAGTTTTTCTATAAGAGCTAGTCGATGTTTGCAGAATGTGGCGGCCATCTTGTTTTTTGTAGCGTCTGTCTAGTCTTTTTTTTTTTTCAATAACTGGTGCCCAATCACTATGACAAGTTACAGATTAGCAGCACGTCCAAATGATAAAAATCATCTTTAAATCATTTTTAAAATCAAAAATAATGTTTAGCGACAAGGTGTGTTTTTGGATGAATGGCTATGTCAACAAGCAAAATTATGTTTATGGGACGTATATGGGTCAGTTTTATAAATATTTGTGGAATATAAGATTTCCAATTAACTTTGTTTTGAAAAATTTTGCACTAAACTTATTCCTTCAGAAGGCTAAAAAAATATAATTTTGACAAAAATGTTATGAAAATATTTTTCCCAATTCCCTATTCCCAGGGAAAGCCGGAATAGTACCGGAGGTGGCAATACATCCACAAAAAGTTACTGTTTGGAGCAGATTTTGGGCTGGCGGCATCTTTGGTCCGTACTTTCTTGAAAATGACGTTGGTGAGGTTGGCACCATTAACCGCGAGCGCAACAGAACGATGGTAACCGATTTCTTTTGGTTCAAATTGAACGATATTGAAGTTGACGATATGTTCAGCCGGATCTATGCGGCAGACTCATTGAAAATTGGACCACTTGGATCCGTGCCAACGTGAGAAGCCACGGAGGACATTTCAACGATGTCATATTCCATAAATAATGGCATAATATATACATGGGCCTTTCAAATAAAAAAAAATTTTTTGTTAATATCTCACACACATCTTGCTCTATTCCATTTCAACGTCGATTCGCTCTTATTGTAAAACCCTTTACGACATTTTGCAGGGGTAATGGGAGTTCGGTAATGGACATAACCCTCGTCATGAGCAAGTTTATGATGGCCGGGGTGAAAGACTAAGGCTTTTGATGAAGACAAATTTATCATAATGTTGAATGGGGTTGAGCTGGAAGATGTAGCAGAAATTAATGAAAGCTAGCTTATGGAGTGTGTAACTACGGCTTGTGCCGCATCAACACCTAGAAAAATAATAGATAATCGTCATCCACCTTGCTGCAACATAGGCAATATAGAAATGTTGAGACTTAGAACTACAAATTTAAGTCCCTCAGCTTGTCCAGTTATGATGCGTGCGCTTGTTTCCGCGTAATTTGCGGACTTTATCTGAGGGTTGCTTATCGCTTAAAACTTTGAGAAAAACCTTGAAATTGTAAGGTCCCTGGCCCAGATAATATTCCAAACATAGCAATAACAGCAGCAGATTTAGCTAAACCAGTAGAATTCTGTCAGCTGTCAAACTCTTGTCTTAATGAAACAACATTCTCTGTGCGATGGGGAAATCAGAGTTTGGTTCTACTTGCCAAAGATATAAAACCGCTAAAAGAACCATCATCATATCGACCAATCTGTATGCTACATACTGCAGATGTAAAGTATTATGTACAATAGAGTCGAGGTAGCCGTTGGAAGGGTAGAAAGAAAGTGTAAAAAAATACTGTGCCATTGTTACCCTAAACATCAAACTTGCATTCATGAGAAATGTAATGAGCGCACTAAATCTCTTCGAGAAATGGCAACTGGAAATCTCTTCGGTAATAAGCACCACCGGACGCCTGTTCAGTTAATATTCTTGCACCTAAACTTAATGAATAATGTTGATGGTCCAAAGCAGCAAACTCATTTTCCGTTATAATCCTCGCGAATTTCACAAGTATGGAGGTTAAAGTCGCCAACCACTTCATCTTGGTCTCTTACTTTTTGCACACTGAACAAATAGTTGGTTGAACTCGTTTGAATTTTTATCATCGGGAGCACGTCTCCTCTAAGGCCTCGATTGAAAGTATTCCAGCGATGTTACGGTGACTATGAATGCTCCCCTTGTGGTCTATTCCTTCCATAAGGCAGCTGATGCTACCAAGTGTATTTCTCCGCTTTCTTTTCATGATTTACGTTCACGATACTGTCCATAATCTCGCGCTTACAATTACACTCTCGTTGAACACGTCCTCGACATCACGTGTACGTTGAATTGCTAAGTGAGCTGCGATTCACTTACCAACTCATAGATCAGTAAACGATGTGTCGCCGTTGGTGCATATCCTTCGTTACTTATACTAGTCCCGTGTATCTGTAGAGGCTCGTAGCGGAAAAAATCGTAATAGTTGGTTGAAGACCTAGTTTAATATTACTGGCGTGAGTTGAAACAGGTTGCCAAATACGATGGAGTTGAGGCCTCCCAAGAGTTGGTCCTCTTTGTTTTGCAGTTCCCGGAGCCGAATAGATGGCGCACATATCTCGTAGGGCACGTATTCAATATCCTTCTATTGTTGTCTCACCTTCTTCATGTAGTTTCTAGTCAATATTGGCATACTGTTGTCAATTGATCCGTCCTTCTGCACTGTTATGGAGCAGTAAGCTGTTCTGTAAGTTTGAGCACTATGACAAGTCAAGAAATTTGTGAAAATTCGATTGCACAGTACTGCGGACAGATAGTCAGATACGATAGCGAATCAAGTATAAAATACTAACAAAAGTTATGAGTTTGCAAATACCAGCTGCAATGCAGCCAAAATTAGAAATCTTGAAGGTACTGGGGAAACGAAAAAATTCCCCTAGAGCACCGTTAAAATCACACATCTTGATCCGGATTGGAAAAAGTTGCTTTTATTGGCACAGCGCCAATGTACATTTACACTGTAAACAGTTATTGGCGCTGGTGAGGTAAATCGAGAAAAGGTCGTTTATTGTCTCTAATAACAATTGTACAGCCACAGGAGAATCTAAACGGTAGTCAACGAAAAGTACACGATTTCTAGAAAATCTTTAGACGAGCCCAACTCTTTTTTTGGAATAACACATACTAATTAAGATTGGCCCGAGTGTTCCCTGTTCATCTATACCAGTGGCACTATTATGTTAATTCTCCGTGAATAGGAGAGACTGGGGAAAGAATTTATATGTAAAATCTGTTAAAATATTTTTTTTCCAGCCTACTGAGGAGAAAAGTTTGATGTGTATGCCAGAAAAAAATATTGGTGTAAATATTTTCAAAACAAAGTTAACTGGGAAAATTTTTTTCACTAAAGAAACTTTGTGAAACAAAAGGTTCCCAATTAACTTCGTTTTGAAAATGTGTACACTAAAGTTATTCCTTCAGTAGGCCAGAAAAATGCAATTTGGACAAAAATTCTATGAAAATATTTTTCCCAATTCCTTATTCCCAGGAAAAGCTAGAATCGTTCCAAAGTTCTCTATTACCGGTGATCCACCAGAATAGTGCCAAAGGTGTGACACTGCGCTATTTTGTTGTGTCATCAACAATAGTCAGACGCGCACGAGCAATACATTGGAAAAGTGTGTGCCTATAGTGTGGTATTCTTGTGTTCAATATGTCGAAATTTATACCAAACAAAGAGCATTCGCGGGCAGCATTTATTTTTTGAAAACTGTTGCAGAATCAGACCAATTCGGCGTTTCAAAAGTGGTGACCTCGATGTTGCAGACAAAGAACTTGAAAACCTCCAAAAATACGAGGATGTGGAATTGCAAGCAACGTTCGATGAACATGATTTGCAAACACAAAAACAAGTAGCCGAGCAATTGGGAGTTAATCAAGAAGCTGTTTCCAATTGGCTATGTGAGATGGGAAAGATTCAGAAGACCTGTAGATGGATACCACATGAGTTAAACGACAGGCAAATGAAAACGTGCAAAACTATAAGTGACATTTTGCTAGCTCGGTACAAAGGGAAGTCGGAGAAATCACTCAGCTATGATGTTCTACCTATGCGGCTCACTCACCAGACTTAGCTCCTCCGATTACCACTTGTTTGCGTCGGTGGGTAGGACAAGAAAAAATGTTCACACCGTTACAATTATATTTTCATGAATCATAATGTTTCATCATGTACCAAAAATCACTCAAAACTATAAAGACTACAAAATCAATGAAAAATACAGAACAAAACAATTTCCACGATTAACAAAAATTTCCTTGTAATATATCTGTAGCCAAACCTAAAACAACAATAACACATTTTGATTCTAATCCAGCAATAAATCAAATCACGTGACCTTAACCATACAGACGCATATCCATACACACCCATATATCCAAATAAGATAATAAAAATCGACGGGAAAATTATGTTGTGCGTAAAGAAATCGCAACCTGAAAATCCACGGCCATATCGCATGCGTTCCCCTTTTTCGCAAAATCCGTTAATTGATAGAACAGGAGTCGTTTATTGGAAGCACACGATTTAATACGCATGTGCAATGGAAACGATTTTTCTACTATCAAAATATTCAAGGATGAGCAGCACCAAAATGTAATCGAAGCGGAAAAGCTCAAAAGAAAAAATAACAATCATAATAAAGATAAAAATTAAATTCATGAAGAGAAAACAGAAAAACTAAAAAATAAAAAATAAAAATAAACGAGAAGAAAAGCTAAAAGGAAAAGTTGAAAATGATAATAATTTTTATATGTGTGTATGTGTGTATGTGCTTTTTCGAGTTTATCATTTTTGTTGGTATTGTTGTTGTTGTTCGGGCTTCCCAGAAACAAAAAAAAAATAATAAAAACTGGTTCTTGAATTATTTTTTTTTTTTTTTTTACTTTTTTTACTGTTGGATTCTGTGTATGATTTTCATTTAGTTTGCTCTCAACGGTGACTGTAGAAAGTTCGTCGGTTGATTTTATCGTGTAGCCAGCCTAATCGTAGAAAAATCCAAAATAAAATTTATCTGGAAATAATAATTTTTTTTTGTGGATTCTTAAGGTGCGAATACGTTTTGTTTTATTTTTTGAGAGCTTTTAAAATTCGTGATTTAGTTGTGTGCGCGCTTTGTTATATTTAGTATATAGGATAAATACCGCGTGCGTGAAATTATTTCTAATTTTCGGGATAAAGTGTGTTTAGTGTGTGGTGTGCCTAGAAAGTGTGTTATGTGGCAAAATAATTTATAAATTCCGGTGGTCGCCGATTATACTAAATGGTGTAAAAGTGTAAAAAAAATTGTTTTAAAAATATAAAAAAATGTAAAGTTTGTGCTTTTCTGTTTTAATTTTATTTTATAACTGTTTGCCAAAGTGTCAGTCATAAAGAAAAAAATATTCGTTTGTGTATAAAAAGTGTTAACAAAATTTTATGTTTTCGGTTGTACCGTTATAACTTTGCGACTCTCGTAACAGTTTTATTTTTTTTTGTGTCGACAATGTGTGTGTGAAAAATGAAAATATTTTAGGTTGGTGTTGTGCTTTTATTATGTTTTTTTTACAAAAGTTTCAAACAGATTTACTACTCTGAAGGATTAAATTTTATATTCAGCTTGGATAAACGTGTATGAATTTCTTAATAAAATTTATTTAGTTTGCTTTTTGAACACGATATCAAAGAGTTATACGCACAAGGTTTCCCTAATTGATACTCAGGTGGTTTTACATGATTTATGATGTCATCAAAGATATTTTCGTAAAGTTCAGTTGAAAATATTTTATTGAGTGTGTGCGTGAGTGGCAAAACATAACTTTTTTCAACAAGGGAATACGAATTCCTAGAATCAGTTCCTTTTTGGTTGTATACGAATGGAGAAGACGACAAAATAAAATTCGATTTTTCATTTTTTTATGTTTGACTCAATTTCGGAAGGAAAATCATTTGAGTGCTTTTCTGTTTATATAAATTGATATATCTTGGATACGAGTGCTATATTTTTATGTGAGGGTAGTCTTGCGAACTCTAGTTAAATTGATGAATTGGGGGAGATTACCGAAAGTTTTATGCTTGTTGTGTTGACTTTTCAACAGGTTGACGGTAAAAAACTAGGTCGCAATGTGTGATTGTGTGCAAATACATATGAGTGTTGAAAAAGAATAATTTTATTTATCCATAAGTAAGTGTGAATAATGTGATAACGCATGAATGTTTTTATGGTAAACAATTTTTACATTAAATTGGTAAAAACGCTTCGCTGTTTGTTTTTCTATAAAAGCTTTTCGCTCAAAATTTTGTGATTCGAAAAATCCCGTAATTTAAAATTAAATATTTAAATCGGTTGTTAAAGTTGTATACATCACTTAAACTGAACATTTAAGCTTTCTCGCTTTAAATTTTTTAATTAATTTGAACACGTTTGAGAAAGGTTCTATCGACCCATCAAATTTTCATCTAATTTATTTTAATGTCAATTTTAATGTTTTATTCAACAATGAAAATTGAGTATTTAACACGGAATGATCAATAACCAAATAAATAAAAAGCTATGAGATTTTTGTCTGGCGTTAGTCTAAATTAACAATTTATTATTTGATGGTTAAAAATCATTCCTTATGAATTTCTGAAATGAAAATTTCAAAAGATAATTGCTTAAATTAACTGCGTGTACATCAATTTTAAATTGTTTTGTTAAATTATGTCTGAAAAGTGGTACTGATTAGTAACAGTTTGATAAAATTGATAATCAATTTAAAATAAGAGAAAATTCAAGGAGCTTCTCGTTATTCAGCTTCGAATCGAAAAACTATATTTTTAATCCAACAAGGATTAAAAATATAGTAAGCTTTTTCTATAAAGTTCTCAAATTCTGATTTTCTTCAACCATTCATAAAAATACTTTGTTACGCCTTCATTAAATAATAACAACTTTTCAACAGGTTGATGGTATAGAAAAACTTAGTGGTGGTTTTGTTGACCGGCCGATCACGTGGTAAACTATTACCAAAAAAAAAATGCGCTTGATAAAACACCCTTAACATTATTACCACCTACAGTGAATAAAGCCCGAAATGTACACGTCCACGTATCATGATTTATTAAGGAAATGATAAATTAAAGAATATAAAAAGTATTCTTACGACTCCTAAACATCCATCCAAGGCCTTAAACATTTATTTGGATCATAAGGTGAACAAGGTAAATGATTAATGATAGCACGATCACCATCTGGGTTTTGATTAATTTGCACAAGAACTATTAATCTAAATTTTATATGCAGAGTAGCAATTGGGATTTCTCCATAACATTTATTTCTCGGGTTTATTATTTATTTAAATTAATTTCCCTACCAATCGTCTGAGGCTCGATTTGTTGTCTTGCTTTTGAAACACTGGACGTAGATCTTTGTATTGCTTTCTCCAGTTCCTTCCTATTGTTTTTCCTTTTAAGTTCTATTTCGTTCATTGATGTAAACTGAAATAAGTCGTCAGCACTTCTCAAAGATCGTTGATTTGGTTTTACACTATTGTGGTTATTCAAAAATTTTAAAATTGAAATTAGTATGGAATCATGGCGTTTCACAATTTGTAATTTTAATTCGAATAATAGTTCATGTCTAATACAAGAATTATTTTGCTTGTAGCATTTCAAAATGAAACTCTAGTTAATAAGCTCGCATCAAGACGTGATAGAGCATCTACCGCAATTTGAATAAGATTAAAAAACTTCTAAAATGTTTTTGACAATGGTCAGGTAGTCGCTAATTTAAATGCCCATTAGTTTCAAAACCCTAACATTGCCATCATAAGCGATTCTGAGAAAACTTTAAAATTGTTATCGGGTTTTAACTTAAAGTTAAACATGTCATTTTTGCTTCTCTATGTGCTTTTAAGCAATGAAACATTTCTGCAAAAGCAATTTCCTAAATATTAAATATTTCGAAAGTTATGCCAATTTTAAATTGACGCCTTATTTATAGGAATTAGGGGTTTTTGCTACTAACTTTTAATGAAATGTATGAATTTTGCAGTTGAAAAACTGCGAATAAATTTGTTTTGTTATTATTCAATATTATTTTATTTTGTTATGACAAATTCAATACATTTTGAAATTTTCTATAAATAAAGGAAAATTTTACCGACCAAATGGCACAGTGGTTAAAGCTTTGGCGTTTGGATCGGGAGGTACCGGGTTCGAATCCCGATAGGGGCAGGATGCAAAAGGGATTTTTCATCATTTGATTACGATCGATGATGGAAATGAACACAACTATGACCCCCTGTCGGAGTGCACAACTCATGGGCCGACCCATCTTCCATGTCAGTACTATAGGCTGGCATGGAGCAATGCAATGTGCAGATGGTTCTACGTAAATCGGACCTATAGCCGTACGTCCTCGATTTGGCAAGCAATGCGTAAAGTAGGACGGTAAAAGTAAACTGCGAAAGAGTTGGGAGTGCTTCGGCCCCAGAACAGATTGCATAGATTAAAACATAAAAAAAAAAAAAAAAAAAAGGAAAATTTTACCATGAAAGTATTATTTCATTTAAATAAATTTGAGGGTTGTCTAATATGTAAACTAAATTCATCTTAGATCTGAAGGTCAATATCTTCATCTAAATTAATGCATTATTCATGTTCATTTCCTTCATCCATGGGTGGCACATTATTGTTATTAACAATCAATTTATAAAATTGTAGCTCTTCTTTATCCTCTCAGTTGTTATTAAAATGTTTGCATACAATTTTTTTAACATTGTCCTTCTTTGCACATTTTACAGAAATGCCAGTAGACAAAGTTGTTAATTTCAAATTTGACAACATCCGCCCCTTTGTTGTACACCGATTTTGCCGATCCGATATCGTATCTATAATGTAGTTCTCCACGGACCAAAATGCAGGATTTTCGACGGCTTATAATAAACCGTTTAGATTTATTATATTGGAAATGCCACTGCCCTGGTGGTTTTATTATTTCCACAAGAGCATTTTTCCAATCATACACCGGACAGTTTTCTGGGCCCAGTTTAACAATCTGGCCGTGATCTTTATATATATTTAAATATTTTTCCGGTTGAATGGTTTGTTGTTTGGATTTTACCCTTTTTTTTCAGAAGAGCAGATATCTATCAGGAGATATGAAGGAATGGCCAGGCACGGGAAATATTATTTCGATTTTTCTGGTATGGTTTGGAGCGTTACTGTAAAGCCATTTTGAAACCATGCAAATTAATGCGGAATTTTTATTTTGTGCTCCGCAACCATCGCAAATCAATCGAACTACAGATTTATTTGTTAAGGTTGTTCTACATAGCCTGTGGTAAAGAGCTGCTGCAATCTCGTTGCTTCCTTTGGGTTTTTCCGTTTCCGACCAAACGAATAAGAAAACGTTTTCTTTTGTAAGGCTTGCTTTAGATGAGCCTTCTACGATGCCGAAATTGTATAAATAAAATTGTCTCGAATAGTAGGCTGCCTGATCCGCTACTTTTGGCAATGCATATCCTTCTGGCAATTGAAAGATAGGGTAATCATAAAATCATTTTCTTCCTTCGGTTAATGAGAAAAAAACTTTTTGCCCGAAGACTATGAACTCGCTTTTTAATTAGAATATCCTTATGCTTTATCGTATTTTCTCCGTTCTTAGCTGCTCTTTGTACATGAGCATGTTGAACATAAATTTATAGCAGGTGTTTTGAAACCTATATTATATGAAGTATTTTTGCTTCACTTGAAGATGTTTCGGCTTTTCTTTGTTATACATTTTGTGTAATTTGTTTATTGATAATTCACTTGGCAGATATGGACGCCCAGAATAACGGGATCGACAGTAATGCATTTCTAAAATTTTAAATTGTGGCACAAAATGTTTTATGCTGTTTCGTTTTTCAGTAAACTTGAAACTAGATCGATCCCCTCCGCGTGTTTCCCCGTGTTTTAATATCGAGTAAATTCAGAAATCTTTTCTGATATACATTTATTAAAGAACCGTTAGATTTTCTAACAAAATCCGAGCTCCTGACTTTTTTCGATCTGTTCTTAAGGGTGGTTCTGTTCGTGTATGACTCACAATAAACTTGTCTTGATCTGCTTTGTTCTTTGATTTGTAAAAGGATTTATCGAATTAAATAGCATCGTTTTCTCGAAGCAACCTACGCTTAAATATTGATCCCGAATGTGAGCATGTTTTCATTTTTGGCAGTCGTTTCATTGTATATACCTGCAATGTTTACAACAAATGTTTTATTAAATTTAATACATATTTTCCAATTTAACGTATCAATATAATTTAAATCTGCGACAGTTTAACGCATTTATTAAAACAATTATTATAAAATACTTCCACAAACATTTTTAAAAACTTTAAAAAACTTGAAAAATTAACACAAATTGAAAAATTTGAATTCAATTTAATATTGGCTTGTAAAACCAGAGCCATCTATGATTTTGAAGAGCCGTCATATTAAAAAGAGAGTTTTCAGTAGAGGGGAAGCTTTTATTGAATTACTATAAGAAACTGTGGTAATTGGAAAATTTTTGAACAAGAATTTATGAATAAAAAATTAAACAAATCATCTAAATTTTAATTTTATATTTTTAATAAACTATTCAAAGAACACATATTTGAAAATCAGCCATCATAATGTAGTATTTATTTGGTAAATTTAAACTAAAACGGAGCATAAATTAATTAATTTTCTATAAAAATGAGCTTCTCGTTAAGTTGTGTAGGTTTATAAAGTAAAATAATAACGGGTGCTGCCGCGGATTTCTCTTACATCTAATTTAAAATTTAGTTTTATAAAAATGTAACTTATTTGGTAAATTCTGGTCACATGCACATCAGAATTTTTGAGATGAACGATGCACTTAATAGCAATCTAAACATTCCCCATTTATAACAAAATTAAAGATAAAACGTGAGCTGAAACGAAATTTTATGAATCACCATGTAGAAACAATAATATTATTCATATAATAAAATTTTTACATCAAAATCTATTTACGAAAATTATTTTTGTATCAACGATGTCATGATTTTCTTAATTAAATTATTACAAAACAGAACAAAACGTAAAAAACTTCAATTTCATTTTAACTCCGATTGCAAAACCGAACTTTCTGTTATTTGAAAATCCCTTTACAGATGTCTCTGTAATAAATTTACTTGAAATTACAGAAAAGCGTAAAATAATTAAAATACTATTTACGAAAATAAACCATTATTATTGTAAGTTAAGCACGAAATCTTTAATACAATAATTTAACATAATTAATAAAACTCAAAACAATCATAAATTTTATTTATTATTCGGTTGGCGTAAATAAAACTTTTCGTCGTAAAATATTCACGATCATAGTTGCTGCGCCGCTGTAAAACAATAATAGAAAAATGTCACAATTTTTCCAAATTTTTGTTTTTTTTTCAATCTAATTCGCTGGTGTTGCGTTTCTCAGTTGCAGGAGATCTCCATAATCTATTGAACCAGATACGAAACAAACATATGGATTTTAATTTTTTTTTTTTTAATTTTTAGCGACATCTTTTGATTGGTTTATTAATTGCGAAAAGCTTTATAAAATAACAATGTTTTTATTTGGTGAAGCTCTGTTTTGTTTATACTACAGGATGAAACAATATAGGCTGCGCGAATTTGTTGCGATTTAAAATCAAATTTTTAACAAGTAACGAAAAAACAGTTTTCGAAGTTTGTCATCAACAATGTTGAAATAGAACCCAAAACACAATAATCCCCATATTACATTGCTACTCCAAAAGCCTTTTTTAACGAACTTTTGTTTTGGAAAAATAATTCTGAACTTTTTTATGGAACACTCTATACTAATTTCTAATTTTCTGTACATATACACATAAACAAATTCTTGTTTCTACAAAAAAAAAAAAAAAAAAAAAAATTCTGTTAGACTAATTTAAATATTTTTGCGTTAACTCAACATAATATGACTTAATATTAAAATATGCTTTTCCTGAATATTTAATTAACCATCCACATTGAAAATTCAAACAAAAAATTTATGTTTTTATATACAAAAAAGCTTCTAAAAAAATACTAAAATACACTGGTTGGTATGAAAAAGTGCAAAAAGCTTCCCCTCTATGGAAAGCACATGGAAAAAAATGGCGGAATCTTACGGCTCTTATATTTAGGAGGCTCTTCTAAAACTCATTATAGTAAGGCAAAAATGGTCGAAAGGTTTTTAAGAATACTAGATCCGGCTTTAAAATCGTTAGAAGAGCTCCAAAAACTACTAATTCTTATAGAAAATTAATCTAAATATACCTATTAAATGCAAAACCAATTCCCTTAAACATGGCATTGCAAAAAACCAACATTTCCGATTAAACTTTAGTTTACATTGTATTCCCCGTCGGATTCGATTGTTGAAAACAGTTTTGGTCATCATTTTCCGTTTGAGATTCTATAGAGCTTTCCGATTCTAAACAATGAGTATTTTCCGATTTTTCTTAAAATATTTTAATGACCGCAAGGCGCATAGCATAATTGTAAGTATGCTGGTGATAATGATCAAAATTCATCATCGGCTTTTATAACATTAATTTTGTTATTAGTGTCTTCTTTGATTTTATCGTAAAATTTAAAAACTAGGTCCATTATATCGGTTGGATATTTAGGGAGTTATAATTTCAAGCTGCTTCGTATGAAAGCAGAGTTTAAAATTTTGTAAATATAGGGATGTTATCATACGCAGCTAGTTCCGACACTATTTCTTCTAATAGTGTTTTCTTTTTCGTATGATTTGGAGTTAACGTACCTGACGTAGGCTGCATTCGAGTAAATATTTTCTTCATGCCGTGCTTGCTATGTAAACATGCCGTTGATGCTCCTTTGCATGACAAATTTTTTTGTCATGATTTCTCGAATTTTTCGGGAAAAATAAATAAACTTCCCGGGAAATGAGGAATGCAAAAGTTGAAAAAATTCCCGAGATTTCTCGATCCGAGAATAATTTTTGTTCTGTTCCCTACATCCATCACATAGGAAAAGGACAATCCTGTACCCTTCAAAGTTTAAATAAGTTAACCTATGGGAAACCACTGAAACCATTTCGTTTGATCCTTTCCGATGAATATTTTCCGTACCATTGGACGAACATTCGTCGATAGTTTGGATTGTTCATATATTTTGACAGTCAAATGAGACTGTTAGTAAGTAAATCGTCCCTATAATCTCGTTGAGAAAGTCAAAGAAAGAATCACCATTAGAGAATTTTTAAGCGATATCCTCCTTCACGACTTTAATTTATTTTTTAAACCTTAAGCATGTGGAGTTTTGAAATCTAGGTTGAATCTAGTAAAAAACTCCTCGTTTATCGATAATTATGGCTTCGCTAATGAAATGCTGTTCGCAAATTATATGCACCCGTGATCTAAGAATATTTAAACACAACAAATATTGTCACACTCCTAGAGTGAATCGTTGATTCGCGATCGTTACATACATATATGCATATGCTTAATCGTTAGCAATTTCTGAGGAACATTTTGCGCGCGATTTGTTTGTTTTGGTGATTCAAGTGAATAGTATTTCAAAATAAAAGCATCTTGAGTGATTTTCCTCCTGTTTTTGTAAAAAGAGTTCTCAAAATTTAGTACTTTTACCAAATGGCACTAAGATATTATCTATAATTAACTATTTTAAGTTTAAAAAATAGTAATGAACTACGTACCTTCTAACTTTAGCACTTTCTCGCTTCCAAGATAATCTTATAACAGATTTTTCCTACTGTTTTGGGGTTTTCTTAAAGTTGGCGTTTCTTGGCCATATTATTAAGTTATTTACTAATTTTGCATTACAAAAACAGCAAATTTTTTTACCGAGGCATGTTTTTAAATACAAATATTATCTTTGAGGTTGGCAATTGCGTAGCGAATCATTAAAATTCGCTAATGCATTGTGATTATACTTTGTATGAAAGTTCAAAGTATTTTCAATATTTTTGTAGTTTGGTCACTGCAGTCTGATGAGACGACCGAATTTTTTAATACAAAAAATTCAATGTTTCATTAGTTCGAAACCAAACTTCCATCATCTTGATAACCTCACCTTGATGTAAAAATACCATCTGGCTATCAATCCAGAATAACCCAAAATTTCATATAGAAATCGCATGTATGCGTTAAATACAATAAAATTCGAGGTTACCAAGGGGTTGGCAATTGCGTAGCGAATCATTAAAATTCGCTAAGGCATTGTGATTATACTTTGTATGAAAGTTCAAAGTATTTTCAATATTTTTGTAGTTTGGTCACTGCAGTCTGATGAGACGACCGAATTTTTTAATACAAAAAGTTCAATGTTTCATTAGTTCGAAACCAAACTTCCATCATCTTGATAACCTCACCTTGATGTAAAAATACCATCTGGCTATCAATCCAGAATAACCCAAAATTTCATATAAGGTACTCCTCACCACAACACGACTATCCAACAAAACGATTTAAATACAACTGTATCCCAACTGATCCCAAAAAGGTATCTTTAATATTATACCCATGCATAAGACTTGAATGGAAAATAACGTGTTTGAATGTATGATAGAGATGGAATAGAGTTGGTTTGCAACCAGCCATACATTTTAATCCTCGGTTTGGCAAGATTAAGTTAAATAATTTGATTCTATTGAAGTTAAGGAACATACGTCATAATCAACTTACTAAACGTTTGTAAATATGGAAAAGACACCGGTTTGCTTCTTAGCTACAGATATACAGGTAATTACACAATATTACCAAAATAAATAGTCATGGACCACGTTAACGTTCCAAATGCATTACTGAATTCAATAAAACTCGCACAGTTTTCACTTGTCTTTTGTTTTGAAATCCAACCACCCAGCCACAAGAAAAATATTCCAGTAATTTAGAAAAGGTTTAATTTATTCCATTTAAGAACTTACCACGGATAAACAAAAGTTTTTTATTTAATTTAGTTTTAACAAATATACCAATTTTGTCGGTCAAAAAGTAACGGAACAATATGGCGCCGGATGTATTTTTTATAAATCAATGTTATCCGTTTATCTGCCGCACAAGCCAACTTAGATGAAATACTTAGAAAATTAAAAAATTGATCGCAAAATTTGTGTTCTATTTTATTATCCGAGTCAGTAGTTTAGGCTTTCTAAATTCCAATCAATCAAATAATTTAGTTCTAATTTCCGTAATAAATTTTTTACCTTTATTTACGGTAGGATCTATTACGTTACTTAATAACTTTTACGCAACCAATCTAGCGCCACTGAGTAAAAAAGGCTCCAAGGAATTTAAAAACTATAAGGGCGTCGATACAATTTTTTTTTCTATTCGTTTTAACAAAATCGCACCATTTAGTTTCAACTTTATATTTTTTTTCTTTTCTGTCTATCCAAATCAAAAAAAAAAACAAATTCTGCCCTAAAACCAAAAATCACAGCCTTTATATATCTCCGAGTCATACCTTATCTCCCCCCGTCCCTTTCCAATACCTCATGCTATCGCCCCTCTACCTTCCCTATTCTTGCCATAATTACAAGTCGTTTCGTTTCTGTAATGAGTAAGTCAGCTTATATTTTTTTCGAATTTCGAACATGTAAGGGTTTAAGTCTTCACTTGCGCAGTTGTACTAGTAACCGTACGGTCGCGCCAAGCATGATTAGAAATATAAAATTCAGCTGTTACAATAGTTCAAATAACACGAATCGATCTTAATGGGTTCTAATTTTCTGGGTCCATTTTTTTCTTATCGCTCGGTTTTGGTCAAACTTGCCTTAATAAGGGGTTTTAAATATCCGTTTAAGGGTAATTTGGTACTAACGATTTCAACAAAAATGGGACACTCGGTTTTCAAGTGCAGGGAATCAGTCCCGATGGGATTATATTTAGGCTGGTTCTTGGACTTGGAGCCTTTTTAACATTTTATTTGGCTTGGCGGATGAAATTTGGCAGGTTTTCGAATGCAAGGAAACGATTACAAGAAGTTCTGATGACCATGTTGCATGATGTTTTACCGTGCTGCACTGTGCTCCATAATGTTGCACCATGTTGTGCTATGTTGCATGATGCCACGTTACTCCATGTTGTAAGATGTTGCATCATTTTGCATCAAATTGCACTATTTTGCTTTATGTTGAACTATGTTGCTTTAACGTTGCATCTTTTGTGGGATGTTTTGTGATGTTTCACTATGTTGCGTCATGTTTGCTCGAAGCCTTATCGATTAAGGAATTTGAAAACCGACAGAACAAGGTTTCCGAAGGACTTCTGATTTCTGATTAATTAATTTATTAATCTTCTGTAGCAACATGTTGTGATGCTGCACAATGGTGCACTATGCTGCATGATGTTGCGCCATGTTGCGTGATGTTGTGAGATGTTGAACTATGCCACAAGATGATGCATCGTCATGTTTGCTCAGGGCCTTTTAAAACATTTTATTTGGCATAATGAATTTGATAAACTTTGGCGGGACAAGGTTTTCGAAGACAAGGAAGCAATAACACGGAGTTCTTTCTACATAAATAGTTTATTGTTCCACAATTTTGCTAACAAAGTCTTGAAGTTCTTTTGTGTACTGAAAATAGAAATGTTACCTTTGATTGTCCCAGTTTTGGTTTGATTAATCCGATATGTTTTTAAATCATTCTTTACTAATTTAGTTGTACAAAAACTTGGTTTACTTAACTATCATTCCATTCATAATTTGAATTCATTTGAAAGTGAGTATTACACTAAGAAAGTTGTAGTAGAATTCTGTTTGAGCTTTTAATATAATGCATTTAAAAAAAAAAACTTAAAAGCTTAAGTATTGAACAAAAACGACTTGCAGGTATTATGTTGCATTACATTTTATATTGGGCATTAGATGAGCAACAGAATTTTAAATCATATCGTGCAATTTGTCGTTGATTACGAGAGAAAAATCTTTCAATCTATTTGCAGTAATTTTAATTTTATTAAATCCATCAGATTTATTTGAACTGATGAGAGAATCTAGCACAAACATAATTAACTTGTAATTTGACACAACAAACTGAAATCAGTTAAATCAAATTAAAAGCCAATTAACTAGTATCTCCACCTAAATAATACTGTAATCAGTTACAATTTTGTAATGTTTATACATGTCTGGGGTATACATATATATATATATATATATATATATATATATACGATATACATTTTGATTAATCCTTATCACATCCTACAAATTATTTTATTATCCCAACAGGATGTTTATAATACACTATACTCTTGTGATAAAATTCCAACATGAATTCAATACAAAAAAAAAAACCTTCTTTCGTACCTTTCTGCGTCTTGGAAAAATTGTCGTTTTCCTTACCTGAAATCAGACAAATTTTTTTTTTTTAGGTGGAATACATTTATAATCTGTGTAGACAATTACTGCTGTATTGATGAAATATTCTGAATGAAAACGTTGTATGAGAGCTTAATTTTTGTAGAAATATATTTTTAAAGCTTGTGTCTCGAATAAATATTTATTTTTTAAACCTAACGAATTTTTATTTTCTATCTCTTTACAGTGTGAACAAATAGTTTTGTGCTGGGATTCCAATTAGTTGAAGGAAATTCAAATTCTACCCAGAATACGGAGAATTTGATGTAAAGGAAACATCATTAAAGAAGGATTTCTAAGAAATTGTTTTGAAGTTCTGTGTATAATCTTAATTTTGAATTTTTTTTTTTATTAAATTCAATTAAAAGTAAAAAATTTGGGAAAAATAACAAAATGAATTTGAAGTGTTAAAACTCTCGTACTACAGTACAACATACTTACTATATATCAAAGTGTTTCGTGTTCTCTTTGATAAGAAAGAATTTTGTTTTGTGTAAGTTTATTAGAAGAAAAAAAAAAGTTTAGTTTGGTGATAAAAGTGTTAAATAATTTAAGTGAAAGCGTTTTTGTTTATTTATTTAAAGCTTTTTGTTGTTGGCGTTTAATGTGAATTTGTGCGAGAAAAAAATTTTTAAAGTTTTTTATTTTTGAATGTAAATTTCGCGTGCTTTATATAGTGAATGAATGTGTTGATTAATAATTGTTTGGTGAGATTTAATATTTTTGGGTTTGGAATTATTTGCATACGTATTACGTTATCGGATGAGCTTCTGGTGGCATCAATTTTCATATATATGAGGTGGGTGGATTTAATAATATTTTTATAATTTTATGTCATCGTGTATACCCAAATATTTTAATGTCAAGGTCGTATATATACATCGTATAATTGGGCGTTCCATACTGAGTAGAATTTTTAATTAGTTTATATATTAAGATGTGAAATATTTCGTTTGATAAAAGTATGTGATTTTATAAAGTAAAGACGAGAACATAATCCCATTAAATTTTCGGATTAAAAAAATAATCGGACTAACTTGATAAAAAAAATTCTGGGAAATTATTTTGTCAAAATTGGTAGCAGAAGGTTACGTTCGTCAGAATTTCAATAATGGTGTTTCATAAGATTTTTGGCTTTAAGGAGAATTCAGACTTACCTCGAATTCTTTTCAATAATTTTTAGAGATGTGACACAACAAATATGATACTGTAAAATTTGAGCTGCTGTGTAATCTGTCGGTATTTCTTGGCGCTTGTCTTTGTAAATATTCTTCAAGGGGGGATGAAATGAAATGTTGTATTTTTTTGCAATAATACTTAATTAATGATATTTTGCTGCATGTTGCATAATTATCAGTTAGTACCATTGTCACACAAAATTTCTAGAGAATTTCCCTTCATCATATAAGTTAATCTCTCCAATTCTGCAAGAAAATTATTTATATCCCGATAAGTTACAATCTCAAATGAAATGCAAATGAGTTTTAGAATTTGCTGATTTTGTTTGAATATATTCGTTATAATCAAAGTATCGTTTAATTGAGTAGTGGGCTCCAAACATCCAGTATCGTAATTTCGAAACCAAAAAATTACTTCCATGTATTTTATTTGAGAATTTCTTAAAATATCTCCCACTCATACCCATTTGTGTCAACAAGTAAACATTTATCCGCGTATTTTGCCAATGTCTTTGATTTTGGCAAGCTATGTTCAGGGTCAGATAACCATTGTTGTTCTTCCCATAAAATGAGGTTTGTCTTAACATTGCCCAAAAATTTCAAAAATAAAGTTTTGGACACTTTTCTCGCTTCTGTCCACGAACATGAAGTTAAACTAAAGATTATCTGATTATTTTATCTATATATTCACGTCGATTTTAGAACTCGCCGGATTTACTGCGGCGGGAGTCCAAACTCCATATAAAAAAAATTAAAATCATTAATTTGCATCAAAGTTGCGTTGAAAACAGGTTTATTTTCATATAATTCTGTTTTTACGATTCGCAAACCATTCGTAATGTTTTAGCTGCGGATTTCGAACGAATGTTTTTGTTTCATTTGCGTAAAAATAAAACCAGTTTTACATGCAACCTTGATCGAAATTCATGATTTTAATTTTTTTTTATATGGAGTTTGGACTCCCGCCGCAGTAAATCCGCCGAGTTCTATAATCGACGTGATTTTATGTTTTTCGTTGTTCCGTGATTATTTCAATGATTTTGTTTTTATTTGTTGTGTTTGGATCCAATTTATTTGATCCGAACACAACAAATAAAACAAAATCAAAGATTATTTTATCGTGTAGGTATTATTATAAGTCTCGTTATAATGATTTTGGTAAAGGTAAAGAGGAAAACAACATTAATTATCATTTCCAATTCAACGACTTATTTGTTAACTAAGTGGCAAAATTGAGGTTTGTCATATTTAGTTCAAATCGTTTCAACCCTGCTAAGAGCATCCCCAAGTACCATCAGTTAGTTGTGATGTTGCTCTATTTTAGTTCTAGTAAGGCAACTGAATAGCCAGTAGCGCTATTTCCAAAGTATTAGTCTTTCTAAGCTTTAGTAAAAATGTTATTTGCTCTATAGTTGATAATTTCAACACTCTAAGCTTTAACTCCGATTAGAGTTGATAATTGTTTTTAATTAGTAATATTATAGTAATAGCAGCTATAATACAGCTCTCTAAAATCAGCTAGCTTTTTTTAAAAAAGTTCGAATAGAGCTATAATTATCGTTCAATTAGAGCATTTTAAATAAAATATTAAATCTTATAAAGCATTGCGTTACTTATTCTCTTGTTTTAGAGGCATCACGATTTTTATACGTCTAGAGAGCTCGCAGCTTTAAATTTTATGCGCGCACTTGAGCAATCTTATTTAAGTATAAAAATAAAAAAATTATAATGCGAGATACTTTTTTCGTAAATAGTAGTTTAAAATTTTAAAATGCACAGTTCTAAAACGTGAAAAAATATAAGCTTAGCAGAGTATATAGATATCATATCACAAGAAAAAATCAAATTAACTTTAATAGAACTCCAACTTTATCGCTACTATCGATGGAAAATCGCAAAAGTGTAATCACACCATGGTAGAAAGTTGTGAACAAATTGGTCCAGAGTCTCCTGATGTCTTTTGGTCCAGAGTCTCCTGATATCCTCCATACAAATGGAATGTATGTTATAAACTCCTTGAGAAGATTTTGAACAGGCGACAACAATTTTAGAGAAGATGTAAGAAATTGGGCCACATTATTTAACATCTGGCACCAGGCACTTAATAAATTATTGTCTTTATTAAGAAAAACTAAATTATTTGATGATGAACTAGCTATGGATGTGCGGACATTATTAGAAACCCCTAATAATGTCACATTGAGTAATATTGGTAATGGAAAATATTGGCATCGTGGATTAGAAAATATTGCTCGTTCTCGAATTCGATTGATATTATAAAAAATGTCAAAACGATGTGCTGTATTTAGTGCTTACAATGTAGCTGAATAGAGCCTGTAGCTCTAAATAAACATCAATTATGTATATACAAAAGCGGCAAAATTACAACTAGTACCAATAGAGCTAGTGAGCTCTTAAAAAGTTATTTTATTCTATTTTGCTTTACAATAGGGTTACTACTGGTACAAAATAATCTTTAATAGTGTTGATAGTTCTATAAGGGAGTGGTATGAAAATAGCAGCTCTTTATCAATGTAATTAGTGATCAGCACCATATCCACCATTTGCAAATCAATGTACACATGCATTGTAAAATAATAAATCTTATTAAGATTTTTATTGTGATTTTTATTGGAAAAACGCTTAGAACAGTGAATGGTTTTTATATTTTATGCGCATTTTATTTCTTTGTTTATAATTTAAATATAATCAATTTTCGAGGCGCATTAAAATTTGGTTAACAATCTTGTTAAGTTTTACAGTAAAACAAAAACGGCACTTAAAATTAGATATTTAAAAACAAAATATTTCCTTTTATTAATGTTAAATTTATTTAATTTTATCAAATTAATTTGACATAAAATTACAACATCAAACATATTATTTTATATAAATATAGCTTAATATAGAAATTGTTTCAATTTTATTTTTAATAAGCGTCTAAATAACTGTACTCTTTTAAAAGCACAAGCCTTATTAAAATTATTGGTTATACTTTACAAAAACGTAAAGCTTTATAAAAAGGGCTCCAAAAGACTTTCTGGTTTTTCTGAAATAACACTAATTAGCTCTAATCCCATAGACAGACACAAAATTTATCGCGATTTTCATTTATCTAGATTGAAAATTAAATTATAATAATCGGGATAAACATCTAACATTTAGAAAAATGGATTTTTGTTATAAAAGAAAACGAAACGCAAATTCGTAATTTACAAAATATAAGAACTTCCATTGAAAATAGTGGAAGGTTAAGTGGCAATTTGGCATTGTTTTACTTGGAAAAGTATAGGAGAACGGGAAAAAAAACCACTTAATTTTAAAACAATTATGTGCTTCTGCAACCAGCTACGTTCCCCGAAATCGATATGATTGGCGCTTTGTAAGTAGTAATTACATTTAAAGTAACTAAACTTGTAAATGCTTAAGTAATTTATTATTTTTTGTAGAGGAAAATTTTGGACGTTTTTGGGAAAAGCAATTTCCGAGTTTTTCTCAGAGAAAATTTAAAGATTGGTTTCGAATGAATAGGGAAACCTTTTAGTATATTTGTGATAAAGTGGCAAAATATATAAAAAAAGAGGACACGAATTATAGAAAAGCGATTCCTGTTTGGAATCGCTTTTCTATAATTCGTCGCATTTGCATTATATTCGTTAACCTCATCAGCAGAATATGCGGCGATTGCTGATCTGTTTGGAGTTGGAAGAATCACTGTAGGTGATATAACATTAGAATTCTGTGAAGCAATAAATAATCTGGAAAACCAATTTATAAATGGATATCCGCCTACTGAACAATAAATTGAAAACAACGTTAAAAGTTTTCATGATATTTGGGGATGTCCCCAGTGTTATTCAGCAATAGGTACATACATACATATTTTGATTATTAATAGTTAACATATTACTATTTATTTAATCGTAATTATAAATGGATGCCATATAGAGGTCAGCCCATATGCAGCCGATGCTACCGACCATTATTATTATAAGGGTTGGTATTCAACGGTTTTATTTGCGGCGGTAGATTACAAGTAATAAAACGTGTTTCAAGTAATTAAGATATTGGATTAATTAATTATTTGTACACACTGTAGATATCGCGTTACCTATATAAATGTAGGCTCACCTGGTCGAAATAATGACGCATTTATATATGGAAATTCCCAATTAAAAAAAAAATACATACCCCCGATTCCACATTGAAAAAATTTACAAAAATTATTAACAACGTAGAGGTGCCCATATTATTAATCGGTGATTCAGCATTTCCACTCTCTCATCATTTAATGAAACCGTATCGCTATAAAAATATTAAAGATGATGTTGAATTTGAATTCAACAAAGCACTAAAGCAGATCAAGACGAGTGGTTGAAAATGGTTTTGGTCATTTAAAAGCGAGGTTGGTGGAAGTTAAAATTAATAATACAAATTCCATAATACGAACATGCTGCATTCGGCATAATATATGTAATAATAGCAATGATACATTTAACGAAAGTTGGCTCCTCGATGAGGATGGAAAATCCCAGCCGAATTTTGTTAACATTTCAGGAGAACGAGGCTCTAGTGCTACCAATTTAAGAAAAAAACTTGCCGAGTATATTTTTTCAAAACGAAGAGATTGAAATTAATAAAATTCTATTTTTGTAAATTTTATATTATTGACAATTAAAAATTCAATCAAAATTCAATTACTGATTATCTAACCACATTCACATATTAATAACCATACACAGAACCTATATTTAGAAACTAAAAGAAAATTGCCGCTCATCTTATAAATTCTATCATATATTATATTAATCACATATTATATATGAAGCATTGATCGTTTAAAAGGAAAAATATTGCTCTAAAAGTAGCTAAAATTGCTCGGTATACGTTTTAAATAAGTTCCAGAAGCGCTGCTAGAACACTATTAATTGCTAATGGTTTTAAAATATAGCTTTATAAGCGCTTCTAAAACTTATTTAGAGCCTAAATTTTTACTTGGGTCCTACATGCCTCACTTTGTAATCGAAATCTTGCATCTCAAGAAACTACCGAGCGAGCAATACGAGGATTTACCATTTTCTTTTGAAGTGTAATCGTTAAAGCACAATCAGTTAAAATCTTAAAACATCTACAATGTATATATGGACGGAAACGTCTGAGCTGAGACAACCTAAAACAGATATTTCATCCTATGTAAACGTAAAAATTTAAACTGCGATTTCATTTTCTGTCAATCGCCGCATACAATCAAAAATATTTTGTTTTTTGCGTATACGGAATTATCAGAAGTTTGTTTTGTTTTCATTTTTTAGTTCAAATGAGAAATCTAATTTGATTGTCTAAGGTCTGAGAGCATATAAGCAAGCTAGTGTCTCCAATTCGTATGAATGGTTTCTCGATATAAACATAATATTTATTAAATAATTTATAAAGCAATTGTTGATCGCATAATTAACTGCATAAACTATTTTTAAGTTAGTTCTGAACATTTATATCATTTCCCGAATTATTGTTTTCTAAACAGATGTTTAATATTTCTTTTTCTAAAATTATTTTGCTTTTTAAAATTTAAGTGATATCCATTTATGATCAATTTAGCATTATTTACTGTCGAGAAATCTCTACCTAATAAGACATCAACGTTAAAGTTGTTATGTGTCGCCAAAAAAAAATCAAATTTCTGTAAATTATTTTCAACTAATGTTTTATATTTAACTTTTCCTATTACTATTATTTATTCCAATTAAATTTAAATTATTATTTACATGCTCTACTAAATCCGATGGTACAATTTTTTCTCTCACCTGACTTAGAGGATAGAAACTCCTCTTTTGAGGCACTAGCACTTGCAGTGCAGTATTATTCAACCCTTCAATGAGTTCGTCCTATTCGTTCCACTTCTATTTTCTAGCGTTAATTTGACCTTTGAATACCTCAAAATTACTGGACCCAATCGCTTTTGAAATATCGAGTTCGTTAACGGGAACTCTATGTTTAGGTAACACATTCTGATATCCACCTTGCTCTAATTGCGCTAGTTTTCTTAAAAGCACATCACGTTCCTATAAAATTTTAATTTTTTTCAATAAACTAATATTGACTTCCTGTGCTCTTTCTATTGTTTTTGCCCCCACAATATTCACGGCATCCAACATTTCCGTATAATCCCTGGAACCATCGTTTCAGGTTTGATTCGTTTTCACCATGCGGCTCGACCTCAACAATGGTTTTTAATTTTTCTATCAGCCCACTATCACACGAGTGACCTGAATCTATTTCCATAATTAATTTTTTTAGTTCATCCATCTTCTAATTATTTAAATTTTTCGAATACAATTTTTTTCTCCAAATCGATGTAACTAAATAAATTGGATTACTTTACACTACAGTATTTTTAGGATTACCCTACATCTGAATTTATAAGCCGAAAAAACAATACTCTGCCGTCAATAGTTTATTTCACACTACTCTTTATTTTCTCTTTTTTACATATTTCTTTATTGTCCTATTAATCGGAACCTCACAAACATCTACTCTCGACATACATTTAACCCTAGTTACATTTTTTATAAAAGCTCTACAATAAAATTTGATTTTGACAAAAATGAATTAAAACTCTTTTTTAAAATTCCTATTTTTAAAGAAAACCACCCCAAAAAGATTTTTACCTAACTTACTAATCAAGAATCAACGCTACGATTAGTAAGTTAGGTAAAAATCTATGAATTTTGCAAATGATCATCCGCCCAAAAATTGTAAGTTTTCCGAATACCGATAAATCCTGTTTCTTTAAGATGAACACTGGGACTGGGTCATCTGACTACCATCTCATCAACAACGCATAAAACATTTTTTAGTTTTAAATCGAGTTGGAGGCTAAAATATCTGTGATATATCTGTCTAAAAGTTTGTTCGACATGTAAAATACTCTTTGACATCCTCGCCGCAGTAACCGATTACCTAATATATATTTGCATAACTACTAAAACACTTGAAGGATACAGGATACTCTCTACACCGACATTCACAATATTAATGGTGAACACAATATACTCTGGTAAACTTTTGTGAAAATATATTGCTCGAAATACTTCTGTGTAAGAACATTCCATTTATGAACTTTTGGAAAAGATTTGAAAGATTGGAGTTGTGCCTAGTGTAGCTAGAATGTTTCAGATTACAAAACATGTAAAATCGCTGTCCCTGTCGTATTTAGATAGCTCTAACAAATTGTGGATAAACCTCGGAAAAATAGTTGCAACCTCATAAATATTATTTCCGAAATATTAATAAAGACATTCTTAAAACTTTTATTTTGGTCGGTCTGGGCTCGAAGAGAGGCGACAAACTTTTTTTTTGCTTCCGCGATATAACAAATGGAAAATCTGACGATTTACCATTTAACCGAACCTTCAAGTTATGAAAAACTTCAAGCTAAAAGTTCCACATCGATCAGTCAATCGGCCTGGACTGCCTGGAGTGATATAAATGCCTTAAATGTTTCGAGTCTGACTAGCAAACTCACAAACTAATCATAAAATGGTATTCATAAAATGTGAACCAACACAATCAACAAAAGTTTTGCTCTTCTTGTTGTTGTTTATGTACGCCTATACGTGTCTATTATGTGAAAGCTATGTGAATGTTTAGCGAATTAAGTATGTTGACGAAGAATTTTAAAATTTTTAACAATTCAAAGATTGATTCGAATACGTTATAATTATAAGATAAATAACAACGCCTACAATTAATTCTCAAAAGGCAGAACTCATTGACTGATCCATCTTCCTTTTTAGTACTAAACTGTCGTGAAACTGTGGAATAAATGTGCAATTTTAAATTGGAAAAGCATAAAGTAGTTCCACATGGTAACGGAGAATGATAGACGGATTTCGCGATTCTTGGAAGGGTCTACAGAAAAATGTTCTGACCTTTTCCATTGTCATACTTTGTAAACATTCACGGATTTTATCATCCTTTTAAAACATTTAAGGCTCAGTGATTTGAAGTCCATATAAAGTCTGCGCATTTCATCTCAATTACATTATAAGAGGTTACATATGTGCACTATCTCTCTCATTTTGAGTGTGCACCTTCTCCAAATATTCTAGGGAAATATGTGCACTAAAATTTTTAGTGACCCAAGTGTAAAATGTATACAATACTTTATTTCTCTTTTGACCTGGACAGCTGTCGGACTAAAATCTAAAATCGAATGCGTCGACTGCAGCTCTATAAAAATCCAACATTTATTTAAAATCAAAAACGGCAGTAAATATGCTACACCATCTCTCTATAAAGCAGCCAGTTTATAAACAGTTTCTTTAATTTTCTCGCGTCAATTTTATCTGATATGTGTCGCGATCGTTCGTTGATTTGGTTTTTCTTTTTTTCGGTTGGACAGATAAAAGTCGAAATTCCAAGAATTTCCTATACATACCTGTATAGTTTCATTTATTCCGCATTAAAGGTCTACGAATCATTAAGGGCATAATTAGCTTCCGTGAGCCCATGACAGTTAGTAAAACCGTTAGTCCCTACTATTTGGAAAACAATTTGCACTAATACCAAAAATAGTTATCCGCGGGGTGAACGCTCAACCATTTCGAGTATACCGGACTCTTCACAGATTTCGAAGCAATAAACAGTTTTTTCTAATTTGTATTCAGACATTTACCGATTTCAGGCTTTTACCGTAACATATACTTAAGTCAAGGTACCGTTAACTAACTTAGTTTTTAACAGTAATAACTAGAACGAACTGCAAGCCATTCAATCTATACTCGTAAATGCAGGTGAGGTATTATTCAAAATGTGATATTTCAGTAAAAGCTCATCGAAATTTTGTTTTGACTGATGACTTATTGGACTCCAGTGACAAAATTTTGAAAATGACCCTTAAATTTTACTACATTTGCGAAATTTTTATGTATTTTATTTTAAATTTAGTTACAATATCATCCCTTGCACTATCTCTGAAAAAGTAATTTACGTTTTTAATACTATATCTGTATATCTAATTTGCATTTGAAAATATTTTATATTTAAAAATTCATTAGATTGAAAGTTTAACCAATATTTACTCATTATAAAAAGTTAAGACATGGAAATTTGCAGTGACAGGGGTCGGCACTCGAAGCCAATTAAAAATGCTGTAAGTTTGTCAATTTTTATTTTTTTTAATTTCAAAACTTCAGAATATCGTAAAAACATTTCAAATTTAACAAAAAATATGTCATTGTTTGATGTAGCAACCTTTAGCGCGAATAATAGTATTGAATCTGTCCGATAAGACAACTCGCGACAATCCGCTTCACACCGCGTCGACCCTACTTATATTTTTAGCTAATACTTTGGCCTCTAGAATGGACAATATGGTGGAATATAGTGGCCATTGTAGTGAAGAAATGAAGCTGGGATCTTTTTTTGTACAAAACGTTGGGTTTGACGTGCTTTATAGGACGGTACCGAGTCTTGTTGAAACGTCTAATGGTTTCTACCGAATTGTTTATACGTGCTCAAGCTAACAAAGCGTCATTTAAAATATTTTTACGGTAGATTTGTTGATTAACCTTTACGTCTTGTTCAATGAAAGCGAGTGGTGAGCGTCCTCTGGCAATTATCGCAGACCAAACCGTCACTGATGCAGGCGCCTGCTTTTGCAGATAAATTCGCTGGTTTATATTGTCTTTTGGTGTGCACTTAGCCAAATACGATCGTTTTGTTCTTGTTAGGCGTACTGTCTTTTGTATAGGTAATCAATCTTGTACTTTCTGTATTTTGTAGGGCTTTAATCGCACAGTTAACTTTTTAATATGCGCCCCATGCTACTAGCAGACACATTGAACTACGCTTTGTCGTGGATTACATTGAATTTTGGCCTTCACCTTTCAAACCATTTCTGGTGATGTTGCTGTTTTTCAATGTCCACCTCCATGACGTTTTTTGATGCTACCAGTATCATTGTAACGTGTAATGGTTCGATACACAAACATTTTGTTCACATGAAGATATCGTGGCTCATTAACAATTGCTGGTTGCGATTTTCCACCCAAATACAAAATAATAACACTGTTGCGTTTGAATTCCATTTTGATATCTTTTTTAAGTGCGACATAAAACGATATGCTTCCGTAGGCTTGTACACAACATAACAGACTGATGCTTGTCAAAAATAAGTGCGCTGTCATTAACCGTTTGGTTGCCACAGCATCGTGAAGTTGATAACACTAACGGATGATGTCTGGTGATGAAGGAAGATTCAAGTTTTTTTTTTTATTTTTTCAGAATTTGAGATGAAAACCGTCAAACTCAGCAATTATTCGGGATGATGAAATTTGAAAATAATTTCTGCGATTTTTTCAGAATTTTTCTGATGGGTGTATTTGAGATATAGTTCTTTGAATTCAGGATCTTTTTGTTTGTCTGGCTTGTTGCGAAATGAATGGTAGAAAGTTAATTGTAGATCGATTTTAATGAAAGAAAACATAGCAATCTAAAACGAATTCATTTATTAACATTTTAGTTAGTTTTAGGTCTGAAGGTGATCAACTGTATATGTTTATGATAGTTTCGCGTAAGATTCACTTATTGTTTCATTTAATGTTTATTTCAATGAGGGCAGTAAAAAAATGCAATTTTATCTTTGAGATATTCCGTCCTATTTACACATTGTCTAGCAAAGAAAATGCTGGGTTTTATTGGGAGTATATATTAATTCGGTCCGTGTTTTTAACTTTAAAATTCCATTTTATTTTAAAATAAAATGATTGAACAGATAATATTAAATATTGTCCATCGCTGCTTACGACTTCTTCCCACCTCTCAGGTGAAACCTTTCGTCTTGTGAAGGGATCCAAGTATAAAGCTAACTTTCAATTTCTTCGAAAGAAGTGCATCGGTGACCTGCCAAATCGTGTTGCATTCGTTTTTCTCGTAATACACGTCTCAAACGAACTAATTCTAGTCTGTACCGCTCGCCCATAATGGAATCGTCAGGTTGTAGCAAGTCGTAGTACACAACGCCTGTGAAGGCAGATGTCTAATCTGTCTGAAACAAAGGAAATCACCTATCACTATAAAACAATTATTATACGAGTAGTCAGAGCCACCTTTTGAAAACGGTTAATTTGTGTTCCCATTACATTTTCAAGAATTTTTTTAATTTAACCAAGCCACTAAATTCTTCCCAATAGTTTTTTTTCAATAGGAAGTGTATTGATAAATTATTTTAAATATTCTTTCAACACTAGATACGCTGAAAGTTCGGCCAACGAAAGGTTACTGATATTGACAGACTAACCAAAGAAATTACTTTAGATCTTGCTCCATCACTAGTTAAGAAATTCTGATTTTCTAAGAAAATCACAAAAATTACTTTTAATTTTCCTCCATCTTCAGATATCAACCATAGTCCAGCTACCAAATCTGTAGTTAATAAATTTGGCAGACTATATCTTAACTCCACACCATAGAAAAAATTTTATAAAACCAAAAAGAAACTTTAAACCTGCCTCCTCATATAAGCCGTCCGTTCGACCATAAAATATATCATATAAAACCTCAAAAAATAATCGTTAATAGACAAATATCTTTATTTATTGGTTCCAGCCCCAAAAAACGTTTGTGTCATGATAGTTTTAGCTGTCGTGATAGTTTTAGCTGTGATGACAGTAAATATTTTCGGGGCTGATAGTAAAAAATGTCATGATATTAATAATTAGTGTTGCCACCTGTTTTTTCGTGGATGAAAATTGGGCTATCTTCACATTCATTTATTTATAACGGCTTATTACTTGGAGTTAAATCTTTATTATTTTAATTCTGTTTAAAGCATTGACTGCGCCTAAGTTAATTGGGCCCAATATGCTAACTGACCTTTAATAATGAGAAAGATTTTCATAAAACGATTATACAATATTCGCCATCCTCTTAGTGCCTTATACATTCAGAATTTGTTGTTTAGGCTGTTAAAATGTTTACAAACCGTAATTTTTCGAACGCGCACTTTTCGAATTTCTAGTAATGCAATATAATTATTATAAGCTTTTTGATTTTTAATAATATATTTATATTGTCTCAAGAATTAAAATTAAAGCTTTTCGTAGCAATTCATCTCTATGACATATTTTTTTTACGATTACGACAAGTACCTACTAAACATTATTGCAAATATTACACATAAAACAAAACGAAAAACTTTTCCAAGTGAAAAATTATATTTTATTTTGTTACAAAAATTAAATTAAATTTTATTATTATTATATTTTAAATATATAAATTTCCAATAATAAATAATTTATATTGGTAAAAAAATTTATGGACTGTAAAAAGTTGTATAAATATAATACGCTCTAAATTTAAGCAGCACAGCAATGATTTAACAAAATCGGTTTTTGTATGAGCTGAGCTTTTTATTTTTATTATTAATAATGATATGAATCATAATCTATAACCGAATTATTACTATACACTTTGGAGTTGAGGTTTTGTAGTTGTGTGCAATTTTGTTGCTACTTGTATTTCATATTATAAGACGTATAAAATCGTCTTGAACATTTTTTTAAAATGTTATCGCAACAAAAAATGAAATGGCGTGCTATTGTCTGGGGTGTTTAGTATTGATTTAAAGATTGTTAAGAAAAAACTTTGGAACGATTTTTCAAAAATCTTCTTGGAAATATTTTTATCAATGGTCAAATGTATAAAATACCCCGTTTTATGTGAAATACAATTTCAACATAAAATATCTACCCATTATTTTCTATGAAAACACTCGATCAATATAAAGAGTGGGAACGCTATATAAGAAAGCTTTTGGTAGTGTATCAAACACTGTACTTGAACCGTACAAGTTAACAGTTAATATTAAGCTGCATAGCAGTTTGTTGGCATTTTTTGGTCATCTTGATGTAAAATATGACAACAAATGGCGTGGAACTTTTTGCTGCAGTAATATCTGTTCGCTGTTTTGTTATTGTGAAATTAAAATCTTTGAAGTTAGCCCGAAACCGATTTTTTTTCGTTGATGTCATAGATCCCGAAAAGGTATAAGTTGGAAAGTACAAGCACAATAGCACAAAAGCATGGATTTTAAATAATATTAAAAAAATTGGAGAGGTAATATTATTATATATTATTTTTTCTACTTAATTATTTAAAATTTTTTTTTGGTTTTTGGGTTTAATGTTATGTTTATTTTTAGTTAAACACACAATTTATATATTTGATTGACTATCGTAATTTTTATTTATCGTTTCGTTATTTATGTTTTTCTTTATTTCTTTAGATTTTTTTTTATCAACTGATTAGTTTTTCTTTTTAAATTAATTAAAATTAGATAGTGATTGTAATTTTTAAATCACACAAGATGGATATTGAGCACCTTGAATTTGATGAACTTCAAATTGAATGTTGAGATCGATCATACAGTATTAGTTTGTAACAATCCTCATTAAAGTGCAAAAAGCAATCCCGAAGAGGAGTTGCATAGTTTAAAAACTAAATTAAAATATATTTTTTCTTTAATTAAAAACTCTTACTCTGTAGTATTTAAAGAGTGTTCATTAACTCGTATCCTTCTCAGATCTATAAATTTTATATTATTAGGGGAAGTTAAAAACCTCTTAATACGACAAACACAATTTTAGATCTCCACCAAAAAATAATTAAAAAGAGATCGATCTAAATATTTCATTAGCTCAGCTAGAACAGATAATAGTTCCTAACCAGGATAATGATGAAGATTCTGACATCTCCTCAATCCCATTGCATGATAGTTTCAAAAACTCCAATCTGAATTTTAAACAACCTCAAGCTAATGAAAAAATCAGCGTAAATCTGTTAATGCAAATCAACGGATGTTTCATAGTAACCATTCCGAAAATGAGTTATCGAGTTATCTTCAACAGTCAGTGATCTTAGTTATCTATGTATTAAAAGGAACTGTACAGGAATGGTATTGGATCTATATCGAAAAGAATCCGGGTGTGAACTGGTCAAAATTGAATGACGATTTATTTAAACGATTCCAAGATCGTCAAACGGACGATGACCTTAGACATGTTCTAGATTCCAGAAAGCAACGATTTAATGAATCGTGTCAAGAATTTTACAGTGATATGGTTATCAATATCATCTTAAACTCGACGTCCCATTATCTAACACCCAATTCATGTATATAATCTGTAGAAATATAAGGGCTCGACTACAGGACAAACTGGTAGATAGACATTTCCCGACGTTAGAACAGATGGTGTAATTATGTCTCACTTACGAAGACACTTGGATCAAAACGGGGGTTGTTCCTGAAATGAAGTGCCAACGACGCCGAATAAACGAACTGGACGAATTAAATGAACAAAACGAGGATTGAATGAGTAGGAAGTTTATGCCTTTAATTCGGATCAAAAGACTCGTACTAACATGTTTACGAATAGAATTATTGGATGTTGGAACTGCTATCAATCGGATCACCATTTTAAAAATTGTAATATTTCATTAAAGCACAAATTTTGATTCGGCTGTGGTTCTCCTGGAGTGCTTATACCTTATTGTACGACGTGCAAACTGAATTCGGGAAATGCCGAAAAGGGGACCGAGACAGGCTGTACCTGGCCTCCGAAAATTTTAACTGCCAAATCAGATCTACAAAAAACAGCAAGTATGAACCATTTTCAAATCCGGTCGAATAACCTGGTATAATTCAAATTTATTCGCACACTCCAAAAAAATATAAGAAATATCTAGTTAATTTTTTAATTAATAACTCTACAGGCGGACGTCCTTATGCTAAGGTACAATTGTTTAACGAAACATTTACTAGTTTACTAGATAATGGAGCTAACGTTTCGGTTTTAGGCTGCGGCAGTGAAAAATTTATTAATAGCGCTAAAGTAAAGTTTCGACCATTATGTTCATCGATCAAAACCACCAGTGGATCATCTGAGACCATACTAGAGTACCTATCACTTTCCTGAACCAGACACGCTTTGTTACATTACACATTGCACCAAAACTTAGCCAATTGCTTTATTTATAGAAGTTGATTTCTGGATAGCGTTTGGATTGAAGATCAATGTTCCTCAAACTTTGTTAATTCAATAATCAGAAATCAATGAAATCGATGCTTCAGCGCAATATTCTGATATTGATCCAATATTCCATGACTTTTCTTCCGCGCAACAGGCTACACTTGATTTGGTCATTAGTGAATTTCTATCTTATGAAAAACTCGGTTTAGAGAAACCAAATATCCTTTCATACTCTATCGACGTAGCAGAATCTGCACCTATCAAGCAACGACACTACCCCATTTCCCCCGCATACAAAAAGTACTTTACCAAGAACTGGACCGCATTCTCATGCTCGGGGTGCGCTCGAGGGAAGTTTTAGTTAATGGAGCTCCCCGGTAACATTGGTGAGGAAAGTTGCAGTGAAGGCGGCTTATCCTCTACTTCTCATTGACCATGCTGCTTGGTCGCCTAGGCAAAACTAGATACATATCAAGCAATTGATCTCAAGGATGCTTTTTTACAGATCCCCTTAGATGAGAGCTCTAGAAATAAGACGACCTTCGTTATACCTGGTAGACCCCTCTATTAATATACCATCATGCCATTCGCACTCTTGCAGGTCCCCTCAGATCATGTGTAGACTCATGGATAAAGTTATCTCTCATGAGCTTCACCATAAAATATTTGTTTATTTGGATGATTTGTTGGTAACATCGGAGACATTTGATTAAGACACCTGGGCTACATTGTGTGAAATGGTGTATTAAAAACGAATGTAAACAAGGTAAAGGCGATTACTTGAAAATTTTTATGCATGGTAGGCTGGTTCAGGCAGTTTATCAGAAATTATTCTGATGTCTCTGCACCTCTTACAGATCTCCTGAAAAAAACGAAAAAATTCTTTTGGAGCTATGCCGCTCAAAAATCTTTCCTAATCCTAAAAGAAGTTCCTTTCTGCTCAAAGGAATTATAGTACGACCGAGCTAGAATGCTATGCAGCAGTCGTTAGCATGAAGCAATTTCGTCATCATGCTAAAGGTTTTGAATTCACGGTGATCACAGATCACGCTAGCCTGACAAGGTTATTAAATCAAAAGAAGTTGACTGATCGACTAGCGAGATGGTGCCTAAAATTACAAGGTTTCAACTTGAACATAAAATATCGAGAGGGATCAGAAAACACTGTGCTTGACGCTTTGTCTCAAAATATGCCGACGAACTCTGCCTAATTTCAAAACCTGTTGATCATGTCTATGAATCTTGCAGTACGTAGATCTTAGATACACCGTTTTTCAAGATAAGGAATATCAAGATCTGCTTACAAATCTAAAGAGCAACCACGAAGCCAATTTAAATTTTAAGGGTTATTGATGACCGAATCTTTTAAAACACCTCCTTTGCAACCCATAATGTCCATGATGATATTAATCAATGGAAACTTCTCGTGCCAAAACCATTGACTATTTCGTTGATCGCAGATGCACATTGTCCTCCTTCCGCATCTCATTTAGGAATAGAAAAGTCATTAGAGCATTTGCACACACATTTCTATTGGCCCGAAATGAGTAAAGACGTGTCATATTACATTAAAAATTGTGAAGTATATAAAGCTTCTAAAGCGGCAATTATATAACCCGCCCCGCGATGGGGAACTATATCGAAGCAACAGGCAACTAGGAAAGAATATACATTGATTTCCTTGACCCTTATCTTCGATCAAAAACTGGAAATTGCTTTTTGTTGTTCTTGATCAATATTCACGATTTACATATTTGAAGAATTCCGTTTTTGATATGTTCTCTGTCCCAAAACATATAGTCAGTGATAATGGAGTTCAATTTACTTCGAACGCCTTTCAAAAATTTTTATAGGAAAATAGTACATATTTGTACACCTAAATACTCACCTCAACCAAACATGCCAGAAAGAGTTAACCAATGTGTCTTAACAGCAGTTCGCTCATATATACGTGAACATCATTCTACTTGGGACCAACATATCCATTCTATAGGACTTGCTTTATGAAATTTAAAACATCAAAGTACGAATCAATCTCTCCATTACATAATTTATGGTCAACATCACGTTAGTCATGGGTCACATTACGAGTTGATTGATCTCCTACAAAGCCTCGGTGGCAAAGAAATCGGGATTTTAAACTCGGATCGGCAAACATTCGCTCAAAATAGTATTGTCCGTCATCTTAAAAAAGCTTACGAAAGAAACGCTGATTTATACAATTTACGATCTAACCAAAGGAACTTTCAAGTTGATCAGAAGGTATTCGTTAAAAATTTCGCTCAGAGCGATGTCACCCAAAACTATTCTGCAAAAACTCGCTCCAAAATAGCTGATAGATTATATACTGAAACCAGTGGGAGATGTAGCATTTGAATGAGGAGACGAATATGGTAAAGTCTTAGGCGTATTTCAAATCAAGGATATAAAGAATTAGATGCTTCTGATTTATAATCGTTTTCCGATAGTATATTTTAGTTAATTTATAATTGCATGTAATAACGATTAGTGCCCGGCTCTAAAATGAGACATGACATGAGTGTAAGCCTCCACATAGTCACCCGGGCAGCCAACATGTTAACCTTTCATGTTGTACTAAAATTAAATTTCCTTACATCAGCTGTGTGTGGAGGAGAAATTAGGTTCCTTAAAAGCCGTTTTAGGTCCAACAAATAAAAATTAAAACTACTTGTGTACTTATTTCTCATACTTTATGTGCATCCCTAACATTTTTCTGATTTGACGTTAAAACGATTATTGAAAATTAGGTTTCACATTTATGAACGTGACCAAAATAATCCTTGCTAAGCAGTGGTTTAAATAAAAGTCCAGGGCAGAAAATAAGCGAAAAGAAAATTATACCATTCGTTAATTTTACTGGTATGAAAAATTTAAACGTTTTAAGACACACAGCTCCCGAGACACTTGCAACGTGTTTGAAAGTAATGAACATGAATACAAGGCATGCAGCACTATAAACTCGAGTTGTATTTTCATTTAATTTTTGTACAAAAAGCTGTAGCAGCAAATCAGATATAATAATCTCGTAGCAGACTCGTACAACAACAAAGTAACAAGCAGAGCTTTTATTATTACATGTAAGTTGTGTGTAGTATTTTGCTGATTTCCGTTTCCTCCACATCTTGAACAGTGCATGCTTTCTTGTATTATAATATATTTAAAACAGAAATTCGACGACAACGACAAATCTCGTACAGAGAATATGTTAAATGTAAAATTATATTTTTTATGTACGAGTTCATTAGTGTACGAGTATTATTGCTATACTATTCGTATATTCATATGTTAGCAACATTTCTTTAGTACCTTAATAAAAATTCCACTTTACGGATTAGTAATTATTTTAAAATGAAGTAAAATTTCATTATAAAAAATAAATAAATAAATTTCGAGATAACAAGGTGTGCGCTTCCATAATATTTAGATTGGTATTGAAAAATCGTTATACTTGAAATTGGGTTGTTAGCTCAAAAATGATAAAAAGATAAGACATTTTCTACATGTTCATATTATAAAGAGAACGTCATTTTAAAACTGATATGACAGAACTTTGTATTGTACGATATATTAAAGGCGTGGTCATATTTGGCATTGCAAGGTCGATACATAAACAGATATGTACACAAGATACTGCAATATATTTTTCAAATTATAAAATAGTTTTTAAACTAAACAATTAGTGGTATGATAATATATATTTTACAGATATCCCTCGTAAAACTCGGTGTCAAACGAATTACTTATACGGAAAGTGACAAATATTGGGAAACATTTTGTATCTAAAAGCAGGGCGAACAAGAATTACAGTAACCAAAATAACGTTAAACGAGGTCCACCTGTACATAATGTCAACCGCCGATGAATTTTTAAATCATTATTAAACGAGTTGTTTATTTACCTATATATAACAATAAATGTTGCTTGTATATTTTGTTGATATAATTTTACAATAGTAATTGTTTTTGAATTACTTTGATAAAAAAGTATTGTGACGATGCGTTGTTATCGAAATTTAATTAATGCACTTTACATAATAAAAACTTTATAACATTAAACATTTTTAGATAATGCGTCACAAATGAGTATTACTTGAAATCGCGATTTTAAATGGCAGTACTGCAATGTTATTTGGAAGGCGGAATGTTCCCTTATACATACAAAATATTCATTCTGGAGGAGTTAATGTTGCTATTGTAATGTAAAAGCACAATGAACATAACTTTTTGCTGTAATAAGATTTTATCTAAAATAAAAATCTTTTTCTATAACTTTTATTCAATTGCGTTGTAGATGATTGGATTTTATGTCGTTTCTTTCCTTTATTACCGAAGAAAATGGTGTAAGAGAAATTTATGGGGCTTTGGAGTATAAATTGCTTTGATCGGTAGTTAAGTATATACGGTTCTGTATACATCCAGATCGAATAATTTATTGCCTGTGAATTTATTTGGTAATAATTACACTCAATTTTTATATAATAATGTGGGAGGTGTGTGTAATATTTAGTAAAACGGCCATAAATTATTGAAACACCATAATAAATAGTAAGTTTATGGTATTGATTGCGTTTTGAACAAATTCAAACCGAAAATGTTGCACATATAATTTTATAGTTAACTTCCGATTACTAAATTGCTGTAAAGATTTTGAAACTGTGTTTTAAACATTCAAAATCCAAATATACAGAAAAAATTTAAAAGAAACTTGACAATATTGTGTCCAAATGAGTAAAGTTTGCCATAATAATATTACAAAATATTTTCTTTTTCACGAATAAAAATATTTTTATATTATTTCTTCTCTCCCTCTCTCTCTCACTCTTTTTTTTATTTATTTAAATTATTACAACTGAATACAATTCATCTAGTAATTTTTCTTTCTTAATTTAGTCATTTGTGAATGAGAAGAGGCCCATTTGCTTATAGATAGACTTCATTTATAGATTATTTACTGAAGTAGTCTTTGCTCTGGTGTCCTTAATCCATTAAATCAATTGGTTTCGTTCTCTGCAATCGTCTTACTGCATGTGAAGTGTCCAACATACCACGAAGCTCTTCATTTACGTGTTGATAGATACGTTGCCCATAAATTATTGCAAATTTCTTTATTTCTTAGTAGCACTTTGTTTCAAAAGTTTGTATTGTTTAGGTGTTGGTTTTCTTTGTACAGCCCCAGAGCTGTATTCCGTAAGTCCATACAGGCTTTAGCACCTGTTGATACAATAGCAATTTATTTTCGGTTGACAATTCCGAATTTTTCCTGGCAGCCAATACATTTTTCGATATTTGATATAAAGCTCATCTTTTTTCCCTTTAACGTGCTCTTTCCATCTGAGCTTGGTATCTAAGGTCATCCCTAGATATTTAGCATTATTTGCATACGGAATCTGCTGACCGTTAATGATTACAGGTTTATAACTGACTTTTAGAGTGGTGAAATTCACATGCGTTGATTTCGATTCATTGAGCGCGATACGCCACATTTTTGTCAATTTTATGATTTTGTAACATGCTTCTTGGAGTTTCGTTGTCGATTCCTCGATAGTGTCTTCTACTGAGAGAACGGCAGTGTCATCAGCAAATGTTGCAACGGTAACATCGTTTAATTGAGATAAAGCTCTAGTGTAGTAGAGCAAGTAAAGAATAGCTCCCAAAACACTACCCCCTGCGGGACTCCTGCCGAAATCTTTTTTAGCTCGGAATATTCATCTTCATATTTCACCCTAAAGTAGCGATTCTCTATGTAAGATTTTAAAATCATATAATATTGTTTTGGTAAATCTCTATGTAGTTTGAAGAGTAGACCTCTGTGCCACACCTTATCGAAGGCCTGCGCCACATCTAAGAAGATACTAGAACAAAGTTTTTTCCTCTCTAATGTTTTCTCAATGACATCTGTAAGCCTATGAACCTGCCCAATAGTTGAGTGTTTCTCTCTGAAACCAAACTGATATTCTGGGATAAGTTTTCTTTGTTCTATGATTATTTTCAATCTTTTGAGCAACAGTTTCTCCAACAATTTCGCTAGTATTGGTAGAAGTGAAATTGGCCGGTAGGATTTTCTATCATTCGGTGGCTTGCCCGGTTTCGGAATCATTATTACTTCTGCTACTTTCCACTGCATTGGCACATGCTTTTTCCTGAGAATCGCATTGATTATGTGCAGTAATTTACGGGTACCTTTTTCAGGCAGCTCCTATATTATTTGCCCTGTTATCAGATCATAACCAGGAGCTTTCTTTACTTTTATGTTCTAAATTTCAGCTTTTAGTTCTTTTAATGTTACAGGCCTGATCTCTTTGAACTCCGATATTCTGGGCGTATCAGCGCGGTGATTTCGTTACTAGTCTGCCGACCTAGAGGTTGAAATGTTTCTTCAAGATGTTCAGCAAACAGGTCAGCTTTATCTTTCGCACTTCTAGTCCATTTCCCATCGTTTGTTTTGATTGGAGGGATCTGCGTTTTTGATCGTTATAACCGTTTTGTTGCTTTCCAGAGGGAGTAGTCTGTATCTTTAGTTGTAGTCTGCCATTTCTCTCGGGCTTTTCGTTTTTCCTGCACTAGTTCTCTTACTTCTATGGGGTAAATAATGGTGTTTCTTTCCTGGATGATAATTTGGGGGTGCATTCCCAAGCCGACCATTGCATGACACCAAGGAGCTTATCTAGTTCCTCTTCTAATTCATTTTCACTTTTGATTAGCACTTGAAGTTCTATTTTTTCCTCTACCAACTGCTTAAACAGTTCCCAATTTGTTTTGTTGTTTGTGAGCTGTGGTGAATTTGTTTTTTTTTTATTACATTTTCACTAACCGTCATAATAACAGGAGAACGATCAGATGTTAGATGTTCATCATTTTCTAAGATGATGTAGCGTTCCGATATTCCTTTAGTGATGTAGAAATCTATTAGATCTGGGATTTTGTACGGATCAGTTGGCCAGTACGTTGGTTTCCCTCCTGTGTTAAATTCACAGTTTGAGTATTGGCAAGCTGCAAGTAATTCTTTGCCTTTTGGAGAGGTTAATCTTGAACCCCAGAAGGTGTTTTTGCATTAAAGTTACCTGCAATAATGAAGTTACTTCCTAATTTCTGGAACAAGTTAATGTAGTCTTTTTTCTTTAGGTTATACCATGGGGGCAATACATCGCAGATATATTACAGGTGTTGTGACAACCAAATTTAACCGTCACGGTGGTTACTTGCATGGATTCTTTTTCTATTTTTAATTCTTCATGATGTTTGATATTATCCCTAATAAATATAGCCGACCCTCCTCTTGCTCGTTCTGCGGGATGAGTGGTATGGTAACAAGTATATCTCTCGATTGATACATAGGAGCTGCTGGTAAGATGTGTTTCTGATATTAAGCATATATCAATTTTCTCGGTTTTTAAAAATAGTTCTAATATTCTTCTAGGTGTTGTGTTAATCCGTTTGCATTCTAAATGGCTATTGTTAATGAGTAGTTTTGATGTCTGGTTTCTTCTCCGGAATTATAAATTGAACTATGTATTGCATACATTATTTATTTTTAACTATTTTGGAACTTGTTATTTCCAGCAGATTAAGTCGATCCAGAATTAACTTATATAGTTTATTCTGTTCCTCGAGGCTCTTTCAAAATGCTTGGACAGTGTTCATGAAATTATCAGTACCGTTCGTCTTATTTTCTTTCGAATTTGAAGCGGCCTGAGCATATGTGTAATTCTCCCTAAGCATAGATGCTTCATTTCTTGCTCGATCCTACTTTAGATGACTTAGAGGGGGTTTGTGTGCCTGATCCTTCATTTTCTGTAGCTGCTTGACAACCTCACATGCTCGGAAGCTGGCTGGATGCTGCCCATAACAATTTATACCTTTTGTTGGTTCTTCTTTAGATAGTTTGCAAGTTTGTGTTGGGTGCTTTTCATCACATTTTACACATCTTGTGTCGCGCGCGCAATATCGTTGCGTATGTTTATATCCTTGGCATTTTTTATATTGTCCTATTCTTGTACTGCCTGTTTTAACAGCTTCGATCTCTACTCGCATGTTGAGTATGCCAGTTATATTGTAATTTTTTTCTACTTGCTCGGATTTATTAAACGTTAGCGCATGAACAGGGGAAGCCGTCTTTTTGAAAAGGGCTCTTGTCGGTTCTCCCCGCTATGTCTCTCTTTTTTAATAATGTTTACGGCATCAAGGATTTTAAATTCTTTATTTTCTAGATCCACCATTATTGAATTCCATACATTATTGTTCAGATCAGTAATTTTATACTCTTGTTCCGTACGTAACATTACTCATTACACTTTGGATTTCTGAGTAGTTGGTTACTCCTACTATAAAAATCGGTGGTGGGGCTTTTACCTTTGACTGTGCTTCATTTTGTTGAGCTGGTTGCAGTTTGAGTGATTTTTCTACTTCTGATGTGGACTCAGCATTATTTATTGGTGGAGGTGGTTTTTCTTTTGGTTTAGCTGCTTGTTGTTGTTCTAGAGCTAGTTATGTATTGATGATTAATTGTTTTCTAGAAACCTCTTTTGAAGTTGATGGTAAAGTTTCTGCCGTTTCTGGTGATTGTTGAGCTTTGTTTTTCTTACTTGATCTTTTACTCCTTTTCAACATCCAATTTGTTTCTCTTTCTAATTCTTCTTCTGCCGTATGGAATGGATTAATGTCATCATCGATTGTAGGGCTAAGTAGGTGTCATCCCAAGTTCTGCGTATTCATATTCAAATTCCATCAAGGGATTTGGCCGCCTTAAAACGAGGTTTCATCATATTTTCATTTCGGATATAGAGTGATTAATTAATTGACCCTAAACCAGCCGTAAAATTGTTTCCTAGTCACCACCGGGAATCGAACCCAGGAAATCCGGTCGGTGGAGCAATCATGCTGACCACTTTGCCACCGGGGCGGCATATTATACCTTTTAAAAATCATAAACTTTTAATTATCGTTTTAAAAGTTTTGTTTCCACGACTAATTGAAGATAATCCGTCTTAAGCTCAATGGTCCGATTAAAGCCTGCCGTGTCTCATAATAAATCTGAGACAAGTAGGATTTTTTTTGATTTAGAAAAAATTCTCATTATTGAACGATACCAGTTGGTGTATTTTCCGGAACTTGTGTTTTCTGGAACAGCATCTGGGACAAAACGTCTGCATTCTTTCGTTTTACACCCGTGTCTTTTTTTGATACTTTCATCTATCTAACGCATTAATTGAAATACTTGAGTCCATTTATTCTTCTGCTTCTGCATCCGATTATTAACTATATAGTTATTTAAAAAAATTAGATACTTAAGCCTTTCAATCCGCACTCGAAGGCTACGAAATTAAAAAATATTTTTTCATACAAGTATAGTTTATAGTAGTGTAACGAAAGCCTTTTGATCGTGGGAATTTCCATCTGAAGATGGTTTCATGGTACGTCGTTTCGTTATCAGAAAATATATATTTACTAGTTCATTGCCCTTGGGCGGTCATTTTGAGCGCGGCTATAGCTCAGAAGTAAAGGGGTGGGCTTTCCAAGGGTTGAGACTACGCTTGATAAACCGCAGAATCATAGACAAATTAGATAGAAAAAGAAAAAAAGAAAATTGAAAATAATAATAATGAAAAAAGATAAATAAATAAAAATTTAAATGACCAGTTGTAAATTTAAACTATCGCAATTACTTTTGGGTTACCAATTTTACAAAAATCTAAACTCTGTATGAAAGAATCGAAATTGATTTAAACATAAAAAAAAATCTATTAGTGAACTAGCTTTAACCCTGACCAGAATTTGAAGAAACTATTTATTGCAAGAAAACAGTGATCGTTCCATTGTCATTCCACTACTCACCCAGGCCTCACGATGATTTGATTAACCTCTCATTTCAATTGGTTATCATGCAAGAAATCGAAAGACATTAATTAATATTTTGAAATTCAGCATGCTCACTATTTATTTCATAAGCTAAATTTACAACAATTCAAGAAGTTTGAACAAAAAAAAATGGATGATTATCATTTATATTTACTAATGCAAACCAAAATTTGAATTAAATTGAGTCCAATGCATACTCAAATAAAATTGATATATATAACAATGCCTAAATTGTATATGCAATATACAAGAAAAAATTTAGCTATCTTAACGGTATACCTTTCTATATACTAACCTAAACTTAACTGAGGATAAAAAAACTTAAAAATAAACAACTCAACTAAATATTAATTGATCAAACAAGGAAAATTCGTTGATTAATAATAAAAATCTAAATTGATCAATGAAAGTTTTAATTTTAATAATAAAAAAAAAATGATTTACTTGTTGGCCAGCCGTGATGTTGAATAAAGTTGCTTGTTGACTGATGCGTGTTGATTGGTGTTAAATCGATATCCAAACAAATCGTTGATTGAAACACAAAGTTTATAATGTTTTCCGTTTTCTAAACTTTGTTCGTGATTGTAGAGGTTTTCTCTCTTAGTTACGTTATCAATTGCACATTATTATTACAACGTATTATCATGGACGTCCGGAACATTTAATTACAGTATTATAATAGTTACCGTATATTAATTTCGATATTATTTTAGGTTTTATGTTTGTTATAGTTTTAATAATTTCGAATTTTTAATCAATTGTACTGTCGTTGCTATCATATTATAATTTTAAATTAATGTAATCGTTGTTGTTTTGATTTCTTTTTTTTTGTTGCAATTAATATTACTATTGCCAAGCGTAAAAATTATGACACGAACGCAGTTCTGTGTCCACTTTCGGTTGGTTAGCGTTGTTTTTGTTTACTGTACACTGTTATATATTATAATTTTTGCCCCCTTTTTTTTTGTTTATGACTTTGATAACACGGTTAAATTTAATTAATATAACATTTCGTAATTACTTTTTAGTTATAGCACTAAGAAATTTAAGTTTATGCATTCACTGTGATCTCAGACTGACATATTTTATTTATACACTTTATGTATTTATTGTCCATATTTAAATTATTATTTATTTTTTTTATTAATATTTATTAAAAATAGCTTGTTTGAGAAATTTACCTACACCGAAATTTCTTCAAATCGCACAACCCGTCTGTTTTAACATGTCCTTGAGCCCCAAATCATGAGCAATTACACTTCACAAAGCATTATTATGTGCACTCATATGCATGATAATTAGTTATATTCTAAAATAACCTAATATACACTTTAACTAATAATTAATTTTAATATTTGCATACACAACATAGTTCGATTTACACGAATAACTCAGGTTTTCCTTGCATTACTGTATAATGAGAATCACCGTATATTCAACAAATATAACACTAGCACGATCGAATCGATAACCGATAATAAGAATTTATTAATTATATATATATAACTTTTAAGAATTCGAATTTTTTACTCAATTTTGAACCATTTAATTAAATTTTATTCAATTAAAATTAGTTTACGAATGACCCAACTAACTGGTCAGCGAGACACGATCTCGTTTTCTCTTTTTCATTAAACCGACTGTCCACCTACCAAATCAGGTTCATCTTTTATATCTTCGTTTCCGTCAGCTCGAGAGGGGAAAACACAATTTGTTTGTATTGTATTTGTACTGCCAGATGAGTACTCCGAAATTCAGCCGTTTAACGCTGTGGTGGGCAGTGCAGCGTTACAGTAGTTAAAAAACACAGTCCAACAATGTGGAAAATTATGTGGCAAAAATTATGGAAATAGCTTTTCTGTCCTTCATATGGGATTTATCAGGTTTATAATATACAATGAAAATGCGTTAAGCTTTGGTTCGTCTAGACACAAATCACTTATTTAGTCAAATAAAATTTGACGATTATTATTAAAAAAATAAATAAAATTCAGTTAACCAATTCAAAAAAACATAATTAAAAAAAAATTAAGTGTGCTTTAGACCACACTACTGAAGTAAAACTTCTAATATATATTTAATATTTATAATATAATATAGAAAAATTATAATATATTGGAAAAAAATTGGTCACCCTTTGCGTTCTCGAGTGTCACCTAGCCGTTTATGTCTGATGCCACAAGAGGTAACCTTGTTACTTGGTAACTTTTCCAAGGCCAACTAGTCGTAATAGACAATGTTTACGTATGTGTCACAAAATGGACAAAAAAACCATTTTTGAAATATCTTCGCATAGTAAAAATGGCCTTGAAATATTTTTCATTTCATTTATGTATAACCTGTATAACCACAGTACATCATGTGGTTTCATCGAAAATATGTTTAAGTCGCATTAAAACCTGTATCATAGGCAATCGGAGAAAGAAACGAAGAAAGAATTGGTTTCTGTGATACCTCGTGTGAAATGGAGCTATAATATAGAAAAAATACATATATAAAATATATCACACGGACGAATTTTTTTGGTCACCCTGTGCGTTCTGGAGTGAGTAAGTTAGTGAGTGACATAGATGTTATAATATAGAAAAAAAAAAAAAATTTGGTGACCCTGTGCGTTCTCGAGTGTGTCAGTCAGTGACATAGAAGTCTATATTATCACTTTCCAATTTTCCTGTTTTCCAATTTTCCAATTTACAAATTTTCCAATTTTCCAATTTACCAACTTTCAAAATTTCCTATTTTCATATTTTTTATTTTCCTATTTTGCAATTTTGCAATTTTGCAATTTTTCAATTTTTCAATTTTTCAATTTTTCAATTTTTCAATTTTTCAATTTTTCAATTTTTCAATTTTTCAATTTTTCAATTTTTCAATTTTTCAATTTTTCAATTTTTCAATTTTTCAATTTTTCAATTTTTCAATTTTTCAATTTTTCAATTTTCCAATTTTCCAATTGTCCAATTTTCCAAATTTCGAATTTTCCAATTTTTCAATTTTCCAATTTACCAGTTTTCCAATTTACCAATTTTCCAATTTTCATATTTTCATATCATCATATTTTCATATTTTCATATTTTCATATTTTCATATTTTCATATTTTCATATTTTCATATTTTCATATTTTCATATTTTCATATTTTCATATTTTCATATTTTCATATTTTCATATTTTCATATTTTCATATTTTCATATTTTCATATTTTCATATTTTCATATTTTCATATTTTCATATTTTCATATTTTCATATTTTCATATTTTCATATTTTCATATTTTCATATTTTCATATTTTCATATTTTCATATTTTCATATTTTCATATTTTCATATTTTCATATTTTCATATTTTTATATTTTCATATTTTCATATTTTCATATTTTCATATTTTCATATTTTCATATTTTCATATTTTCATATTTTCATATTTTCATATTTTCATATTTTCATATTTTCATATTTTCATATTTTCATATTTTCATATTTTCATATTTTCATATTTTCATATTTTCATATTTTCATATTTTCATATTTTCATATTTTCATATTTTCATATTTTCATATTTTCATATTTTCATATTTTCATATTTTCATATTTTCATATTTTCATATTTTCATATTTTCATATTTTCATATTTTCATATTTTCATATTTTCATATTTTCATATTTTCATATTTTCATATTTTCATATTTTCATATTTTCATATTTTCATATTTTCATATTTTCATATTTTCATATTTTCATATTTTCATATTTTCATATTTTCATATTTTCATATTTTCATATTTTCATATTTTCATATTTTCATATTTTCATATTTTCATATTTTCATATTTTCATATTTTCATATTTTCATATTTTCATATTTTCATATTTTCATATTTTCATATTTTCATATTTTCATATTTTCATATTTTCATATTTTCATATTTTCATATTTTCATATTTTCATATTTTCATATTTTCATATTTTCATATTTTCATATTTTCATATTTTCATATTTTCATATTTTCATATTTTCATATTTTCATATTTTCATATTTTCATATTTTCATATTTTCATATTTTCATATTTTTATATTTTCATATTTTCATATTTTCATATTTTCATATTTTCATATTTTCATATTTTCATATTTTCATATTTTCATATTTTCATATTTTAATATTTTCATATTTTCATATTTTCATATTTTCATATTTTCATATTTTCATATTTTCATATTTTCATATTTTCATATTTTCATATTTTCATATTTTCATATTTTCATATTTTCATATTTTCATATTTTCATATTTTCATATTTTCATATTTTCATATTTTCATATTTTCATATTTTCATATTTTCATATTTTCATATTTTCATATTTTCATATTTTCATATTTTCATATTTTCATATTTTCATATTTTCATATTTTCATATTTTCATATTTTCATATTTTCATATTTTCATATTTTCATATTTTCATATTTTCATATTTTCATATTTTCATATTTTCATATTTTCATATTTTCATATTTTCATATTTTCATATTTTCATATTTTCATATTTTCATATTTTCATATTTTCATATTTTCATATTTTCATATTTTCATATTTTCATATTTTCATATTTTCATATTTTCATATGTTCATATTTTCATATTTTCATATTTTCATATTTTCATATGTTCATATTTTCATATTTTCATATTTTCATATTTTCATATTTTCATATTTTCATATTTTCATATTTTCATATTTTCATATTTTCATATTTTCATATTTTCATATTTTCATATTTTCATATTTTCATATTTTCATATTTTCATATTTTCATATTTTCATATTTTCATATTTTCATATTTTCATATTTTCATATTTTCATATTTTCATATTTTCATATTTTCATATTTTCATATTTTCATATTTTCATATTTTCATATTTTCATATTTTCATATTTTCATATTTTCATATTTTCATATTTTCATATTTTCATATTTTCATATTTTCATATTTTCATGTTTTTATATTTTCATATTTTCATATTTTCATATTTTCATATTTTCATATTTTCATATTTTCATATTTTCATATTTTCATATTTTCATATTTTTCATATTTTCATATTTTCATATTTTCATATTTTCATATTTTCATATTTTCATATTTTCATATTTTCATATTTTCATATTTTCATATTTTCATATTTTCATATTTTCATATTTTCATATTTTCATATTTTCATATTTTCATATTTTCATATTTTCATATTTTCATATTTTCATATTTTCATATTTTCATATTTTCATATTTTCATATTTTCATATTTTCATATTTTCATATTTTCATATTTTCATATTTTCATATTTTCATATTTTCATATTTTCATATTTTCATATTTTTCATATTTTCATATTTTCATATTTTCATATTTTCATATTTTCATATTTTCATATTTTCATATTTTCATATTTTCATATTTTCATATTTTCATATTTTCATATTTTCATATTTTCATATTTTCATATTTTCATATTTTCATATTTTCATATTTTCATATTTTCATATTTTCATATTTTCATATTTTCATATTTTCATATTTTCATATTTTCATATTTTCATATTTTCATATTTTCATATTTTCATATTTTCATATTTTCATATTTTCATATTTTCATATTTTCATATTTTCATATTTTCATATTTTCATATGTTCATATTTTCATATTTTCATATTTTCATATTTTCATATTTTCATATTTTCATATTTTCATATTTTCATATTTTCATATGTTCATATTTTCATATTTTCATATTTTCATATTTTCATATTTTCATATTTTCATATTTTCATATTTTCATATTTTCATATTTTCATATTTTCATATTTTCATATTTTCATATTTTCATATTTTCATATTTTCATATTTTCATATTTTCATATTTTCATATTTTCATATTTTCATATTTTCATATTTTCATATTTTCATATATTCCTATTTTCCAATTTTCCATTTACCTGTTTTCCCATTTTCTAATTTTCCAATTTTAAAATTTTCCAATTTTCCAATTTACAAATTTTCAAATTTTCCAATTTTGCAAATTTCGAAATTTCCAATTTTCCAATTTTTCCAATTTTCCAATTTTCCATTTACCAATTTTCCAATTTTCCTATTTTCTTATTATCCCATTTTTTTAACCAATGATTAAAATAAAATGGTAACAACTAATGTTCCACCTAGGGATTTATGAATTGTCATGGCACATCCTGATACTAAAGGAAAATGATTTCGTTTTGCGTCTATTGTTTCGTTCGCCTCGTTCGATTACACTTTTCGTAACGCATTTGCCAGCTTAGTCCCCAAGTCAAGCGTGTCTAAAGAAGTTTTACTTCAATAAATAAATAAAATTATCACATCTTTGCGTTCATCCCATACATTTAATTGACTTCAGAATTTCGTAACACTCCAAAACATTGCTAGGTATGCATGATGCATTTATTTTAGATGGAACGATTTGAAACAATTTCTTTCCCGGTTAAAGCATAGATGCACATTGCATTTTGTGCAAATAAAAAAGTTTTATATTTACAACCCAGAACTTTGCAGCAAGAGCCTTCTGATTTTTGGTCATGTTTGGGCCAGTGATTTACAGGATCTACCTGCACCTATTTTAAAGGCCGTATTTCACATTGGCTTATTTTATTCGCAGTCGGTGAATTTTCGTCACTCTCTTTTCGTGGTTGGCCTCGTTTCTGTGCTTCATGACTATATCAATCAGTGAACGAACTACGTAGAATCTAAAGGCCAGTAGATCCTTGTGTAGGTTTCTTCGGTTTTAGAAATGTCTTCCATATATTCCAGCCAACTGGAGTATAACGCAAGATCCACAAAATGAACAACGATTCGTAGTGTCCATTTTCGCGACTTTAGGAATATTCGATAATAGCTGAGAAGTTGATCTAAGCGATCAACTCCGCCCATGTTCGCAATGTATTTCGAAATTATTTCTGGCTGTTTTATTTCATTCATGGTTTTTTATTTTTTATCCCACCTTTTTATAGTATTTTCCTCGCCCTACCGATAAAATTGGTGCCAGTATGGACTATCCGATTATCCTGCCATTTTACAAAGACGACATTTCCGTCTCGACTGCTAATTTTATCACTATATCCGTGAATTTTATTTTTAATTTCAGCATCAGTTAACAATGGAGGATTACTAAAGCGATTACTCCGTATAGTGCCAATCGCATTAATTTGTTTGGCGAAATAATTGTCGAAATATAAATTATGCCCTTTTTCAGTTATCCTTTTTATTAAATGAAGTACGGTTGTTGCGCCCAATCCAAATCGTTTCTATTCAGTTATAGATATTTCGGTCGATTGTCCTTGACCATACCACTCATGATAAAAACTAATGCCTTTTCTCGACTCATGTTTAACTAATGAAATTTATTGTATTTTACCGCACTTCTAAATTTTAAATTGGAAAACGAACAACGAAAAAATAATATTGCACAATTAAAATTTGTCATGTGTACATAAAAATTGCGCAATTAAATTTCTCAGATTTTCTTGCGCAATTTAATTGTGCAATATACTTGTACGTGTATACCTTAATACAGTAAAAGATTAAATTTCATATTAATTCATATTAAAGAAAAAGTTCCTATGAAATATATATTGAAATTTAATTAAATTCTTATTAAAATCAGTTTTTTAATAGGTTTTAATATTAATATATTAAAAATTAATTACAAAAAATTAAAAATTTAATTTAATAAATCGAATATATTAAAAATTAAACTTCCTTGTATTGCATAAAGCTGTAATTCGAAGTTAGTATTCAAATATAGTACAACATTTTTAACCGTGTATAAGCTTATGTATGACTACTGTAAAAGCTTTGGAATAGCTCTGCGGCCGCAGAGATGCCGAATTTTGATGTAATAATAATCAAAACTCGTAAAATCGGTAAAATTTAAAAAAAACGTAAATTTGTTTTAGAATCTTTTAGTTTATATAGTTGACTTTCTCAAGCTGAGATACTTTTGAAATATTTGCGAAAAATAAAAATGCTCCTATGGAAATGCTCCTACTTCTGGTGCACCGATCTAGGCCAAAAATCACTGTGATCTCCCAGTTTATGGAAAGTCGGTAATTATATGAAATTTCATCCCGATCAATCAATCGCTTAAATTTTGGAAAACTGATCTGCGGTGGTTTTGTTTCAAAATTTATTTCGAATTTGTTAGTTAGATCTAATAATTTTGGAATAAGTCCAATTGGGCTGTACAGGGCCAAATTTTAATTGCAAAACATTTTTTCTCAAAAATCGTCATTTCCATTAAAAAAAATTTATTTCATAATCGTTTTTCTTGTAAAGTAGAAAAGCACCAATGAAAGCTGTAGCTTCCGATGGTGGACCGATTTCGGCCAAAAATCACTGAGATGTCCCAATTTATTTATGTTCAAAAAAAATAAACTGGTCTGTTTTACCAAAAATTTGTTAATATAGACGAAAAAAATTGTACAAGAATATTTTTTATATACCAACAATGCTGATCAAATTAAAAAAATATTACTCGGATAGTTGCTGTCTAGGATTGAGAATATTCTTTGCCTACAGTGCGAAGGCTAAATTATACAAGCTCTTGGTTTTGAAGCTTCAGTTCATTATACGCCGGTTCATTATATATTAAATACTAACCTTTAACTAGCTTGTATCCAAGTTATTGTATTTCTAAGTTTTGGTCCATACAATAAAAATCACCAAAATTATTATTAACTGCAATTTCCGTGGAGTGTTGGTTAAATATAATTAAAATGTAGCAGCAAGCGTCTGAACAAAATCTTTTGAATTTTTAAAGCTTTCTTTATGAAATAAACAACAACGCCAAAGAACAATTTTCCTGTTTTGTTACGTGTGTCTTAATCTGTATATACTCGTATGTTGCAAGAAATCTAAATCGGGAACTGAGAATTTGTAGACAATTCATTTCTTTCGTTGTATGGGTGAGTTTAATCATCATAAGTATACAGAAAATGGAATACGAAGATGAAAAAAAAATGTAATTGGAATTAATTATTCATTTTATTTCTAGAGTATCATATATCCGTGTAACCTACCCTACATTGAGCACATCGGATGTATATATGTTTAAGTAGAGCTTTTCGATTTTACTTTTCCAAAACCGAACAAAATTATTTTTATATCGTTTTTTGTATTCTATTTTGGCTTAAGAATTCAACAGATATCAACAATACGTCATAATATATTTACTCAAGTTTTATATATTTAATCTTTATTACCTGATTAATTAAATTTATTTTAATTTCTAGCGCAGCAAAGTAATCTAGGGAAGCAAAACATAAAACAACTTTTCTTGTGATTTTCATAATTATTATTATCTCCGGTACATAAGTATAACAATATACAGTGCGCTCTTCCACCAAATAATAATATCCACATGACTAACAGAAAAGTTTTATTGTTCTAAAAAGCTTGACATTTTCTTTTAAACAATTACATGTAATAAATTTTAAAATAGAATTACAACAGGCAACAACAATTATTCTTAATTACAACATCTCTATATTTGTGTGTACCTATACCTATATAGATAGGTAAATTGTATGGCAAAATAACAAAAGAAAATGGTAAAAATTAACTTAACAGCTAAATGAAAAACCCCTAGTTTACCTGTACCGATAAGAGAAAATTTTGGTTGCCTAAAAAATGTTGTTGCCTAATTAACAGGTGGTGAATTGTCATTATTCATTAAATATCTACTGGTGCCATCGTATCGTTGCTGTATAAATACACCCCATGTCCATTTAATTTCCATTTTTTGCTACTTTTATTTTCCTTCTGGGTGGAGAGTTAAGGAAAATTAATTTGTATCCTTAATCATATTATTGTTACAAGATATAATACACAACTATGTATATATATATATATATCTATATATATATAAAGGTATATATAGTTTTGTTTTTAATAAATTTATTAAATCCATCAATTTCAGGTTCGTAATTTTTATCGAATGGAATGAGCTTTTTTGTGCTTTATACTACGAATGTAGCATAAGTTTTATAAGGTTTGAGTGATGGTTTTAAATTGTATCAGTTAGTTTTTAGGGGGGCGGTGAATAAAATATATAGCCTCACAGATAAAATCTATTGTCTCCAGCTGCCGCATATTCATTTCGGCAAAATTATAGCCCTTAATTTTATGTGACTGTTAAAAATTTTATTCTCCGTCACCCCCAATCGCTCCACTAAAACATTATAAATTGTCGACGGATTGTTTTATTAGTTATCGTAACTTTTGAATTTTATTTTTTATAACAATTCCCCAATGACTACAATTAAAACAAAAATAATTGGGTATTTTTTTTTGGGGCCAAATTATGGTTGTGTTAAATGTATTACGAGTACTTTAAATTAAAATGGTTTTTACAGAAAATTGTTTGCTTATTATAAAAAAAAACTCAGCTTTAAAGCATTAGTCGCAGTTGAAATTACAGGGTAGTAATTTTTATGATCAAATTCGTTAATAGTTTAAAATAAGTTTAAAGGGTCAGTGCATTTCCACTAGCTTCCATCTATTGTTTTATTGTGTTTTGATTTCTGGTGTGACGGTTACAAAACGACACAAACACATATTCCGATTCTGCTTGAACAAGTTAAAATTGTGTTGACAAACATCATCTTTTTCAAAATTTTGTTGGTCGGTGAACAGGCGCATCACTCATCGTGCACAGACCTTTCGTATGTTCAAACAATTCCTCGATTATCAATTTACCATCTTAACTATACCACGCACTTTCAATTTACGGTCATCAGTCACTACATGTAAAACGATTTGATCATATCTGGCGTACTCTCGTCAAAAGGCATTCTTGAACGATGTCTTGTAATAACTTTTTAATGAGTTTCAATATTTAGAACTGAAATTCAAAATATTTAGATACTGATGAAAGATAATAATTCATATGGAGGGGTATATGGGGAAAAGTAAAGTCTAAATAAAATTCTCAGTAATGCTCCACACAAAAAAGTTTTTTACTTTATGAACAAAAATGTCAAAATATAGCATTATATAATTTACAATTTCTTATTTAACAGTTACCAGTAATTATTCAACAAGAAAACATTTATAAAATAATAATTACAAGGCAAAACAAAATATATTACAAATATTGCATCGGTAAAATCAAAGATTGTAGAACAGAAATCCATCCCCTAATATTGGAATAAGTAAAATAATCGACCGAACCAATTCGAGATTTACTTTTCAATCTTCCTAGCATAATATGATCGAGGCTAAATAATTCTTATCAAAAACGTCTTAAACAATCGGAATTAATGAGTCTTTAACAATTCGCCATCACCAATTGTTCAACACATTGGATTAAGAATAACACGCATATAGATCATCAAAAAAAGTAAACCAATGCAACATGGTGGAACTCACTCTTTTGGTCGATGATAGTGGGGGAATTATAAGTAGACTTTGACGGTCGGATGATGCCGTCATCGAGTAGCTTTTGAATTTACTTTTCGCCTTCTTGCTTTAGGCATATGGCGTACGGATACGGTGGAGAATAAACTTTATCCACGTTAAAAGTTTGAATTTCGCCTCGTACTGTTGTTGTATAGGTTAGTTTTTCTTCGGGGTTGAAAAAAATATTAGGATAATTGGCAACTGTTTTTTCTAGTATGGATTTTTGGTCCGAATTGAGATGAGCTATCCTGAGAGTTATGGTGTTCACGTGGTTCAACACGTGTTGTTTGTTCTCGTTAACTTTTTGTTCATAGATTCACTTATTCAATTTTATGGTGTATGGTTAATCGCAAGTATTTTTCTTTGAACTTCACACTGTTAAACTTGGATTGACTTTATAATTATTACTGTACAGTAATATGTTGTAATATCAACATCTTGTAATATCAACCCAACAAAAACCGCGTTGAATATATGTTTGTTTTGAACGAACATCTCATATTTTTGGCTGAAAGTAGCCGATACATTATCAGCATTATCGATTTGTTTCGACCTTATTTAACTTTAACTTAATGAGCAATAAAACTAAAATTGCACTGTAACTAACTAAATCAAAATGAAACTAGAAAAATGCGGAAGGACTCGTTTGGGATGCGGGCAACCTTAGCAATCAGAATAAAAGTTTAATAATCTAATAAAAGTGGAAGCTCTGTTTCATGAATGTAACTGTGACGTTAAACAGATTTACATAATAGTAACATCGCTTACATTAATTAAATTTAGTTTTCATTGTATAAAATGCTACTTTTAATTGACAATGTGTTTCTAGTTGTATCGCATATAGCACGGTGCAACATTTGCATCAGAAAAGATCACATCTATATGTATCAATATATTACTTTCTGGATTGTTGAGGTTTTGACAGTGAGCTTTTGACAGTTGACCAACTAAAACTGACTAGGGTAAATAAAATAAAATATTGTGAAAACTGTTTCTATAGTAGAACATTTTTCATATAAGATTGTTAATAAAATAAATGTCTAGTAAATATAACCAAAATTTCAAAATCGATTCCACTATAATTTATTTAAAATAGTTTACCGGAAGGTGTACAGTTCAATTTACTCTACCGTATTATAAAAATAAAATTTTCAATTTCTCCGACACCCATAACACAATATTGGCAGTCTTTATTGAATTACGCCAATAGCATTTTTTTTCGATTTGTTTACTAACAAAAGTTAACCGAAAACTACATCCGTATTATATAAAAATAAAAATTCACATAAATAAAAGCTCGCCGCCATTATACACCACGACAATAAAACTGTCTCCTGATTTTATCACAATCGACGACCAAACTTAAATTAAGAGTTATCTAGTTTTCTATTTGATGATAGTTTTTATTTCAATATAAATTTTAATAGCTTTAAGCTTATTTTATTTATAATTTCTCTTGCTTGTATTTTTAGATTTTTATTACTTCTTGTTGTTGTTGATATTTCGTAGCCTCAGTACTTTTATTATCATCAAAGCCATAATTCAATCGAACCTTCTTTTTGCACAGCCGTATACCATACAAATATATTTTGGGGTTCGTTTAACCAAATTAACTTACAATTGAATTTTAGTGAAATCAAACGTATTAAAACAAAAAATGGGAAAAAGCTCGTTCTTCAATTTTCGATTATAATGGGAAATGAAATAATCTATCGATATTATTATACGCACAGTACTTACATGCACAGGTGGTGTGGTTTAGAGAATTTTTTCCAATTTCGATATTTCGTAGCTGAGTGTGTTTTCATTTTTGTTTTTGTTTGCGGTTTTCTTGTATGTCGATACGAACAGCAGCTGAATGATGCATATCTCGTACAACAATCGAAGAAAACAATAAATTTCGAACAACATTATTATTTTTAAATAAATACAAGTCTTTTCTATAAACACATTACCATTTTACCACAAAATAAAATGGTGCGTCAGGGCTAAATAACCGTTTTTAAAATACATGGTTCAAATATTATTTTATAAACTAATAAACATAATTATAGGTAAATTAAGTAATATTTGTTTTGTAATATATTGAGCTTTGTAGCTTGTCTGGAGTAATTTCAATCCGCGGACTTTACGTTTTGAACGGCTGCATTACGAATGAAGAATCAAGGCAAACAATTTGTAAAATAATGTTTACTCTTTTTTTTTATTTAGTAGAGCTTTTTCCGCTTTATATTATGAAATTTCCAATTAAAAATGAATTTTCGATTATACGAGAACGCAAACGGAAAGAAAAATTGGTTTCTGGTTTTGAGAGCAACATTTTTTTGTGTCGGATTTTTTAACCTACACATAAAAAAAACTATAATTTTATATAAACAATATACTTTTTTATTCTTATGACGAAAAATGATTGGATCCGATGTTATTCAGTTTATGTATGTCTAACAACAACAAATTAAAATATTGACGCTTTGATACTCAGATAATTAAAAATTAAAATAATTGTGCAAAGCCGCCACTATTATTGCCACAGAAAATCAAAGTTAATTTATTTATTCTGTATTCGCCATTTAACGTAAAGTGACTGACAACTGGTGGAATATTTTAAAACTAGAGCCAACGGTGATTAATTTCTCAAAAGTCTATAGACAACTATAAGTGGATCTGACGGCAAAAAAAGAAAGCTTGTTCCGTATATTTTTATATGTTAATTTTTATTTTCATAAAGTATGCCGTGCTAAAATTTCATGTAAAAAAGACTCAATCAGCTTATTTTTAATGCGCTAGATGTCACTACCCCGGACATTTATAGTTCTCAATTATGTAAACTCATATGACAATAGGCTTTTTCCCATATAAACAAGTATAACTTTCGCTCGCATAGAAAGTGGTGCTAACTGGGCGACCTATAAAAGGCCAATAGGCACACACATTATCGATAAAAAATTATTTTTTGGAGAAATTATAGAAAGCAAAGGCTGCTAGATTTGAAAGGTTGATAGGTTTCAAAGTGAATCTATAATAAATATATCATGAAAAAAATATTTAGTTTTGTTTTTGATCACTCAGTAAAATCAAAAGCCTGCTACAATTATATTAGGAATTTTATGGAAATATTTATCAATGAAAAATCAATTATGTGGTCACAAAGCATAACTGCTTAAGTTGACTTAACGCAGAATTGAGTTAACTTCACCATGGAATTCAAGAAGATCATTTACATATATGTACACAAAATTTCGCAACAAGGCATTTTAAAGCATAATTGCAAGCTATTCATTTTATACAACAGTGTTGGTTTGAAGCATCTTGTATTTAATAAAAAAATTATATTCTAATGGTTCATCCTCCTCTATAATGAAAGGTCTTAAAATAGAATCATAATTTTTCACTTGAATTTTTTTAATTATAAAATACACGTTTTCTTTATCTATTAGTAATAATTTTACAAATTTTAAATTATCATATATATAGAAATCTTTTCTATATAATGTACCTTTATAATTTATCAATCGCTTCATCAATTGAAATAAAAAGAATATTTATTGTTCTAACAATATCCTTCATACCACATCTTTTATCACTTTCTAACTTAAAGCTTACTATGTCAGAATCGAATCGGGAGTTTTGTAATAGTTTATAAGCTAACTTCAGCAATGTTTTCTTTCCAACTGAGAAAGATAATTTTTTTTTACAAGAAGTTACGTTTATGTAGTTTTTTAATTATCTGTGTTTGGATTCAAACCGCATACACCATAATTTTTTAATTGGACCAGATTCAAGTATAATTGACGGATAATGAACTAGAAGATGGTGTTTAGGTTTCAGAGTAGGACCGAAAGATTTGACGTAAAATTGATTATGATATGATATTTGTTTTTTAGTGATTCAATGGTACGAGTAGCATGATTAAATGGTTCGGATAATAGAAGCTGCACTATTTCTTCTAATATTAACACATATTTCAAAATTTTATCATTACAGGGAATTAAGTCACTAACAAACAATGAAAAATAATTCAACATTGTTAAGCATTCCCTACCAGAAAGATGTAAACTTTTGTTACGTAGATGGTCTGTTTTTATAGGCGGTATCCTATTTGCTTTTTCTATTTCACCATAATCAAAAAATTGAGTTCTAGAGTTAAATATTTCTAACGAAAAGTATTTTTTCTCATTAATGAAATAAAATAATGAATTAATAATTCCGTATTTTATAATACCCCAAAAAACGTCATACTATAAAACGTCAGATAAAAAATTATCGGTAACATGAAAACTAGAAATTTCATTTAATATACAAGTATTACTTATACATATTCTATGTTGTGCTTTGGACGAAAGTTTGGCACTGTTTTCCGGTCCTCTGTGCGACTTTACGATAGATTCTGCTAACGTGTCTAAATTTTGATTTGATTTATACTTTTCGCATTCATTAGGTTCTAAAGGAGGTACTAAATATTTAAAGCAGTTTTTAAGGTGCCGCTTAAGCTTCCAACATTGACCAAAACTTGAACTTCAAATATATCACAATTATCCCATAGCTTATGAACTAATTTTAAGTGTTTCATATAAAAATTAAATGACAGTTTTTAGTTGCCTTATTAATGTTTCAACTTCAGTATCATATTTATCATTAAAAGTGTCAATTTCGAAAAAATATTTTGTAAAAATAACCAAATACGATAACATTGGCCAGAATAGCTTAAATTTAAAGAAAAATGAATTTGAAAGCTGCATTAAGGCAGCACAAAAAATTGTCAAAAGAATAAAAAATGTCGACGAGACACACAGAATTTTTTTTTTTAATATTTGGATCACAGTTTAAAATTATTATTGTTGGTCGAAGTGTGACGTTATATTCGTGACAAATACTTCTTTTAGTAGCGATTTGGCGTTTTAAATCGTTAACTACAGCTAGTTTAAAAAAAAATGAATCAATGCAATCCTGAATTGAGATTTTCCAGATTTTTTTGTCTACCTTTCGAACGTATCGAGCTGTCGGCTTGAGATAATGATGTAAAACTTTTAAAATGTTTATAGCCTTATAATCTGAAATAGGTAAAATTATTGCTTATTATTTTTAAAAAATTTATCAAAATAAAAGAATTTTTATTCAGATTTGTATTACCTGCATCGGTCGAAACATTTTCTAGCATTGAACAAATTTTTTATCTTTCCGAAATTTTTTCATAAAGATTGGCAGAATTTTTGCCTCAAAGTCGTTCCACTTATTATAAGTGGCTAACCCTTTTCCTTGGTGTCGTAATTCAAAATCGAGGTCAATCTAAATGAGATTTTGAAAACACGTTTATTAGAATAAAGTTTTAACATAAACGTGAATTTTTCATTAATCTAAAGTGAAATAAATTTAAATACTATTATTGTTAAATGAAACTTAATTAACAAAACTTTATGGTTAAACAATTAATAAAAGTTCACATATTTTGAGATGAGATGTTCTACGCATACAAGGATAATCCAAGTTTAAGGAAAATTATTTAGAATTTAGAATCTTAAAATTATAATTTCAAGATATGTACCTTGCATTAAAAGTTACTTTCATGTATCTACAACTTAAAAGTCCAGTGTTTGGTTAGGTTAGAAGATTCATATGTATATTTACCTAAAGATATTAAAATAGTTTCTCTTTTCAATTTTATTGATTCTGAGAGTTTAGTAGGATAGAGATAACCAATACCACGAAGTTTCGCGAGCTCATTTCTGTATCGATTTTACAATTTTCCGGTTGGTCTGTCTCCTTCTGTGTTGTAGTATGTTTTCTGAAATGTTTGAAAGAATTAATAAAATTATGTAAAACTTCATATGAATATCATTTGTATAAAAATACTCCAATAATCCATCGATTAATAGTTTTCTGGGAGGTTCCGTTAAACCTGGAGGACTGATATTTTTATTTTTTTTTGTCGTTTTGGTGTTGATAAAAATGCCGATAAATTCTATAAAAATATTTTTTGTAAATAAAATTGTATTCAAACTAAGGAAAGTTGTAAAAATGAGCTGAACAATTTTTTATTATGAGAATATGTCCAAATAGCTTGGGCTTGAAATCCCCTTTCCAAACCCCGTTTACAAAATTCCGTTTTCAAAATCGCGTTATTAATGTTACCTTTATAATGAATTTACATTTCACTCCACGGACTATTTTTCATGGAATTGGTAATAATTAATTAATTAAAATTAACAAATTAATTAATGTTTCAATTATACGGGATTTTTCAAAAATACGGAATTTTATAATTATTAGAATTTTTGTTTAGAAATCGATCGTAGTTATTGACATGAAATTGTGGTAATGCATTAAGCAATCATAAGGAGTAATTACAAAAGTATCCGGACTATGAGTTTTTTGGAACTACTGTTTGCTGTTGAATCCAATCCAGAACAGAACTATTGAGGGATTGAGTTGTAATAGTACTGCTTAAAAGTTCAGCGTTCACGTTGAAACCCTGGCGAGGAAAAAAAATGTATGACCTTGAAAGAAAAACATTTCAAAAGGGCTACATATACGTTTTCTGTTCTCCACTCAATGATCTTTGATCTTACTCTGCTTTTATTCGCAGCATCCGACGTCAGCGGAAAAACTAAATCTGATTCCCGCTCCGTAATAGTTTTTAAATCGTTAATATCATAAAAGCCGCCCCGGTGGCAAAGTGGTTAGCATACTTGCTCCAGCGACCGGAGGTCCTGGGTTCGATTCCCGGTGGTGACAAGGAAAAAATTTCACGATTGGTTTAGGATCAATGAATTATTCACTCATTATCCGAAATGAAAATATGATTATGAAACCTCATGTGAGGCGGCCAAATCCCTTGATGGGATATAGTGCCAGAGAGAGAGAAAATATCATAAAAGCCTCCATCTGAATTATAAAAAAAATGAAAATTTTCCTCAAAATTAAAACTATAATTTAACAAAACTGAACGTACGTTCAAAATGGGACTAAATCGTCAAATTCGGTGGTGTAATCAACTATAATTATATTATAATTATCCAAATCTGATAATGCTATATTATTTTCCGCCATTTTAATTTCTAGAAAAAATGTTATTACCCCGCTATAAGTAAAAACAAAGATATGACGCTTGCCATTTTGCTGGTGTTATCCAGGAGTACTCCCTGAGTAACATCTATCCGCGACATATCTTTGACTTTACTCATAGCGATAAAGAGTTTTCATAAATTTAACCTCATTAAGTATTGAACATCAACAAGATAAATCATGTTGTTGAATAAATTTGTTTATGTGACCCAATTTACACAAGTATAAATTTAATTTGGTTCTACGCCACACTTAAAAAATTTAGTAAGATTCATTCTCACGCAAGGCACTGATACATTTTACGAGGCACTGATACAGTTAACACTGAATCGCAAGCAATTCAGTGTAGCAAATTTATTGATTTTATTTTCTCTGATTTAATTTCTTTGTGTGCACTTTGTTTTATTAAATTTTTAATGAATATTAATATTTATTAATTATTAAATTAATTTTAAATATGTACTTTTTATTATTTTCAAACACTTTTTATTAACTTTAACACAGTTTAATCAAAAAAACTTCACTTGACGCGACTTTTCCTATACACGAAATTTTAATAAATAATCATGTCGCATCGCTTCGTAATATCATCCTATTTAACCTTTGTGTCAACACGACACGCCTGGGTGTGTATTTGAGTTTTTCAATCTAAAAATCGGCATAATGGAAAATTCCTGTCAAATTGAGTTTTTCAGTAGTCGCCTAAATAAGGAAAATAAACAATTTACAAAGAAAACAAGATTAAAAGCGGGGTCCTAGTACCTTTTAGGCTTAGTTTTTCTTGTGATATCCTTCACGCAACACGAACACACCCAGTGGCCCTATTCTGGTAATTCCCGGGGAATGGAAATTTTAAATTTTCTAACAGTTTTATTCCCTTTTCCCCAAAAGTGTATTCTGGCTTTTGGGGAATTTTTTTTTGGAAAAAAATTATTCCCCATTATAGCAGTTTTGACGTTTGTTATTCCATACCTATTTTAGGAAAGAATTAACTGGGAATAGAATTTAACGAAAATTTATTGTAGTTTTTAAGTAAAATTCGATTAAAATATCAACAAAAATCTAATAAACGTAGTAAACTATTTTTAGACTTGTTTTCTTGTTTTATTGCGATCGCGTGTCGACCGCGAATAATTAAATTATTTCCCCGTAAATTTATTCCCCAATCGCCAGAATTAACTTTTGGAAAACAGGGAATTGGGAAAATGTCTGGGGAATAGCTGCTACAAAAAGAAATTATTCCATATTCCCCGGGAATTACCAGAATAGGGCCACAGGTGTGTAGTGTTATAAAATATTAAAATAATATGCATTACCAGCGTTACACTTTATAATTATAAGGTTTTAATTACTTGTGTTGTACTGTATGTCGGTAAAGGAAAATAACGGGATTTTTAATAATTTACTAATTCATTTTCTGTAAAATAAAACAGAACAGTTAGTTCAGTTGTAGACATTATATGGGGCAAGTTATATGTGATTTGTATTATATTCATGAAGTGGTTAAAATTTGTGCAATAAACATGGCAAATAGAAGCGATCGAGTTTTTAACACCCGATATATGACCCATGATGAAAGAGAGGAATACCTTAGACAACCGATTGATGAAACGCCTTTTTATGATATTGAATCTGACCACGATTATGCCGGTTCTGATACAGAAGACAACTATTTTGCTCCTAATGACGAAGATGCTTCTGGTGCAAAGCAAAAAGCAACCCAACCGAAACCAGATTTAGAAGAGGATGATGATTTAGAAGAGGATGATGATGATGATGAATGTACAGACGAAAATATTGATGAAAACCGATCAACTGATTTGGCTGCACTAAATCAACCATTTATTGCAGGTGATGGGAAGAAATGGGAAAGAGAACCACCTAATACCAGTCGCGTTCTTTCGCACAATATAATGAAGCAGCGCAGTGGTCCTCATAAGTCCACCAGGAACCTCACATTGTTGCAGACATTTAAATTAATTTTTACATCAGAAATGTGCGAAATTATCGTAAGACAAACAAATCGTAAAGCATAACGTGTATATCAGCAATGGAACAATCAGCACCGAGATACGTTTAAAATATGGAATTCGATAACTCCATCATAAACACTTATCTAGGAATTCTTCTAACTGCGGGTGAATCAAGGTCGAATTATGAGCACACCACTGATATGTGGAAAACCTTTTCGATCGCATTGTATCGAGCAAGAATGGGTATTCGACGTTTTTGGAGTATCACCCAATTTATCAGATTTGACGATGAAAATAGACGAGCAGAGCGTATAAAAAATGATAAAGCTGCGCCAATCAGGGATTTACTGCAAATGCTAAATGCCAATTTGCGAAAAAATTTTACACCATACGGTGGAGTCACGGCGATTAACAACTTTTCCCTTATCGAGGAAGAACTAAATTTACTCAGTATATTCCCTCGAAGCCACGTAAAAAAAGTTATCCCAGACTTTCATCCCATAAAAATCAAATATACGCTTGAGGCAATACTACCTAAACTATCATGATATTATGTTATATATATTATTCTATCACGACATAACAAAAGAAGTTTAAAATAAACCAAAATATTTGAATAAAATAATTTCGGCAAAAGTTTGTTGGTCTAAGTGACGTAATTAAATATCCCTTTTTCAACCAAAAAAAAAAATTACCTCTATTTAAGACCAAACCAAACAAATGTGTGAGTAAAAAACCATAGTATGTAATGGCGTTTTTGATAAAAAATTTCGCTTGATTTGAAGTACAACCCACACAATTGTGTGTCTAGTTACACACGAACAATTGTGTGTCTAGTTTGGACGAAAATAAGTTTGAAAGGAATGCACAAATGTGTAAGTTGGTTCAAAAAACATACAAAAATAAATTTTTGACATAGTACTTTTTCCGTACCCACAAAATTGTGTAACCGGGTAGCGGAAGGGATATAAAGTTCCGAAAATCAATAAATTACTCAATATTTTAATACTCAATCGCTTCCACAGCCCGTTCTATAAAAGTGTCCGATTAGGACGAGTGTTTTTCAGATGCGGCATACTAACATCTTCATTCAGGATAAGTTTCATGGAACTTCTATTCGTCCAAGCTGCGCAATTAAATTTTAAATTCTCAAAATCATTAAATTACTCAATATTTTAATACTCAATCGCTTCCACAGCCCGTTCTATAAAAGTGTCCGATTAGGACGAGTGTTTTTCAGATGCGGCATACTAACATCTTCATTCAGGATAAGTTTCATGGAACTTCTATTCGTCCAAGCCTCGCAATTAAATTTTCAATTCTCAAAATCATTAAATTACTCAATATTTTAATACTCAATCGCTTCCACAGCCCGTTCTATAAAAGTGTCGGATTAGGACGAGTGTTTTTCAGATGCGGCATACTAACATCTTCATACAGGATTAGTTTCATGGAACTTCTATGCGTCCAAGCTGCGCAATTAAATTTTCAATTCTCAAAATCATTAAATTACTCAATATTTTAATACTCAATCGCTTCCACAGCCCGTTCTATAAAAGTGTCGGATTAGGACGAGTGTTTTTCAGATGCGGCATACTAACATCTTCATACAGGATAAGTTTCATGGAACCTCTATTCGTCCAAGCTGCAAAAATCGTAATGCTATCTATTCTAGGTCCTTTTGATATCCCAATCTATTACGTGTGCAAGAAGACGCTCGGCTTTAAAGTTGGTGGTATTAAAATTAAGTACTTTTCAAATTATTCGCCATTTTGGATATATGTAGCTTACTATATTTTTTTATGACAAAAGTTTCACTCAGTTATAAGTCGTCATTCCGTGTACATCAATTTTAGGAGATGGATATCGATAAGCATGCTATGGAATTGATTAACTCGTCATTGAGTGAACATTCTGTGAGTCATTCAACAGTAAAAAAGTAGTTTGTAAAACTTTGTGATGGCAATTCTGGTCTTGAGGACGATCCACGTCCAGGTGCAGTTAAACAATTTGAAGACGAATAACTTAAACTTTTACTGGATAAAAACCCGTATCAAACTCAAAAAGAGCTTGCAGATCACTAAGGAGCTAGTAGTTACTCACCAAGCAATATCACTTCGATTGCATGCAATGGTGGGAAAATACAGAAGGAAGGAAACTATCTTGCTCATCAAATGACAAAAGAAACAATCATTACGGGTGAAGACTAGTAGATTTTATACGGTAATCCTAAACGCAGAAAACCAAGGGTTGATCCAGGCCACCCATCAACATCAGTTACAAAAATGAAAATTCATGAGGAAAAAATATTACTCTGTATCTGGTGGGATTGGAAATGAGTCATTTACTAGAAGCTTCTGCAAACTCGTCAAACTGTTACTTGCTGTAGAAGCGAATGAGTATTAAAATATTGAGTAATTTAATGATTTTGAGAATTTAAAATTTAATTGCGCAGCTTGGACGCATAGAAGTTCCATGAAACTTATCCTGTATGAAGATGTTAGTGTGCCGCATCTAACAAACTTTCGTTCTTATCCGCCACTTTTATAGAATGGGTGGTGGGATCGATTTAGCAGTTAGTTTGGTTTTAGTTTTATGAAACTTATCCTTTATGAAGATGTTAATGTGCCAAATCTAAAAGGCATTCGTCTTAATCCGACACTTTTATAGAGTGGGATGTTTAAGCATGTAGAATTAGTTCGTTATATTTAATAATTTTTTTATTAAATTCTATGATTTCTGTCGTCCCATTAATATAATGTTAGTACTTTAATGATTATGTTGTTGCTATAGTTTTTACGGAATGGGTGTAATTTGATAGTTGATATGTAATTAGATAGCTGATAGTGATCGGATAGTGAAATTTCTCTGTAGTGATAGCTTGCCTAACTCTATTTTCTGGGATGATAGTTTTCTCTCATTATAATTTTTCCTGGGATGAAATATTCTGGGATTGTAAATTTTCTGGGCTGATAGTAATATCCTGGGATGGAAAACTGTCGTGATAGTTTAGTGTTGCCAGCGTCGTTTTACGGGATGAATCCTGGGCTAACTTTATATACATCTCGAAGCCTGCCAGATATGGCATAAAATGCTGGTGGATATGCGACGCAAAAACAGCGTACCCATTGCAAACCGATATACGAGTATACACCGGAAAATCGCCAAATGAAGCACGAGAAGTGAAACAAGGTGAAACAGTGGTGTGTCAGCTAGTTGAATTTTACAAGAACACTGGACGTACTGTAACCATCGATAACTTTTTTACTTCGTTACCATTAGCACAACGCCTTATGCGATGGAACTTAGCGGTTGTTGGCACGCTACGAAAAAATAAAAAATGCATACCCAAAGAATTTCAACCATCAAAAGAGCGGGAAGTTTTGTCTACCGAATTTGGATTTTATGACAACTGTACGTTATGCTCGTATGTTCCAAAAAAAGAAAAGCTGTGATATTATTATCAACCCACCACAAGAATAAGGCTGTTAGTGGTGCTAAAAATAAGCCAGATATCATCAACTACTACAATTCTGCAAAAGTGGCAGTTGACACCATGGACAAAATGCTAGGCGAGTATACCACTAAACGTCAAACCAAACGGTGGCCCTTAGCCTTTTTTTTAATATTTTGGATGTCGCTGCATTGGCTACTCATATTATATATATCATCAATAATCCGGAGTCATCCAAAAACACCTGCAAAAGAAGAAAAAATCTTCAAGAATTAGGCAAATTACTTACTATACCATCGATAGAACTGCGTGCATTAACACCAACGGTATATAGAATTTTTAACACCAGAAATGGCTTGGAAGCAATGCTGCAACGCAAAGTAGGAGCAGTATCTTCTGACGCAGCATCAAATGCATCACATCATGTGGACGAAAGAGACAAAACGGGCCGCCTAAAACAGAAAGGGAATTGTCATATTTGCTATGAGAAATCAAAGCGGGGACGCTCCCGGAAATCGTTTGTTGTTTGTTCTCGGCCAGTGTGTGCGGTACATAGCCGGGACCTTACAACTTGTCAGACTTGTCAATAATTTTTATATTGTTACCAGAAATGTTATAATTTTTATTTGTTTTCTAAATGCACGGCGTGATATTATTTCTACTGAATTTAAATAATTTTTTTTTGCATAATAAAGAATAATTAAACGCTAACTATTTGATCTTTTATTAAAATAAAAAATAAACACTTAAGAGGCCCATCCCTACTTGTTTTTTCATAAAATTGCGTCGATTTAACATTCTTATTTAGAAACTTTTCATATTAATCACATCATAAAATTAAATACATACCCAGGTATGTTCGTGTTGATGAAAAGTAGTTCGATACTCGTGTTGACTCAAAGGTTAACGGACAAAGGAAAAGGATGAACTACAGATTAAACAATCAGTTTATTCGTTTGTAAATTGATGTTTAAGTACTTCCTAGACGACCGTAAATTTTTTGCTTATATTGATAAATTTTTTCATCAATATTAAGCAAAACAATCTTAATTTAAAAAAAAAATTAGTTAGTTATAAAAGAAAATTGATTATATTTTTTATTGATGTTTTCAATAAAACTAATGTTCATGAAACATTATATTTATGATTTTCTTTTAACTTTAGCTTACAGGTGATTTGCTTAAAATTATTGAAAGTAGGTATTGTAGTTAGAATTTCATTCTTGATCCAATTAAGGCACTTGATTTTAAGTTAAACTAGTTTATAAATTTAGAAAATTTTATTTAAATATTTCATAGATAATTTTCTAATATTAATTGGTTAGAACATTGAATTAATTAAAAAATTCATTCGAAAAAATAAAATTTCACTAAAAAGCAAGTCATTAAAATAAAAATTGCGTTTCTTAAAATAATGATCAAAATTTTTTCCGTGAAGGAGCCGATTGTTGAAAGCACTAACAGCTTGTGTCTCAAAAATTAACCTAAGTGTTTTTATTAAGTTTTAATATTGCAAAAACAGTTTTCAAGTTAATTATTGATTTCATTGAAAAGTTGAAAAAATACATGGGGGGGGGGGGGACATAAATACATGCATACACATTTCAATATTGATTGCAAATTATATGAATATACTCCTGTTTTCTGCCTTAAATAATACTTCGATTAAAGCTAATAATCAGTTAGTAACCCTATACTAAACACAACCATAATAATTTAACCCTTTTACTGAAATAAACCAAATGCAAAATTTATAAAAGTTGAATTTCAACCCAACAAACAAATTTTGCCTCAAATCCTAAATCTAAAATATTCATCAACCCCTTTTTATATCTCGTCTTCTAATCCAATTTTAATTTTTCACCAACATACAACCAAACAGCTTATTTTATGTTTTTTTTATTTTTCAAGTTTACATAAAAGCTCTATAAAAATATAATTAAGTTCGAAATTGTTTTATTTACCGAAAACATCAAGTAGAACACAACACAAGTACATAAAATAAAAATTAACTCGCAATAAACTATTAGATTGTTGAATAATTCAAAAATACACAAACAACAACAACGGAAAACAACGACAACAAAAGTCTAAAATTTGGAAAAGCAAAAGTGAAAATCATCTTAAATTTTAATTAACAGATAGCATAAAATTCTGAAGAAGTATTTTCCAAAATTTGCTTTTTATCAAAATAAAATAAAAATTTAACCCTTTTTGCCTCATTCGTGCGCGTTCCACCCCACTGTAAACACATCAAAATACTGCTGCGTCGTGTATATTGTTAAAATCACAATGCCTTATCAAAATTGAAAACGGAAAATATCGTTCGTATTTTTATTTTTGTGTATAGGAAAATTGTATTCCCCGTAAAAAAAAAAAATAAAAAAATAAAAATAATAATAAGCACGAAAGGTATATAAGCGGAAACACTTTACAAAAATATATATTTATAATGAATGACCCGAATTACGATAAAATATATATATATAGGCCCGATTTTCCGTTTACTGTATATAAATTTTGTGTAGCCCGATTTTAATCATAATTATAACGAGGGCGGAGGCGATTTTTGAAATCCTTATGCCTTTTATAAACATTTTCAAATCAATTTCCTTCCAGCTTTTATGATTTATCGTCTCAATTATTTATTCTTTTTCTCATGCTGTCAGATGACGATCGATCGAAAATTGTGTGCCCGTATATAAGGAAACATTTTCTTCGTCTATATACATAAAATATGAAATTGTGCATACATAAAAGCTTTTCTGGGTGGGCAACAAAATCAACTTACAAAGATATTTAATGACTTTTAAAGTAGAAATTGCATCTGTTGCATGATTTATAATTAAATTTTGTTTTTTTTTCCAAGTTAGGGCGTCGAGCTTTTATCCCAAAATTATAAAAAGTTATTTTTACATTAAACGATATTTTATGTTTACAATTTTTGTTCTTAAATGATGCATCAGGATACCGTATATATTACCAACTGTGATGGAAAATAATGTTCAAAAAGTTATTAGGGCAATTAAAATGCAGTTTTCATGAAAAGTTTAAAACAATCAATTATGTGTTAAGGTGAAAATTGGCATTAGCTTAGTTTTTCTTTGCGCTATGTGAGAATGAATTTTCGATGAAGTGTTAATGCTGAATTTTAGATAATTTATAGTATTTTGTTCATTTCGATGGCAGTTTGTAGGACACTTGTTGCACATTTAAATTTATTTTAAGGTTAAGTGGCAATTCAGAGTGGTTTTTGGAATATCAATTATTCATAACTGTTTTTTGAGAATCTGAATATTGATCAATAAATTTTAGAGGTTTTACAATTTACATATTGAATTTGCGTATAAGTAACAATACGCCCTAGAAACTCTTGGAAGATTTGAATATTCAATAATAATAATTTCGCATCTAACTCTGCATGTATAATTTTGGAAGTCGTTTAAGTTAGCCTGAACCCCAATTTGTTGGTTGTTGTCTTAGATAAGTGTAGTCATCCGTAAAAAATGTAAAAATAAATAAAATGTAGACTTATTCCGAAAGAAAATTGAAAAATTTAAACAATTTGAAAAAAATATTAATGCGCAAAAAATAAGTTTTTGAAATCACAAGAGAACAAAATACAAATTTTAAATATTATTAAAATCACAATGAAAATAAATAATCTTTAAAATTAAATTATGTAGAATTTTAAACAAAAAACCTTATTTCTATAGACATATAGCCATGTGAAAACTACCCTATTTCCATATCTGGTTGTAATAAACTATTTTCTGATTCCTTTATTTAACGGAAAAGCAATTTTTTGTATAGTTGCCATAGGCCCAGACTAAATTGTAAACTGGACTACCTAGAGATAGAGTCACCAAGCACGATATCTGGTACTAATTTTATGATGATTTTTTTCTAATATACTTAATCGGTTCCTCGAAAATTCTGCAAAAAACAATTCATCGGAAAACAATCAATTGTCCAAAATATTCAACTGTTGGTGTTTTGATGCACTAATTAAATGTTGGGATCGAAATACTGGGTACGCAACGTGGCGAATATAAATTACAAAAGTTTTGAAAAGTCGAGGTTTAGAAAAAAATAAATTGAGAAATTCATTTGAAATTCTTTTAACTCTCTTCACTGTAATGAGTAATACTCGGATAGGAATGATAAATGACCATCGGCAGTAATTCGGAACTAAAGGAATGTCTAATGAGGACCAAATGATTGATATACAACTTTAAATGCGGCGCATACTTTACATACGAAAACGACACTAGCTTTCCGATAGAGAACCGAAGAACCTAAAACATTGTTTGGTGTAGCTACTTTAAACACGTTATGTCTTCTCTACTGAACGAGCCACCAAATCAAACCGTTTGGTAGTAATCCATTGATCATGGAAGAGCTGCTAGCGGAAAGTCCGCTATCTGGTGAGATGGCCAGTTTGGGTGGTATTTGAACGATGTTACAGAATCAAGTACATAATATGAAAATTCTATCGGTTTTATTACGCGCCCCAATTATTCTTTTACAAACAAAGTAAACAATCTATTTTTAGAAAGAGAAATAAAAATTGTAGAAAACCATATTGTAATTTAAAACCATGACGTTATACAACAACAACATTTATAAAAGCTCATAATTTATTTATTTTCCAAGTCGATTTTCATACAGTTTTAAGGGTTTTCTAGATCCGTATTTTGAAATAATTATAGTTTGAACTTTTTTCTATTTTTGTGTTGAAAAATATTTTAAAAGCTCGCGGTTTAAATAGACTTAAATTAACAAATAAAATTGGCCGTTTTTCATTATTTTCAAATGGGAACTAAAACTCTGATATTTTGTTATTTATATTTGTTTGGAAAAATTTTTAGAACATAAAAAGGACCCGAACAAACCATTTTCGTTGCCCATCACATTCATCTTCGTTTTCGTTACTCCTAATGTTGGTCGCTCATTTTTTCCTAAATGAAGGAAAATTTCTTCAAATGTTGGTATTTTCTACTGTCGCCTGTCAGACACTATCATTAAATTGTGCACCGTTTATCGAATCATTATTAAACGGGACAATATTTAACACGTAGATCTCAGACGATTTTTTCAGATATTTTGAGGTGTACATTATTATTTATAAGTTGTGGCATAATGAAATATTCTCCAGTTAAAGCATCACTAGCCGCCATTAAATACAATTTTACTCCCACCAATTTTTAAGTGGTTTGCATAGTCGTTCGGCTATGAAATTGCAGCAGCTTTAGGATATGGATATAGGCGAAAATAATATTAAAAAAACGTCAGTACGAACAATCATACATTTTTGTACGAAATTGTACAGAGCCAATACGCATTGCATGAAATCGTGGCTCGTTTAGTATCAAATACCACTTGGCTGTTTATATGTGTTCTAGCTAGTGAAAAGCAACTCCATCTATATTGGCACCAGGAAGTTAATTTCTTTTATTCCTATTGAGTTGTTTCTCGTACGGATAAATTTGTCGTTGCTTGTTCGGAAAAATGATCATCGAGATTATCGGTTTGACTATTGACTGTAAATATGGTTTGATTTTGCAACTCTATACTCAGCTATATAGATGCTTCGTGAACCTTTAACATCTAAAATTGATCGTGTTTTTGGGGACACGTAATATAACCTCCTTTTTGCTATCATGAAGTGCAAATCTGGTCTGCCAGGTGTTCACTCATGTATTTGCATAAACCAGCATACATCACGCTTGCCAACGAATGCGATCTTGTAATCACGAGCACTACTGTCGATATCTAAATCCTAAAGTGCAAGGTAGATCGGGTAACACTAACTACCAAGTTTACGCAAAGAAGGCATGTTTGTCTATCAAAAAGTCATAGTTGGGTAATGCATGTTTGCCAGTCAGTGAAAATCTTAAGTTATATGCATTTTTTTAGAAGAGTTTATTAGTGAGATATTCCAACTTTTAGTAGAGTGCCAATTCTAATATGTAAACTTAGTATACGATTTTAAATGGGTTGACAAATCATAGTGAAGATAGGAATTTTCTTAGAAACATTATGATTTAGGTATTCCAACGTTTCCAATGTAAACTTACTTAAATTTCAAACTGGATAATAATAAATTATGAACTTTATATTTTATGTATATCGTAAATTATTATTTATTTATTACAACTTTATATTAATATTTATCAGAACACAGAGATTAAAATCTATCAACTGGTAACAGCGACGATCAAAATCAACCAAATCAGTTTTTCTTTTTTGCTAAAACTTAACATATTTGATAAACTTTGTGGTTATCATAATTGTTTTATTGCCAAACGAAATCCAATGAATTTTATGTTAAATGGCTCTAGCTTTTAAAAATTTAATTTGGTTTTATCGGGTTATCCATGAAATCCATTATATCAAAATCCATTTCTATAAAATCCATAAAAAATCCAATGAATTCGTCATTTTTATTACTTTTGAAAACCCGGCGTCGGGTTCTCGTTATATAAATATTCTGAAAAAATAAAATTCTAATGTATTTTTTAGAAAGATCTGATTTGTAACCAACTGGAAGACTACTAGGCCAGTTAACCAGTCATGATGATAAAAGGGAAGTAGGAATCTATAGTGATTTTTGAATTTATTTCTGAAATGTTTTTACTATTAACTGAAAAAGATGGAGAATGCTTTTTTGGAATATGGCTGTTTCTTTACCGATTGTAATATCGATCTAATGTCTGTGACTGTGTCTGATGTCTGAAGTCTGTGTTTTTGTCTAATGTCGGTTGTCTGATGTCTGGTCTCTGATGTCTGATGTCTGACGTCTGATGTTTGATATCTGATGTCTGATTGTAATGTCTGATATCTGATGTCTGATACCTAATGTCTGTGTTCGTGTCTGTCTCCGTGTCCCTATCCGTGTCCGTGTCGGGAATGGCGGATTTCGCAAATAATTGATTTTGTCAATAGCGGATTTTGACAAAATTTGGTTTGGATTTTGGGAAAGATGGATTTTGACAATGATATATTTGCTCAAAAGTGATCGATTTTAAAAACATGGGATTTTGAAATGAAGAATAAAGTGAGGCTCCCGATTCTATCATATTTTTTGAAAACTGTGTTGTTGTTCGAAGAATAATTTAGAAAAAAAAACATTTTAGATTCAATATAGTCGCCTCAATGAAGGTTTTTAAACAAATCCATGTGCAAATCGATTGTTGTTGTTGGTTTAGTTTTGACTTATTATAACGGGTGGGGCAAAAGTCCTGCTACCATTTTGATTGAATATAACTTTGTTCAAAGAAAAGATAAATAAATTTGGTTTTCATAAAAAGTTTATTTGGTCCTTCCATTTTTTTTTTCGTTATAATTGGAAAATTATATCAGCATAATGGTGACCGCAATTCGCTATGCAACTTTCGGCTCATTTTAAGGCATTTTTCATGACATCCTGCAACATCTCAGGCTGAATTTCTTCAATTTCGTGACGAATATTGTCTTTAAGATATTGAATCGTTTTTGGCTTATTCACATAAACTTTTGATTTTAAAAAACCTCATAAGAAAAAGTCTGATGCTGTTAAATCCGGAGATCTGGCTGGCCATGCTAAATCGCCATTTCGCGAAATTAGTCTTCGTGGAAAAACGTCATTCAATAATTAAATTGTTGAACGGGCTGTGTTTTCTGTGGCCTCATTTTGCTGAAACCACATATCCTCTAGTCCTTGCTGTTCCATTTCAGACACCAAAAAATTTCAAATCATGGCTTGGTACCGTTCAGCAGTAACAGTAACTTCAACATTTCGGTCATTTAAAAAAAATAGGGACCAATAATGTTTCCAGCATGAATACCACAACATGCAGTTGTTTTTAGTGGATGCAATGATATTTCTTGAATTAATTGAGGATTGTATGTTCCCCAAAACCTACTGTTTTCTTTATTGACGTGGCCACTGAGAAGAAAATGGGCTTCATCGCTCATGATCAATTTAGACGAAAAATCTTCAGTTTCACCAGACAGCCTTAGGATTGCATTACTGTACTCAACTCGCTGATCTCTCGGTAGCAATTTATGGACTAATTGAACTTTGTACGGTAACATTTTCAAATCAGTTTTCAAAATTCGCCTTAAACTGCGTGCAGAAATGTGTAACTGGGAACCACGTCTCCGAATTGATGTTTCTGGAGACTCTGCAACACTATCGCGCACCAGAGCCACATTTTCAGCGTTACGAGACGTCCGTTGTCTTCCAAAACGAGATCTGTCTGCTGTCGTACCGTACTGTAGTAGTTGTTTTGTGCCGGTTCTACCATAATCCAAATCCCAAAGCTCAAAATATTATTATACGTCATACGAAAATATAGCTTTTTGTAAACTTTCTACTTTCCGCTAGATGGCAGCACTAAAAGCTCATCATACATGTAGCTTTCGTTAGAGGGCAGCACTTTAAAAAGATCTTTATAAAAACTTTTTTGAACTTTTGATTTTGGTTTTTGATCTTGAGTTCATATATTTTTTATTTTTTAGGTATGATATATTTTTTTATTTCTGATTAAGAAAGTACGAATAACACGTATAAGAAATGCATACGATCGATATGTATTAAGGTTAATGAAATTGAATGTTAACTTTATCTTGAAAACCACAACAATAAACATATTGTTACGATTTTGCCTTGTCAATCAAGGTTCGAATAACTGGATTGTGAATAAATACACTGCTTCAATTTTAACTCACACAATTTTATTTACACAACACAATTTATTATACAACACAATTTTCACAATTAATTATTATAATTATAACACACTTTTTAATTATCACTTTAATAATCGCTTTAATAATCACTTTAATAATCTTTCTATTTAACCTTCACTGTATCACGTTTAAAATAATACTCAGCAATACACGTCAACGCGCGCCTTTATATACCAAAATATTTGTTTCTAGAATAATCCTAAATGCGCAGCAAATATGTTAGTATAGAAATACGCCTAAATGTTGAGTATAAATTATTAATGTAATTGAACAATTAATGAAATTAACTTATTCTATTCTATTCTAGGTGTCACCGTAACACTACCCCCCACCTAAGCCTGTTCGTCCCGAACAGGATCCAGATCACCTCCTCTGTAGAGCGCCAAACGCTCTAAATGCACCACCTTTGGTTTACCTCTCCGTCCTTTCTGTATGCGATAAACCACATCGTTCAACTTTTTAATGACAGTGTAAGGTCCTTCCCATGTGGGTTGCAACTTCGGTGATAATCCCTTCTGCCGTTGCGGGTTGTAAAGCCATACCAATTGCCCTTCCTCGAAGCCTTGATTATTTGCTCGTATGTCATATCGAGCTTTCATTCGATCACTTGATATTCGAATTTTCTCCCGTACAAATTGATGTATTTCATTAAGTTCCTCTTTCATCCGGTCGACGTAATCCTGTCCGCATAGAGCTGCTGATGGAACAGCCCCAAATTTTAAATCTCCTGGTAATCGCAGATTGTTCCCAAATATGGTTTTAGCTGGTGTCACTCCTGTTGTGTCATGTACCGCTGATCGGTAGGTCATCAGGAACATTGGTATATGTCGATCCCAGTTGCGTTGGTTCCTTTCCACAACTTTTGCTAGATATTCCTCCAATGTGCCATTGAATCTTTCCACCATACCGTCCGATTGTGGGTGTAAAGGCGTCGTTCTTGTTTTATTGATTCCAAGCGTCTGACATATCTCCTGAAATACCACCGATTCGAAATTCCTTCCTTGATCCGTGTGAATTTCCATCGGTACACCAAATCTGCTAATCCAATTGTTGACCACGGCATCAGCTATTGTTGTTGTTTCCTGATTGGGTATGGGGTACACTTCCGGCCATTTGCTGAAATAATCCATTATTACTAGCACATATTTATTTCCGCTCTCGGTGGTCGGAAATGGCCCCGCCACATCCATTGCAATTCTCTCAAATGGTGCCCCGACATTATATTGTTTCATGGTTCCACGGCTTTTTCGTGCTGGTCCCTTTACTGCCGCACATTGGTCACATCTTCGACACCATTCTACTACTGACTGTCTACATCCGGACCAATAGAAACGTTGTCGAATTTTGGCTAATGTTTTATTAATCCCTAGGTGACCTCCACTTGCTCCTCCATGATACTCCTTGAGGATTTCCGCTATCCGATCTTTTGGCACCACTACCAACAATTGTTTTACTTTACCATCCGTGCTTTCCCACTTTCGTTTTAAACATCCATTTTCTAGATGGAGGCTATCCCATTGAGCCCAATAAGCTTTTACAACGGGAGTGTTGTCAGCTATCTCACTCCATGTGGGCCGGTGTTCCTTTTCCTTATGTTTCATGATGAATGACAGGTCAGCATCCCGTAATTGCTCCTTCTTGATTATTTCATCAGTCCATTCCTCATCAGGTAGCACTTGCATAAGCCGAATATCGATGATGTTTTCCTTACCCTCCACACGCCCACAATGCTTGCATTCCACGGGACATGGCCTTCTTGATAATGCGTCGGCATTTCCATGTGCGGTTCCCTTCCGATGTTCAATTTGGAAATCGTAGCTTTGCAAACGTTCGATCCAACGTGCTACTTGTCCCTCTGGATTTTTGAATTGTAACAACCAGCGCAAAGCTCCATGATCCGTCCGTAGAAGAAATTTTTGGCCATAGAGGTACTTATGGAAGTGCTTAACACATTCCACTATAGCCAACAACTCTTTCCGTGTTACACAATAATTCCGTTCCGGTTTTGATAACATCTTGGAGTAATATGCAATAACTCGCTCCTCACCATTTGTTGCCTGTGATAATACTCCTCCTATACCATCATTACTTGCATCGGTGTCCAAAATGAATTTAACGTTGGGTATAGGGTATGCGAGGATTGGTGCTTCGCATAATCGTCGTCTTAGTTCCACAAATGCCTCTTCTTAATCATCCTTCCATTCGAATGCCTTGTTCTTCCTGGTTAACTCGTGTAAACTCTTTGCAATATTGGCGAATCCTGGCACGAATCGTCTATAATAGGTACACAATCCAAGGAAGCTCCGTAATTCATGTAAGTTTTTAGGTCGTGGCCATTCCTTCACTGCTGCGATCTTGTCTTCATCGGTATGGATTCCATTGGTTGTTACCTTATGACCCAAATATTTTACTTCCGTTCTAAATAGTTTGCATTTCTTTGGGCTTAGCTTCAATCCGGCGGCTTGTATCCGATCCAAAACCTCTGCCAAATTCCTTAAATGCTCGTCGAAATCCTTGCCCATAACGATGATGTCGTCCAAATATACGAGGCACGTCCTCCAATGTAATCCCTTTAGCACGCGCTCCATTAGCCGTTCAAAAGTCGCAGGGGCGTTACATAACCCGAATGGCATAACGTTAAATTGCCATAATCCGTTACCCACACTGAATGCCGTTTTCTCGCGATCTTCCTCCTGGACTTCCACTTGCCAATAGCCGCTTTGCAGATCTAATGTCGAAAATATTCGAGCACCCGATAATGTGTCTAACGTGTCATCGATCCTTGGCAATGGGTAACTATCCTTTTTCGTCACAGCATTTAATTTTCGATAATCCACGCAGAATCTCATGCTACCATCCTTTTTCTCGACTAACACCACTGGTGAACTCCATGGACTGCTTGATGTTTCGATTACCCCTGCTGCTTGCATATCTTTTACCATTCGATCCACTTCTCCTTGCTTTGCCAATGGTAATCTCCTGGGTGGTTGTCGAATCGGCGTTTCTGCTCCTGTATCTATTCGATGTTTTACCATTGTGGTTCTCCCATTATTGTCCGATGTACTGCAGAATATTGGCATGTACCGCTCGAGCAATTGTTTTGCCAAACTTTTCTGTTCCATGGTAAGATCTTCGGTCCATTTCTCCATAAGTTGATCTATAATCTCTTTCTGCACTTGCGAGTTAGCCGTCTTAATCGGATTTTTCTGCTCGCACTTCACTATCGCCGATATTTCTTCACATTTTCCGATTATTGTCCCTTTCTTGATGGTTTTCGTCTTATCCGAGAGATTTAGAGTCCTAATTGGTACTCTATTATCGCTGTCTAGTTTCACTAAAACTTTCCCGATCATAATTTCTCTGGTTCCGCTCTCTGCTTCATTGGCTTCCACAACCCACAACCTGGGTGACCCAGAACCTCCCTCCAATCTTGCCCATACTATTGTTTCCGAGTTCGGTGGCAGCTTCTCCCGATGATCCATTATAATTTGCCTGGTCGTTTCTCCTATAACGGCGCTAACGTGAAGTGGCAACTCGATATTATCGTAGGTTAATACACCCCGTCCAACATCCACCACGAAGCCATTCGTTCTCATGAAGTCCATTCCCAAGATGACTTCGTCTACAATATCTGCAACCAGCACCTCGTGTTGAAAGTAATTTCGCCCAATCCTTATTTTTACGACCTTTTTCTCTTTTATTGCTGAATTTTCTCCAGTCGCCGTTCGTAATTTAATACCATTAGCTGGTTCCATAATTCCATCAATAATATCCTCACGAACAATCGTATGTGTTGCTCCCGTATCCAGCGTGATCATGCATTTCTTCCCATCAATATCGGCTTCAATTGTTAAGCTGTCACCGTTCCTTGCTATTCTAGAAACATGGATGGAGGTTGTGGGGCAATCGGTTGTGGGAGCCAGCTTCTGCCCCTTCAAGCTGACTCTTTTTAGTTTAACGACTCCGCTGTCGTCTGACGCTCCTTTCTGGATTCTATCTGCTCTTCGTTTGGTCTACGCTTCATAGGAGATGGCGACCTTGCTCGTTTCTTCTTAATCTCCCAACAGTTCCGTGAGATGTGACCCATTCTATCACATACCCAGCATTTAATCCTGCCACTTCCATCTCTGAATCTTGGCGTAGCCCGTGCGGTGTCTATTCTGGAATCAATCTCCACTCGACGAATTTTCATTGCTGGTTTGATGATGGTTTGCGCAGTTTCGTTTGTTAACGCACAAGCGATGGTTTCCGTGAAAGTTGCCTTAGGTGACAACATCACCGCTCTGCGCGTCTCAGGATCTCGAATACCGTCAATAAACGCATCTATTTTAATTCGCTCCATGTAATCGGCCGACATATTTGAATGGGCTAAATGCGCGAGCCGCTCAATTGCCGATGAAAATTCCTGTAGCGATTCTCCTCCTTTTTGGTATCGACCCTTCAATTCCATGCGATAGATTTCTCGTTTGTGATCACTTCCGTATTTTCGATCTAACGCCTTCATAATTCCCATGTAAACGTTCCGTTCCTGCTCGGGAATGATTTGTAGTGTTTCTGCCGCTTCGCCTTTAAGAGCCACAATTAACGCTGCAACACATTGTTCTTCAGTCCACTGATTTTGCTTAATCGCCGTTTCGAACTGGAACTTAAAAATACTGAAGGATGTTGTTCCATCAAATGTTGGTGGTTTTATCTTAACTGCATTAACCGTCTGGATCACTTGTTGTGGCGTTCCATTCGCCTTGACATCTTGGAGCTCCTTCTCGAGACGTTTAAAATCTTGTTCAACCGATTCAAATTTTTGCTGAACCGTCCCTTTAACATTTTGAATTTCTGCGTGTACTTCTGTTTGCAGTTTTTCCACTTTACCATGTAGTGTAGAAGATAATTCCAAAAACCTCTCGTCTATTTTCTTTTGGCCATCTTCTATTTGGTTTTTAATGTCCGCCCCTTGCTGCTCCATCTGCTGTTTCATTTCCTGGTTTGATTGTTTAATGTCCTCCCCTTGTTGCTCCACTTGTAACATCTGCTGTTTCATCTGATGTTTAATGTCCGCTCCTTGTTGCTCCATCTGTTGTTTCATTCCCTCGTTCGATTGTTTTATTCCCTCCAACTGTTGTCCCATCATTTGATTCATAGCAGCCATCAACTGCGAAAAATCGAAACTTCCAGATGGGTTTTGCGTTGTTTCGACCACCGTTTGTACGTCCTTTTGTTTCTTATCCATACTGATCTCATCCGTTTTTTCCTCCTCGAAATCATACACGTCTGGATCTAAACCTTCCTTCTCCATGGCCTCACGTAGTCGCTCCACCAAACTAGCTTTTGTGCCTTCACTGGGGGGTCCATCATTTTTCCGAAAACCAATTTAACGACAGTTCATTTTTACGAAAAAAAATTTTTGTGAACAAATTATTTTTACGACAAATCATTTTTCCGAAAACTTACCTTTTGGACATATTACTTTTCCGAAAAACAATAAATTTAATATAAAATAACAATTTATTTTGTTAATTCATGTTTTAATTACTTTCACAAAATACAAGAAATGTATTACATTTATGTATATTACGTAAATTCAGGTACGTGTATTCCATAATATAATTGCTTAATATATCACATATGTGTAGATTCAGCATTTCAAATTTAAATTCAGTCTTTCCCTAATTTTCACAAATTTTGAAAGATGTTATGGAAAATGCTCTAAAACGAGCCCATCATTGCGAAGCTGAATACGGCGGTCATTTAATTGACATTATTTTCACCTTGTTAAAGTTAGCCGAAAGTTGCCAGCCGAAAGATAATGCAGATAGTGCCTTGACTATTTATTAAACTTTCTTTATACTCTTGCTCCTATCGATTTTTAAATTCCTATAAACTGAAATAATTTTCCCTTCACCCGAATGATATAACCCGATCCTAAATTCGTAAATTCTCATGAATGATTTCTGCTGTATCCAAGACACTATCTGTTACTACGTTTTCGGAAATTTTCCGACAAAATGTTCTTTTCAAATTTGCGGCGAATTTGAAAAGAACATTTTGTCGGAAAATTTCCGAAAAGTCGGAAAAATCAGTGTCGAAAAAATAATTTGTCGGAAAAATGATCTTTCGGAAAAATGATCTTTCGGAAAAATGATTCTCGTAAAAATAATTTTCGTAAAAATGATTTTCGTATATACATACTAGACCCCCTTCACTGGCCAAACCTCGCCGTGTCAGTTGCTCCTTTAATTGCGCAAGCTTTAATCCGTAGAGAATCATTTTCCTTATTATTCACAATCCCACCGCTGTCACCAATTGTTACGATTTTGCCTTGTCAATCAAGGTTCGAATCACTGGATTGTGAATAAATACACTGCTTCAATTTTAACTCACACAATTTTATTTACACAACACAATTTATTATACAACACAATTTTCACAATTAATTATTACAATTATAACACACTTTTTAATTATCACTTTAATAATCGCTTTAATAATCACTTTAATAATCTTTCTATTTAACCTTCACTGTATCACGTTTAAAATAATACTCAGCAATACACGTCAACGCGCGCCTTTATATACCAAAATATTTGTTTCTAGAATAATCCTAAATGCGCAGCAAATATGTTAGTATAGAAATACGCCTAAATGTTGAGTATAAATTATTAATGTAATTGAACAATTAATGAAATTAACTTATTCTATTCTATTCTAGGTGTCACCGTAACAATATGTACACATTATTTAAATTTTATTGTTACCTGAAAACTTTCACTTTTGTTATAAATTATTGATGAAATGTAGATATTCTATAAATGGTAGCGTTCAATGCATCTTAATATTTTGTTCAAGTCCACTTGACGTTGATGATGTTTCCAAAAATGATCTAATTTATATAGCATTTCTTCGGCTCTCGTTTCCGTCATTGCAATTTCAATACATAAATAGTATACAAAATGTTTTGCTGTAATGTTTTCTGTTTTGCAATAACCAAAGTATAGCTGCGGAAAACTACAAAACACATTGCTTTGCGGCCCTCAATCATTGTTAGAATACTTTGAGTATATTCATCAATCGGGTGTAAATATTTTGAAGGTAATTGAGACACAGCAATGTCCCACAAATTGTTAGGACTGCGCACAAATCTTGTTCCATTGTCTGCGTGAGCAAAACAATTTCTCACACAAAAACACAAGTCATTAAATAAACGAGGGCACAAGTGTGGAAAACGAACATTTGTGGTCTAAAATTCAACGCAACCACTCTGTTGATTTATCAATGCATAGAAATCATTCATCATTTGATCAGTTCGAGGATTGCGTGCCGCTCACATAAACGTTGCTATTTAAGAGGCTGTGGAGACAATTCACGGCTATGCTTCTGTATTATGGAACTGGATGCTGCACAACGACGACCATCCATTGTTATCATACCTGTAAAAATAAAATCATACCTGTGAAAACTAAACTGGCTGTGTTATCTTAAATTCTTATTTGAATTCAACAGATTTGTTATTATTACCATATGTAAATCAATATATGAATTCAAGATCAAAAATCAAAATCAGAAGTTCAAAAAGTTTTATATAAAGCTCTTTTTAAAATGCTGCCATCTAACGAAAGCTACATATACGATGAGCTTTTCGTGCTGCCATCTAGTGAAAAGTAGGAAGTTTACAAAAACCTATATTTTCGTATGACGTATAATACTATTTTGAGCTTTGGGACTGGGATTATGGTAGAACCGGCACAAAACAACTACTTACTGTCGAAAATTCGCATGTAAACGATAAATTGTGGTTTTGTGAGGCACTGGACGATTAGGATATTTTTGACGAAATTGCCGCTGAGTGGCAATAATGGAACGATTATTTTCAATAAATATTGTCACTATTTCTGCTCGTTCTTATGGCGTATATTTAAACATTATAAAATTTGGACATCTACACAACACAATGATTAAAGCGAAACTGAGCTAAACGTCACATAATCAAGATGGCGCGCAATCAAAATGGTAGTGGGACTTTTGCCTCACCCGTTATAAAGTTCAATTCAGTAAATATTTAAGACGAATATTTAAGAATAGCGACTATAATTGGCAGATAATTTCTTTCATAGCTACGAAATTAGCATCACACGATGGTGTTATGTTTAGAGATGAATCCAGACCAGTGACCAGAGGCCAAATAAAATGTCGTTATATTTGTCTCTATAAATTATATTTTGATGAATTCGATTCCGGCTATAATTGAAATTTTAAATTTTTTTAAAACAGTGTTGGATGCAGAAAAATATTTTGGAAATACTCCTATTTTCCGGATTCCTTCATTTACGAGTCGAAAGTGACAAGAACGGTGACTAACGTATCAAGAAATGTTACAGGATCGTGGTTAACACCAGTGGGATTAAAGTTATGAGAGGTATCGGTTTACACAAATTTACCGATATGCAGAAATTCGGAATTCCAACTGAAAGACAATGGGTAAACAACAAAAAAGCAATAATCTGCACTGTTTACGCCAAAAAAAATTGTTTACGTTGTTTTCAACGCTAATATATCGCAAAATACCAGATCCATTGTTGTGCATCTACGCGTATTTGTGAATTATCTATATGTTGGTACCGAAAATTGTGTAGATAATTGGATTTTGTGTAACCAATGTCAATTAATAGTAGAGTGTATAGACAATTGGTGGAAAACGTAGCATATTGTTGTCTTTGTAGCTTTTCGTTTTATTTTTTTCAGTATTTTGGAATTTTTTATTCGAATAGCATCCATTTTAGTCATTAATAAACTCTATGTTTACATGGCCTAAAATACCTACCTTTTCACTTTATTTTATCTATACTCAGATACTGCGGGAGCAAACCAAACGATGATCAGCTATTACCCCGCACACATTTCCTAGACAAATTTTACTGTAGCCCTAATTTGTAGAATCCAACAAGTGTGGCAGCACACTCAGAAAAAGGGATCAATCCCTATAAGATTACCTGGTATTGACCTCGAACCATCCGCTATAAAAGTTTTAGTGTAGTCAAATATTATAAAACTTAACACCGGTTAATTAAATAAAGCCACTACTTATTTCCTATTAAATACATGACAATGTGATATCATAATCAGGAACACAGGTATTAATTCCAACGATGATCTGTTATTGCTCCACAAACAACCCATGCACAAATCTTAGTGTAGTCCTATTTTGTGAAATCTAAAACAATTGAGGAGAATTGGCAACATTTAAATTAATTTTAGTTTAATCTAAGCAAGCACTTAAAAAGCAAATGATTTCATTAATAAGGACACTTGCGATATATACCTAAAAAGTATTATCAGCAAAGCATTACTTTCGGGAATTGCTAGGTTTTATTTACTCGTCTCAATTTATAAAAAAAAAGAATATTTAATTTTTCCTACGGAAAACCATTTTTATTTCCATAGCTGAAACCTAGATATTCTTTTGTAATTCCATTTGAAAATCTAACCCGAAATTTGGTAACGTAATTTTTCCGTATAGTAAAGTTTTGTAAACATGGGGATTTTTATTTAAAATATTAAAGTATAAATTATAATAAAATATTAATTGTGGCCTTAATCCTTGCTACACAAAAAAATTCAAAACAGTTTTTCTTGACATTCATTAAAATATTAAAAACTTACAAAAATTTATTACATGTGACCCAAAGTGATTATCCCGAATTGTTAAAACCGCATGATATGAAATTAAATTCCTATTTTTCCCTTATCACACAATCACTATATTACACACACACATACGCACACAAACAACACGCATTTAAAACGTATCTATATAAGAAATCCGACAAAAAATCGTATTTTTATCGTTGAGACGACTAAAATGCAAAATTATTTAGAAAAGCACACGCCCACACATAGACGACGCACACAAAAAATAGGAAAACCAAGGAATTTCAATTTTCCTATAATGTAAAATTCGTATATATAGTGTTCCATTTTTTGTTGGTGTCTCTTCAATTTATTGTGATGAACGAGAAAATTCTTTCGGAAAATTATAATGTTCTTGGCTTTTTATTTATATACTTGTTCGTATACCATTTCAGCGATCCTTAACACTTTTTTAATATCTCAAGCGTACACTGATACATTTTGGAGCTTTTTGTAAATTTTTTCGATATACATACAAATTTTATAAACTTTCGGCAATATTTTATAACTTTTTATATCGCCGTGTGCGAATATTAGACATCCATTACTGTGAAGCCGTATAGTACCGTGGTAAACCAGTTACGAATCACTGATTTTATAAAAAAAATTAGTAGTACAATGAGCACAAGAAAACTAAAGATTTTTTTGTGTAAAACTACTCGTATAGATAATAGTTTTTAAGAATGAGAATTTGAAAAGCACACCGGCATGATTAATTGGAATTTTCATCAGTGAATAGTTTTCGTAATATCGTGTATATTTGCACCCCCTCAATACATACATATACAGCTATAGGTAATGGAATTTTCATTTAATATTCAACGAGAAAAATTCAAATTGGAAGAATATATATTCTTGGTGTATAAAATGTATATTTTTAAGATTCGTTTCTAATTTCCATAATTTATATTGTGTGTGGGTTGCGAAATCATTGTGGGATCTATTATTCCGTAATCAGTTTCTACAGATAGCAACAACTTCAAACAAACTAGGGCTTCTATAAAAGTATGCTCTACTTCTTTGGCAAACTGAAGGACCATAGAATCAGAGATTGGGGTTTACACGTCATCTACCAATGTTTACATCATTGAGTAGACAACTTGTCGAACACGTAAACAACGTCAAAAACCATTGAAGTTACGCCAGTATGGATTATTACAATGAAATATATTTCCAAGTAATTTTTAGTATGTGCCTAATCTAATGTTGCTTTTTCCTCTAATATTGTGGGCCTTACGTTGATTTTTACTAGTTCATAACAGTTACGTGTAGATGTCTATTTTTAAACCAAAACATGCATGATATTTACGTCTAAACTGCAAACTTGAATCAGATATGCAATACCCGATTAAAAATATTGTCGAAATTGCAAAACATTAATTTAGTTAGCAATTGTTAATTTTCCATCAGACACGGTTTGTTTTGCGCCATCTCTGAACAATATAAATAAAATAACCAATAATATTTAGTCGGAAAATTGGGCAAAAAATGCGCGAGTACACAGTTCAAAATACTGATTACTAAATTGCTATCCATTAAGCGTACTGGGTCTATTATTTAGCCCTAAATTACGTACTAAATTGCCAATTATCCACCATCTATAATAAACAATTGATAAAACTCATATTAAATTAGAGAACTATTAATAAATAATCAGTAAATAACGGTTAACGCCATATATTGATGACTGGTACGAACTAACACAAAATTAGTCGAGGAAGTAATTTAATCGAAAAAATTGGTATTAGATTTTTTAATGATGTGCGCTTGACATTGATTTATTGTTGTTGTTGTTGTTTAAATTTCCAACCAACTAAATTAGTGATTAGTTCATACTAGTTAATAAAAGATGTCTCTAATGTTCATAAATCAAAATATTGTTACGATTTTGCCTTGTCACTCAAGGTTCGAATCACTGGATTGTGAATAAATACAACTGCTTCAAATTTGAACTCACACAATTTATTTACACAACACAATTTATTATACAACACAAAATTAACAATTAATTATTACAATTATAACACACTTTTTAATTATCACTTTAATAATCGCTTTAATAATCACTTTAATAATCTTTCTATTTAACCTTCACTGTATCACGTTTAAAATAAGACTCACCATTCCACGTCAACGTACGCCTTTATATACCAAAATATTTGTTTCTAGAATAATCCTAAACGCGCATCAAGAATTGAGCAAATATGTTAGTATAGAAATGACGCCTAAATGTTGAGTTTAATCCATATATGCAATTGAACTATTAATGAAGTTAACTGATTATATTCTAATCTAGGTGTCACCGTAACAATATTCAGTTCTAAACTGCTAAATTTGTTAAATCTTCTTTTGTTAAAACGACTGGTATGAACTAACGATCAATTTAGTTAGTCGACAATTTAGACAAAATAAATCAATTAAATATAGAAATTTTTTAACACATTAAAATAAATTTTGGTTTGAAAACCACAAAAAAGAAAGTGTAATGTTTGTCAATATGGTAAAATAATGCCTACCACATATGTATATTTTCTTGACATCTACTGACATTTGGCCAAACTAAAAAAGTATGAGTTGAACTGCAATATAAATGTCTTGTTCATTGAATCGACTGAATCGACAAATATTTGTTTTATGCATAAATTAATTAAAAGTGATGTTAAATGCCAATTCGAATGTAATTCTTACTTAAACTATATTTAGAGGTAACTTTAGCTCACTAATATATTGAGCTAATTAACTATGAATTCAGTACCAACGCCGGTCAAGGCTGTAGTTAGTTTTTATTTGTGGTGGAATGAACTTTAAGCGTGTTTATCGAACCAACCGTGCACCGTTTTTTTTACGTTGTTTAGATTGACAGCGTACTCACTATAATGACCCGTTTAGTAACGACTGTTGTAAAATAGCGTTAAGAAATTTTGATTTAGTATTTAAATTTAAACTTTGTTGACCCCTAGACTAATAAAACAATTGCGAACTAGCTAGACAGCAAATTTATATCAGACCGGGTAAAGAAAAACAAAGAAAAAATAAAGAGAAAATTTGGTTTCTAATCATTTTCTTAGTTGTCGATGTCGTCTACATGGTTGATTCAGGGATGCAAAAAGTCAATATGTAAGCTACATAATAGATTACGTATCGACAACTGCGTAGTTTAACATTGTTTAACCTACCTTGCTCAGGCAGTTGTTGCTACTAGTATGAAAAAATATTTTATAAAACGACCTTGATCTAATAGAATTTTACCGACTATTCTTAAGTTAGTTCCTCCCACTTTAAGGAAATCACATATTTAGCTAAACTTAGATTGAGCTCAATGAAAAAATGTTTATCTAATCTATAGGTAAGAGTGGAGTGGCACTCTTGCCTCAACAAACCATAAAAGCTATAAGTTTCAATTGACGGAATTAATTTTAGCTCTGCACCAAATTTGGTTCAACAATTGTGAAATTCTATGCGAGAGAGCCCTGGAGCCCTGGAGCAGCCTCCATCCTCTACGGTATACAACGAATTAAATATACATTAAAAAAAAAATTATATTTACAAAAGACGATTTTTTTAACATTTGGTTGCAATATCAGAACAAGCGATGAGAGTGATAAAAACTCTTTGGCCTGTGTCTGCTAGGTTGACGAAGCAATTATCTATATATCCCTTTTTCAACCAAGAAAACAAAAAAAGGCTCAGTTTTAGTCGAACCCACACAAATGTGTGAGTAAAAAACCATAGTATGTAATGGCGTTGTTGATAAAAAATTTCGCTTTATTTGTAGTAAAACCAACACAATTGTGTGTAACGGTATAGTGTTTTTTTCGGACGAAAATAAGTTAAAAAGGAATGAACAAATGTGTAAGTTGGTTCAAAAAACATACCAAACTAAATTTTTGACATGGTACTTTTGCCCTACCCGCACAATTGTGTTAGTAATTAACTAAAGGGATATATAAAAATGAATTCCTGTTTGTTTGTTCTGAATCGGCGTCTTAGCCGCTCAATCGATCGCCATGAAATTTTTACCATGTACAAATTGCATGTTCAGGATCAATCTTACGATAATGTGAAAGGGGCTGGACCCCGGGGTCTGGAGCTGCGGTACAACTTTTTCGAAAATTAGAATTTTCTTTAACTTTTTCCACGAAAATGAGTTTATGGAGCTTGTTATATGAAATTACTGACATGTAATGTTTACCATGTTCAGGACCAATATTACGACATTGTGAAAGGGGCTGGACCCCGGGATCTAGGGGCCATGTTACAATTTTTTTCAAAAATTTATATTTTTTACGAGAATGAGTTTTGGAAAGGGGTTATATGAAATAAGAGACATGTTCGAATTCTGGGGGTCCGCCCCTGGATCAAAAATTCATTTTTAGATGTAAAGATACAATTATTTGATTGTTCTGAAATAACGCCTTAGCCGCTTTACCGATCGCCATGAATTTTTTACCATGTATATGTTGCATGTTCACGACCAAGCCCACGATACTTTTCACGACCAAGCCCACGATGTTCTGAAATAGCGCCTTAGCCGCAAATTTAGACACCAAAAAGGATATCTAGCGTGCGATTGTTATACACAAATCATACCTCTACTATAATAGATTTAATTATTCAAATTAATTTTATTAATTTAAATGTAAGACAATCTTTCATCACTTTAACTGAAAACAAATCTCTGAACACTTATATATCCATACTAATAATCCATTTACTGGTTTGACATGTATTGTTTAGTGATATCCTATTTATCATTTCCTGTTTTGAAATGTACCATAGTCAGCGAGTTCTAATTTCCACATAACTTCAGAAATAATTAACATTCTATTTTAATCCACTATTGCAACAGGCGGCTTTTAATGAAAATAGTAGTTTCATACTAAACGCCAATAGTATATTACTTTATTTAGTTTATTTCTTAAATAATCAATGATTGTTTCATAAAATCAATTCTAGGAAAGGTACTAAAAAATATTGTTCGTATAAACTGATTTACTTTAAAATAGCGTCATCTACAAGAAACATCCTTGGATTTTAATTATTGTACGTGTAAAATTGCCTTAGTTTGAAAAAATTTCTTTTGTTTTTCGAAATGTCATTATCAATCACAGTTCGCGGTAAAACGTATCGAAGTGGACGTAGTTTTAATCGTTTTGAATAAATTAATATTAATTTGTGTTTCGGATGCCGTTGTTCTCGATTAGTTAGCTATATTGTAATAAAATAATTGTTGGTGATTATTTTCCAGGTATTAAATATTATTTCAAGTGAATATACATTCTTATTAGATTTAAGTTTTCAGTTTATAAACGTGTTAATCTATGATTACTTTTTAATTGTAGATAACATTTGATTTTGCTTAAAAAAAAATTCCGTAAAGACATTTTCAAAAATCGTTTTGATAAATTAATACTAATTTCTGTTTTGAATGCCCGCCATTCCTGATTAATTAGCTACACGTTTCATTTTTGCTTAAAAATGCCACTGAAAAAAGATCAATTGGGCAAAGTCGAAGAAGATTAGAGCCGCAAGGGTGGCTGAATCAAGCGAACAGTATGAAACACGACTTGCAAACGTTCGAAGCAGGATATACGACTTGAAACTGTTCGAAATAAGATGTCTTCTTCTATAGAGCTACTGAAACCATTGAACATCGTGAGGCCCGGCTGGAAGTCGATCGGTTACGATATGGACGATTAATAGAAACTTTTAGAGGTGATTTAAAGTTAGCAGCATTCAATTACGAGAAAGACTATGATTACAATGTTTCAATTGACTATGATTACAATAGTTTACGCCTCCGGAACTTCTGAGTTATCCAGACATTTTCTACAAAATATTCGAAAATACAACTCATGCTTATATACCTCCCGTGCAAAGCTGGGTAACTCAACTAGTAATTAATAAAAATTAGTTTGTTAATTCAAAATTTCAATTTTAATTTATTTTCTCGGAAAATTAGGCTAGTACTTTCTAAAAATTAAATGTACACAATCCTAACGTCAAAAATATCCAAAAATTAACTTCTTACCTTATGTTAAAAAAATAAAGAAAGTGAAAAATTTAGCTTCCCCATATTAAAACTGTTGATAAACAATCTTACATATAAAAATTTCTAAATTTTTACTTTTTACCTGATTTTTCCGATGTAAAATTAAGCCGGAAAATTGTATGCAAAATTGACCTCGTAAGTTTTTGGAATAGTTTGAAAATTTCGTGATTTTGTGTCTGAGGTTCAAAATGATTGGTATTATTCATTTTATTGGTCATTTTCGAAGATCCGGTGATATTGTATGCAGCAATGTTGGAGAAAATTTGAACTGAGATAGGGTTATTATCATTGTGCACTTTAATTTTAGAATTTTGGTGTTCACAGATTCTGGTTTTGAATCACATACATTGCCATCATCTTCAATTAGTACAAACTGCTCTACTTTTTGCTTGAAATTCATTTAATGATTGAATGATCTGTTTCGCTATCTCAGCTACTTCTGTTTTTATAAACGTTGATTTATTCAATCGAGAATTTAATTTGTGAAATTCTTCATTAGCAGCATCGTTGACTGCCACATGAACTAGATCATACAATTCTCTTAGGTTTGATGACAATTTGGCAATTTCCGGCTTTGAATTCGTTTTAGCCGATTCGTGGGGTTTATTAGGAATAAGACAAACGTAATCCTCCTATGACGTTAGTCTTTCTTTAAGATTAAGGAGCTTTTTAGTAACAGTTTCCTGGATATTTCTTACTTAGCACTGTAACTAAAAATTTGCCGTGCATCCTAAAACAGTTCAGATGAAAAACAGCTTAATATATACAGCAAAACAATTTCGAACAGATACAAAAATACAGAAACTGTACAATGCGTGAGTCCAAAAACAAAGGATTGGCCACATGTCATGAACAAAACATGAATTTTTCGCTCTAGAAACCGAGTGTGTGGTATATTCGACATCTATTCGAGACGATATTCAAACCTCCATTTTTTAAAAAGTGAAATAAATTGTGTTATATAATATAGACATTGAACAATAAATTTCAATTCAATGTCATAATATGACAACAAATGTTATATTTTTTTCGATTTACTTATAAAAGTATAGCACAATAATTACCCTTTAGGGTATACCCGTATAAATATATAACAAAAAATACTCGTACACATATCTAATCAATTTTCCTTTTTTCTCGTTTTTCATTACAGAATTTCAATTTTGGCTGGCGATTGGTTAAATGAAGCAGGTATGATGATACAATGATGCTCTAATACAAAAACCATTAATCTAATACAGTTTATTGTGTTCCCCAATTCGCTCGTGTAACAGTTGTGCCATACAGCGTATCATGAACGCAACATCATAATTTATTATGTATTATGTGTATATACGAATTAATAGAGAACAGTTCATCCACAGTCGAGTGTGTTTGTGTACATATATATTCCTATATAACATCCAGATCTATCGACTATTTTGATGGAATGATTTTGGTAGTCTCTGGAGAAAATTTCCGTTTGAAAAATGTTCTTCATGTTTGATTTATTGTTCAAGTCTATTTTCTTGATATGCCTATCTCAACCAAGTCCTTATTTGTATATAATAGATATTATTGTATATAAGATAATAAATGTTGATATTAATTTAAAATTCATACAATGTTCACAGTATCAAAATAAAATGTTGAGATCGCCATGGTTTCATTAAAGTGATACTGCGGAGACAGAATGAATTATGTATCGTTATTTTTATTGGAAAAATAATGTGATATGCTGCGTTCTGTGTAGGGGTTTAAGTCAATTGTTTATGGCAACTTACGGCTATACAATAGCTTCATACAAAGCTAAATTGCTGAAATTCATTCGTTATACAAAAAGCTTTTATTATCAATAGAACGAATAGATTTTAGATCAGACCCGAATATTTAATATTATAACCATAATTGATTATCCGTACTGGATATTTACTCACAACACAAAATTATTATTATAAGTGATGGGGAGCGACATATTAATTTTCTTAACTGATTTTTCCACAAATTACACTTTATATGTTTAAGGTTGGTTTTAAATGTGTATAGGGATATCTCACTGGGCCTGAGGGCATGAACGGGTTTAAATAAGGTAAAAACCACTCCATACCATGCGTTGAATTGCAACGTTTCATTATTTCGTTCTTGAAACCACTTTAAAGCTCTTGGTCATTGAATAGCCTAGCTAACATTAACCAACCTGATACATTTAATGTCCTTTTCAATTTTTCAATTCCTGAAATATAATTTAGCCTCTGAGTAGATCATGCGAAGTGTAAATTGATTGCGTAAATTGATTCAAAATTGAAAAGGCTAAATTCAATTTATTCAAACAACAACGACTCTAGAAAAATTTGCAATTTGACCAAAATCAATAATTTTGTATATATAAACAAAATATTATTATCTTCGCATTCCAAAAACAGTTTGGAAACTTCTTGAACGTTTAGTTATTTAAAAGTTCCGTTTGCACTACTAACTACTTATTGAAATGCTGATAAAAATAATGAAAAATGACCTTAGTCCAAAACAAATTTTTTCAACGTTTTTTTCGTCCTCGGTCCTGGCCAAGCAACAATTTCGTTACCAGCATTTATGTTCCAGTATTGTGCCGTACTGTCTCCACGGCGTAGACAATATATGTATGTTATTATGTATATGCAATTTAATGCTATAGAGCGTTGTCCTCATGCCACAGTTGAAAAATAATAACCTTAAGTTTTTTAATTGCAATAACTTGGCTAAATGGTTTTATTTTGTATGTACTTAAGTTATTTTTAAAGATTTCGAAAAAATCGAAACGTCATGGCTAAAAGTAGAATTGCACAAATTATAAACACCCAATCGCGATCTATCATGATATCCAATGATGAAATTTAAAAAAAGTTTTTCAAACAGAGGAACATTTAACGAATCGTCAATTTAGGCTGCGGGCCAATAGTCGGGTAAATCGTTTACTTTGGTAAAAATCGGATTTAAACAGATTTTCCGATCAGTTTACCATAGAGTTTTTAAAAAATAAATGAATTTACCGAAAAATTTACTTAAAATTGACTGCTACCCGACTATTGGTCCGCAGCGTTAGTAGCAATAAAAGAATCTCTCACTCAACTGTAAATATAAGTTAACTAGAAGATCTATGTTACCGGGGGGGGAGGGGCGGGGGGGGGGGGAATGGAATATGGTTATTTCAATATCGAAGTTCTAATATCCACCTTACTAGAAATCAACGATAAATTTGGCAACGTATAGGTCCAGGGTTCTCAAGTACTTCGACTTTAGTGTGCCAAAAAACATTTTGATTTTAGAGTCGCCTATTTTGCGTACAAACAAAATTCATAATAATATAAAATAATTTTTTTTTAAAAATAGAATAACAATAGTTTTAATTTTAATTTAATTCATAAATGTGTTATTTCATAACTGTCCTAATCATAAAATTGAGCACTAAGAATGACCTAAAATAAAATTAATAGATACCAAAATTTAAATCTATAAAATTATAAATGAATCTGTAATTAAATTTTAAATTATGGAAAATTTATCGTTGCAATAGAATGTGAAAATGGGATTGCATTAATCATCAGTAAAATATTTAAGTGTTAGGTCCACCGGTAGATATTTTATGTATATATTTGGATGCTAAGTGGTCTACGTTTGGAGTGTTTTTTGTTACTTTTAATGCAACAAATGCTCCAAAATTGTTTCTGGTCATTCTATTCCTTGTTTTTATTAAGACGACGTTCATTTGTGAAATAGAAATTCACAGTAATAAGTAGATGGAAATCTTGTAATACATCATCATCAATACCTTCAATACCATTTTCAATATAATTTTCAAATTTTTCGCTACCAAAATATGCTATAATGAAAGTCATGCAATTCAGTATCCAACAAATCAATATTTATTAAGGAAAATCGTGAAAATCACCATCAGAATGACCTTATCAGAGTAGCGAAAAAATTTAATAAAGTTTTTAATTATTTTGACGTCTTTGAACCAAGCTGCGAAAGATTCCTGTGTTTGTATTAAGCATCTCGCTAAATTATGCAAATACTTCTTGTGAGTCTCCTTGTTCAAACACGTCAATATCTGCCACAATCTTTTTTAAATTGAGGAAACATTTCAAAATTGAGTAATTTCCAAACAAATATTCCTTGTATTGTTAAGTAACTGCAGCTTCATCTCAAAGGCGGTAATACGACCGAATAATATAAACTGGTATTGTTGCCTCCCAAAATACCGATCTCTTATCTAACAGAAATTAACGAATTTCTTCCAAGCAGTGAACAAATCTTTAAAAATGATAAAGTTCGACTAAGCCAACGAACGTGATTATACATCAATAGACAGTAGGGTTTCATATGGTGCATTCATATCCGTCATTAACTTTTTAAAATAACTTTTCAATAAATCACTATAGCAACAACATTTTTTATAATTTCATTTTGCTCATAAAACATCCAAATGGATCATACAATGAAACCCATTACTGGATGACCTATTTCTTTTCCCAACAGAGTTTTAAATTCAAACTCGTTGCCAATCATTTTTGGACATCAACCAGTAGAAATTGAACAATTTTTTTTTATACTGACATCCGAATCGATGAAGGTTTTTTTGGCAACTTCCACAATATTAACACCTCTTGTTCGTTCTGCTAATGTTCTCAGTTTTAACAATTCCTTCCGCATCATTCCACCTGCAGCATAACGTACCGTATTTGCTAGCCTGACATCGGAGTTTATGTCAGTACTTTCATCAACTGTCTATATGTAAACATTTAAGCTGCACGGAGATCAGATATTAACATCAAACATTTTCGTTCATTTTTAAAATCCGGTTCTTTGCACTACATATTGATCAAAATCCTCGAAAAGCGATTCTGCCCAGTTTATAGGAGCGGTTTTAAAAAATTCCACGGCTTCTCCACCTGCTATCTGAATACTATTGCAATCTACTTTCTCTTTCTATCAAAATTTGCCATAATGAAGTCAGGTGTGGTAAACTTGCTATAATTTGACGTTAAGAAATCATTCTTTAGTGATCATGTTTGGTATGAAAACGATTAAAATTTAATAGACGCCATATTGAAATAGAAGAAACGTCAAAATATGCATGCTATATACATGCTATCTAGTTCTGCCGACATAGCATGTATTTATAGCATACAGATAGCAAAATGTTATTGCGAGTCTTCAATTGCCATTTGATCAAAATTTTTAAGCATATAGCAATAGCAGGTAGAGAGTCCATGTTAGCTATTTCACTGTGGTTATGCAAGCATCATAATAACAATAACAACACAATCTAGAGGTTTGAAAGTCGAGGTTTTTTCATTTGTTGTTTTATTTGGCTATTTTTTTATGAATAATTTTGTGGCGTGCCAGCGGAATTTTTAAACGTGCCATCACGCATTTGCGATCAGTGATATAGACAGAGGATACTTGGACGGCGATGTGTACGTGATAGGCGGCACAGGGAATTTCTTTCATAGCTGTATTTAGCTGGTACTACACTGTAATACAAGAAACCATTAACTACCGATATTGTAATTGGTTTCATTAAGGATCGATTCCAACCAGAATTGAAAATCCTTTTTTTTGATAGAAGAACGCTGGATGCAGACAATTTTTTTAACGATGCTTTTATTTTTCGGATTCATTATTGAAGAATTATACGAAAGGAATTATACATCACGAAGCCTGCCTAGTATCAACACTACAAATAACGGTTCAGAAATTTTTACAGAATAGCGCTGATCGCCTGAGATCAATTTTATACGAGAGCTACACTAGTGTAACCTATTTTTCTAAGTGATGTAAGGGGACTAATTTTTTAACCCACCACACTGAATACGTGAAAACGTATGTTAGATCAAATGTAAAACACGGAAATTCAACGGATAATTTAAGCGCGCTTTAAAACCGTTTTATTCTGATCCTGACCACTTAAAAGTACAAATAGTCTGAAAAAATTGTCACGATAGCAGCGATGCTCTAAGTAAACGGATATCGCTCGATAAACTGCTAGTCAAATCAACGATGATCATTTAAGATTCTCACCGGTATTCGAGTACAGGTGCCCGATGTCGAAAGTAAATGGTTAATGGAAGTAGTACCACACTATTAAAATTGAGCTGGTGGTTTTTATCTGTCAGTATTTCCATTTTTATTTTTCAGGTGACAGTTGATATTTTAACCATTTCAAAGGTATTTTTCGTTAGTTTTGTTTGTCAAAACAAATAACCTACACTTCATTAAAGAAAATTTCACTCATTTTGCATAGTAAACAGTTAAACATTATTTCGTTAAGTTCTTTTATCGGAAGGCACCAACAGTTCGCAGCCCATACGCTTTTAACAAAATCTACAAGCCGATCGAGCGTATTTCATGTTCGACATCATCGATAATGAGTAAAAAAATCATTAATATCTTAAATAATAAATATGTTCGCGTTTTGATTGAGCAGTTTATTGAGGGACTATCTATTTTGATCGTCGGTGGAACTTAATGCTTAAAGAGGTAAATGCGGTTTACATGATAAATTCCACAGTTCGGTAGTTATTCGTCCAGACGTTATCCCTGGCCCGGAAGATCTGTTCTTGAGATATTAAGCCAATATTTGGCTTCGACAATTTAAAGTCAAACCACTCTATAACTATATCATTAAAATTTTAATCAAAACGTTGTTACAGGCTGGCTACTGCCAACCTGCAGATTTCACTAAGCACCTGCAGAGGCCTCCACGGTGATATTTTGCCGGCTACGTTCTCAGGGAGAAGTGCTAAGGTCGTGGGGTTTGAGGCATACAGGGCTCTTGGCTTACACCGTGATCATACAGAAAGTTAGGGGGAACGCAAATAATAATAATAACCGAGTTCCGCCGAAATTCGTCGGCCGGAACTTGAGGAACGAACAACAAAATTATAAACCGAGAACGGTGCCTTGGTGCGCGCATCCATTCGAATTCAAACAGGGCGAAGCCCTGGTTACGAAATTGGATGCGGGCACCAAGGGACCGCAAACACTAAACCGACACAGAGGGAGTCTCCGCTCCCATCATACCGACCGAGAACTTAGAAATTCATTTTATTTAATTTAATAAAAAAAAGAAAACAAAAGAAAACACAACTTCCCACGAGGAAAACAAGAAAGGGAGGGATCGAGAGAGAAGCGAGAGAGAGAGAACAATACGTACCGAGCGCGCACCCGCTGTGCGGCGCTCGATTACAAAATTTTTTAAATTTAATATAATGAAAAAAATATAAAAAAAATGAAATCAAAAAATGGAAAAAAAATAAAATAAAAAAATGGTACCTTAATTAATTCTAAAACTGTTGCGGCCTTGCGCGGCCGTCATGCCTCAGGGTCGCCGCCCCGGACCGTTGCGGCTTTGGTGCCGTTAATTATTTTGCCTCGACTGGCCGCAACAAAAATAACTTGGGCGTTGCCTCGCCGATCCTCAAATATTTTGCCCGGTTGGGACTCAAAATGTTGCGGCAGACCACCGATACCAAAACCAAAACAATAGCCGGTTGGCTACCGTTCGTTGCGGGGCCTTTCCCCGTTACCAAATAAATACAAATGGCCGGTTGGCCACCCGTATCGTTGCAGGGCCTCTCCCCGATACCAAAAATTAACAAAGTCGGGCAACCGGTTGGCCACCCGATCGTTGCGGCAGACCACCGATTACCGTTGCGGCAGACCACCGATACCGTTGCGGCAGACCACCGATACCACCAAAAAAAAATTCTCGCCGAAATAGGTTGGGCGTTGGCTCGCACAAACCAAAAAAAAAAATGTGGCTCTAACGGGCCACCCGGAAAAATATTTAACCTCGCCTTTCCTCGCGCCTTGTAGACGTCTTGCTACAGATGACGCCACACCCGGACCCGTTAATAATACGTAACCCGTAGAAAATTACAACTCGGCCGCCATCATTCAATTGGTTTTCAATCGATACTCGTTGATAAATCGTAAATCGGTTCCCGATGAATTAATGCAGGACTCACTTTAATTAAATGCCGAACCCGTTTGATAAATGTGGTACTCACAGTATGACTATTAAGACTAGGCCACTCTTAAAAAAAACCAGGTTGCGGTAGGTACAATGAGTAAATCGAAAATTTCACGTTAATTATAAAACTTTTATTTACTAATAACCAATAAAATTATTACAAAACTAAATATAATGCCAACAATAATTTTGTTGCAAAAGCACACAACTCAAAAAACTCGACTGTAATTTTTTTTCCGTTTTAAGACTCGACTCTACTTTATACTAATCCAAAAACTCAACACTATAACATCCAAAACTAGACTTTTTTTTCTCACAAAAAAAAATCAAAAACTTCAATCAAAAAAAAATCATACAAACACACTGTATGAAAATCACTGCTTGAATGTCATAATCAAAAAAAAAATTCGAGCGTCGCACAGCTCATAAAACGTTTTAGAAGAAAATGCATCTCTCTTCTCTGTCTCTCCTTTATACCAAATTTTCGTTGGTACAAAAGAGAGACATACAAGAAAAAAACATTTTTCTCAAAACGTTTTACTTTGCACACACTCGATGCGTATTGCTCTCTCTTTCTCTCCCATCTTCGTTCCATTGCCAACATAACAGAAGAAAACACACAAGACCACAGTCCACCAAGACACCACGTTCACACAGCGAAAACCCGGACGCAAGAAACCACGTTTAGACAACAAAAAACCCGGACGCAAGAAACCGTGGAGAATAGAAACAAATTTACAAAAAATGTCTTGTTAAGACAACACAGTCGTAACAACGTTATCAACTTTCCGATTGAGCCGAATGGTTTTGGCGAATATGTCACCAGTTGCGTCCTACCAACGTTAGTCGATTTAGAAATCATTTTAACCTGGTGTTGCTGTCTATGTATCTACATATTATTTAATTAATTTTCTTTATAGAAGTGAAAGTTCTTTGAGTAAAATGGCAATTTTGCATTGGAGTATTACGGTGGCCAACGACCTTAGTCTGAGTTTCCGAGGAATTTGGAATTGGGAAACATTTAATTCCAATTTCACATGTACGAGGTTTGGCAATGTTTTAAATTTCAAAGTTATACGAAACACAGCTTCTGGCAGAAACTGTAATTAATTTTTCTAATATAAATAATTTTCAAAGGTCTTTCAAAGTCTTCAAAGACTTTAAAAAATTAAAAATTCCGAGCTTTCAGAAGATATACAACTTCGAAGTACGCGTAGATGATGAACATCTTTGTTTAATTCACAAATCCACTGCTTTGGGGCTGCTGACAAATAGTTTTTTTGGGTGAAAATTATATAATTATAATGTAATTAAACAGGGTGTATTACAAAATCCCGGTTTCAAAATCCCTGTTTTCTTTTGTTCTAGTTATAAAATCATGATTTTGAAAAAAATATTTTTTATTAATTCGTGCCGGCCGGACTTATAATATTTTTAACATAAAAATAAGATAAATATCTAACAGCCCAAAAATTTACTAGAAAAACCCAAGGCTGCGAAGTCAGAGAGTAAACATGTCGCACTGCGAGCCGCACGTAGGAGCGCATTATATAGAATCTATTAATGACACCTACTAAAAAGAAAAATAATTGCAGCATTTTGCTATGCAAGATTTTGTAATTGCAAGATTTTGTACTTGCAACATTTTCAACCCCGTTTCCATCGCAGGTGACGAATTTCAATACATAATCGAGTAAGAAATTGCCTAGTTCTATCCCTAGTGACAATATTCCATTTTCGACATAATCGGTTAATAAATATCCAGGTTTCATCCCTATCCGCCTTATTTCACAACTTTATCAAAAGCGCATTTTTTGAATCCCATTTAGGACCCACATGTCGAATTTCAACTAAATCGGTTAAAAAAAGGCCTAGTTCCATAGAAATGGCCATATTTCAGAACTTTACCAAAAAATCATTTTAGAAATCCAATTCCATAGCACGTATCGAATTTCAACAAAATCTGTTGAGAAATTCATTCTCATTTATGATTTTGTCAAAAAATCGTTTGAGTCTCTTTTCCCCACATGCCAAATTTTAAAAACTCAAACCAGGATTTCCGGAAAAATTGGTTTTTTTTTTTATACAAAACCGGGGTTTTAAAAACCGGGATTTTGAAAACCTGGATTTACAAAAAAAAAAAAAAACGGGATTCAAAATTCGAGATTTCGTTACAAACCCAATTAAACATAATATTTTTTTAAACCAATTTTTACAAAATCAATTCAGCATGTTTTTTCTGGGTTGTTGACGAATTTCGGAGATGTCCTAAAATTTTCCATGAATTTTCCGAAATTTTTAATTTTTAGACCGAAGCTTAGCACTTTCGAAATGAATTTTGAATTTTTTTGAATAATTATTTTCCAAAATTTGCAGTTTTGTAAGGTTTTGCGCCTAGAGAATTATTGCACCATCTAGAATAAAATGTTAAAAATAACACTAAATTCCGCTTTCTTCAGAGATAATTTGAACGCACACTACCCTTCTATGTGTTGCTTATGTCTTCACATGTCACTAGCTTACTTACGTATAGCACGTTCCATACGTGCACTGCTATTTTATCCGGGAATTGCACATTTGAGATCATCTTACCAATGATAATGCTCTAGTTAAGTCTTTCTATGGTTCGTTCCAGGTGTCTCTTCATTGGTGCTCATTCCTGGCACTCAAACCTTTCAAACCGTTTGAAAAGCGCTACATTTCTTTGCGATTTTATTGACGAGTTTTGAGTTTATTCATTTTCAAATTTTATGTAAGCAACCAGTAAAATACCGCCCAGGAACTTGCATCGCAAGGTTATTATTTATTCGACATACATCACCACAATATTTATGAAATTTACTGGCACATAGTAGGCGGTGTTTGAGACTGTCAACTTTTTTATGTATAGCGGACAAAATAATAGCTTCCCGTGTTTTAATAATCCTGGGAGGATTTCGTTTAGAACGAGTGTTTTTCCATTTTCTAATGTACTGACAGCTGCCTCTATTTCTACAAATACGTCCGTGCCTGGTATAGCCACAGCTAGAATATAGGTCACTTCTTCCGTCGGATTTAGTAGATTTTCCGATACTTTGTTATCAATTCTCTATTCGTGTTTCTGATGGCTGTGGATCTTAAATGGATGTTTTTAGTAAGATTTCTGGCGCTTGCAAAACAGTCTCTCTAGTTTCCATTTTCCGCTTGAAACTTGATGTTTTCGATGCATTTCTTCATGATTTCGCCCCTTTTGCCGTTGAAATTTGTGTGTGGCTTTTTTGATGCAAGGATATTATGTGTGAGTGTTGCTATCAGCTTTCATTAATGCACTGATCGCCATTCATTAAGTGACTTGGTGGTCTTCTTTCAATCGTATTTTCTGCTGCTGCAGTTATAGCTGACTGGTTAGCTTGCCACTGCTTTTAGATATTTGATTGGGGCTCGTGGTTTTCATTGTGTCATTCTTGATTTTCAAAGACAGCTGACAGGTAACTGGTAGCTCTGCTCTAAGTCCTCATTTTAAGTGCTTTAATATTCCAGCGCACGGTTTTCTTTGCTTGTTTATCAAATGTGGATGATAATTTGCCCTTGTATTTGAAAATAACGAGCATACTGTCAACATCAGCGCCTTTATATGATTTAACGTCTGGTATCCTGGTGGAAGGTCTTTATAAGATCTTGACATGATCAACTTGATTTTTCATTCTTCCATGATTCGATCGCCAAGTAACCTTGTGGATATTTTTATGTTGGAAAAAACTACTCGATACGACTAAGTTAGAGAATAGCTAGTTCGGCAATGCATTGCCCGTTATTTGTGCTGAGTTGATACAAGCTGTGGGGACCAATATGTTATGTGGTTCTGCTCTCCAACCGATTTTTGCTGTATAATTTCCCACGTCGTGATAGTTTTTGTGAGAGTATGTATAGCTGGCCCAGTCGTACCATGAACACGGCTATATACCGAGCCGCTTACTATAAGACAGACGCAGCAGCTTTAGCCGCCCCTAACATGCATAACAAACGCTTATTTGGTGTTGGATTTAGGGTGCCAATGACTTGATGAAACATGTGATGCCCATGACTATACACATAATTTCCTCTCCTCGTCTCCAGTACCCCTCCTGATTTAGTTAGCGTTACATATGGCTTATCGCGGTTAGGTACACTGAGAGAAAATACAACGTATTATCAATGGAATCAAACAAAAAAAGATGTGAAAAACGCGCAATAAAGATTTTTGTAAATTCAAATCGAAATTTTTTTAATTTTCACGTGTAGGTGTACGGAATTGTTTCAAAACGTTACTCATTTGAATCAACAATTAAAAGATTTAATATTTTCATATTTTTTTATTATTTTTTAATTATATTTATTATTATTATTTAAGTATTTATATCATTTATTATTATAAAATTATATTTGTTAGTTTATTTTATTTTCCTACATTTGTACTTTTTCCACACTGTCACATCTCAGAGGACGGGTTCTCCTTCCCACGGTTCTTAAGTGTATCTCTAACCTCCAGAGATTAGTGTCTCAGTCATGCATTTTTCTGCAGCTTTCTTTCGCTTTATTTTTAGCATCACAAGTATGTCAATTCCTCCTAGTTTACATTGTCCGTTCTTCTATTTTCAATTCCATGTGAAAAGCCTTGTAAAACAAACATCATCATACCATGGGCAATAAATATTTTATACATCAGTGTGTAGTACACCAAGGTCCCGCTTTGTTTTGGTATTCGGTTCTACACGTAGAACGCAAACTGTCCAATATCATATTTTAAATTGTTCGCTGTGCGTCGAAATTCGGGAAAAGCGGGACCTTCGTGTAATTATTACAATTAATTTCATTGTTCATAAAAAATGATCACATAATCAATTTAGTCTTTGAGGTTGCAAGAAGTTTCTACGTTTTAATCAGTAAGATGTCACTCATTTACAGCTATATAATTTATCAAATTTACGATTTTAGAATAGTTTTGTAAAATTGAATATCCTCAGCTAATGTCCTACGGCCAAACATAGACTGAATGTCCTTACTTTTTTCTTTGGAAATTACACGAAGAGTATTAGGGTTTACTACCAAAGGAAGTTTGTTTACGATTGTTCTTGGTCTTTGGTTACGTACTCTCGAGAATTTTTTAAGCATATACCTACCAAAACTAGGTAATTATCAGCCACTTCTAACGTGAGGATCAGAAGCAGTTTTTTGTCGCCACTAGTAGGAGAAACCGTAGTGCAAGGCTTATTTACCCATGATGCTAGTTTTTATGTCCGTATTCTCGTATAAGGACATACATCAATCCGCTACTCTAGGTTTATATGACACGTATTAATAAACAAAATTTAATTATTGTCACTTCAAATATTAGTTTCAAATATTAGGAAAAAATTAAACCACTCAACAGTTTTTTATTAACAGCTTATGTACAATAAATTCTTTCCTTGTTTATAAATACTAAAAATTTATAATTTTTTAAAAAGGCCTGAAAATTTGCCAAACCCCCAAGAATTCTCGTTATAAAAGGAAAATTCATTAGCTTCAATTTTGAAAAAGTCAATTACCATATATGTCAAGATAATGTCTGCTTGTTCCAAAGAGATTTTGCACTTGGTTCCCAATCAACTTTACACAACATTAAATTCAAATTCCATCCGAAAAATTTTCTTATGTACTCTTCCATCGAAATTTTTCGATTAGCTTTAGTGTGATTACGCGAGAAAATTAACAACAATAATTTATCCACTCGCTTACATAAATTGTCACATTGATAATTCGCAGGCAGTATAAGTAGCACAACAACAAAATAAAAGCTATTCCCCCAGAAATTCATATTAAATTTGTAAATATTATCAAAGTTTTCGGCAAAAAAAAAAGTTTTCCAGGCATTTTCGTATTTAAATCTTTTTTATTTTTTTGTATATATTTTTAAAACACCAGCAATTGTCATTTCTTCACTTTCTCGTTTCGCACCTAAATGTTAATAAATATGAATTATCTTATTTTTACTTTTGTGCGCGCTATGAAAGTCAAAATATTCAGAAAAGCACAACAAAAAATAAAAAAATTTGTTTTCGCACTTTTTTGTGCTTTCTCTAGGTAATAAGTCATCAGCATTTTTGTCGTTTCATTTGAATTTTGGATTTTTTCATAATCACTATACAACTCCGTATGTAGATGGATATGGTATGCGGGTACAAAGTTTTTATAAAAGTTGAATGAAATTTATATCTTTTGCCCAAAAAAGCGTATCGTAGAGATTCCGTATGTCTTCAAGAACGTATCTGAATAATTTTATTATTTTTAGTGACTATGGAATAAACTACTTGCGTATACGTTTAAATAAAAAATATGAATTTGTTGAGCTTTTGATCCGGGTCCTTATCAAGCTACATCCAATCCTATAATAATAAATTTTCGTGATTTATTGCATGGGAAATTTTCGGATATACCTTGATATTCGGTTCGAGTAAAAATATTATCAAAAATATTGAATCACCTGAGCGCGCTTTTCGTTTAATTTGTGTTCCTTCTAGGAAAATATCTTTATATTTCGACAGAAAGCTTTCGTATCTCGTACATACCAATTATATACTGTATATGATATTTCCGTTAATAATATACGATATTTTATTGTTGCCAGTTTCCAATTCTAAAAAATCTGCGGAAAGCAAAAATAAAAAAATAAACAATGTATCCAGTTCAATGAATCAAAATATTAATATTTTATCTATTTTAAATAATATTTATTGTTAATAATAAAACATTTGTTATATTAAAAATACAAAAAAGAAACTCATTCGCTTTATAGGAAATTATTTTCGTTCCAATCAAAACATATTTTGTTGTTTTGCTTGTATTTTTTACTTTTTTTTGTTGGAAAATCGCTTAATTTCCTATGAAATAAATAATATTTTCATTCTCGATTACATATAACAACAACATAACAGCAACAAAAACAAGATCATAATAATACATAATGAATGCGAGTAAAAGATTTTGTCGAGTAGAAAATTTTTAGAGAGCTTTTACTGTAAACGGCCGATTGAATCTACAATGTTTTGGAAACATATTTGGTTTTCCTGTTGGCAGCACCGTTAAAAGACAACAACATAATAATAAAATGTTATTATGGGTTGGTGTTAAGTTTCGCAATATTTATCAGAATCTTTTGAAATGATGGTGCGGGGTGCTTAATGGAAGTCATAATTTATAATTTGATATGAATCAATCGTTATGAATCTATAGTTGGATGCAAACGAAATTATAAAGGCTTTGGAAAATGCAGGTATAAAGGTGATCCAGACTACATATTCCAGAAGACACGTTATTGACAAACTCTCTCTCTCTCTCTGGCTTTCACATCCCATGAAGGGATTTCGCCGCCTGCACTAAGGCCTTCCATCCATCTCGATCCACCGCTCTCGTCCTCCAGTTTCGACAACCTAATGTTCGTAGATCTTGTTCGATGTCGTCGCGCCAGCGTAGTCGGGGTCTTCCTCTACGACGTACTCCGGCTGGTTGTTGGTGGAACACTTTATTTATCATCCGTTGTTGTGGAGACCTTGTAACGTGGCCGAGCCATGAATCCGATGATATCGCTGCCTCCGAGGAGTTGCTTTATTTCGTGATTCATACGAATCCGATATTCGTTGTTCGCATTTTTAATTGGACCAAAGATTGAACGGGCAACCCTCCTTTCGAAGGTAGATAATAATCTACAATCGTTAGTGGTCATGGTCCAGCTCTCGCTTCCGAAAGCCAGCACAGGTCTTATGAGTGCTTTATAAAGTGCGAGCTTGCACGACTGCGATAGATGTTTCGATCGCAATAATTTTGATTTGGCGTAGAAAACGGCAGCGATTCGGACTTTTATTTCTGCCTGCATATCATTCGACGATGTTATAACTGACCCGAGGTATTTAAAGTTTTCGACGCTATCAAAGTTGTGGTCGCCAATTCCGAGATTTGCCGTAGAGATGTTCCTAGGTGATACTAAATATTTGGTTTTACTGCTGTTCACCTCCAAACCAAGTCTTCTTGCACAGCGATCGAGCGGTATGAAACTGTCTTTGCTATCGCTAGGTCTTCGGCCAAGAAGCACGATATGATCTGCATATCCAAGAATTTGGCCTGACTTATTAAATATACAGCACGAGGTTTCGATGTTGCTTTTCCTCACTACGTACTCAAGCGCCAGATTGAACAGTGGACAAACGTTTGAATGAAATTACATCATCTTAAATGTACTGATATGATTATAAATTTCATACCGAAAACTCATACTGGCAAATAAATTGTATGATACGCACTTGTGTTTAATTTCTGAATCTTTAACATTTTACAAATTTGTTTAAATAATTTCGCTATAAAATTAGACCTTTGATCTGTTAAAATTGAAGTTGGGCAAATATACAAATAAAATTTTGGACAAGGGCGGAGGCTATAGTTTCAGTTTCCTGATATGCTAATGGGAAAGCACATGAAAATTTCGTCAAATCACATTGAATTGTAAGTATATATTTATTGTTTCTGTGCGAGGATGAAAAAGGACCAACTTTGTCCAGAAATATTTCTTCAAATGGTTTGGACAACGTGCTAGTGATTTTCATCGGAATATTAATATTTCTTGAGCTTTTATTTCTTTGACAATATTTATTTATTTATTTATTTATCTATTATAAATGTAATTAAGCTAGGAAGCTTTTATTTACAAAATAACCCAAAACATTAAAATACATACAAAATTAAGAATATAATATAAATATTTACAATACATACATTGAAAATAATATAAAAATAATAATTTAAATTTAAAAATTAAATAACGAAAATATTATAATAGTAAAAATTTTTTTTTTTTTTTTTTTTTTTTTTTTTTTGTAGGAAAATACAACAAAAATTAGATTACGGAAAACAATAAATGCAATGCAAAAACTTCATAAGTGAATTTCAAATCCTAAAAACTTTTTATAATTGTTTATAAATTTTTGCTGCGTATCACTTAAGCGAACCGACAAGGGTAATTTATTAAACATACTCATTCCGAGAACAGAAAATGAAGAATGAGATATACGATGGTTATTATGCGGTAATATAATATGCTGTGTACGATCAGAATTAGGAAACTTTATTTTATTATACAAATAAGAAGATTTCTTAATAAGCAAAAGTTTATGAATTAAGTTATCGAAGGCAGGTTCGAAAATCGAAATAATTTTTAATATCACAACCAAGTAGTAGATGGCTAACCATAGAAATATGGTCAAATTTTCGAAGTGAGAAAACATATCTAACGCATGCATTGAACAGAGATTTTATTCTATCCATACAGTAGCCATACATACCGAACAATACAACATCACAGTACAAGAAATGTTGTAAAACATAAGCCATAAATAATTTATGTCGGAGTCTAGAATTTGCAAAATCAGTCAATTTCCAAAAAGAGCGCAAAATACTATACACTTGACTACACATTTTATCAATATGTTCGTCCCAAGTCAAAGTTAAATTCATAATGAGTCCTAAGTTCCTAACTGTATCCGAGTAAGTTATTAACTCATTACCCAGAATCAAATTTTGGAAATCATCCTTGTTCAACTTTCGTTTATAAATTATAATAGCTTGAGTTTTCTTTGCATTAAGTAATAAATTATTTTGTATCGACCATTCTACAATTCTTAATAAATCACTGTTTAAGTCTGTTATACAAACATTTTTATTCGATATTTCACTATGACTATAAACCTGCAAGTCATCAGCATAGAGATGAAATTTTGAAAATCTAAAGCAAGTAGAAATATCATTAATGTACAACGAAAACAGTAACGGACCAAGCACTGAATCTTGTGGAACTCCACAACTTAGCTCCATAATATCAGAAAATATTCCATTAATTCCAACAAGCTGTGATCTACAAGTATGAATAAATAAATCTACATGCAGATCCTGAGAAGTTAAAAAACGACGACAATTTAACACAAAGTTTATAATGATTTATTGAGTCAAACGCTTTAGAAAAATCCAAGAGTGCTAATGCGGTAAATTTATTAGAATCAATATTACGCCGAATATCGTCAGTAATGTTGAGCAAAGCAGAGGTGGTGCTATGCATTGGTCTGTATGCTGATTGATAATCCGAAAGTAAGTCATTTTCCAGCAAAAAACTTGTGATTTGATTTTTAATAATAATTTCTAAAATTTTAGAGATAGAAGATAACGCACTAATTGGTCTTAAATCAGACATCATATTAACATTCTTAGTTTTTGGCAATGAAGTAATTTTAGCTAACTTCCAACAACTAGGAAAATAAGATTTAGTAATAATATTATTAAAAATATAGAGCAGATATTGAGAAATATAAGGAAAAAGTAATTTAATAAATCTAATGGAAATATTATCCATTCCAGAAGCTTGAGATTTAACAGAATAAATTGCTTTAAAAAGTTGGTCTTCAGAGATTACACTAAACGAGAATTTTGAAGAACTAAAATTAGGTTGAAAAATAGAACAATCAATTGTGTTAGCTCCAGATGATTGACATTTAACAGATTCACAATAAAACTTATTAAGATCATTAGGAGTAAACGGATTCTGTGCCTGCTCAATAAATTTTCCAACACCAAGACTTTTTAAATTATTCCAAAAGATTTTAGGTGGAAGTTTAGGATCTAATTTATTCATTAAAAAATCATGTTTTGATTTACGCTTAAGTGAAGTTACCTTATTTCTAAGAAATTTATATTCATTCCAACTGTTGTCAGTTCAAAGCACTGTCCATCTACCATACGCCCTGTTCCTCTTTTTCATGAAATCCGAAATTTGAGGAGTAAACCATTTCGGCTTCGACATATCAATTATAAAAGATTTTACAGGGACAAATCTATTAAACATTTCAATAACCATACCATTAAAAAGTGCAACTTGATCATCAATCTCTACTAAATTGCATAATAGGTCCCATTGAAGAGAATTACAAAACGTCGATAAACGATCTATATTAATGTTATTAAAGTCTCTATACACACAGAAATTTTTCTCAAGTTTAGGAGCAACATCGCATAAGAAAAAAATATTAGATCATGATGAGAAATTCCAGGTATCGAAATTTGATTAATAAAATTAATTTTATTTGAGTTACAAAGAACTAAGTCCAACAGTGATGATGAGTTTTGAACAAAATCAGTTGGTTCATTATTGCAAATACTAACATTGAATCTACTAACAATATTTTTAAATTGGACTGTTGAAGAATTAGAAGAAAGCATATCATAATTGAAATCCCCAACAAGGATAAAGTCAGAGTAGCAAATAGAAAAATTTCCTAAAATTGTTTCAAAGTCATCTATAAAATCAGATCCAGGAGGATTATAGACAACGCCAAGTATAATTTTACTATTTGCTACAATCATTTCGATTAATAAGACCTCATAAGCTGAGTTCGAAGATTTATATATAATTTTAATAGGAATAGACTTTCTTACGAAGATAAGACAAATAGACAAATTATTTTGCATTAGCATTTAATTTAATGGAATAATCAGTAAAATGGTGTATTTTCCTTACCTGAGTTAAATAACCAAAACAACTTGAACTATCAGCCCTATGATTAGTACAAAAAGTAGATTTTAATTTAACCCTTTAATGCATGATTTTTTATTTTTTATTGAAATATTTTTTTTTTATAATAATGTATTTGGTTGAAACAAATTTTAAAATAAAAACGATCAGAATCAGCTAATTTTCCCGGAAAATGGATTTTAAGGCATGATGCATAATTGCATCATTATGCATTTGTGATATAAAATTATTCATATTTATTTTATATAAACTTTTTATTTTACATCCAAAAAATATATTTTATCTAATTCTTTTTACGTTATAACGATTTTAAATATAAAGACAATTCTTCAAAATTAAAATAAAAGTATATTCAAAAACAATATTCTTATATGTACATACAAAATGAATTCAAAATAAAATGTATCACATATATATTTATCATATCATATCACAAAATCTAATTTGTATTTTAATTGGTTATTTAATTTAGTTATGAAACGATTTAAAGCAATTTTTAGCTTTGTTAAAGCACAAAGCAGAGGAGTATTTTTCACATTTAACATATGTAAACCCCTTACAATTTGGAAATTTACATCTGAGTCTATTTTCCATGTATATGGGCCAATGAGATATATTATCCTTTCGAACGTCAATAGATGGTACATGCGAGAAAGGGTATTTTCGTTTTCGTTCTTGTAACGCAACGCTTGGTGAATTACTCGGCCTACCTCTGGGAGTTTGAAGTTGGAATCCACTTTTATAAAGGGAATCCCCAACCTCAACTCAATGCGAAAGTCACACAAACTCATTGCTGATTCATTTCGGAGCGCACACACTCTTCGATAAAGAATCCACGAATTGACAATTTCAATATCTATTAAATGATAGAAAATGCGTATATACCACTTACGCGATTTTATTTTTATCCTGTATCTTCCAATAAGGCTATCAGTGAGGTCCACACCGCCCATATGTTTATTATATTGCTTGATAATATTTGGACAATCAATATGTATAGATTCTCCTTTATGTTTATCAAACCTCTTCGTCGTCCCAACTGGTTCCTCGCTGACAAATGTTGACAATAAAATTACTAATTTGTTGTCTTTCCAACCTAACATACAAACGTCTACGTTTTCAATATTGGTAAAAAATTCGAATGATTTCCCACGAGGTTCCTTTTTTAATTCTTTGTCACTGGGTAATTTGCAATTGTTAATCCTGTTACGTCTAATTGTGCCCATAGAATAAATTCCTCTTTTTGCCAATTCAACAACCAGGGAAGCGTTGTGTAAAAATTATCGAAGTATATCTTATGGCCAACATTTTGTTCGACTTGTCGAGTCAACCTGATTACAACATTGGCGCAGCTTCCCAAAAACGGCTCATCTGGTAAAATAGATTCGGATGATTCTTTTCCAGGATAAATTTCAAAATTGTATGTAAACCCTGAAACTCCGCTTAGAACGTATAATTTATAGTCCCATTTATGAGGTTTAGCGGGCATGTATTGCTTCATATAGTTCCGTGCCTTAGTGGAACATATTTGTTCATCCAACGATAGGCATTCTTCTCGTGGGATCGATTGGAATTTATTCACTAAGTGTTTTAATACTGGGCTAATTGTATGAAGCCTATCGTGGTTTGGGTCGGTTCTGGGAAGCATGCTGCTATTTATAATAAAGTGTAGAAATCTACGAATCTTCTCAAATTCGTTGACTGTCATTGTACACATGATAGTGTGGTTGCCAACAAGCGTATTCCAATAACGACGTATATTTGGAACATGAACCACAGACATTAAAATGCATATGCCAATATACTTCCTTATATGATGTGTAGAAATTGCTATGGGCAGTTCAGGATCTTTTTCAGTGGAGTATTGAATGGATTCCGTCACTATTTTATTTATCAAATCATCTGAGAAAAAATAGTTGAAATAACTCATTGGTGTTGATAATCCAATAACGTTTTCTGGCAATTCGGATTTTCAATGGGATTTAGTTTTGTTTTCGTCAAATTTAAAATTATTTTTTTCCACCGAATTTTTTTATAGTTTTCTTTTAGATTTTTCATTTCATCTTTAAAATTTCTGCACCGTATTTCTCCAATTTCCGTGTCATCGATGAAAACTGGTAAGTTTTCAATATCAAATTCCGCTTATCCGCCACCTCCGTTCTCTTCGTCTTTTTCATCGGGCCTTACTGTGACAAAATCTTCGGCATCTAAAATATCATCATCAATATCGTTTTGTTTAAAATCGTCTTCACTATCGGTCCAGCTCTCAATAATATCTTCGATTTCTTTGAGATAAATATTTATTAGGCCTTAAAACAAACAAAAAAATGTTTTACTGTACACTAAAAAGTAATATCATTTTTGGGCTGTAAATGCATACTGTTGCAGATATGCATCATGTTTTAAAAATGGAAAATTTGTGTCTTTTTCGTAAAAAATTACAATTCTATGATTCAGAAATTATTATTTAGGCTGTAATAAACTTAAAAATAATTACTTACATATTGAAAACCCGTAGCAATTGTATTTTTTTATTATCCAAATATACGTACTAATCACTTTATGCAAAACACCGAGTAACTGATTCTTAATGACGATTTTGTTTAACAAACGCACAAAAAAAAACAAAAAAAAGCAATGCAACGAGAGAGAAAAACAACTCAACAAGAGATGTATGAAACAAAACCGGAAAAATATGCTCAAATGAAGATACAGTTTAAATTAGAAAGAGATGATGCACATATGCTACAGTATGCATTAAAGGGTTAAGGTTACTTTCTTCACAATTACTGCATCTTAATAAATTAATAGTGCAATCCTTAAGATGATGATTACCGGCACATCTAACACAGCTAACTTCATTTTCACATTTATTAGAGATATGATGATACCGCTGGCACTTGAAACATCTCGGAACATAAACATTTTCTTTAACGAAAAACGAATCCCATCCAATATTAACATATCGGTTAACAAGCTTCTTAAACGTAACGCCAAAAACTTCAAATGAGATCATCCACTTCTTAGTAATTTTATTAAATCTGCAAAATTTTATCTTAATAATGTCATCAGCATTCATAAAACTATTTACAGCATATAGCTCTTCATATAGTTCGATGTCAGTATACACTTTACTGAGTCCATTAATATAGAGTCTCGGATTTCTAGTATTAGTTTTAGATATGTATAGCGGTTAGAATATTGCAAACCAATATTCTAATCGTACATGTTACAAACTTAACATCTCGTAAACTCATCGCTAACTCATCATTACTCTGTACGTCTAAACAGAGTAAATGCATCGACAGATGCACAGATACATGCAAGCCGGAAACAATACGACGAGCATTCCAAACGAAAGCAAAAGCAACACGACGGAGACGAAACCAAAACAGAACGAATAAAATAATTTTCTTTTTACCAAGCAGTTCGTCTCCAACCGCAGCCGCTCAAGCAACTCGCTGCACAGGCAGCACACCACCGCCACACACCACGATGCACGCGCATCGCTCCGCCATTGTACATGGTGGATGAATTAATAAAATACAATTAATATTTAATTTAATAAATAATTAATTAATAATAATAAATAATATTTTATAATGAAAATAATAAATTCAACAATTTTAATAAATATAAATAAATAATAAAAGTAAACTAGAACTTTTATAGATATATCATATAAATCGCCAAGTTGTTTTACAGCTTCATCCTCAAACCGCATATTTTCCAAATCACTAAAAGTTTTAACAAGTGCCGCTCCATTACTAGTAGTTCTAAAAGAAGATATTCCAACCTTGATACTACTAGGATTAATTTTATTTTTGACATCCATTTTTGTCATATCAAAATCCTGTTTATTTTTCGGTTTTATGATAATTCCCCGAAGGACATGGGGCCCCATATTTTTTTTAACATCTCCGGCATTAGATTTTAAAGTATCGGCATACGACATAATGTTTGATGTAACATTAATTGGTTTGTTTAAGCTAGCTTCAATATTACTAACTCTATGTCGTATATCAGTCAACATTTCAATAGATTCACTAAGTAATGGAGGCAAATCATGAACATGTTGGTGGCTAATTTGATTTTTCCACATTTCAAATTGAATTTTGTCACTCTCGCAAAACCAAAAAATTTCATTACTCAAACGTTGGATTTGTTTGTACAATGTGACAGACATATTGATGCAATCAATATGATGCCATTTATCACATTTCCCACAGCATTTTAATGCGTTGCACCGTTTAGTAACTTCGCAATTACATATAAAACACAAATTATTATACACGGTAGCACCTTCACCCATTATATCAATGGAATCACAAAGTTTGATCCCCAAATCGTCACTTAATATTTAATATTTCTTCTTTTTTTTTATATACACAAAAACTAATCTATTTACACTGGTTACATATTTACATTTATTATATATACACTTACGACTAAAATAACGATATAAATAAAGAAATACTAATAAATTTTTTTTTGAAAATATTTATTTTTTTCCGAAGAATTTTTTTTTGATGTTTATAGATTTGCAAACTTGATTTGCTAATTTTCTTCTAACGCTTGCTCTATTACCGCAGTTATTCGATGGACTTGATCTATTGTGGAGTGGTTATTCCTGAATCCAAATCTAAAATCATGAACGTTTACCATTGGCTTTAGACGTTTTAGTAGCAGTTTCTCGAACAGCTTTGATAAGGCCGGAAGCAGTGAGATTGGTCTGTATGATGATACTTCTTCATCTGGTTTACCTGGTTTCTTTAGCATAATTATTTGGGCCATTTTGAAGCATTTGGGTACATACTTCAATCTCATACAGGCATTAAATAAGTATGTGATCAAGATGATTGCTTTACGTGGAAGTTCCTTGAATAGACCCGGTGATATTTCATCAATTCCTGGTGCTTTTTTATGATTAAGATTTTTGTCGATTTCTTCAGCAATTTCCATTGGCGTCACCCTCTTAAAGTCCTGATTTGGTTGATAAACAGGTGTTACAGCAATGTAGGATTGAATGTCATGGGGTTGGAATACTGCTGCTAGGTGTTGAGCACAGAGTTCCGCTTTTTCTTTGTCTTGTCGAACCCAACTGCCTTGAGCATTCCTTAAATGTGGTACTCGAATTACAGGTCGTTTAAATCTTCTGGTTGCTTTCCATAACGAGTAGTCTTTATCCATTTCTGGACCTAGCCCGCTTAAGTAGTTATCGAGGGTATTCTGTTTGAAATTTTTGATTAGCCTATTGACTTTGTTACTTATTCGTTTAAAAGTTGTCTTATCAGCGGGATTTCTGGTGAGATGCCATATTCTCCTCGCCCTTCTTTTTGCCTTGATTTATTCCCTGATTTCAGCCGGGTATTTGACTTCAATCTCCGCTTTGTCCTTTAATTCAGGAGTAGCTAGTCTGGCAGCCATTCGAGTGTATTCAATGAAATTGTTTGTTTGTTGTTTCAATTCTTCATTGCTTTTAATACTAACTTTTAATTCAAATAGCTCTTCCAATTTTTCTCTGAAAATATCCCAATCCGTGAATCTATTAGTAAGGTTTTGCTTTTTCTGTTTCTTTATTACTATAGCGCTTATTGACAACAGTACAGGAATGTGGTCAGATGTTAGGCCGTTAATTCCTTCGACTCTAGTGTAACTTAGAGGTATACCTTTTTTGATGGAGAAATCCAGTAAATCTGGTATTTTTCCTGTATCCGTTGGCTCCTCTGGGGACAGATATTTGCATTTGTTTTCATGAATGGCATTGAACAAGGTATTTCCTTTCCCAGGAGAAATAAGCCTGGAACCCCAAGCTGTATGTTTTATATTGTAGTCCCCACCAATAATAAATCTTGGACCGAGCTTATTGAAGACGTTATTAAATTGTAACTTCTTTGGTGTATGCCGTGGAGGACAGTACGCTGCTGCAATATTTAGATCTGCGCCATTATATTGGATTGAGATAACAGTTGCTTGCAAATAATTTTCACGAATATCCTCTAGTTGATTATGTTTGATATTATTTTTAATTAGTACAGCTGAACCACCTCTGGCTCTTTCACTAGGATGGGTTGTCCAGTAGGAATTAAAACCCCTTATTCTGATAAAGCTTTTGTTAGAGAAGTGCATCTCCAAAATTAGTGCAATATCAATGTTGTTTGTATGGAGAAATATTTCCAGTTCTTGAGCTTGTTGGTTGAACCCATTAGCGTTCCAAGCTACAATGCGTAGGAACGAGTTAATCAATTGTGATTATGTTGACTTGTAGATTTCCAGTTTTGCCACCCTCTCTGCTAAATGACCAAGTGACTGTTGAATTTGGCTAAGCATTTTAATAGTTTCAATGTTATTAGACTCGTTGGTGATTTGAGCATAGGATAATCCAACTGTGGATGGTGTGATTGTTGTTTATGGTTTAGCAACTTTGGTTTGTATCGCTGCACTGCGCTTGTTCTATTATTCTGTTGACTTTTAATTTTGTTCTGATATACACGGCATCCTTTATAACTTGCAGTATGTCCTTCTTGTTGACAAAGAGCACAAACAGGCACGATATCTGGTGTTTTCTTGCATTTTGTCATGTGGTGATTTTCCGCGTATTTAACGCATTTGGTTTGACGATAGCCAAGTTATGTCCAAGTTATTGACAATTCGTACATTGTGGAATTCTCCTTGTCTTGTTAGGTGGCTCAATTTTAACTATTCAGTACGCAAGATTCTTGATATTGTATACTTCTTTATTGTTGTCTTTTTGTTTTAAGTCGATGTAAAACAATGGAAAGTGTTTTCTGACTTATTCACCATCAATTGTGACCATTTTTTATATGTTGGTAATACCTGCGACTTCATGTCCCATTTTTTCTAAGTCTTCTTCAGCTGGTAGGTGTGATATTGAATATTTTCTTTGGTTGCTAGATTCATTTTTTAATTCTTCCAGTAATTTTTTGACATTTCTGTAATCATTTTCATTTTGAAAGGTAATTCTAATGTGACTATTTGAGAGCGCCTTAAAATTAGTTGATTCACTAGTGTTTTTTGTTATTTTTTGTCGAAAAAGTTCGAAATTGTTGATATTGCTCACATTAATGGGTGGAGGCAGTGGTATTTTTGGGTTTTTCTGTTCAGTGTTACTGTTCAGACTTTGTGTATTATTTTTTGGGGGAGTTTTCGTTTTTGTGTGCCTACGTTTCTTAGGATTTCTGTTATTAGCTCTGGAAACTTCATCTTCCAGTTCTTCCTCATCTGTGAAATAATCCTCTATACTCAGAGCATTAAATCTATTTTGTTGAGAGACTGGAAATTACTGCAGCAGCCAGTTGGAATTATTTTAATGATGTTGACTGGTTGATGGCTGAATATGGTTGACAGGTAGGCAGGTTGTTAGCTCGTGCTGAATCCTCAGCTTTACTATTTTTAACTTGTTTTTTATTTTTTAGTGTAGAGTTTTCTCTCTTCAGTTCAGCAACTTTATTGCTAAGCTGCGCTATTAGTTTCTCCATTTTCTGAAACTTGGTTAACAGATCCGCGCTGTTTATAATGTTTGTTGATGCACTCGGCATTTGTAATGAAGTTCCTTTTTCAGTGGAGACTGCGTCTTTTGCAGTTACTGTGGAGGCAGTCGCTGTTGGCACAATTGTCTCTAATTGTAGTGTACGTCCACTTACATGTGGAGGTGGTGATCTTAACATTTTCATGCTCTTAGGAAAGTTGTTCCCTTTATTTGCTAAGGGTTGGTTCCCCCCAGAATCTATGGTACTAGCATCCGAAGAAGATATGGAGCGGCCCGGTTGATTTGATGCTTCTATAGACGCATCCGTCTCGTTTCCTAATATTATTAGGCTATAATTTTCATCATTATTTTTTATGTTAAATTTTTGTTTTGTTCCCACGAGTAGCACGAGAAATTAACGGTCGCCTATGACAGAGCTCTGCGTTATCTTAGGAAGGCTATGGGTTGAAACCGAATGACACCAAATTCGGAGTTCACACTGAAAAAAAACATTGGTAAACATCCCGATGTTTTACATATTTTTCAACTATAGCTATAGGCGGTTTTGGGACAACAATAAAATATTGATAAATATTCCATATTTTTGCAAACAATCAAACAGGCAATATCTCCTTCTTTTATGGGACAGTAAACTATATTAACTAACGCATTAGATCTCATTATATGGTGTTATGCTTTAAAATATGGGCAATCTCACAATAGTTGTTAATCTTATCTTCTTAAATATATAGGTAAAATGCTAATATTTAAGGCATAGTTATAAAGTATTAATTACAGTTTTACAAGAATTATGGGTTTAAATCCTATTTACGTTACATCATGCCTATACGGTATGGAATTTGGTACAAATTTTACTACGAGAAATTTGCTATAAAATTTGGTATAATACCAATTTTTTCCAGTGAAATTCTAATAATTTTTGAGCAATTTCATTTCTATTTTGGATGGATACCACTTTTCATATAGAGAATAAATGGATATTTTCTTCCATTACTTGAAATTTTACCTATATATTAGGAGATATACATACTTACTCATCGGCGTACATATGCTAGTGCAATATTTTAATTTTCGCTAATAAAAAACATAAAATTAACATATTCAGCATTGTTTATTAATACATTAAATTTTGCAAAGATTAATATTACGACATACATACAATTTTGCACTAAAACTAACACAATTTTTTAATAATTTTTTTTTTATGAAATAGAACATCGATTGAAAATTTTTGCTGCTAATTAGTGTGAACGCCAATGATGTTAACATTATGATCTTAAAATTTTTCTTTATTAAAGCATATTGTCTTAATTTATCGAAATACATATAGCCATTTATTATTTTGAATGAATGCACAACTATATGAACCCAAAGACGCTATTTGGTAATCCCCGTTTCCATAAGCCACCGCCATTGCTGGATTACCGTGCTGGAAACAATTAACAAACAATATCCTATTATTATGGATATGTAGATATGTATTATTTGTTTCAATTTACCTGAATCTGCATTTTGAGTGATGCATTACATTTCTTATCCAAAATTCAAAGTATGTACATCTTTGCTTATACCGTCGTTATGACACTTAGTTTTAACATATAATAATATTTTATTTTAAATTTATTGATATATGTACCATAATAAATTTATTTTGTTTAACACGAATTCACTTTTATTAACCGGTTTAACAATAAAATTAAATCAATATTTTTCACTTAAAAAAATTAACTAAAGTTTTGCAGACTATCTGCCCTCGTTCACGACTGATACATAAAGTAAAACAAAGCGCTAAACTCGAAGATGAAAATTAATTTATTATGTTTTAATATGAGTAAAATATACATATATATGGAAGTCACACCAAAAAATATAGGTATGTTCCCACCAAGAATTGCTGAGATTTTAAATATGACGAGCCGACAATATAATTTGCTTGAAAACCAATATTTTATAGGGACTGCAGCTAAAACATTTACATCCTATCCAAAATAATTATTTCAACGAGGAATCCAATATAATAGGGAATTTTACCTATAAACTATAAACGTATCTCCGAAATAATTATTTTGAATGGCGAAAATATCTAAAAATAATGAATGATCTACAATATCTTATTTATCTATAATTTATTGGCGTACGGTCAATGCACTTTTTTCTCAGTGCACATACTAACGACTAAGCAGCCTCTTAGCCATGCAGCCGTCGGCGTGTGTAGTACCACCTTAGCTTTGGTGTGCTAGTTTTTGGTCCGCCCCGAGTAGTAGCAAACCCCACACAGGACATTAAAATGACTTCAGAAATGTATGGAGTGCTTTCAACGATGGCCATCTTTTGATGTTGCCCTGCGTTTGCATAATGATGATTATGATAATTTAATTTTGTTTTGAGAGTGCTTACACTATACACGCAAATCGTTTTTTTAAAGAAAATTAACTTTCATCGCTTTAAAACGTTTAAACATACATTTTCTCTTTTTTTTCATAAATTCTCTGATTTTTCATAAATTCTCTGATTTTTCATAAAACTTTCTGCTGAGAATTTTTAATTTGCATAAAAATATCAAAAATTTTCTGCTGGTGTAAAATAATATCAGCAGACAAAATTCATTTGTGTGATAGTGATGCCTCTAGCGGTGAATAGCAAAACACATTTTTTCTGCTGGAAATTGTCTGCTATCTTATACAGCATGGTAAAAACCTGACCCAGACTAAAAGTTCGAGTTGAAACGCCATGGACAACCAGACGTGTGAATGAAATTACATCATCTAAAATTTACTGATACGATATTGAATCTCGTACCCCATACTGGCAAATAAATTAAAAATCCAATTGGATTTCTTTTGCATTGAAATTGAAACATTTTAATGCGTCCAAAAAGAAAAATCCCAAATTTGTTGCACAGAAATCTCAAAAAATATAAGGATTTGAAATTAAAATAAATGATAGATTTTCACCACGTTATTTCCAAAGATTTGGTTTTCTAGAACGCTCGTGATACGTTCTCTTAACGAGACAAACGAAGCGAATGATTCCTGGGGTCGCCAATATAAACAATGAGTCTTTTATAAAAGGGTTGTTTGTTGTTGTAAGACCCTTTATTTATATTGCCAACCCCAGGAATCGTTCAATTCGTTTGTCACTTTAAAATAATACATCACGAGCGTTCTAGAAAACCTACCCACATGTCAATCTTTTGAAATTTGTTGATCAAATTTGTTAATTAAAACTTGTTGCAAAAACCTATTGATTTTGAAACATTTATTGCATGCAACAAATTTGGGATTTTTTTTTGGACATATTTCACTTGGGTACATTTTCAAATTATTTTTAACTGTTATCTTAGAAGAGTCATCTCTCTTTTTTGTGTCATTTTAAAGATCCAACAGATTCTTAACGATTTGAGATGAACATGAGAAAATTGTGACGCAGGCTAGGCCAGAAAGTTGGCGGCTATTTTAGACAATGTTACTTTTATATTACCGATTTCCGATCCTATTCTTACATGGTCGGATAACTGGTACCTAATTGGAAACACCTCCAACGGTTTTGATTGTAGATTAATTCGTTTAAGGAGGGTCCTCTGGTGAAGGCGGGGTTCTTTTTTCTTATTTTTTTCTCAGCTTAAACGCGTTGGAAGAAAATTGCTTGAAGGGGTTTTTCGAGTATCATCAGGAATAGATTGCGATGAGTGCGGCAATGTCTGGAAAGTTCATTGTTTGGCTCGGACGTTTCAATTTCTGGACAACTCCATCATGTTGCACACCACCATGTTGCGGGATGTTGCACCATTTCACGCCATGTCGCACCATGTTGTATGATGTTGCGCCATACTGCACCATGGTTTTGTTTTTGTCGAAGTTTAGCGTAATGTTTCTTAGTGTAGCATAATATTACACGATGCTGCACAATGTTGTGGGATTTTGCACTATGTTGCTTAATGTTGCATGATATTGTGGGAACTTGATAGATATTGTACCATCTTGCACCATGTTGGTTCGTGTTAGTTGTTGGTTTTTGTGTTTTTCTGTAATTAGGTATCTGGCTTTATATGTTCCATTATATTGCGGTATGTTACCCAGCGTTATGTTGGTTGCGTTACGTTGGCGTTGGTTATTATGAGTAATAATATTGTTTAGTAGAAGTTGCTATCTAATTAATGTTTTGACCTTGCCCCATCTTCACATCTTTTTCCGCCTCAAACGATTTTGAAGTCGCATCGGACGTTTTTTAATATCGTTTCGATTAGCAACATTTTGATAAAATTTGGTGAAGGGAATTCCGAAGAATCAAATACCAGTCCTTCGATGGGGCCTGAGAGTTTTCTCAGAATGAATTGCGGTGAGTCCTAGATTTGTAAAAAAAAATTATATAAGGATTTTCTGGTCAAATGAATTTTATTAAAAATGGCTGAGATGAGTTTTCGAGTAGTAAGAATCGATTGTGATGAGTCTTAATTCGGGAAAATTTGTTTAGAGGGTTCTAAAAAATCCGGGTTCTTATATAAAAAACATCGGCTTGATCGATTCTGATAAGCAATTTGAGAAATGATATTTTCGAATCTCAGAAAATGACTGCAAGGGATTATGATTTTGGGAAATTTATACAGAGGTACCCGGGTTAAGCCGCTTTGTTGTGTTATTTTTCATATCAATTGAAGGAGTTGGAACTCAGATTTGGTAGACTTTGGAAAATTGTCAATATAAATGAACCGAGCCATCTCTGAACCGATTGAGATATAACTCTTTTTGTATGATAAATTTAGGATATGATTCCTAAAGCAGTTCCGGGTATGATTTAAATTGAATAGAATTAAGTTGCGTTGAGGGTCGCTTAATCAAGTATGGCGTAATTAACATTTCGTTTACAAAGTAAAAGTAGTAATAATCATGAAAATTTTCAACCTAGAGATTGCAGATTTCAAAAAATCCCGTTTCCAAAATCTCACTTCGCTTTTTGTAAAACCGCTTTTAAAAATCCCGATTTTTCTGAAACAGCCAGAAATTTAGCCAGATTTCGGTTTTTAGGGGATGATGTTCCCGCAATTAGTCGGCAAACACAGTTGTGTGCTTTGCAGACTACCACATATAGTAAATTATTCGTAGCATAATTTCACATAGGCCAAACATTTGCAAAGTCCTATGGTTTTGGTTTATTGTTCAATTGGGGTTTTCCATTTGACGATCCTCCAAGCATCAGAATCAAATTTTTTTAGCTTCTGATAATATCCAATTATATCTTCCGCCAGTTTTAGCTAGGCTCATATTTTTAGTATCCTGATTTGCAAGCTAAAATTTTCGTTGTTACCGAATTTCAGAACAAACAGCCCCTTTTACACTATAACCTTTTCGAATTTTGAGATGACCATTTTTGGATTTAAATGTATTTCCCAATTGTACGTCCATTTGTAAATTTCATAAAAACATTCGAAGAAAGCTGCTTGAGTCCATTAGTATGAACACCTAAGGAGCAGTCTCGTTTTGCAATATATATAGTAAAAGATTAACCTATGAACGCTAGAACCACCCCAAATGTGCCGTCTACTATGACAAAATGAATTTGTATTGCAACGCTCATACCCATTATACCTTGACAAAGAGAAAATTTATTAAAATTGCTCATACTCGCTCCCGAACTCAAAACCAATCAAATTTCGTGAAATGCTTCATGCCCCGCTTATACTAGTTCCTTACTCGAGTTGAAATATATTTAATTTTTTTGTTGTTTTAATACATTTTGTGTGATACCATGGTATTTCTTCCGCACTGGCTCCCGATCTCATGTCTATGAGTCTCTTCTCTCAATTAAACAAAACAAAGAGCATGAAAGGATTTTACATTCATTTTTGAGTTAGTAGTGGTGAGCGACAAAATACAATTTTGTCATGACATTCTATCGTCATGACAAAATCTTGCGAGTGAAGACCGAGCATAAAGCCATTCTGCTTCAGCCGATTCAGCCAGGCTGGACGGTTTGTTAATAATTTATTTTAAAATCTTTAAAGGTCAAAACAAATTGTTCCCCTTTAAGATAATTGAGGTCATCTAAAATTTTTATATTTTTACTACCGTTCGATTCTTTTATATCTGTACGTCTTGTGCGAGTTATTTTGTGCCATTTTTGTTTGGTTAGTCGGCAAATAAACGCGTGTTTCTTTAATACATTGAACAACACGATTCCGAATAATTTGTGCAAATTCATATTGGCTTCGGACATGGATTTCTCATATACCGAGGGGTCATAGTTGTGTGTTGCTGGTCATTTTTCAATAGCATCTTCCTTCCCTTTCAAACAATTTTGGTACCACTCTTCCTTAACAAAAAAAAAAAAAAAAAAATATTTTCTTTCGGTTCTCGCCCAGTGGAAGATTTCGCCACTTCCTTCAAGGTGATACGCATAACTATGTAAAATTAATTTGGGTTTCCTAATTTTGTCGAAACAATATTCATTTCAAAATATATGTTCTACCACTCTCAAAATTCCGAATTATCAAAATAACGTGTTTTTCAATATCCCGCTTTTCAAAATGCCACTTTTAATCCGAATTTTGCTGAAATCTTAAAAAACCTTTTATAATACGTTAAAATATTTTTTCTTTGGAAAACGCCATTTCTTGATTGATCTTGATCAAATTATGGAATGCGATTTGCATTTTAACATGAACTTTTCAAGAATTTTTGGAATTTGGGCATGCTCAATGGAACTTGGCTATCCCTTAACCTATGATTGTCAAATTTGATATTCAAAATTGGATTTGAATTCTAATGGATTTGATTTTATCGAGATTTATCGGAATAAAAAGGTCAACAAAAACCAAGATTTTAAAACAAGGCTTTCGAAAATCAGGTATTTTGAAGACCGGGCTTTTGAAACCTTGATTCTCAAACCAGGCTTTTGTAAACCGCGATTACCTACCAGACATAAAAAAAATTAAAAAAGCAGGCTCTTGATAATCGGGATTTTGAAAAGTTGCATTTTGAAAAGTGGAATTTTGAAATTTGGGCATTAGATTTTGAATTGGGGATTTTGAAAAGCGGGCAAACGACCTCAACCAATTTTAACTCATATTAAGCTGCTAGAGTTTTTCTTTGTTATAAATTATAGTATAATAGTTGGTGGTGAAATTCATAAACACATAAAACAAGACATATTGTATTTTGGAATTCCCTCAACCCTAATTTAGTAAAGAGGATAATTGATGATCTTGTTTTATTGGTATCATAAAGTGGAACAATTTTCTTTATGATCCTAATTAGGTTTTACCTTTATTTTATCTTATTTTATTGTTGTAGTTTCTTTTTGTTTGGTCAAATTATCTATATAAATATCACATTTTTTAAAATAGGATGATTCTTGTTTTCGTCTGTCGTGAAGATAGTTCTCAGATAGTTAAATAAATATATAGCTTAAATCTTTATCGCGTTGTGTTTTATTTAAACAAATTCATTTTCGAGAAATTAGATCACACCATTTGGGCTTAGCCCAACATAAACTTATTAAATCTGCTATAATTTAACACTAAATCAAATTTAATGTATTAAAGCAGATTTGCTACAATTTTAATGTGAAGAATTATATTTCAATGGCCATAAATTACTATTAGAAAAAGAAGGATTATTCTAATCTTTGGATATAAAAAGCTGAGCTGCTCAATTTGTAATTAATATCGTAACAAACTTTTCGCTATAATAAATAAAATAATTTACAAAAAAGATATAACCTAATCGAATCTACAAGAAATCTAAACAAATTTATTTTGTGTAATTTATTAATAAAGAAAATCAACAAACCCTGAAGACGCATGGAACGGAGTCCCGCACATAAAAACTATAAACTAAAGACTAAACAAAAATTTCTAAATTTTCCCAAAAATAAATACCTACTGAACCCAAATTTTAATTTTATTTAAAAATAAAATCATGTATCGCTCCCATATCACATAAAAAAGCATTTATCGAAAAATTAATTTACCACACAAAATACAACATAGAGATTGTTTATTCACCCCTATCCTGGCTTTGTCGATGTGTGATATATATACATTCTACTGCTATACACACACATAGAAGTATTTTATCATTATTTTTCGATTGAATTGTAGATCTATAAACTAAACTACTCGTACAACAGAAACTATAAAAAAAACTGAAAATAATTAATTGAATAAATATTTACATCAAACCACAATTAGACAAGATATTACTGTTAAAATGATATGAAAGGGATTATTGATAGTGCAGAGGAAAACTATATGATTTATTGTTTATACTGAACACATATCGATGTACGAGCACATAAACAAACATTAAATCAAAATAATTTTAATTAGTTCTATCAATATATAGTTTAAATCGATAAAGTTTTAAATTATAAATAATTTTAATGAAAATTGTGGTTTTATGCAACCTATGGCATACCTTTAGTGAAATTTGTATAGCTGCAACCCACTTTTTTCGAGTTTGGTAAACTATATTTGAAAAATTAATTATTTATTAAAATAATTTAATTTCCAACAAATGACTGGTTGGAAATTGGTTTAGCCGCATTCGTACATTAAATAATTTTCTGATTGGTATTTGAAAAAATGTTATGTGTTGTTGCAAAGGATTTGTATACAGGAGTCTTGCAATTAGAATAAATGAATTTTTCAAGTATGGCGGCATGTGAAATGGTTCAAAGCCCAGCTAGAAACAGAAACTTATTCAATCTTACGTTTAAAATAGGTGTTTTTCGTTACATATTAAAGTATATCCTTTTATATTCTAAAGTGATGATTCCAATTTAATCACCTTCACAATTAAACTCAATTTTAAACTTATCTTAAACTAAAATTATTTAGTTAAAATTTTCTTTATAGTTTTTACTCTCTTTTACTACCAATCAAACAATGGAGGGGTGTAATTTTTGTGGCCATTTTCATAATAAATACAAATCCTAATATACGATACTTAATTTCTAAAGCTAAAAATTAAAGCTACCGGATTTGTGTAATAAGACCCTATTAAAGTTAGCAGACTCCAGCCGAAAAATGTCCATAATGCAGATACAAATTTTATGTCGGAAAGTAATTATTTAAATTAGAAATTTTTATTTTGTTTTTCCTAAAAACCAACTAAAAAATTTACAATAAGAAATTTTCATTCAAAACAATTAAAATTAATATATACCAAACCAAATTTCTCTAAGTGTTGCATTAGATGTTTGGTGAAGTAATTCACGTCGTGCATCTATAGTGGCATATTTGGAGAATATTTTAAATGAAGTGTCTACTAAAAATCATCATTTATAAAAAGTCAGATCTATTTCAATGTTGGTAGTCCGGGAAAACTCGATTGAATATATCGCACACACAAAATTTGAAAATTTCTGAAAATTGACCGTTTAAAGTGTCATGGCTGGAAATAGATCCAAAAGGTCTTAATGAAATTCAGATAAATTTTCATATTGGGAGTACGGAAAAACTCGGTTGAATAAAACATATTAAATGGTTAAGAAATCCACAGAAATACCCAGCCGAAAGATATGCAACTGAAGTTAGCCGAAAATTTCAACCGAAAAAAAACCCTCATTACCGACATATTTTGTATCAGGTGGTAATAGAAAATCCTGTTGATATGAGCCAAAAATTACATGTAATTGAAGTTGGTAGAAAATTTTCGCCAGAGAAAAATTTGAAAAAATCAATATCACATAATTCGAATGATTAATGGTAATATGAATTGGGTGAAGTTAGACCAATTCGTAAACTGTTGGATAAAATATATATAACTTGTCGTGTTAGGGGGCAATGTATTTGAGCTGTGGCTCTAACAGTGAACACTTGTGCCAAAAATTAGTCCATACTTTATGTAGCATCATAGTGAAATAAATTAAAAGCTGGTTGCATGTTTAGGAACGGCAAAATTTCTGGGATCTTCCGATTGATGGAAAAAGCTTAAGTATTACGCTTCACCCCGATCAGTCAAACTATCTGAGCTGTCAAAAAACTCGAGGTCAAAAATTTTCCTGATTATTACATTGAAAAACAGATTTTGTTTTTACATCGTGGTGAGGTTAGCAAGATGTTGGTAGTTTGGTTTCGATGTATGTGAAGTTAGCCCGAAAATCAGCCCGAAAAAATCACTTCTAAAAGAAAAAGCCTCTCAGCCCGTAAAATATTAAGAAATATCTCAAAATAACATTACATCCCGAAAAAAATAATAACTTCAAGACGATATGTACAAAACAGTTATTTTTTCAGCTGGAATTACTATCAAGTTTAGTGTCTTGCAGTGTACCAAATACTACAACAATATGACTTACTCCGCCTATATGCCTTAATGTGAATACATGCATATGTTTACCACTGGCTCTCAGCCCACAGGGATTGATAGTTATAGCAGTATATAAGGAATGTTAGATACGAGTAGGACCTTAAGCTATGTACAACAACCACCCCTATATCAACGCGATGGTGAGAAGGGTGTTTTATGGAGCTACATCCACCTATATGCCTTAATACTAAAAATGTGCATATGTTTACCGCTGCATCTCTTAGCTCACAGGGATAGATAGACATAGATAAATATTTATTTACATTGACATTGCGAATAAAATCAAGAGACTTCTGGCTGGTGGTCAATCAGAAATGTATCTACATTGAATTTATTATTGCTGGTACTTTATCTCACGATTAGAAAAAAAAGAAATTTATCTCACTCGTTTTTGAGACGTTGCCAGTTTACGCAAGAGCAATGGACCAAACCATTCGCATATTTTCTGAATCTATATTATTTCCTCTATCTAACCGTATATACATTATCTTTTTAGTTCCCCACATTTCCAATTATTATTAAAGAAATGGGGTAGCACATTTTGTAACAATTAAAATTCTACCATACCGCTTGTATTGAAGCTGTAGGAACGCTGTAAAAATTATGATAAAGCCCGGTTCACTTTCGGTATAAATAGGTAGCTACATTCCATGAGCGGCACGTCATCATTGTTTCCAAACTTAAAGGCTCATGTAACCAGAGCCTAAAATAAACATCCGTATATTAAATTATAGGGCGCAGGAAATATAAGAACGATTGTCATGAAATCAATATAACCTTTTTCTTTAAATATATTCTTTTTATAAATTAATAAATTTAATCTCTTTCTGTTTCATATTTCTTATAATGTAAATTTGAAGATAAAGATTTTGTTTTCCATAATATTTTGCTTAATAAACAATTTCGCATTCCACTGTTTACACAGGGAATGCTACTAGTATTTAAACCAAATATAATTTTCAAGCCTTAGCATTGTTATAAACAATCTTAGTGAATAAACACAACAAAGAACACTTCAATAAAAATAAATTTGTTATTGGTCTATTTATTTAAAATCCACGATTGCGAATTTAAAAACACTTACGCAAAACCCATAACTGGCGCAGCCGAAGTAGTTACTGTATATTAGTACAGAAAAGTGTAAAAAAAAAAAATTAAGTTGATTATTGTGATTAAATAAGTTAAAAGTAACAACAAAGTGAGTGATACTCAAAAATAATTGTGAAATAAAAACTTTAAGTGTTAGTGAATACCAAGTGATTGATCCAGGAAAAGATACTTCTACAAGGAAATCCAGATTTTTCGAACGAAGATATAAAAACTGCAATGAAGATCGCGATAGTAACGACACTAATTATAATCCCATGGTAAGTGCAGAAAATTTAATTTAAATCCCTTCTCACTACTAAACATTGCTCACATTAGTTAAAATTAATTTTAAGTTGTTTGAAGTTAAAAAAAAAATATATATAAATAAATTCAAAGGAAAGTGAAGTGAAAATATTAATAAATAAATAATTAAATTGCACTTAAATTGCATACTTGAAAAAAAATTAAGATTTAATAAATTGAAATAATAAGTTAATGGCCAATATAGACGATTCATTAAACAATACGACAGATAAAATATCAGACGACACATTTAACCTTTCGCTATTTCAAGTTTCAAACTATTCATTGTTAGAAAGTGTAGATATCACCCACCAAATGGAAGAACAATTAGAAATACAATTAAAACAAATGAATAAATTATTCACTTCTCTCAAAATTCCTGATGTAATCAAAGATTTACCGGAGTTTCACGGCGACAAAGATACTCTTCATGAGTTCATTTCAAATGTAGATGAAATAATAGATCTTTGCAAGGAATTATTGACAGAAGACCAAGAAATTCCAACCGCCTTTTTAAGGGCAATTAGAAATAAATTAAGGGACAAGCAAATAAAGACATATTTAATTATGGGACATTAACAACATGGGATAAATTAAAAGTAGATTTAATAACCCATTACAGTGACAAAAGAGGCGCTCCTTCAAAAGTTAACTCAATTTTAGAATCAAAAAAAAAATCTATTTTGCTTGCCAAATCCCGTTTTTTATTTTCTTTCTCTTTTTTCTGTTTTTTTGTTTCTAGAATTTTTGGAATTGGGCCTGCTCAATTGAATTTGACCATTTCATAATCAATAATTGTAAAATTTAATTTTCAAAATTGGAATTATATAAATACGTTCTTTTAATAAAATATATTTTTGGTCGTCCTGAAAAGAACGTTTGGGTTTTTGACGTCATTAATAAATTCTATATAATCCGCTCCTACGTGCGGCACGCAGTGCAACATGTTTGCTGATCCCGGCTCCTACGTCCCCCGAAGTTCAAATCTAAAGCCCCTCGGAGGGCTAAGCGGGGGGGAGCGCAGCGACCACCCGCGTGCCCATGAGAGTTATCGAAGCCGTTAGCCTCTACAATTATTGCATTTCAAAATGTTGTGCATTTCAAAACCTTGTCGAATGATTGACAATAATGTGTGTTAATAATATATAATTAACAAAAACTAACTAATACAACTATAGCAAAAAAATAATCTCGTAAACAAACAAAAAACACCACCATAAAAAAGAAGAGAAACAAAATTTCCTTTACTTCATAAACAAACTCAAAAAAAAATACGAAAACAATGTAACGTGTGCTAATGATAATAAAACGAAGTTTGGCAAGCAAAATAGATTTTTTGTTTTGTTTTTGAAATTGAGTTAACTTTTGAAGGAGCGCCACAAAAGAAGTGAAGTGTCACTAATCAGAGACTTACATTCTACTCTAGAAGGAATAAATTCGACAGAAGTATATTATACAAATGTGCTAAAAGTTCAAACTGCTTTAATAAATCAAGTCAGGTTGAAAGAAAATGATGTAAAGGTAAAAGAGAAACTGTACAAGGAAATGTGCTTATCACAATTCTTGGCCAACCTACGAGAACCATTAGGATCAATAATAAGATCTAGAGATCCAAAACCCCTACCAGAAGCTTTTGAATTTTGTACAACAGAAGAAAATATGTATTATCAGAAAAATAGACTATCCGTCAGACAACAATATAATTGGCCGAATAATTTAAATATTCCACAAATTAGGCAAACAAACTATCAATTCAGACAAAATTATCAAGTTAGACCTCCCATTCAAAATAACGTCAATCCAACGTCAAACAATTGGCACTATATACCACAAAGGTACCAACTTCCACCACAAAATTACCCAATTTCATCCACAAAATTACCAATTGCCGCCACAAAATTTCACAAGACAACCCATCTCACAAAATTTTAAGCAGCTTACTTATAATCCACCAGTCATAACCGACTCCAATATAAAAAATGAAAAGTTTGCGCCACATAATTATCAAAATAGGCAAATAAAACAAGAAAAAGACACAAAACTATACAATATAGAAATTACAGAAATTTCAAATGAATCCGATTTAGAAATGAAACCGGACGAAGAAATTTATGAAGCACCCCAAGACAATGAAGAAAATATCCAACACGAATATTATTGCAATAATGAAGAATTTTTTCTCCAAGAAGCCTCGGAATAATAAATATAAACACTCATAAAGTTGACGGCAAACTACCATATATCACAATACAAATAAAAAATAAAAATTTACATTTTTTAATAGACACTGGTTCAGACCAATCCTATATAAATCCGAACTTAATCAAACCTGACAAGGCCATAACTATCCCAAATGCCAAGATCAAAACAGTTACAGGATCAACACTTGTCAACAAAATTATATACCTCAACGGTTTTAAAGAATTCCAAACGAATCAAAAATTAAAATTTCACTTATATAATTACCACGAAAAATTCGATGGACTCATAGGTATTAATATACTGACCGAACTTAAAATAGGGATTGACATATAGCATAAAAAGCTATTTTTTCCCAATCATACGATAGAGTTAAAATTTAACTTTGTAAATAATAAAACAATCAATTGTTCAAGCCAATTTAATAAACTTCATTCTTCATTGCGAATACAACACTTAAACCAAATAAACCAAAACAAATTACGAGAATTATGTGAAACGTATTCTGGCATCTTTCAAACTGAAGATTCCCAACTATCTGCGACAAGCAACATAACCCACCATATTGAACTGACAAATACAACACCCATCCATAAAAAACAGTATAGATACCCTAATGCTCAAAAACCAGAAATAAAAAAACAAATTTCAGAGTTGTTAAATAACCAAATTATACAAGAATCAAAAAGCCCCTGGAATAGCCCAATTATCATAGTAAGTAAAAAACCAGATGCATCAGGAAACCAAAAATTTAGAATGGTAATAGATTATATAGAGAACTAAACAATAAAACCATTGACGATAGGTTCCCAGTACCAAACATCGAAGAAATTGTAGATCAATTAAATGGTTGTAAATACTTCACTATACTAGACCTTAAAAGTGGTTTTCATCAAGTAATGATGAATCCTGACGATAGGGAAAAAACCGCATTTTCAGTAGAAGGAAAGCATTATGAATTCATAAGAATGCCATTCGGACTGAAAAATGCCGCATCAACATTCCTAAGACTCATGAACAGGACATTAAATGAACTGTTAGAAACATGTTGTCTTTGCTACATGGATGATATAATCATCTATAGCAAATCGGCAGACGAACATCTAAGTAATATTGAATTAGTTTTCCAAAAATTGGAACAAGCCAATTTGAAAGTGCAATTGGACAAATGTGAATTCTTTCACGAAGAAATTCCTTTCCTAGGTCATATTATAAATAATAAAGGTATTCAACCAAATCCCGAAAAAATCAATACAATAAACAATTACCCAATTCCGAAAACACCTAAACAAATAAAAGAAAATTTTGGGCCTAGTAGGCTACTATAGAAAATGTATAAAAGATTTTGCCCACCATACAAAACCTTTAACCAAATGTCTAAAGAAAAATACAAAAATAAACATTAATGATCCAGACTATCAAGCGAGTTTCAATAAATGCAAAAATGCATTAATCAACAAACCAATTCTGCAATATCCTAACTTTAATGAAAAGTTCATTTTAACCACAGATGCTTCAAATGTAGCACTTGGTGCCATATTGTCACAAAGTGATAAAAATCTCCCAATAGCATACGCTAGCCGAACTTTAAACAAGGCAGAACAAAATTATGATGCTACACATAAAGAACTGTTAGCAATCGTTTGGGCGGCAAAACACTTTCGTCCATACCTTTACGGTGCAAAATTCGATATTTTCACAGACCATAAACCATTAGAATGGCTGATGAATGTAAAAGAACCAAATTCAAAATTAGTAAGATGGCGTTTAAAGCTATCCGAATTTGATTATACAATCCATTATAAAAAATGCACAGCGAATTGTAATGTAGATGCACTTTTTAGAATTGAAACTGAAAACAGCAAACAAGAAAAAACAACAGAAATAAATACTATCACAGACATAACAAATATTATCAACCAACCATTGGGATCCGCAGGAAACAAAATTCATGAAAGTAGCACACCATTAAACGAATTTAGAAATCAACTCGTAATCATAATTGATACCAACCATGACACCATTAAGGAAACTCTCATGATAAAACACAGTGTAAACAAACGGCATATAATACGAAAGAAATCCTATATGGATGAAGAAATCAAAGAGCTACTTCTAAAATATTTAAGGAAGAAAGCTATAACGGCACTTTACGCTAAAGATGATATTTTTCAACAAATCCAAAATGTATTTCAAGAAAATTTCCAAGACTCGGGATTAAAAATTATTCGAACTAAAACTATACGAGAAGACGTCAGCGATTCAATAAAACAAGCAGAATTAATCATAAAAACGCACAACCTAAACCATCGAGGAATAGCAGAAAATTTAGCAAAAATAAAGAGAACTTATTACTTTCCCAATATGAAAGAAATAATAACGAACTATGTAAAAGAATGCCAAACCTGTAACACCTCAAAATATGAGCGAACTCCAGTGAAAATAAATTTTCAAATTTCCCCAACTCCAAAAGGCCCAATGGAAATAATTCATTGTGACACATTTGCACTCCGTAGTAAATTATTTCTTACAATCATCGACAAATTCTCAAAATTTGCAGCAATTTTTGAAATCCCAGACAGAAAAACAACAACCATAATAACAAAATTCAAAAATTTTTTTGCAACAGAAGTTATCCCAAAGCAAATAGTGATAGACAATGCAACAGAATTTACTTCAGAACTATTCAAAAAATTTGCAGAAATGTTTGACATCAAAATTCACATAACTACCGCAAAATCATCTACAGGAAATAGTCCTATTGAACGTTTACATTCCACAATAACAGAATTAACTCGAATAATTTACTCAACTAATAAAACCATTTCAATTACTGATCTAATGGACGAAGCTATCCTAGCATACAATAATTCTATTCATTCCACGACAAATTTCACACCTTTCGAACTTCACAGGGGACACATTACATTAAATAACATGCCAGAAACGACAACCGAAAACTTGGACGAATACTTAGAAAATTCTAGACGAAAGGAAGTGATTTAAAACAAATAATTTCTAAACAAAATCAAAAACGAAAAGAAAAAACAATAGAAAAATTAAACAAAGGGAGACAGGAACCAAAATTATTTGAGACTGGCGACATTATCTTTGAAAAAACTACGACGAGAGACAAACTAGCCCCTAAATATATCAAACATACTATAGTAAAAGACAACAAAATTAACGTTATCACAAATAAACGAAATGTTCATAAAGCGAAAATAAAACAATAATAATATTCATATATTACAGGCTACAAGACATGTACGGACAACATATGGAAATTATTGACTATACAGAGAACAAAGGAATAATCCCGATTGATATGGGGCAAGCAAAAATAATAATTAACAATAAATATTTCCTCCATGCAATAAATACATCTTCATATCCCCCAATAATAAACCACACCTCTCAAAATTTAGCAAAACACAAGGAAATTATGAACAACAATACCCAAACAAAAAAATTATTTGCCACACGAATACGCGTAATCAACAAAAATTTAGAAACGCTAAAACAAACATACGAATACATGAAACCTAGACAAAGCAATAGACCGAAAAGGGGAATCCATATAATTTTTGGAGATATTCAACAAGCGGACCTTTCCGAAATACAATCAGCCATGAGACAAGTACATACCAATGAAAATATGCTAGTTAGTAAACTAAATGAACAAGTACAAATTAACAATCAAATGATCAATAGATTTAGGGAAATAGAGGATAAAATAACAGGTGAAAATAAAGCCATAACAGAGGGAATAAATAAAATTGCACAAGACCAACCTGATATCAATTTTAAACTCATTTGCGAACAAAGCCTCCATCAAATAGAATATACCATATATGCATTACAAAACCATCTGGACAACATACTTGACGCGATAACTTTAGCCAAACAAAACCACATATCACATTACCTTTTATCAAATGACGAAATACATTTAGTAACTCAGATGTTAGAAAAACAGGGGATAACAATCGAGACAGAATACGAAATATTTCAATTTTTATCAGTTAACATATTATTCAAAAATCCATTTATAATATTTTCATTTTCAATACCAAATTTTTCAGAAGAAAATTTCAGACAATTTCAAATAATTCCAATCACAATTAACAAAACATCCCATATATCCATACCTGAATCCTTTGCAATCCTTTCCCAAGAAAAAATTAAATTTCTGCACAAACCATGTAAGAATATATTTACAAGATAGTTATTATTGCGAACAATCGGAGTTAAAGGATATAAACGAAAACTGCATAAACAACATTCTCAAAAACACCCAAGCAACATGCAAACTAATTGAAGAACCAATTCAAGACAAGATACAAATAATGTATAAACAATATATGTATAATAATCAACACTATAAGCAGTAAGGAATATTCAACAACCTGTGAAGGACAGACCACCAAATAATTCCCGGCTCAATCACTAATAAAATTTTACAATTGCTCCATCACAATAGAAGGAATCTCTTACAATAACCAAGAGTTATCATATAATCACATGTTTCATACCATACCATTTCATGATATTAAAGTTCAAGATACGTACAAACCAATCAAACTCATAGAAATGTCAAATTTAACGATTAATAATATGAAAGAGGTGCAACAATTTCGAGAAATAAACATACCAACACATCATCACTACGCATCCTGGTCATTAACTACAACTGTTATAATGACGATAATACTCTACCTGTGTATACTAAGATATTGCCCATCATGTACACCATGTCAATGGTATAAGAAGATAAAAGCAGCACAAAAACAAGATTTTGTTGAGGACAACAAAAAACCAAAGGGGGAGGAGCTACATTCCATGAGCGGCACGTCATCATTGTTTCCAAACTTAAAGGCTCATGTAACCAGAGCTTAAAATAAACATCCGTATATTAAATTATAGGGCAGGAAATATAAGAACGATTGTCATGAAATCAATATAACCTTTTTCTTTAAATATATTCTTTTTATAAATTAATAAATTTAATCTCTTTCTGTTTCATATTTCTTATAATGTAAATTTGAAGATAAAGATTTTGTTTTCCATAATATTTTGCTTAATAAACAATTTCGCATTCCACTGTTTACACAGGGAATGCTACTAGTATTTAAACCAAATATAATTTTCAAACCTTAGCATTGTTATAATCAATCTTAGTGAATAAACACAACAAAGAACACTTCAATAAAAATAAATTTGTTATTGGTCTATTTATTTAAAATCCACGATTGCGAATTTAAAAACACTTACGCAAAACCCATAACTAGGTATAATCTGTCTGATCTGGAACTTGTTCTATACATTTGCATAAATTGAAAAATGCAACTTTAGATAGATTCTTTGGAATTTTTAGTAAACTCGTTCGTCTCTGGTGGTATGAAATCCTGACTGCGCGATGATGAATGTGTCCCATTTTTTAAATGCTGACGCGTTTCCTTCATATGTTTTTTGTAGGTTGACGCAATCGTGGTTTGTTGTGTGGTTTTTGCATGGCTTTTATCGAAAGGTGGAGCAAGGTTGTAAATATTTTCATCCATTTTCACGAACTCTGTGTAAATGCTCAACAACAAAATTTATTTATTTTGGTACAATTTGTAATTTTGCGAACGTTACACGCCATTTCGAGCTTAGAGATTTTGAGTATTCCAAGTGGATATTGGCGTCGATTGGCATCGACAGCTATAGCAACCGAAATATCAATCCAACTTGAAAATTAAATGCATTAAGATTTTGGAATAAATTCTGTCTTCCAAGCATACATTGATGGCTCCTTCTTAATCTAATCTTACAATTTAATCTAATTTTTATAAGTCAAAAACTTAATTTCTTGAAATAGAAAGAAACAGCTCAGCACAAAACTGAAACAGTGCTCAATAATTCAGTTGTTTAAATTCGTTTCTAAATACGTCTTTGTCTTGCGGGTTGGTCCATCTTTGTTATAATTGCTCTTGAATTGTGTTATTTTTCCTTTAATTATGTCTTGCTGATCTAGTAGGTCACCAATTGTGGCCAGTTGCTTTGAGACTGTTGACTGGGTTTGATGTTGAAAAGGTGTTCTGTCGCTGGTTGTTTTTTAGTTTCAGAAGACCAATGTTTGTTTAAGGGTTCGTGCGCTCACCGTGGGCGAAGCTATTCCACTAATTCTATAAATAAATACTTAATAAACCGTGAAGTGTTAGCGTTAATTGGTTTTTACTTCTGTTTTTATTTTAAATTTTACAGTCTATGTAGTTTGAGAAATATCTCGTGCATGATGTGTTATCACTATTTTTATACGTTTCCAATTTCCTTAAATACAAAAATAATTATGTGCTATGTAAGCACATAAATATATTTATTCTAGAATTTTATATTACCAGCTGAATGGGTAACAGGATTTGGGAACTGGGTTTTAGTACGAATTTTCTAGCATTTGAAACATTTGAAATTGCACATAAAGTAATTTTTATATGCTTGCAAAAGTCCACCATTGCAGTACACTGTTGCTACCAATTATAAAAAATTTATGTTGCTCTTAAATACTAAATAGCTGCATAAATAGGTCGAGTTTTTTATTTGTTTACTTCCCAAATTATTTTTACTATACACAATTACGAGAAAATTATTTACTTAATCTAATCAACTTGCCTTCACCAAATTAGCGGGGTGGTGTGAGTACCCCCCCCCCCCCCCCCCCCTAAAATACATGTATGCCAACAGAGCAAACATAATTAAGCAAAAAGCTCAAAAATCAATGTTTATCGTACAGTTGTCTGTTTCCTTGAAGAACAAATCAAAACATTCCTAGAATAACAGGAAATGAAACAAAAAACGACCAAACAACCATATACGCATTCACATATACACACACCAATACAAATATATGTATGTATATTATGTACGAGAAAAGAAAATTCAAATCATAAAAAATAACCATTTACATTTATCTTGTCTGGTTTATAATTTTCCTTCTCTCGAAATAAAAAAAAAAATGGCACAAACAAACCAAACATCACAAAACACATAACAAGAATACAAAAATAAACTTGGCCATAAAATAATTTTTATAGGAATTTTATAGTTGCCATAAAAATAAGATAATTGGTAAATATAAAAATACAAAACAGATTATACGAGCGAAGATGTGTGTATGTGTGTGTGTTTTCGTATAATTTTTGCCTGGATTTCTTTCATAAAGCTTTTCCTACTTAACAAAAAAAAAAATTATACGAGTGCAAGTTGTTAAGATGTGGAAAGCTCTGAATATTGAATTTTAATGATCCGTATTTTTTACACCAAATCTCTATGAAAATTGATTTTCTCCATTGTTGTTATTTATCATAATCATCTCTCCCATTCGCTCATCCTTTAATCTAATTAGTAAAACAAACGAAACGACCAAAGCTTTTAAGTTAGTAAAATGTGTATACGTTTTGATATTTTATATGTAGATGGATTAAGTACTCCATTCATTGCTTTGCTTTGCTGATTGTATATGGATTATTTACAATAAGCAACCCATCTCATCCCGCTCTTCATATACGGAATATATAGAATAATTCATAATACTGGGGTGTGCACCCCAGTAATTTTTCATTTCTTCTTCACTCGACCAGAAAAAAATAAATTTAATTTTTATTCTGAGTGTGCAGTAATAATTTGGCATTTTTACAAAAGCTTTAAATCGTATTTGTATGTGTACGACGAATGTGAATGCGGGGTTTTAGTTATTTTTTTTTTATTTTTTTTATAAATGGGTTTAGATCAAAATTTTGTTGTTGTTTGTTATTTATATGAAAATGCACTAAATAAATTTTAGAATTTTTGTATACATGGTTATGGTATTAAAATAATACAAATTCAACTCAAAATTTTAAAAATAAAAAATTCCACTCGCCTTTCAATTTTATTAGCAGATATCACACACAGAGACGACAATTGTATACAGTTGGTATTTTCTATTTTTTTTGAAATCTTGTCATGAATTTAATATAGATTTAGTGTATATTGTGAATAGAACAAATCGGTGGTCTATAGACTAGACGCTCAAAAAAATTCAAACTATATTTTATATTTAAACAAATCGTTTAAAAGCGTATGCATTGTAACAACATTAACTTAGTTGTGTAAAAGATAACATAGAAGCGGGAGTAATGCTCGTTTAAATCATATTTAACAGCTTTTATTTAAAGCGAATGAATACAAGCGTGACGTTTATTCGAAATTAGCTTAAAAATTTTTGGAATTTGAGTGTTAAATTATTATTTAAAAAATTATTGTATAACATATTAGGCCGATTATGGGTCATTGTGATAAGCGCAGGGCACGAGCAAAATAAGTGACCAAAAGTCTTCTCCTCCTCCTCGGCCCTGCAGTTTTTGCAAAAGTCATTTGCATCCAGACCCAGCCTTCTTGCATGATCTCCGAAAAGGCAGTGCCCGGTAATTATCCTTAAAAATCTACCTAAATCATGCTTTATCATTGTGATTAAGTTCTTGAAGCGATACAAGTTCAGCTCAGGCCATACTTGTTTCGCTACCGCCAGTTGAACTGGCGTACCTTGATAACTCGTCTGTCTTGAAATTTCCTGTAACGTCAGAATGGCCCGGAACCCAGAACAACTGGATATTGAAATGTTCACTCATCTCGTTAAAAGATGTCTGACATCAGTTAACAATATTACATTATGCTTCAACCAGTTCATGACCTCTTCAATCGCTATAACTTCAGCCTGGTATACACTGCAGTATTTAGGCAGACGAAAAGATAAACTTACATTTAATTCCACACAGAATACACCAGCTCTCACTATATCATCGATCTTGGAGCCATCGGCGAAGAATTTAACTGTCCCGGTCTCCAAAATGAGACCGCTATTCCAATCCTCCCTAGAGGGGCGAACCACCATAAAAGCTTACCAAAGCACAACAGGGGTGTTATATAGTCCAAATTTGCGTCACAGAACTGACTATAGTTGAGTGCCCTTATTGCAGGCTTTTCCACTCCACAGTCGCTGATAGCCGAGCGACCGTATTGACCGACATTTGCTTATCGTGAAAATACAACGGGAGAAGGTATAGCATGACCTCTAAGGCACTAGTGGGGGTCGTTTTCAGCGCCCCACAAATTAGCATACAGGCTGCCCGCTGCACCTTCACCATCATGTTCCTGAATGATTTTTTCTCCAGTGCTGGCCACCATAGACTTACAGCATACAGCAGTACTGGCCTTACAACGGCCGTGTAAAGCCAGTGTACCAGCCCTCGTTTCAAGCCCCATTTCCTTCCAATGGCATTTTTACAAAAGTAGAGTGCTACAGTAGCCTTCTTCACTCTTTCTATCGTGTATGGTTTCCAACTGAGCTTGCTGTCCTGAAGAATCCCTACATTCCAAAGAATTCTTCCATAATTGCTTCCACCGTCACGTTATTGAACGCACCCTCGATAATCGAGAAACGCCGCCAACGAGAATTCCTGAAAATCCACTTACTTCTCAAATCCGAAACCTCCACTGACTTATCCTTATGATGCGCAAGCTGAGATTGTGCCCAGTTTCTGCGCAACAATAAAGAAAAAAAGTTAAATTATTAATAATTCGGTTAGTAGTACTTAATATCTGCTAAAGAATAATATAATATAATTTTGTCTTTGTAGTTTAGCTATAAGTTGTTAGAAAATATATATGTACGTACACTATTAATGCAATTTATAATGGAATTTAATAAATAGGTGGTTTAGGATCTAAACCACTGCCCTGTTATGTTGCTTGATTTGGTGGTTCAAGTTTTAAACCAACGCCCTTGAAAGAGTTAAGTCCTTTGAGTTGCTGTGCTAGCTTCTACCCGCTTTCTTGATGAAGATCACCTTAGCCTCCTTCCATTTCATCAGGATGTACCCCAGCTTCGGACATTCTTTGAAGAAAACTTCCAGCCAGGGAAGCAAGACCTCCAAGTTCTTCTGAATTTCTTCTAGTACAATCCAATCCGGGCCAGCTGACTTAAAGATATTAAACTCTTTAATAGCTCATTTTATGTTCCGTGTATTCAGAAGATCCTCTTATTACAACAGCCATGCTATGTCGATTAATTGGACCCGACGGTGTCAACGGTATCCTCCGACTCACTCCCCCAGCAGTCCCTAAACTTAAAGAGGTCTTCATCTCCCCCTTCAGAGTCCGATGTGTCCTCCTTCCCCCTGCCAACGAATATTTGGTCGCGGAGTTCGCTAGTTAGCTCCTCATTAGGGTTCGCCACTAGCTGTGTCTCCTCTGGAGATATACTACGCGTCGCGATTTTGTCCGTTCTGAACACCTCGAGTGTAATAGAACCGAAGCCGAAGTGTATAACACCTTTTGTTTTTTACAGGGGAGCCAGGGATTCCTTGTTGATCTCCATGGTTGATGGTCTGAAACTACCCTTAGACTCCTTCTGCTTTACAATCTTCCACTTCCATGTCGGAAGATCTAAATTACAAACCTTGATGTAGGTTCAAGGATTCATCCAAGTTTGCCGGCTCCATGGGAATGCAGACCATTGCCCTAGGGCTCCTGGCCCTACCTCGTCTACCTCCAAAATAGCCTTGTTGTATAAGAAGGGCGATCGCTTGTCTGAGTACGCGGTCAGCTTCAGCCGTCGCTGATACCATCCCGCGTCTCTACAAATTGGCGATGGCCCCGGATATTGTCCAAGGACACCAAGGAAAACTAAGTTAAGTGCCTTAAACAACAACCTGCATTTTTCCCCGGTGATGCTTCCATCTTCATGGCTCTCGTCCACGATGGCTAGCATCATCATCTCCTCCTTCACAACGTCGCTGAAGAGCTTATGCCCCTTTTGCGACTGTTGTCATACCTGAAGCTTGGCCCGTTTCTCTCGGCATCGAAATCTTCCTGCCCCTCCTCGCTAGACCTCTGTCTTTTAGACCCAAGATCCTCCTTCTTTTTTTTACACACCGGCAATGCGATTCTTCGCCCACTTAACCGATTGCCTCTGTTCCTCCATCCATTGCTCGTCCAGGACTGCAGCCAGTTTGTCCAAGACACGGAAGACCGAACGTTCAATCATGTATCTCCGAACCGAAGGAGCAAAACCCTTTTTACCACTACATCTAGGTCCTGGCTTGAAAGCCTTGGAATCAGTCTTAGCCACGCCACACTGACGGCTGGAGTTCTAAACCGCCCCGTCTCCCATAGCATTTTGGAAGTGCTGGTCACTTCTTTGTTATTTATAATTTTGGATTCCATATTTGATTACCACGAGTAGTGGAGAAATGATGGCCCGCCCGTGCAGAGATCCGTGTACACGGGTAGGGCTACATACAACTGGAAGTCACCAGGTATCCAGAGGGCTCCGTTCAGGACTGAGCAATTATTTTTAAATGCATCCCCAGCCTGGCTGGTCATCGACACCAAGATTGAGAACCTTGAGTCGGCGGTGATTTGTGAGGCAATAACATATTAAGTTATAAAGGGTTTTCCAATAAGAGATTTCATTTTGAATAGCGTGCTATTTGGGCAGCTGTCAATTTTGAAGCTGTCATCTTTTGACATTTGACAAGGAAATACTACGTCATTGTTAAATTTCACTACAAAAATGGTGAAAATTTTGCAGTCACAATTCACAGAACTAAACCATTTTGGGGTCGTCGTGAAGCTCTCTCTCGGCCGGCAATATTGAAACTGGTGGAAAAATTTGAGCTGTTGGGACACGTTAGTGTTGTGAAGAATCGAAATCGCGTGCGTCGCTCAAGTACAACTGAGAATATTGCTGCTGTAGCCCGTTGCGTTGACGAAAAGCCGCAGGTTTGTCGATTCCTCATCGATCTTTGGAATTAGATATTTGAAAAATGACATTATGGCTGGAAGAATGGAAAATATTGATGTGGACGACGGTTGTTTTTAGCAAGACGGCGCTATATGCCACACAAACAACGAAACAATCGCAATTTTGCAAGAAAAGTTTCCTGACCGTGTTATTTCTGGAATAAGTGATCACAATTGGCCACCGAGATCTTGTGATTTAACACCTTTAGACTTTTTTCTTTGAGGCCACGTGAAAGATACGGTGTATGCCAATGCTCCACAATCGATTCAAGACCTTAAAGATGGAATTCGTGAAGTTATCGAGGACATACAGCCGCAGATGTGCGAATTGGTCATGGAAAACTTCATGAAAAGGATATGGGTATAGGATACCTTCCTCTTATATTAACCATTTACTCGAAAATGACCAAACGATAAAAACTATCATCTTCCTTTATGTCAAAACCTTTAGATGGGATGCTAAAAAGACGGAGCCGCGGAATTCTTCCAGTATTCAAAAAAACTTTATTTTTAATAATTCTTTTTTTTTTCAGCCCTTACCGTTCTTCTTCCCTTGACCGATAGAAATTGATTGTTTTGTTATAGTTGCCATCATAGGAAGATCATTATTTTCCGCACTTTCTATGCAGATGATTCATGATTTCCTAATATAGTCTTTGTATCCGAGTACGTTAGCAATAATAGGTAAGAATATAATCTAACGGTGTCAAATCGCATGACCTTGGTGGCCAATTAACATCAGCATTTCTTCAGATTATTCGACCATCGAACTGGGTTGCCGATAAGTCGAGTGTTTTACGTGTGATAAGTGGCATCGTCCTGTTAAAACCAAAGATCATCTAAATCAATTTCATCCAATTTTGGCCACAAAAATCTAGTTAAATTGTTGTGAACGATGCCTGAATGAGATACTTGGCTATTCATGATCATTTTCACTGTTAGCTGTTACTGTTTCACGAGTAGGAACTGGACGATGGTGTTCATATGCTCTACGGCCTGCCTCCTTTTACAAAACGGCCATTTTCATAATAAGTTTGAATAAGCAAAACGCGTTGTTGTGTTGTAACCGAAAACATGACTAAAATGGCCTCCCTTTAAAAAGCTGGGGAAAAATGAAAGCAAGAAATAAATTTCTTTTAGAAATCCCATTTTGGAAATCCCACGGTTTACTTATTTTTTCGAGTAGTCTTTGATTGTGCAATTTTGTCTGTCGTTAACAGTAAAATTTCAGCATAATGTATTTTGGGAGATAATGTGGGATTTCTGACGTGACTATCACACCAGAAATCCTATATATCCGTTTGGTCAGTAAAGTATATGCTTAAATTTTGTTCCAAAACCAATTTACGTCTCCTCCGGAATTGGTCAGAATTCTTCCTAGAACGGCTATATCTGCCCATTTACATTGGTTATTTATAAAATCTGTTGAAGTACATCAACTATGTATTAAAATGTCGTAGTTCTCTATTCACTATGTTTAAACTAGATGTATATAATCTGATAAGGCCAGAATTCACTGGTGGCATGGAATATGCGGATTTGGCAATAGAAAACTCTTTATTCAACCCTATTTTTACAAGTTAAATTTTTGTGAATACCTTTTATGAATGATTTCTGGAAATCCCACCTTTTATTAATGAAATTAATTAAACTGCTTGTACTGATCACACTGACCAAGTCCATGATTGTGCCTATTCCCCATCAGACAGAATCCCTGCCCCCTCTCCATTCAACCCTAATTTCAAAAGACTATTTTCGAAAAATTCTTTTTGGGTGATTTCTGGAAAGTGATCTTTTGAGATTAGGTTTGACAATTCCGGAGGACAACTAAATTGTTTTTGGAATACACAGGATTTCACATGGTGCTGGCTTTCAAAATCACAACTCTACTCTCAAGTGTTGTAGATCTACTTGTTTATAATCTGTATATGATTGACCAAAGTTAATGATTGGCTAATAAAGAATCAAGATTAAGAATAATCTCAGAATACGGATTGGCGGTGCCATTTTGATTTTGCTCATTCATTATATCATAATATAATGACAACGAAAAGTTCGTGTATGAAAATTCTGTGGAGCATATCCTACAAGTTATACCGCATAATGACTAAGATGGTGCATCTTAAGCTCTTAAGCTTAATCTGAAAATACTTGACTTGTTTGCTTTAAATACACTAACTGTAACGAATAACTTATGTAAATATGAAAAAGATAATTAACAAGCTTAAAATTATTATTTTTGGTGGATGCACGTTCTACCCGCTCTAATTTATATATCCCCCTCTAAAACATCTTAAGTATAACGTATATCCCAATGAAATTGAAACCAAGGTTGATTCTATTATTGTGTTCTCCGTTCTCTTAACATAATTAAAATAATTAATGAAAATTATGTATCTCACATACTCGCAGTACGTCTATATTATGAATCTGCGTATATTTATAGTAATAATTTTCGTCAACACCACCAGCACAACCGCGAATAAGTAACAATAAAAAATTCAATGTGTGAAAATTAATAAGAAATGTGTAAGGGTGAGATCGGGTAATTTGTAAATAAAAAATTGATTTTTCAATTTCATCGTAACATGGAAAATATTAGTTCCGCATAAGGGGTATGGTGAGGTAATTTATTTAAATTCATGGCGGAAAGAGCTTTCGTTCAGTATTATAAACAATAAAAATCATTCAAGCAGTAATTAATGATTTTATATTTAATTAAATCGGAAAAATATAAGATATTCGCAAAACACTCAGCTGAACTAGATACAAAAATATCAGTACATTGATTTTTCCATTGCGAGCCTTAAAGCATTTTGAAGGATTATTATATAACAAACAAGGTTCATGTAACGAAATAGTGGATAGTGTTTTTTTCTCAGCTTTGCAGGCAAAATACCTACATACATAAATGGATACAAGCAGAATACAGTGTTGTGTTGCTGGTAAATAAAAAAGCTTAAAAACGTTAAACTTTGTTTGTAGGAAAAAAAAATTAATTGTATTTTGCAGATAAAATGGATATTTAACACAAAACATGACAACAACAAAATAAAAAAAAACGCTGGAACCACATTGTTTTAGAGGTTGTTGTGTAATTAATTTTTGTGTAGAGCTTGAAAGCTCTGTTTTGTGATGAACATTTTTGTGGTTTTTTTTTCCTAACTTCAAAGGTATTTAGTTTACGTATGTATATATGCAAATCATACCGACAGTAATTTATGTTTATATATACATTTATATACATTGTTATGGTGATGTAAGCGTTCAAATCGATTACGGCCCATTTAACATTGGAATGAGTGAAACAAAACGAAAAATTTAATCGGATGTATTCAAATAACTATTATGTGTGCGCCCTTAATGGCTGTATTGGAGTTTTAACGGCAAAATCTTTTCGAGTTATAATCAATTAGACATCACATTTTTCCGACTCGTTTAACTTTGTGGAAATTATACGTGTGTGCGATGGCAAAAAATAGATACCTTTTGCCATTAATAATTTCGATTTAAGCTTCTAGTTTCATTGCTTTGTGTTTCAAACGAAAAAGAGTTTTTTTTTTCTAATGTTTTTTCTAAAAAGTTCTAATTGTATGTAAAACCTAATTTTCTTTTACGATTTTCCATTAACCAGATTTTTTGTTTTTTTCGATTTTCTTCTCGTTCTATGTTCTTTCTACATATCTATTTGATCCAGCTTGATTTTGGTAGTATTTTTTGCTGTTAAACTTAGAAGTTATTTATTTTGGTAATTTTTCTGATTTTCCTCTTACTTTGAAAACTTTTCTGAGAAACTCAACATATCCCTTCACATGTATGTACGAGTATGTATATACGTATGCTCGTACGTTTAAATCCATGAAAATTAATATTTTATCTAGTCAGACGTAATTCAGCCCAGTACAACTACACAATTAGGGTAAAGTTCATTTTAGGGTTATGATCCAAAGTAATTAACGTATATTATTTTGTTGTATTATTATTCGAAATCTAGCTTTTCAATTGTATTAAGTATTATTGTAAAAAATGTAATAATAATAACTTTCTTTCAAAAACTTTTGTGCTTTCAGAGCTTAAGGTAATTTTCTTAACCAATTTCTAATACCATTATTACAGTTTTATTATACATACATTTGTAAAATTCCGCTCCAACTTTTATTCATCCTGTCGCCAAGTCCAAATTTTAAGTTACCTTAAAAGTTAAAATACTATTCCGATGTCAGCATAGCCCAAGAAATGTCATTCTCGTAGTTCCATCACTAGACATTTCTATAGTACCCTTATCATCTATATCGTCACAAAAGCATGAAGCAAAATTGAATGGCAATTACTTATGGCTAATTGGCAGCGTTGTGCAAATTGGCAGCTTTGTGCAAATTGGCCTTAAAATAATTTTACATATACAACAAATACTTATAAATTCAATAAATTCGTATAACACACAACTCAACTCAACTCAACCGCAAATTTCATCTAAGCACGCAGAGGCCTCACTCATGATGATTTTGCCCACTAGATTTCATGGTTTGGGTCGAGGGGAAGTTGAGGCTTGTGTGCTTTTGGCCTACACCGTGTATACTCAAGACAGGAAATAATCTGGAACTAAACACTTGTAATAAAACCGAAAAAAATTTGAGGAAATCATAAAAATATAATAAAAAACCGAATATGTTCGTTCGTAGACGACACATATACTGAACTCATCACTCACACCCTGTGAAGGTTTTGCCAAGGGGATGACTGGCAGTGATGAGTTCAGCTTGCAAAAATGGAACCGACACGAAGAAAGAACCCAACCGCCGACATACCGACCCGATGATTATTTAGTGATTCATTTTATGCACAAACTTAACAAAAGACATGGGGCACATGCTCGATCAGTTAGCTAGCAAGCAATATGCTAGCCCAAGACCAGGCTACTCAATCAATTTTACCAAGCAAATTTGAATTTGAATTTACATTTTTCTGTAAATTTTTTTTTATTTTTTTCGCGATTGCACAGTGAACTTTGCAGCCTGGAAAATTATTCAGCAAATGTTTACATTATTTTACTGTGCAATCGCAAAAATAAACAAAAACAGAGTCAATTTTATTTGAAATACGAATTTATATTCTAGTTTAAGTTTTGAATTTTATGTTCATTTATTCATTAGAATCAAAATATGACTTGATCACAACTAACCTTTGTAAATTTATAATTAGAATTTTATTGAAAGACAGATCCTTTCAAGAGGGGCTGTATGGAAGAATCTAAATAGTAATTTTTGGTTAATTAAAGAAGCAAAGTAGATTATAAATCATAGTAACCCTTTTGTCACTCACAAACATATATATTTTTGTTTTGTAAATGAAGAAAATTTGTTTTATATAGTTGAATAAAGAACATTAAAGAAAAAGGACGTGTTTTAATAAAACATATTTGCGGTCTTACTTTGGTACAAGCTAATTCCATTCTGGTATAGAATTAATTTGTGCTCAAAGTAACAACCAAAAATATTTTTTAATTTATTTTTATTAGTTGGTACCAATTACATTTTCAATTTGAAAACAACGTAAACACGCAACTAAATATATTGAATTAAATAGTAATGTGCTAGAACATTATTGAATATTGTTACAAATCGTAACTAATTTCTCGTCTAGGTTAGAATAATGTGATGTCAAATTAACCAAAATCACTTTTATATTTTTATTGCCAACATTTAAAAATAAAAGTATTCAATAAAACTGCCCTGGTGGTGAACATTAAAACTACAGGTAGAATAGAATAATTCTATACCAGCAGAAAAGTAGGTTTAAAATAATTCCAAATTGGAATTACATATGTAAAGTAAGACCGCAATTAAAATAAAATTGTACCGTGTACAAGCTCCCTGCATAACATCGTTGAATTCAAAAATTTCAACAGCAATTGATCAGCAAATTTGTTTCACACGTAAATTGTAAATATTAATTAATTGTGTAGTAAACAAATATCGAACTAATCGTAGCTTGTAAATTTTGATAAAAATAATAAAAACAAATTTATTACTGCTAAAACATTAAAGTAAAAAAAATATTATGCCACGTTTTCTAAAAAAACTCTAAAAATGTTTTTATGGGAACTAACTTCAGCTTGAGAAAAAGTTTATCGGATATTAATTGGAGTATATTCTATTATATCTCGCCATCTCGCCTCATAAACGGAGCAATTAACCTATATATATCACAGATATTGCTAAAGTTTTGACTAGAAACCGACAGAATTTCGGAAAATTTTTATCTGGAATTATCTGAATATAGTCGTTTGAATGTCACCTTACAATCGATTCACAACGACTTCACTTATACAATAGGATTCGTTAAAATGTTGGCTAAAAACCTAGAATCTTTCCTGAAAAATCCTTAAGGGATACAGCTGATTAAATCTCGTCGACCAGCGATTCACGAGCACTTGGCATATACCGCCGGATTCGTTGAAGCGTTGACTAGACAAACTAAAAGATGATCAGAGAAACTTGTAGGGGCTCGTGTGCCGTGAGATATATGTATGTGTAATATACGCTTCATTATTTCAGTACGTTTATACTCCACTTCACAAATCAATATCTCTCTCTCTCTCTCTCTCTCTAAATACACTTGAAACAATTCAAAATCGTTTCAGTGTATTTAATCATTTTCAGTGCCTGCTGCACTTGGTTCCACGGGTTAGATAATTTATTTTTGTGCTAGTATATTTTTTTTGGATTGTTATGACTACGTGCATCCATTAGTGTTCAGTTTAGATTTGACCAAAAGAAGAATAAGAGAACGAAATTATTGATAACGAGGGGGAGGGGGATAGATATATATTGGTATACATATATATAGAGGTACTGAAAAATATGTTTTTTCTTGGATTAAAAGGTGTCGAACGGATTGTGTGACAATCTACTAATCGATCTAAATAAAAGATAATTCAATCAGATATAATTAAGGGTATATATATAATTACATATATGTATCCCAACTAACAATTTGGAGTTGTCAAAACGTTGTGCCATCTAAAATTTACAGCAATAACTTCTTAAAATAATAACAAAAAACATAAATTTGTTGGTTTGTCAACGTAATTAAAAATGGTAATTGTCATTTGCCTGGCAATATGTTATAGCAACGTCAGACAGTAAACTCGTTATACATGGTAAACTGCTTTCAAGGCATCATTTTGATTAATCTAATGACTTAGGTTCCCAAATAGCAAAAACGCTGTATTTGCAATTTTGATGTACTTAACACAAAATAGTTACATAAGAGAAAGTATTGCCATAACAGCAAACATGTTTTAGATGCAAATCCTCTGGTTAAAAAGCAATAGACGTTAGTTAAGGGAATTAATTTCAAATTAGCAAAAAAAGTGGGAAATAACTAACTAGCTATTACTTTGAACATTATTGTAACAATAATAATTTGTGTAAAAATTATAGCAAAAATCATTTTTTTTTATGTTTTCTTTATTCAATAATAAATGTCACTAATATGTTATGAAATATGAACAGGAAAAATATGACTTTTCTTCTGATTTCCTATCGTAAAAATATGTGGGAAACAAGTTTCATCGACCAGTTTGTAAAAATAGCTCAGAAAAGAAAAACGCGACCTAAAAATATTTGATATTAAAAATAAAATCAAAAACTATTTTGAAAAATTTATTTTTGCTGAAAAAAGTTCGAATCTTTTAAAAAAAACATCTGGTAACTAACCCAAAGCATGAATTTGGCCTTTTTTCCAATACCTGCATATGATAAAATGGGTTTTGGAAAGTTTTCAACTAGATAAATGATACAGCCATTTTTATGCACAGAGATACAAAATTAAAAGATGGCTTTGCACCTAAAATGCGGATGTAACACCTAAATAACTTTTCAGATAACGATTTTAATTATTTATGGTAAATTTAATATTATTACAGCTAAAGTGTATTAAGAATTTACGAAAAAGTTGCCCAAATACAGTAAACGTTTTAAATAATTAATCAGCTTTTAGATGAGGAAATCAGCAATCATAAAGCAATTGCTTTGTGCTAAGCGATATAGCTGTCGGACTTTGCATGGAATGATTATTTATCTTAACCCTATATCAGCCATTTTTTATGACTGTAAAAATAAATTTTAATATGAGAAAATTGAATAGTATATTATAGTTCTAAAATTGCCGTAGGAATTACTAATACACTGGGTACGAAAATATGACAAATTATTTGATTTAATAATTATGAACTTAATAATAAGAATAATAAAAAATCATGACGACATTTTCAATTAATTTAATTAAACTTATATTTAATTTACAATTCACGATTTTAATTAAACAACTGGCACACAACACATTGCACTTAAGTTTAAATTTTATCTGAAACTTAGAATCTAACCGAAAATGCATAGTGAAAAACTTTTCATTCAGAGAATTATTTGAGACAATATAAAACGTAAAACAAATTGCGATCTGATCCTTCGAAAGAGCAGGATTAAATATTTGTTTGTCGCTTAAATTAAAAAAATTGTAATCCAGTTCCATTAAAATAGTGAGAAATACAATATAAAATGTATATAAATAACCTCAAAAATTCAAATTTCCCCTTTATTTTCCACCATATTTATTTACATTTTCTTTATGTACGCGAGTTGTCAAATTTTCATTCACATTTTGAAACAACTGCACCTGCTTCAGGGTTAACAACATTACAACAGCACTACAGTTTAGTTGTGTGTTAAGCAATTTCGCTGTTTGTTAAGTAATTTTGCTTTGAATTAAGCAATTTCGTATTTTGTCCATATTTAGTTTACTCACAGAAATTTCACTGCATGTCAAGCAGTTTCGCTGTTTGGTATAAGTAATTTTGATTTGAGATAAGCAGTTTTTCTTTTATAAATTTGACATACCACTGTACAATACAACTGTATTTCTAAAAGTTGATATTCGAAATTATTTTCAGATTGACGCAATAATTACAAGCTCAGTACATTTTCTGTATAAATGCAAATGGGGATTCAATTAATATTTTGATTTAAATTGATTGACATTGGGCGGTCTAAGAATTTAAAATATAATTCTAAGCAATATTTCACTGCCAATATGCCAATAAGATCCGCTATCCAAAGATAAGATACTGTCAATTTTCTGTGGTGTGTTTAGCAAGGTGCGCGGTTCAGTTGGCAGTTTTCGCAATTGTTTATTTTTTAATGTGTAGTTCTAAATAGATAAAAGGTCTTTCAATGCAGTTTGTGCTTTACTAAAATGTATCGCCCATCTCTTTGTTTTTTCCACAAAATCTTCTACTTCGTCATCTTCGTCTTCGCTGCCATTTAAATAATATTCGGATTCAACTTCATCATTATTATAACATTATAACATTCACAATCTGACACAGTTTGTGATTGAGATAATGTACGCTAACATTATCTCAATCACGGATGGTTCAAATTAAATACGATGCTCTGCAGCAGTAGTTAAATTGTTATCTACTACTTCATCTGGAAAGTGGTTTATTATTTATATGGTTGTTTGTGGCTTTTGTGTTTCTATAAAATGTGATGTTGGTTTTATATTTTTTTTGAGTACTGAAATAAGTATGCAAATCTTGTTCGCCATTATATTCGCCAAGTATAATAAAGAACCAACACCTTTTATTTGATTGTATACCATAAATGTCAAAACCATAGAGATGTCGTACTTATTTGGTTGACTGGAGCAGCGAAAATGCTTTTCTCCCGACCTTTTTCGTTGTGGCAAATAACAATAACCCTTCTACAGTCCCTTTGTTCCTACTTATCTTACCGCAGCAAAATTGCTTTTATCCCGACTTTTTTGCTTTATTGTGTGTAACAAAATCGCTGCTGCAATATCTTATAAACCTACTTAAGCTAATTAGCTATTTTTTCACTGCAACAACGTTTTCAAAAGGTATTAAATATCTATCTACCATTCATAACTAATTTGTGTAATTTTTCGGATTTCACGACGTTGTAAGAGCCCTGGTTTTGCTGTCTATACGGTACTTCGGAATATACATATTCACATCGGTTAAAACTTCGGAAAATATATATACTTACCTATATTTGTTGGAGCGGTCATCGGTGAAAATTACATGCAAAAACTATTCCGTATTTTGTTGTTACGGTTCAACTTCGAAAATTTACTTACTTGTATTTATTGGAGCAGCGTCATCAGCGGAAGTACATACATATACCGTATATTGTTGTTACGGTTAAACTTTGTGAAATACCTAAGTGCAACGATTAATCATCTGGAAGAGTTATATATGTGTTTATGCGGAAAACCGTCATCAAACAAAATCCGATATACATATATACTTGAGTACAGTGGCTGATGGTCAAGAACTACATACATCGGTTGGTGCTGAAGTACAACCAGTACAGCTAATTTCGTCAGCTGTTGATGGTTAGTTTTAACTACCAAATAATTTTAATATTACAACATGAATTGAAATTGTGTATTGTTAAGAAGCTTGAAATGTGTTAGACGTTAGCTTGGCGATGACAGAGTGGGGTGGCGCATGTTAGTGTTGATTAAGAGCAGGGCAATGGTAGATTGATTTTTTTTGTTTTTTTTTATATTTTTATTTCGGCACGGCGTTTTATTTTTTTTGTGGTTTTTTTTGTTTCCCCACGACATCCATTTATTTTGATGGTACCTCTGTGTAGACTGAGCTGGGCAAAAATATTACGCCGAACCCTAAATATTTTTTTCTTGTAGCAAGTGGATCATGGATGATTCCACCATATGAAGCTTGTTACACACTAACCAAATTAAACAATATAGATATAATATGTAATTGTACTAAATCGTTCGATTCAAACCATTTGCCAATCGTCATTAAATTATTTTAGGGTGCAACATACCTATTTGATATCTAGCATCTTGCGAGACACTTATAGTGGAAACAACTTCATCACTATAATATACTCACCCCGCAGATAAAGTTTTATCGATTTAAAAATATTCGTATAATAAAAGAATAAAATTTGACAATTCTTGGCTAATTTTTGAACAGTACATGCCGGTGACTAGATGAACAAACAGACAGAGACATTATTTTAATTTCGTCTGTCGTGTATGTCGGTTTAAGTCTAACGATTGAGATTGATACGTCTTTCCATTGTAATCCACAACGAAATGTTTGCGAAATCTATACGCTGGACGGTAAAAGGACCTTCGTAGGGTGGCATTAATACGGTTTTTACTTTGTCTATTCTGACGAAAGCCTTATTACAATCCTTTAAATTTTGTGGTACGTAGATATTGTATTGTATGTTATTTCGTGTGTTCAGTAGGACGATGTTACGCATTGACTCTCTTAATTGTTCTATAAGAGATGTAGGATCGGTTGAGGATGCCGGATCAGATTGAATTACCAATTCTCCTGGAACTCTTAGCGGTTGTCCGTAAACAAGTTCGGCTGGAGTACAACCAAGATCATTTTTGATCGATGTTATTTGTTCCAGGAGAATGAATCGCTCCAGTTTACAGTGTTTGATCTGGCATACAAGGACGATTTTGAATGACGGTGCAAACGTTCCAATATCCCATTTGCCTGAGGGTGGTACGTTGTCGTTCTTATACTCAGTGAACATAATATCCCTAGAAAAGCTCTGAAAAGATTGCTTTCAAAAAGACTTCCCTGGTCAGTCGCGATTTCCGATGGGACGCTGAATCTTGAGACGTATGTGTTCACAAAAGCTTTCACTACTGTTGAAGTTCTCATGTCCGTTAGTGGTATCGCTTCTGGCCAGCATGTAACCCGGTCAAATATTGTAAGGATAAATGTATTACCATTATGGTGTATGTGGTTGAACGTGAAGGAATGTCAAAATTTTTGTGTTCCAATGTCTTATGTCGATTGATTTTAGATGTTTGGCAAGGAATGCAAGTTTTGGACCAGTATCCCGTATCGACGTTCATACTTGGCCAACAATACTTTGATGCTATCAATTTTCGTGTTGCTCGTACTCCTGGATGTGACAAGCCAATGTAAGGACGCTTAACTGGAGTCGATGATTCAAATCAAATTGATAAACCAGAAACAAAATCGGGGATTTCTTCAAGTTTACGTTTCAAACTCATCGATAGCTGTGTGACAAATAGTTGACACTTGAGTTTCTTCGGGACGTGACAGTGTATCAGCTACGACGTTGCTTTCACCTTTAACATATCTTATATCAGTTGTAATTTGTGAAATATAATCGAGCTGACGATTTTGACATGGGCTTTTTCCGATTTAGACGTAATCTCTTTAGTGAGCGGTTTGTGGTCTGTATATTGATCGAAAATATTCTGCCTTCTACAAAACATCTGAAATGTTTAATGGCACAATAAATTGCTAGCAACTCTCGGTCAAAAGCGGAGTACTTCTGTTCGGTTGGAGAAAGCTGTTTTTTTAGAAGAGAAGAAACTAAAAGGCTCCCAATTTTCACCATTACGTTGTTCGAATACAGCACATAGAGTAATAAGAAGCATCAGTGTTGATGCGTAGTGTTCCATGTTCCATGGGATGTGCAAGGAGAGTAGCCTAAGAGAGGGCAACTTTTGTTTTATTTAAAGACGTGTCACATTCCGGCCATGTGAATGAGTTATTTTTAGTCACCTTGCCAAGCAAGCTTGCGGAGATGTTTGTGTATTGGTGCGATTTGTTTGGCTAAGTGATAGATGAAACTATGGTAATAGTTGTCCATGCTTATTAATAGTGTATACCATCTTTAGTGATTTCATTGCTGAGGAAATTAAGGGATGTTGTTCCAAATTCACACTTGGAATGCTTGATTGTTAAACTAAATTCTTTTAATCTAGCGAATAAAGAATTAAGATGTTCTTGATGTTCTGAAATGTTTCTGCTACCTACCAAAATATTGTCGAGGTAGACCTAAATGAAATCTAAACCTTTTTTAACCTCGTCCATATAAGACGTTGAAAGATCTGAGTGGCGTTTCGAAGTTCGTAGGGCATCCTAGTGAACTCAAACAGCCCAAACGATACAGTAATAGCTGTTTTGTAAATATTTTGTGAGTCCACGGCTATTTTGGTGGTAAGCTCGAATAAGATCTATTTTCGAGAAAATAGTGCAATCTCTAAGGTTAAGAGAAAAATTGTGAATATGTGGTAAATGATACCTATCCGGTATCGTGATAGCGTTCAATCGACGGTAATCTCCGCAGGGGCGCCAGTTGTTGCTGTCACGCTTTGGCACTAAATGCAAAGGAGAAGCAGCGCTGGATGAACTTTGTCTACAGAACCCGAGTTGCAACATATGTTCAAACTCAGTTTTAGCAATTTTATGTTTTGCTGGATCCAATCTTCTCGGTCTCGAATAAGGTAAATGACCTTTGGTAACAATTCGATGTACTACGTTATGTGTAACTGATAGGTCATATCTATGTTCTTGTGTTAGATTTGGGTAGTTGCGCAGAATTTTGGAGTAAGGTTCTTCAAGATAATTCCAGATAGAATTTTTCTGTAAATATTTTAGTTTGTAGTCAAAACTTCAAAGAATTCGGCGATATATACCAAGTGCTCGTGAATCGCCTCTGAGACGAAATTCAAACGTTTTTATCCCGGTTATTTCCAATAGATTTTTTTTTTTTTTAAATTTCTCAGTTTGTAGGCATAACTTCAAACGACTATATCCTTAAACAACAAATTAAAATTTCGGGCTGAAAGTTCTTGCTAGACTCATAGTGTTCAATCACGTAATGCTAATTAATTTTCCGCATTGTCGTTTTCAGGTTAGGTTTGGGCTGTCTAGGTTTCCAAACAATTGAAGGGATAATTTACAAATACGTAAAAGTTATATTTATAATTTCGGGCTGAATGCTCTAAATGTAATAACAGATGACACATTTTACTGTCGAGTTTAGTATGGCTAACGGGTTTTTTGAACTGAATGTCAGGCTAGCTTCATTTAAATGAAGAGTTTGGGTCTTACTAGGCTACCAAGCAATAGTAATATATCTTAAAAATAAATAAAAGTAATTTTAAAATTTCGGGCTGAATGTTATAAATGTCATGACATTTTGTATTTTGACACTGCTTACTGTCGCGATAGTGATATTTTTTCGGGCTGGGACAGTAAACTCTCACGCTATGTTAGTGTTGATAGTTTAGTGTTGCCATCGCGTTTTTCGAGCTGAGTATTGGGCTAGCTTCATATACATATATGTAACAGGTTTCAAGAAGCGGCGTGGCACGGTACTCTCTCAAGTTCAAGAAGTTCCAGTTTCAAGTTTAAAAAAATCAAGAACAAATGCATTTGTGCCTAATTGATTTTACTGAAGAAAAAATAATACAAACATTATATGCCAGAAAAGTCAAAATTCCTTTATATGAACATGTTTTTCATGATGACTAGGGTATGTACTTTTATGCAAAAATGCCAAATGGTCGGTTCTTGGGTTCGTTCATATAGCAAATAGTTCAAATAAAACTATCAAACCTGGGCAATAAATTTGATTCGGGTTTCTCTGTATTAAAAAACATTCTAAGTCTCAGTGAAAATGGTAAACGGTTGAAGTTGTTAAATTTCTCATCCAACTAGTGAAAATGCCACTACCGAACCAGAACAGCAAATTTTATATGAATTTTGTGCGAAAATGATAAACGGCATTTAACACACCTTCCAGGAGATTTGAACTCAGGTACCGATAGCACCTGAGATAGATTTTTACTTTGCTCATTTAATCAAACCAAATGGAACTTCCAAACCATGACAGCAAATTTGATTTGAATTTTTGTATTTGAATTATGAGTTTGTGCCAAAATGGTGATCGGCCATTAACACAGCTTTCTATAAATTTTGACTCATGTTCCTTCTCCTTTGGAAATTGGCGTTAAATTGCTCATCCATCGAGTGTAAGTTGAACTTCCGGTTAGGAATTTGAACTCAGGTTCCGATATCACCTGAAATAAGATTTTAATTGCTTGTTCATCGAGCTGTCATTAGCAGACCTTCTCAGAACAGCAAATTTATACGAATTTTAGATCTAAATTATGATTTTGAGTGATAATGGCCCTTATAACTCTCCTCAGAGATTTGGACTCAAGTTCCGATAGCACCTGATATTGGTATTTAAATTGCTCATTTGACCATTGTGTGACAATTGTAATTTGCCATTAACACAGCTTCCTATTGGATTTTGGATTTGGTTCCGGTGGCACCTGATGTAGGTGTTTAAATTGCAGATATGTATTTAAATTGCTCATTCAACCAGCCTAAATAGAACTTTTTAACAAGGAAAGCAAATATGCAACTTTCCATAAGTTTGGAGACATCAAAATTGAATCGAATTTTTTTATTTGAATTATGAGTTTGAGTGAAACTAGTAACTGGATTATTTAGACGCCTTCGGAAGATACCTCCTCAGATTTTTGGATCAAGATTCCGATAGCACCTGATAATGGTATTTAAATTGCTCATTGCTCCCAAATAAAACTTCCTAACCAGCAAATTTGATACAAACTTTTGTATATCAATTTTGAGTGTGATTAAAAATGGTAATCTGCAATTAGCAAAGCTTCTCATAGAATGAACTCATGTTCCGGTAGCACCGGAGATAGGTTGTTAAACCAGCCCAAATAGATCTACATAACCATTACAGCAAATTTGATACGACATTTCGTATTTGAGTAAAAATGGTAATAAGCCATTAACACACCTTTGCCATAGATTTGAACTCAGGTTTCGATATCACCTGAAACAGATTGTTAAAATCCTCATCAATATCAAGTCTAAATTTAACTCCTTAATCAGAATAGTAAATTTGAAAAGAATTTTGTATTAGAATTATGAGTTTTATCGAAAATGGAAATCGGCCATTAATACAGCTTTCCAGAAATTTGAACTCAGCTGCAAGTAGCATATAATAGAAGTTCTTAAATTTCTCATCCAACTAGTCCAAATAGATCTACCGTATTTCCTCATACAATAGCGTTATACTCTATTATATATAATAATTACCTTTCGTTAGATTCTTTTAAGATCTAGGTTCAAATTATACCGTCTTAGAATACTTTAAATAATACAATCACGTCGACTTTTTAAATTTTTACTCAACTCATATCTTAAATATCGAAAACATGTCAGCGCGTCTTATTAGAAATGAATAACAAATTCGTTCTATTGTAAAAATCGTACCAGTAATAAAAACTAAGTAATTTTCTTGAACCAAACCCCACACAAAAGAAACACCCATTTATTCTCATCGAATATCTAGGTCAAATAAGATTTCTAACCATAATGGAACTCTATATACTATTAAACATGCTTGAATTAAAATACATCAATACGCTGTACAAGATTGATCACGTTCTGAGAAAATTGCTAAGAAATTTTAATGAAGAAGGAAATCAATATCGTTTTCTTCCAAACACCAAATAACACACGGTTTGGTCTTTCACCATATCTTTGTAATATCTAAATATTATACAAAGTTAAAAGCTTTAAAAGTATTTTTTTTTCGTATGTATACGAAAAGCACAAAAAATCAATAAAATCTACTTGAGACTCGAGGAGAACAGAAAATCGTTATGTCGTTTAATTATATCCCAGTTGAAAAAATTAAAAAATAAAAAAAACTTTTCACTTTCAATTTTCTTTTTGAGCTTTCATCGTGCGCTCGACTGCGTTTTCTGTATTTTGTTGTTGTTAAATATATCAAAGCATAAATTCAAAGATAATCTTATTAGACTATTCCCGATAAGAAGGAAATACTTATCTCAAAATTTTGTGTATTTTAAATCGACAAACAAATACTTATTTTTTTTTTTTTTGATTTGGTTTAGTCGTCATCTTCATTTTATTTATTACAATCGTATACAGCAAAAGTTTTAAAGACGAGTTTAGCTTTAAAAGGAAATGACGAAATAAAACTATGCGCAACGAAGAAGAAGAAGAAGCAGAAAAATCAATTTCTTGACTCTTTGTGTATCCAAATACGGCTCAAAATCAAAAGCACACAGTGAAAATTATTATAATTCAGTCTATATACGTAATACAGACGAAGTTAAAGCTGGGTCAAAATTATTTTTTAGAGTATGTGTGTGCTTTTTCGTGAATATGTATATACGGACGGCATCAAACACTGCAAAGTCGAGTTTTCATTTGAAATATTTTATCAGATTTAAAATTTTAATGGGACGGAAAATGGAAAATGGGTTATATATAGATTTATTACGTTTGGGTTGATATTTACATATTGAGAGCTTTTGCCTACGCTCTTTTTGGTGAAAGCTTATACACAGTATACTTATATAAATCGAAGACATAAGTAGTTCGAAGAATTTTGTCTGTTGTTTCAAGTTTCCTGTGTAACTGCTATAATAAAACGAAAAATCTCCATCCAATTAAAAAGCTTCATAAAATTAACGAAAGCATCCGGATATAATGAAAACATTGAATTTAATTTTCATTAAATTGATAATTATCATCAAAGAACTTAAATAATGCGAGGAAGAGGATGGAAAAAGGATTACGATTATTAGTTTGTATTACGGGAGTGATTAAATTTTACGATAACGATTATGATGGTTCAACCTAGTTTTTGTTTTTGTATTAGTATTAAATGTACTAAAGTTTTGGTGTTAAATTGTGTGAGTCGAAATTTAACACGTGAACTTTTTTTTGGGGTGTATGAAACTCATTTCGCTTTGTGATTCTCGGCATTTTAATAAATTCATGCCACCAATACATCTAAACCTCACCCTAGTTCGAATATATGTATGAAACTAATTAATTTTAATTATTTAATTTCCTTGTACACCAACAAAATATACATTTTAATTCATTAGAAATCTATTATGTTGATTTTAAAGTTAAAATTATACTCTTCAAAATTTTCCATCCTGCGATGTAAAAGCCGAGTGGGTGCGTATGTATATTATACGATGATGCCCTACATTCAAGTATGCTATGTGGAAGAATTAGCTTTCTCTCAATGAATTTTTATCACAATAAATAAAGCTAATAATAAAATTTGAAATTATATTTATTCTGAAGCTTTTCAATGATTTTGTGTGTACGGCTGAGTACATTTTTATGTATAAGGGTTATATTGAGCGTAATTAATGATTGCATATTCGGATTTTTTGTATCTAGTATTTCAATTACCCATTGTTGATTGTTTAGCGTATACGTTCGTGATTCATCAATGATCTGCATCAATAGATAAAACATCATTTGAATTGGCATTTGAAAAGTGCTATTAAGCTAGCTAGTGGAAATTTACCATCTAAAAAACGAATTGTTTCGAATTCGGTACATTTTTATCAAAACAAAACGTATCGGAAGGAAATAGTTGCCTAACAGTTGTAATTAAAAAATAAACTTGAATGCTCTTTGAGTCGAGATCTATAAACTTGGTGGATTGATCTTTTAACATAAATACATTTCTCGAATATTTGGATGTAACTAAAAATTCCAACATTAAAATTTCTTATATAATTTAGACGATCAAAATAGAAATAAAATATAGTTAATTGTATTTTATATATACATATGTATGTACTGTCATTTTGATTTATGCAAATCACATACTCGAATACGTACCATGAATAAGGAATCCCCACACAATCTGGAAGGTTTGTCATCCAAGCTTTTGTTTCGAACGGAATTCTATGCTACGGGCCGAATTATGGGTACTAACTTTACCATTAGTGGAAAGCCCTCACTCATAATCAACAACAATTGACCCAAGTTTAGACTGTCATTGGTTTACAATTCCAAATTCTGCATAAAGGTATTGATACCTCTGCCAACGTAGAAATAAGTTCAAATAAGTACCATGTCCAAATCATCCAACATATCGGACAACATTCAAAAATAGGTATATTGGCCTTTTCAATTTAGACAATTAGTCTGGGCAGAATACAAATTAGTTCAGTTAATTTTAGTAATAAACAGATGTGAGTTTTTCATACAGTTGTAGAACGTCATTGATAAAGAAATGCCAACAAAACCTTTTAACTTATATGCTACATGGTTAATGGATTTTGCTTTATTACATCAGAGCGAGTAGAGAGACTTAATAAAAAATGTTAGTTCTCAAACTAAAGAGAATTAAAAATTTTCAATGAACAATTCGTGTTCTTGTCAGACTCCAGTGACCAACTACTTGGTCTATTCAGATCAGTTTTCTCAGGCTTTTCACATGAACATTTTCCTAATATTTTTCTAAAGGTAATCATTACTAAGATCTTGCATTTGCTCTGCTTTCCAGCCATAACTTTTCAAACGTTCAGTTTTTAGAAATTTTCAAATTTTTTAGGTCTAATACTTACATATATACTCAAACGAGTTTCCTCGAATGAAAAACAAATTTTTCTGATGTTAAGTTTAACGGTTTCTCTTCTTTATTTTCAGTATTATTATTGTAGAAAAGAAAAAACAATATGTTTGACATGCAAAAATATTTTCTGACTAAAACTATCGGCTGAGATACGTCGGCTTAAATATATCAACAATGTCACTAATTTGCATTGTCATATTTGGTTCGTATTTCTAGATTATAATGCATGGTGCTATATAATTTGGCAGTTGCAACAATAATTCTTGTAATTTAGACTGCTTCCGAAATATTCGCAAAAATATCGGAAATAATTTATTCACACACTTACACGCTTCTACCGTAATACTTCCACCAATGGAGTATTCTCGAAATATTCCCACAATAATTTTCTAAAAATCTACTAATATTAAACACCTCAACAAATAACGTCACTTATTATTTTCCCTTAATGTCACTTACTATTTTTCCGCTACTCACTTTCTTTTAATCTTTCGCGTACCGACTCTCCCAAATGACTCACTCATTGAGATCGTTACACTCGTATTAATGTACCCGTTCGAACATTCTGGACGCGTCTGGATTTATACAGACTACTTAGATCTGCAATACTACAAAATTGTCACAAAACTATACCTAATGCTACTACTTAAACTTAGATGTCAGTAATCTCACAAAAATAATACTAATTTTCTAAACCTTAAATAAGGAATTTCCTCTGAATAAATGACGAACCAAAATTGCTCAGTTATAAATTAGATAACTATAAAAAAGAAATTGTGAGATTAGTGCCATCTGTGGTAGTTTTATGGTAGTGGTAGATTAGTGGTAGTTTTTTGACAATCTTGTGGTATTGCAGATTATAGTAGTCGAAAATAGAGCTGTCGAGGATATTACTTCTGTATAAATTCAGTAGTCTATGCGAGTTTAAAAATCGGTGTAAAAATACAGATGCAACGAACACAATGAGCCAGTCATTTTGGAGATTCGGTTCACGATAGAAAAAAAGCGATAGTGGCATAATTAAAAATTGTTGAAAGTATATTTAGTGAATTTTTAAATAGTTATGTTATTTATTGTGCGTTTTTGTGATTAGGGGTTATTGGGAAAATTATTCATAGGTAGGAATACTAAGGAATATTCTAGAAGTGGTGTGAGTATTAAATTCTATAACGATATTGACAATTTAGTGATATGAATTGGATTAGATATGGTAAAGTCGTAACAATAATACAGATAAAAAATTTCCTACCCCAAAGATATTTTAAAATATCAATAACGCTGCAGATTACACCGATAAAGAAGATTAACTTCAATATTCAAACCGAAAAATGCCGGCAATACAGATTTAAAAGTTATAAATGAATCATCAATTTTCTAACACAAAATGTCAATAACAGACATTAATTATTATTTTTCCATAGTCAGATGTGGGTCTTTATGCCAAAATATCGAACGACGAACGATTTTATAGTTAAAAAATAGGGGAAATCAAAATTTCATCCCTGTAACCCCATCAGACCCACCCCTAACCTATACTCAGAATCTACGTTTGGCCATGGGCTATCGAAACGGCATAGTCAAATTGGTGTCTATATGAAAAAATCTCAAATGTTTGATAATTTTCAATCTTCTTTATCGAATACTTTCGGCTGTATGAAGCAGATATGATGTTTCAACCATATAACCCCATCAGATCCACCCCTTACCTATACTCAGGATCTATACCTATGATCATGGGCTATCGAATTGGCATAGTCAGGTTGTTGTAATAATGCCAAAATCATGAATGACGAACTATTTTATAGTTGAAAAATAGGAAAAACAAAATTTCACCTCTATAACCCCATCAGACCCACCCCAAACTATAATAAAAATCTACCTATCGTAATGGGCTATCGAATCGGCATTGTCAGATTTGTGTCCATTTGGCAAAATCTCGAATGATGAACGATCTTTTCAATGAAAATTTTTGAAATCCAAATTTCACCCCTATAGCCCCATCAGACTCACCCTAACCTATACTTAAAATCTACCTAAAGTCATGCGCTATCGAATCGGCATTAGTCAGATTTGTATCTATATGCCAAAATCACGAATGACGAACGATTTTATCGAAGAAAAATGGGGAAAATCAAATTTTACCCTAATCAAGCTCACCCCTAATCTATACTCAAAATCTACCTTTGGTCATAGGCTATTGAATCGGCATAGTCAGATTTGTGTTCATCGAGCGAAATCTCGAATGATAAATGATTTTATTGTCAGAAGAAGGGGAAAACAAAATTCCATCCCTTTAATCTCATCAGACGTCATGGGCCATCGAATCGGCATAGTCAGATCTGTGTATGTCTGGCATAGTCTTAAATTCAAAATCACTTTAACGATAATTACAAATCAGTTAAAGATGCTGTATAAGATAGCGGAATTTTTACAGCGGAAAATAAGAGATTACGCTACTCGCCGCAAGTGGCAGCACTATCACTAAAGAGAAATTATTTTGTTATGTAATTACCAGCGGAAATTTTTTATTCGTTATGTACCACTTTTTTCCCTAAATAAAATATTTCAGCGGAATAAAATATTAAAAGTGATCGTTAAAATGGCAAATTGATTGATCTACCGATGTAAAGGAACTCGTTATATGAAATCTTGAAATTTAACAAAAATCCGTCTACCCGCCATTTCTTCCAGTAGTAACCAATACTTTCGATTGTTTTTCTAATAGCCTAGGTCATACTGAGACTATATAGAAAATTTGGGGAAAATTCATGGGCTAGAATTTTCACTAGAATTTTTTTATTTTCTTCGGTCATATAAGTGATTTTCAGTTTTTGACCAATATCTCAAAAACTTCCACTAGTAACCAATACTTTCGGTTATTTTTCTAGTAGCTTAGGTCATACTTAGACTATATGGCAAATTTGGGGAAAATTCAGTTCCCAGAATTTTCACTAGAATTTTTTAAGTTTCAGCGGCCATAGAAATGATTTTCAGTTTTTGACCAATATCTCAAAAACTTCCACTAGTATCCAATACTTTCGGTTGTTTTTCTAATAGCTTAGGTCATACTGCGAGACTATATGAAAAATTTGGGGAAAATTCATGGACTAGAATTTTCACTAGAATTTTTTGATTTTCTGCGGCCAAATAAGTGATTTTCAGTTTTTGACCAATATCTCAAAAACTTCCACTAGTAACCAATACTTTCGGTTGTTTTTCTAATAGCTTAGGTCATACTGAGACTATATAGAAAATTTGGGAAAATTCGCGGTCTAGAATTTTCACTAGAATTTTTTTATTTTCTGCGGTCATATAAGTGATTTTCAGTTTTTGACCAATATCTCAAAAACTTCCACTAGTAACCAATACTTTCGGTTGTTTTTCTAATAGCTTAGGTCATACTGAGACTATATGGAAAATTTGGGGAAAATCCATCGACAAGAATTTTCATTAGAATTTTTTGGTTGTCTGGCCAAATATAAAAGATTTTCAGTTTTTGACAAATATTTCAAAAACTTTGACTAGTAACCAATTGTTGTTTTTCTAATAGCTTAGGTCATACTGAGACTGTATAGAAAATTTAGGGAAAATTCATGGACTAGAATTTTCACTAGAATTTTTTGATTTTCTGCGGCCATATAAGTTAATTTCAGTTTTTGACCAATATCTCAAAAACTTCCACTAGTATCCAATACTTTCGGTTGTTTTTCTAATAGCTTAGGTCATACTGAGACTATATGGCAAATTTGGGGAAAATTCAGTTCCCAGAATTTTCACTAGAATTTTTTAAGTTTCAGCGGCCATAGAAATGATTTTCAGTTTTTGACCAATATCTCAAAAACTTCCACTAGTAACCAATACTTTCGGTTGTTTTTCTTATAGCCTAGGTCATACTGAGACTATACGCTAAATTTGGGGAAAATCCATGGAATAGAATTTTCACTAGAATTTTTTGATTTTATGCGGCCATAAAGTGATTTTAAGTTTTTGACCAATATCTCAAAAACTTCCACTAGTATCCAATACTTTCGATTGTTTTGCTAGTAGCTTAGGTCATACTAAGACTATACGGAAAATTTGGGGAAAATCCATGGAATAGAATTTTCACTAAAATTTTTTGATTTTCTGCGGTCAAATATGTGATTTTCAGTTTTTGACCAATATCTCAGAAACTTCCACTAGTAACTAATAATTTCGGTTATTTTTCTAGTAGCTTCCCAGTAAACCATAAGTCATATATTATTTTTTGTTTCATCATATATCGGTCTTAAGTTAGTCAGTTTTGAGGTTTGACATCACAATTCGATCACCAGGTTTACCACTACCTAGCAAAACATCATAAATTAATCTTTCGTGTGACTCGAAGTCATATGGCCTCATACATTGATTTTTCTTATGACTTTATAAAAATTAGATTTTTTAGTTTCGAATAACATTATTCAGAAAATGTTTCGAATGTCATAAAGCGGTCATTATACTGGTTGGTATAATTTTAAAAGTCGTATATTGGTTTTGTAAAAGTGTAAATTGGAATTTTAAAAGTCGTATATTGGTTTTGTTTTTGGTACATAGTCATAGTGAACCATATATCAACTTTTTGAATTATAAACAATTAATTTGATTTATTCAAATGTTTTATTTATGTGTCTAATATGTCATCAAAATATGGTTTATTGTAATTTAATGTCCTACAATTTTAAATTTGATTATTCACTATATTTTTAACATTTCACACTTGATAAAATGGATAAATCTCAAAAATTTATTTAATTGGAAAAAATTAGAACAAAGTGATACTTATCGAAGACGCTACAGAAAATTATCTGCGGAAAAATTGAAAATATTCAACAAAAGGTTTGAATCTAATGTTAATCAAAATCAGAGTCAAAAGCAATGCAATTTGGAAAGTGAAATCTCGCCAAACCATCGTCCTACAACATCGGGGTGAAGTCAAATGTCCAATCAGCCGACATCAATACATTTAATTAATGACTCTCTAATGGTGATTGTGGCAGAGATAGCACGACTAGTCTGCCGTACTAAACATAAATTACTTAACTGCAAAAAATGAGTTTTGAGATAATCGATGTAAAACTTTTGAAACTTGTATCATTTCTGTGTTAAATTGAAATACATATTTCTTAATAACAAGTTTCTATTCTTTTTTTAACTTATTGTGTTAATGTTAAAGATAGAGATTAACAATAGCTATCGAGTGGCATCATTAACTCAATTTGGCCAAAAATGCAGTTAAATAATTTATGTTTAGTACGGCAATAGTGATGTAGATAGCACAACTTGTTACGATAATTATTTTAATTCAAATGAAAGTATTACAGACGATGAACTTGAAAATACCGATACCAATAAGGTCTTCTCTAATTCGTTTGTCAGTGCTGAAGAAAATATACCGCTGAATGAATTTTTGAAATTCTGGACACATCAATATAATATAAACCAAGCTGCATTAAAACCTTTGATAAATTATTTAAATACAAATTTCCAAACAAAACTTCAAAGGGATCCAAGAACTGTAACGCAAACTCCTCGTAACACAGGCCAATGGTTAATCAAAATAGGTGGGGAATATTGGCATCAAGGGACTTGAGGAATGTTTAAGATCATACTTTATAAATCGTAAAGATACTATTTCGATATCTTTAAACATAAATATAGATGGATTACCAATTTTTCACAGCTCAAAAGCAGAATTTTGGCCGATTCTTTTTAATATATATATGAAATACCAGAATTTGAACCTATGATAATCGGGGTAGTTTATGGAACCACAAAACCAAAGAATTTTTATCGCCATTTGTAAACGAAATAATTATAGAAATATAGAATGGGCGGTAGCCACTGGTTCAACTAGCAAATCGACTTTCTGAAGCTACGAAACGTGTCGTACCCATAATTCCAAAACCAATTATTCAATTTTCATATCACCTTTAACACCTAATGAACTAATCTGCAATAATTTAAAATAATTTAGTTTTAAAAAATACATTTGAAAATAGGTGGTTTTTAAACCTGAACAAAAATATTATTGCAATGGAATATGCGGTTGAGCTAAATGGAAACCAGTTCATTTACAGCCACAAAATAAAATACCGTGAAGAATTTTGCGTGAACCCCATAGATTCTTCTAATATTAATGTATTTTATACTACAGATTGTACGTAATTTAGTATAAGTGAATTGCACGCGATTAATTCAATTGCAAGTTATTTGCAATAAAATATGAGAACGCCCATGTTGTGCTTATACCGCTACAACATACTTTATTCTAAAATCTTGTTGACAAAAAATATAGTAAAACTTAATTGTATACGTGTTTAAACTTATTTGTAATACAGTTTTGATTGCACTGAGTTTTGAGGTTAAAACTCAAATTGCATGTTGATTCTCTTTTCGTGACATATATTCACTTTATATTGAAAAACCAACTAATCACCATTTAATATATGGATCTCCCTTTAACACATTGGATCTGATTACTAAATATTTTCTTTGTCTATAGTAACATATTGGTCATATTATAACATTCTATAGATCATATTAAAATGATTATCATATTACATATTACAAAAAAAATCTATTATAACATACAGCATGAGTAGCTTGCATGGTTAGTGTGCTACGTTTGTATGAGATTCCGCAAAAATGAAAGAGTTCGAATCCTGGTCGCAGTCGTCTTGTGTGAAAGTAAGTAAATAATCAAATTAAGTAAATAGTCATTATAAATTAATTAGAAATAAAACCGATTTAAGACAAAAAAATATATGTAAGACGGAAGTCTCTCTGGGGGTTGGTGTGTGTTAACAAATAAATTTTTTTCAATTATATTTTATATATTTTAAAGTCATATTTAGATCATTTATAAGACCGAAATAATACTTATACCATATCTCTGATGTAAATGTGTGATATATGACCTGTCTTAAATTGATCATTAATTTGTCACAATAAAACTCATATCAGTCATAGCAAGGTTGATTTAAAGTTTCTAGTCATATAAGAAGTCATACGGATGTTAATATGATTCTTGTACAACCATTGTATGACCGCATTTTGATCACACAAACATCATAAACTAGTAAATTATGATGTTTATATGATTTTGTTTTATGACTGCACATCATAAAACAAATCATATAAACTTATATATGACCGATTTGTTCACTACTTATATGATTTGTGGTTTCCTGGGTTAGGTCATACTTAGACTATGTGGAAAATTTGGGAATAATTCACTGACCAGAATTTTCACTAGAATTTTTTTATTTTATACGGTCATATAAGTGATTTTCAGTTTTTGACCAATATCTCAAAAACTTCCACTAGTAACCAATACTTTCGATTATTTTGCTAGTAGCTTAGGTCATACTGAGACTATATGGAAAATTTGGGGAAAATTCATGGAATAGAATTTTCACTAGAATTTTTTGATTTTCTGCGGCCAAATAAGTGATTTTCAGTTTTTGACCAATATCTCAAAAACTCCACTAGTAACCAATACTTTCGATTGTTTTCTAATAGCTTAGGTCATACTGAGCCTATATAAAAGATTTGAGGAAAATATATGAACTTGAATTTTCACTAGAATTTTTTGATTTTCTGCTGTCATGTAAGTGATTTTCAGTTTTTGACCAATATCTCAAAAACTTCCTTTCAGTTTTTGACCAATATCTCAAAAACTCCACTAGTAACCAATACTTTCGATTGTTTTCTAATAGCTTAGGTCATACTGAGCCTATATAAAAAATTTGAGGAAAATATATGAACTTGAATTTTCACTAGAATTTTTTGATTTTCTGCTGTCATGTAAGTGATTTTCAGTTTTTGACCAATATCTCAAAAACTTCCACTAGTTACCAATACTTTCGGTTGTTTTTCTTATAGCTTAGGTCATACTGAGACTTTGTGCCAAATTTGGGGAAAATCCATGTAATAGAATTTTCACTAGAATTTTTTGATTTTCTGCGGCCATATAAGTTATTTTTAGTTTTTGACCAATATCTCAAAAACTTCTACTAGTAACCAAAATGTTCGGTTGTTTTTCTAATGGCTAAGGTCATACTGAGACTATATGGAAAATTTGGGGAAAATTCATGGACTAGAATTTTTTGATTTTCTGCGGCCATATAAGTGATTTTTAGTTTTTGACCAATATCTCAAATACTTCCACTATGTGAAATGAAGTGAAAGAAGTGAATTCTAGTCCATGAATTTTCCCCGTGAATTCTAATCCATTAATTTGGAAAGTATTGGTTACTAGTGGAAGTTTTTCAGATATTGGTCAAAAACTGAAAATCACTTATATGACCGCAGAAAATCAAAAATTCTAGTGAAAATTCTAGTCCATGAATTTTCCCCAAACTTTCCATATAGTCTCAGTATGACCTAGGCTTCTAGAAAAACAATCGAAAGTATTAGCCGTGTTTTTTTATTAGCGCCTGATAGCTGTATCCGGAGCAGCCAATTTTCTATGTCAAAACTTATATTTAGCGCGCTATTTTTGCATATATGTAATTTATTTAACTCCAAACTATGATTTTTCATTCAACGTTTTAGTTAAAAATCGACATTAAAATATTTTGCTATACCTATTTATCGGGAGCCGCTATCAGGAACGCTATCCATTTCAATGGGAAATTTGAAAAGGCTTTTATTTTGTAAGCCCCTGAAACCATTAGAAACTAAATCTTACAATAAAAATTTAAAACGCAGCAAGAAGAATTTTTGTTTATAACGTCATGTCAAAATAAATGTCAATTAGTATATGTCAGGTGATAAATGTTTGTTTTATTGATGAATTTAGTTTTAATTTGTATAGTACAGCGACACCAGTGAATAATAGCTCCAGTTTCAGTAGAAAATTGCCATTTGGCTCCGGAAAGTGCTTGAATAATAAAACACGGCTATAGTTTACTAGTGGAAGAAACGGCGGATAGACGGATTATTGTTAAATTTTAAGATTTTATATAACGAGTTACTTTACATAGGAGATCAATCAATTTGCCATTTTAAGGATCACTTTTAATATTTTATTCCGCTGCATAACAAAATTAATTCCATAAACATAACAAAATTAATTCTCTTTAGTGGAAGTGCTGTAACTTGCGGCGAGTAGCGTAATATCTTATTTTCCGCTGTTAAAATTCCGCTATCTTATACAGCATCATTTAAAGCTTGATAATTTTTAAACTTTTGTATTGGCAATTTTCGCCTCTATGAAACAGATATTACCATTTACAAACCTCTTCTAAAACTCTTCAAATGAAACCTTTTTCAAACATATCACTTTTAATTTTAAGTTTTAATAAATTAAATATGTTAAATGGAAAATTTTATATGTTTTTTGTTTTAATATGTGTTTTCGGCTTATTTTGTAGGTTAGTCACTTTCGGCTAGGATATTCCAATTTAATATAATCTAGTTTGTTTAACTTTCAGCTGAAATTGGCAAGACACTATCCACATTATCGATTTTTTCCACTTTTGGGTGGCAACTTTCGGCTAACTTTAACAAGTTGACACTATTTGCATTATCGAGTTATTTACCATGTTTTTCGGCTGGAAACTCGGCAGCTAACTTTAAGAGTATAATTTTTTGCGCTACAGGCTCATTTTCATATGGTTCTCTTTATGAAATGAAAATACATATGGTTCTCTTTATGAAACCTATAGAGTGTTTAAAGATTTAACACTAAACCTACCATGCGCGGTCAAATGACAGTTTTAAAAATTTCGTTTAAAATTTCTCGCATACAACGTTACTTTATCATCACGTGGCTTATTATCTTTTCCTAAAATATACAAACAACCTATTTTACAATGTTTACAACTTTTTTTATTGTTTAATTTCCGAAAACAAATTATATTATCTAGTCTACTTTACTAAAATACATATGTTTTTTTAAAACGGTCATTTCACCGCTCATGGTAGGATTAGGTATACATGAAATGTCGGTATGTTTAGTGTTAATTTATGATTCTGACTTGTCATTATGTCCATCATCTCTGAAAAAAATTTGGATACCATTGTATATAGTTAGGATTCACGCTATAATTTCATTTACATATGGCCCTCTTTATGAAATTTAGAGAAACACTCAATAGAAAACTTTATAATTTTTAGGAACATAAACAATGAAAATGAGCTTATGCGTAAATCCTAGGGATACAATGGTATTCAAATTGAATTGGTTTAGAACTTGACGAGTAAAAATAAATATTTGAATACTATTTTCGTGTATAATGTTTTAATTTATAATTCTATTCACAATTCACTCTATTCACAATTCGTTAATCAACTGAACAAAACTTTATTCTCATACTTACTTGGACTTCTATTATAATCACTTCAAAAACTCATGAGTTGTAATAACTAGCATTTCTAAACCATTATCCTAGATTAACAAATCAATTTGCTAAAACCATTCTCAAGAATGATTATAAATTACAATGAAAATATTTCCTATACACACACTCGAACTCAACAAATCCAATCAACAAGAATTATTCTCAAAAAAAAAAGAAACGAAAAACCCAAAATTATTATACTTCATCGAAAAACGATGTTAATGAAATCTATTTTGGATCTTCGATTAATTTTTTTTTTGTTTTGTTCGATTTCCAAATTTGTTGCTACATTTTCTAATCTCCATTGTCGATTTTCTCTTGGTTGTGCTTTGTATTTAGCCTAATTGAATTTATTTTCGGATACGAAATAAATTTCTATTTAATTAATGAAAAAATCCATAAATTGGTTTTAAGTTTGATTTTATGGTGATATCAATATCGTAAAGGACAGCTAATGCTACTACACTTAAAGCTTTGTTTGATAACTTTCCCTATAACGTGACGACAAACAATTTTATTATATATCAAGTAGTTTCATTTGAAAGTTTCGTTACGTTTTACATAAAGTACAGAAAGAAAAATTTGTTTCCCCAATTTCCTTGTACCACTATGAAACCTGAACTTTTCAATAAACAATTTATAAAAAAAAATAATGATTTGTAGAACCAAAAATTCGTTTTCTAGAAATATACATATTTTGTTACATCTACCCTTTATCATTAAGGACTTTTTGGAGTTAGATAATGACAGTAATGCCATACACCATCAACACTTTTGTTTAGCTAATGATAATTGAGGTAGTTGAATAAAATTAAAACAGGTTCTAATTTACAATTACTGCATTCAAAACAACATATTTGGCCATTGCTAAATTGTTAATTAATTAATATACGAATTAATTACCACATGAATTTAATAAAACAAAAGTTTGTGGTCGACTTTCACGTCTTTATTCCCTTGAGCTTTCAACTACATCTGACGTGCTCTAAAATAGTAAAAAGGTTGAACACATATAATAAAATGGAGTTCTACGTTAATACTCCGTAACTATTTATTGATACAAGGAACTTTCCCAAAAGCTCTTTTAACAATCAAATAATTTCGCTTTAAAATTTTGACCGATTTTTGCATAAAAATGCACGATGCTTATCTGTCAAAAGTTATCGTAATCGTAAAAGCTCAAAAAATTAAATAAAAGTTCGTAAAAGTTTCTTTATGCTTTGACTTTTTTAATTTTTTTACTTTATTTTTGGTCAATTAAATTTTTGGGTATAAAATTTGGGGAAAAAAAAATATTATGTTTTGACATAAGAAAATGAAGGGAAAATAATTAAATCTTAACATTCTTTTAGTTTTTTTTATTATTAATATTTTTGATAAAGGTAAACCTTTAATAATCCTTTGTACAAATTTGTTGGCAAATTAGAAAGAATTAAATAAAATTGAGGAACAGAAATGTAAAAAAAGCTTACCGTGCTTCTGGTACATGTAAATAACGGAAAGGTTTTGAGGCGATATTTTTAGCGAATTTGATTTTTCTTTTTGTTATTTTTTATTTTTAGGGTCGGATTTTATTCTCTTTTCAGATTGATTTTAGATATAATGTACAAGCGCTAGACATTTCCTGATTAGGCCGATGATAATTTACTCTTGTAAGTTTCAGCTTTTGTGTCGGATTTGTTTTTTGTGCAAACGTTTTTTAATTAAAAAGTTTTTTAGTCAAAATCAAAAAAGAAAATCAAACTCATTATTCAAATTTTATAATTTTTTTTTCGTTTTAATTAAAATAGGACCGGACAACAAAAAGAAAATTTCTAATTTTGTTAACGGTTAATTACGCTTTTGGGATTCAAGGCTCATTCATTTGCTGTGGTAAAAATTACTTTATAAATTAAACCGCATAATTAATATATTTGAGATAAAATTTTATCATTTTGATATTTTCTTCCCCCCAAAACTGTTTTAAAACAATTTTACTGAGGCATTCCCAAATTAGGATCTGGTTTTCGGATCTAGATATCGCTCAAAAACGGATTAACTTTACTTGTCAGTAGTAGTAGCCGTTCAACTTTACATAAGAACTGAGCCAAGTCATTGCTCAAATCCTTAAAGATTTCATTCAAGCTTGTTACAATATACGTATTCGAGCTCGTGAATTCATACCGGGTCAACAAGTGTTTCGTGCTAAGTGATGAAACAAAAAAAATTAATGTTAAGCTTGTTCCAAAAGCCGTCCCAGCTAATATTTCTAAACACCTTGGTGTGTTTCTTTTGAATTAACGCTGTCGTGTTCGGAGGGAGAAATATTACTTTAACATTTGGATGCAAACCAGCTAAATGCACTGGATGACTTGGTGCATTGTCAAACATTACCAAAATCAATGTTTTCACGTCTGTAATAAGTCAAAACAATTTAAAAACTAGTTTTCGAAAATCATACCGATCATCGAAGCTTTTTTGTTCGATTTCCAAATTACTAGCAGAGCAGCTTTTCGTTTAAGATCAAGAGTGATAATCTGACCTTTGCAACCTTGAAACAAGGGCAGATTTACGTTCTTTGGACATAAACTTTCTGCTAAGCATCTCCTTCCATAAAAACCCAGTCTCATCAGCATTGAAAACTTGGCTTGGTAGATATTTACCACTTCCTTTAAGATTTTTCAAAATTTGTGAAAACGCAGAAGGTACTATACCGTATCAGCCACTTCCTCTGTTAATTTTATATTGTAAAGGTTTTGCCGTCTCTTTGAATCCTTCAAACCGTCCTCTACTGGCGATGGTCATTTTATGGTAGTTATATTACATTTCGTGATATAAAGAAAATGACATAGCGTACTCGGATTGTCGTGGGGGACGTTTAGTGGCCTTGAAACTCATTAATATTGGAGATATTTATTAATGTTAGTATTTTTTATATTAGAACCTATACATTTGAGTTCACTTTTTGATAAAGCTGTTAAAAATAATTAAAAGAATATTTTTTGTTAATAAAAAAACTTTTCGTCGTGTTTATGGTTTTAGAGATCATATAGGCAAATAATTGTCTCAAAGTTCTAACACTGTTTCGTTGTAACGAGAAATAAAAATAAATCAATTTTTTTTTTGACTTAGCATCTTAATTCAAAATTTGCTCAATAAGTCAATGAAGATTTGATTTAGATTATAATTATCTCCTGTTAAAACGAAATCGAAAAATTTTGTATGAACAAAATTTTTTTGTTTATTTATTTTTAACTATGCTTAATCAAAAGGTCAAGTCAAATGTATAGGTTCTAATTTAAAAAAATACTAACATTAGTAAATATTTCCAATACTAATGAGTTTCAAGGTCATTAATATTACCACTAAACGTTGCACCCGACACTGATTTCTTTTATAATAAGTGATTCTCTTCTAAGTGGCATCGTTTCCGAGATAAAAGCCTGCCATTTATTAAAAAACTCACCCTGTATATTAGTTATACATATCGTCGCTACAGTTCTATCATGGTCTAAACACCGTTCAATTGGAAATCGATAAAGTGTATCCCTCATTAATTTTCTCTATCAAAATTATTACATGGTTGTGGATATTTTCCCCGGAAAATCGTAAAATGTTTTTGATTTTCTGGTGAATCTTCCAATAATTTTAATGTTTATAATTTTTGCGTGGATATAGAACAAAATAATGAACATACGCTTACATAGAAAAAAAAGAAAGATATACAGTTCCACCTTTTGGGCAAATAGACCCATCGCTCCTTTTTTGGCTTCTAAAAAGACAAATTAAACTTAATTAAATACTTTAGTGTAAATGTTGAGTCGTACTGGATCACTGGATTCATTCATGTAAAGCTGTACATTCAACTTATTGTTAATCTGGTTTCTCAGTACTCTCTCTCTTTCTTTCTCTCTCTCTCTTTCTCTCTCTGGAACTATATCTCATCAAGGGATTTGGACGCCTCACATGAGGTTTCAAAATCATATTTTCGTTTCGGATAATGATTGAGTAATTCATTGATCCTAAACCAGCCTGAAATTTTTTCCTTGTCACCACCGGGAATCGAACCCCCTCTGGTCGCTGGAGCAAGCACGCTGAGCACTTTGCCACCAAGGCGGCACATTAAAATTCTGCCTGTTTGTACTGCCTTGTAGTATTTGAACGACAATAATGGTTTTCAGTAGTTGCAAAGCACTTAATCTGGTTTCTGACTGCATTTATGTTTTCCTCTGGAACCTTGACCTTAACGTGGTTACTGTTTTGAACGTACATGTGTGGGAAGTGATATTTTTACCCAAGAGTTTTTTCCCCAAAACATATAAATACACTTTTCCAAAAATCGTTTCCCCAAATCAAATTTTCCAAAAAAAAATTCCTCAAACTAATTACCTCAAAAGCTGAATACCCAAAATTATAATTTATTTGTGTATATAACATAAAATAACGTAACAAACATGACAATATAATATAACAAAATATGACATAACAAACATAAATTAAGAAATTTGAAATAAAATACAAATAACAAAATTAAACGGTCAAACTAAACGCGATTAAACGCAAATATTCAATCTTCGAATAATTCTGTTTTTTCTAAATGATTCAATTTATTTTTCCTCCCGTTCAACCAGAATATTGGAAAGGACACAAGTGTGACCAACTGCATGCTTGCCCACCTGATATGCAGCGTATATATACTCTTTTCGGAGATGCCCAATTAGGCACGACGTGCGCTTTTTACATTATTATTTGAAGCCGTATAAGTCAAGCTTCAGCGTTGTTTGTGGTTCGCGGTAAGCTTTCGCAATTTTCCTCATAAACAGAGCAAAAAAATGGTGAATAGCGTGAAGGCAATCTTTCGTGATAGGGGATCGGCGTTCTTTAATAATTCTTTAAAAAATTCATGAATTTCATCAAGTTGGATGAACGGCAAGGACCTGAACATTCGAATATCAAGAGCGACCGAACCATTTGTACCGCATGTAGTTGCAAGTCGTTCTTTCTGTTCTGCTTAGCCGGAAACACAGCCTTGAGAGCGAAGGCGGAAGCTTCCCCAAAATCAGACAATATCAAATTTGGCTTCAAATCTATGAAAGGGTCATAATCAATTTTTAATACTTCCTAAATCATTCCGACATAACAATTCTCCGACTTTGACGTCGTCAAACAAAGAAGCGCCAGTACAGTAACGCGGTCAATTTTTGAAAAAATCATAAAAAGTTGACGATATATGCATGGACGAACTTGAAATGTTCCATCCATCAGTCAACAGTCTGTTTTTTTGAGCATTCGCAATGACTTAATTGTGCCCATAAGTAATATATACTCATTGCCAAACCGTTTTTCTGATAAAATAAACACTTCGACGTCTACTATTCTTACAAGAAGGAAGGGGCGCGAAGTGTCCCTCTCCGATTTCGCTGAAATTTTAATATGTGAAAGTAGACTGAAAAATAAAGGATACGTATTTTTTTATCGGCGGAAAAACACCCTAGGGGTGAAACACCCCTCGGAAGTTGGGGGTAAAAAACGGACTTTTGATAATTTCGCCTAGAAAAATCAGTGAAACTTCGAAGAAACTTATTTAGGAATGTGTATTTTAATGAGCTAAATAATATACAATTTTTAAAAAAAAATTCGGAACAATCCAGGGGGTGAAACACCCCCTAACAGGGGTAAAAAAATCAACTAATTGATGTAAAATTCTTACATTAACGCGGAAAAATCTGAAAAAAATATATGTTACTTAATACGAGAAATCAAGGTTCACGTGTTCGAGGATTTTTTGAAACTACCCCCCGTATGGGGTAAACTACCCCTACCCTGAATCTTTGAATTATGGAAAGGAGAAAAATTTTTTCTCGACGCTAGTTTCTTATTACCCTTATAAATGGTTAATACTAACCTATCTCATTAATATTAATAATTTTTAGGGTTCGAAACATCCCCTAATCGGCGTATAAATTTGAAAAATTACGAAATATTTAGAAAAAAGTTCAAAATCTTCTGGAAAAAATCTACAAAAATTGTATAATGTTGTGTTTTTAACAATACCCTTGGCTTGTCCCAGAATATATCGTAATGCCGCTACCTCTACTGACAGGAAGTTAACCACCCCTTTAGCGAAACGTTGAATTTTTCGATTGGGAAACATTTGTTCCGGCAAGAAATCTTTTATTCTCCTTGAACATTATTATTACTATCATCCCTTATCAACAACAATAACCTTCAGAGTTTGAGGCCTCTTTCCCCCACCCCCCTCCCCCATGGTGGGTGAAAGTAAAAAAAATTCCGAAAACATATTTGAAACGTTCTGAAAAAACGTACGGTTTTGGTTTATAAGAAGTAACTTTTTATTCTCAAGGAATTTTCGGAACCTCAGTAGTGAGTTTGAGGGAGATTTTTTTCTATCCAGATGTTTTTTCCCTGCCTCCTTCCATTATTATTTCTTATTACTGTTAACGATTTTTTACGGATTCAAAACATTTTCCATCAAGGATCAAATTTTAAAAAATTATCCGAACATTTCGGATATGTTCATATCTTTGACAAGGCTTGGCACATATCGCTATATATCTTCAGCTGATTATGAGCATATTTATATTTACATTTAGTATGGTGAATAACAAAATATTATTTATACTAGGTTTCACTTGCCAACGGTTTTTATTACAATAAAATATGAATAATATTATACGTCAACTACAATCGTTTAATAACCAGTAAATGGGATAGTCTGAATTATGAAAACATGTAATAACGCATGAGTACAGTAGAACCTTGGTTATCGGAATGTCGGTTATAGAACGACCGGTTATCCTATTAATTCCGCCAAAAAAACAATAATAATTTGACGGAACCATGATAAGGAAAATTCCTCCTATAATGTACAATAAAGTTTAATTCCACGCAAATATGTATTGAATGCTATACCAATTATTGCTCTGTGATTTAATAAAATTCGAATATATTAATTGCGATAATCGAGGCTCTACTATATATACTTATCTGAGAGTAAAATTATTATTCAAATATCAATTTAGGTCTAGTTAAAGCTATTACATATTATTTTTCACTCATCATATCTTTTGCAGTAATGATAATCATCAAAAAAATGCTTGAAACATACTGACTTCTTACACCAACCGCAACGAATTATTGCTACATTTTTACATCCTTCTATTTCACAAGAATCCCCGAAACTGAAAGAAACGGGATTTTCGAACTCGTCTGGCCTCCCATCGATATATCCGCTTTTATACCAAGAATATTTAAAAAGATCGATGTAGCGGGGGAAGACAGTTGATTGTGTACTAATGATTGCAATTTGATGATGTTATTCCTTAAATGTAAGTTAATGTCGTAATTTAACAAAATAACCGTATCTGAAAAATGCCGAACGAAATTTTTCCATATACGAAATCCATAAACGTCAAGAGGTTGAATTTTCCCTGTAGTTCCTCCAGGAATTTTTTTTATATCTACTTCTTTATCCGTAAAATCTTTTTCGATGTCAGAACAATAGCCACTCCAAGAATCGAGTAACAGTACAGATTTCTTTCCCACAACTGGTAAAAATATTTTTTCCAGCCATATTTTAAAAAGTCCTTCAAATAAAATGTATTTGAATTATATTTTTGCAATAAATATTGTAATACGAAGCAACCATGAATTCCATACCTGAGGTAATCTTTCCGAAGTTGAAGCCAATACATAAACATTCTCTGGTCTAAGTAAATTTGTTTCAACAGTGGGTCCAAATTCTCCACTTTTTTCCTTTAAAACCAGAAATAAGGGAGAGAAAAGTTTTCCTTCCGCTGATATCAGTGGTTGTATTGTATAACTATGAGTTGTTGATGGGATGGATTGTACAAGACATTCCCTTTTTTCATCCCCTTCAACAGCCAAAGTTCTGCCAGTGTGCATCTCTAATTGAAATCCGCTTTGATCTGAATTAAAAACATTTTTTAATCTAATCTTTTGTAACATCTTTAATGAAAGTATCTTCCAACTCTTGTAAGTGCTGGGCATTTTCCAATGTTTTTTTGGTAACAAATTTGTTAATTTTTCTTGACACTATTCTGTGGGCACTCTTAAATTTAGTTAACCACTTTCTTGAAGCCCTGAATCTATTGTCTTCGAAACCTAATTCTCGTTTGGCTTGCAAAGCCCATCTACGCAAATCTGTACCATGAATTGTGAGACCAGCATCCCAAGCTGATTTAAAATTTTCTAGCGTGAATTCACAAATTTGAGCAATTTTTTCACGGAAGGTACCACCTTTATTCAAATAATGGGCCCAACGTCTCAACTGTCTTACTGATTTAACTTTTTTGAATTTTTGTTGAACACTTTGTACAATTAAATTTTTTTTTTACCACTCCTCCAGTAATTGACAGCACGAGTTTTATAGTCGAAAGGCAAATCTCCTTCATCTGATACACATTCATCTGTAGGAACGTGAGGTGAGGAAGACAATGTATGCATCACTTCATCTTCAACTATCTGTGGGTCTACGTCTTTAAAAGGTTCTTGGAAGTCCAATTTTTCATCAGTGCTAATCTCAACATTATTGAACTCGTTCATCGCATCAAATAATATATGTTCAATTTGGTTCTTCAATTCTATTTCATTATTATTTACCGGAGTCTCTGGTATTTTCAATGATTGAAAAGTAAGAAGTAATAGATTTACTACATTTAAGGGATTGACCATCATTTTTGTAAACACGTTTTCAAAATGTTATTATTGAATAATTCTAGCTAATATTTTATTTAGAACCGAGCACTGAGGATATGTACGAACGATGTAATTTCTGCCAGTGTATATATATTTTACTATTTTATTGACGAGATATGACCCTCGTTCAATCAAAGGCGTTGATTAACTGCCTGGAAGTGGAAGGCAGGGTAGGCTCTTGTGGACATAGAAAGTGGCGTTCGCCGTTTCTATTCTGTCTTACCTTATTTATAGAATTCTTATTCATCAGATTGTCGCTCGACACAAATGATTATCTCTCCCAATGAAAATAGAATGTATATTTTTATTAATTTGTTTTCATCAGAAATTTTTATCTACACGAATACTAATCTATTTTTGCAAAGTTATCAAAATTATTGTTTTCTTTCACAACTACGGAACAAAGAGAAACGTTATTTGTCTATATCCAAATTGGCTGGGCTATATATGAATGAGAATTTAAAGCTTTTTTGCCATCATTAATGAAACGTGCTCCGAGAAATTCTGAGACTGCTTCGGCGAATAATGTAATGTTTCACGAAATTTTTTTCATACTGAGACGATATTCCATATACTTTCGCAATTGTTCTAATTCTCACTAATGTTATTTTCACATAGACCTCAAGGACCCACTCAAGGACTCACTAAAGTCAAGAGTACCTCAAGGACTCACTAAATGGGTAATTAACTCGCTACAGGGGAGAGGTTCCGAAAATTCCTTGAGAATAAAAAGTCACTTCTTACAAACCAAAGCCGTACGTTTTTTCAAAACGTTTCAAATATATTTTCGGAATTTTTTCTACTTTCACCCACCATGGGGGAGGGGGGTGGGGGAGGTGCCTCAAACTCTGAAGGTCATTGTTGTTGATAAGGGATGATCGTAATAATAATGTTCAAGGGGAATAAAAGATTTCTTGCCGGAACAAATGTTTCCCAATCGAAAAATTCAACGTTTCGCTAAAGGGGTGGTTAACTTCCTGTCAGTAGAGGTAGCGGCATTACGATATATTCTGGGACAAGCCAAGGGTATTGTTAAAAACGCAACATTATACAATTTTTGTAGATTTTTTCCAGAAGATTTTGAACTTTTTTCTGAATATTTCGTAATTTTTCAAATTTATACGCCGATTAGGGGATGTTTCGAACCCTAAAAATTATTAATATTAATGAGATAGGTTAGTATTAACCATTTATAAGGGTAATAAGAAACTTGCGTCGAGAAATTTTTTTTCTCCTTTCCATAATTCAAAGATTCAGGGTAGGGGTAGTTTACCCCATACGGGGGATAGTTTCAAAAAATCCTCGAACACGTCCACCTTGATTTCTCTTATTAAGTAATATATATTTTTTCAGATTTTTCCGCGTTAATGTAAAAATTTTACATCAATTAGTTGATTTTTTTTTCACCTGTTAGGGGGTGTTTCACCCCCTGGATTGTTCCGAATTTTTTTCAAAAAATAGTATATTATTTAGCTCATTAAAATACACATTCCTAAATAAGTTTCTTCGAAGTTTCACTGATTTTTCTAGGCAAAATTATCAAAAGTCCGTTTTTTACCACCAACTTTCGAGGGGTGTTTCACCCCCTCAGAGTGTTTTTCTGCCGATAAAAAAATACGTATCCCTTATTTTTCAGTCTACTTTCACATATTCAAATTTCAGCGAAATCGGAGAGGGACACTTCGCGCCCCTTCCTTGTTAGATTTTAGGGAATGTTTATATCACCGAGTGTAGTTGGTTATTTAACTAAATATTGTCGAACTCGCTATATTTTGGATTTCTGCGCTTCTTCTGGATGTTTGTTTGTAGTGCTGGCGGCCTCTTTTATTTTATTATTGGTGAAGGGTACTGGCAAGTCGCTCGCTGTCGTACCTTGCACACTAGTTGAAGGGGCCTTAACGATAAAATGTTCATTTTCAATTTCTGTTGTTAACCGTGCAGCGATCCACACAACCCCAATAAAAACGATTTTATCCACGGCTTAAACATCAATGTAGTAACTGTATCCTACATGGCATAACAAATTTTTGCCTTTATTAGACTTCATAATATTTAAAGCCATTTTATTTTAATTTTTTTGTAATATGTGTAATAGAAAATTGTTTAACTGTCACATATTCACAAAGGAATCAAAGCACTCTATTATCATTTTGCATTGGATTATTATAACAATATTAAACACCTTAATTGTCTAAGCAGACCTCTAAGCAAGTGGTACTCTCTGTTTTGACAAATTTCAAGCGTTTTGATGAAAAATTGTTTGAAAACTTTCACAAAAGTAAAATGGAGCGACCGACCGCAGGTCCGCTTAGAGGAAGCAAATTTAAAACTGAAAGAAAAATAAAAAAAGAGAAAAAACAAATTTAACAAAACAAGATAAAGAAACCGCAAATGGAGATAGCATAAAAATTATAAATATTCGATAGAGTATTTAAGTCAAATAGATAAAAGATAAAAGAAAACAATTAATCAAAAATAAAACAAAAATTGCTCTATCTATTGGTAGCAAATGATAATTTCTTAATAGCGAATTTGCTGATGTGGTAGTCAAAACGTTCAAAATATTTATTAGTCTCGCGCAGCATTTTTGTAATAGGCTCGTTCTGGCCGTAGGTCGTTCTATAAGCTAGTTTCGTTATCAAAGCACGAGCATTAACATTAAGATTTACTTTTTCGAGTAGAGCTGCAATCTACACCGCCAGATAACAGTTGATGAATGAAGACGATGTCTGGAACACATCGTCGCTTACTAAGTGGCTTTAAGTTAACAATGCGGTCGAGATAAGGAGGCAATTTGTAAACGTCCACCCAAGGTAATCCACGCAGAGCAAAGCTCAACTACGTTATACCGCTTCAATTTTTCGTGTGTGCACTTCATGGTATGGGGACCAAACCTGACTATCATACTCGAGCAGCATTTACTCACATTCAGATCTAGACTATTTCTGGTACACCAAATTTTGAAGTTATTGAGGTCATTCTGCAATAGGTTAACATCGGTGGAACTTGAAATTTGTCTGTAAGTTTTCATATCGTCTGCATAAGTGAAAATTGACGAGTTTTAGATCATGAACTCGACATCGTTGATGGATAAGATGTAAAAAATAGGACCAGGATAACTGCCTTGCGTTACCCCGGAAGTAGCTATAAAAGGAGCAGATATGGATGACCTAAAGACCACCTGATACCTACGTTTCCTCAGATAAGAGTCCACCCATAGTAAGTATCAGATGCAAATTCGGTTCGATTGGTTGTAGTGGATCGTCCTCTAAGGGAGCCATGCTGATTCATTGAAAACTATGTTTTACATTGAAAGTAAAGGGAATCGTACACAATCCGAATAACTTGAGGATACAAGACAGTTTCGCAATTGCCCTATAGTTAAACACGTCTGATTTACATCCCTTTTTATAAGTTGGAATTATAAAAGAGTTTTTCCATATTGATGAAAATATTTCGTAGGAGATTGACTATTAGAACAGCATTGTAAGTGGCTGCGCTAAGTTACCAACACAGTTTTTTAAAACTTCTTACACTATTTGCCGTAGGCACTTGGCGAATCACACTTACACTTAATAAACACATTTTTATTATTTTGAAAAAGTTTAAAAAATCACTCGATCGATTTCGACTTGTTAGGTCATCATCAGGTCAAATCAGAAGATACTCCTGATGATGACCTAACAAGTCAAAATCGATCGAGTGATTTTTTAAACCTTTTGAAAATATTCAAAAAAATATATAATTTTGCGAAATAAAAAACAAGTGGTTAATAAAAATGTGTTTATTAAGTTTTTTAAAACGATAGAAGGCAATCCATCGGGACCAGCGGAAAAATCATCTTTTAGCTTGTTGATGCTCCTTACCACAGTTTCAAGATCAATTTGAATAGAGACCGGAGACGCTAGAGCACTGTTATTCATGTAACTGAACCCTTCTCTGATTTCGTAAATTTTTGCATATATTTCTTTCCACAAGGACACGTGACATATTTTTATATACGAGATATATTTTTAGATTCGAGGATTATGTACAAAAATGTGAAATGAAATTATTATATAATATTTTAAGTTGGCTTGTGTTCGAGTATTACATTGTTTCTTGGGTGTTTTATGATATCTAGGCTCATCTCCATCTGTCTTATCGCCTATCGAACGGAAAATCGGGTCCACATCTGAGTCATCAAAAACACTTGAATCAGAATATGAAAGAGGTCGCTTTGGTGCAAAACGTTTAAATTAAAATAGCAAAATACATTAAGAAAATATATTTAGGTATGGAAAAAGAATGATTAACATCTTATTTTTCAACTTCTGGGTTAATAAATCTAACCACGATTTATTAATTACTATCAACGTTACTGTACCGTAGCCAAAACAATAATAAATAATGCATTTTATGTGCCTATTTAAAACAAAATATCACGTGATTTAAACGAATTTTGTTATTTGTTAAAATCACGGAGCTACAGTTAAAAGGAACAAAATAATGGATTTACATCTAAAGTATAATTTAAAAAAATTCCAAGCCACATATGATAAAATGTTCAATTGCGTACAAAATATAGAAATTCTTGGAGATAAAACTTAATCGAACGTTCTACCAGTGAACTTCTATGGACTTACACAAAGCTGAGCATGCCATAACTCAAAAACTAAACCAATTAGAACTAATCTGATGATAGATTCGCTGTACGAGTTAAAATAAATAAATAGGAATCCGTTAAAAATAGAAAATGTGATGTATTAGCACTTACACCAAGATAGAACTGTGACGACGATATATTAAATAATAGATTTTCATCTTTACTTTATTCCTGGCAGTCACTGCGAAAACCCTATCTGAGGATGTTCGTTCATGTATAGTTTAGCGTTTTACTTCTCGAACTGAAGCTTATTGTCCACGTTGGTTATTTGGGCCTTCAACAAAATTTCAACAACCTCTTAATAGCATCTCTGGTGCGGTGTACCACCCATTTTATTACAATCCATATTTGATGTATTCCTAGTACCAGCCACCTGCACACTAAATAGCGTTAATCAATATCTTGAAAAATATTAAGAATAACGAAACTCGCTGAATATTTTTAATTATATCGATTTTTTGTTAACTCTTTGCTTAATTAGCATATTAATATTCTACCACGCAAAATTTTATGTCGTCTTAAGAATTTATGATAAACTTAACTTGTATGAAATTTTAAAACATACACGATAATTTAATAGTTTTCTTCCAAATTAAAAACCAAAAATTGTTTTTCTTGTTGTATTTTATTAAAATATTACATAAAGCTTTTAAATAAAAGCTTATTAAGTAGTTTTCTTGTAATATTATTAAATGTGTGTGTGTGTAATATTATATTAAATACAAAATGATAAAATAAATTAAGCACTTAACATCATATATACATACTCGGTATAATATATGTCTTATGCATGAAGAACTCAAGAAATTTTTCTATAAAAGTAAATATTTTCTAAAAGGATTACATGTTTTGTTGTTGTTATATATGGTTATGTAATGAAATCCTTAATTAAACATATTTTAGAGTAAATTTTGTTTTTTCGGGGGTATATAAAACACTATACATATACTCGTATAACTATGTACATGAACACATAAATTATCATGAATTATTATCTTAAATGATGATATACCGATCTTCCAGTCGTACATATATTTTTAGGAAATTGCGTATCGTATAGTATCGTATCGTAAAAAAGGAGACCTAAATCGATTCAAACAATGTGCAATTACATCATAACCGTATATACTCGTGTACATATAGCAAAAATTTATATTTACTTAGGGTAAAATCTACCCTACTGTTGTTCTTGTTGCGAATATTTTAGATAAATATAGAACGAACTATCATCATGCATCCTTGAAAATGAAATTAAAGAGAGGCGACGCTCCGACTATGATTTCATTCCGTTCGATATTTCTGTTAATGTGGGGAATATTTTTGTACATGTATGTACTATATACTGGAAGATGTTGCTATATAAAGTGAATGGACATGTAATTATGATGTAGGATGCAACAATTTCCCAATTCGAATCCATCTAACTATATACAATCTTTTGGGATCGACATATAGGTTATGAACCGCTCCGAAATGAGCGGTATATGTACCCATAATACAAATTAGTTGTGATACACAAAATTTATTTTACCTCGGGGTAGGTTTATCGAGTTTGTGCTTTTTACCACAATTTGTTGTCTTTACATATTATTGTTAAGAAATAAAATTCGGTTTGCTTACATTAAGATATCCTTCTTCCCTTATGACGTAATATATTTTTAAATTGTTTCTAGTAAACAGTTTGGCTCGTTCTATATGAGGCGTTTATTATAAAATTAACCCGATTGATCTTTTCAAATTAGATGGGTAATTGATTTTTCTAGATTTAGGATTGAAGAGATGATATGTATGACTCAAAACTCGCTAAGATCTAAGAACGAAGTTGACAAAAAAGATTATTACATGTTGCTCATTAAATCAAGTAGTTGACACGGTAGATGGTACTTTTAATGAAAACTCATCATAATTTTATTATTTTCAAAACAATGGAAAAATAAATTTCATCTGTTTACTAAACACTGATTTATGGCAAAAACTACCATTTAAGCAATGCAATGGCTTGATAAATGTTACAGGGCTCTGCCCCATCGAAAGTAAACGTCAAATATTGGCTTGCTGAGTTTGAAGGTGATTGTAAAACCACCGATGATGCTAAAATAATAGAAATGCACAAAATCGTTTTGGAAAGCCTTAAAGTGAAGTTGCGTGTATATAATACTTCGCATGAAACATTTGTCCAAAGTGTGTTCAAAGTGGATGCTGCGCTTGCTCACATTTACAATGGATGAAGCATCGATCCACCACTACACTGGGAATCAAAACGTCAGTTAGCTATGTGGACAGTAGGCGGTAAAACCGTCGGAAGCGATTTAAAATGGAAATCTCGGCCGTTAAAGTTTTGGCTTCCATATTTTTTTATGTGCAAGATATTTTATCCGTTGTCTATCATTTAGAAAGGAAAAACCACCAACATTAAATACTGCATGACGTTATTGGTGCGTTTCAAGGTAAAAATTGCGAAAAACTGGTTCCAAATATTAAAGAATTAAGTGCTATTTCCAAAAAAAATTGTGTGCTTCTTGTATGGTGCTCGATTTCAAAAGGTAAGGCCGCATAGTCTATTTGTAAATTGAATTTTTGACCATAGTGACATTAATGAAAGTGTTTGACGAATTTCAATGACGATAATGTCGTCTTGATTCGTATTAATATTCTTCTTTTCTATGGCAACACCACTTACCACCACCCATTACGGACTTTTCGATGATTCGATAACTCTTACCGCTCGCCTGTGTTTAATCATACGATTCACTTCTTCTTGCTTCACCAAAGATAATCTTCTAGGCGCTTATCGAATTGGTCTGTTCCTGTGTCAGTTCTGTGTTTTACCATAGTACTTCTTTCAATTTTTTCTGGTGTAACCCGGAAAATGGATATGTATCTTTCTAGTATTCGCTGCGTTTAATTATTCTGAAGATTTTCGGTCCAGTTCTGCATAAGTTACCTTATTATTTCCTTTGTTCTGCTGTGTTAACTTGGGAGTGCCCTGAAATCTTGCATTTCAAAATCTTGCAAGTAGAAAATCTTGCATTTTTTAAAAATCCTGCAAATCAAAATCTTGCAGTTACAAAATGTTGAAAGTACAAAATCTTGCAAGTACAAAATCTTGCAAGTACAAAATCTTGCAAGTTAAAAATCTTACAAGTATAAAATTTTGGTATCTCTGCGATCGGAGCCGCTCGAAACGCGATATTTCAAAACGCGATATTTCGAAACGAGATACGACAAAACGAGAAATGATACAAAACGCGATATTTCAAAATGCGATCTTTCAAAACGCGATACTTCAAAACGCGATATGGTACAAAACGCGATATGGTACAGAAGAATGTGCATTGCCTGATATCACCCGGTCCTATACTCCCGCTTTTATCGATTTTTAAATTACTATAAACTGAAATTTTTCCTAAGGAGTGACGCGACTGGAGCGCAGTCACCCGCCTGGTATAATCCGTTGCTGTACTCCCGAACTGCTGAAGCTTTTCTTTCTAACTAAGGCGCGAAATGCTCACCTGATATAACCCGATCCGATATTCAAACTCTTATCGATTTTGAAATTGCTATAAACTGAAGTTTTTTTTTTTCTAACTAGGGAGCAAAGCCCTCATCTGATATAACCCGATCCTATACTCCCGCTAATATCGGTTTTTAAATTCTTTAAACTGAAATTAAATTTCTCCTGATATAACCCGATCCTAAACTCCCATTCCTATCGATTTTTAAATTCCCATAAACTGAAACTAAATTTCCCCATCACCCGCCTGATTTAACCCGATCCTAAACTCCCGCTCCTATCGATTTTTAAATTCTTATAAACTGAAATTAAATTTCCCCTTTTCCAGAATGCACATTGCGAAGTGACGGGAGTGCAGCGATTCGTCTGATATAACCCGGTCCTATACTCCCGCTCTTATCGATTTTTAAATTCCTATAAACTAAAATTAAATTTCCCCTTTTCCAGAATGTACGTTGCGAAGCGACCGGAGCCGACCCGCTGATATAACCCAATCCTAAACTGCCACTCCTATCGATTTTTAAATTCCTTTAAACTAAAATTAAATGTCCCCTATTTGGATTATAAAAAAATTTGAAATAAAATAATTGAAATAACAGTAAATTTTTTTATTTGTATAAAAGTTGGGATTTGGGGCGATAGCCCTCAATCTTAAGGTATAAAATGATTTAAAATAATCTTAAAAGCATTTGTGCTTCGAAAAATGAAAATATTTTTTCGCGTTTGGGTTGTCTTTTAAGACCGTTTGGGGCATTTAGGGCCACTTGGGATCATTGAGAGCTACTTGGGGTCGTTTCTGGATATTTTCATGGCCATATTCATAATCAGCATTCGAAAGTACCTTAGTATACCGATTTTCAGAATTTTTGGAGGTATATAACTTATTCGGAAGTATAACCACGCAGTTAAAATTTTCGGACGTCAATTGATATCAGGTGCAAATTGAATGAAAAATTGAATTTTATTAAAAGCTTCAATGTTGGGCATTTCTGTATCTTGGACACTTTCATTCAGCCCCTTGAAATTTCATATATCTATTTTTACAAAAATGGTAAAAATATTCTGTATATTGACGACAACCTCTTTATATTGTAACTTGGACACTTTGAAAATTTTCATCTAATCTTTAATAAATTACCCTTTATATATTGGACACGAACACTTTTGTTCAATATCAGTTTAGTAGCGAATAGTAAAAGTACAAACCTAAAAATTTTCCAAACTAGTTTCACGATTTTCAATTCTTCTTGTTTGATTGAAGAAGAATATATATACCACAATTCCGTTTATAATAATTAGTTACCTCTCGCAGGTATGCACATATACGTTTTCAATCATACTTCCACTCAGTCTTAATTTATCGAGCTGTAGGTGTAACAAACGTCCTTGTATAAAGATACCACCATTACCAATTTGCTGTAAAAGAGAAAGCAAGTCAAGGTAATTTTGGAGACGGTTCGGAATCTTTTTGTGTAATTTGGGTAAATATGTCACCCAAATCTATACCGCAATAACCAAAAAAATATCTTCGAAACAATCTTGAATCAATTTTAATTTTCATCACCACCAACACAAAAAACTAAGAAACGAGCAAAAGATGCGATCTTTCAAGGTACACCAATGATTTGATAGAGAGAGAGAGAGAGAGAGAGCTTTTTTATTTTATTTTGACGCAAATAAAATAATTTAAATCGATAATATGGAAAAATGTTACATGAAAATTTATGTTAATTTATATTTAAAGCTTAAAGCTTTTTTTTACTTTGATACGGTTCGAGTACGACGAGATATATCGACTTGTATTACATAGAGCATAAATTTGATTTCGAGGAGGGTGAAGCATATCTAAGATATATGAATTTAATCTACTTTATAAATCATTAAATTCTCCAAAAGCTTTGCTTGATGCAAATTTATATAAAGAGAAAGAGAGCGAATGCCCGAATAAATTTCATTATAATATTATGTATATAAATTTACGAATTTGGGCAGTGTAATGAAAATTTTTATGAGCTTTGGGTATATACATTCATAATATGATATGACTGGCTTAAAAAACATAAAAAAATGTTTCATATAAAATATATGTGCGCTTTGTGACCAAAGCATAAAATTTACATGCGATGATAATATATAATTTTGATTTAATGACTGAAATGATATTGAAATTTATGTAAATTGACTTTACCATTATGAGCTTTTTATGAATTTTTGAATCGACACAAATATGCAAGAATTTTAAAGTTGTTTTGATGTTACGATATGTATGTACCTAACATTTTATGTTTACAAAAATGTCACTAATCGTAACGATGTCGTTGCTTTTATTATCGTGTAGAGTATACCGCACCGCACTAATAGTGTAAGGTAACGAGCATATAAATTACAGTTTGACGATATGAATGTGATCAAAATCAAATCAAAATATATGGAGTGATATTTATTGACTCTTTTGTGCAATTTAGACATCAATTTTGCCGTACATTTTGCATATGGATATGAGATGTCCTCTACACAGTAGACATATATAGATAGAAATATATAGGATAAGAAACGAATCGAATTTCAACATTTACATTTATATTCAATTTAAATAGAGAATCGATATTTCATTATACCAGTAGACGTGGCTATATTAAAGTAAAGTGACCAAATTGAATAAGTATATTGTGGTCATATACTACAATATATTGACAAAGCTTTAAATTAGTTATTTTTAAATTCTTCTAAAAGAATTTCGTAATATGACGGCGCGAGGATATGCGGCTATGCAGCGCTGTTTGTAATTCGAATTTTCATATTAAATATGTTGAGACTTACAACCAATTAATAAAATCCTAACAATTACGATGGCACTGTACTGCTTGTTGCTAAATCACAATCATTGCAGTTATTCAAAAACTGGATGAATTAGCTGTTAATATGGTGAATCAGTCTGAATCGAATCATGAATGAATTCATGAAAAAACTAGATAAACGTTTGCCAGCGTAATCATTTCAAATTCCGTTTCCAAAAAATGCCAAGGACTATACATGTTGATAGTGGTTCTACACCTCGACTTATTGGAGTTGGGGATCCTGTCACAGCGTTGGGACCTCTTCACGTTGCTGTCAATGACAAAATATGTTAGCAGACTTAATCCACAAACAGTAGAGGATGCTAAGCTATGATCTTGGTCCAGTTGATGGTCGACAGAAGAAGATATAGGACTACATTATCGTTTGTCTCGTTAAAGGTTACTGTGGACAAAAGGTTTACCAGTTTAATTTTATCTACAACTTTCTGGTCAAAAGGTGGTTTAGTAGGAAGATGTTAGTCTGCAAGATCTGACGGCCAAAAAAGAAGAACGGTGTTATCCAAACATCCATGCGGTTAATGCCTAAAACAACAGCACTAACAAGAACAATCTATACAATATTAACCATACAACGAGTATAAAAATGGTAGTCATACCTATTACCATACGTAATAATAGTGGGATGAGGTCCAAGGTACGAAATGTCATTCTCACAGAACGGTTAAACGTCAATTCTAATTCAGGTGAATATTTTTCACCATCTTACACTGCATTTCGTCAGGATCGGGAGCCGGAGAACGTCACAATTATTGGTGGCGGTATCATTGTTGCATTGAATATATACTTAATATTTCAACGTATGGAAGTAACAGTGGAGAATCACTCATTGTTAAAATCAAATGTGGCGGGCTTTGAGCTTTTCTTGGTACACTGAGAAAAATTGTATCTTAAAATCAAAGGAGTTTACCTTAGTTTTAAATGATTTGTGACTATGGATTTTGCGCAAAATCTTTTTGGATTTAGATTAAAGAAATCAAAAACTTTAAATTAAAGTTATTTTTAATCATTAGTTCAAACTATTATGTATTTTAAATCAAACGATTTCACTTTTATTTCAAAGGGTCTTTAGAACTGAAAATTGTTTAAAATTAAGTTCCATTTAATTTTAAAATTAAACCGAAAAAGTTTTAAGCTAAAGAATCTCACAAATTTATTTTAAAGTATTTTATGAGTTTCAGCCAAATCATTGTTAGTTTTGGTTCAAAGAATTGCAAAACATAGAAATGAATTCCCTTCTAACTTTGGTTTAAACAAACTATTCTTTTCTTTAAAATGTGCTGTATCCTCCTACTTACAGTGCATAAATAAAACTAATTATTATAAGTAATGCGGTTTAATTTTTATTTTATTTTATCACAAAAATATAAATTTCAATAGTATAGTATTACATAAAATAAAAAAATTTTTTTGATAATTTGAAATGTATTATCTCAATTTAAGTTAATTTTAACAAAAAAAAAAAAAAAACTTTGGTAAAATAAGAAACCGTAGAACATGTCGATAAGTTCTCATACAACAGAACCTATCCGCTTAGAAGCAAACCGTAGCTCTAATAGCCCTACGTCCTGAACTTAAATAACAAGAATTAACTGGCGCACTATTTATATTAAAAAAAATCAATTAATACTAAATCATTTGCAGGCTCTCCAATTTCATAACAATAAAAATGAGAATTGAAACGATAGTTACTAAAATAGTTACATACTACGTAATATTGGTTATTATCTATCAATATGTCTTTAATTTCATAAATAATAAGTTGTGGTTCTGCTTGAATGAAGAAGTAGCCAATCTTAAATTTTTTCCCTCGGAAAACTAGACTTTTAGTGTATTGTCTTATAGCTCCTAGATTCGACGAAATATTTGAATACATTGCATCTCTATCTCGACACCGAAAAGTTTTATCTGTTAGCTCAAATTCATTGTGAAAAAATTGTTTAGTTATTAAAAGATTGGAAAATTTCAAAGAAGCCTTTATTGATAACGTAAGTGGAATATTGAGTCGTGAAGTAATATTGCTTATGAATTTGGTGTTCCGCTTCAAAACGAAAGCACCAAAGATATTTGAGAGGTCCGCATTTTCGAATAATTGTCGGATAGTGAACGAGAAAATGATATTTTGGTTTTAATTTTTCATTAAATAACTGGACGTAAAGCGTGTTATGCTCTTTAATTAGTTTCTCCATTTCTCTTAAATTATTATTGTCATAACAGTTTAAAACAATGATATCAATTAATTTAACGCATATAAGTAAAAATTTGTAAACTTTATCACTCGGTGGTATATCATTTCCAATAATCAAGGGCAAGAAATTATATAAAGTCCAAGTTTCTCGAGCTGTCATTTTAAAATTTCCATACTTAATATGACTTTTTTCAACAGGTTCACTTACGTTTCCAATTTCAATTTCACCGTAATTGAACATTTGCTTTTTAAAATTGAAATTTTCAAGAGATATATATTTTTTTTCGTAAATGAATTAGTCAAGTATACTTCGCAAATTGTATTTGCAGACTCCTAAGAATACATCATGCATGATTCACATGCAAAATTGTCAGTCACATGAAAAGATAGAATTTTGTTAAAAATAGAATCTTCCTTAATGCCTGTTTGATGAATATCAGACAATACCAATCGGTGTTAAAATTTTGTTTATTCCTTAGAGATTTGGGGAATTCTAATACATCTGTGGTAGTTTGCTGCTTGCTGCGTTTGCACAGCCGGCAAAAGAAAGATGCATTGAATGATGAGGAATAGCCCAACATCGTGTTTAGACGCAGATTATCACCTAATATTTGCCCTAAAATGTAGTGTACTTGAAGTGTTGTTGTTGAAGTTCTAATTTCTAAGCCGTAAGTTTCTAATTCGTTTATTATGTCAATTAGCGGCTTAATAATAATAAACCCGGCAACAAATATATTGTTCAATTTCAAAATTTGAAACTGTGGTAGGGCATCATTTATCTCGAAATCATCAAAGTAAAAATTGAATGGGATTACAGTTTTGTCCTTAGACTCAGATATTTTTTGTTTCCACAGAGAACCCGTAACAAAATTATTTATTTTATCTTCTGAGCTAAGCAATTCCATGTTATTTAAAGTTTATTTTAATATGTCACTAGTTTCAAAATATTTCCTAATCTGAAATTTGATGTCAAGAAAACATCCTTCAACCTTACTATTATCTAGCGAAGGAACTCCATTAATAAAAACTTCAACTAAATCGTTGTTTATCAAAAAACATTTCGGCTTAGAATATATACCTAAACGTTCAATATGTTGGAAAAATTTATATTCAGTACTTATTAGCTCGAATGGATTACTCAAAAATTCTAAAAATTTGTTAAATTCAGTGGCTATGTCTTTAGGTAAATGGTTAGAAAATGGTGAAAGACAAGAACTTATGGGCTGAATTATACCATCCTTAATTGACTTCTGAATCGAAAATACCTTATTTCTCGGTAGCGATTTTTCACTATGTAGATTCAAAGCAAATTCCAAAATAAATTGTTGCAAATCTTGCAATGCCGCTTTATGATTGTTTCGATGAAATGAAGAATCATTTAATAATGAATTGTCAATAGTACTAATGGAGTTGTCAATTGATGAATTATCTGCAAATTCAATGCAATCGAGTATTGCTTTAGTTTGCACTAATGATTCTGATAAACGCTCATTGAACTGACGAGGTGGCGAATTTAATAAATTTGATTCACCAACTAAATGCTTTTTGCAAATGAGTTTTATATTTGTATATATTTTGGAATATTTGACTGCAGTTATTTTGAGCACATTAAAAATTGGTATATAGAGGGCGTTCCATGAAAACTTTGTAAATGCTGTACGATTTCTTTTATATTACCAAAAGTTTTATTACATATAAAACAATAAATCATTTTGATTTCAAATAGCTAACAGTTCAATTTTTTGAATTGTAACAAATTAAATTTTAAAAATAAATAAATGAATTCAAAATAATTCGATGAGTATAGAAATAAATTTTAAAACTAAGCAAAGAGCTGAACATATTTTTTAATTCTGTTTTCGTTTGATTCTAGCTCAAAGAAATATTCTTGGAAAAAGTACCAAACCTCTTTGCTTACAATTGAGTATTCTATGTTGAATACGAAAGACAGCTTTATAATTATATCCAGACACTTACGGAATGAGTCACACTTGTACTTTATGTAACGATGCGTCATATAACTTGTCGATCCTGGTTCAACAGGATATTTTCTACTTGGTAAACCACGCGTCCATCGTTAACAGAATCTCTAACTTGGTTGATTGGTGAAGCAGCACGTTGCCTGGCTAGGTGGCAGTCAGATTGGGGAGTTCTTTTCACCATCCAAATTAGAGCTTGAAGTGCTGCTATATGCTAAATACAAAGAAACAAAAAAAAATAAGAGGAAATCATACTCCAAATGCATACACACACGGTCCGTAAAACAAAAAAACTGTTGCAACTGCTAAACGAGAAACGAGTTGTTTGATATGTCTGAGGTAATGGTGATCCGATATCTATGACCACCGTTCGTGGAATATTATAATACACCAACATACTTTGAATATTATAATACACCAACATACCGGATGCTACAAAACAAATCTTTAAAAACAAGCTCAGTCGTAAAACGATTATTTAATTCTCATGGAATACAGCTTTCACTTATTCTGGATATCGCAGTAACTTAAGTTTATGCCTTGGCAGCGATATAGAAGCCGACTTTTATTGAAAATGTATTTTCTTTGCTAGACACACTTTTAACAAAATCATAACTAAACCAAATGTTGAAGCATGGTCTTAATACGGATAGCAAATAATATCATAAGATTGGTAAATTTTTACCTAAATATCATTTCCGTTCCCTAGTTTATTTGAGGACAATCGGCTCAAAATTAGTTATGTCGTACAGACAGATTTAAATACTTATACTAAAAAAAAAGATTAAGAAAATGGTTGTTTACCCCACGTTGCCAGATCCATTAAACTCCAAATTCTGAAGGTGTTATTAAGCAATTGACTAAACCACACCTAAATCGAAAGCTAGAGACCAACAATTTGTCTTGATCAACAAATCACTCACGTCTATAAATTATTTTTTATTTTTCCAAACAATTTTTGCATAATACATAAATTATATAAACATAACTTGAAAGCATTTTAAATAAATCAAAAACAAAGTTTCATGAATACCAAAACCGTAAACAACAACACACATATTACCTTTCATCTAAAGTAAATGTAATTGATACGTTGGAAATGGAAGCAAGTGAGAAAACCAAGACAGAAAAGTTTTCATCAAGATTTATAAAAATTTATATACAGTAGACATCGAAACATATATACATTTTTATCTATGTCTCAAACTTTTTACATTAAGACTGTGTTGAACCGGCGAGAGAATAAAATAAGCATAATTTTACCCACAACACCATATATACTTTCGTACATTTTACTCCATTCAGACGGAAAAGCCCGAATTTAATAGTTTCCGCCAGGTAGATATTTGTAGCTAGCTATATACATAAATTACAATTATTGCTTCTATTTATATACGTTCGTGGAAATTTTTTGCCACGTTTTATATTTTCTACGGTGTCGTCTTCTTACAACTGTGTTATCGCACGAATAAAAATAGATTTTCCGTTAAAAAAAAAGAGAAAATTCTGGCACGCCGAGAAAAAAATTTATCGAAATGGAAAATCAGTACGAAAAATAGATTTAGCGAAAAGCTTAATGGGGTATTTAAACCTCCAACAAAACCAGCAACAACAACAAAAACAACAAAATAAAATTATGTAATCACTAATGAATGTACATAGTAAACAAGTTAAATTAAACTTAAAGCTTGTGTATGTATGTATACACATTTTCAATTATTTGAGCTTTTTTTATGATGATCAAAATTTTTCCGTGTATACGCGTACATTTTTATTATTCTTATTGACGTACGCGTGTAATCAGCGTAATAAAAGCGGGAAAATGTTTTCGAAAAAAAAAATACTTGACTATAATCGTATATATTTAGACGGCGTCTCTTCAAGAGGTGGAGGGATTGGTATTTATGTATATCTTATTATTGTTTAAGTAATTCTTGTTTACGGTTTTTTATTGATTTATATTTTTATTGTTGCTGCGGGTGTTTGTCTACATATATTTAAGGATATAAAATGAGGATTCAAGCATTTTGTTTACTTGTCTTATTTTTGGTGTGGTGCTTGGTATGTACGACATATAATTTTCAGTTTTTTGGGGAAAGAATTTTACGCATGAAAATGAAATTTATTGGAGTGAGGATAACATTAGAGCCGGATATTTGATTGTTAATTGTAAGAGTCGAAGGGATATAGTTAAAGAAATTAATTTTTTGTGGTTTTTCTACTATGTGTTGCATTAATATTTGTGCTCATGAAAAAATTATTTTATTTATGTTTCCTAGATTATAAAACTCATGTAATTTTTTTTTTTTTTTAATTTTTTATCACAATGTAATTACTTATTAAATTACGTTTCATTTGGCATATAATTTCTAAAAAAATTATCAGGATTTACGTATAAAAATCGAATTTACTCTGTTGCAAAAGTAATTGTGTTACAAATTACTGTTGCAAAAGTATTTGTGTTAGCAAAATTCTAAAAAAAATCAACAAATTGTGCATTAAAATGACTGTTTCAGCATTTGTTTTTCAAAAATACACGTTTTCAAATAGTTTTGCAAGTTTCATTGAATTGTGAGCATTAAAAATCGTGACAATATGAAAAAAACCCGTGAACTGAGTATTGAAACCCGATCTGCAATTGCGGCAGAATATAATTTGGGAATCTCAGCCGAAGAACTGGCGAAAAAGTACAAGTGCCATAAAAATACCATTTGGTATCAAGTTCGGAAGCAAAATATTTGCGGAACGGTGCAAAATATCGGAGTACGCCAACGACCAAGAATAACTAATGCCAGAGAAAATGCTTACATCACTCGATGTAAGCTTACAAATGCACATTTAAGTCAACGAGGTCTCGCTAAAACTTTAAAGGATAACAAAGAACTCCAAATACACCATTCCACAATTTCTCGTCGTTTAAAAGAAGCTGGGGTACTGGCCTATACATGCACCAAAAAAGTTTTATATTTCTAAACAAAATAAAATAAAACGGCTGTTGTTCGCAAAGCAGCATATGAACAAGCCCCCGAATTTTGGAGAAACGTTTTGTTTACTGACGAATCTTCGGTATCGTTAGACGGATCTTGGGGTCGCAAATTTTATTAGTCGGAGCCAGAAAAGGTAAACAAACGTCGTGTTTATGCTACACAACGTCAAGGCGGTGGAGGAAGTCTTATGGTTTGGGGTTGTATAACCAACCTCGGAGTAGGACCACTAGCAATGGTGTCTGGGAAAATGAACCAAATGACCTATTTGGAACTGCTGAATGATGTAGCATTGGTAGCTGGTTCAAAAATAATTGGGCTTGACTTTATTCTTCAGCACGACAATGCCCCTGTCCATAAAGCATTTATTGTGACCAAGTTTTTAAATGATTTAGACCAACAACGCATAAATTGGCCACCGCAAAGCCCGGATTTAAATATTATAGAAAATGTTTGGGCTTATGTAAAACGAAATATACCATATAGAGTTGGACGAAGCAAGCAGGAGTTATGGGATGAGATTGTTGAGGTGTGGAGTAAAATACCTCTAGAATTTATTTCCAAATTATTTGACAGCATACCCAGAAGACTAAATGAGGTCATATTATGTAACGGTGGGCAGACTAAATATTAAATTTAAATAAAATCAACAACATAATATAAATTAGTAACGTTTTTTATTAAAACTGTCCCAACACAAATACTTTTGCAACAATAATTTGTAACACAATTAGTTTTGCAACAGAGTAAATTCGGTTTTTTATACGTAAATCCTGATAATTTTTTTAGAAATTATATGCCAAACGAAACGTAATTTAATAATTAATTACATTGTGATAAAAAATTTAAAAAAAAAAAAAAAAAAATTACATGAGTTTTATAATCTAGGAAACATAACTAAAATAATTTTTTCATGAGCACAAATATTAATGCAACACATAGTATATTTTGAATATTATTAAGTACACAAAATATTTTAGTAGATTAATTTAAAAAAAAATAATCCAAACAAATTAATCTACAATTTTTTGTTTTAATGATTTTTTCGTTATTGCTATACTAGGTGCTACCACTTTCAGTATCCGATTTCGGATAAAATCTTTCCCGCAATTCGGGAGGATCTCCCAATTTGTGGAAAATTCCCAAGTATGAAGTTTCTCTCCGACTAGCCGATCAGTTTGGTCTGTAGGGAAACCAACAACTTTTAGTTTGCACAACGCCACCCACACACATACACACACACACACACACCTGGCCAACATTTTTCATGATTAATATTAGAAAAATAATTTTTTAAAAAAATTGTCTTATATAGAAAATATTAATCCAAATTCTTCACTCGCTAAACCCAAAAATTGTCATATTTATGCTCTTCCTATATATCTGTAGCAATTTAAACTACTTATACCTATTTTTAGCTACTTTTCAGGGGACCAAATTTAAATTTTAAATTAATTTGTGAAAATATTATGATACATAATTAAACTATTTTTGGATCTATGGTATCAGGTACCTTCAAGTACTTATTACATGCCCTGGGTTCATCGGAAATTTCCAACATTTTTAATTAGCATTTAGAAAAATAAAACACTTATATCGATTTATTTAAATACCAAACAAAAAATTAATTTCAAAATAAAAACTTATTTCAAGATAAGTAATTATTCTAAATTTATGTCTGTTTTTACAAATAAAAATATTGTTTTAAATATCACTTACTTCATGCAACAATATCAAAAATTATCAATTAAGTGATTTTCATTAAATACCAAACACCTATAACAAACATAAGTGGTTTTGTTTTTTTGCTTGTATCTTGGCCAAAGATAGTCGAATTTTGATGAAAAATGGAAGGGCAAGAAAAAACGAGAAATACTATCAATTAGACTATAGTTCAACATAACCACTTATCTCGACTTAAGTGATTATGTTAAATTGCCACAGATATATTTTACTGTGTTTTAAATAATGAGAGAAAATTTCGTTGACTCAACTTGTTAAAATAAAAACATTTTGACAACATTGAACACAAACGTTTTAACTATAATTTAACTATTACTTTAACATTGAAGCTCGTGGAGTGTTAAGCGCGGAAGGTGAAAATCAAGATATAATTACGGCTGATATTCGTATATTCTACTTGGGGAAGTCCATAGTTGAAGCCAGTTACGGATGCAGCGACATAAGTCACTAAGCCTAAAACGTGTTTAGTTGTTTGTATTAGTAACTTTCTAATTACAGAATATTCTTCCAAGATGCAGTTTAATTGAATAATACGTATACCATTATTGTTTCGCTTCCGTTAACCACTTGTCATACAATTTAAATTTTGGGAATCAGTAGTTCACAGACAAATGTTATCCAACCAAAACTATGGAAACGATTAAAAAAATTGGAACAGTTTAATTTTACAACGACAATGAAAAGTTTCTGTAACAAGTAAGTATATTGACACAAAATTTTGCTCGTATTATAAAGTTTATAGCGTTATGAAACTCGTTTGAAGAACTACCCAGTTAATAATTTGTCAACATGCATATGAATTATTTTTTACGAAAGACATACGTTTCAATGATTGGCAGAGTTACATTTTTTCTTTTGTAATGATGAAGAACCAAAATAGTGTTTTGTCGATTCTTGATGGTATGTTGACTAAATGACCATTTTATGACAAGTCATTCGAAATATGAAATTTATTAAATTTTGTTAGGTTGGAAGTTGTGTTAGATCCTTTGATATTTTTTTATTTGTCTGTTTATTTGTTGCAGTATTTTATTTAGTTTTCTAATAATTCGTTTCAAAAACTGCATGAAATTATAAAATTTGTACGCGGAAAACGAATCAAATGGCCCAAATTATTTCACATACCGCGGCAAATTTAGGAGAGCATGGACATTAAAGCTTACTTTTTCTTCTCCGTATATTGTCGGAAATATTTTGACAAACCGGTGAATTGTGGCTAAGCCTGAATAATAAAAAATGTTGATATATTTAATCGTTGACTGTATATCTTTTAAAACTGTAATGCCGGTATAAAGTAGAAACTGTCTGAGTTCGATAGCTTTGCATAAAGCTAAATCATCGAAGGTTCTACAACTTCGACCAAATTCAGATGAGATAAGCGCAGAACACTTTTTCAATCTTGTGCAGATTGCATCAGTATTTATTTTAACAGTTAAAATTTGGTTCTTGCAAATAAGCCCCAACATTTTTTTACAACTACCAAATCAATTATTTGCATGGGAACGATTGGAAATTTGGATACCATACTGTTTTACATGTAATGTTAATGTTGCTGTTGTATTTGTTTGACAAAGTTTATTATTGATAGTAATTGATTTCAAATAAGAATTATGCGCTAGTATTGTACATAGCGTATATATTGTACATAGCGTATATATTGTACATGCGAGTTTTACATGCTGTAAAATGTATATATATATATTATGTATGAGAATAGTATCGTAGAGAGTTAATATTGTGGAATAGTTTATAAAAATGTTATAAATATTTGTATGTAGTTGAAAATGGTTTGAATTATATTTGTTTAGTAAATGATAATTTTAATTAGTAACTGGATTAAATATATTGTGAAATAATATAAATAATATAATTTGATGTAATATAAAAATGTAGTGGAAATTAAATTGTAGTGTCAAGTTCTTACCTGATTATACTTGTATTAGAAGAGTTGATGAATGTTATACGTTAAATAATAATGAATGCACTGTATTTCACTATTTTAAATCAAAACACAATTAATTTATTAGATTGTTTACTTTGTGATTTATACTTTTATTGACAATTAAATTTCGACACAATAATTTACATATATTAACAATTTTGCTTATGGATTTTACGTGTAATATTTTGGTAACTTTTATAGGTTTGTCTATTTAGACTTTTAACTTGAACTTATTAAATTTTGATTTTGGTATATAAAGTTTTCATTGATAGAGTGTTCAATATAAATTTCACATATGGATTTTAAAATATTTGGTTCACACTATTTAGACTTTTACTTGAACTACTTAAATTTGATTTTGTATATGAAATGTATGAAAGTATATAAAAGTTTTATTGATAGACTTTTCAATTCGATTACACACTGAGTAGATATAAATTTCACATATAGATTTTAAAATATTTGGTTCACACTATTTAGACTTTTATTTGAACTACTTAAATTTGATTTTTGTATATGAAATGTATGAAAGTAAATAAAAGCTTTATTGATAGACTTTTCAATTCGATTACACACTGAGTAGATATAAATTTCACATATAGATTTTAAAATATTTGGTTCACACTATTTAGACTTTTATTTGAACTATTTAAATTTGTTTGTTGATGAGATACTATTTTGTGATTGACCACTTTTTCTGATTAACTAAAAAAACATTTTACAATTTTTTGGCTTATATACTATAGCCCTTATTAATTTTTGTTTTTGTTTCAAAATGGTGCTGAGTGGTAGTTTTCCACTCGTAAATTTTTTGTGTCACACATTTAGATTGTTTTTAAAAATTTTAATTGGGTTTTGGGTCAGAAAATTAATAACTTGTTCGAATTTTAATTTGCATGAAATTACATTTTTTCTCATGTGCAAGGTTTCTTTCTGGGTTTGTTTTTATAGTTTGTAATTTTCTTAAATTCTTTACGCACACGTGTTTTTGTGTGTTGCGCGTGGGAATAGGAAAATTAGAACATTGTTTGCTTATGATTGAAATGTTAATTGAATTTATGTGTTGTTTGGGATGGTTATTTCGCAACACTTCCCCCGTTTGAAAAAGCTAAAATTTTGAGGTTGTTGAAAAAATTTTTGCTAATATGATATATATGTATATGTGTCTTGGTTTGTTTCGTTGACGTGTTGGTTTGAAGTTCGTTGTGCTGCTTGTGTGTTTTCTGAGATGAATTTTGTCTGGTTTTTTAATGTTGCCGTTGTTCCGTTTCTCTGGTCTTGTATTTTGTACTGTATGTTCTGATGCTGTTCATTTAGGTTACCACGTGTTATTAGTTTTTTATTCAATATTATATGTGTATTTATTTTGTATAGAGTAATGAGTTATTTGTTGTTATATAGTTTTTGTTGTATTATTGTCTATTATTATTGCTTCATTTTTTGTCTATGTATCTTCCTGTGGTGTAGGTTATTGTCCTTAGTTTCTTGCTGTGTCTTAAAGACCTTGACTTACATGTGGTTGTCTCTTATTTCTCGTTTTTATTTTTCCTGCTTCGGTGTTGTCTTTTTGTCGCGTGCCGTTATTGTGTATTTTGCTGTTCCTTGACCTACAGTCGTTTGTTTGTTTACATATATCATATTACCATTTTGCTTATTTTCAACCTTGAAAATTTATGTTTATTATTTGTATTACTTGACCGAGAAATTTTACTGTGTAATTTTATGCAACGTAGTATTGTTTTTTATGATGCCCATTTTGTACAGTTATGTGTTTTTATGTATGTATATATTTTGATGACAATATTTTGTTGTTTTATATGTATAATTAGAAATATGAAAATTATGTATTTTAATAAGTAAGGTTTTCATTGTGTGTGCAATATTTTTGAGTGAAGCCATTTTTGTTTTTCTTATATACTTTAGTTTTTATTTAAATGTGTGTTTCATTTTGTTTTTATCATGATATTTAGTTTTTATATGACAATGATTTTAGTGTGAAAGTAAAAATTTTTTTTTTGTATGTGTAATTTGGGATATGAATTTTTATTTGTGCATGATTTATTTTTGTTTTCTTATGTACTAATTGAATTTTTATTGATAGTTCTCTTATATACTAAATGCTTTAATCTTTGAAAGTTTTCTTATATGCTAAATGTTTTATTTTATTCTTTGTTTTGATTGATCGAGATATAGTGTAAAATAATATTATTGATTTAAATGATATTGCTTTTGTTGCTTAGGTATATAATATTTAAAAAAGGAAATTTTATCTTAATTGGTAGGTGTTAGTTTTTTTTTTTTGAAATAATAATTGTTAAAGTATAGCCTGTTCTTCCTCGAGTGTTAGTTTTTATTGTTTTGCTCGTTGAAGAAAAAGCTATTTTAATATTTTACCGTTTAATGCATTTAAATTTTCGCATTTTCAAGTTCGGTCATTTTTTTTTCGTTCCATGTTGGTTTACTAATGTGTGTTTTTGTTTCGCATATCCATGGCCATTTTGTTGTGTTGTGCGTCTGCACGGTAATGATAATTGTATCTATTATATTTAGTAATTTCTTAGTCCTGGTCCTGTAAAATTTATTTAAGAATTTAAGTTAATTTTAGTTTTGTTTAAGTAATCTGTTGTTATGGACTTTTATGAACTTTCTGTTGATTTCTATGGTAGTATTTACAGGTGAATTTATTTCTATAACTTTGTATGGGCCTAACCATAAGGCATCTTGTTTTGTTCGTCTGTTCTCGTTTTTTAGCCAGACTAAGTCGTTCGGTTCGAGAGTCAATGGTTTTGTTGATTTGTCATATTGTGTCTTGACTTGTACTTTTTTGCTAATGATTTTTTCTCGGGCTATTGCGTGTGCGACCCTTAGTCTTGCTTTCAGTTCGTTAACATAGTCATCGTAATTGTATGTCGGTTCTGGGTCTTTCTGTACTGCGCTGGGGATTAATGCTGGTCGTCCGTAAACTAATTCGTAGGGGGTAAAGTTTGTTGAACAGTGTGGTGTAGTGTTATACACAAATATTGCGTAGTGGCACATTTCGTCCCAATTGTTTCGATCGAGGTTGGTGAAAGACCTTAAATATTCTTTCAATGTGTTATGCGACTTTTCAAGTGCACCGTTTGTTTCTGGGTGGTATGCAGTGGTTGTTAAGTGTTTTAATTTTAGAAGTTTGCAGAGTTCTTTAAATGTGTTACTCATGAAATTACTGCCTTGATCTGTTAATATTTTTTCGGGGATTCCGTATTTTGTGATATATTGCTCGCATAGTGCTCTTGCCACTGTGCTAGCGTTCTGGTTTGGTATAGGAATGGCACCTGAGAATTTGGATAAGTCGTCTTGAAAAGTGAGCAGATAATTATTTGAATTTTCTGTGGTTGGAAGAGGGCCAACAATATCGAAAGCTACGCGTTGGAAGGGGTGTTCTGATGTGTCAGTCAATTGTAGTGGTACTTTTGTCTTTCTGTGGGTTTTATTTCTTTTGCATGTGTGACAGTTTCTAATTAATTTGTTGATATCTAGTAACATTTTCGGCCAGTAGTATAGCATTCTGATACGTTTGTATGTGCGCCATGTGCCTGCATGACCGCCTAGAGGTAGATTGTGATATTCATTTAAAATTTGTTGTCTTTTTCTTATGTCTGTCACGACTTCTATTTTATTATTTCTTAAGTTATTTGAATCTAGATTTTGAGTGAATTCTTCTTGTGTTAGTGTGGTTGTTTTGTTCATTAAATTTTGTTTTCGGTTCTGTGGTCTTGCGCAATTTGGAGGTGTGTTTGTGTTATTAGAGTTTGTAGAATCTGTCTGGGGATGGTGGACTGGATTGGGATTTGTATTGGGTGTTGTGTCTAGTTGGGTTTTAGCTTGTGCCCTTGTGATTGCTGAGATTTGATTTTGTTGTTTAATTCTACTGAGTGCGTCTGCGTTTGTGTTGGCTTTACCAGATTTGTGTATAATTTCGAAATTATATTCAGATAACTTTAGGTTCCATTTTAAGATTCTGTTAGGTATTTTTGTTAGATTTCCTGTAAGTGGTTTATGGTCAGTGATTATTGTGAATTTCTTGCCATAGAGATATGGTCTAAAGTTATTTACCGCCCAATAAATGGCTAACATTTCTTTCTCTATTGTGCTGTAATTTCTTTCTGATTTGCCTAATGCTCTGCTGGCATAGGCTACTGGGAACTCTGTTTGGTTTTGGATTTGTGAAAGGACTGCTCCTAAACTGTAGTCACTTGCGTCCGTAGTAAGAGTAAAGGGTTTATTCATGTCAGGGTACTTAAGGATGGGGGGTTTTATCAATAGGTTTTTTAGGGTGGATAGCGCTGTTTTACAATTTTCTGAAAAAATGAATGGAGTGCCTTTTCTGGTCAGTTTTGTTAGTGGTTCGGCGATTTCGGAGAATTTCGGTATAAAGCGGCGGTAGTAATTTGCGAGACCTAGAAAAGATTGTGTTTCTCTTATATTTTTAGGTTCTGGAAAATTTTGGACTGCTTCTACAGTCGATGGATTGGGTTTAATTCCTTCTGGGGTTATGAGATGACCTAAGAATGTTATTTCTTTCCTTAGAAATTGGCATTTTGTGCATTGTAGTTTTAAGTTGTTTACTCTGCAGATTTGGAAAATTTCTAGAAGTTTGTTATTGTGATCTTTTAAATTTTTACCGTAGATAATTACATCATCTAGGTATATAAAGCCTTTTAAACCTTGAAATCCTCTTAGGACGTGGTTTATTGTTCTTTGGAAAGTGGCCTGCGAATTTTTGAGACCGAAGGGCATTCTATTGAATTCAAAATGACCGTAATCTGTACTGAAGGCTGTTTTGTGTGCATCGTTGGGATTCATTTCTATCTGATGGTAACCGCTAGCCATATCTAGCGTTGAAAAATATTGTGCATGACCGAGTTGGTCTAAGATGTCATTAATGTTGGGTAAAGGGAAGGAATCGCCAATTGTGATCTCGTTTAGTTTGCGGAAGTCTACGACTACGCGCCATTTGGGCTTGCCGTCGCTTCCTGGTTTTTTGGGGACTGCTAGGAGTGGACTATTGAAGGGACTGGTACTGGGTTGTATTTTTCCGTCATCTAACATTTCTTGTACTTGCCTGTTGATTTCTTCTTTGTGTGTCTGAGGTAGTCTGTATCTTTGTACGTGTACCGGTTTTGAATCTGTATATAGGTTTATGTTGTGGTATATACCTTGAATGCTTGTCAGTTTGTCACCTTCCAAAAAGAATATGTCTTCATATTGGAGGCATAAGTCGAGTATTGTCATATTCTCCTCTACATTATTATTTGTATCTAGATTGTTTGTTATTGTTTTAATAATCTGGTCCTGCCGTGAAGAATAGTCTATTTTTTGTCCTGTGTGGTAATACTGTATGTCTTCCGGTAGGGTTTCTAAGATTGGTTTAAAGTCGGATATTTCGCTGTCTTGTGGTAGCGTATTTGCTATCATGATTTTTGCTTTGTAATTGATTGGTTGTATTAATGTGTGTGGAATAAATATCCCTGGTTTTATTTCAGTTGCTGTGCAAATTGTCGGTTCGTTTGTGGATGTTTGTATTTCGATAACTGTTTCACTTCTAGCTGGTAGAATTATATTATAATTAGTTCTGTTTGAACATTTGATTAAATGTTCGTTGATTTTAATATTATTCGTACTGTAGAGTATGTCTACTTTAAATTTGTCAAAGAAGTCTCTTCCTACTATTCCGTCTTCGAGAATTTGGAAATCGTTCGGTACTGTGTGGAATTTGTGTTGTATTTTTAGTTCATCGTTTAATTGTAGTGTTAGTGTTAGTGATCCGTTTGTTTTTACTGTGCCTGTTCCGATGCCTGATAGTGTTAGTGTATCTAATTTGTTGACTTCGTCCGTATTGATGTGTTTCTGTTTGATGACTGATACGTCTGCACCTGAATCTATTAATAAATTCGGTCTTGTTTTTTGGTTTATAAGAGGGGATATAGTGTCTCTGTTCGTCTTATATTTGGATAATAAATTTATTAACGTGGATTTCTCTGGATAGAGTAGGTTTTTTAAGCTGTTGTGGTCAGTTTCGTCTAGTTCTTGTTCTAGGAAGTTTGTTTTAATTTGATTTGGTTGTTTTCGTTTCGTGGTAGGGGATTTGTGACTTTGTTCAATTATAAAAGTTTGTTTGATGTGGTTTGATTTACGTGTGGACGTGTGTTTGATATTTTTGTTGTTCGAAAGTTTGTAGAGTATGTTTTTATTATGTGATAAATTTCGTTTTATGTTTGATAGTATGTTCTGTTTGATAGTCGTTATTTGTTGCTTGATCTTAGATAATTGTGTTTTCGCTACGTTATGGTATTTTGAGAATTTAGTAGAAAGGTATAGGATTATGATGTGTATTACTAAAAATATGTTGTCAATTTGTAAGTTTGCTGTTTCTTGGATAATGTCGTCGTCGTCTGTTTGTATTTCGTGTAATTCTAATGTTGGAGCGTCTTGACCTGGATGATTGTTTTTTGTTTGTTGGTTTGTGTTATGAGCGTCTGGGCTCTTTTCCTTATTTACTAAAATTTCTATGGGAGCGTCTGGGCTCGATTTCTTATATACTACTTGTTTAATGGGAGCGTCTGGGCTCGTCTGTTTGTTTGTTAATGATTTAAGAGGAGCGTCTGGGCTCTTTTGTTTATTTATTAGAATAGAGTGAGCGTCTTGGCTCGTATGATTGAAATGATTTAGGTACATTTCTGGAATGATACCCATTTGGAGAGAGTAGTTTTGATTTTCGTTTTGTTCGTTATATGTTTGGTTTGTTTGATTTTGATCCGGTGGCAGTGGCTCTCCTACAGCTGGTCGGATCCGCTGGAGTTTCCCTGCTGAGGTTGTTGTGGTATGTTATAATCGGTTTGTGCTTGTTGCGGGTATAATGTGTTGATTCTCATTCCTGTGAATTTTTCTGTTAAGCCGTTTGTGTCGGGAGGTGCGCCTGGGTTTGCGTTGTTATTATGTTGAGTTAGGTTTCTCGTGTAGAATTTACTTCGGCATTCATCGAATGTGTGTCCTGTAGTAATTTTACAATGAGAGCAAAATTTCGGAGTGAATCTGTTCGTTTGCTGGTTTGGTTTGTTATACATCTGCTGTGAAGTCGTTGGATATTGGCTGTTGTGTTGCTGTGTGCTGTTATTTTGCCTGTAGTTGCTTTGATTATTTTGTGGTTGTTGTCTGCGGAATTGTTCTTGGTTAAATGAGTTGTGGTATGGGTTCAGTGTTTGGTGGAATCTATTGAAATATCTCTGTTGTTGTTGGTTGTACGGCTGAGTTTGTGTCATTCTGCTCATTCTTTCTTGGTTCATTCGTGTACGGCATTGATCCCATGTATGATTTTGTCGTTGACAGTAGTTGCATGTGACTGGGACTCTTGTGTAAATGTTGCTCTGTGGTAAGAAGGTTTGGGATGGCATTTGCGGAATTAGTTTGTTTATATTTTGTGTTGTTGGGTTTTGTATTGATCCGGTTAGCATTTTGTCTATTGTTTCTGTTTCATTCACTATTTCGTCGACATTTTTGGCTTTTATTGTTGCGATTTTTTCGCGTAGAATTGTGTTGTTTAGTCCATATTTGAATGCTTGTACAGATGTGGTGTTGAGGTGTTGTGTATATGCTTCGTCTATTTCGTCCAGGTTGTACTTGGTTTTGTAGCCTGTTTTATATTGTTCTAATGCTTCTAGAAGTCTGTAGCCGTAGTTTCTTATCGATTCTCCATATGATTGTTGTGTGTTTGTGAATCTTCTTTCGAGCTCATTTAATGAATATGAATCTGCGTACATGTTGTTTAGTGTTTCCCGAAGTTCTGTGTAGCTGTTGATGTTCCTGTGTGAAATTCTTATGTATGCATCACCTGTTAGTCTTAGTTTGATTAGTTTGTTGAATATGGTTTTTTCTTCTTCTGTCTTTAATGTTTCGTAGACGCTATCTGCCGTTCCAAGGAATCTGGTTAAGTTGTTGGTTCTGTTGTTGTTTTCTTCGCCGTTAAACTCAGGCACGAAGCTCGCTATGTTCTGTTGGATTGCTGCTTGGTTCATTTTTGTGTTTGTTGAGCGTTTGCCTGTGTCTTCGAAATCTGTGATCTGGGGCTTCTGTGTTGCCTGGGTGTCCTTTTCGATTTGTTTTTCTGCTGGGATTTTAACTTGTTCACTTATGGTTTGTGGTGTTTGGATTTTTTCCTTGTTGACTGGAATACTTGAGTGATTTTTGATCCTCGAGTGTAGCTCGTTGGGTTCTGATTTTATTCTGAGCCTTTCGCTTGCTCGAGTTGGTGATCTTGTAGTTTTATTTGATTTACTGCTGAATGGTGCGGTTCCACTCATTTAATTCATTTAATTTGTAGTTTTTGTTGATCATTTGAGATCTTGATTTTGCTTTACGATTTTGGGGAAACAAGAGAATTTTTTACAACTGCAAATTTGGGTGAAAGGGTTTTACAACCTCGGGGGGACTTTTACTTTATTTTGGTAAAGGGGTGTTCGACCAAAAGGTAGTGCGAAAGGGTGTGTAAGTTGGGAGATTGGTTTTTTAGTGGATGAGTGTTCGACCTAAGAGATTTGTTTTTGTACGCGTGAATTTATTTTTACTTAAGATTATGTTGACACGGGTTCGTAAACTACAGCGCCAATGTTTTACATGTAATGTTAATGTTGCTGTTGTATTTGTTTGACAAAGTTTATTATTGATAGTAATTGATTTCAAATAAGAATTATGCGCTAGTATTGTACATAGCGTATATATTGTACATAGCGTATATATTGTACATGCGAGTTTTACATGCTGTAAAATGTATATATATATATTATGTATGAGAATAGTATCGTAGAGAGTTAATATTGTGGAATAGTTTATAAAAATGTTATAAATATTTGTATGTAGTTGAAAATGGTTTGAATTATATTTGTTTAGTAAATGATAATTTTAATTAGTAACTGGATTAAATATATTGTGAAATAATATAAATAATATAATTTGATGTAATATAAAAATGTAGTGGAAATTAAATTGTAGTGTCAAGTTCTTACCTGATTATACTTGTATTAGAAGAGTTGATGAATGTTATACGTTAAATAATAATGAATGCACTGTATTTCACTATTTTAAATCAAAACACAATTAATTTATTAGATTGTTTACTTTGTGATTTATACTTTTATTGACAATTAAATTTCGACACAATAATTTACATATATTAACAATTTTGCTTATGGATTTTACGTGTAATATTTTGGTAACTTTTATAGGTTTGTCTATTTAGACTTTTAACTTGAACTTATTAAATTTTGATTTTGGTATATAAAGTTTTCATTGATAGAGTGTTCAATATAAATTTCACATATGGATTTTAAAATATTTGGTTCACACTATTTAGACTTTTACTTGAACTACTTAAATTTGATTTTGTATATGAAATGTATGAAAGTATATAAAAGTTTTATTGATAGACTTTTCAATTCGATTACACACTGAGTAGATATAAATTTCACATATAGATTTTAAAATATTTGGTTCACACTATTTAGACTTTTATTTGAACTACTTAAATTTGATTTTTGTATATGAAATGTATGAAAGTAAATAAAAGCTTTATTGATAGACTTTTCAATTCGATTACACACTGAGTAGATATAAATTTCACATATAGATTTTAAAATATTTGGTTCACACTATTTAGACTTTTATTTGAACTATTTAAATTTGTTTGTTGATGAGATACTATTTTGTGATTGACCACTTTTTCTGATTAACTAAAAAAACATTTTACAATTTTTTGGCTTATATACTATAGCCCTTATTAATTTTTGTTTTTGTTTCAAAATGGTGCTGAGTGGTAGTTTTCCACTCGTAAATTTTTTGTGTCACACATTTAGATTGTTTTTAAAAATTTTAATTGGGTTTTGGGTCAGAAAATTAATAACTTGTTCGAATTTTAATTTGCATGAAATTACATTTTTTCTCATGTGCAAGGTTTCTTTCTGGGTTTGTTTTTATAGTTTGTAATTTTCTTAAATTCTTTACGCACACGTGTTTTTGTGTGTTGCGCGTGGGAATAGGAAAATTAGAACATTGTTTGCTTATGATTGAAATGTTAATTGAATTTATGTGTTGTTTGGGATGGTTATTTCGCAACAATACCAATACCAATTGATTCTAAAATATTTTCATTAAGCAAACAATTTCTATAATGGTAATGCTGGTCTCTTCTAACGCTGTAAAATACATTTGTTCGTTCATCTCTAACTTTAGTTTCAAAAATTACACTGCTCTTAGCATATCTTTTTATTTGGCAACATTTGGGGAAGCTATTTTTGCCTGTGTGGTATTGATGAGTACTAGTAATAAATTCCCTAGTTGGGCTGTCACGAAGAAACAGTCTTATGTTGAATTTCTTAACTATTGACTACCGACTGCGTAATTTTGATATCATTTTGAATGAGAAATTCCGTTCCCTATACGAAAGACTTTAAAAAATCATTAACTGAGTACGGTTTTTTTTAATCCTGAATATACGTCAATTAAAATTGAGTCTTTCTTTAGTAGGAAGTTAACTTTATTGTATTTTACATGATTCTGTATTCCAAAATTGGGCCCTTCTAATTATTGGTACAGCATTAACATCTTCACTAACATTAGGGTCAGGAATGCTGTTCCAACAGCTAGAATGATTGTCACATTCTGAATGAAAGCAGTTGCTGGTATTATCAGATAATGGGTTTCTATAGGCACATCATCAACTAGACGAGAAGAAATAGAATTCAATGTACACTGAAAAAAATAATCGGTAATATTCACAAAAAAGCGGAGTAATATTTACTGAAAACTGATTATCAATTCAGCCACACGAGCGCTTTGTATTTACTGCGATGTTAGCAAATCAATTATTACAACTTCCTGAGTAAATTTTATTATTTTTATTTCACGGTGGATTAGCAATATTTGCTATTGGTTTGATATATTTACCCTGCAGTTTGTAAAATAATTTAGAAATTCTTTACAGAGCGCATGGTAAATAATGACAGCAAAGTGGATAATGGTTTACAATGCAATTTAAAATTTGCGGATTGAGAAAATTGCAGCGCCTTAATATTTACTATGCACAGAAGCAAACACTCGAAACTTCTAGATTGGAGGAGACAGAATTTAATATTTCACATATTAAAAACCAATTTTAATGAAACACATTCTTTATAATTAATCTTTTTTATTCACTTTTCACAAAAGGCCATCGATTTTTCTTAAAATAAAGATGATAATTATCCGAAGATGTAGGATCGACAATAAACTTACGAGTGAATTTTGATCAAACATGTTTTTCCTTTATGCAGCCTTAAAAGATATGGAATTGTTGTAATGTTGCTAATAATTAAATTCTCTTCATATGAGGAACCATTTAATGTTGAGGGAACTGAGTTGGTCCGGTCCTCTAAAGTTGCTTTATAAAATCCTGAAATTAAAACAAGAAAGCAACAAATATAAGTAAAGCCACATAAAATATTGTAAATTTAATTTGGATTTACCATATATCATTTCAGCTTCTATGGTTTAATCCGGAAGGTTATAGCGGTCATTTCTTGCGACGCGAAGTAAGGGTACAAAAAGAAACTGCAATTGAAGGATAAAAATAAATATAATTTATTATTTTATTTTTTAATAATTACCATTTTTCGCAACAAATCTGTAAACTAAACGTACTGGCATTTTTTGTGGCAATTTGTGTACTGCTTTAAATTCACTTTAAGACTAATTTTAGTTTGAAATTTTAAATAAAATTTGAAGAACAAAATACAAAGTCGGGTAGAATAAATGATTTGATTGGTTATAATCTCCCCGCAAAAATTGTTTTACAAAGTGCAAAGTAAATATTGAAAAGTATTTTAACATTTTAAAAACACTTTGCAATTTATTCTCAACGAAAAAAACAATTTTTTTTCATTTTTAATATGTTTGCATTGAAAATGATATATTTAAATTGCGCAGCTCAAATTTACCTAGCAGCATTGTAATATCATTAATTTAATTTGTCATCAGACGATGCTCAGCAATAATTTTAATATTTAAAAATGCACTGTAAATATTGCACTGCAAATTTTACAAGGCTCGTACTTAATTAAGACATTATTGGTAATAATTGCAATTTTGGGTTTACACAGCAAAATGTGTAAATATCTCCGCGCTATTTTTTTCAGTGTATCACTGTTTGAATAGTTCGAGTTTACCAAAGTTTCTGACTTGGTAGGTCGGGCGAACGAATCCAAGTTTTGATATTAAATAATTTAGTAATAATATATATGTATAACTAAAATAATAAATAATTCACAACAATATAATAAATATTTATGACTTTACCGTTCAATTATTTTCTATTAATAGCTCACTTAATTTCAATGTGTTACAGATTACAGTTCACTGTCTGTGTTACAGTTTTACTATTTTCTATTAATATCACTGAGAGAAATTCTACTTTCGTATTGAAAATTTGGAATTGTAATTATTGCTATAAACTGATACTGTTACCTTAACAAGCAATTTCTCTTATTAATCGTAGTTTATTGATATGACAATAAATCTGTGGTCTTAAGTCAAAAGTGCTAAAGTCGACTTAAGTACAAACTCATATTTTATATTTTCCTAAACTTATCACAAAAAATTCGTTTAGAAGTCTGTAAAATTTGGAATTATCATACTGTTATAATTCAAAATTTTACAGAATTTTAAATGAATTTTTCGTGATAAGTTTAGGAAAATATAAAATATGAGTTTGTACTTAAGTCGACTTTAGCACTTTTGACTTGTGACCACAGAAATTATTTTATTAACAACTAATATTCCGCGATATATGTACATGTTATCACATTAATAGAACAATTGTTATTTTTTTTTGTCATTCACGGTTAAATTTGAAATAAGTTTTTCGATATAACAATTTTTTCTGTCAATTTATTTAAATTTTTTTAGAAATGTATTTTGTCTTTTCTAAAACAAAAAATAATTTATATGACGTCGTAAATTTTTGTACTTAGAGAATTTCTATCAATGCAATACAAATAGATGAAAAATTTCTTCATTACGTTTGAGTTTGTTAAACCAAAAGGTGCATAGTGTTGTATATAATAAGAGTGTAATAATTAAATATTAGTTAGAATAAAATAATTGTTTGTTTGTACAGATTACAGAATATTAAAATTATGTGGTTAAATGCCAAAACATCCGCGTTGGATATTTTCAACGCTCGGCCAAGTCCTAAAACTGCTTTAAGTATTGACTGGTAATTATTTTATGGCTATTTTGGTTTAATTTAATAATCAATATGAATTTATTTTAATTTTTCTGTAGATATCAATTGATTAACAATATTTGTATGGGTCACTTGAATTCAACAAAACCTTTTCATCAACTAGAGAAAATTTAATTGCATTGGAACAACCTAAAATAAAGGATGAACACCTGATATGACAGAAAGTAAGTATAGTTAATTAAGAAGCATTCACCTACAACATATCCCCTTATACCAAAAGTATAAGTGAAAGTTGCGTGTAGCTGGGTTAGCTTCATGAAAAATCAGTCCTCCACTACGCATATGTCAGGAAATGGATCTGTTTAAGTTGCTTTAAGATTCTCCAGTAAGGTGAACCTAATAAGTTTAATAATATTTTAAAAAGTGGTTGATACTTTATTTGTTTTAAAGCTACTGAGTTGTTCTATTTTTGCTCTCTAGTATAAAAATATGGTTTGCATTAAAAAGCACACGTTTTTAAAGTTTTATATAGTTCAGTGTAACTAATTTTTAATAATAAAAAATAAATTTATTGAAATTTCAAAATGTTTTATTTTTTCATCAATATGAGAAACCTTTTTGTTGCAGAAATAATGAAATATATGTCTAAATAAGCAATGACATGTTTCATATGGAACTACTTGGTCATCGATATGATATGATTAATACAATCACTTTGACAGAAATGATTATCTGAATGTGTCTTTCATTCGATCGAATCTATAGAATTATTCCATTATATAGAAAATCTGATTTATTGAATCGAAATTTTATTTGATTATTATTCTGATAGTATATACTGTCAAATTAGCAACATAAAAATTTTAATGGATTTACTATCAATATAATAAATATTATGATCGGTTGACTATCGAAAGCATTTTTTTTTTACATCGATGGTAATTTTTTTAATGGAATAGTATTTTTCTCTCAGTGATTATACACAACTTTTAATATTACGCACAACTATTTTTATTAATGTTAACACCAAATAATACAAATTTAAAATATAATTTAAAATTTAAATATTGAAAATAATCAAAAATGGTGACTAAACTTGCTCACACGAAAACAATTGTAATAGAAACACGATGTTTATTTAGTACAGTCATCATCACGATATACAGAGTTATTAGGTATGATTGACAACTGTTTTAAATTCGTTCAGTTTTGCGCATGACGTCATTCGGTGACAAAAAATAGCCGTATTCATATTGTTTTGAAAAACGATAAAACACGTCTTTTTTATAATTAATTTAATTAGTTTTCATGTATGAAATTGATACTGGTATAAGTGACAAAACTATTATAAAATGTTGAACATACAAATTTTTATTTAATTTTAAGAATCGATAATGTACTTGGCGTAAAATAATAAATCATAAATGCATTCAGCTTTTAAAGTTTACTCTCCCTACATGCCCATATTTAATTGTAATAAAACACTACAAAACTTGCAAACTACAAAATTTTATTCGCAGCATGGCTGTAATTGGAAATGTTATTTAGATATACCGGGTGAGTTTTTTAAGCTGAAACTTTCAAATATCTTGGAAAATAAGCCCTCTACGATAAAAATGACCATTATCAAAATTAAATCATTCTGCATCATTCAAATTTTTTTCGATTGCTCCTACTGAGAACATTATGCATACCTGCAATATGTTTGTATTACAATTAACACGTTTTCACTGTATAAATACTTGAAATTAGTTTTAAACAAATTGTATTTCTTAAAGTAAAAAAAAACTACTTTTAGCGTAACTCAGAACAAAAAATATCATTTATTTGATCATTCATTTATTATCATATCATTTATTCATTTCAGTGCTCTAATTCTCTAAGCAGTAAGATAATTTGTAAACGTGTAAACGATAATTTATCTTGCCTTTTTACAATATTTGCATTCTGTAATTGCACTCCAAGATAAAATTTAATACGGTTACGATAAATAAATGTCAAAACTTAACACACTCTTATGATGTATGTAGGTTCATATATAGACTTTGAGGGCCTATAATTACCCTTCCCATTTAAATTTCAACATTATTCTTATGGATATAAGTTACTCTAAGTAGCATCTGTTCACAATCTATAGTTCGAGTTGTTACGGGTTGTGGTATGGCTAATTTTACAAGTGAAAATTTTATACAATATATTATCTTGGCATTTTTAAATCGCATTCTCTAAACAGTTTTTTTACCCAAGATAAACCTATTGACAGCAAGTTAGCAAGATAACATTAAACGTCAAAACGAAATTTTAATTATTTTATATCCTTAATAACTCAAAAAATATAATCTCTAGAAACGTAAATTGTTGCATATACATCAAAGCCATCTAGAATCACACATAGCCCTCAAAATCATATTGAAAAATGATCGGAGTCGGGAGTTATTTGAAATTCAAATCAAGATACGGTTAGATAGACTTATAAAACAAACCAAATGTTTGAAAAAAACATTACAACAGCCAACAATTTCTTTACTTCGTATGGTAAAGGCGTGTACAATATAAGTCTTATTTACAATTATTGATCGATCAGTTGAATTTTGATTAATGTTGTGTATTCTAATCTGTTTAAAGATTATTCGTTATACTACATACAAAATCGCATTATTATGTACATAATTATTATTTGCGATATGTTTTTGAAATTCAATCAAATCTGTCTTAAGTAGATCATAATTTCAGTGTATTTCGTTGTTGAAGACATGTTTAGTTCTTTCCGATGCCATATTTAGTTCTTTTCGCACATGCGACTTGACAATACCTAAGTATAATAGTCGGATCTCGGAAAGCCCGGGATTGTCTTATTAAAATTTTAGAATTTCGAGTAAACTACAAAAAGCTATGCGTTTTAAGCAACGAAACTCATTTAACCATCAAATTTGGTTAGTCACTGCGAGTTTTCCAAACTCCACGAGTTCCTCATCTAACATTTTTTTATGTGCCTCCCCAATAACACCGAAAATTAGTTAATCGGACCCATTTCTAGTATTTGATGTAGGTCTAGTTATGGAGGGACGTTTTAGTGTTACGATTTGTTTTTTTACCATGAGTTAATTTTTAATCTTTGTAAAATGTTTGGGTTAATCTTAAGGATCGGTAACGAGTAGGAGGTGAGACTTTGATCAATTACCTGCACTTTAGAAATCGATTTTATGCAATATACATCTTGTTTGCCTTAGTGCTAGTTAAAAGCTAATTTGAATGCATAATATAATTAAATGTTGTTCTCGTTCATTATTTTTCGAAATTTGTTCTAATTGTTACTTTTCTCAAACATACTCGTAAGTTAATAAATAGTTTAGAGTTAAAGCATTGTAAGATCTTATAAACTGTTGAGAGCTCTTAGTGCCTCTAAATGAAATATTAAACAACAACAAACTGAAATTTGTTGACTAATTTTGATTTTCTATAGACCGTCATATTTATTGTGCTCGTCAATTTTTTAACTGTGCAAGTGTCATGATCAACTAAAATATTGCAAGTGCACACAAACTTGAAAACTTTGCTTGCTATGTGGAGAGCGGGTCCATTTTAGATGTTGTCAAATCAGACACTTGAAACACTTGACATTTATATTTGAAAATTGAGCAACTAAAATTGCTTTGGCTGTAATCCACAGACCATCTTGTTCTAGGACATTCTACCCCTTAAATCTTCTCCTTCTAATATAAATAGGCACATTATTTATTCCTTACTTTAAACATAAAATTATAAATAATAAATTTATTTGTTTTGTTGTATTTGTGGAACGACTGGATATAAACCTAAGTAAAAGTATAGGTAATACTGAAGACGGTCGATGAACATATTCGAATGTTTAACTTTACTGAAAGAATATTTTAATTCCAAAGATAATGGTCCATTTTTATAAGTACACAAATTTAATTAATAATTAGTAAGAGTTTAATTAATAATTAGAGCTTGATCTTATTTAATTCTAAAATAAAACTATAAACTAAAATATCAAAAATTGCAATTAACTATTAATAATATCCAAACGAAAGCGTTTTACACATTCAAGCAAAGTTATTCTGCGATAAATTACTTGTGTTACTTTTTGACATAAACTTATCTTGCCACTTTACATTTTATCTTGAAAAAAATTTAGTGAATGCAAAATTACTAAAACATCACGATATCCAATATAAATCTAGACTTCTACGATAATTTTTTTCGTGTGTAAAAGTTATCACTTTTACACTTTACAATTTATCTTGGTTTTTAGAGAATTAGGGCACAGAACAAAAAATATCAAATTTAGTCGCACGTTCCTATGCAAAATCATCGCCGTCGTTGTTCCTGGGTTACGCTAAAAGTAGTTTTTTTTTAATTTAAGAAATACAATTTGTTTAAAACTAATTTCAAGTATTTACATGGAAAACGTGTTAATTTTAATGCAAACATATTGCAGAATCGTATGCCTAATGTTCTCAGTAGGAGAAATCGAAAAAAATTAATATCGCCTATTAAAGCGCAATCTATCATGAATCGAAAAAAATGTTTCAAGGAAATTCTAGGGGTTCCTATCTTAGTTGCCCCGCACCCCCTTACAAACAGGGGTGGAGGGTCCTAATTTTAGCACTAATGTATTTCCCCTCCAGAATGATTTAATTTTGATGATGGTCATTTTTACCGTAGGGGGCTTATTTTCTGAGATATTTGAAAGTTTCAGCTTAAAAAACTCACCCGGTATATACTAGGGTTGATATATTATAATAAGTACAATATGCCTTCATCGAATTCAATTTATGCCGGAGTAAAACAATTTTTTTAATGTTAAAATACATACTTTAATAATCAAAATACAATGGAAAATAAATTTAAAATTATATTATTATTATGTTAGTATTGTTTTGAATTTTTTATTTTTATGAAAAATATTTTCTGTAATTTTTTTATTTAAAAATCGCATTCGGAAGTACATTTTACATTTAAAAAATAACATTTTTACATCTTTACTTAAATCAATATGTTCGGAATAGACAACTAAGTTAGTTAAGTAATTTTTTCCGATTTTTATCCCATCTCCATTAGTATTTGAAGACCTCGTTCAATTTTTTGATATCATTCAGGAATGAGTCAGTGGGCTTGTACAGTCCGCCGTCTGATACATGGTTTATCCAGGTATAAAATGACGAGTCTCTCAATTCTCCTGTTGGAACACCCAGATTTTCATGTTTTAATTTATGTGCAATAAATCCGGCTAAATGCGCCAGATCATCGCTTTCTAATTCTGTCAAATCATGCTCCTCCGCTTGGATTGTTTCTATTGTTGAAGGGATTTCTTCGATATTAAAATCTTTTTTAAAAATTGTTGATGTTAAAGGTATGCAAGAAGTTTGTGGTAATGAAGTCAAACATCCGAAAACATTCTCCTCTGGTTCTTCGATCTGATCAACGTTTGCTGACTGCGATACTATTGTTTCATTCCGGCTAAGCAGAAAATTTCGCAAACGATATTTAAATTCAAGAGGCGTTGGATGATCGTGGAGTCCGCCAATTGATCGCATAATTCCGAAAAATAAACGATATGTTAAAAGGTAACTGATACCGTAATCAGTTTTCAGGTCATTATATTAGCAAAGGAAGAGCACTGATACTGACTTGAACTCCATGTTGAAAGGGCAATATTTTATTATTCTTTCCGACTCTAATATTGTTCATTAAATGTTTAAATTCATTTAATATGGCATTTTGAACATCTATGACTGAGCCATAAGCTTTCATCCTTTCTCTTGAATCACTTGCAAAGTGGCTCGAATTGAAAACGTCGAACCAATCATTCACATAAAATTTAATAAAAAGTATAATAATAAATTGCTAATTAAACAAAATTGAATATGTGAAGCTGTTTTAATAATTTGGCGCATTTATCCCAATTATCACTTTGACATAATCCCAAAGTCCCCATCCTTGTTATTGCGGCTGATAATGTATTTGAAAACAGCTGTGTAGCCAACTTAACCTTTTGGCATCCTGCATTTTTTACTGTGAGGTGTAGTTGTGTTAATTTATGAGCAATATCAAGCTCATAACAAGAAGTCTTTTGGAGTAGCTCGACAAGTGTTTGCTTTGTTACATTTATTTCGTCAATAGTAAAACCAGAATCAATAAAATGATTTCTAATTAGTTTTATTAAATGTGGAACATCTGCAAAAACAAAAACCTTTTTGTCGTTGGCTGGATTTTTAAAATATGGTGTTTCTACAGTAACGTTTAACTGATTCCACGGACCTCTGTTACCACCACCCATATCAGTTACTAAGGCTACTACATGACATCCTACTGACTCAAGTTTATTTACATCATATTCGTAAAGCCTTTTTATCTTCATCTCATCTGCTACTATTATGCATACCTTCTCATGTTGAGTCAAGTCGACATTCTCGAGAGGTTTAAAAATTATACCGAGGAAATCTGGTTCGATGTTTATTTTACCAGCCCACCTTCGCAGAGTTGATTCGCCAGGTAATGGGTGGTTATTTTTTCTTAAGAAACGATATGCTCGAGGCCCAGCAGCATGTAAAGCAATAGCTTTTACAATATCATTCACTTCCCATTTGAAAACATTCTTTTGGGGGTTTTTCAATTTGTTAATTTTCGCCGTGCCAAATATTTTTTGTATTTCATTATTTTCTAATTTTTGTAATAAATTAACCCGTCATTTTCTATAGTCGACCTCTCATTTTTTGTTTTCAGTTTGTTATTAATTGCTCCAATGTTTCATTTTGTGATTTTAGTTGTGCTAGTTCCAGCTCAAGCGAAGTAGTGGTTTCGGTAGTAAGTCTAAAAATTAAAATAAATCAATATAAGGATAAAATATTTTGTAAATAAGTGAAGAACTTTATTTGTTTTGACATTCAGATTCAACAGTTTCAATTATAATTTCTGTTGCAGACACATTATAATCCTTGTCTCCATCTGGTACAGGTACAGTTTCCGCACTATGAAAATAATAATATATGCACGTTAAAAAAGTGTACGTTTGAAAAGTTTGATAAAATTTACTTACAGTAATTCATTTATCATTGTTTTTCTATGCCTTACATCCATTCTCAATTGGCGACTGCTACAAGGAATATTAAGACTGCATTCTTCATTTGAAAAAATTTAAACTGGGAACCGCGTCATCTTTCAATTTTCGGGATGATTTTGGACTATACTCGAGCAATCTGTGTTTTAAACTTCTCACATAATCGTCTGGCACAAAATGTTTGTCACAGATACGAACATTTTCTATATTAAAATTGTCCGGGCGTTTACATTTTATTTTTCACAACTGAGCCATTTCCTTATTTTTTGGAAATCGGAAAAAAACGTATTTTATACCGCTTCCATAATTTCTTTTTAATTGTTTACTATTGTTGCTATTGCAACTGCTCACTGCACATAACACCATATTATATAAATACTAAAATAATTATTTTAAATTAAATAAAATTTAAGAATCACAAAAATAAACGAATCTATTCACCGCATACTAATTGGTTTTATGAATTTTATGTCACCGGGTGACGTATTTTTTGAGAAAAAGAGATACGAATAGATGCGGTTGAGCATACCTATTAACTCTGTATATTGTGAGTCATCATCATCAAAAAGGTGATAGAGAGAGGTGCAACTTCACTTTTTTAGAAATACTAGTTTTGTTTCATTCTTTTTGTAATGTTATATGAATAAAAGCTGCAAGTGTATTGACAATGTTTTGTATGTCGTTAAAACTAGCGAAGTTACGTTTGCTGGGTGGGGAAAGAACTTATATGAAATTTCTGTTCAAATGTTTTTTTCCGGCCTACTGAGGAGTTAGATGTAAAGTTAGATGTAAATATTTATAAATTGGGAATAATTTTTCATATCTAAATTTGCAGAGTAAATTATTTCCAATTTAATTTTGTTTTCAAAAATATTAACACTAACTTTTTACCTTAGTATGCCAGAAAAATAAAAAAGTTTAAATAAAAATTACATATAACTGCTTTCCCCAATTCCCTATTTCCAGGCAATTACCAGAATAGTGCCACTGGATGAACTCAAAATAATGTACAATTATTCCTACAGCTGCGATTAGAACTAAATATAAAGAAATCGCTTAACCCTTTTATATCCGTTTCCGGCCTGCCATCACAATTGTGTGGGGGTGACGAAAGAGAATCATGCCAAAAAGTATTTTTGTATGTATTTTGGACCAACATACACATTTGTGCATCCCGAAAAATAACACTATAACTAATAAAATAGATAATATGTTGTCAATTTATAATGCTTTTTCAATAAAAATTCCGATTTAACTAAGATCCGTTAAAATTCGGAAGGCATTACTACCTGTCATTTTTTACATATAAATTTGTGAGCGGTTAACTTATATTGAGGGACAAACAATTTTTTTGGATATACCAAAAATAAATGACATTGTTGTTGCTGTTAGAGGACTAACTTTGACGGAAAAAAAACCCACTTAACCCCTTTTTTTTGTCAATTTAAGTGCAACCCATACAAATGAGTGACAGCTGGTAATGTCTTCCGGAGTTTAACGGATCTTAGTTAAATCGGAATTATTTTTGAAAAAACCATTATAATTTGATAACATATAAATTATATAACAAATTAATTACTTGTTTTTGATAACATATTAATTATTTTATTATTATTATAGTTATAGTGTTATTTTTCGGACGAAAACGATTTAAGTAAAATGTGAATATTGGTTTAAGATACATACATAAATGACATGATTCTTTTGCCTTACCCACACAAGTAAGTGGTCTGGCAGGAAAAGGGTTATACGCAAAACGAGTGAAACTTTTATATTCTAGTGCGACCCTGCATTACATCCTCCCAATTTATTATTTTATCTAAAAATTGCAGTATATTATCAATTTAGAATGTACAGAGTTACATGGAACATCAATTATGTATATGAATAAGCTTTCCGATTCTTATCAATAAAAAATAATTCAATCTTTTTGTATTTACTTACCAGCAACTATATAGAAAAACTACCTACCTAAATATTAGTTAACTAAAAACTGATAATAAATCCAGAATAATAGAAAAGAATGAAACAAATAAAATATTTTTTTTTTGTATATTATCTCTAATGACATAAAAGCTACACGAATATTAAAGCTTTATTATGTATCTCATCTTGTATATATACGATGATTAATACTATTGTATATATGGTATGGTATCACCTTCTCACCATCATCCACCTACTATACATAAAAATGTAACAAAAAAAAAGCTCTAACCAAGTGTAATAATAATGATATATAACCGAAATAAAAAGTAAATACACAGCAACCATGATAATAAAGCTCTCTGTATGTGTATATACGAAATAGCTTTATTTAGAACACCACATATACCTGACATGTTTATTGATGGCAATCAAAATAAATAATAAATTGTACTTTTTGGTTGGCCTATAACATCAGTGTCGGAAGTCGAACTGGGTGATTTCGGTATTTAATTTAATTTTTATTTTTTTTTAATTTCGAGGTCGGATAATAATTTTTGAGCTTTTTTTAAGTGTTTATGTTGTGATATAAATAATAGATACAGCAAAATAAATTTTCGATTTATATACTTACTGCGTGTATCGAGTATATATTTTTCCGATAAAGTTCTTACAAAAATAAACGGGAAATTATGTTAAATTTTTCCAATTTTCTATTACTCGTGTCTACGATTTAAAGTATTTCGATTGATTTATTTTGACGAAAAAAAAATTTAATTAAATTAATTTTGTTGTACCAACTTTCGTTTATTTAAATTTTATTTATTTATTTTTTGTTCTGGCTCTGCTCTGCTGTGGAAAATCGAAATAATCATTAAAACTAATAACACGAATAAACACAAAAAATATTGTAAAGTGTTTTTATTTCTAATTTACTTGTTGATGGTAACAACAACATTGATTTGCTTCCCCTCGTGTATACTTGATTTGTTTTTGTGGAAATTCGATAGGTAATGAATACGTTGAAAAATCATAAATCATTATGTTGTAGTACAATAAAACAAATTTTAATTGCTTTATGTATTTTTTTTTTTGTCTCGTTACAGATTATGATACGTACTAACGTCATCAATATTTTACCAACCACGCCAAATACAACAACTCGACTCAAAAAAGTCGTGTTAATTATAAAACGGACTGGTAGACCAAATCAAAGATAATATTGAATGTGGACGGGATGGATAATATACAGTGATTTGATAAAAGCGAAAAAACAAATACGAGTCGATGAGCTTTTATCAAATCAAAATGTTTTTAGCACAAATTATATTAACATTTTAATTATACGAAATTTAATATTTTGAGTACGACCAGAGATAAATACTCCCAGCATACACAAATATTAATAATAATTGGATTATATACCATCGATGTCATCTTCCAATTTATTATTTATAATTATTTTGGCATTTCATATGGCCAAACATATACCATTTACCGAAACGACAAAAATTCCATCATTATCACTAATTGGAACAACAGGCGTACCACAAAAGAATACCATTAGCAATATTAATAGTAACCGGAATGAGATCGGTGTCAATGACGATGATGAAAAATGCGGTGGCTATTTAACACAACCGTATGGTGTGATCCAAACACCAAAATTCCCAAATAAATTTCACGTACCAATTACGTGCACATGGATTATTGATGGGTCCACGATTGTAACACCAAATTTAACAATAAATATTTATTTGACGCAGTTATATGTGTTAGCCGGTTTAAAATTTACCGAATACATGTACTATAGTGATGATTATAAGGTACCAAGCCACAATGTGATTGAATTAAGTGAGGATAATGTGACACAGGTGGCGCTAATACAATTTACCAGTCCGTATTTAGAGATAAAATTTCATATGGCGAATTTAGATGGGACCCATTTACGGGTGCTCGATCGTTTTTTAAATGTTTATGGATTTAATATTACGTACGAGATTGGGATACAGCCCAAAGCGGTACAGTGCAATACGAAACGTTGTAGTTTCTTGGGACACTGCTATGTGGATAGGAATTTTACGTAAGTACTATTAAAATTTAAAATATATTTTTAATTGCGTATTATATTTTTGATCGATTGAATTTTAATTTTATTGTCTTATTAGTTAAAATCTCAAATTTTAGTAGCTTTAATTATTTAAAGTACCGCAAGGGTAAAAAACCAAGTTAAACTTTCGGAGCAAATATTTATTTTAAATGAAGTTAGAACTAAAAAAGAAATTCAAACGTTTATAATTAAGTTACAGGAGCTAACTCATATGAAAGTATTTGACCGCATTAAATTGTTACTGTTAGAAGGACCTAAAACGCGTGCAACCATAATTAAACTACAAAAAACTGACTTTTCAGTAAGTAGTATTATTGATATTATGGTAATTCAAAATTATTAATTAACTCCATTTGGAGAGCTAATCAAGCAGAAACCGAATTTGGGATTTAGTAACAATCATATTTAACTTTGAGAGACTTCCGGCAAAAAATCATTTCAATTTCTTATTCATCATAATTTGAATTTAGTTTATTACTAGCAAACTATTACGGCTATCGTATCGATGGTGATCCCATCGTTTTTAACGTGGCCCTATAAACACGCCAGGAATATTCAAATATTTACCAAAGTTGTCAATTAACTAAATACTGCACGTTTTATAAATCTGTCTAGACGAAAGGAAAACAAAATTATCGACATAGTACCTAATCGGGTTTTTATTTGATACAACACAAAATTTTATTTTTTCTCTCTAAATTGTATCCTCAAATTTGATGCGTTCTCAGAATAAGATTGAGCCTTGAGCTTCACAAATTGCTGATTAATTTATTCCGGATTTGTTGTGTACGAAGGTACTTCATACCACGTCTGACACTAGTGCGAAAATATATTTTCGAGCAAAATATTTCCCAAAATATTGTTACGTTCGATGAGTGCAAAGATTACTTTGAACTAGAAAGAAGAAGGAACCATACACTAGTATATGTTTTGCATCTTTAGGTAATCCCGTGGTGAGGGACTGTTTTTTCTATGATAAATATTCTGTGTATTAATAGGCAAAGCCAAAAATTTGTGATCCCTTTTTAACCTATTTCCTGTGCACATATCTTAATGAAACATATATCAAGCGAAAGGTATTTTTTCATAGATTTGCATTATATGAAGAAGATACGTGCACGGGAAATAGGTGTAAAAGCTAGGTAAAGTTTTACCTGTACTGAAAATTTTATTTATTCACATACGCACTAATACACTGCTGAGATCACTTGATGCTATTGAAGTTTCAAGTTGTAGACGTTTAAAGAGGAGCCTTTCAACATAGCACCTTATTAAAGAAACTTCAAGAGTATATTTCAAATTTAAACAAAACTTTTAGAATTCAGTTTTTGTAAAGAAAAATTTTTGTTTCTGTTCCATTTAACTTTTAACAATAACTCTGTTATAGGCTGGCTACTGCCAACCTGCAGATTTCACTAAGCGCATGCAGAGGCCTCCACGGTGATTTTTTGCCGGCTACGTTCTCAGGGAGAAGTGCGAAGGGTCGTGGGGTTTGAGGCATGCATGGCTCCTGGCTTACACCGTGATAACTGAAATTTAAATGAAAGTAAAACGCAAATAATAAGAAAAAATACCCGGATGTTCCGCCGAAATTCGTCGGACGGAACCTGAGGAACGAACAACTCAAAATGATAAATAGGAGAGAGGTGCCTTGGTGCGCGCATCCATTCGAATTCAAACAGGGCAAAGCCCCGGTTACGAAATTGGATGCGGGCACCAAGGGACCGCAAACACTAAACCGACACAGAGGGAGTCTCCGCTCCCATCATACACAACCGAAAATTTAGTAATTCATTTTATTAAATAGATAACAGAAAACAACTTCCCGTAAAAGGACACACTTCCCACCGGAGACAAAAGACGAGGGAGGGAACGAGAGAGAGAGAGAGAGAGATGCAATGCGTACCGAGCGTGCACCCGCTGTGCGGCGCTCGATTACAAAATATAAAATTAAATTTAATAAAAAAAAATTTATGGAAAAATAATAAAAATTAAAAAAACAAAAAAAATAAAAAATCGTACCTTACTATTTATAAAAAAAAATTGTTGCGGCCTTGATCGGCCGTCATGCCACAGGTGATGTGCCACACCCGGACCGTTGCGGTGCCTTTCACCGTTAACCAATATGGGTTGCGGCCTTGATGCCGTCGTTGGACGACTCCCCGCCTTGCGCTCGAGCGCTTGCCTGGTTGGGCACTAACGTTGCGGGGCCTCTTCCCGAAATCACAAAATGATAATCCCACGGCTAGCCTCAACTGGCCGCCGGATCCGTATAAGCGGAGTGACCTCAACTGGCCACCCGTAATGTTGCGGGGCCTCTCCCCGTTACCAATAATACAACAATAGCCGGATGGCTACCGTTACCATAAAAACAAGGGCCTCGCCGGGCCACCAAAATAAGTTGGGCGTTGGCTCGCCTTAATTGCAAATAATAAAATTATGTGACCTCACCTGGCCACTCATAAACTGTTGAAAATCCGTCGAATACCTGTTGGGCGTTGGTTCGCCTTAACCCGTTGAACGTACCGTTTTGATGCACAAATTAATGCCCTTGAGGTTGGTCACCCTGTAAGGTGGTTGCGGCGGCGTACAAAAGCACTTAACAGTTTTAATAAAAGGGTGCGGTTGCCGTATTATGTGGTTGCCCCGTTTGATACGACACCGAAAAACAAAATTTACCACTCTCACCCACACACACCGTAACCAGATGCTATAGAAAACGGTGTCTTAAAATGTATGCGCGGCAGCCAATTTCACAATCAAAAATTCAATTTGTGTTTTTCTTATTTTACTGGGCACCACCAATTTACCGTAGTACAGTATCTATATATATATATTACTCGGCGGGGTTGTTATCCACATCAAGTACCACCAAAAATGTTTTAATTTTTTTTTCTCACTCAAATCAAAAACTTATTTATTTTATCCCAAGTGGCAAAACAAACTTTATTTATACAATATTGTTTCACATCACCAAATATTATATTATCAAAATAAAACACCAACTTTCGATGTTAAGTTTATTCAGTTTTTTTTTTATTAGGTACAAAATATGTATTCAAATGTGTTATAAACTCAACTTATGACTCGATTAAAAACCAAATTACATTCCAAACTGTTTAATACCATATTCAAAAAACCAAAAAAAACTTTATTTGTATACTAAATTACAAACCAGACTGTGTCTGTCAAAATCACAAACTCGAATCTCATAATCAAAAAAAATTCGAGCGCCGCACAACTCGTAAAACGTTCTAGAAGAAATTAATCTCTCTTCTCTGTCTCTCCTTTATATCAAATTTTCGTTGGTATAAAAGAGAGACATATAAGAAAAAACATTTTTTCCAAAACGTTTTACTTTGCACACACTCGATGCGCATTGTTCTCTCTTTCCCCCATTCTTTCTCACCTCTGCGCCACCACGCGATGGGGCACAAAACAAAACGTCGAGAGTGCGTTCATAACACATTCGAGGTGAATAAAAAAATAAGAGAAGATGGTTGCGACCAACACAGTCGTAACAACTCTACGTTATAGTTAAGTGGAACGGAAGCAAGATTTTTTCTTAAAAAAAATTGCATTTTAAAAGTTTTGTTTAAATTTGAAATACTTTTAACTAAATAGTCATAATTATTAAACCTCATTTAAAAGAGAATTTGATCAACTTTTTAATAAAAGTAGTACTTGAAGTTAAAAATGGTTATTTCTCAAGTTATTGAAGAGTCTTTAATACAAGGTGCTCTATTGGAAGGTACCTCTTTAAACGTGTATAACTTGATAGGGGGGATTTAACATGCGAAGTTATTTCTCATTCGTTTTGATAAAGGAATCTAACGGTACCAATCGTGTCAGCCACTTTCATGACACCCTTGTATATGGCGGTTGTGTTTTTGATTTGATCAATTCGAAATAGAAACAAAAACGCTAATTTAAACCCATCAATTGAAAATAACGGCGATGATGAAGTTGTTAATGATTCTTTAGATGATTCTTTTAAGTGCGTATTGAAATTAGTGCCACGAAATTTTCTTGCGGCCAACTGAATTTACTTTGCATACATTGCGGAGTAAGAGGGTGAAATTACACAAGGAAATATAAACGCATTCTCATTATGTTGTCATAAAGGCTAAGCCTATGTGTCACCTTATACACATATACTGGTTACATTAACTCAAAATATTGCCATATTTTGGTTACATTAACTCAAAATGATGAATTACGTGGAGCAAAGAATATAGACAAAGTAGTAAGTGCAGAAATGTTCCCAAAGATTTATCTGAACAAACTGTTGGTACTATTAATGGCTATCTCGATTACAGTTTATATGTTGTTTCTCCGAAAAATGTAGAACTATATTTCATTAGCACATATAATTTACTCCATGTGACTCTAAGAATTTTGATGATTTGAGAACTTACGAAGTTGTTTTATATCCGACATTTGGTCAATTCAGAACACCGAAGCAGCTAAGAGAATTGTTTCGATTCATTAGTGCATTGAATTTTCGTGGGAATGCATTAGAATTATGGGAAGAATTTAAAAACGATTTGAGTGCAGATTTCGCCCGAAATCATAATGGAAATGATTCGTTTCCATAAGTTAGTCTTCCAGCACCATTGCATGCGCAAGATTTTAGAATTTTGTATGTAAAATTCAGATGAAGCTGCTTTTTCTTTTACTGTGTTTTATGATGTTGCAAATAATGAATAACGATACTACCATTTTGAATGTATTTGTTTTAACAGTTCCTGCAGGCCGTGGTAAAACTCTTATTCAAGTAGTGCTTATACACAAATTACATTCTCTAAATTTTATTTGTTTTTCTACTGCATTTAACTAAATTGCTTCAACTCTACTTATTAATGGCGGAATATTACATACTATACATACTAGCTGACCCGGCAAACGTTATTCTGCCATATAAATTATTTTTAGTGAATATTTTAGTTGCTAAATAAAAAATAACGAATGTTAAATAAAATATAACGTACCTCCCATACACTTGGGGATGGGATCTATGACGCCGACGATGACCGATAAAAACAGAAAAATACCAACCATTCATTTTCTTAATTCAATGTTGGTATTTCAATAATGTAACGGACATATTCATTGCGAAGCGAAGAGCAATTGAGTGTACGATATTTTTTGTCAGCCTGTCTTTAGCCAACACAAATAAGCTCGATGATGGTTTGCCCACGCAGAAAACTGTAAAACTGAAAAAAATTGTATCGATCGACTTGAGTGATACCAAGTCGCCTGGCAACGACTGCTGTATATCTTGAAGTTTAAATCGTCGACGTCCATATTTGTTGCTGCCAAAATGGATTTTTCTACCAAACGCATCATTTATTTATTGTGTACTTACATCAGGAAATATGCGGTCAATGAGAGCATTTTGAGAATCAACGATTGTGCAGAAATTGGTGGGCAATTTTATGCATCCAGTATTTTCATAGATAGCAACTTTACCATCGCCGATATCGTACAAGTGGTTCGAGAATGTGTCAACAGTTCAAGCAAGCGTTGATCTCATCAGTGTACGTCGAACGTGGAATGACGCGGAAAGTGTTTATCTGAAATCACCTGAAAGGAGTAACAGAGTGTCGCCGAATAGTTTGTCGTTTTTTATATTTTTGAGTGTTCTGTTCAACGCCTCAATAGAATGTTTGTGCACCATAATGCGTTCATCCCAGATGATAATTTTGCATTGTTTCTGAACTGTGGCCTTGGATGATTATTTTTTTATGTTGCACACTGCGTCTGGGTTAGTTTGAATATTCATTGGCAGCTTAAATGCTGAATGAGCTGTTATTCCATCCATCCAATAAAGATGCTGTAATGCCAGATGCAACAGCCAATGCGAAGCCATTATTTGATCGTATCTCAGCGAAAATTATCGAAATGAGAAATGGTTTGCCAATTCGAACTGGTACATCCAAATAAAAGAATCCACCTTGTCCCGCCGAAACTGCTAGCATAATGTGGTCGTCATTTTTGTTTTTTTTGTTCATGAGTCGGTAGTGGGACAATGCGAATAACAATCTCTGCCATTTCTGCAGTAGCGTACTGCAGTTCACGATTCTTGTCGGTGTCCATTAAATCAGATGCACTTCGATTTGGTAAGCTCATATCGAAATAACTGATTGTTAAATTGGCAATGAAAACGCAAATATCCTCGATAGCACTCAATGCTTCATTGTAGATAGCGTTGCTTATTGTAATCGTTAGATCGTTGCACCGTGTATGAGGTTGATGCAATATATCGTCAGTCATTGAATCGTTGAATCCCACAATATGTCTGCTCGTCCCGGGAAACATGTGTAGTCAACACTATAGCGAATAGTAAAGATGAATGTTTGTTGCTGTACAGCCCAAAGCTGCACAAAAATCTACGTGCTTCGTTTGGCATTAGCAGCAATGAGCCTAGTTTGTGGTACACTTGGCCTTTGATTTTGAACATTGAATTAAATTGTTAAACATTTACCGCAGTATTGTGAAGTATTTCTGTTGCTCCGAACGAAGTAATTTGAAAGCATGAATTGAATGTGCGAATCATGGACTTTAGAAACAGGTTTGAATCTGGATCCGTGCCGATGAGCAAGCCGTTCAATGGTTCTGGTGGTATCTCAATTTCTGATAGTTGAACTTTTCCTTGAGCGCATAACAATGGGGTCATTTTTTGTCCATAGCACCATTTAGAAATTTCGGATGAGCGAAATAATCAATATCTGGTTCGTACTCGAATGCGAGACGAAGGAACAAAGCGGATTTAAATGGTTGATGTACTTGTTGGCGTTGTCGGTAATTTGCTTTGCGTTTGTTAATTATACGAGCCGGCGCGCTTGTCACCGTTCCAATTGTCGTTGTTGATTTTGTTCAGCACGTGTCTCTGTTCTTTCTGCTCTGCAAGTTCGATGGCCCAAATGGGCCCCTTTGCGTCTTGGTGACATTGTTCACTGTAATACATACACACAAATAGGCAAAATTATTGTACTTATTGATGAAAAATATAGTATACCGATAATGTATTTGTTCTTTTAGTATTTTACCATAACCTTTATTCAATCACAAAACACGTATATACATATATAACATATTTCTTATAAATCAAAATAAATCGTACAAAATTTTGCACGCACTGCGTTGTGATATATAACAAAGACAGAATGAAATGTCAAAATGACGCAACGCTTCTCGTGAATGACTTGCATGTATATCGATGAGGATGAAATGTATGTATGTGGATGAAAGTTCGATGAGGCGGACAACAGCATAAATGATTTCGTCCTGTTTGAAATACGAACGACGGTTGAATTATTTGGTTATTGTTCATACAAAAATACTAAAATCGCGATTAAAAAATGGGAAGGTGGACGTAGGAAGAAAAAAAAATTCTGTATAGGGACACTCTAATCACCTAGCGGTATGAAATATACTTTACGACCTATTTTCATACCTACAAATATACATAAAGAAAATCATAAAAACCGGTCCACCATTTCGGAGGAGTGCGACCACAAACACTATGACATGAGATTTTTATACATTAGTAGATTTAAAATACCAATTCTTAGTTTAGATAATTCAGTTTCAAACTTTATAAAATCAGCTTCATTTATTATTATTGATGAAATATATTATATGTGTCCACTTAATTCCTTGAAGGCCGTCTACGCGATATTGAAAATAGAAATAAATCCTTTGATGGTAAAACTATTTTATTGTGTGGAGATTTTCGGCAAATTTTGTCTGTCTTTCCTCACGGTTCGCATAATGAATTAAGTCGAATTTGTTGAATTTCTTAAATTACTTTAAAATTGAACGTTGGAGATTTGATTGAAATCCCACACAATTTAATTGGTGAACCAAGCAATATAATTCGAGATGTTTTTGGTTATATTATTTTCATTAAATATTGCAAATGATAATATTTTAAATGTATATTATTAGCTTCAAAAAATAAAAATTGTTCATTAATTAATTCGAATATTTTGAATCAAATGCAAATCGTTCATAATAGAGTGGTGGAACGCAATAAAAAATTTTTCTTTAGGCGAAATAATTTCAAAAAATATATGTATATAAAAAAAACCTTTTTAAAATACCACGTTTTTCTAATGCACTAAAAGAAGAAAATATGTATTTTTTTTGGGCATATAGAATTATCTGGGCATTTATACTTAAAACTAGCACCAATTTTCTACAACTAAAAACGTGGGATTCATTTTAGAAAAGAAAATTGATAAATGTAATTTGGATAACTTCTTATGGTATTTTTAGAACATTTAGCTAGCTTAGAACTTTCCTGTTATTAGTCATTCTTATAACTAGACATTTACTAAACAAATACATCCAGTGTCCACTCGGGTGTGTGACAAAATAAATTAGGAAATTATAATTTTTTATTAAGCTTTGCTTCTAAATATTTTTCAGTCATCTCGATATTCAATCTTGTACTAGATATGCAGGGTATACGAGAGATTTTCACGAGAGTTGACAAATATAAGATGCTAGTTATTTTTTTTTATAAAGAATTGATTTACGGAACGTTTACTTTTTTTTTTAAATTAATAGCAATTTCATATATGATATCAATTTCGTTTTCTAAAATGCGCCGCACGTTTTGAGTTGAAGAAAATTGTTGCTACTTTTAAGTATAAATGCCCAGATAATTCTATATGCCCAGAAAAAAATTGCATTAGAAAAGTGTGGTATTTTAAAAAGTTTTTTTTTATAATTATTTTACTCTTTTTAGTTGTATAAATTTAGAATCTTGTTATCAATTGAAACAATTGTTTAAAATAGATTTTATCTCTTTATTGAAGTAAATTTATACAATTTATCATAAACATTTAACATTAATTTCCAAACAGGCAATCAGTATATAACATTATTCAACCTGTGTGCTGAATTCGTGTCATTATAAAAATTGTCTGTTAGGAATTTCATGCCTTCTTGGATTTCAAATTTGGATTTCCAGGCGCAAGCATGGGGAGCTAAGGCATACTGCGCCCAACACAAACACACACAAATATTTATACAAACACCAACAAGGACAAAAACATAAACAAAACTGTAACGAAACTTAAAGTTAATCAAAAGAAGTTAAGGGTCTTATGGAGGTCGATATTGTCGCATTCTTTCCATTTCACTGATTACACTTTAGTTACAAGGCTTCTTTCGTGACAAATTGCTACAGTCCAATTCCTCAATTTGCAGTCCATTCAAAGATCTCACTCTGCTTAATGAGACGTAAGCTTGGCCGTCTTGAAATGTGATCTTCTTAAGTAAACGACTGCATGATCGACGGTACAACACTGTATTTTGTGGACTGTACATGCCCAACAAAAAAATATTGGTAATTGTATACGCTCAATTGTTCTATAATTATATTTAGCAGGAAATTGTATAGCTTTCGGTTCGATAAGTTGAATATTCTCATTGCCAAAATCTATTCTAATTGATGGAATGTCAGTATCCTACATTTGGTCTCTGCGGAAATGCGGCCAGATAATCTCTGTGATATTTCCAATAGCGCCGTTGACAAGACCCTTTTCAACATTGATGTTTGAGCGTAACATCACTTTGGTACCAACAAATATTTTCAGCTCTTTGAGCAATCCTCCAGTTTTATTTACATCTGCTGGTATGATACTAACCATGTTGAAATTATCAACATTTCTTCTTTCATCAATAATTTGATCCTGTGCTTGAATTTTGAAAATATGCACTTGTTGAGCTCGATATTGCTCAAGTACAGCAAGATTGTGGGAATGGCTTTATCCAATGCAAAATCTCCAGTTGCCACTGTCATTTGTTTTGACATCAGAAGCTCAAAATGCTGACCATTTAATTTTCCAACTCTAAGGGCATTCAAAAGATCAGCAAATGTGTTGTCTCCTTGCTGCCGCATATTATCTGTCAGCTCACATACAGAAAACAATCACCACAAATGAGTCGCTGGCTAGAATCGAGTTGGCTGATTGAAAATGTGTGCTCCTTTTACGGGAGGCAATTGCATCAAGTCATCGAAAACAATTATATTGATACCTCCAAACACTTCGTTCTCTTTATTTTTCAATTGTCTCAGTCGTGAGTCAATCTTGGAAAGCATTTCATAAGGAACCATGCTTATCTTATCAATTAAAAGGTACTCGACATCCTTTCACTGTTGACGCATAATCTTCAGGTAATTTCATGTCAATTGGGGCATATTTGGTGTAAGAAAGCCTTCTTTTTGAACAGGCATTTTAAATAAATTGTGAAGTGTTGAACCTCCTACTAGTCTAGCTGCAACACCAGTTAAGGCAGCAACTTTGACCACTGGTTTTCCAACAAAACAATTTTTAACCAAATTCTTAAGAGCATTAAACGTAAATATTTTGAAATGCTTTTTCTTACTAGTTGGAAAAGTTCTTGTTGTTTTGCATTCATGTTATTGTAAATTGTTTGCAATTGTTCACCAGATATATTCAGTTCGGGAACTCTTCAAGATTTGGATCAACATATTCTTAAGGTTGTTCGAGAATATTGAATGCATGAGCCTGATTGAATGCATTTTCAAGTTGTTTATCTCTTCTTGTTTCTTTTAATCTTTCCTCACGAGAAAGTAATGCTTCCTGTGTGTTTTCAAATCCCAGCAAAAGCTTACTTTCAGAGTAATATGGAACATATTGAAGTAGAAGGCTGTAGAAATAATTCTGTGGATCAGTATGCATTTAAAAATTTGTATAACTCTCACTACATCAGGAATATTTCTTATCAGCATTTCAGAATTATTAGTGAGAGTGATGAATCGTCTCACTAATCCCGATTCTTCGATCTCAGCATCTACACTCTCCTCATTGTCATCGGCCTTTTTTGCATAATACGATTCAAAAAGCATTGCAAATTCAATAAGGCAAATGTCTTTGAAATTGTAAACAGAATGACCTTTAGGGTGATTCTCATATCTTTTAAAAATATTGGAACATACTCCCGTAGCCTGATTACCTTCGATAAGTAAAACGTAAAAACGTTGTTCAGCGCGTCTTGTATTTAAAAATACACATCTGCGTGAACTTCCTCTGAACGGTAGATGACATAGGTGGTATGCACATTCACCAGAAACTTATCTCTCTTTTTGTATACGCATGCATGCCTTAAACAGTTTTCTTGAAACGTATGTTTCTTCTCTGCGAATTTGTCTAATGGCCTTTGCAACACTCTCTAATTTACATTAGTATAGGTTCCGAATTTGAAATATAATTATTGTGCGATAAATTCATTAGTTCCACATGGTTGAATATCCATATTACCATCCCATAATTGAAGCATTGCAGGATTGTAATTATTTACATATTTGTCTTGGGGTCGTCTCTTTAAAACGCATATTCTACCTGCGTTTCTGATAAATTCATCAGACGTGTGAGAGATGATTTTGGTATGATAACATGCTTGTCGCGGAAATCCAAATCGACATGATTTCAAATTGTTCTTGTGACAAGTATGTGTGTGTCTGTGAATTGTTCTGATTCAAATGATGGCGCATTCTCAATCCAAATGACCATATGGACATGAGGACTGCCTCAATTTTGGAATTCAATTACCACCAAAAGTCTTACTTTTCCACCAAGAATCTTATCATTTGCTTTTTAATGTTTCATAAAACAACCAATCTTCTTTGAAAATGTCGACTCACAACAACTGGATAACGCTTAATGAGACGTTGAGCCTCATCTAAGCTAATGCTTGCTGCGTCTTCATTGGGTCTATTGTCAGCGATTAACAATGCCTTACGCATATCTAACCAATTTAGATCATTACAACTTAATGTGAAAAACCAAGTTGGTGGACCAAGGCATCGAATCTGTGCAACTAATTCGCTGTTTGCACTCCGCCAATAAGCTGCTGTTCCTTTCAAATTTCTCATATAAATATGAAGATCTTCAACAACAACTACTTGTCCTCTGACCTTCTTAACACAAGCAGAAATTTTAGATTTCATTCTATCATACTCAAACATTGCATGCGCATAGAAAAGTTAATCATTGCGTTGAAATCGTGTATCTGTTCCCTTGCAAGATTCGCGATCTTTTCATAATTAACATTAACAATTAGTCTCGTGAGACATTCAAGTTCTCGAGGGTCTCAGTCACGCTGCTCTTGGCAGCATATTAGGAAGCTTTTCGCTAGCCTCGAAATTTTTTCTATCAACTATACGATATAGCACGTATGAAATAAGTTGTAATTTTTAATTAGTTTGGCATAGTCAACACAGATTTTAGTAATGCCTTTGATTCTATCAATCATCGTAAATTCAAAGGCCAAGCCCTAGCGACGAAGGTGTTCTCGTTTCGTCAAAGACAACTGTAATAATTGATTGAAGATTTAGTTATTATATGGGACGAAATGAAGTGGAGGTTTCTAAAAATAAATAAGGTCGCGAAAAATAGTGGTGCAGGTTATGGGAGTCACTAAAGACAACTCTCATGGTGCTGCTGCTGTAGGCAAAGCTGTGTATTTTCCATGTCTTTCAAATTAGCATTTACTGCCGCCTATCATTTGGTATAATAATTAAAACGATTATTGGAGCGTTTCTAGAATAATCTAATTATAGAGAGACTATAGATTATTTTACATCATAAAGATCAAAATTCTAATTTACTTGGCAGCTATTTAAGGGGATTTTGTACTCTTATACTTTTACAAAGTAAAATTAATACCAATTTGGATTTTATTATTTATTTTGGCATCAGTTTGAGTTCGTTTGCACATAAATTGATCAAGCCAATTATCTAACCATGGATAGATTAAATTTTAAGTCACAATAATATTTATAATATATTTCTAGCAAAAAATAAATCAGTGCCAGACGAAAAGCTTTCAGTGTTGAAGGCATCAGTTTATAATTTATGGTAAACCTCATTATTTTCATACTTTTGGTTATTTATGTAATTTGTTGGTGCACACCCAAGTCTATTATGTCCATTCCCAGAAGAAAACAAAATTGGTTTAGTCTTAAATGATGAAACTTTGAAAAGTTTAACTTTATATACTCGTATATTATACGAGTTTTGATTTTTTTTTAAAGCAAATGAACTTTTTAAGATTTCTGTTCTAATTATTTTATTTTGGTATACACAAATCTGACAAAAGATTTGTTTTTAAAGTTTTCTTATAAATTTCAGAGAAATGTAGAAACTTTTCGGTATTATAGATACTTGTGTTGAAGCTTTTACATACAATTTATTAGGAAATTGGTAAGAAAAAACTTTATTGAGATTTTGATAGTCAGTTAATAAATGTCAACGTTATATAGAACGATTTTAACGTGTTCTCGGTATAGAGCTTTTAATTTAACTTTAATTCCCAGAGTTTTTACGAGTAATTAAATTATAAAAAGCTTTTAACTTAATAAAATCTTTATGGTTTCTAGGTAGAAAAAATATAACTTTCAATCAATATTAAAATATTTAACAAATTATTATGTGTACAATCACAAAATAAGTTTTTTTAACATTTCTTTTGCAAAGCTAATTATAGAAATGCGTTCACAATAATGTGTTATATAAACAAGTAATAGCAATAATTGCATCGGTATTTCCATCGAGAAATAGTGGTTCGTCTAGTCAATCTCAAAAAGGTGATGATCGAAGTCATGTGACAAGTTGTTCAAAATTTCGAAAACTTGTATAACAAAGCAAACGGAGGTGAAAGTTTGAGCCAACAGTGGCATTGTTCTCGTAATTTCCCGGGAATAGGGAGAGGAAAGAATTTTTTTGTAATTTCTGTTGAAATTTTTTTTCCGGCATACTGAGGTAAAAATCTAGTTTTAAATTTTTTGAAAATAAAATTAGATTAGAAATAATTTTCCCTGCCAATTTAGGTCTGGAAAAATTATTCTCAATTTATAAATATTTACATCAAAGGTTTCCCCTCAGTAGGCCGGAAAAAAATATTTTAACAGAAATTACATATAAGTTCTTTCCCCAGTTCCCAATACCCGGGGAATTACTAGAATAGTGTCACAGGAAGTCGTCGTTTAAGAAATCTGTTCGAGTGATAATGTGGTTGAGTCTGAACAGGAACCATTTTTGTTGTATGGAGTTGCTAGTTTTAAATCCAAACCAAAATAAGAATTTGCTCAACAGTCAAATTGGACGGAGCAATGTGGTAAGCAATTTTTGTGACAAAAGGAATTAACGGCATCCGTTAAACATTTTAGTTGATACTTGATCATCAATTACCATGACTGGTGAATTAAACCAGCTAAAAGTTAGGATCGTGAAAACGAGCTTGAGCGCATATGGTTATATTTGGGTGCCAGGGCGAGGTTTAATTTGACATTAATGTGATATTTTTGAGCGTTCAAGCGAAATTGCAAAATCTTGTGACTGCAGCCACAAAGGCAAATGTTCTGGGAGTGACCTGGTTTGATGTATCTGGTCTTATCCATTTTCAATCGTATTAAAGCGGGAAAAGAGTATTTGTTTTCTATTTCGTTCGCCTGAGTAACCAAAGTCGCTGATTTGTGTAAAAAATACTTGATCATTAACGAACCGGGCTTGGGCCATTGTAATCAATTGAAAGCTTGCTTAACCTTAAAACCTGATGCTGCACTGAAAAGTTTCAAGGCACGTCATTTCACGGTATTCAACCAATCCAATTCAGTCGATAGGTTGCATCCATCTTTGTTGTCTGTTGAAATATTAAGGAAAACTCTCTCAACTCTGCATCGACCACTGCAGTGAAGGATATCTGCAATAAGAACATGTAAGTGAATCGGAAGATCAGGTGGTAGTTTCGACTCTATTTGGACTACTCCAGTATCAAAGATTGCCGTTTGGAGTATATAGTACGGAAGCAATATTTTGGCAACCCTTTGAGCAAATAAAAGCGAATGCGTAGTTCGTTACAAGTTACTTGGACGACATAATTGTAACAAGTTGAACCGAATTATAATATCTCAAAAATCTGGAAGAGATTTTGAAACGACTTGCTGCTGCCAACAAACTTGTAAGAAATACAACCGTTTTTGAACCATTTTCCGCCCTCATCTTATTAATGTAATGCCTAAGAATGTTCCGTTTGTTTGGTAAAAAGAAGGTTGGCAAGAAAATTGTTTTTGTTACATAAAGAATTCCATTGTGAAAGCGTTCCAGCTTGTCCACTATCAAGCGTAACTGTCCAAAATAAATATAGACAGATTGAGAAAGGGACAAAGAAATTTTTACCATATCTCAATGGCAGAAAATTCTTCTACAAGCCTCTCTTGTCACTATTTCACTCAGAAAAAGTCTTGCCAGTGACGACAGCCAACCGTCCACAGCGTTGGGCTGTACTTCTCATTGGAAACCGGTAAAATATCAAGTATAACGCAACCACCTTGGTGGAAACACCAATGTACTTACACGACTTCTCGTTGGTCATGGATGTTAGTTTTGATCGTACAGTTTGTGTGTCTATAGTGAACGAAGAGTAGTGCAAAAAGAGCTGAAGATTCCGTTCTAGCAAGTGTCTAGTCCTATGTGATGGCCAGATGCTGTCCAAAATCGAGGTTTTTTAAAATTTGATAATGAAAACGTATTAATACCGAATCATTTTCAATATACGCAACACACAAGTGTCGAAGAGTAAACGACGCTTCAACAGACACAGAATCGTATATGTAATAAAATATGTAATATGTGTAAATCAAAATGGAGAAAGATGCAACCATGCTACTCTAAGGAACATCCAGCTTCATCAGAGGAAAAAAGAAATGTAATATCTAATGCGTTAAAATACAAATCAGCTGTTGAGCTTTTTGAAATGTTATTTGATGAAGACCTTATGCTAAATATAGTAAACCAATCAAAAATTTACGCATTTTTGTGAAAAAATGTTCACAATTTTGAAATGACCACGCAAGAAAAATTGTATTGGTCGAAGCTGGGTGAGGATCTCGACAGAGAAATTATACGAAAATGTATGACAAGAAATAGATATTTCGAAATAAAACTCAATCTTCATTTCAATAACAACGTCGATATGTAGATCTTAACTGCCCCGACAAAATTTAAAAAATACGTCCGCTCATTGATAAGCTCAATAAAAATTTCATAAAATTTGGCGTTTTCTCTGCAAAAATATGGATTGATGAGCAAATGATTCGATATTACGGAAATCATTTTTTAAAACAATTTATTTGGGGAAAGCCAATACGATTTGGGTTGAACCAGTGGATATGGCTTGTAGAGAGACATGATATTATTTTAAAGTGAATGTTTCACGTCAATCTCATACGGGAATTGGCGCCATAGTTATGAATATGGTCGAGGCATTCACTGAGCCAACCAAGCATGAATTATGCATAGACAATTTCTCCAGAAGTCATAAGTTGGTGGCAGTTATATGCTTTCTTCAGCAGTCATAACCGGAACAACGAGATAAAACCGAATGGGCATTAAAACACAGGAACAAATGCCCTAAAAAATCACCATAGCTTGAAAAAGGAAATGCGTGGGTTTTATGATTACAAATTTGACAAAGAAAATAAGTTTTTTGCATTTGTTTGGAAAGACAATAATTTTGTAAAAATGTTATCGAATCCAACATTGAACCTGTCGGAACGGTAAAACGTTACAGCAAAAAGGATTTTTGGATATATCGCAACCTTATTTGATAAGCCGGTACAGTAAATACATGGCAGGTGTTGACTAATTGTGCCGAATAAAAATTCATGGGAAAAATGATACTTTCCACAATTATTGAGCGAGCTATTTATAACGCTTACGTTCTGTTTTCGCTGTCTTACAGCTAGACCTATATGAAGTTGGCCCAAAATTCTATTCCAAAAAGTTGCTGTTTTAAAAGCTGGCACCACTAATGCAAGTGTCGTGAAATTTTTTCAAACTATTATGATAAATCTTTAAAAAAGTTGTTGTGGTTCCTTATATGTTTATGAAGATGGGCCAAAAATGTTAACCCAAAACGTATTGAGGTTCTGTAAAATAAACAAACATTTACTACATCAAGTATCTGCCAAATATTTTGTATTTTCAATATGTTAAATCAAAACTTATTCTGTTACCACAGCAAAACCGCCATATTTTAGTGTCAGCCCAAAAATAAATATGTCGTAAAACTATCACGCATGATAGATAAATCAATTCTATCAAATCAAAAATTAACGAAATAAATAATACAGTTCTGTTCCGTAGCAATTTATTTATATATCAGCACATTAACCGACATAATCATTAGGAATCGGAGGTTTAAGGGGCCCCTTATCATTATTCCAATGATAGTACCATTCAACGAAATATGTAATCTGCACGACAAAGGACACCGCCGATGCAAAGTTTTAGGACGATTTAATGGGTATCTCATGGCGAGAATGGTCCACATATAGTGACTTTAAGATCACACTGAGAGATTTTGGGTATTGGTCTTCGCTCTCACTATGATTTTCGAGTAGTTCTGATCTCTACCTTTGCAGGCGCAATATTTTAGAAGGATGTATTTGGTATCTTATGGCGTGAAATACATCGCCCTAAAACATTGCACCGGCAAAGGTTGAGATCAGAACTACTCGAAAACCAAAGTGAGACCGATGACCAATACCAAAAATCTCAACTTCCATTAAAATGGGCTTATTAATTTCGACTTACCTCAAATATCTATAACGAAAAATATTTTTGTATTTTGGGCTGGTATCATTAAAATGCCGTGACATACGATTTTTTGGGCTGACAGTTCATACGTGACAGAAATTATAGTTTTCGTGTTGCCGCTGCGTTTTTTTGGGCTGACATTTGGGCCAACTTCACATACATGTTAAATATGAGTAGACCTCAACATGGTCAATGTAGAAGAGAAGTGTTAAAACGAACAAAAGTGGTCCAGGCCATATTATAGGATGTATATTTTAATCAAAAAAGATTTAAGATTATGATTCGGCTTAATGTCAATGAAATATACAATTTTCCTATATACTAAAGCGAGAGAAGGTTACGAATTCTTTAATTAAAATAATTCCGCTTAAAGCTTAATTTTTTTCTTACAATAACGTGCGAGTTTAATACGGTTAATACATAACAGCAAAATACATACACTTTGTGTTATTATATGTCTGTACATTTCAAGATAATGTAAAATGATACAAAGCTCACGGTGAAGATTTTCCAAGAAAATATGTGCATTTTTTCTTTTACATAAAACCAGATTTAAAAGATATCAGAATTTTAATTCGATTTTGCTATATAATACCACGATATACAGAATGTATGATAAGCTGATCGATTTTCATATCAAATGGATAATCATATAAGTAAAAAGCTCTTTTTTGTGGTAAACATTTTTTCCAAGTATAATAAAATTTATATATATGGAGAACTATAAACAACGTATCGAAATATTTATATTTATTTTTGGTAAGATAATTTTAAGATTTTGCCACTCTTACTGCAAATCACAACGTTATAAAACGATTTTGCACACTTCACAGACCAAAAAGCTCAACAACAAACATTATTTTTCTTCTCATTGTTTAATAAAACGACAACAACTAAATTTCATTTCCTTATTACTACATTTTCATTTTCTTATTATATTGTTTTATTATGGCATTTGTCAAGCTAACCGAAAAAACTAAAAATAAACTTTTATTATTTTTTAAATTTTCTTTTTGAATAAACTTTATATGTTTTGTCTTCAAATACAGACCGAGTTAAATATAAAAAGCTTTAACTGAACATTTGTTTTTTGTTGCCAAACACTATACACACACACACATATTTACAAACAAACACAAATTATTATGACTATAAAGCTTTACGTTTCTCGTATTTTCCTTTTGTGTATGTAAGCTTTTTTCATTCGATATACTATGTTGCAAATGGCTTGGAGCTTTTATATTGTGTGCATGGATCTGTTACTTAACGTATAAAAGATTTGTATTTGGCTAAAAGCTATACATAAATAAGAAAATAGAGAATAAAATAATAATGTTAATCCTTTAATGGTAATTAAAACTTTCCCTGCTATTTATCATATTGGTATAAGTGCAAAAGAAAATTTGGATCTAGTACAGATTACATGTGCTTTATTCCATTAATTTTCTTATTATTCTTTTGTTACACTCGTTCGAACATAAAATTATATTTAGGTATTGACTTTAATTTTGTACTTGAATATTTCACGTATACACAGGACTAATTATAATAAAGCTTTCACAAGTATATCAGCTTAATAAATTTACAAAACCAAACAATAGCAAAACATGAGTGGAAATCAGAAATTTTGTTCCCTCCCAACCTTACTTATCTTATGAACAAAATACAAAAGCAGTGACGATGATAATATATTTGTTTCTGAAGAAAGCTTTTGTTGATATTTTGTAGGTGGTGACCCAAAACAAAAGTAAATTTATGTCATCCAAAAAACAAAACAAAATTTATAAAACAATAGAAACATAAAATGAAAAACCAAATTTTCTCCGATTTCTCATCCTTCGAGTTACAACGTACCACATATACGAGGCATGTTAGTTATTTATTAGATTTTAATTTTCTTGTACACAATATACGTTCACATCTTCTACAGATTCTGAACAAACGAAATAATTTACAGTTTGAGCTTTTAATACCTTAAATAATTTGTGAGTGTTTGGTATACAAATACGTATCCGGATCGCAAATATGAACCAAAAGGTACGGAAAATAACAATACACAAGAATTAATCGTAAAATTGATAAAATAAATTTATGGATTTTGGTATTACAAAATAATGAATAGGTTAAAAGCTTTTAGCTTTACGGTCTCGTTTACTAATCAAAGTGTTAATTTTATTTCTTACTTGACAATTTTTCAGCAATATATGTACGATGTATTTAAAGGCTCTGTCTATTTATTTAATTTGAAATGAAAACGAAATTAGTAACATAACATAAGAAAAATTAAGTTAAAATATTTACACAAAAGCTTTCAATTAAGTTATATCAATTTCACCACAATTGCAGAAGAAATATAAAAATACAAATGTAATATAAAAGAAAAATCGTTAAATGGTTTTAATGACTTAAAATAAAAAAATACAAAAACAACAAGCAAAAAAAAACATTTTGGCATTTTTTCTGCTTTCTTATATTTATTATGTTCATTTATCGTGTTCAAAGCTTATTACTATTCCGCCCCGCTCGATTCGTCTTTATACCATATACTAAACACGTTTTCTTCTCATTTCGTGTTTTCTTTTATATATAAACACCAACAAAACAATAAATAAAAATTAAATTAACAAATAATGGTCATAAATAAATGTAATACAAATACACTGTATGAAAACAAAACAACCAACAACAAAAAATATAACAAAAGCTCATTCCTATTTTTTATAGTTCCAATGGGGGATGATGGTGAACGATTTAGAAAATTACAGAAATGGAATGAAAATTTGTGCGAGTATGATTTAAATGGGTTTTCCTATTAATTAATAGTATATAGACAAATTGTTGAAAGCTTTTATTATATATTGATCAATTAAAGCTTTGCAAACTCTAATTCCAATAAGCCAACAAAATTAAATATTTAACAATGAATTATCAACATTTTTTATGAATATACATTAATATGTTGTTTTATATGTTGTAAAAAAAATGTAAATATTGAATATAAAAGCTTTTGAAAAATATTAATTATACATAAATAAAATCGATATTAATATGAAAAACGCATTTATTTACATTAAAAAATAGAAAATTTAAATGAGTGATATATCTAAAAAAAATTAACGGTAGAATATTTTAAATCAACGATAACGAAGCTTCTACTTAGTAATTATAAAGTAAAAGCTCTGATGTATCAGTGCTAACCACAGATTGGGCGCGTAAGTTACGAAATGTAATTTTCTACAAGTAAAACACTTATTTTTTACATCTGCAAGGTAAATAAAATAATGAACAAAATACTACTTCGCGTTACAATTGCGCCGTCTATTACCTATTATCGCAAAATTGACTGTGTATTCGACCATTATCCTTATCCATGAAAACAACAATTTGACGGATGAATAAAATTAATAATATAAATTTAATTCAACCACTAAGCCATTCAAATTCAAAATTTTATCGTAAAAATTATTATAGATGGTCCTGAAATTTTAGATATTTACTCATTCATCGGTTTCGACGATTGGCGTGCTCACTCACATTAAGGCGCAACCAAGAGTCCAGGCGATTAAATCAAACAAGCAACGGATTCAAATTTCACAAACCGGACCTGCACGTCATTCAATAAAATGAAATCAAAATAGTCAAAAATGGCTAGAGGAAAAATGTCTGAATAATTTATAATTAAAAAACAATCAAATTTAAAATTTATTTAATTTTATGTTCAATTTTGTATGAGATTCCTTTTAGCTTTTTCATCGAGAATTTTAACTTTTTTGGGAGTATCGAGATGACAAATGATTCTTAATTTTATCGTTTTATTGCATGGTGCGATAAGATCTGCATTTGCGACAGCTTAATCCGACCGTCCGCATTATTGCTTCTGTTTCGAAATCTGTGTGGAATATATTTATAATTTTTTATACATTCGTACGAACTGGAAAATAATTTTATAACTTTAAAATCTTACAGTTGAACTTAAGTTAAATTAAATGTAATAACATTATTTTTTGGTTAAATAATTGCTGGCTCGCTTAACAATTGTTTTTGACAAATAACGACAGCACCAAATTGTAATTAGTTTAAAAAACAAACATAAACATATATGAAGAAATATTGACGATTGTAAAAGTTCGGAAAACCCCGCTAGCGGTAAAAATAAAAATTAAATTAGCTTTCCTTCAATGACATTTCGTAATAACAAAAACCACGCGTATTTTCAAATTGGCATAGTTGGAATATTTTCGAATTGTCAAATTGGCATAGCTCGTTGAGTTTTAATTTTTTCCGCTACGTGCCACTCGTGATACTCCAATCGTCAATACAGTTTTAAGTTTTTTTTTCACATAAATTTTATTCAAATGACCTTATTAAAGTTAGCCGAAAGTTGCCAGCCGAAAGTGAAAAATCCGATAAAGCAGATAGTGTCTTGACTATTAAAACTTAACGTTAAAAATGTTATGTTTGGAAAAAGTTTCATTGGAAAAGAGGTTTGTAAGTGGTAATATCTGTTTCATAGAGCTGAAAATTTCCAATAAAGAAGTTTAAAAATTATCATTCTTTAAATGTTTTTTAATTGTCGTTAAAGTGGTTTAGAAATCAAGACATACACAGCTTTGACTATGCCGATTCGATGGGCCGTGATCATAGACAAATTTTAATATAGGTTTTGGGTGGGTCAGATGAGGTTATACGAGGGCAAATCAATATATTCGTAGCATCAATAAAAAAGAGCTATATGTATATTTAGAGAAATTTTATTTTTATTTTTCAACATAATCCCCTCCGACATTAATGTATTTATTTCATCTTTCAAATAATTTATTTAAACCGTCGAAAAAAAAAGTTTTTCTTGTGTTCTTCAAAATAACCTTCAGTAGCGGACATTTCTTCATCATTATTTGACAATGTTCGGCTCCTTAATTGTTTATTTTAAAATTTGGAAACAATAAATATCAATAGCGGCCAAATCTGGTCTATAGGATGGATGAGAGATTTCTTCAAAGCCTCATTCACGCAGAGCAGTTTGTGCAATTTTAACCTAATGAACAGTCGCGTTGTCGTGGTAAAGTAAAATCATTTTTTTACATCCCAGAAAATTGTGGCCATAACCTTCCCAGCTTACTGTTGAGTCTTAAGCTTCTTAGAGGGAGGTTTATCACATTTTTTCCATTGAATAAATTCTTGTTTGGATTTCCGATCTTAATGATGAGTCCATGTTTCATAGCCCGTTACGACACTATTTATGAAATTATCATGATTATTTTCTTTCATATCCCTTTTCCTACCAAGAAAAAAAATTGGCTCAAATAAAGTCCAAACCACACAAATGTGTGAGTAAAAAAACATAGTATGTAATGCCTTTGTTGATAAAAAATTTCGCTTCATTTGAAGTACAACTAACACAATTAAGCTCGATTTATGTTATACGTTCCTTTCAGTTCCTTCATTTATCGTATCAGACAAAAAAAACATTGTTATATATTTTATATAGGAGTATTTATATTATCCGTTCCTACACTTACGGAACGGATAATATAAATACTCCTATATAAAATATATGTAACAATGTTTTTTTTGTCTGATACGATAAATGAAGGAACTGAAAGGAACGTATAATATAAATCGAGCTTTATGTGTATAGGTATGTTTTTTTTCGGACGAAATTAAGTTAAAAAGGAATACACAAATGTGTAAGTAGGTTCAAAACACTGCAAAAATAAATTTTTCACATGATTCGTTTGCCTTACCCACACAATTGTGTGGGCAGGCGGATAATGGGATATTTAAAATGTTACTTGAAGTTTTGACAATAGTATGTTTCTGTTCCGGGGTTAGCAAACGCTAAACCCATATTGCACTAACTTTTGAAAGATGAATATGATCATGCAGAATTGTAAATTTGGTACCAAAAGAAAGCCTGAGATTTATCGATAATTATGTAATATTTATACAAAATTTTCTGCCAAAATACCGTTTTCATGCGTGATGACGTCCTTTGGTCTTCCATGGCGCTCCTCATCTTCTAGCGATTCTCTACCATTTTTTAATTATTTAACCCACTTCGTTACTGTAGAATATTTTGGCCCACATTCATAATAAACTTTTGATGTATAATCAAAAATAAATTAAGCGTTTTTTTTCATCTTTACAAAAAAATTTAATTACCGCACGATATTCAATTTTATTCATTTTTTTATTTTTGTCTAAACACGTGTTGGAAAATTGACGACCAGAAATAAATTAAACAAATAAAAACAAAAAATGTTTCTAGATGTTTCTTCTAGATAAAAAGTATCACAAAAAAATATCGTTTTCTCTTTCATTTCATAATTACATACCAATTACCAATATTATGAATATGTATATTGATTTGCCCTTGTAGGGATGAATTTTTGTTTTTCCCTTCTTCTAACAATAAAATCGTTTATCATTCGAGATTTCGGCAAATGAATACCAATCTGACTATGCCAATTCAAAAGCTCATGACCGTAGGTAAATTTTGATAATAGGTTAGCGGTGAGTCTGATGGGGTTATAAGGGTGAAATTTTAATTTTCCCCATTTTTCATCGATAAAAACGTTCGTTAATCGAGATTTTGTCAGATGGACACCAATCTGACTATGCCGATTCGATAGCTCATTTGGTCCATTTGGCAAAATCTCGAATGATGGACAATTTTACCGTCGCAACAACGGAAAATTGAACATTTTACCAATATAATAATAAAACCCACACCAAACATTTAATCAATTTCTAGTTAGGGGCATGGTTCATCAAATTGGTACAGTCAGATCATCGTTCATCTGTCAAAATCTTGATTTACAAACCATTCATCAGCTAAATATGACTGCATCTCATGGCTATTGTACCACTGTCTGTTATTGACATTTTATGTTAGAAAATTTATGATTCATTTGTAACTTTTAAATCTGTATTGCCGGCATTTTTCGGTTTGAATATTGAAATTAATCTTCGTTATCGATGTAATCTGCCTTATCGACATATTGAAGTATTTCTGTTGGGATAGCAACATTAATATCTGCATTGCCATCTTTCGGCTGGGATATCAAAGACATTATCTGCATTACCATTTTTCGACTGGAAACTTTCGGCTAATTTTAACAGTATATTCAAATGTAGCTAGATATCGGTAGACATTTGTTTTATCATATTTTGGAGCCTGTTCAAAACGAAAACAGATGGCATTGTAAAAAGATAATTGTTTATTAGTTTTGTAAATGTAGATAACAAAAAGTTGAAAATAATTTTGATTGAACATGTAAAAAATAATTTTTTGATTGTAATTTATCATGTTAATTATAATTAAAAACATACTTTTGTGTTAAACATTCAATATTTTTAATTATATTGAAGAGTTTTCACGTTTTTAAGTATATTTTACTTATTTTTGTACAATGCACGTATTATTTTTATAATTTGCGTTTTTACATGTAAAATGTAAAAATCGTTTTTTACATGTATGTATGTAATGCTCAACTGTTGTGCTAATACTTGATTAAGCTTTTCTTAATTTTACTGGACTGTTATCCGCTTGTCATTGGTGTTTGTTAAGCCAACAACAGACTGAATCGTTGTTTTGAACCATTTACCTTAATATTTACATACTTGTTCAATTTTCTCCCCCATATACATATAATTTGAATATTAATTATAGTAACAAATGTCTACAATTATGCTTAAATTTTATTACTTACATATGAAAAATATGTTCATGTTATTACATTGAACTTAATAATTTTGGTGATCTTATAAATTTAACGCATAACGAAAGTCCGAAAATACCAAGCCTCCTAGATGAATTTGATCTTAAGGACGGTGATATGCAATGATTTATCCCATATAAAACATCATGGAAATTTGTTTGATGGTCCTCATCTTTTACTGAAACCCTTAAATTTGTAATGTTGCCTGACATTTGGTTCAAATCCGTGAGAATGTGTCTGAATTCGTTATATGTTAGAGTCCTGTAATAAACTTTTAGGCTGGTTCCAAGACTTGCGAGATAAGATTATACCCATAGCAGATATGGAACGATCGATTAAGGAATTGGTCATTATTGAAGATATGGGGCCTGACAAAACCAATGATGAAGGCGAAAGAAATATTTGTTCATTAATTCTCCAAAACGAAAAGTCATTCAACTCAGAAAAATCGAGTAAGAAAAGCAAGCTATTTCGCTTATTAATAAGCTTCACAGCAAAAAAAAGCTAATAAAGGATCAAATCCGAAAGACTTTGGATTCCAGTAGAATTAGCTAACATAGTTCCTGGCAACTAGGAAACAAAAAAGGTGGATATTGTTCCCAATTAAGGAGTTCATTCTTTCATGATATGGTCTCTCCAACAAAATTACCTCCAAAATTTAATACCAACTTTACAATTTATTTACCGAGTAGAACGACCACAGATTCCAATCACTACGACATTCCATTCGTATTAGTTAGTCCTTGAACGTAACAGATCGGAACAAAGGCAGGCGTACGGAAGGTGGCATTAAACAAGTGATGGGCGTTCTTGTCAAAATTGGTGGAAATTTCCGCATTCGGAATATGATTTGCTTTTTAATTTTTAATATTACTCGAATTTTTTGCCGGCTACTTTAATAATTTTTTCAAATTTGTTTGCAAGTTTTCTAAAAGTCGGAATTTTTGACTTAGTAGGGAAATAAATAATAGAAAATTTGCAAACAAATTTGAAAAAATGATTAAAGTAGCCGGCGAAAAATTCGAGTAAAATTAAAAATTTTAAAGCAAATTATGTTCCGATTGGGTAAAATTCCACCGATTTCGAGAATAGGGCCGCTGAAACGATGCAAACTAAAATTTAAGGAAACGTTTATGGAATTTTACATTGACATTCTGTCATTGTCGCTCTCTTTACATACACCAATTGCGGAAAGTGATACCATAGCCATAAGTCTGCGAAAACATTTCAACAGATGTGAATCGGGAAATAGCCGCAGAGGATACCTAGAACCGAATAGCAAGAATACCCGAGATTTCTTTTCAAGCTAGGTGACAGATCAATGAACTGTATACCCATTTTTACTATACGATAATTTAATTAACCAAAACTTTCATGGTACTCCAAAAGCCCAAATGCAATCGTATTCCTTATGTGCCGTTAATTGGATACCTAAATAGACCACTTTCAATAATATTTTGGAACGGAATTAGAATACTTGTTGGAACTGTGGAAGCTCTGCCCATTTGTTCAAGGACTACAGCATATACCCATGTTAGTTTTGTTTTGATTATGGTAAAACCGAAATCAAAAATATTATAGCAGAATTCATTATTATTCCAAACTATGACAATTGACAGTACGCCATGGTGCTCATAAACGGAATTTTTTATCGTGGATTACTAGAAAGCGGGGTGAAAATTTCAGCACTAGGTGCATTCACAGAGAAGTTTAAATAGCGCATTATAAGACTCTCTCTCTCTCTTTCTCTTTCTTTCCCTCTCTCTGTCTCTCTCTTTTTCTCTCTATCTCTCTCTTTCTCTTTCACTTTATCCTTCACATTCCATGAAGGGGTTTTGCCGCCCCCACTATGGTCCTCCATCCGTCTCTGTCCATTGTTCTCATCCTCTAGTTTCGAGATCCTAATACGAGTAGATCTTGTTCGATATCACATTATTCGCATTATAGGACACACTTTAGTTATAATTGCATACGTTAGAAAATCAATACAAATAAGATTGCTTATCGCAAAAAACCTCGCTCAACCTCTATAGCTTGATATAGCTTTTTGAGAGCCTTTTAGGCTCATCCCGCCAATGATAGACAAACTGGAGATCGATTATTCAAAGTAACACAATAATACCAACAAGCAATATCGGAGAAGGTAATTCAAGAGTTTCCATCCTTTGAGAAAAATGGCCTAAGTAAAATACGTATGTTGGCACATAGAATTGACGTATGTCCCTGTGAAACAGCATTATTTTTCGTTATCACCTACACACTGTGGTTGTGTCTCCGTAGCCGCCGTTTAAAGATTAAATTTTCAATACGTGTTAACCTTGTCGGTTATCTAAAATCAGTAATAAAGATTTTTGATTGTACTAAATAGTTTTTCAAAAAGTCCATTAAGTTTAATTTTTCTCTTTATAAGTAAAGTTTGGTGTAAACAAGATCTAAGTATTCGTGGTAAAGGAAAATCGAGTATTGGCCACAATATATTAACCTCTCCATTTTTGAATCCGACCAAACATTTTATTTTTCAATAGGTCATGGTTAAAAAATCAAGAATGTCGCACGTGACCCACTAATGTGATTAAAATAAAACTATAAAATTGCTGTATGGTTCACAAAAACCTCACTTGTCAAAATTCAATAATACAACGATTTCATATTATCTTTCTTGTCTTTCATATTGAGTTGGTTTGTGAAATATTGATAAAGAGCCAATATAGCATCTTTCGGCTAGCCGATATCCGTCAAAATGATTCACAATTTCTAAAACTCAAGCTGTTGTGAGTATTTCTCTAAAATTGCGATTTCCACTAAAATTTAGAAAAAAGTGAACTAATTTGGTTACAAATTTTATTTAGAAACCTTTGATTCGATTTTTTCCGTAAAAGTAATGTTTTTAAAATATGTAGGAAGAACGAGAAAGTTCCTATATGACAGCAATGACGAAGCCTTTTGTTTATCAAGACACCACGTTTTACGATCTTTACCAGTAACGCATGGAAAACGACCAAATGGCGTTAGAGTGGCACCACTAATTACGTTGAGATTGTGAGATGTTACATTGCGATATGTAAGATTAGAATATTTAGTTGCAATATTTTAATCGCTACACAAGTTATTTACAATTTTAATCGTGTATATATAGTCATGAACGTACAATTTAAATATCGTGCACAAATTACAAATAACTGGGTCGGTCAAGAACCACATTACGTCACGAGAGAGTTAAATACTCTAGGCCAAGCGCCATTATCTCGTGAAATAGTTAGGGCAATTGGCCATTGCTACCATGCGCTTTGGCACCCTCGAACATATTCTTTTTCTTTTATTAACCGATAAAGTTTTTCACGCATAAATGTTATAGATGAATAAACAGGATTAAAAAAATAAATCAAGGTCTTCAACCAAATCCGTAGTAATTAGTTAGGATCTAACCGAATTTCATTGAGCATGTCCTAATTTCAGAAGCTCAAATTTTTTTTTTTTTTTTTTTAAATTTTAAGTTACAAAATTACACATCAAATTTTAAATTTAACAGATAGTGACCTGTTCGATATATTTTCAAAATGGCGAGTGATTTGGATGCGTTAAAGTATATTTTTTTAATGCAACCAACTTCAGAGCATAGTTTCTACTTGCACACCTAATATTTGTGATTGTTGCAGATACTACAACTATTAATGCAACTCTTAACTTTTTTAACCACATTTGCAAAATAATGGCATCAATTAATTTGATTTTCGACCTCCTTAATCCCTCAATGTGCTCTATTGTGTTCTTTTGTTTTAAAGCGTCTTGGTTATCTTAGTTACGTCTTTAATTATTTTGCTAACGATTATGAATTATTATTTTTGTGAATTTTTTTTTATCTATATGATTGTTGTATTTGTTCGCACAGGATGTCAGGAGCGAGTATCACATCGTCCTTGCTGAAATTACCTTTGATGATTATAAGTCAGTGTACGTGGGAATATTTCCTCCGAAATGAACATATTCAAGCTCCGAAATTCGGAAGATTATTTGTTTACGACGAAGAAACTGTTCAAGCGAAGCATTGACAGAATGAATATATCATTTGTTGCGTGGCCCTGTATGGAATCATAGTTAAAGCTTTCCTACTCAAACCGCCATCTTAATATTTTGGAGTTCTTCTTTGAAATCTTTATAATCGTTTATTATCGTGTAGGTATGATGACTAACGCCTTTTTTCGTTAGTCGCGTAATTTATTTCTGAAAAATTTCAGAGTTGCATCATTTAAAAGCGTACTTTCAATTTTATTTTGTGTTTGAGATAACACTGCACCAAGAGAATAGTTCGACCCATCGGTTGTCAAGAAAAATTGTTTCGAAAAGTTAAGGTAGGCCAATATTTTGTCTGTGGCTAATATTTCCGTCTGAGTCTCGAGCGTCTTTATATAGAGTCAGAGTTTCGTACTTCGACATATGTATCTTTCTTCAAAAACTTTGTCAAAGGTTTTATAATTTTAGAATAATCCTTGATAAAGCGCCTATAATAACCTGCAAGTCTGAGGAACTGATAAACCTGCTTCTACGTCTTCGACATTGGTCATTCTATGACTTTTTGAATTTTGAAGAGATTCAACATAACTCCATTTTGAGTGATAAGCTGTCCGAGGAATTACGTTTCCCATTTCAGGAGTTAACATTTGTCCAACCGTATTTTCAAGTTGAAATGTGCAAGTCGCTAGAAAACCTTGCAAAGATTTTCAATGAAGGATCTATCTCCATTGGGATCGGTTTAATATTGTTTTCGGTCGTTCCATAAGCTATACCGACCTTTTTGAAACCATAGCGTGGTAATGAAATTTGATTTCTGGTACCCTTTTTGAGTTATTTGAAATGATTTCGTTTGTGCTAAATTTGTTTAAAACTGTGTAAGCCTCTTTTAGATTTTTGGGCTTTGCTGTCCATGCATAACCGAAGTAAGGACTTTTTAAGCCTGCAATAAATGCAACTAGTATATCTTTCTCTATGAATGTATTTATTACCATCTTTTTTGTTGGTATAATATGGAAGGAGGGGGGGGGGGGGGAGGTTGAAATATCTTAAATCCAAAAATTTGAAAACATTTTCCGACGATATTGTTACAGCAATATCCAGAAATTGATAATCGTTGCTAGATGTTGTAGTGTTACGTATCATGCTATGCGTATCATAAAATCGTAGTCAGACCAATATTTAAATTATGACTCTGTACTTACACAGTCGTATAAAAATAATACAACCTTTTTGTCAGTTGAAAAAATTTTGAGGCTGTCGAATGATGTATTTCTTTTTTAAAAATTTTAACGGATATTTTACTGAAAATATGGGTTATCTGGGAAACGCCATCGCTATGAATATTAGGAAGGATATCGATACATATAACATTTTGGAAATTAATTTAGATAATATGCGCAACACTCAAAATTTAGCAGTTGAAACAATTATAAACCAAGTGATAAAACATTGAATTCTTTAAATCAAAGAATTCGGTCGTCTCATCACTGCATTCCGACTTACTACAAAGTATAATCACACTTTTATATGTAAGTTCAAAGAATTTTCAATATTTGTGTAGTTTGTTGTTTGTTCACTGCAGGGTGCAAATGAATCTTACCATCGTTAAATGGTTCCATTACCAAAGAATCATAGAATTTGTACATTATCTACACTCGTAGAGTATTAATTAACTATGCGGTGTAGAAAAACTGATGATAATTTGAAGCTACAATATAAGATGATGTTTGCTGTATCGTGAACCCTTAATATGAAGTGATATAAACAAATGTTTGAGAATGCAAGTTAATTTGGTTAAGTCAAATTTTTTTGCTTACCGGTCATTAATAATCTCATAAAATGTGGATACCTAAACAATGATGAATATTTAGGGTACATTATACCGAGAAAATTTATACCACAAAGAAACAGCAATCCAACACATTTTTATACGGTTTCCTAACCCTTTTTCTATATAATCAAATACCGAAAGTTTGGATATACGGCATTATATTACCTGGGAAATTTGTTTTTATTTAAATATTATGGCTTCTTGTACTAAATTAAGTGGAAATACTCAACCTTTCTTAAAGGCTTTAGATTTTTTTAGAATTATCACACTGTACACAATAGAATGAAGTACTAGGAAATTTTTAATAAATCTAAACTTTTTAGACATTTTAAAGGCTGCTAATAGTAACTGCATAAAAATCAATTCAAACCTTAAATCTTACTATATTTCTCTCTCTTGCTTTCACCTCTTATGTTTGAATTTGCCATGTGGTGGTTCCATCATTCTATCTCCATTTCCTGGATTCCGTTATGTGGAAAAAAAACTTTCTTTATAAAACCAAATTTTAGGTTATTGTCAGGTCGCTGACGCGTTGGTACCTGCTCTTACTCGACCAAGAGTTGAACTTTCACACTATCTGATTTATGTTCGATGGCTCCATGTACATTAACGATCGTGGTAATAAATTGTTTAGTCTGGAGTCTGTCCTTGCATATCCGCATGTTGATAAGGTGGAAGTCGATGATATGTTGCTTTACGTGCTGATGGATGAGGAAGCCAACTTCAAATTCTCCTCCGTTCTGATGGCTGCTATTTGTAATGAAGAGTGTAACCTTTGATGGTCTTATGGGTCCTACTTCCAGATTTTCTACGCTGTAATGTAAGTTTAATCTTTGACTGATTCGAAATGTTTTAGAAGATGTCCAGGTCTTAGCAGCCTTTGTCCGATCCATATTCCCATATGTAAAACGTTGTCCGAATTCTATTCCCAAATTCGCGTTTGTGATGAATTCGATATGATAATCCGGGGCACCAGTCTGAATCGATTCGATTTATCTCGTAAAAAAGACACTTTTGTCAATTTTATGAACAATTCCTCTAAAGTTTATATTTTTAAGCCAAATTCTAGTATCCAAGATATCACTCGCCTTCTCAACTTATACCAAGATTTACAAGAAATGTTCATAATTCATTATATGTTTGAAAATGATAAAAATTTTATAAATAATTCACAAAAAAGATCAAAGTTTAATTCACCTTGTAATGTATGTTGGCCAGTTGTGACCAATGCTCTGCTGTATCAGGTCACACATTCCGAATGGTAATACTTTGATGAGACATTCAATGATGAAATGGTATAATTATTAAAATTAGGGACATTCGTTGTGCAACAGATGCTTCCGCTTTCTCATAAATGTATTCATTGTTTACTGTTAAGGTTTCTTTCACTAGTTTCACTAATCTACAAAGGACATTGGCTCCGCCCAACATTTGTTTTGGTAGGGATGTTAGTTCAAAAGATGCTACCGTTGTTTTTCCCGTTAGAATTTAGATTGTGTCTGAAACTTATTCGTAAGTAAGCCCTGTTGGCTTCCGTACTTTGCGGTTCTTCGAATTAAGATAGCGCTTGATCTATGTATAATTAGTTTCAGATAGCAAGTTGTCCATATAGAAGTCTGGAATTCAAATCGTCGTCAGCTATAGTTTGCACTATAAGGGACCGTTTTTTAACGAAAGTGAGAAATGTTAATATATGACCGTCGAAATCGAAATAGTGATGCCAGATTAAAATGTCTACAAAATTTTGTAGAAGTTTTGATTCAGTTAGCAAATTGACATATTTTAAAGATTTGATGAAATTCCACATTATTAAGGCGTCAATTACAACCCGTAGCTTTTAAAGGTGTAATTTGATGTTTACTGTTGCCGATATCAGATTCTAAAGCTTTTTTCACATTTTTTAATTGGAAAGATCCTAGCATAAAATTTTAATACAGTAAATCCTCGATTTAACAGACCCCAATTTAACGGACGCTCGATTTAACGGACCGGACAATTTTTTTATTTTCCATTTTTCGGTTATTAATTATGATGGGATTGGGTATGTTGAATGGAAATGGGATTATTAAACAATTTTGGGAGAAAATTCTGGAATATGGCCATCTGGGACGGAACTCGATCAATTCTTAACTGATTATGATGGAGTTTGGTATGCTTGATGGAAATAGGATTCTTAAATGATTTTGGAAGAAATTCTGGCATATGGCCATCTGGGACGGAACTTGATCAATTTTTAACTGATTATGATAGGATTGGGTATGTTGGATGGAAATAGAATTATTAAATGATTTTTAAAAGAAGTTCTAGAATATGGCCACCTAGGACGGATCTCGACCAATTCTTTATTGAGTATGATAGGATTTAGTATGCTGGATGGAAATGGTAATCTTTTATGATTTTTGTAAGAAATTCTGGAATATGGCCACCTATGACGGAACTCGATCATTTCTTAACCGATTATTATGCGATTGTGTATGCCGAATGAAAAATAACTCTTAAATGATTTGTTTAAGAAATTCTGGAAAATCGCCACGAAACTAGGGCGGAACTCGATAATAAGCAGGCGTTTTTCTTGAAGCAAGCGGCTTGTAATGCTAACATGTTTTTGGTAAGGCAGGATGCCTTAACATCTATCACCAGTACGTAACCTACTCATGGGATTAGTGGGTTGAGTGGCAGTTCAATTACTTACGCTCACAAAAAATCACGTTATGAACCCTTCATTATGGGCTCGGATAAATTTAAATTATTCTTATCAACAGCGACCTCGAAAACTTTTCACGGGAATATTGAATATGCTGTCTGATCATGAGATCTTCAGAACCTTTAGAACCTAGCAAAAATTTTCACTTTTGAGGTACTTGCAATACAAGAGCGCATAATCCATATGGCCATATTCCAGAACTTTTTCCAAAAATTATTTAGTAATCTTATTTCATCCCCAATACCCAATTTCTGTCATAGGAGGTCATATTCCAGAACTTCTTCCAAAAATCGTTTAAGAATCCAATTTTCATCCAACATACCCAATTCCAACATAATTATTTAAGAAATTAAAGAGTTCCGCTCCAAGACCATATTCCAAAACTTTTTCCAAAAACTGTTTATGCATTTCTGTTCCATCCAACAAACAAAACCCCATTAAATCGATTAAGAATTGATGAAGTTCCGTCCCAGGTGGCCATATTCCAGAACTTCTTTCAAAAATTATATAATAATCCCATTTCAATCCAGCATACCTAATCCCATCATCTTAAGCTAAGAGATGAAACGAATTCCACCCCACATGGCCATATTCCATAACTTCTTCCCAAAGTTATTTAAGAATCCTTTTTCCATCCAGTATACCCAATTCCATCATAATCGGTAAATAATTGAACGAGTTCCGCCCCAGATGGCCATATTCCAGAACTTCTTCCAAAAATCATTTAATAATTCCATTTCCATCCAGCACACTCAATTCAATCATAATCGGGTCAGAATTGTACGAGTTCCGTCCCAGCTGGCCAAATTCCAGAAATTCATTCAATTATAATTTAAGAATCCCATTTCCATCCAACACACCTAATTCCAACATTATCAGCTAAGAAATGCCTGAGTTATTCCCAGATGGCCAAACTCCAGAACTTCATCTTAAAACTGTTTGTGACTCTCATTTCCATCCAACAAACAAAATCCCTTCATAATCGGTTAAGAGATAAACGAGTTCTGTCCTAGGTGGCCATATTTTAGAACAAGTGCAAAATCTATAGTCGATTAAATTTCAAAACTTTTCATTCAGATTTAACGGACTCCCCAATTAGTCTGTTATATCGAACGTTTACTGTATGTAGTTTTTAAGGATTCCTATCCCAATTTTCAGTCTATAGAAATCAAACGTGTACAATATAATTTTCCTAGCTCCGCTGTTTAACATTTTTTCGATTACCAAGATTATTTAAAGGAGGCTTCGAGTACCAGGAATCGATTGCGATCGATCTTGGTTATTTGGTGGTTCTTCGGAAGGGTCCGGACTCCTATGTAAAAAAATTTCTCAGCTCAAACAACTTTGAAAACAATTTCTAAAAGAGGTTTTCGAGCACCAGGAACTGACCGCAATGGGTTACAATTCCAGGATTTAGGAAAATTCGTTTCAGGTCCTCTGAAGGGGCTTGGGTTTCTTTTTTATATTTTTTTTCCTAAACTAAGACGTTTTTGATGAAAATTGCTGAAAGGGGAGAGTGATGTCCCGATGTCAAAAAACATGTTTAAAAAATCCCACAGTGGGCCGGATTCATTTTTGAACTGAGGTTTTATAGCTCTCAGGTGGTTGCGGTATGTCGTGACTTCTGTCGACTTTTTTTGGTAGCCTAAATTAAGTATATTAGTTTTTGACTCATCTCAAAAGTCTTTGAAACTATTACGAGAGTGACCGAAACAGTTTTCGAGTACAAAAGGAACCCTTTGCGATGGGTCCTAATTATAATGGGAAAATTAACCCAAGTGGAGCTCCGGCTCCGTTTTTATGTTGATTCTCCATGTTAAAATAATTTGATAATCATTCTTAAAAGAAGATTATCGATTAGCAGAAATCGATTGCGCTGTGACCTGGTTTCAAAAAAATTGTTTAAATGGTTTCTTCGGTAGAGCTCGGTTTTTTTTAAATTTTAATCTCAGCTCAAAAGAATTGAACATTTTTTCTTAAAGCGGGTTTTCAAATATCGGGGTTTAACTGCTATTGCTCCCGATTTCTTGAAAATATGTATGGAGAGTCCTCCATTGGGGCCTTCGTTGCAACTATTAATTTTTATTTTTCTAGCTCAAATGTTTTTGGTAAATATTCTGATAGTGGGTTTTTGAATATGCAGCAATCCATGGCACCCGGTTTCGGGAAAAGCCGCTTAGGGGTCCACCGATTCCGTTTTGTTTATAATTCGTTTATTTGTTTCTCAGTTGGAGACCGGGTACTTTCTTGAGTTTTCACGGCTCTAATATTTTTATCAAAAATTGCTGAGAGAGTGAGGGTTCTCTGATGGAATCATTATGTTGAGTCCTGTTGCGCCATATTTTTTTACATTTTTCCATGTTGCTCAATGTTGCACCATTTTGCTTGATATTCTCATACGAGTTGGATGATGTTGCATTATTTTGTGGGACGTTGCTCCGCTATGCTGCATCATATTGCGTCGTGTTGCATCAACTTATATAACTTTCATTGTGTTCCATCGTATTTTTTGATATGTTTTCTGCTAATTAAATATCAGTCGTTATGTTCCCTCATGTTTCATAATGTTTTACCATGTTAGCTTCGCGTCGTTCAAAATGAGTTGGTTATACTGAGATGAAATATTGGTTTGTATTATTCATATTCTTATTAAAGTTTGACAAGGGTCTCTTTTAATATGTTTTCTAGTACAACGACTTTGACATAAATAGAAGGGTTTTCAAAAGCCACGAATCGATTTGCGATGATTCATAAATTCGGAATAATTTGTTCATGTGATCCTCAGATGAGATCCGGATTCCTGAAAGACGATGCGTCTTTCAGAATAGAATTACGTCACTTTTCAATCGATGGGGAAGGAACTCAGATTATCTGATGGAAATGGAAGTCTAGTGATTTTGATCTAAATGAGTAAATTGGATGGAACTAATTCCTTTCTTGAGCGGGCACTGTAAATAATACTTAATCATTCAAGCAGAAACCGAAATGGTGTTCTCTGCATTATATCGGGAGATAAGTTGTAACTGTACTTCCTTCTTTGTAGTAAGAGCTTGTGTCGCTGCTCAACCATTAAATGAAATAGAAAAATGCATTCACAGTAAAATCGCAGGTGTTGAACGTATTTTATGTTTACAATTATTGGGTATACAAATAAGTCTTCGCCATTTTTATCCAAAATTTTGCATTTATTGTTAAAGAACGGAAGGTTATATTTTATTTTTGTCCATGTCTAGTAGGAATTGCAATCCTGGGATCTCGAATCTCGGGATCCCGCGGGATCCCTGCAAATTTTATGATCCCATAACCCCAGGATTATGTTTGACCGATACTGGGATTACGAGATCCTAAGTTTCTTATTTTGTTAACGTACTGCGAAATACGCAGCCGAACACACTATGAAAAAATATCCAGTTTTAGATTGCTTTAGTTTTGTGCTACATACACACTTGAATTCATAAAATAAATTATCTAAAAAGAACGTTGAGCTTCAAGCAAATTGAAACGGGTTTAGGAAAAAATCAAAAATTGTAAAAAAAAAATCAAAAAATCAAAAAGAGCATGTCGATCGGGAGGTACTGGGTTGGAATTCCAATAAAGGCAGGATGCAAAAGGAAATTTTCACTAGCAGATTACGATCTGTGATTAAAAAGAACACAACTACGACTCCCTTTCGGCATGCCAAACTCATGGGCTGACCCATCTTCCATGCCCAGTACTATAGGCTGGCAATGAGCTATGCAGTGCAGATGGTACCTTAAATCGGTCCTATAGCCGTACGTCTTCGATTTGGCAGTAACTGCGTAAAGTATGGAGTGCTTCTGCCGCAGAACAGATGTTATGGATTAAAAAAAAATTACGAAAATTAACGAAAACAGCGTGGAGGATTAAAAGAGGAAAATTACATCTTTCATGGTAAAACCTCAAATTGACAACACATTGCCTGCAGTTCTTGCACGGATGACAGCATTAGATGGATTCTCAAAGAGTTTTGCACATCATTGGATTTAAGGGAATGTCTTAAGGCACGTGTATATGAAATGCCAAAATCGCCAAATACTATGTAAGAAATTTAGTTTTGGGATATTATACGCACGACTAACGGACAACGTAAAAGCTGGGGATCTATTATGAAATTTAACCGTCTCGGATTTTTCCGTTAACGAATATATATCCGTGCTATTATGAAACTAAAAAGTAAAATCGAATCGGATTTTTCCGTTTACACTACAAAAAATCCGACTGCTATTTAGTTGACGTATTTGTCTCCGATTGATGTCATTTTGTTTTTGTAACCTCAAATTATTTAAAAAAAAAATAATGTTGCTAACTTCAATTTGTTTATTACCAATCCGATAATACAAGTTTCATAATAGGGTAAATCCACGTCAAATCGGATATATCCGTTAACGGAAAAATCCGAGACGGATAAATTTCATAATAGACCCCTGATTCAAAAGTATTCACAAAGCAGGAGGAGTAAGCATTTCATTTGATGAATGGACGTCGAAATGCGATCGTCGTCATATGAATGTAAATATTCATTACAATTCAGTTAGTGAAACTGATGCCAGTCCAAAGTTTTCCAATTTAGGTATGGTAAGAAATTTTGGACGCATGCCCGCAGAAAAATGTGAAGCCATTTTTAAAGATAAGCTAGACGAATTTGGGATTTCTTTAGAAAATGACGTTGTGTGTATGGTTACGGATGGAGCAAGCGTTATGATAAAGGTTGAGTCGTTAATATACAAAATTACCGTCAGCTTTGTTTCGCTCACATAATTCAGCTGGCTATTTTTGATGTGCTTTATAAAAAAAATTGTCAAGCCCAACTCTGAATGAAGTGGAAGATGAGAATTATGATAATAATGAAAATAATATTGAATTAAATAATTCTTCTCTGAATTTTACAACGAAAACACCAATGAAGGAAGATTCGATTTCAATCGGTTTAGTCGCGGAAGAAAATTTGCAAGTGCCACTGGATAAAAAATTGCTAGGGACTAGTCATAAAAGGACTTTAAAATCTTTCAACTAAACGTTTGATCAATTGTATTGAACAATCTACATACGTTTGCAAGAACGCCCTTCTGATCACCCATTTTTCACAACTATTTTCACAAATTTATTTTTAATTACCACACACGTACACCAAAGTCTTTAAGTACAATTTAAATATAAAAGTCTTATTTCACTATAGGTACATTAGATCCGGCACAGAGTATACAATGGTTTGGTACGAGTCTGGCAAAATATGAAATTTTTAGGTTATAGAATCAAATTAAAAGTATTTATTACAAACATTTTTCAAAGATTTGAATATAACATTTGTCTAGCATATATTAGTCGTATATAACAGATCACTAAATCTCACCCCTATTATAAATTACAACAAATGGGTAACACAGGAACCGAACCACTTTAGCAAAAAGCACGACAGAAACCATGTTACATCAGCTAATTTTATTTGGGTGTATCTCCCACTCACCCAAAACACTAATGACGAATATGACTTTAGGGCTACAAAATTATATTTCAAATCATGCCGAAATTAACGAATGAAAAATATGAGAACAACTTTTTTTATTACTTCACTTGTGTACCATTTCTAATTTAATTTCTAAATTAAAATCCATTTTATTTCGTGTTTCATTTAGGCACTGCACACCAGACCAGGTGTCTTGTAATAACAACACTTAAAATTACAAGCCATTTTCCTGTATGTACATGCTTTCCAAAATTTAATATCTTTTATGTTATCGTTTTATGTAAGCAAATAATTAAAAATGTTTTCATTCGGGTTACTTGAATGTTGTTTTCTTAAAGAAGCGTAAAAAAGCTCCCACCTCCCCATCAGCCAAAAAGAAAAATTTAATCCTCACACACATATCAGCATTACTTCGCGTATTATGTAAATACAATATAATAAACGATGATACTTAAAGTGTTTAGTTGAGGTTGATAGCAGCGCGGTACCACCTTGAACACAATTAGACATATCATAAAAAAGCATCTTAAATTTTTTTTTCGTATCTCCCAATTGGGACGAAAAATGATAATAACGGATTTTATGTGGATTATCGGTGGCGCGTTTCGCGACCTTGTTTCTGTGGGGACCGTAAGCATGATATTATGTATATAGGTGTTTAGGATTACATGCGGTGTGTTATTATGTCGGACTTTATGGGAGATATTAAATTTTATGATTTTTATTGTGAAATTGATATTAGTGAGATTTACACTGTGCGTGATATTTTACTGATTGTTTGGTACGGCAATTTTAGTAGCACTACCCAAATGGTATGGTTTGAAATGCTTATACAATTTCAGCGTTTCTACAAGCTCGTCACTATTAGGAAACAGTGTGTTAAATGGATACTTGTTCCATTACATCTGGATTTTATAATTGTGAGATTAACTTTAATTCACTATCTCCATCATAATTTTCAAACACGAATTGCCTAAGTGAAGTTATGAAACAAATTGATAGGTGCGTTAATAATTAACATTCCAAGCTCAAACCTCGATCCTAATGACCTATATATGCTCTCCTGTCTCCGTACGGAAAAGTCGGTTCCAAACGGTTTTGCAATGCGAATCATATCCTGGATGATGCGATAAAAAGTCGTTCAAACAGCTATTTGCAGTAAGTTCAACCCAATCATGCATGCTAGTCGTTTAACTATGGTTGGTTGACTCTCATTTGATAGTTGACGCTAACAGCTTGAGCTATATTAGATAAAATCAACCCAAATTAACTAGTGAGATGTATCAGGGACAAAGCGAGAACAGTACTGCGACGCAATCGCTATCTTTGATAAGCAAAGAACATTCACCGCTAACCTATGTTGGTCAATGCACACCCTTCGTTTTCACAATCGAGTTTCAGAAGCAAGGTCTCTCATATGATCATATCTTAACCAATCTACGATCAAAAGACAAGTTCTAAACTGCTGAACATATTAATCGTTTCGTCTCGTCGATAGTCTTGAGTATTGGAACAAATCCAAAACTGCGAGAGATCGCACTTAAAACCATGATGTATGGCTTTTGCGCTGCTAATAATTTCAACGCATCATTTGTGGGAAACAGTCTGACCGTCTATTTCGAAAAATATCAGCCAATATTCCTCGAGGTTAGAAATGAGGAAGAGGCACTTTTAGTAGCCCAAACCAAGTGAACATGCCTCAGTCAAAAATGCTCGAAAAATGCTCTATACCAAAACCTTACGCATTTTTTTAAAATTACTTAACCGATTTTCTTAAAACAACTTTTTAAGAGGTTGTAACACCGAAGTTACTCTCTACTCATATTGTCTGCGTCGTCAATCCACTTTCTTCTTCAAGATGAAAACTTTTTAATGAAACAATCTCACTTGACTTTTACAATTTATTATTTTTATTTAAATTTAATTTTTAGATTAATGATGAGTAAGTTAATTTTATTTTCAACGCGGACGATTGACTGCTTGACTGCCCGATTGGTTTTTTCTCCTCATCCTTTTATTTCTTTTCATTATCTGTCCGAACGGTATTTTGTATGAAAGAAATGAACTTGTAATTACATTTACATAGAAATAGACTTAAATACTAATTAGAATCAAAATATGTATAATTCAATGTATATAGTTTTGAATGTTATATTATATAATGCAATATTTAATTGTGTAAGTATATAAAAACAAAATATAAAATATATTGAAATATAAGTAATAATCCAAATGTAAGTGTATATAGATACAATTGTAAGTACCATGTACATATATATAATAATTAATAATGATAATAATAATAATAATAATAATAATAATAATAATACAGGGGTGTATTACAACATCCCTATCCCCCCGGAAAAGTTGAAAATGAATTTAATTCTTTTTCAAAGTAACAAATTCTTGTTCATTTCCAATTTCCAGTCTGACAGTTAACATTTATTAAGTTTTAATAAAATCTTAATTTAAAAAGCATTATTTGTCAACCTGAGTAATATTCTTTGTATATCTGATTTATTGATGAAAATGTTTTAATCGATTATTATGTACCGACCTGATTTTACGATTAACGCGTATTGATGTATTTAAAGGTGATGTTATTTTTACGACTTCATAAGGCCCTGACCATAGCGAGTCGAGTTTATTTACCCTAGCCTCATTTTTCAGTAACACTTGGTCCCCTAATTGAAAGACTGGTACATTTGAATTTTGATCGTAGTACTCTTTTGATTTCTGTTTATGATCAATTAAATTCCGTCTTGCTATTTTCCATGCGATTTGAAGTCTTAATTTAAGCTCAGCTAGGTAAGAATCATATGTATAGATTGGATTATTGTCTTGCTGTATAGAAGTTGGGATATTCGGTTTAAATCCCAAAAGAAGTTCAATTGGCATATAACCAGTTGAAGTGTGCGGAGTTGAATTATAGGTGAAAATGGCATAAGGAGTCCATTGATCCCATGCCAATGGATCATCATGTACAAAGTTTCTTAAAAATTCTGTAAGTGTGCGATGCGACCTTTCTAAAGCACCGTTGGATTCTGGATGATAAGCTGTGGTATTTATTTTTTTTATTTTAAGAATTTTACAAAGCTGAAAAAACATATCTGACATAAAATTAGATCCTTGGTCTGTTACGATAGAACTGGGTGAACCAAAGCTACAAATAAAATGTTCTGAGAATGCTTTAGCAACTGTATCCGTATCTTGCGATGTAATAGGAATCGCCATGGAATATTTGGTTAAATCATCCTGAATAGTTAACAGATATTTATTTCCATAATGTGAAACAATCATGGGACCTACAATATCAAGAAAAATTTTATTGAATGGTGTTTTTGATGTTGTTGTTATTTGCATGGAACATTTATTCGATCGAGTTGCCTTGTTTTTCTGACACAACACGCATTTCTTGATAAATAATTTAATTCGTTTATTTAAGTTGGGAAAATCATAGTATTGCTTTATCCGCTTAATGGTTCGTGAATAACCCTGATGTCCACCAAGGGGCGTAATATGAAATTCTTTTATAATTTGGTTTATATCGTCTTCATCTGTTAATTGTTTCCTATTTAGTTGAAGAGAGTTATGACCCAAATTAGTATTTATTGACTGCGAACCAGATTTATTAACGTCTTCAGTGGATGTGTCTGATTGAAGTTTTACGGCTTGTGCTCTGGTTATTGCTGCTACCACCTTTGATGATTCATCGGATTTTACTGGTATCTTACCTATTATTATACGACTTAAGGAATCTACATTTTGGTTGAATTTACCAGGTTTGTATTCGATATCAAAATTATATTCTTCAAGCTCAAGACGCCATCGGATTAAGCGAGATGAAGGTTTCGGATTTTTGTTCAGCCAAATTAACGGACGATGGTCAGTTCTAATAACGAATTTTCGACCGTAAAGATAAGGGTGAAATCTCTGAGTAGCCCATACAATGGCCAAGAGTTCCTTTTCTACGGTTGGATAATTTCGTTCGGCATCATTCAATACTCTACTCGCGAATGCGATTGGTAGGTCTTGATTTCCGAAATCATGAGATAGTATCGCTCCGATTGCGAAGTCGCTTGCGTCAGTGGTTAGAATAAACTGTTTATCGAAATCTGGTCTTTGCAGTATAGGAGATGAGATAACAGCTGTTCTTAGTTCAGTGAATGCTTTGTCGCAGTGAGCATCCCACTGAAATTTAATATTTTTCCGGAGTAACCTGCATAATGGTTCTGAAATTTTGGAATAATCTTTTATAAAACGACGGTAATAACCGGTAAATCCAAGAAAAGATCTTACTTCTTTGACATTCGTTGGTACAGGATAATTTGTAATAGCATTGGTTTTAACAGGGTCAGGTTTCACTCCATTTTTCGTTACGATGTGTCCTAAATAACTGATTTCTGTTCTGAGAAATTGACACTTGCTTGGTTGTAATTTTAAATTATAAAAACGTAACCGCTTTAAAACTTCAACTAACTTTAAATTGTGATCCTGAAGATTATAACCATAAATAACAACGTCGTCCAGGTACACAAAACATTTTAGGCCGTTTAATCCGGATAATATATTGTTCATTAACCTTTGGAAGGTTATTGGAGCACCTTTTAACCCGAAAGGCATGCGCAGAAAATGAAAATGACCAGCTTGTGTACTAAACGCTGTTTTTTCTTTGTCGTTTGGGTGTACTTTTACTTGATGGTAACCATCTGCTAAATCAAGAGTAGTAAAATAAGTTGCTTTACCCAACTGGTCCAGTATTTCTGTTATATTTGGAAGTGGATAGAATTGATCAACAGTAATATTATTGAGCCGCCTGAAATCAACTACAAGTCTCCATTTTTTCTTTGTGTTATCGGATTTTTTTGGTACTATTAGAAGCGGCGAATTCCAGGGGCTTGTACTCGGTTCAATTATCTTATTATTTAACATTCGACTGACTTGATTATCTATTTCACTTTTAGCTGCCTGCGGAAGACGGTACTGCTTTATATGGATGGGTTGCGAGTTTTCGATTGTAGGAATTTGATGACAATAAGCATTTGTCGTTGTCAGAATATCGCCATCTAGGTAAAACACGTCATTAAAGTCATGACAATTTTTTGTAACAGATAATCTTTCTTTTTCATTCAGATGACCGAATTCAAGATTCTGGCTGAGCGTGTTTAATCTTTCCTTTATATTCTTATTCCAACTTTCGATAGCATGCACCTCATAAGCAGTAACAGATTCAAAATTCAAGTTTATTTTTCCGATATTTACCTCGTAATCATTAGTGTTTACAATACTTAGAGGAATTTCTTCATTACTGAAACTAACTAGCACACTACCAATATATACACCAGGAATGATTTCTTTAGAAAGGCATAAATAGTCCTTCGCGATTTTATTCGGATTTGGAATTTTAATTATTCTCTCTACGCGATCGGGAATTAAATACTGTGGAATTTCAACTTGAATTGTTTCTGGAAACGTTCGTAACATTAATTGAAAGTAGACATTATTGACTAAGACCTGAACACTTGCATTGTTGTAATTTATAATACATTTATTTTGTTGTAGGAAGTCTTTTCCTAAAATTCCATCGGACTGAATTGGGAAATTATCTGCTACTATCTGAAAATTTTGGATTAGCTCAGACCCATCTATTAATATATTACATTTGCAGAGGGCTAGTGTCTCAATTTTTCCGGGCGAAATACCTCTAATTTTACATTTTAGATCGGGATAACAAAACGTTTTTGGATTTATTGCTGACTTTTTTATAAGGCTAACATCAGCTCCGGTGTCTATGAGAAAATACAAATTTGGGTTTTCAGATACATCAAGTTTAAGTGTTACGAATTTAGTGTTTCCTGATAATTTTGAAATAGACGTTTGATAGTAAATTTGTTGCGAATGATTTTGCTGAGAATTGTAGTGAGACGTTTCAGCTACCTCTACAGATGACAAATCGAAATTAGATGAACACAAATTTTGAACGGAGTTAGAAGTAACAGAATTTCGACTTTCATTTATTTTTTCAGAGTTTTGTATAAATTTATCAACGCATGTTATTCTGAATAGATTTGATAATTGTGTGGAAGGATTTGTTTTGATCTTGGAATACAGGTTTAATTTTCGATGTCCTGAACTCGAACAACTGTATCCTTCTGGTCGAGTTCCCTGGAGTTTTCCGCAAGATGAACACTATTAGTTGTAGAATGTGGAATAGAAGATTCATCTTGAATCCCTCGCTTCTGATTATTGAATAATCGTTTTCGGCAATCCCTTAGCATGTGTCCTAATTTTTTGCAATATAAACACCTGATAGGATTCTTATAATTCGACATATTATCATTCGTTACTACTTTTACTTCACGAGTATGAGTATTTCTCAATTTTGAACTATTTAATTGATCAGAATGTAAATTAAAGTTAATATGCGGTTTTCGCGACAAGGCTGAGTTAGACGGATTAGGCCTGTACTGAAAACAATTAACAGCGGTATGACCATATTTATTACAAATCTGACATTTCATCATATTTTTTTGGATAAAGTTACTTGGCTTATTCGATATTTCCTCTTCCACAGCTTTATTTACTGCTTCTTTCAATTTTGTGAAACGACAAGCTTTTACGATAATAGAGATCGACTTGTCGAGCCCATCTTGAAAAGATCGTAAAGCTGTGGCTTCATTTAAATTTTGAATCACATTAATTGCTTCTTCGCCTTCCCTTCTAATACATGCATTATTTAAATCGCTAAGAGTTTTTTCAATTTTATGAGCAAACGATCTAACACCTTCGTCCTTCCCTTGGTAAAGTCTAATTAATTCGATTTGGAGTTGCTCGACTGATCGAGAGTCTTCAAATTGGGTATTCAATTCCTTTTTTAGATCTTCCCAGTTTTCGATATTTTTATATTGCACAAGTTCATAAGCACGACCCGAGAGTTTGGATTTAATTATTTGCAATAATTGTGCTTTTTCAGAATCTTTTATTAACGGCACATAAAATATTTCACAAGTACTTATGAATTTGTGCAGTAAATCCGATTCTCCACTAAAAACAGGAACTAACTTTATTATACTATCAATACTTAACGGCATGTTTAAATCTATGTTATTTTCGTCGGTAATCGTTAAATCAATAAAATCGGTTTCGGAAATATTTTTTTCAAATTTATTAGGACTGCTCGCGGTATTATCAGATATACTTAAACTATTACTTACGGTTTCCTTGTTTTCAACATCTGTATCATCCGATCCAGTGTCCGAGTTTTCTTGCATAAGAATATTATTTTCACTTGGTTTCTATATATTTTTGACTGGCCAAAATTGCTCGAATCAGAATTTGTTACCCAAAAAAAAAAAATTTTAATTGTACAATAATATTAGAAAATAAGTAAAATAATACAAAATCAAAATAATTTAATTAACAGAAAAATGGATTACCATGTTGCATTACGAACAACTTTCGTTTTATAATACCGTATTTGCGGTAATAGTTGTAATTCTTTTAAGATATATTTTTCTAATGTGGGAACTACAAATCGTTTCCGGAACTCGAATTTTCTCCGCAGTGCAATTCAACTGTAGGCTCCCTCACCGATGATATAATTTGAATTTTCCGAATTATCTCGGAAATAACTGCAACTGTATGGTTTTACTGCTTTCCAAATTGTTGATGACAGAACTCGATTTTTTTTTTTGATTTTTTTTTTTTTTTTTTTTAATTATCGCGGAAATAATTAATATGTTATTTAATTATTTATTCAACTGATTAACGGAGTATCGTTTTGTATCGGGCTTCTACCGTTACTACAGATGCCAAACCAATTATTCACTAATTTTTAAAACAAAATTGTTCGAATAGAACCTTAATATTTCACAAATTTTTTTTTCTTATCACTGCACCAATGAGATATTGGTTTAATTTTAATTTTATTACCCATTATGTGTAATTCATTCGCAGATTTTATTCTTATAAATTTTCTTTTATTTCCACTTAACGCACATGTGTCTGAGGTTTCGATTTTACAGGTTTTGATGTAAATGAGTTTCTGCCACTGTACATGAGTTTTTTCTACTGTACTTGAGTTTCCGCTGCCACCACTGTTGTAACACCGAAGTTACTCTCTACTCATATTGTCTGCGTCGTCAATCCACTTTCTTCTTCAAGATGAAAACTTTTTAATGAAACAATCTCACTTGACTTTTACAATTTATTATTTTTATTTAAATTTAATTTTTAGATTAATGATGAGTAAGTTAATTTTATTTTCAACGCGGACGATTGACTGCTTGACTGCCCGATTGGTTTTTTCTCCTCATCCTTTTATTTCTTTTCATTATCTGTCCGAACGGTATTTTGTATGAAAGAAATGAACTTGTAATTACATTTACATAGAAATAGACTTAAATACTAATTAGAATCAAAATATGTATAATTCAATGTATATAGTTTTGAATGTTATATTATATAATGCAATATTTAATTGTGTAAGTATATAAAAACAAAATATAAAATATATTGAAATATAAGTAATAATCCAAATGTAAGTGTATATAGATACAATTGTAAGTACCATGTACATATATATAATAATTAATAATAATAATAATAATAATAATAATAATACAGGGGTGTATTACAACAGACAGCCCAGTATTTTGTCTTTACAAAGACACCTTTATCATTAAAATCTTACAGTACTTTTCAAATTAAAGCATTCATAGAAAAATACGATGTTTAGGTGGAAACAATTGGCGTACTGCAATCTCCTGTATAGTACCACATTGAGCGATATTTGCCATTAGTCACTTATCAGACGTTGACCTGACAAATCTCTAAAAGTTTCGTTCGATGTTTTCTCAAAATCATGAGGATACTACTCCAGGAAAAGCCGCACAAGTTCATGCTTTATTGCAAGAACGACGCAATCAACTAGTAAATGAGTCAATCTGCAGTCTCAAAAGTATCCAGAAGGTTTCAGAAAAAAAATCCTTTAATCGGAGGCCACGTACCAGCCGTAAGGCATTGCCTCGTAAAGCATAATTTTGTCTTAATTGCTCATTTGATACGAAAAACAAGGTCAAAAAATAAAATAGTATTAAGCAGAATTTAAAACGGATTATTGTGATGAGCAGCTTAATTTATTTAAATCAAACTGAATTCTTATAATAATTTGAATATTTCTGGAAAATAGGGTGATGGATTTGAGTTTAGTTTGAAACTCTGAATTGAAAACTACGACACACTAAATGTCGCAAAAATAAGTAAACCTGTGTTACAATTTCTACAAATTCAATTTCAACTAAATTCAACAAAAAATCTGGTAATTATGGGACAATATAGCTACCATTCCTTCAGAAGCAAATTTTTTGTAAATATTTTAGTAGAATGGATTCAAGTTTAGTGTGAAAATCTAAAATGTTCAAAAGTATTCGTCGATTTTGGAGCGTTACTTAAACAAGAATATTTATAGCTCAGCTCCTACTCTAGAAATCGTCAAGCTGGTTTCTATTCTAGAAAGAGGAAGAATTAAAGAATACCTACATTAAATATGTGATCGAACTAACGCCTGACAGAAAAGCTGAATTTATAGAAATTTAACAAACGTTTACTTTTTTCCGACATTTAGTGTCTCGTAGTTTTCAATTCAGATTTTCAAACTAAACTTGATTCTATTTTACTAAAATTTCGCAAAAACTTTGCTCCTGAAGATAGGGTAGCTATATTATGTCAGCTAATTTTTGAAGCTTTTTAGTGTTTTCACATTTTTTTCCATTATGATCATAATCATCATGATTCTATTGGGATTTGATATCAAAACTCACGTAATCACGGAAATAAATTTTTTTAAATAATTTTCCCGAAGGAATGATATTAGATGATCCCTTCATTTTAGTACTTATAGGGCCAACCAGTTGCATAATAACTTGATTCCGCTAAATTATGCACCTCAGCACAATAATCCGTTTCAAAATCTACTCAATATCGATATAATTTTATTTCGATGAATTGTAAAATCTTCATAGTAAATTCCTCTGGGACCCGAAAAATATGCAAAAACGAATTGTGCGAAAATACAATTCATCGAAAATATTCATAATAACTAATATGTCCTAACGGTTGGCTCAGATTTGGGTAATTTTGCATGTTTTTAGACAAAAATGAATTGTTCCGCGTTATTAGCTTACCATAGTCTAGAGATTATCTATGTCAATTTTTATGATGATTGGAGCATTTTTAGAACATGGTCCCTTGTATGGGGAAATATATTGGTCAAGAAGATTCGTCGATTTTGGAGCATTACTTGACGAGACTAATCATATCTCAGCTCCTACTCAACAAATGTTCAAGCGGCTTGCAGTTCTAGATAAAAGAAGAACTATAGCATATCCATGTTAAATGACATATTTATGCAAATTACCTGGAATTTACACCATATTTCATTTTATATGAATTCTAAAATTTCCATAGAAAATGCGATGTTCAAAAGAAACTTGAAAGATGAAAAATTATGTTTCGATGAATTGTTATATGCAAAATTGTTTTCACGCGCATTTGATTATTGTAAAATTGTAGTTTTCATATTTGTTTTTCGATGAATTGTTTGTCACATAATTGTGTGTCGCTTAATTTTCAGGGAACCCGGTGTTCTAACCGCACCTAATCTCCAAACCACATCTAAACTCCAAACCGCACATGTGTGTCGACCTTCAGCCAATCGCAACCTCCCCAATTGTCGTTTTTTTCAGTAGTTATAGGATTTTCATTTTACAGTTGTTACTACCAGCACGATTCCCACCGGAAAATTCGTCTAAACATCCAAACGTAGGTCCGTTGAAGAGGAAACGCCGCTCTGTATTCATAATTCTCAGATATATGTATTGATTCGATATCTCTGTGCCCCACTAGCAATTATATACTATTTAACTCGTGCATCCAGTCGCACTTATTATCGACACGTTTTACCACTTCACACAACGTTCATTAGACGCCTTAAAGTGGTTATCACACACTATGTTTTTTTTTTATACAAGGTGTCCCAAAATTGGAGGGCCAAACGAAGCAGGGTGATAGAGGAGATCTTTTCCAACAAAAAAAGCCAAATAAATGTTTTTCGATTTGTTGATGGTTAAAAAGTTTTTTTCCCACCAGAATAAATATCCAGTAAAAATTTAGTTTGAAACGAAATGGCTTCACAAAACCATTGTTTTAGTTTGACTAAAGATATCAAAGTGAACAAAAATGACTTTATTTGAGAGACACACGTTCCAAGATCATATTGAAAAAGTAAGATAAACAAAAGAACTGTTGGCTTTTTTTAAATTAATATTTTAGTGCATACGTATACGATTTCACCAAAAAACACTAAAAGTGGAATAACTTTTTAACCATCAACAAATCGAAAACAATTTATATGACTTTTTTTGTTGGAAAAGATCTTCGCTATCACCCTGCTTCGTTTGGCTCTGCACTTTTGGGACACCCTGTATATATAGCTTTATAACTTAGTTTCATAACAGCACAACTTGCTAAGTTGGGTAGTAGAAAAAATTGGCAAACCTTGTATTGCTTTTATTTTAGAATTTTTTTCAATCCAGGTAATTTTTAATTAATCTTATTAATTTACATTATCAGGCTTAATCAGGCATACATAAGTATTTCACCAATTGCCTCAACTCAACTGCCTGTCTTTCGTCTTGTTTTTTTTCTCCAAAAAAAAAAAAAACCATCAACGAAAAAAAATCGCATAATCCAGCAAAACCAATGCTGGGAGGGTGTATAGTATTATATGCATATTAAAATAATTTGTTAATGAATGGATCGACTAGTCGTATTTATATATGAGGCATTTATTAACAAAGGATGACATACGTCATAGATTTTCTAGTTTTGAAACATTAAAGAAACTTCGATTTTCTTAATAGAAGCTTACATATTTCGAATATAGTAAAAAAAATTTAAAAAATCCGTTTAAATTCGAAAAATCGATAATTTTCGCGTAAGTCCGTATTTAAAACTCGAGGTTACATATTCTTCTTTCTTAAAAATAATATTTTCGTGAACCAATTGAAAATAATAGCAATTACTTCTTGGCTGTTTTACATTACTTAAAACTGTATTATTCTTTTCCGGAAAATCGTTGGGCTATATGGAAGCTGGCCGATTGCGCGAATCCAACCATATATGGGTTGTTTTGTCCGACTAGTCACAGTTTGTTCGTACCATAAGTTATTCAAAGCATAAAGAATCATTTCCGGCAAATAATATTTCTTGCAGGTTGGCTCGATTTTATTTTCTCATATTTTTATATAGGAGCATATGGAACTTGACCATTTGCGCCAAACTACCATACGGCTGGTACTGCTCTCTTAGTCATTGTAAGCCCTTACTATTACCAACTTGAAACAATATATTGACTGATATTTTTCTCATCTTTAATCAAAACAAGCAATTATTATCATTTTACTTAAAAAACTATTTTTAATCATTTATTGATACGTAGAGCACAAAAACATCAATTAAATGAAAAATCTAGGATGTATATTTTGGTATGATATCAAAGGGCCGAATGTCGAAGGGCCGAATGTCGAAGGGCCGAATTTCAAAGGGCCGAATGTGTCGAAGGGCCGAATGTCGAAGAGCCAAATGTCGAAGGGCCAAATGTCGAAGGGCCGAATGTGTCGAAGGGCCGAATGGGTCGAAGGGTCGAATTTTTTTTGATTTTTTTTTTTTTTAGAAATATATTTTTTTAATTTTTTTATTTAATTTAAGTGTTTAATTTAATTTTGGCTAGCCTTTAGTATCGCAGTCAAAATTAACTGTCGCGACATTTTTTTCAAAATGGTCATAATTTTAACTAAAAATGTAAGCTTATCAGACGCCATGCCATGTTGGATAAATTTCAATTTTTTATATATTATTTATAATTTTTTCCGCTTTTGGATTAAATTTTTCTACAATTTTTTTAGGTGGTTATAATTTTAACTAAAAAACTAGTAATTTGATTGACTGCCATCTTAGAGATGTTTTTATAAATAAAATAAATTTGAATTTTGTACATATGAACTATTTTAGCTAAAGTGTAGATGACGTATACATCGCGAAAATCGGATAAGATGAAAACTTTTTAAATTTCTTTTTTGTAGGATTGTGTATAATTCCGGAAAAATTATCACATAAATTATCACATTTTCCGGGAAAATTATGGCATTTTCATTTATTTTTTTTTTTTGTGACAAGTTATAGATAAAACAACAAAATTTAATATTTAATATTTTTTGTTTAATATTTTAATATTTTTTTTAGCGTAGGTGTCATTAATAGATTCTATATAATCCGCTCCTATGTGCGGCACGCAGTGCGACATGTTTGAAGATCCCGGCTCCTACGCCCCCAAAATTGAAATCTAAAGACCCCCGGGGGGCAAACGGGGAGGAGCGTAGGTGTCATTAATAGATTCTATATAATCCGCTCCTACGTGCGGCACGCAGTGCGACATGTTTGAAGATCCCGGCTCCTACGCCCCTCGAAATTAAAATCAAAAGACCCCCAGAGGGCTAACGGGGGGGGGGGCGTAGGTGTCATTAATAGATTCTATATAATCCGCTCCTACGTGCGGCACGCAGTGCGACCTGTTTGAAGATCCCGGCTCCTACGCCCCCCGAAATTAAAATCTAAAGACCCCCAGAGGGCTAACGGGAGGAGTGTAGGTGTCATTAATAGATTCTATATAATCCGCTCCTACGTGCGGCACGCAGTGCGATATGTTTGAATATCCCGGCTCCTACGCCCCCCGAAATTAAAATCAAGAGACCCCCGGAGGGCTAACGGGGAGGAGCGTAGGTGTCATTAATAGATTCTATATAATCTGCTCCTACGTGCGGCACGCAGTGCGACATGTTTGAAGATATCGGCTCCTAGGCCCCCCGAAATTAAAATCAAAAGACCCCCGGAGGGCTAATGGGGAGGAGCGTAGGTGTCATTAATAGATTCTATATAATCCGCTCCTACGTGCGGCACGCAGTGCGACATGTTTGAAGATCCCGGCTCCTAGGCCCCTCGAAATTAAAATCAAAAGGCCCCCGGAGGACTAACGGGGAGGAGCGTAGGTGTCATTAATAGATTCTATATAATCCGCTCCTACGTGCGGCACGCAGTGCGACATGTTTGAAGATCCCGGCTCCTACGCCCCCCGAAATTAAAATCTAAAGACCCCCGGAGGGCTAACGGGAGGAGTGTAGGTGTCATTAATAGATTCTATATAATCCGCTCCTACGTGCGGCACGCAGTACGATATGTTTGAAGATCCCGGCTCCTACGCCCCCCGAAATTAAAATCGAAAGACCCCCGGAGGGCTAACGGGGAGGAGCGTTGGTGTCATTAATAGATTCTATATAATCCGCTCCTACGTGCGGCACGCAGTGCGACATGTTTGAAGATCCCGGCTCCTACGCCCCCCGAAATTAAAATCAAAAGACCCCCGGAGGGCTAACGGGGAGGAGCGTAGGTGTCATTAATAGATTCTATATAATCCACTCCTACGTGCGGCACGCACTGCGACATGTTTGAAGATCCCGGCTCCTAGGCCCCTCGAAATTAAAATCTAAAGACCCCCGGAGGGCTAACGGGGAGGAGCGTAGGTGTCATTAATAGATTCTATATAATCCGCTCCTACGTGCGGCACGCAGTGCGACATGTTTGAAGATCCCGGCTCTTACGCCCCCCGAAATTGAAATCTAAAGCCCCACGGAGGGCTAAGCGGGGGGGAGCGCAGCGACGTCCTGCGTGCCCGTGAGAGTTATGGAAGCCGTAAGCATCTACAATTACTTCATTTCAAAATTTCGGCCGAAGATTTTTCCTTCATAAAATTTTCCTTCACCAAAATATATCGATGACCGGATACGTGGAATTTCATAAATATTCAAAGATGAAAAATATTAAAATACATAAATTCATAAAAAATTCATTTATGTTTAATAAAAAAAAAATTACAAAATATTCTATAAAAAAAAATACGAAAAATAAAAAAATATAAAAATGTTCTAATATTCTTAAAATATTTTATTTTGTTATAAAACAACAAATTTAAAATTTGTATTTCTAAAAAAATTCGGCCCTTCGACCCATTCGGCCCTTTGACCCATTCGGCCCTTCGCCATTCGGCCCTTCGACACATTCGGCCCTTCGACACATTCGGCCCTTCGACATTCGGCCCTTCGACACTTTCGGCCCTTCGACACATTCGACCTTTCGACATTCGGCCCTTCGACATTCGGCCCTTTGTACCTATTCCTATATTTTGTTGTTAAGAAAAAAAAATTGAAAAACAATTTCCGCCTTATACAATTTTAAATATAAAAAACTGAGATGAGATGAAACAGTATTTTTTTTTTTTTTTCTGGGATGAAAAACTGGACTTACTTCACATGCTTTTGTCAATTTTTATTATTCCAACATAGAAAATATATGTTGCGAAGGCACTCAGAATTATGTTGGCTTCTACAAAAAATGCAATAGGGTCAGTACTACACGATATTATTCTTCGATTTAATAAGATATCTCTACGATGCCTTGTCAATGCTTCGAATGGTTGAATTTTAAAATTTTTATGAGTCAAAACATTTATATATTTTGTTATTTTTGATTTTAATGACGTAAAATAAATTTAAATAAACTATTTTCCCATCTATTCTTTAATTATCTTGTTGTTCTTAAATACAATTATGTTTAAAAAGTGTACCATTCTTAATTGAACGTGTAACATTTTGTTTGGCTGTTATTATGTTTTTGTCAGAAACTCCACACTGCCATCTGCCGTTGATTCTAAGTGGTTTATTAATCTAGCGGCTGGTCCCCCAAAGTGGTTTTTTAGGTAGTTGATCTTGTGGGTGTCCGTGAGCTTATCGTTATTCTGAACCTTGAAGTATCTGCAAAATCTTTACATTTCAAATACTCTCTATAGAAAACTGGAATCTCGATTTTGGGCAGGCGTACATCAAACTTGTTAATATATGTTTGATGGCTATCAATCTCAGTTCCGATCTTTGTTATAATGTCATTATGTTCGCTTTTAATGGCATCGTAATATCCCTCAGATAAATATTTGAGCCTATTATCATCGTCCTGTGAGGCCCTAGTCTAGAACCATGATTTGTTCCTCTATTTGTTCAATTTATTTCAATAACAGCTTTCATGCTTCTTTTGAAGCTTTTTGTATCAATGAGTCTTTCGCTGCGTTTATTTCTTTATAAATAGCTCTCAATTTGAAATCTTTTAACTTTATCAACTGGAGGAGCAATTCTCTTCTGTTGACATACTCGTTGTTATTAGTTTTTAAAGAATCTTTCGCTTTCATTGTATTTTTTTGTGTCGTTGATATCCGCTATATCATTTCATTTTTTGAAATATGCAGGTTTTTTTTTCAATGTTGAGATATTTTTCTGATTGCTTCATCAGTCTCTATATGTTTTTTGTAGAGTTCTTTTAAAGTTGCGATTTTCGACTCCAAATAGGTTTTAGTCTTCCTCCCTGGCCCACCTTTATGGTAGTTTCGGGTGAGCTGGACTATTTTGTTGCCTGTGATCTCGTGATCTTCCAAACGACTTTGTATGCTCGTCATTGTTGTAAGTTTCTGTTGGTGATGCCCGTTGTTTATTGGCTTCGACTGATATAGACTGCCGGGTTTTGTTTACTGGAGTTGAACTAGTACCGGTTGGTGGTTGGCTTGTGTATTCGATGCCTCTTGGTTGTCGACTCAAAGTATTTTTATTGGCCGTGCGGAAGCTTCGAAGGAGCAATGTTATATCAATGTGCAAAATTTGATATAGCTGTTCGGAAATCTGAAAATCTAGTCGTCAAATAATAATTAGCTTAGATGGTTGATTAACATTGACTGATTTATTAAAAACCTTAATAAAGTCAATGGGGAACCGTATGCGAACGGTTGTAGGCACAATGGGGGGGGGGGGCATTATTAAGTATTAATCAATAAAAAAAAATTTTGTTTTTTTTTAATAAAAGAAAAGTACTGAACCAATTTACATGAAAATAATGTCATTTTAAATTAAAAAATCAGGCTTTCAAGCAAATAATAATCGGTTAAGCCGGTTAAAAAAAATTTCTGTCTTTCTGTGAGCGTTGAAGGTTTGAGTCGCTTTAGTTTCTCGCGAGTGTAGTTAAAGGTGGATTACATTGTAAAAGTATACTTCGAATGAAATTTTATTATCCAATTTTGTACAGCATCATATTTACATCATTGACTACTAAACCTAATAGTATCTTGATTATAAACTACTGAAAAATATATCAAAAGCTCCCCAAAATTTGTCTCCAAAAATTTAAAGAAAGAAATTTACGACCTGCACATAAAATAATGAAAACTATTACATAAAACTATATAATATTATATTACTACTTGGATAAATGGATTAAAGAGCTTTATTCCCAAAGCATAAATTTATTTCAATTCATAATTGTGCAATAAAAAAATTATTATGATATTTTACTGTTTTATCTTATATCGTAGCTTTATCGAAAGCTCGTATATTCATATAAAAGAAAAAAGTATATATAATCAAACTTAAGGGTATCAACATAAAGTATATATAAGCAAAAAGTTTTAAGACAAATAACTTTGATACATATATATGTATATGCTTTTGACATTAAACTACAGAAATTGTAACTAAAACTCTGTAAAAAGCACTAAAGCTAAAATTAATTAATAATTTTGCTTTTTTTTATTTGGCATTATAATGTTTGCTGGAAAAATTATTTTGTTTTAGTTTTGTTGTAGTTTTCTTATTATGTCCCAAATGGATGATGGAATTGTATGACGTGACGATAGAATAATATTATATCGGAGGGTGTATACGGGTGGTGTATGTATAAACTCCAATATTTTGTAATTTCTTAAGAAAATACAAAGTTTGCTATTTCTATTTTATTTTATTTTTTGTTATGTGGGGTTAATGTTTGGAACATATTATTAATTATATATGTTCGGGTTTGCACATTATATATGTTCGGGTTAAATGTTACGGGCAAAAAACTACTTGCACATACATGAAAATAAACAAATAAATTATGCTCGTGATGTGTGAAAAAATAAAATTATTTTTGATGTATTCACAGCACAGCACAAAAAGCTTCATTTTGTTGTTGTTGCTTTTATTATGTGTATGACTTGTCGTTCATTGCTCGTTGTATCATTCATTGTCTTTTGGTTGGTTGCTTTATATTTTATTATTTAAACAGCATCCAATTTAATAAAATATTTTTTTTTTGTATTCTGTTTGACGATATATAAATGTTTTAATTAAATTAAGCTTTTAGTTTCCTTCTTTATGTATGTACGTACAATACACATATTTTAGGGAAATTTTATGATGATTATATTGTTAATCTTGATGCTTGGTTTATTTACTTCCCTAAAAAAGCAGAAGGATTTAATTTAATTGTGTTTTTTGTTAGCTTGCACAAAAATTCGTGATTTGAATTCGCATATGATATACGGATTGGATTTTGATGGCATTAATATTAATATTTTATATATGGACTTTAATATTAATATTTTATTAAATTTAATGAAAAAGTTAGCATACGATAATTGATAATATGATCCACTGGTTCGTATAATCATAATCTGCAGGTGTTTAATGAGCTTTCATTACATAAAACTGTAGTCCATAAAGGAGAAGACATAATCAAAAATCACACAATGAATGACCCAATTCTCATTAAAGTAAATAGAAAAATTTATTTTTTTTTGTTCAGGGATTATGTACACGAGTAAACATCTAAGCCCAACTAAAATATTAATAGCATTTTTATACGCGTTCACAGTAGAAAATTGAAGATTTTTCTTCTTAAGTGGCAAAACAAAAAGTAAAAAATAAACGAAAAATTAAATTTCACTCGTTCTTACATCACATCTCAAATACAAAAAAAAAACACACCAAAATTATGTTCAAAATTATTATAAAAAAGAGAAAAGCTCTCCACAAATTTTTTTTCTTCTACGTTATTTAATCCACATCTAATTTTGGCTTTCATTTCAATTAGAACAAAATCCTGCACAGAAAATTAAACACAAAGATTTTGGTGTTGTGCGTGTATATGAGTGCTTTTGCTGAACCTAAAGGGAAACAAGAAACGCCATCATCATTTGTTAAAATTATATTCTCATCATCAACCTTTCAAACATGATAAACACTGATGTTTTTGGTGCTGCGACTGCCACCATTGTTGCGCCACACTGACGAAAAAATATTTTCGTATTTTCGTCATAATAGGAATTTAGAAAAATGTGGAACATGGCAGAATTGAAAATGTTTTGTTATTCGGTTGGTTTACACAGAAAAAAATGTTTATATGCTACTTGCACACTGGTATAAAATAAAAATCGGCTTAATTCTGGCTGTGTTTGCTTGTGTTGGTGTTTCTAAATTTCTTTTCAAATTTTAAGCATTTTAAATCTGTATAATTTCTAATATATAGGTACTTTGGAACATGAGAGTTATAGTATGTGCAAAACATAAGTACATCATGATTATATACAGGGTGTCCGGGTTGGGGATTTTAATCCGTTAAAAGGTAATTCGTTGGTTCATTCTGTGAAAACAATCGTACGGATGGGGGAAACAGCGGGGGGGGGTCAATTTTTGATGTCCTATATCTTCATAGTGCTGTCTCAGAATCAATTTTCATTTCATCAACTGGTGAACGGCTAACATTTACTTGTAAAACGGTTGGTTTCAGATTAAACCACTAAACTGTCATAAAAATTGTTAAAATTGATTTACGATGTAGACAAAACCGCCTACATAAAATAGGCGGTTTTGGAGAATTAAAAATTAAATTTTTATATTAGCCTGTATTAAAATGAAACGATTATTTTCACGAAACACAAAGGGAAAAATCACTAATTTACAAATAAGTCGTTATGCATTTTTATTTTATTTATGAGTTATTATCGTTTAAGTACAAATAGACAGTTTTGCCAAATTAATTTATTTGCTAAACTACGTAAAAAAAGTTATCCCAGACTTTCATCCCATAAGAATTAAATATACACTTGAGGCAATACTACCTAAACTATCATGATATTATGTTATATATATTATTATATCACGACATAACAAAAGAAGTATAAAATAAACCGAAATATTTGAATATAATAATTTCGCGCAGTTGAATTTTAAATCCCCAAAATCATTAAATTACTTAATATTTTAATACTCAAACACTTTTACAGTCCGTTCTATAAAAGTGTCGGATTGTTGTAAAAGTGTTCGTCATGAATTTTCTTTTTTGTAACTGATGTTAATGAATGGCCTGTATAAACTCATTGTTTTCTGCGTTTAGGATTACCGTATAAAATCCACAAGTCGTCACCCGTAATGATTGTTTCTTTTGTCATTTTATGAGCAAAATAGTTTTCTTGCGTCTTTGTTTTTCCACCATTGGAAAGACTAGGGGATTCCAAAAAACACAAATCTACCGATTACTGCAAGGATTGGCTCTTGGAGACCTTAAACCATCGCAACTTCTTCGAAGAATGAAGATGAATGGTTGATCCAACGTCGACGACGAATTTATTAAAATGATTTGGTTGAAAAGGTTACCTCCACGAGTGCAGGAAATTTTAACGCCAACCGCAGAGGCGTTAAATACGACAAAACTTGCTGAGTTAGCTGATCGATTGATGGAAACGATGTCACAAAATCATGTCATGCCTTTGTTCACAACCGATCAAAAAACTAGCATTGAGTCGTCTATCTTAACACAAATAAATGAAATCACGCGCCGGTTAGATCAAATGGAACATTATAGGCCAAGGAATGTTTTTCATAGTACTACTCGTCAAAAATCTCGTTCACCTCGAAAATTCGACAATCATCAAAATTTTACAACACCAACAGATACCGATTCCATTACGTGTTATTTTCATAGACGTTTCAAGGACGAGGCTAGGAATTGTAAACCAGGTTGCTCACGTTGGAGCGAGTTCAAGTCAAAAAACAAAATCCAACCCCACAAATGGTGACGTGTGAGGGAGAACTAATCAATTGTCGTCTTAAAATTATCGATCCCCGGTCACAAATTACGTTTTTAATCGATACGGGAGCTGATGTTTCCGTCATTCCCGCAAATAATAACGAAAAGAAGAATCTAAATCCAAATCTAGAATTGTTTGCGGCCAACATATCCTCAGTAAAAACATTTGGTTACCGCCAATTAGAGTTAGACCTCGGTCTTCGAAGACATTTCGTTTGGACCTTTATTTTGGCAGATTTCACGGTGCCAATCATAGGTGCCGATTTTCTTAAATATTCCGGTTTGTTGGTCGACATCCAGAAGAGTCGTCTGGTCGATCCATTAACCTCTTTGCAAGTTGGAGCAGTAGCTATCACATCCGATTCTCCTACACTAAGAGTGATCAACACTAATACAGTTGACATTAGAGTGTTACCTCTTCTGGAGCAATTCATCGAGATTACGCGAGACATCCAGGGAAATTCACCCGCAAAACATTAAGTTACACATTACATTACTATACTTGAGGTCCACCGATTACCTGTAAAACCCGTCGGTTAAGTACCGAAAAATTGGCAATTGCTAAGAAGGAGTTCGAGTATATGGTAGCTCAAGGTATATGCAGGCCATCCAAGAGTCCTTGGTCTAGTCCACTACATTTGGTTGCCAAAAAGAATGGCGAATGGAGGCCGTGCGGTGACTATCGCGCCCTGAACAACGTTACAATTCCTGACAAATACCCGATACCATATCTACAGGATTTCACTCATCAATTGCACGGATAAACTATCGTTTCGACCATTGATTTAGTTCGTGCATACCACCAATTTCCCATCGAGGAAGTGGATATTCCTAAAACAGCTATTTCCACACCTTTCGGTCTGTTCGAATTTACGTGAATGACTTTCGGATTACGTAATGCTGGGAACACATTTCAAAGGTTCATACATTCAATAGTAAACAATCTAAGTTTCTGTTTTTCATTTCTGGATGATCTATTAATCGCTTCACGATCACTCGAAGAACATTTGCATCATTTAATGAAAATCTTTTCAAAATTAAAAGAAGCAGGTTTGATGATCAATGTAACAAAATGCAATTTCGCAAAAAAATCAAATTTTATTTTTGGGATACGAAACTTCTACAGGAATTCGTCCATCATCCGAACGAGTAAATGATATTCTAAATTTCAACAAACCCGAGAAAATTAAGCAATTAAGACGATATTTGGGTATGTTGAATTTTTACAGGACATTTATTCCTAATGCAGGTGGTAATCAAGCCATCTTATGCGAATATTTAAAAAGTCGTAAAAAAAATGATTCACGGATCATTGAATGGACGGATGAGGCTGTAGATGCATTTGAGATCAGCAAAAAACAACTTGGTGAAGTTGCTATGTTGGCTCATCCAGTACCGAACGCTAGACTTACAATGATGGTAGATGAATCGGACAAAGCCATTGGAGTAGTTTTCCAACAGCAGATCGAGGATGTTTGGCAACCTCTACAATTTTATTCGCTTAAATTAAACGACACTCAGGAACGTTATAGTGCATACGATAGGGAATTGTTAGCCGCTTATTCTGCCAAAAAACGATTTAGGCATCTAATCGAAGGCCGAAAAGTCACATTATTTACGGACCATAAGCCATTAATTTACGCGTTTCAACAGAATTCCGAAAAGGCATCACCTCGACAATTCCGTTATTTAGACTACATAAGCCAATTCACCATGGGTATTCAACATATTTCCGGTGTCAAAAATGTAGTAGCTGATGCACTCTCTAGAGTTGAAATTATTTCATTGCCAGAATCTCTCGATTATCAGGCGATGGCAAACGTTTAGTAAAGCGATGAATTAATCGAACTAATCGAGATTAATAAATCGATAAAATTTGAAAAAATTCCGTTAGCTTTTAATTCCCCAGTTTTTCTATATTGTGAGACGTCAACAGGCAAAAACCGTCCATATATCCCAATGGATTTTCGCAAACGGGCTTTTCAAACAGTTCACAATCTAGCACATCCAGGTGTGCAGGCCACGGTCAAAGCCATGACTGAAAAATTCATTTGGGTCAACATTAAAAATGACATAGAAAAAAAGGCTCAATGTTGTTTGGCATGTCAAAAAGCCAAAGTACATCGTCATAACAAAGCTCCGTTGGGAAACTACAATCCAGTTGTTAAAAGATATGCCGAAGTCCATCTCGACATCATTGGTCCACTTCCTGAATCCGAAGGATAACGTTATTGTGTCACATTAATAGACAGATTTACTCACTGGTCAGAAGCAGCACCAGTTCCATATATTAAAGCCGAGACAGTAGCGTCAGCCATTTTCAATACTTGGATTTGTTTGGCATTTCAGTTTACATTGTAACTGATCAAGGCTCACAATTTGAATCGGAATTATTCACTGAATTTTCTAAATTATTGGGTTTTGAGCGTAAAAAGACAACGGGATATCATCCGCAATGCAATGGCTTCATTGAAAGATGGCATCGGACACTGAAAGCCGCTATCATGTGTCATGAAAAAAACAATGGACACGTGTGCTTCCTTCAGTATTGTTGGGTCTTCAAACATCGTATCGAGAGGATTTTAAAACGTCATCTGCTAAACTTGTTTTTGGCGAAACTATACGGGTTCCTAGCGACATGCTAGAAGAGAATAAATCTAATCGAGATCAGTCAGAATTTGTTCGTCAACTGAGGGAACATTTTTCTTACGTTAGACCACCATCTCCAACAAGACATCAACAAGATAAAATTTTCGAAAGATTTAAATAAGTGTTCTCATGTCTTAGTGCGTACGAATGCAGTTAAAAGGTCACTGCAGTCTCCTTACGAAGAACCGTTTTTGATTATCAAACGTTTCGAGCGAATCAACCGAGCAGAAAGCATGTTTCATGGAAGAAAACATGGCAGATGTTTTACCAAGTAAATCAATAGAGGTCGATAATAAGTCATTACCCAATTCTGCTAAAACCAATCGAAGAGTCAGTTTTAACTTTGGACATAAGCAAGGTAACCCGGTTATTCCAGTCAGTGAACCAAGGTCGACTGGAGTTGGTTGAATTATTAAAATTCCTGATCATTATGCATAATCGTTAACTTATAAGTGAACTAGGAAAGGGGTAATGTGGCTGTCATCATTTTTTATCAAATTCAAAATTCAAATTCATAACAATTAATAGTTTCAAATATAAATTCGATTTTATATAATTTGTCTTGAGTTATATTTGAAACAGTCTTAATATTGGGTTTGAGTTTTGAAAATGAAGCTAGTGACATCTAGTTTCTAAATTTTAAAGTGATTTCTATATTTTTTAAAAATCAGTTCACATATAAAAAACAATTCCTAATTGTATAAAAGGGTCAAATTGTTTTTTTTTCCGAGAGAGTAATAAAATTAATATCTTTCCGATAGGTCGCTTCAGAACATTAAAGCGAAATAATTGCAGTATTTAATAATACTGGTGGCTTATCAAATTCAATATTTTAAATTAAGTGAAATCCAATTATTTGTATTAAAGCTATACTCTTAATGTTGTCAATTCGTCAATTATAATAAAATATATGTTGTTCTAAAAGAATTTACGTGCAATATTTTAATTATTAATACTTATGGTATAACAAGATACCATCATGGATAAAATAATCCATAATAATCCATAGGGGAAAATAAAATAAAGTTATTAGACCATAATCCTGTACGTAATCTCTAAACTGAAATTTAAACTTGGTCCTAAAAAATAAGTATAATTAGAACAATTATTGCTCTTTATTTGTGGTGATAAAGCGATTTCTAGACAGCATAGTATTTGACAAGTTGAGTGCCGAACAGAGTTAAAGATAATTAAAACGCGGAACTAACATTCAATTTAAGCATTTTCGAAAATATTATGTACATAGAAAATTTTCAGCTTCATCCATCGTTTATTTCAATGCACTTTACACAAACGTACATACATACGTATGTTCAAAATGAAAACTACTTTAATCTTTACAAACAAAAACTTAAATAGCTAGCAACAATAACAACAAAATGTATTATTAATGATAATAAATTATATAAAAAAGCGACAAGAATAATCTCTTAAGTTGCATTTTACAAAAACAACAAAAAGGAAAATAGTTACAACAATAACAGCAGTTTCATCAGGAGCAGGAAGATGGTAACACTTAAAGGATTTCATTTAAAAATGACATTCGCCAACTAGCAGAAGAACAAGAAGAAAAATTGTTCAAAATAATAATAAGAAAAAACTTTTTATTTGTGTGAGGATTGTTGTTTTTCATGAGGAGGAAAAAAGTAAGGAAAACAAATGAATAGACAAAACATAATATAGATAAGACTTTAAGGAACAGAACTTTATACTTTTTGTTTTTTGTTTTGTGCCAACACAGTACAAAACTTTTTTATGTTTATTAAAATTAAGATAAGATTTGTTGTGTATATGTATTAGTAACTAGCATGTATGTTTACGTTTACACGATTGCAAATTATGAGAATTTCCAATTTACCAACCGGGGGTACAACAATGATAAATACGGATATCAAAGCTTATTAATTTAAAGCTTTATTTACATAAATACGCACGTACGATGTGTATGTATGTATTTGTATACGCGCAATAATCTCATAATACCATTCTGCTTGATCCGCATTGGTTTGTTGTTTATATAAATAATTTGGCAGGCGATTTTAATCCTTTCTAAATTACAATATTCATTATGAGCCGGACGCACACAAACGACATGTATACAACACATAATGTAAATACTCGTAAACAACGTGTATCGCTTATTTACGCAAACATAATTTAACAATCTGACTACAAAATATATTGGTGAGGATGATGAGGATGAGGACTTCAACTACCAGAATCACATACATTACATGGGGTTCTCGTTTATTTATAAACATATACAAATATATATATTTTTTTGTTGGTATATACGATAAAATAAAAAGCTTAGTCTATGCTTTATATGCAAAAATTACTTAAATTTAGTTTTATACGCATATGTCAATATATACCGGCTTGATAAAAATAACCCCTTGATACATCAATATCATACGTAATAAAATTATGTTTTTTGATACATAAGGCGAAAAAAAATAATTTTCATCTAAAAATAATAGAGATTTACATACGAGTATACGGTTTCTAACATGATATTGATAGCGTGTGTACACACACCCATAATCATGCCGTTTTATCAAGATGTATGAAAGTCGTAAAAAAATATTTGCGTATCCCTTATTTACCGGCTGCTGCTGTGATCCCAAAGAAGCCACCAATTTTTTTTAACATCATTGAAATTTGAATTTTTGGTAACATGTTAATATAGTTAACGAGTATTTATAGTGGTTTGAAATGGTATACAGTTTGTAAACAAATTGTAATTTTATATGACAATTTTGATAAGGAATTGCAACCCCCAGGTCTACAGAACAAATGAACAAAATTTTGATTGTAAATAAAACGTGATGGGATTCTATCACAATGATGAGGAAAAAACTGTTAAACACTCATAACCGAAACCGTCGTTAAACAGCTGGTAAAACATTTAGGGCCGTATTCTCAAAATCGGGGGAAATTTCCCAATCGGAATACAATTTGCTTTGAAATTCTGTATATTATTCAAATTTTTTGCCGGCTACTTTAATCATTTTTTCAAATTTGTTTCCAAGTTTACTAATATTTGTATCGCTACTAAGGGGATAATTTCGAATTGATTTACCCAGTCGGAATTTTTCCTTTAGTAGGGGAATAGCGAATAGCGATATACGTGTATGTTCTTCTAAGCCGGATGAGAATCGAGCAGTCGACTGCAAAGGATTCAGCGACATATTGAAGCTTCTTCCTGAGTTCGATGGTCTAGGGGATATATATTCTCATGGATTTCACCAGTCGAAGAATATACAGTGCTGGGAAAAAAAATTGGGCAAACATATTTTATTGCAAATTGGAGTCTTTTTTTGCTAAAATTATAAAACTTTTGAACGCAATTGGCTTATTGTTTCATTTTAAATACAAGTACGACGTAATTTTTTAAAAAAAAAATGTCCGGAGGACGGAAAGTGATGTGAAACGGAGTAGACGTGTTTTGTTGTCGCTCCGTCATTTAATTTAAATATTTTTTTTTGTGTGTGTAAATAATAAATAAAATTAAATAATTAGCTATTAATAATAATATTGAATGTGTTTTTGTGTAGTAAATAAAATAATTATTAATAATAATAATGAATGTGTACACCTAGTGTTTTAAATATTAATTTGTGAATAACGCGCGACCGTGAAATTGTGTAGAACGTATACGTAATATATGTAATTATTTCCGTATATGTTCTGATACCATTTCATGAATGCGAAAATGCATATTTATGTTTAAATTACTGGGAATACCTAAAAAACATAGTGAAAGAACGGTGTAAATTATTATCCGTGGAAGAAATGTGTTTATACATATATATATGCATAAAAACCGAGTTGAAATATTTGTAACGGGATATATTTTTACGCGAAGTATATGTCGTTCTAATTTTTCGATAATCTGTATATTTGTATATATGTATGCATAACACATATGTATAACAGAGAAGTTTCCTTTTCTTAATTTTATTTACATTAAATGTGTATTTGTTTATGTGTGTGAATGTGTGTGTGTACATACATATACATATATAAATATAAGTTAACTTAAATAGAAAAAGTTGACAGTGTGTATGTGTTTGTTTGGAGTTCTCTTCGCTCTCTCTGTGCGTTTTGTTTATACCAGCGTTCTACACTACTCTTCAGTTGCTTATTATTCATTTTCCATTCGTTTTCAAATGAATTGTGTTTTACGCTAATTTCTCTTCGCTCATGAATAGTAAAACGAAATTTCAAAAATATTACTCACTGATAAACGAGTGGTGAGAGAATAATAAGAGACTAGAAGGATTGATGATTTTTTTTTTGTTTGTGTGAGCGAATGGGATCTACTACTCTCTCTTGTTTTACTTTTCTATTCTATTTGTATGACAAAGTGAACATTTATTGTAATATCAATATATACAATATACTATACTCTGTATTGAACGATCGTATAGAGAATATAATTATTCTTTCTACACTGTTCTTCATAAGTGATTAAGTAGAACGAAATGTTTTTTGTTGCTTTTCATTATTCACTGATCAATTATACAAATACTGTATAACACTGTTCGATCAGTAGAGAGAGAATAATACATGAGTGAATTTTTAAACCTTAGTATATACAGATTACACACATCGATAATAGTCATTATGTAATTTTGTTTGTAAAGCAAACAAAAAGTACAAATATGATCATTTTGTTGATATCTCGTTTATTATTTCGAAGGGATTCAAAAATAATATTTCAGTGGTTTTGTTTAAACAATTCTGTAAATTGAAATTTTGTCGAAAGTCCCGACTTTAACCTATAAAGTTGTCGGCAATTATAATTCAATTTACTTTATTATTATTAAATCTTTTAAGTACATTTTTTTTAACATACCTGAAGGTCAGGGAAGGTTGTGATTGCAACATTCTTGATCAGGAGGTCTATTTAATTACGTCTATTTAATTGAGAATAAACTCAATACCATTAAATATGTTAACGATTCAAAGACCTTTTGCTATGGAATGTTGTTTTTCGACGATCTTTCTGGTTGAATTCAGGTTATGTTTTAGTGTAGTTGTGTGAATGTTAGATATAAATCAACCCTGCTTTTAGTTGGATGAATTTGAATATAGGTAGCTAAATGACAATACCGAATTTAAATTAAATTTTTTACAATATGAACGGAATAGTTAGGCCGTCATATGTATGATAATGCTGTCGAGTCATTACGAACGTGAAGTCCCTCGGTTAGATGGTGTTGGGTGGGAAGATAGGGCAAAATAAGGTTACAAACAGCATATGATGAGATGACCCGTAGATGTGAATTAAATAACCTAACCAGTCTATTATGACTGATGCCGAATACATATGATGAATATTAGTATCCTTTACCTCAACCACAACTAACCCAAATTAATAAACTAACAAAATCTATTCTAGAGTGTGAATTTAATTGAGACTAACATTTTAATATATTTAAGTAGTTAGAAAATGACTTTGCTGCGGCCCTAGTTGTTTCTGTGACTAACATCCTTTCCTAAATAAGCTTATCTGTTACGGATGCAGGCAGGGCCTGGGCCCGCATGATGCTGAAATATTATTCGCATTCAGATATAATTTGTTATTTGATTGTTGATATTTCAGGATTATGGTAACGTACCTAGGATTGCCGTTATGGTTGGCCTGTACGCCTCTATCATATCATATCATATCATTTTATAATTCTATTTTTTTTTTGTTTTTGTTTTTTATTTTAAATTAATAAATGTTCATATTATTTAGGTAAGAAGCAATATATTAATTTAGTATTAATTTTCAGGAATTATACATATTGTTTGTAAAAAATATTTCTTTATAACATTAGTTGCTGATTGTGTAGTTTAGAATTGTATTGTCTTTGTGTTACTAACTATATCGTCTCTACCTAGGTGTAAATAATCGGGCCGATTCAATTCATCAGTTTTGTTTAGGAAATCGAAAAGTATTAATATAATATTCATTTTCAGGTAATTTCCAGATACATGTGGTGATTTCCAGATACATGTGCAATAATAATATTTTTTTCTTAGGTTGCTGATTTAAAGAAGCACTTATTGATGACCAATACCATCATTATCCATTTAACCTATTAAACCTTTATCCTTCCCCAAGTAGATTAGTTTTGTGCTGTCTTTGTGTTACTAACTATCGGCTATACCTAGGTGTCTGTAACCGGGCCGATTCTGTCCCACTTAACATACCTATCCAATCCTTCGGTTTTGTTATATGTAAAAAAGAGTGTACGGTGGGCCCGGCGTCACCCGGGAGCTCCTGTGTAAGACCTTGGTCGTACATTCAGAATCAATCAATCAATCAATCAATCAAGTACGACGTAACTTTTTGAAAAAAAAATGTACGTGCTATTTAGGAGAAAAACCCCGAAAAATGCCAAAATATTCAAAATACGTTGATTAAGGTTAAAGTATAGAATAAATTAAACACTTATTTTTTAATTTTTTTTTGTGTTTTGAGTATAAATAGTGCATATTTTGTAAGATTGAGTTATTCTGTACGTGATCCTAATCAAATAAAGAATAAAGTGCATTTTTAGTTAAAAAAATGGGAAAAGTTAGTGAGTAGTGTAAAAGCAATAAAAATTAAACATTCCTCGAAAGCATGTCCTTCGTGAAATATTAAAAAATAGCGAGAGATGCGCAGTACACAAAGAAAGAAAGGCTCTGGAAGGCCCAGATAGACAGCGGCAGTGGAAGATCGTTTCATAATATTACAATGTCGTCAGAACCGTTTTAAAACTTCATCGGACATAAGACGGGATGTTGAGCGAGCAACAGAAAAAGAAATTTCAGCCAGCTTTGTGAGAAAAAGACTTGTTAAAGCTGGTTTGAGAGCATTTAAACAATTCCAGAAGCCTGAGTTCACATTAGTAGTGAAAAACAACTTTTGCTATGGGCGCAGGAGCATGTTTCTTGGACTCCAGAAATGTGGAATGATGTGAATTACCCCGACAGAAAAAAATCAAGCATTAAGAAGCCGTAATAGTTCAACGATTCAATACAAAAGAGTAGATCAGATGCGTCATAAGACGAATAGCATCAGTTCAATACAGCGAACCGATGGTACGGATACAGCTAATGTTACGAAAAAACTAATTTGTTTTAAGTGTGGGAAACAGGGTCACTTTGCTAAAAACTGTGGTACGAATAAATTGCCTAGCTATTCTTCAACCTATAATTCATCGAATAAAAACACAAAAGTGTTACATGTACAGGTACTCATCAGAAGTTTTTCAAGAAAGCAGAGATAAATGGCAAAAGTATCGATTGTTACGTTAACGTAACAACCAGGGAAGCAGCTGTACAGTTTTAAAAAGCGATATTGCAGATCGAATTGGTGTAACCTTTTACGAGGACGCAAATTTTGTTAAATTAAAAGGTTCTGGAGGAGAAGAAGTGCACCCAGTTGGGGTTTCAACTCTCGTCAATAAAGTAGGCGAACCACATGTACATATTATCGCCAATTCAGATGGACTTATTATTCAACAACGGGAGGATAGTGGTTTTAACAAAATTGGGGTACGATATAGTAACGGGAAAACAAATTTAATCGCCAAGGAGACTACAGTGATACCTAGTGGCTATGCAAGTCCCATTCAAGTGGCAACCGATTTTGAGATGAATGAAGTTTTGCATGTTGACAATCGTTTACAAGAAAATGGAACAGCTATCCCGAATTGTGTAATACAGTCAACTAAGAAAACATCAATAGTTCCAGTTGCTAACTTCTCCGATAATCCGATTGATATCAAGAAAGGTTCCGTGCTCACCAGAGCCGGTGTGCATGCCCTATGACGAAACTAGAGGCGCTTTGAATTAAAATTAGAATGAACGTCAAATTGGAAGCCAGCAAATAGTTACAGACGATGACAATTCTGAAGTATTGAAAATTATGAACAATACAAGGATGTAGTTTCGACAAATATGAGTCAGTTGGGTCTAACTGACAAAGTTCAAATGGAGATTCAACTAAAAGAGTTAAGCAAACCAGTCTTTTATCGACCATACCGTCTTCGACGTCATCGAAGACTGTTCATCAGAATATGCCAGCCCTATAATATTGGTCAAGAAGAAGTTCGGTGAGTATCGGTTATGTATAGATTACAGAAAATTAAATAGTAATACCGTTAGGTTAAGAAGAAAGAGCTATTTTACGAGCTTAGATTTATACTCAGGTTATTATCAGCGTTTTTGAGAAAAGTGGAGATAAAACAGCTTTTATAACGCCGGATGGGCATTACCAGTTCAAGCGTATGCCCTGGCCTTGTATAACGCCCCAGCGGTATTTCAGCGATTAATTAATACGATTTCGGGTAGATTACGATTCAGTGTAGCAATGGCATATCTTGATGATATCTTGATATCTACCAAAACAAGGGCAGAAGGAATAGAAAACTTAAATATTATATTGGATGCTATCTGATAAAGTAAACTGACAATCAATTAAAGCATATGTAAGTTTTTGATGTGAAACATAAATTATCTAGGGTTCGAAATAAGTGGGGATGGAATTCAGCCGGGTTAGGTTAAAATCGAGAGTTTGGCCAGTTATCGACCACCGAAAGATCGAAAGGGTGTTCGAAGTTTTATAGGCCTCGCAAAAAATTTTAGACGTTTTGTAAGGGATTTTATTGTCATAGCGCATCCACTTACAGATTTATTATCAAAAAATTCGAATTTCATGTGGGAATATTCTCAACAACAGGCGTTTGAGTCGACTAAGGAGGTACTTGTGTCATCACCTATTTTGAAGGTGTTTGACCCAATATCAGGAATTACATATCGATGCGTGTGCAATAGGCCTCGCGCAGTTTTGCTTCAAAAACAAACGAATGATAAGTTACATCCAAAGCGTACTATAGTAGAAGGACTTCCTCAGAAGAATCTCGATCTCATAGCATCGAGATTGAGGCTTTAGCTATTGTTAGTGCCTTGGATAAATTCAGAATATATTTATTGGGAATACCGTTCATGATAAGGACTGATTGTAACAGTTTAAAGTTGATAGAGTCAAAGAGAAATTTATATCCACGGATCGCGAGATGGTTCATGAAATTACTAGAGTTCGATTATAGGGTTGAGTACCAAAAGGGATCAGTTAATAAAATTTCAGTTAATAAAGTTAATTTATCTAAGAAATGACCAGATGTTTACCAACAACTTACCATCACTATAAAACATTCAGAGGTATGCGGTTCCAAGCGAAATCCTATTGCAGTAATAAATCGAAAACCATTCTTAATACTGAAATTTGGTTTAAAATTTTTATTTTTAATAAAAACATTCCAAAATCAAGTGCTCTAAACCTGCACCGACCAAATTAGCCCGCCTCAATGAAACCTGTACTATAATTTGTTACATATTTATATACAACTCCCGATTTTATTACAGTTTCCGTTTTCGAGAAACGAGTGGTCGGTTTAGCTTGTAATTAAACCTACACCGCCAAAATTGTAACTTTTGATGTAGCTGTGATATCGGGATGGTTCTTGGACCAGAATTTATTACAAATTAATAACATTGATTAAATGGTTCAAGATCTACCTTATATCTTGACTTAATGTAAATTTCACACCAAACGGTTATTTATGACAAAAACATCGATTTTACCAATACTAATAAATTATTACACCAGACCGCCACCAGATATTTACTACCAGATATACTCTTTCGACCTTGTGGAGGGCAGGTCATACTTATACAGGTGTGTAATAAATTATCTTTGTATCAGGTTACGCAGAATTGGCTCCAAACGGTAAAGGGTTCAAACGTCTAATTTAAAGTTCGATTTTATCACCTTCAACAATTTATTACACCAGACTGAATTATTGCTGATCCAGATCTAAACATTCCATATTATAATAAATTAATAACCACATCTTTTACACTCTTTTATTTCGTAATTTGCAGTATAACGAGAGAAAATTTATCTAAAATAATCTTCATTGCAGCGAAAATATAAATAAACATCACAAAGATAATTTATTACACACCTGTATAAGGTTGATTTGCCCTTCACAAGGATCAAGGAGTAACATTTGACTCAATATCTGGTGGCGGTCTCGTGTAATAAATTGTTGAAGGTGATAAAATCGAACTTTAAATTAGACGTTTGAACCCTTTACCATTTGGAGCCATTTCCGCGTAACCTGATACAAAGAAAATTTATTACACACCTGAATAAGGTTGATCTGCCCTCCACAAGGCCCAAGGAGTAACATTTGACTCAATATCTGGTGGCGGTCTGGTGTAATAAATTGTTGAAGGTGTTAAAATCTAACTTTAAATTAGACGGTTGAACCCTTTACCATTTCGAGCCATTTCCGCGTAACCTGATACAAAGATAATTTATTACACACCTGTATAAGGTTGATCTGCCCTCTACAAAGTCCAAGGAGTAACATTTGACTCAATATCTGGTGGCGGTCTGGTGTAATAAATTGTTGAAGGTGATAAAATCGAACTTTAAATTAGACGTTTGAACCCTTTACCATTTGGAGCCATTTCCGTGTAACCTGATACAAAAATAATTTATTACACACCTGTATAAAGTTGATCTGCCCTCTACAAAGTCCAAGGAGTAACATTTGACTCAATATCTGGTTGCGGTCTGGTGTAATAAATTGTTGAAGGTGTTAAAATCTAACTTTAAATTAGACGGTTGAACCCTTTACCATTTGGAGCCATTTCCGCGTAACCTGATACAAAGATAATTTATTACACAACTGTATAAGGTTGGTCTGCCCACCACAATGTCTATTTGACTCAATTTCTGGTGGCGGTCTGTTGTAGTAATTTATTAATTTTGGTTATATCGATGTTTTTGGCATAAATAATCGTTTGGGGTGAAATTTACCCCAACTTTTAAAGTCAAGTTATAGGGTTAATATTGAACTATTTAATCAATGTAATTAATTTGTAATAAATTCTGGTGCACGAACCATCTCGATATCACAGCTACATCAAAAGTTACAATTTTGGCGGTGTAGGTTTAATTACAAGCTAAACCGACCACTCGTTTCTCGAAAACGGAAACTGTAATAAAATCGGGAGTTGTATATAAATATGTAACAAATTATAGTACAGGTTTCATTGAGGCGGGCTAATTTGGTCGGTGCAGGTTTAGAGCACTCCAAAATCATTAAATTAAATTTAATAAAATGAATAATATTGATCAAAAATGAAAATAAATATCTTAAACTTATTTACGATAAGTATTATACATAGATACTAACTCCTAACTATTGAAACAGACGCGCACAATTCACTTTTAAAATATTTATTTCCTAATTCCGTTTTTAATTTTTTTATTTTCGTATTTAATCGTTCACTTATAGTCACATTAAATTTTAATAATAATAACTTTAAAAAAATCCACACATCCATGGAATAATAATACATTTATTTTTTACTTGAAATTACTTTAATTATTTTGAACTATGCATGAGATTTTATGTTTTTAAGTACAATCTTTTTTTTTTTTCATTTCGGTCACTTATTGAAATTTTGCTTAATGCTGAAGAGTTCGTTCGATAATTTGAAAATATATATACCGAAAAAACCGCCAAAAACTCGAATTTTACCAGAATCCAGCAATATTTCAGTAACTTTAACAGAATTTTTCTGGTTTCAGGTAGAATAAACAAAATCGAAATAAAAAAGATAAAAACCGATTACATCCACTAGAATTCCCGTAAAATTCTAGTAAACGATTAAATTTTACTGGAATACTACTAAAATTCAGAGTATCGATTTTGTACCAAAAATGACAACGCGAGTTGAGCTAACCGGGAAAACATAGTGCTGGTTATTTTATTAATATTGGTTTATTTTTTTTAAATTGATGTGTCAAATGCAGTTTCGTATTGTTTGAAAATATGAAAATGAAAAATCAAATCGCATAGCAAGCAATCGGTTCCACTGCTCAAAAGTAAGCGAATAGAAGAGGTAAGCTTACGTCATCATCATAAATATTCAACCGGTTCAACCGGAACTTTTTATTTTGCTACTTGCCTTTTGAAAATTGACGAACAAAATGCACAGACACACGAAAGAAAACATGCAATACAAATCGCTGCGCGCAATAAAACGATATGTCAAAATCACTGATCTATATACATGGATACGACTTGATAAAAACTATATGGTAGTGAAAAAATAGTTCTACGTTTGTGACAGAGACAGAAAAATTTGCTTTCTTTTGTTGAATTCCGAATTTTCGAAAATCAAATAATGTAAACAGAAAATTGGTTCCTATGAGTTTTTAACGTTTGACGTTTTGACAACTCGAACTCTTTTTTTATTCGAGATATTTGCAGGTGCGCATTTCAAATATCAAGGAAAATCGCAAGAAGAAATTTGCATACAGAAAGGGTATCACATGAATTAAATGACTAAAATGTTATTTATAATTTAAATCATTTGAATATTATTATTTGTTCATTGACTATAATAATAAAAAACCAATTTCAGAAATTTTCGAAATTAAATCTATCATCGATACGGTCCTATCTTTCGGAAATATTTTTTTAAAGCAAGAGGTGTATATAAACGAGCGATATGACTATAAAACAAAGTGCTCCCATTTTTTGCAGTTGTTTTATATGGTTTCTGACATTCATGTCGTATCCATGTATATAGATCAGTGGTCAAAATAGTAGTTTTTCCGGAGCAACTTTTTTAGGTTTTTCAGCTAGTTATTTTTAGATATTTGCTTAATAACAAATATTCTTTATTTTAAGTGTTTCATTCCTTCTAACCATATCGGAACTAATTTAAAAAATTTAATAAATTTGGGCTCGCTATTCATCGTGTACAATTTTATTAAACCAATATTGTATGTGCTAGTTATAGTTTTCTTGATCGGGAAATTTTTAACTTTTAAATTGTAAGTAGACTAATAGTTTTTATAATGGAAAAGATTTATTTTTGTATTTACCATTGTAACTCTACATGTCGTAGTATTGCAATTCAATTTTCAATACGTTTTAAAAAATTAAACACAATAATTTATTATTGTAGTCAAATTTTAATCAAAATTAGAATGATAATATCGGTTCGGGATATGAATGAAGGTTCACAGAAACGAAAGAGTGACCGCAAAATTCGCCCGTTTTTGCGTAGTCTGTAGCAAGAACGGGGAAGTTCGTACAGAGGTCCCCGTGGGCTTAAATTGATCGTCATAAAAAATGTGGGTGAGCATAACTCGATTTTTTCAATATTGAGTCAATTTACCCTTATACTTGAGGGGTGGAAACCACCCCCAGAAGAAAGAAATGGGAAAACGGTCGGGAAGTTTTCGGTAATAGGGGTGGTTTGCCCTCACCCATGAGGTGTATTTCACCCTGAGGATATTTGGAAGACAATGACGGTCAATTTAAGCCCACGGGGATCTCCGTACGACCTTCCCCGTTCTTGCTACAGACTACGCAAAAACGGGCGAAAAATGGTGTTTTTGCGGTTAATCTTTAAGCCAACTGTTAATTTTTCTAGATTAATTATTATTATTAATATTTTCAAAACAATTGTTGTGTTCATCACTAATACATATTTATCAAATAAAGAGAAAAAAGATTAAATATTATATATTAGTTCAACGAATGAGGTAAACTTTCAAAAAATTGATGGTAGAAACCTGGGATGTATTTATTTCTGCACAAAAATATTAAGTCTTGATATTTTAGTTTAGAAATTGGTTCACGTTGATTGTATAATTGATCAACATGGTCACGGTCAACGATTCTTCATAATATAAAATAATTTCTTGAAAGTTCTCATCAAACTCGTATTTATAATATAACTAGCTGACCCGGCGAATTCCGTTTCGCTACCAGATGGCTTCGTTTTTTGCACCATTTCGTTTGGGGATTAAAAGATGAAGAAAAATTATTTTTTTTCTTTTATATTTGAAAAGGAAAACTTTTATTTCAATTCACAACAGTAATGAATTCATTTCGATTACAAAAATGAAGTGTAATTTAGTTGAACTTCTCTAAGTAAAAAATGAAAGTGAATCCAAAGTAAATACTGAATCGAAGCGTTATACGTGTCCGCAAATTATCCGTTTCATTGAAGTGCTCTTTGGTACACCACATTTTTTGTTTTTTGGTCTGACGTTAACACAAACAAAGCGGATGGTTTCCCAACTCGTGAACACGCAACGTATAGCTGCCCGCATGTGAAAAACAATGATTTTCTAAATTTATCCCGCAAACACTAAGCGATTGGCCTTGCGACTTGTTAATTGTCATTGCGAACGCAAGGCGAACCGGAAATTGCAATCGTTTAAAGTCAAACGGAAGATCAGTCGGAATCATTGGTATTCGAGGAATACATACATTTTCACCTGCGTACTTTCCGTTAATAATGGTTGCCTCAATCAAATTCGGCATAAGTCTTTTCACCGCAAGTCGAGTACCGTTGCAAAGTCACGGTGGATTCAAATTACGCAATATGATAATAACTGAACCAACTTTGAGTTGCAAGTTATGTGGTGGAAATCCTGGTAACTCCAGAGAATTCAAAAACTCCGTTGGATAATTTACTACATCATCGGGATTTGTTATGGAAACAACGGATTTGTATGTCACCAAATCGCCAGCGATTTTTGATTGAATGGTGAAATTCAGTGCGTGTACATCATTATTATTTGCGGCGAGAATTGCTCGTTGACTTAATCAAGCATAATTCTAATAATTCTCACTAATGTTTGGGAAAACATTTTCAATAAGAGCTAGTTGAGAGTCTACAAATCGGCAAAAGTCGTTGGTAAGAGCAATTAATCCAGTTGTTGTATCAACTGGGACTTTTCCATTTCCAACAGTTAACAATTGTTCGGAAAATTGTGCAGCACTTTGATCATTTTGAAGTTGAACTCTCATATTAGTGGTTAGCGATAATGTTTTTACGTTATTCCACAAAGGTGATGCCTTCAGGCAAGCATTCAGTTCATCTGCAGGCGTTCCACGGGGAATTACTGGCAACGTCTGCCTGAAATCGCCTGCCAACAATATCATCAAGCCGCCAAAGATGTTGTTATTTCGCCGAAGATCCTTCAGTGTAAAGTTAAGTGCTTCAAGTGATTTCTTATGTGCCATTGTGCACTCATCCCAAACAATGAGCTTGCATTGCATCAACAATTTTCCCATTGCACTGGATCAGGAAATATTGCATGTTGGAGTATCAATTGTGTTTAAATTGAGTGGCAACTTAAGCGCAGAATGTGCAGTACGACCGCCATCTAGAAGAGTCGCCGCAATTCCAGATGATGCTAACGCCAAAGCTATGTCACATCTTGATCGAATAGTGGCCAAAATCAATGAAACGACAAATGTTTTCCCTGTTCCTCCAGGTGCGTCCAGGAAGAATAGACCACCAGTATTTATGTACACCGCTTGCATTAATGTTTCGTATACTTGTTTTTGCTGTTCATTCAGCAACGGCACATTATTTCGAACGAATTCCTGCAATGTATCAACATTGTATTGCAGCTCTCGATTTAATTCTTGGTTGAATGCATCGTGCATCGATCGATTTGGCGCAATCATTCCTACTTCAATCAGTAGCTTGTTTGCAATAGTCAAGCATTGATCCTCAATCAGAATCAATCCTTCATTGTAGATTTCATCGGTTATTTGCATGTCGGGATTATTCGTTCTAATGCGCAAGCGATGCAAGATATCTTCACATATGTCGTCTTTGTATTTGTTCCATAACTGAATTGGTTGTGAAGGGAAACATGTGGTGATGATAATTGCGAACAGCGTTCGTATTTGGTACGCATTTGTTGAAACAACTGAATCCGCAAGTGTTAAATCCCAATGAGAATCGTTCTCCAGCAAACCCAATAGTTGACATGCTTCTCGATATGTTTGGCATTGGTGGCCATTCACAGTTTTCAAATGCGCAAATGATTTTTGTCCATGTACATTTACCAACAGGAGTCGCAAATAAAAACATTCATCATTTCTAGGATGAATAGTATACATGCGACCTAGCGCATTAGTGGAAAACATCTGTGGCCAATCTGGAACTGGGGTTCCTTGTTTGCTACGTTGGAATTTCTTTGTTGATTGATTCCAAGTGTAATACTTGGGCATTTCAACGTACATCAGCGTCGCTGCGACTGGATCTGCTTCACACATTGCAAAGAAGCTAGTCAATGTTGTCGATGGTGGTCTCTCAGCTCGTTGTGCCGCATTAGCGTCAGTGAAGTAAACTCTTTGTCCATTTTCCAAATGCACTGCTAAATGTACAACTGTGGGATATCTTTCATGAATTTGAAATGACAATAATCGCCACAGTGCTTCACTAGTACTGTCGTATCTGCCCATTTGGAAGTTGCTGATTTCGTCATTCGCATTTTCCGACGCAATACCAAACACAGCCATGTCGCTGCCTTTTGTGACGTACTTGCACAAATATTTGACTGATTTGGCAGAATGACAACTCTCAACGTTCGCATGTGTTTCGAAAATTCGTGATAGCAGCGGGCAATATGGTACAATGAATTCATTTCCGATCTCAATCTCTTGATTTCGAACTTTAACTTTGATAGTTCGACCATTATCTTCTTTTGTGCACTTTCCATCAGTCATGGAAGGCGATAATGGATTTAATGCACCGCACGGTTCACGCACCATCTGTGTCGTCACAATGTCGTGTAGATGGGGATCAGTGACTGTATCAGGAATTTCAGCTGATATGATGTCATCCACTTCATTTGAATGTAATTTGTTCAGCAACCAAATTAGGATATGAGCGTGCGGTAGTCCACGCTTCTGCCATTCCACCGAGTACATATAACAACGTGTGTCACCAAAAACTCGATACTTAGTAAGCACATCCATCATAACCTTGAGTTTTTGCTGAAATACTCTGGCGATTATGTCATGGCGATCTAGTGGTTTTTGGCCCGGGTTCAACTCATGTTCAATTTCCGTCCACTTCGGATTACATGTGAACGTAATGAATAAATCCGGAGTTCCATAATTTCGCACGTACGTCATAGCGTCTTGAGCGTATTCGTGCATGTGTCGTGGGCTTCCGATATAAGATGATGGGAGAATCGTCAGGCGTCCAATATTCTGAACATTACCAACTGAATGAATAGCATCACGCAAGTGTATATAGTCCTCAGATCGTAGCTTTGCCTGATTGAATCGGATGAACGCTAAACGTTCGGTCTCGATTTTGACATACATGTCGACAGCGAATTGCTGGAATAGCCGACGGCACTTCAGAATGACATTCTCCTCATGTGTACGAATCATCATACGATACGCATAGTAATTCATTGCGCTTAGATTTTTGTTTGTTGATACGCCTGAAAATGCAAAATTAAATGGATTGTTAATGGAAACCAATAATAGCAATAATTAGTGTGTGAATATTGTACCTGTAATTGGATCGACCATTTTCAACGTGATGTCGTATCCGTCTTGCCCTTGCCAATAAATGATTGGATATTGTACCGCATCGTACAAACGATGTGTCTCGTTTACACGATGCATTATATTGCTTCTTCGCTGAACGACAATGTCTCGTGATTTAGTTGGATCGCCAACATTAATTGCAGCAACATCATCAACGGTGGGTGCATTGAATCTTCGCACATGTTCACCTGTTGGGGTACGATCCGCTCTTATGACAAATTTGTGCGTATCCGATGGCATTCGTTCCAATGCTGTTTTGAACATATTAACCACAGCGTTATTAGCGTGAAAAAATGCTTGCAACTGTTCAATAATTCGTCTCTTTAACTGTTGTGTTCCCTGTATATTGCACCGCACATTCAGCTGATCCACCATCGACGAAATGAAATATATTTGCAGAAATTGATGCGGCTCATCTGGTGTTGGCACCATTGAACCATGCAAATGATATATTTGTCCTTGTATCTATAATTGCAAACAATCATTAGTTAAAGAATACGGTGTGACTTCTGATCGTGTGATGGTGTAGTGTGTGGTGTATGTGTAGTTGTTATGTGTTGCAATTGATTGTGTTGGTGTGATTGATTGGTGTGAGTGATTGGTTGTGTGTGTTGTATCTTTTACCTTGCAAGTCGGCATGAAGCCGCCTTCTCGAATGATATTAGCTCCAAAGGAAGTCATGCAAAAGCAGTTATTGTATTCAAGGATGCGTTGAAGAAAATGGTTGGAATCGGGATCACTTCCATCGAACAATGGTTTCAGTGGCTCTGGTGGTGTAAGTAATGGATCCAGTTTGACTTTTCCACTTGCGCAGCACAATCCATCCGTTTCTCTTTTGAACTTTAACGCATTGCAATATCGGCATACAGTCATCATTGGTCCAATATCTAAATTGTCATCATCACTGTAGTTCGCAGTGGGATCATATTGGAATGCCAAGCGATTGTATGATGCCAATGATCTTCGTGTGCTCACGCGTTGTCTCAATCGGGCATTTTCACTTATTATATTTTGTCTTTCTTCGCTTAAGTTCTGTGAATACACTTTTTGCTGGCTTGCATGTCTTGTGCGGCGGCCGATGTTCGCACGTCGTACTCTAGGCATTTTGGACTATGGACAGACTATTTATTTAATTTAACCTCAAATGCACGATCCACATAATTTACACAGTTCAACTTGCCACCTTAAGAACAAATGCCTGCTGTTGAAATTGAATAAAAATTTGCACAATACGCGTGATTGATCTGATGGTTACCAATTGAACTGTTAGGAAACGAATAACTTTAACCTCAATTTCACAATTTCACAGTGAACACAATACCGGTTTTAAGTTAGCGTTTGAAAGAACGTGCGCATTATAAATGTCACATGAAATTAACTGAGCAGAGTACAATGAGTAGCTGTCAAACAATGTATCACGCACCGCGCCATCTACTTAAAATGAAACGTACTTACACACCACGTACTGGCGCCATCTGCTCCACCACTATCCAAAACCATATTGGTTTGTAGTACATACTATGTATCAGAGATGGCGCTGTATGTGAAAAATGATTTTCCCTGTTTTCCTGCTTTTCTGTTGAAATTTTTCTTGAATTTTGTTTGCTATAAACCTCACGGAGCCCGAGACCTTTCCAATGAATGCAAAACCGTGGAAATCGGTTCGTGCGTTCTGGAGTTATAGCGTCAGGAAGGAAAACCCGACTTATTTTTATATTATAGATTTATTTGGCTCGTCTTTAGTAACATATACTTCTCTAACTCTGCTTGTCAGAAATGCTTCGTTTTTTGTATTTTTAGCGAAAAAATAGGAATCTGATACGTTTTTATAATCAAAAATATCTTTCTGTACTATTTCATGGACAACATAAGAAGATCCGCTAACTTTTGCATTTCGTATAAGGCTGTAATACTGCGCTGGAATATAAACCGTTTTGTTTTTGCGACGCTTTTCTATCATTGAATGCATAGAATCCCCTTCATTTTGGGTATGCCCTTTTTCTAGATATTTATGATGTATATCGATATTTAGTTTTCTGGATACCCATGCATAAAAAGAATATAGAATCTTATTTTTATTTTGTCCCGGACAATTTTCTGACCAAAATATAAATTTATTCGCATTATTTTTGCTTTTTTCTTCCAAAATGAATTTGCATAAGCAACTGGACATTTCAGACGCACCTTGTCCAGCAATTGTCTCATCCCATAAATAACGATATCCCTGACGGTTAGCCAAATTGTATATACTAAAATTATGTAAATTTAATTTTCTTTTGTAAAAGAAAATGCTTGTTTCACCGAAAGGGCACTGTAAAATTTTTTGAAAATCAAAACAGGCAGTAACTATATTTTTGTGTACATTAGCTGCCGCTTTATCGATATTTTTGATCCGTCGAGCTTCATTCTTCATTTGTATGTGTTTCTCGTAATTTAACTTATATTTTTCTTTCTCTGAAGAGGACGTGTTGGCGTAACTTGTGCACTCGTTGCACTGATCTTTTTTTGGCTTATAAAAACCTAAATTGAAATTATAATTAAAGATGTCCCGATACTGTCGTTTGGTAACAAGCTGTACCCTAATTTGGTTCCTTCCTTCCATTTTACATACAGTCGAAACATTTTGAATACTGATCGCTATCTAAAAAACGTTTCGAAGAATGCGCATTCGTATAATGCGACTCGACGTTGGGAAAAGCAAAGATTTGTTCTAAAACAAATTGTTTGAAAGTTTGTTTAACTTCATTTACCGGACGAATATATTTACCTATTAGAGGATTAAGATTTTAAAGATTAAAAACAGTTTCATATAAGTATTAGCAACTTATCCCGTTGATCAATTCCACCAACTGTAGATTTTGAAAGTGCAGTATCAACTACCTGGTTCGAGATAGAAAATGTATCGAGATACATTTTAGACATACCCTTGTAGTTTCGTCTTTATCGTTCAAACGATAATTAAGATAATATATAGGGGAGACGATTTTCTTCGGCTATCACCTGAAGAAATTTTGGTAATTTTTTTATCAACTACATTAACTCCTTGAGCTACAAAATCCCACTGGCGTTCTTTATTAGCTAATTTATAGCAATGGGTGAAAACGTTCATCCTAATTTGGTGCGATACTCGTTCATGACACTTAAGGCGGCATTTTGATGAACATCCACTTTTCATTACTTTCGCAGGTATTATTCGTCTGGTTGCGTTTTTATATTGGTTGCCAGTGTTCTTAAGGCGCTTCGCTGCTACCCTTTGCCAGCTATTTAAATTTTTTTTGCTTTTTCTGGTTATGGCGTTATTTTTTGACGAAGGTGGTTGAAAAGGTTGAGAGAAATCAGATGGGTTTGATTCTAATAATTCGTAGCTAGAATCAGTGCCGTAGCAGGCAAACGGATCTAGGAATGCAAAATAAATTGTATTAGCTTTTATCTTAATTAACAATTAAATCTTGGTTTAATGGCGTGAATACGTGTATTTGGACATTACACTGGCGAAAACTTTTCTCATATAGAGCATGGAGCATTTAACCTAATACTCTAATAGGAATTCTGTTAAATCGCCTTACCACCCGGTAAGCTGACAATGTTCATACATACATATATGTAATTTTTCAGAAAGCTATTTACTCGAATTTGCATTTCTGTCATATTCCATGGCCATAATAAATTTAAAATTACTTACTTGAATCATTTACTTCCAAATCAACTTAAATTTTAAATTTTAAAATTTTTCGTGAAAAAACAATAGTTGTCATTCACAACAAGCAAGAAAACTACAACAAGACTTGCGATGCCTACATTCATATATTTTGCAATGAAAATATGTTGTAGGTAGTACTTATAGTTATCAAAACGTAAAATTATTTGCTACATAAACTGTGATAAATTACACTTACAGTTGCAGTTAAAAACTATTTGCCTGCTAAGAAAACGATAATGGGAAATACGATATTGAGAACGTGATTTGTTACAACCGAGAAAACTATAAGTCAAGTTAGAGTATTATTCACGAGAACAAAAAATAACAATTGACTTATCGTATTATTTGAAAGTGATACAGCATCTGCAGGAGGACCTGATTTAAAAAATCGCTTGAACTGGAATACACTACATCCTTTGAACTATATGAAAATGCAATCATGCAATAACGCGATAAGTAGTACTTATCGTTATCTTGCACGCAGTGAGCGAAATATAAAATTGTATGTTATACAGTGTATATATATGTACACAAAATTATTGCTCACCTCGCCAGCTCATGCTCTAATTTTTGGTACAAAATCGACACTCAGGTGAATATTATTATTATAAGAGAAGTGAGCGAGGTAGTATGAGATGCTTAATTATAAAGTGAGAACATTTTTAATTTGCAACTTTATTGGAATTCTGAGAATATTCCAGTAACTTTCGAATTTTACTAGATTTTTAATGGAATTTTATTAATGTAAAGTGTTACACGCGATTTTTTCTTTTTAAATATGGGTATACATTTAATAGAATTCCCGTAAAATTTAATAGTAATCATAGTACATTCAAAATAATATGGCGAAATTACATTTTACTAGAATTTTGCAAGACTTCATGTAAATTAAACTTTTAATTGCATTAAGTATCAAAATAACTTGATTTCAGTTGAAATTAACAAGGCACTAGAGTTTAGAACAAAACAAAACTGATCTGGTACTTTTATAGTATTTTTTTTACGAGATAACCACAAGAGTCTTAGTAAAATAAGTATTTCAGTATTCAGATAATCTGGGTCTCTGGGCACTCGGTCTTCACGGGAAACTGCAGAGCAGACGAACTATAGGTACGGTACGACTCTCCAGATGCAATCGGAAAGGGCAGGTCTGGAGAGGCCTTCAGAAGCACTCAAATCCGCGCTCAGTAAAAAGGCAATCGTCTTGACAGATGAGAGGTGGACCAAGGCACTAGTATTCCTCAGAAAACGAGATGGATTAGGATTGGTCGTAGGGATACTGACAGGACACTGCCTTTTTGGGGAATATGCGAGAAGGCTGGGTCTAGAGACGAATGACTTTTGTAGAAGTTGTATGGATTTAGAGGAGGAAGAGAGATCACTTCCTATGCTTGTGTCCGACACTATCATACAAAAGACGTAAGTACCAAAACGACATGTGTACAACATGGACACCCTATCTGAACTCGCGGACTGTGTGGTGTGCGAGATATTTTACGCTACATTAATAGCTCGGGTTGGTTCCAGCGGGAGTAAGGGGAGATTGGATCCTGTGGTATCACAATGGGCCACTACTGGCCTAAGTGTGCAATAGCAGCCACTCTAACCTAACCTTACCTAACCTAACCTAACCTAGGCAAGTCTGTCGAAACTTTCAGTATTAACTTTGCATTCGCAAAGTAATTTCATGAAATTCGCAATAAATCAACTATTAAATGTCATTCCAAAATGTTCATAATAAATTAGACCATTTTGACAACATACAGCATACCGTTCCGGTCCTGAAATAAAATATTTGTGTTTAGTTCAACATTTTTTCGTAAACCATTTTGAAATCCAAGCAAGAACAAAAATCAATATCAAACAGAATGAAAATCAACCTACATTCCTAAACACCTCACAGTTAAAAGTAAAAAACTAAAAATAAGAAGATTCTTCCAGAAAATATTATTAAAATACGAGCAGAAGGTTTGATTGAACCAGAATTCCAATCGAATCAACAGCAAATCTGGGTTGAGGCATTCAAATACACCCACTATACGTACAATACAACATATACAGAAATTGTCGTCTTTCGTGCACAAAAACTATTTTACCTGGTTTCAGGTACACACCTTGGTATACAATATACGTACAATCTATTTTATCTATTTTATTATTCCCACAATGCATGTCAAATAGGCAAAAAAAAAGTTCAAAATATCTACGATAAAAATGCAAAAGAGCTTTTTGTTGTACGAGAATGAGACTTATTTTGTATTGGTGTGGTGCGGTACCAAATTATCGAAAAATATATTGATGAATAATTTTCCAGTTTTGTACAATAAAAATATAAAGCTTTTGTTTTTATTTTTCTGGTGCTTCAATTATTTACGCTTTTAAACAAAAGATTTTTGGGTTTTCATTAAGCTTTTGAAAATGTTTTTTGAACTTGGGGTATATCTATACGTAGTAATAGCAATAATTCCGATGACAAGTGGCGATAACATTGTACGAGTACATGTATCCTAATTTTGTCGGATGCTTAGTTTTTTGATCAAATTCATTTTGATCAGCATATACAATTTGTTTGGATTGGGTGGGGTAAGATTGTTGGGTGTGATTGCCATGGTTATCTCTTGGTTATTGTTATTCTCTAAATGTACATGGTTGTTCTACATTATTTAAGTTCGTTTACATTTTCAGCACATTTGTTGCCTTATTTTAGGACTGAGCTGAAGTTCGTCCAGTACCGGTTTGGTATACGTCTTCGATAAATAATTCTTAGAACCACCCAGGGATGAGAAATTCGTCTTTTGTCGTAATTGATTAAATGAAACTTATTGCAAAATTTTTCACCTTCTACTTTGCGATTTGGATATTTAAAAAGTTTTCACATTTTGGGTTTGTTTATTGAAATTCTACATATTTAGGTTTTTTAGTTTGAGCCAGTTTGAGTTTCATCAATTTAACTGACTGTAGAGATTGATGAAACAATGATGGATAAATATTTACAAAATGTTGTAATGAACTTTTTAGTTGGAGCACGACAAAATCGTATTTTTCGCTTAAATTTTGTAAAATTGATCTCGGCTCTTAATGTTGCAATATTAAGAAGGAATGTTTAATTTCAAAATCGTTGTCATAAACGAAAAATGCTTTTCTGGAAGCTATCATTTTTTCCTCAAAATATGGATAAAGCTTAAATAAGAAGTTTTATCGCGATGAATCAATCCATCTGGGCGGAAGAGGAGTGTCAAATCTTTGTTGAAAACAATTTTTTTGTTAAAAATCAACTTTTCCGCTCAAATTTTGAAAAACTGATCTGAACCTGTATTGTTGTAAACCTCATTTAGAATCTTTTAGTTCTTAGTGGTTTTTCTCGGAAATGATTATGCTTTTCAAAATATTTGCACAATACTAAAAAGTGTGTCCACTTCCGGCAGACCGATTTGGGAAAAAATCACTGGGATTTCCCGATTGATCGGAATGAAACTTAATACATAAACTTTCTCTACAAACCTGGAGATCCCAGAGAGATTTAGGTGTGATTGGCCCACCAGAAGTGGCAACTTCCACAGGTGCTTTTTCGTATTTTACAAATATTTTGCAATGTATATAGCATTTAAGAAAAAATTATTAACAACAAAAGATTATAAATTAAAATTTAAACAAAATTAGTTGAGATCATTTTTTAAATTTTAGCGGAAATTACGAGATTTGATAATACAAACTTATATCACCAAAATCCCTTACATCTACAGTCTAGACAGACTGACAATTTGGAATGAAACTTCAAACTTAAATTTTCGGAATAGGTACAAAGGGCCGAATGTCAAAGGGCCGAATGTCGAAGGGCCGAATGTCAAAGGGCCGAATGTGTCGAAGGGCCGAATGTCGAAGGGCCGAATGTCGAAGGGCCGAATGTGTCGAAGGGCCGATTGTGTCGAAGGGCCGAATGTCGAAGGGCCGAATGGGTCGAAGGGCCGAATTTTGTTTTATTTTTAGAAATATAATTTTTTAAATTTGTTGTTTTATAACAAAATAATGAATATTTAAATATTTTTTTATTTTTCATATTCTTTTTATAGAATATTTTGTAATTTTTTTTTTATTAAACATTAATGGATTTCTTATGAATTTATGTATTTTAATATTTTGTATCTTTGAATATTTATGAAATTCCACGTATCCGGTCAGCGATACATTTTTGTGAAGGAAAATTTTATCATGCGCCACCAGAGACATTCAGCCCTATTTGTCAGCCTTCTGATAATAGGTATATGGTACAAAAAATAATTAAATTAAATAATTAAATTATATTAAAAAATTAAAAAAAAATATTTCCAAAAACAAAACAAAAAATCAAAAAAAATTCGGCCGTTCGACCCATTCGGCCCTTCGACACATTCGGCCCTTCGACACATTCGGCCCTTCGAAATTCGGCCCTTCGACATTTGGCCCTTTGACACATTCGGCCCTTCGATACATTCGACCTTTCGACATTCGGCCTTTCGACATTCGGCCCTTCGACACATTCGGCCCTTTGAAATTCGGCCCTTCGACATTCGGCCCTTCGACATTCGGCCCTTTGATATCATACCAAGTTTTCTGTATTAGCTCTAAGTATAGCATTTACAGAAACGACAAAGAATATTAAAAGATTCAAATAAATGTAAATATTAAATTTTCCAGAAGGGGATATTATTTGTCACTCGAACCCGAGGAAGTCCATAATGAAGCGGTACATACCCTAGGTCGAACCTTGTGGAATTATTTCTATATGATTACAATTTGGTGCAATCTCTGAGACGTCTTGTTATTGACGTTAATTTGATTCACTCAAAAATCGATATGTGGTGTACTCAATAAATGGTATCGTGCAAGTCCCTATTGGCGCACAACATGCTTCATTTGATAGGTTAAACCCGATGGATATATTTCTAAATTGTCCCATTTTGAAGCAATCTCTGTGATGTCTCGTGATTAGCCATAATGAGATTCGCTGAAAAAAACTCCGATGAAAGTTTTAGGAACTTAAAAAAATTAAATGGAACATAATGACAAAATACTAATTTTAATTCGGATTTATTGACCATAAATTGTTAAGAAATACCTATGTTTTTTTTCAGCTTGGACCAATTCAGAAATTTATTGCAAAATTCATATTAGAATTCTAATCCAGTTTGTTCGGTGACAAAAATGTTTTGAACAAGTTATGTATTTTTTTGGAAGAATTTTTTAAGAATTCTGGAGCCTGCTGGCCGGCGGTTGAGAAATGGCTAAGTTCCTTCGACGGTAGTCGAATAAGAAATGGTACAGTTTAATTCAACATAGTAAAAGTTTAGAACTCCGATCAATCTGTTATCGTCGATCAAATTTTACCATCACCGGTTAAGACATAACCGTTTTCAATCAGTATGACCAAATTCCAAAAAGATGTCCAAAACCTAAAAGAATACGAATAAACCATAAGTCATCTTAAGTATTATTTAATTTTCTAGTTAGGTTCAATTAAAGAAAATTCAAATTAAACCGCCATTGAGGCGTAAAATCAATAAGCTTATCGTATAAGAGTAACAAAATTTTATAATGTCTCTGCCTATATTGATAATCGTATATTAAATATCAATCTGTAGCTCGACAATTCACCGAAAAATATTTCACTGAAAACGTCAATTTACCGAAACGACCATTCACCGTAAACAACAATTCACCGAAAGCTAAAAAAATTCTTTGCAAACAACAATTAAACGATAACATGTGAAATGATCAATTACTCATGACATGACTGTGAAATACATACCAAAAATGTACACTGTTAAATTTAAAAATACTCAAATTGGGTTTGTTTTGTAGTGAAATTATAACATTTTTAGATAATCTTACATTTATATTAGAGAAGTCTCTGAGTCCCTAAAATAATTCAAATAATTTTCTAACAAAATGAGATAAACATGGGAAAATGTTGATACAGTGAGGCTATTTTAGAAAATATCTATACTTTTATATCTCCGATCCTAGAGATGTCAACCGCATCTCACCTATATGACCGTATAGTTAAATCAAAACCCCACATTCGTGGTGAACTAGATTTAATTATGATGATTTTTAAATTGTGCAGCGAAAAATTCGAACAATATAGAGAATTTTTAAGCAAATTGTATTCCGATTGGGGAAATTTCCTCCGATTTCAAGAACACAGCCACAGGTGGCCTATTACATGTTGTTTGTTTTACAAAAAGTGTTAGAATGGCAATATTTATTAAAAATAATTAGTTAATAAATTAAAATTTTTTATATTCAAATTCGGTGGCGGTCTGATAGACTCCAGGTGAGGGACAAAAATTAGGGAGGGTAATTGTTGTGGCAAATACCCGAATTTATTTTCCGACAAATGTTCGTACGAGATCTCGAAAACACCACACTTAATTTCTACGAAAAATTAAACCTACCAGATTTATGATAATTTTTTGTTTTGTATTATCAAAAGTCATTTATTCTGCTTTTCAGAAAACTAGCAAAATTAACCTTTGCTAAAAATTTAGTTTTGCAAAGAAAAGTTAAAAATGCTTCTACGAAAGTGACCACTGGTACGGAGTTCGCGACCACTTCTAGAAAAAACTTTAGTACGGAGTTTTATTCCACCTGGTACAGTTGCCGAATTTTGGAGAAATAAAGTTTTTTTTTTTTATCGAAACTCGTCATTTACATTAAAATTAGAAAAATTATCTTAACTAATTTTGATTGAAATTTACTTTACAAGCTATTTGTTTTCAATCCTTTTTACGAAGATGCTGCTACAAAACGAAAATGCTGATGTCGTAGCTGACACTCCTGGTGGCCCGATCTTGGCCATATCTCACTGATATCTCCAATTTATAAATAAAGCTTAAGTATGAACTTTCATCCTGTTTAATAAATCCGCATATGCTTTACATGGCCCAAATTTTTACTCAATAATAGTATTTTTGATAAAAATCGTCATTTCCGCTAAAATTTTGAAAAGCTGATCTGGACCTGATTGTTACAAAATTAATTAAGAATCTGTTAGTGTGTAGCCGTATTTCTTGCAAATGATATTCTTTTCTCAATACATGCGAAAAACGAAAAATCTCTTATTAATGTGTAATTCCTGGTGCAAAAACAAAAAAGGTCCTGTGGAAGCTGTCACTACTGGTATACCGATTTTGACCTAAATTTTATGGGATCTTCTAATTTGTAAAAAAACTTTAAGTATGAAGTTTCATCCCACTCAATTAATCCGTCTCGGCCCGTACTGGGCTGAATTGTTGAAAAAACGTTTTTGGTCGAAGATCATCATTTTCGATTGCAGAGGGTTGCATTTTTGTTGAAAAACAGCTTTTGTCAAAAAATGGTAATTTCCGGTAAAATTTTTGAAAAATAAAAGGAATCTTTTAGTTTTAGTACATAGTCGATATTCTCCTAATTGTGATGCTTTTGAAAATATTTGCAAAACAATGAAAAAGTTCCTCTAGCTTTCAATCAATCCATGTATATAGGGGTTCAATTTTTGTTCGAACCTTTCAAAATATTTTGCATTAACCTAAAACGCTCCTATGAAATCCTAATTTGTAGAAAAAGCAAAGTCATATGAAACTGCATCCCAACAGCTGTTTCTATTTACCATTTCCGTTTAAATTTTTCAAAAATGATTTGGATGCAAATTTAATTTAGAATCTTTTATTTTAAAATCATTTTTCGTCGAAGATTGCGGGCAAAAATCACTGGTACTCCGAATTACTGAAAAAAAATCGAGGTCGTAAATTTTCACGATTATAACACTTTATTTTACTACTCCACGAGAACGATTGCAGAAATTGATCCTTCTGGTTAAAATTGTCGATCAGATTTCTACATAGTTGGTTTTCTATCACACGAATGATGCACTCGATATGGATTGTAACCCTTTCGATTGATTGTGGATTATTCTCATAAACCTTATTTATCACAAATCTCGACAAAAAAATAATGTAATTGTGTTAAATCGCACATTCTTCTAACCGTCCATAAAACCTTAATAAACCGATTGATTCATTGACTGTATGATATGTAACACGATCCTGTTGACCACAAGCCGTTAATAGCCATGTAATAAAAAATTGGCTCATCTCTCAGAGATACGAGAAAATGCTCATCAACTACTGCCTTTGGATTTTCAGAAGCCCAAGGCGACAATTTTGTTTTTTACGTAACCACACAAATGAAAGTGAGCTCAAAAAATGTTTATTGGAAGCCTCTGTCTGTACAAAACATGATATCTATAGAAAAAAGGTTAACAAACTGAAAAACTGATTTCGGTTACATAATGTTCTTCGGACTTATGTCTCGACTTTATGGGAAATATATTGCAAATTTTACTAATTTATCCCAATCATTAGTACAGAAAACAGCCAATATATCACTGTTGACAAATAATTTGGAGTCCTCCGGCGGGGCCCTGTTCCCTTTTCTTATATTTTTTCTCAGCTCAGACGACTTTGGTAAAAATTACTGACGACGGTTTTTCGAGTATGAGGAAGCGATTACTACGGGTCCTGATTTTCTATGAATCGGTTTAGGGGATAATCCGGTAGGAAGCGGGAGCCGTTCTATAATCTGTTTTTTGGGTTCGCATGATTTTATTAAAAAATATTGACGCGATAAGTACACATTTCGGGAAAATTCGTTCAGAGGGTCGAAGGGTAGGCTCCGGGTGCCAAACTTAAATTTTTTTCGTATTCCACTATTGTTATATAAATTGGTTAGGGAGGTTTTTTTGTTGCAAATTCATATAGAGGGTCATCTGGTGGAGCCCTGGCTCTTTTCTTTAATTTTTTTCGGGTAGCACGATTTTTATAAAAATGTCTGTACGAGCGGTTTTTGATTACCAGAAACGGATTGTGATTGGCCCTGATTTTGGAATTTTTTTTACAGTTTTCGAGTGCCAGGTGTATAATTTGTACGGGAAAATCGGTGCAGAGGGTCGTCCGGTGGATCGTTTTTGATTACCAAAACCTAACTTTAATGGGTTATCATACCGGGAAAATTCGCTTAGGGGCATCCGGTTAGGGGATCGGGAAGCTTGGATCCATCTTTCAACATTTTATTTGGCTTAGATGATTTTGATAAAATGGTTGAAACGGGATTTTCGAATGCAAGTAAACCATTACAAGGAATAATTCTGATATCTGGATAATTCATTTACGATTCCCCATATACGCGGTTATGTTGCAATTGGCTATGTTGCCCCACGTGGCGTTATATTGCGCATGTCGCATGAAATTTTCATGATGCAAGCTGTTGCAGCATGTTGATCCATGTTGCGTGATGTTGTACGATGTTGCGTTATGTTGCACTATGTTGTAGCATGTTGTACTACATTGTAAGATGTTTCTTCATGTTTGGTCATATTGCCTCATGTTGAGTGCTACTGCATGATTACCGGTTAATTCATTTAGGAGTCCTTCACAAAGGCTATCATTTTTTGGTAGCATGAATATAAAAATTGGTGCAGAGAATCCCAAGGAATGAAATGCCACTAATCGATTTCGATGGGCGCGATTCGTTTAGAAGATCCTTTGATGGAGCCCAGAATTTTTTTTATTTTTTTCGGCTCGAACGATTTAGATAAAAATTGCGGTGATAAAGATTTTCTAATGCCAGGAATGGATTGCGATGAGTCTTAATTTAAACTTTAATAAAAATAAGTGAGATGAGTTTTCGAGAGAAAGAATCTATTTTGATGAATTTTTAATTTCAAAAAAAAATTTACGGGATCAGAAATGGGATCCAGATCCATATTTAACAGAATAGATTGAGTCGAACGATTTTGATAAAAAAATTTAAGAGAGGATATTTTCGAATGTCAAATTTGGACGGAAATGTTCCAGTTTAGCCGCTATGTTGCATCTTGTTCCACAATATATTCACCATGTCATCTCAAAAGTCATCATAAAAGAAACATCTCAGATTAATGATGAAAACGGGAATCTAATTTGAATTGTGGACATGTCTCAGAAAACTTTTCAATTTAAATGAACTTAAGCCATTTCTTTTGATTTTAGAACGAGGACCTTTCTCAAACGAATAGTATGAAACTTGGTTGGTACTATCAAAATATCCATTCAAATCAAGTGTGGCGTAATCATTATTTTCTTTCACAAACTAACAGTAAGTATAATAACCATAGACTACATTACCGAAGTCAGAAAAAATAGTTTCCGAGGTGCTGGTTTCTCCGTGTCTTGTCTAAACCCCAGACGGATTTACTGAGTTGGATGAAGCTTCATACTTGAACAATTAAATTTGTCGAAAATGCTTATAGCATCTGCGAAAAAATCGGTTACGAACAACAGGATTCTAAATTAATAGATTGAGTGATTGGAATAAAACTTTGATGTAATATTTTCTGAGAAATTTGCAGATTCGGAAAATTAATTTGGGATTAACAAATTTTTGATAAAATCCTTTTTCATAAGAACTTATCGTTTTTGGCAAATATTTTGAATGCTAAAAGATTTAACTAAAACACTATTAGAGCCAAAAAGATTTTAAATTAAATTTGTTTTCAAAGAACTATGGTTTGGGATTATGAGATTACGAAAAATACGCAAACGGGTGGAACACAGGACACATTGATTTTTAGAATCAACTAACCGGAAGAAGCTTATAGTTTTTTCTTCCTAGCTAAAGAGAACAAAGAAAATGTACTTTTGATATCGTATCTTTGAATGATAAAAAGAAAATGATGGTCAATGAAAATAAACAAAAATGTGATTAATTTTTTAGCGATATAGTACGGCTTTGTGTAATGCATACTCTCGATTTATTCACGGTACTGCAATTAAAAATTTAAATAAAAAAATCTCTATTCAGGCACAGTAAAAGCATAACTAATGACTATGATTAAAGTTTTGTGACTAAAAAGCTGCGCTACTTTTCGTGCACACTTTTCCATCCAATAAATCTACTTATCTACTTAAATACATAAATCTCGTTGAAAAATGTGAAAAGCTTTCAACCAATTATTTTTATTATTTCCATCAAAATTATATATATATATGGAGTGGGTGGAATTTAAATCAAAAGCTTTTCGATATACATAACTGACAAAAAAAACAAATTTCGCTACAAACTTTCAAACCATCAAGTTTAAAACAAATTTTTGTTTCAAAAATTCGTTTTTATTCATCCGTCTATATATTATTTTCGACATAAAAAGCTTGAAAAATTGTCACTTCTTTGTCGTGAACGAATGGGAGGCTATGTATGACATTGATGTATATGAAATTTGAAGATAGCAACAACAAAATAAAATCAAATTTACGTCTTAACGATAGATATACATAAACCTTATTGAATGGGAGACAAGACGAAAATATTGGATCGAATCCAAACACATGAAAAAAATGATTGGTTATATCTCACAATATCTATGATGATGATGATGATGATGATGCAACCAAACAAAATTTACATAAAATAATGTAAAAAAAGCTCTTGCATATGCATGAGCTTTTATCATGTAAATTGTATATTAATGTGTACACAATGAAAATACTATATAACAATGTTGCTATTTAAAACTTTGTTTGTTGAACAAAATATAAATTTATTTGTATCATTTTTTTTCGAGACGGGGAGCTTTTTACTGTTGTTGATATAATTTGTACATACCAATGAAACGTAATTTAATTTAATTTAAAATATATATTTTATTTTGTGTACAGCTTAAAAAATGTATTTAGCATTACACGTAATAAAAAATTAAAAAATATTATACTTCTTACTCGAGAGATATATTTGGATATATTTCCTCAAGCTTTTGTGCTTGCTACACAACAATAAAAAAGCACATAAGTGAAACTTATAAAAAGTTTGTAATTTTTATGTTTTCATGTATATGAGAAAGATGTAAATTAACAACATATTTGCGTATATGGATTATATAATTATTGTGTTTGGCGCTTTTATTACCTTTCAAAGTTGCAGAGCTTTTTCGAATAAATCATAAATTTTTATAAAGTTATGATATTTATATTAGTCTGTACATTTTCCAAATTTAAGTTTATTTTTTTTATTGTGTTTTGCACACAAAAGTTTATAGATTAAACGAAAGCTCAGCTTTATATTTATATTCATGTACATGAGTATGACAAATAGGTGATGATAAGTTTTATGCTCTTGTTTTTTTTTGTATGAACCCTGGAAAAAATATGTTTCGACTTGACTCATTATTACAGCAGAAAAAAACATTGTTAACGTACATATCTAGCAGACAACAACAGAAACACGACACGACACAACCAGCAGAAAAGATTAATGGTAGTTTCATTTTGAACAAATTGAAGCTTTTAACAATTTTCATTTCAGTTTATTTTCTATATCTGTATACAACATATATCGTTGTGTTTCAAGTCAACTTTCAAATTAGATGTCGTATTTACAAATGGTGTAGCGAATTTTTGGTAATTTATTCTAGGGAATTTGTATTTGGTAGGGCATAAAATACTACTAACGTAATATATATAATTTTGTGGCTGTGTGTGTGTGTGTGTACAGGCTTGTTTTTATTGTGGCTTGGTACCATGAAATTTATAAAATAAATGGTTTATTTGTATTTCTTGGTCAGAGGCAAATGTACCCAAAATTAATATTATGGTACCATAACCTCAACAAAAATATTTTTGGATATGTGTATCGATATGGTAGACCTTCTAAAAACTAACGCATTATTATGTACGTTTACCATAACATTTTATAATTAATTTAACTTATGGTCCAATCAGAGTATCGAAAATTCTGTTTGTTGCGTTATTAATTGTATGTTTTTGATATTGGTCACCAGCATCGTTAGATTCAATTTTTTATAATATTCTAACTAATTAATTTGTGAAATATTAGACGCTCTGGGACAATTTAGCTATAAACATAATATTATCTAGATTGGTATGTCTGCACATACAAAGGACTTGTTTATTGTATAAACTCATCATAAATTAATTTTGTGGTTTGTTGCGCGCAATGCCTATAAAATTTATCGTTTGTTATGGCTTACATACGTACATCCTATAAATTTTATGAAGCTTTTATTGCAATAATAATAATAATCATATAAACAACAAAGGCACAACAATTTATACTTTATTGGTTATTTGGGGATACTATAATGGATATAATGTTTGGCACATACCATAAAACCCGAGTACAATATAGCGCACAGTCAACAAAATGAAAAGTTGTTCATAAATTTATTAACCCATAAAAATTTGGGGAACGGGAAAGCTCTGTTCTATACGCTTCAAATATTTTTGACAATGTACGAAGTATAAACATGATCTGTTTGATACTTTATAGATTTGTTTTGTTCATAATTCTTAGTTTTTATCTTAAGTGAGTTCCGGTAATTTACTAGAATATTCAATCTTGCTCAGACTTTTAAGTAAACCAGTCATCGGCTTTTTTATGTTAGAGTGATTCTCGATATAGTTAATAACAAAACATCACAGATGTTGCACTAAAATGCCACCAGAAAGGAAAAGTTCCCACGACTTTGCCCAATCAAAGCAAGTTTCATTAAAAACTTGCTCAGAACGATTTTAGTGAACTCCTTCAAATTCTTGAGTGACTCTCATTTCGGCCCATTGATTATGAATTGAACATGAAATGAATATGATTTGAATATGAATTGAATATGAATTGAATATGAATTGAATATGAATTGAATATGAATTGAATATGAATTGAATATGAATTGAATATGAATTGAATATGAATTGAATATGAATTGAATATGAATTGAATATGAATTGAATATGAATTAAATATGAATTGAATATGAATTGAATATGAATTGAATCTGAATTGAATATGAATTGAATATGAATTGAATATGAATCGAATATGAATTGAATATGAATTGAATATGAATTGAATATGAATTGAATATGAATTGAATATGAATTGAATATGAATTGAATACGAATTGAATATGAATTGAATATGAATTGAATATGAATTGAATATGAATTGAATATGAATTGAATATGAATTGAATATGAATTGAATATGAATTGAATATGAATTGAATATGAATTGAATATGAATTGAATATGAATTGAATATGAATTGAATATGAATTGAATATGAATTGAATATGAATTGAATATGAATTGAATATGAATTGAATCTGAATTAAATATGAATTGAATATGAATTGAATATGAATCGAATATGAATTGAATATGAATTGAATTTGAATTGAATATGAATTGAATATGAATTGAATATGAATTGAATATGAATTGAATATGAATTGAATATGAATTGAATATGAATTGAATATGAATTGAATATGAATTGAATATGAATTGAATATGAATTGAATATGAATCGAATATGAATTGAATATGAATTGAATATGAATTGAATATGAATTGAATATGAATTGAATATGAATTGAATATGAATTGAATATGAATTGAATATGAATTGAATATGAATTGAATATGAATTGAATATGAATTGAATATGAATTGAATATGAATTGAATATGAATTGAATATTAATTGAATATGAATTGAATGTGAATTGAATATGAATTGAATATGAATTGTATATGAATTGAATATGAATTGAATATGAATTGAATATGAATTGAATATGAATTGAATATGAATTGGATATGAATCGAATATGAATTGAATCTGAATTGAATATGAATTGAATATAAATTGAATATGAATTGAATATGAATTGAATATGAATTGAATATGAATTGAATATGAAATTTTTTTTTTTTTTTTTATATTTAAAGCACACAGGCTTATCATTTATTGATATTTGAATATGAATTGAATATGAATTGAATATGAATTGAATATGAATTGAATATGAATTGAATATGAATTGAATATGAATTGAATATGAATTGAATATGAATTGAATATGAATTGAATATGAATTGAATATGAATTGAATATGAATTGAATATGAATTGAATATGAATTGAATATGAATTGAATATGAATTGAATATGAATCGAATATGAATTGAATATGAATTGAATATGAATTGAATATGAATTGAATATGAATTGAATACGAATTGAATATGAATTGAATATGAATTGAATATGAATTGAATATGAATTGAATATGAATTGAATATGAATTGAATATGAATTGAATATGAATTGAATATGAATTGAATATGAATTGAATATGAATTGAATATGAATTGAATATGAATTGAATATGAATTGAATATGAATTGAATATGAATTGAATATGAATTGAATATGAACTGAATATGATTTGAGTATGATTTGAGTATGAATTGAATATGAATTGAATATGAATTAAATTTTAATTGAATATGAATTGAATATGAATTGAATATGAATTGAATATGAATTGAATATGAATTGAATATGAATTGAATATGAATTGAATATGAATTGAATATGAATTGAATATGAATTGAATATGAATTGAATATGAATTGAATATGAATTGAATATGAATTGAATATGAATTGAATATGAATTGAATATGAATTGAATATGAATTGAATATGAATTGAATATGAATTGAATATGAATTGAATATGAATTGAATATGAATTGAATATGAATTGAATATGAATTGAATATGAATTGAATATGAATTGAATATGAATTGAATATGAATTGAATATGAATTGAATATGAATTGAATATGAATTGAATATGAATTGAATATGAATTGAATATGAATTGAATATGAATTGAATATGAATTGAATATGAATTGAATCTGAATTGAATCTGAATTGAATATGAATTGAATATGAATTGAATATGAATTGAATATGAATTGAATATGAATCGAATATGAATTGAATATGAATTGAATATGAATCGAATATGAATCGAATATGAATTGAATATGAATTGAATATGAATTGAATATGAATTGAATATGAATTGAATATGAATCGAATATGAATTGAATATGAATTGAATATGAATTGAATATGAATTGAATATGAATTGAATATGAATTGAATACGAATTGAATATGAATTGAATATGAATTGAATATGAATTGAATATGAATTGAATATGAATTGAATATGAATTGAATATGAATTGCATATGAATTGAATGTGAATTTAATATGAATTGAATATGAATTGAATATGAATTGAATATGAATTGAATATGAATTGAATATGAAATGAATATGAATTGAATATGAATTGAATATGAATTGAATATGAATTGCATATGAATTGAATGTGAATTGAATATGAATTGAATGTGAATTGAATATGAATTGAATATGAATTGAATATGAATTGAATATGAATTGAATATGAATTGAATATGAATTGAATATGAATTGAATATGAAATGAATATGAATTGAATATGAATTGAATATGAATTGAATATGAATTGAATTTGAATTGAATATGAATTGAATATGAATTGAATATGAATTGAATATGAATTGAATATGAATAAAATATGAAAAACTGAATATGAAATGTATATTAAATAAAATTTGAAAATGTTTTCAATATGACGAACATTATAATTCTTGTATGGCTTAATAAAAATCATCATAACTATCGATAGCTGAAACTTTGAACTATCCAAAAGTATGTAGTACGTGACCCTACGGACATCTCTAAGATTTAAATTATTTACTTCAATTTACAATAAATTGGGATCGTAGCTTATTTATAATTATTGGGTAAAATTCCAATTTGCGACAGTAAAAAAATTTCAATTGAGAATTAAATTGAAAATGAAGTAGTGTTTAATTTTGGGAACCATTGTAAATTTTAACATATGTGTCCCGTTTTCACAAAATTGATAACAAATTTTCTGTTCTATTCGAATATATGAAAAAGATTTCTTAAACATTTCTGAGACAGACGATAAAATCTCTTTTGCAAATCTCTAGGATCGGTAAAATAAAATTACTAAATTTATTCAAATTCATGAAGTTTCTAAGTCGTCGCAAAATATATATCATTACAACTAAATAATGTTCATTTATATGTTAGAGCTTTGTCTACGCTGTCCTAAAATGCAATACAATTTTTATGAACATCTCTAGGAGTGGTATTGAAAATGCATGTTCAATTTATTTTCAATTCATATTCAATTCATATTCAATTCATATTCAATTCATATTCAATTCATATTCAATTCATATTCAATTCATATTCAATTCATATTCAATTCATATTCAATTCATATTCAATTCATATTCAATTCATATTCAATTCATATTCAATTCATATTCAATTCATATTCAATTCATATTCAATTCATATTCAATTCATATTCAATTCATATTCAATTCATATTCAATTCATATTCAATTCATATTCAATTCATATTCAATTCATATTCAATTCATATTCAATTCATATTCAATTCATATTCAATTCATATTCAATTCATATTCAATTCATATTCAATTCATATTCAATTCATATTCAATTCATATTCAATTCATATTCAATTCATATTCAATTCATATTCAATTCATATTCAATTCATATTCAATTCATATTCAATTCATATTCAATTCATATTCAATTCATATTCAATTCATATTCAATTCATATTCAATTCATATTCAATTCATATTCAATTCATATTCAATTCATATTCAATTCATATTCAGATCATATTCAATTCATATTCAATTCATATTCAATTCATATTCAATTCATATTCAATTCATATTCAATTCATATTCAATTCATATTCAATTCATATTCAATTCATATTCAATTCATATTCATTTCATATTCAATTCACATTCAATTCATATTCAATTCTATTTAATTCATTTTCAATTCTTTTAATGATGGTCATATTCCATTCCAATTCCAATACATTCTTACTCAGTAATAAATTGTTAGCAATCATGAGTTTTTGTTTATTTTAAAAATTATCTTAACCCTCCGTTAGGCACATGTTCGGATAGTCACATTCATGCCTCATGAGTCTGGTCAGACCCTATATACATTTGCATGGATTTATAAGTAAATATTGGTTTTTTGTTGGTGTATTGAAACATATTTATATGGAATACATGTATATGTATTCCATTTTTTTTTTTGTTCTCAGTGGTTTGCGCATATGTTGAACTACTTCTGCAGGTAAACATATTGAGAAAAAAGACTTTATTTTTGTGATTTTTTGTTCAGTTTATTTCTATGTTTTATTTCTTATTTAATACGAGCAGGGCGGTGCAAATGCAACTACTAAACCTCTGAAACACAATGAAAGCAAACATATTCAACTTTTGAGTGCTGTTGGCATACGGGGTTTAAGCACTTAGTGCAAAAGAAGAGTGTTTTGCGGCGGGTTTTCTCACTTCCCTGTGAACACATTTTACAATACTTCTTCTTTTCAAAAGTATCAGCACCGCTAACGCCAGTCACTACTTCTGGTGTAATCTAAAATTGAAGAACCAAAAAAGAAGTAGTAAGATGAAATGAAGCTAAAATGAAAATTGAAGAAATTACGGTAAACACCATAAGTTGAATACTTACATTTATTGGCCTTCCGAAAAACGATTAAATAGCCGAACGTGTGGTAAATTGCTTGGTGATATTAACGTTTTGCATTCGCTCTTTGATACTTGGGAGAACCAATGAATTACTTAGCGTGACTAGGAAGTTTCGTCTAGCGTCAGACCTGTTATTGGCATCCACTTCTTTACAAATGCAAAATGCAGCCAATGCTGTGACATCCAACATGTTGCAGAAAAATGCGAAAGTCCATCGTTTTGTTGCTCGTTTTGATGAAAAATGTGTCACCATTTGATCCATGCAATTGACGCCCGCTTTATTTGCATTATAAAACAAAATTGCTTCTGGTTTCATTGCTGGGCCTTGACAAATTTTTGTGTAGTGCACGGTGGAAAGTAAGTTCACACACTTATTCTTTTTGGCACATAGCTGCAAATTGAAACTAAATCATCGTGAAATCCAAAACAGGTTGAAAGAACAGGACGACTGGAATGTTTTCTCATTTCATCAGGGATACATCTTTTGTTCGATCGAATTGTACCAACGAATGCGAGACCAAGTTTGGCCAGACGCTTAGTTCCTTCTAATGTTGTGAAAAAATTATCAGCGATAATTGTCCGGCCGCTGTTAGTGTATGTTTTTGCGAGTAGCAACATAACATTTTCGCCTTGATTCACTTCACGTTCATTTCCTTCTTCTCGACCTGTATATAATTTTCCTTGCAATGGATATTTCGTTTTCGAATCGCAAGCCCACCAAATTTTCAAGCCGTATTTCGCTGGTTTCGATGGAATATACTGTGTAAATTTAGTTTTTCCACGATACGGAAAAAGCTGTTCATCAATTGTAATATTCGCGTGTGGGCTATAGTTATTGGCAAGGTTTTGGTTTAAAAAATTCGATATGTCACGAATTGGTGCTGCTTTGTCACTTTTCAAACGATATGAACGTGTTTGCCCATCATCAAATCGAATAAATCGAGTCAATGCACGGAATCGAGGTTGAGACATAGCTGCTCTGAATATGAGTAGACTATCTGTACGCCATAAAACATCTGATTTTTGCATGTTATTGTGTGAAACCCCAGCAGCCAAAAGTATTCCAATAAATGCATCTAATTCATTCTCGGTTACGTTTTTCCAAACTTTTTGCATTTTGTCGGGATTAGCCTCATTCCATTTATGGGCTGAATCTTTTCCATAACGATTCGTTTCGGTGATGATAATAAGCACCATGTTTAGCGTGAACATTTTTTTGAAAACCGCAATTGGAATTAAATTTTGTTCCTTGGGTCCAGCTCGAAAACGCATAACATTGTCTTGTAAAATACGAACAGCAGCATTTGGTTAATTTTTACTCCATTTGGTACCATCTTTACCATAAAAACATTCTTCAGCAGCACTTTGTTGTTGAGTTTCAGGCTGCATTTCCTCATCATCACTGGTAAATATTTCATTTGGTTCGATAACCATTTCATCAGCGAATGGATCGATTTCTTCGTCCTCCTCCGCAGCTCTTTCACGCTCTATATCATTGGCTAAAGCCTCTGCCAATCGTTCAAACACTCCATTATCTAATTTACCACTTATGCGTTGACGCGTATTAAAAAATAATTCCACTTCATCACTCATTTTGAACAAATCAAACAATTTGGAATAACGAGGATTTCACTTATAATATACGTTTTATTAGAAGTATTGTGCGTTTTACGTTCACTATACCAACTGACGGAAATGAATAATAAAACAACGCAGAAAATAAATCTACACATTTGACCATGCGCACTCTATACTAAGAAAAAAATAAATGAATCTATTCGCTTTACTGACCTTGCGCACATACTCCTAGAAATAAATGGTAGTCGGAGAAAAAAAAAACGGCCAAAGAAAAAGCGGTAAAATTCACCATCATTCATATTAAATGTATATTGGGCCAGACTCATGAGGTATGAAAACGATGTGTACATCAAAACATCCTTATAAATATCTTTGTATCGAATTTTTGCATACCTTTATTTGCATAGATCGATAGCTAATAAAATTTTAGGAAGGTACACGAACATTGACGTCCCTAACTTAATTAGAAATACATTTAAATTGCAATTAAAATCGGAAAAGGTCTGGCTAGACCAATGCGCCTAACGGAGGGATAAAGATTGAAATATTAATTTATTAGCTAATTCTTCAAATGTTACGTATTTTTGTTCATATTGCTGAAGCGTATTTGTATTTTATACCATTCTCAGAATATAAGGTTCTGTTTTCTAGCATAAAATTTTAATTAATCTCAATTTGTAGAAAATCTACAAAAAATTAAAAAGCTAATCTATAAACAAAAACTTTCCAAGAATATTACTTTTACACCGGTAATTATGATTGAAGCATTACTAAAATGTTCTTGGAATAAACTGCCTGTTTCTACACGCGATTGTTAATAAAAACATTTTTTACATAGAAAGCTCTTTTCTGTGTAATCAATTCCTCCACTCCCACATTTAATTAATTATGTTTATTATACGAGTATTAATGATATTAATAAAATTAAACAGAAACACATATTTATCAAAATGTTTATTGAATTAACGACAATTACTCGTATTAATACAATTTTTTCCACATACGCCACACAATATTATGTAACATTAATAATATTAAAAATTCTCAAAGGAGCTCTATTTACACTTTGGGGAAACATTTAGCAACAAAAATATAATATATAAAACAAAAGAGGAAATTGAAATTCTTCGAAAATGAAATTCAAAACCAACTTTTTAATCCCCATGTCAATAATTATTTATAATTTTTATTTTTTATATTTTACCAAAAAAATTACAGCAACGGTAACGACATAAAATAACAACAGAAAAGTTTAAATTAATAATTTGATTAATTTATTTACATTTTTCTAAAAGATAAATTACAAAATTGACATTAATCAATACGACGAAGCTTTTCGCAAATATTTAATTTCCGGAACAGTAGGACGCTCTAGGGTACACAAAACGGGTGTGTTTGAAATTTTAGAAATGATTGAAAATTACTCCAGCGCAACTATAACCATGATTAGCATGTAGGTAAATAACACTTTTAAATTTAATTTAATCATTTTATTTTAAGAAGCCAACGTATTCTCCATAATGTCATATTATTAATTTATAAATAATTGAATTTGTGTGTATTACACCTTCAGAATTGCGTGTGCGTGTCAAGCATATATTTTTATGTTGAGCAAATAATATGTATACAGGATGAAATTGAAGTGTATCTGGAAGTCTCCATATTATTCGTTTCTAACTAAATTATATCACATCATATAAAAACGTGTAATATAAAAATTTGGCAGACAAGTATTAAGACAGAAAGTTAAAATGTGTTTTTTTTTTTGAAAATATAAGAAAATATTATCTGTAAAAATAAAAATATTACATTTTGGAGAGGAATGAACTTGCATATTTTTTAGAATTATATTTGGAATTTAATAAAGAGAGTCGTAGAAAGTTATTTCAAATTATATTTGTTGAAAAGACAAGGCACTTCATGTAGAGCGAGTGCACCATAACAGATAATCTGCGATGGGAAAAGCTGATAGTACCCTCCTTTTATCGACACACTGAAAAATTTTACGATAAATGAAAGATATACCTGTTGTTGCAATCAAAGGAACATTATCAATAGGCCCCACATTACATTCATACGAAGAATCCATTTTAATTTCTTTTACGAAGCACGACTAAATGAATGTGTCCTATCTACAACTCACAGTTTGTTTGATCGGATTGAAACTTTCAGCTTGAGTTTTTTTTTTTTTTTTTCATAAGTTGCTACATTCCAATGATTTGTGGCACACATCGATCGATACACTGGATGTGGCGCTCCTGGGAACTTTTCGTTTTTTTTTTTAATTAACCCTAGAAAGGAAACGCTGGGTGAAAAAACACCCGAGACCAGTTTAAATCTCGCAGCAAACACAGTAGCACGTGGAAGCTGACATTTGAAGTGCGTCTAGGGAGTTTTTCACCCCGCGTTTCCGTTTGTGTATATTTTTCGTCATCTTAAAGTTTTTTATAATTTCGTGTTTTTACACTTTTTGGGGCAGTAATGAATGTATAGTGGCGCACTATATATATTTACATATATATACTGAGTATTCGCGTGTGCATACCATAACCTCACTTTAGTTTTTAAATCGAAAAATGGCTAGGCGGTACAATTTAAGACCTTTGAAGGCTGTAGTTCAGTTGATTTATAAGGAGGAAGATCAAATTGAATCTGTGGATAATCTAAGTGATGTGGAAAATCTAAAGGAAGCGGCTCAGAATCGGAGCAAAGTGCAGAATCAGACAACGAACAAGTTGAGCCCGAGAGTGAAATTGTGGTATGTAAATCATATTTTCCAATAAATTTCCAACGATTCCAGTAAATTTCCAAGGAAAGTTGGAGTTTATATTTTGACGAAGCCATGCTGTCGAAAATTGTCCGTCATACTAATGAAGAAATTGACCGTTATACCGAGGATCGAGAAATAAACAGGCAGTTGGATAATACATATCAACATGTCGACGTAATTGAATTGAATGCTTTCGTTAGTTTATTGTATTTTTCTGGTCTTCAAAATACAAATATTACCAATATTCACGATCTATGGGATCTAAAAGTCGGTTGCATAAGATACCGTGCCGTCATGTCCCTAAAATGATTTCAAGCCCTTCTACAATCCCTGAGATTTAATGATAAGAACACTCGAGCAATTCGTCGTGTTGAGGATAAACTCGCCCCATAAGACAAATTTGGCACTCATTCATTGAAAAATGCAGGACTCTATACAGCCCCGGAAAGCACTGTACCATTGACGAACAAATGTTATCTTTTCGTGGGCGCTGCCCTACATGGTTTATAACGGTCAAAAATCAGATAAATATGTTCTAAAATGTGTCAAATTAAATGACTCTCAAACATTCTAATTATTCAACGCAATTCCATATGTCGGTAAAGTGGTTTTGGAGGACAAAACAGAAAAAGTGCCATCCTATTATGTTAGAAAGTTTAGTGAGCCAATTTATGGGAGTTCCAGAAATATAACCTGCGACAATTGGTTTTCCTCAACAGACATTTTCGATACAATATTGGAAAATAACTTCACAATGGTTGGAACACTAAAAAAAATAAACCGCAAATATCTTTGTCTTTCAAGACTGCTAGTGAGCCAGGAAGTTCTAAATTCGCATTTGACCGAACGAAAACTCTGGTGTCCTACACTCCTAAGAAGAATAAAGTGGTCCTTGTTATATCAACGTTTCAGCGATTCCAAGAAATATGTGAGACTACAAATAAACTAGAGAAAATCAATTTTTACAACAAGACAAAAGGTGGCACTGACACATTTGACCAGATGTTTCACGAATATTCAACAGCAAGAAAAACTAACAGATGGCCAGTGCGAGTTTTCATGGGGATGCTGGCCAATCGGGGATCAACGCCTCGATTATGTACAATTTCAATGCTGCAAATCTATCACTCAACAGGAGAAATTTTTTGAAAAGTTTAGTCAAAGATCTCCCAATTCCTCATATCCGGAGGAGGAAAGAGTTGAAAAATCTGCCACACCAAATAGTATTTTATATTCAAGAGATATTGGATGAAAGGCCAATATGACGGGACATAGGTGGAACAGGAAGACAGGGAAGATGTGTTCATTGTCCCCCAACCATCTACCAAAAATATGGAGTCAAATGCTCCAAGTGTCAGGCCTTCGTGTGCCAAGACCATAGAGCTGTTATCTGTCAGCCGTGTAGTGAGTCAGAATGATAGATAAAAGTCAAGATAAAAATTGTTTAATGATAAATTTAATATTCTTTTTCAATAATTGTAGTTTATCATTCCAAATAAAGACATTTTTTACCAATTTGAACAAAATTCTTAATGATTATAACGACCTGTGCGGCAAAAATCGATTTTCAAATTCTTGGTTGCGAAAAATTTGAGCACTTTGATTTCTCAAAATAAATACCTTTTTTAAAAAAATTGGATAAAACCACCTCAAAACCACATCTTTGAAATCCTCGAAGTCATACTGATCCCGAGATACGAGCCCTTGAAAATTGGGATGTATTTCCATCCCGCCTTACCAGATTATGTAAAAAAAATAGAGATACCTTTCTAAAGTTAATTTTGTTCAAATTCATGTTCACATCCTCTTCAATTCATATTCAATTCATATAAATGGATTCTAACCATAATTTCACGACGTGTTATTTGGGCTGTAAGATCAAACATATAAACACTTTTATTATCTGTACAAAATAATTATTCTCGCCGTACTATATTCAGTATATATTTATTGTAGAAAGAAAGAAATCAAATCAAAATTAAAATCAAATCACAATAATAACAATGATTGATGCTTTTTAATTAGAAATTTGTTGTGATTTCTAAATAAAATCTTCTTTAAATATTGATTTTAATTTTGATAATTTTTCGAGCTGTTTATTATAATTAAATTAAAAATATTTTGACATATTTTGTGTAATATATTTATTTAGATAATTGAGTGCACAGGGCGATCCAAAAAACTATACAGATATTCCCCATATTGTAATTTAGTGTAGAATAACATGCTCACCCCGTTAACTTGGGTGGTTGGGTTTCTATGTACATAAATATTTTTAGTGCTAGAGGCTATAGCCAAAAATATATATAAGATTAACTTTCAAGAGCTTTCAGAAAATAAATAATATTTAATTATATTTAAATAAAGTGATTAGTTCCATTTTTCAATTTATGAAATTTATTAATTTTGTTTAACTTATATTACCGATTTTAAGGCCGCTAGGTAGTCGGATGAGTAACCAGTACCATTTTAAATATTTTTTAAAAATCAATTGAAAAGTTTAGCCTCAGTTTTGAATTTGTCGAAACGTGTAAATCAATACTTATAATTATTTGAATTACGAGACGGTAAAAAAAACTTAGTAAAAAAAGAATAAATTAAGCGGGAATGTACGTGTCTACCGAGAATACGCCATAGCTATGCCGCAACAAAAACAATTTAAAATAGGAATAGGTAAATCTAATTTAAATGATATTTCTGAAATTAATCTAATTAATATGCGTGTTTTTAAAATATTCCCCGCACCCCCCCCCCCCCCTCTCTCTCTCCGCACTATGGTCCTCCAGCCGTCTCGGTCCATCGCTCTCGACCTCCAGTTTCGACATCCTAGTGCCTGTAGATCTTGTTCGACGTCGTCACGCCAGCGCAGTCGGGGTCTTCCTCTACGACGCACACCGGCTGGTTGTTGATGGAACACTTTATTGGTCATCCGTTGTTGTGGGGACCTTGCAACGTGGCCGAGCCATCTTACTCGATTGGATTTGATGAATCCGATAATATCGCAACCTCCAAGAATTTGCTTTATCTCGTGGTTCATGCGAATCCGATTTTCATTGTTCGCGACTTTAATAGGACCAAAGATGGAGCGAATGACCTTCCTTTCGAAGGTAGATAATAATCTACAATCATTAGTGGTCATGGTCCAGCTCTCGCTTCCAAAAGCCAGCACAGGTCTTATGAGTGCTTTATAAAGTGCGAGCTTGCACGACTGCGATAGATGTCTAGATCGCAATAATTTTGATTGGGCGTAGAAAACTCGATGTGCGGCAGCGATTCGGGCTTTTATATCTGCCTGCATGTCATTTGATGATGTTATAACTGACCCGAGGTATTTGAAGTTTTCAACGCGATCAAAGTTATGGTCGCCAATTCCGAGATTTGCCATGGAGATGTTCCTGGGTGTTGATACAAATTTAATTTTGCTACTGTTCACCTTCAAACCAAGTCTTCTTGCGCAGCGATCGAGCGGTACGAAACTGTCTTTGATATCGCTAGGTCTTCGGCCAAGAAGCACAATATCGTCTGCATATCCAAGAATTTGGCCTGATTTATTAAATATACAGCGCGAAGTTTCGATGTTGCTTTTCCTCACTACGTACTCAAGCGCCAAATTGAACAGCACAGGCGCGAGTGCATCTCCCTGTCGAGCACCAGATGTTATTTCAAAGGAGTCTGACACAGTTCCTTCGATTACAATTCTACATACAGGCCCAGACGTTGTTAATTTGCACAGAGAAACGAGTTTCTCTGGAATTCCTAGGCATATGAGCGCGGCCCAAAGGTTATCGCGGTTTATACTGTCATATGCCTGCCGGAAGTCTATATATAATTGATGTATGGTTATGTTGTACTCCCAACATTTTTCCAAGATCATTCTCATGGTGAAACACTGGTCAGTGGTCGATCGGTTGGGACGAAAACCACACTGATAGTTGCCAATGATGTTTTCGGCGAGAGGGATGAGTCTGGCAAGTACAACATTAGCCAACACTTTGTAAGCAGTGTTCAATAGAGCTATACCACGATAGTTTTCACATTTAAGACGGTCCCCTTTTTTATGCAACGGACATATGAGCGCGGTCTTCCAATTCTCCGGCAACTCTTCTTGGTCCCAAATACATACGATGAGATCGTATAGACTTGTTGCAAGAGTAGCGCCTCCGAGTTTTATTAATTCTGCGGGGATTCCATCGAGACCGGGTGCCTTGCCGTTTTTCAATCGACTAATAGCTGCGTCTACTTTCTCCACTGTGGGATATTCGACGAAGACCTCATCACCTGGAGGAGCTATTGCTCTAATGGGGGTCACGTCGTCATTCCGATTTAGTAGATTTTGAAAGTAGGTTTGCCATACTGAGAGAACATCAGCCACGTTTGTTCTCAATTCTCCATTCCCGTCTTTGATGGCTGTACTTCTTGGGTGGAAGTCTTTAGTGAGATTCCTGGCATTGGCAAAACAGTCCCTTGAATTTCCTACTTCCGCTTGGAAGCTGATGTTTTCGATGCATAATCTCATATGATCGCGTTTCTTTTGACGAAGGTATTTAGTCGTGGCTTTCCTGGCGCGGAGATATTCTGCATGTGTGCTTCTAGTATTGCGAGCCAACCATTTTTCACGAAGCTTTTGTTTATTTGCGACGATCAGGCGACATTGATCATCGAACCAATCATTGCGGGGTCTCGGCGGTCTTCTGCCGATAGTGTTTTGCGCCGCGGTGGTAATGGCTGACTGTATTATGTGCCACTGATCCTGGATGTTAGGAGGAGCTTCTTCGTTGTTGCTAGGCCGCTCTAGATAGTTAGTGACAGCTGATTGGTAACTCTGCAGTGACGCTTGGTCTTTTAGAGCATCGACATTCCATCGAACGGTTTTTTGTGCTTGTCTATTGAAGGTTGATGACAGTTTGCACTTATATTTAAATATGACAAGCACATGATCGCTGTCCATATCTGCACCTCTGTAAGATCTAACGTCAGATATGCTAGTGGAGTGTCTCTTGGACACCATGACGTGATCGATTTCGTTTTCCGTTCTTCCATCATTCGATCTCCACGTTACTTTGTGAATTCTCTTATGTGGAAAAAACGTACTTGATACAACTAAGTTGTACGTTATTGCCAGGTCGGTGACGCGTTGGCCGTTGTTGTTACTAGTTAGGTGCAGGCTGTTAGGACCGATGTGCGTTGTATTTTCTGCACTTCTACCGATTTTTGCATTAAAGTCGCCCACGATGATTTTAATGTCGTGGTGCGGTATGTTATTGATGACTTCCTCGAGCTCGACAATGAAGAGATCTTTGATGTCATCAGATTTATCTTCGGTGGGTGCATGTACATTAACGATCGTGATGTTAAACTTATTAGTGCGAAGTCTGACCGTGCATATCCGCATGTTGATCGGGCGGAAATCGATGATGTGGTGCTTCACACGCCGATGGATGAGGAAGCCAACTCCAAATTCTCCTCCGTTCTGATGGCCGCTGTAGTGAAGAGTGTAACTATTGGTGGTGTCATGGATCCCACTCCCGGACCATCTAAGCTCTTGTAGTGCAAGTACGTCTAATGTGTAACTCTTTGCTTGGTTCGAAAGGTTCTGGAGATCTCCAGGTCTTAAGAGGCTAAGCACGTTCCATGTTCCCATTTTTAAAGCGTTGTCCGTGTACAATTTCCGAGGTCGAGTTTGTAATGAATCCGATATGGTAATCCGAGGCCTTTGTTCAGGGTTCATAATCCCCCCCCCCCCCCCCCCCTTGAAAATAAAATCTTTACAAAAACTAAACCCCAAAAACTACAAACTGTCCGTTATAACTCCAATAAGTAATGCCAATTTAATAAAATAAGGAAAAATGATGAAACACAAAAACAACAAAATTATGTATAATTAATAAATTAATTTCGAAAAATGCAATGATAAACTTCTCGATAATAAACAAACCTCTGCTGAGCGGTAAAACGCTGCGCCGAAGCATCACCGTCAAGTAAATCCTCTCCTGAAAGGATGTATCGCACATCTTTTTTTCAACATTTAACGAATGCCTCCATTACTTAAAATAGATGAGTGACCTGTTACGTGAGTGAATGAGTATCTCAAGTGCCCGAGTAGGAGTACTTCTGAAAGCCCTAGGGTCATAAATGTTAGTTGCACTTTAATTGGTTTCTACTTTAGTTTGCTTTTTAAAATGAGATCCATACACTATCTCTGATAGCTGATACAATTTAAGGGTGGGGATCTGGTGTGGGAGGGGACGGGGTGAAAGTCTGAGAAACTGAAGATCATTAGGAAGATGGTTCAACTCCGTTATATGTCAATTATAATAATATCATTACAATCGATGATTACGTTACGAATTTTAAGGGAGGACCGCCTACGCCGAAAAACAGTAGTGCTCTCAGTCTGATAGGACGGCCCTCTTTATATCTAGATAAGTTATGATGGAAAACTCTTGATATTCACGGAGTTTCTCAGTAGAGCAAATGTGTCGTTTAGAAGCAAATCGGTGTCTATTCCGTCTTAGTTGCTTTCTTGTAAATCTAATATTCGTTATAACTTTTACATTTTAAGGATTATATTTTGTTTTTGTTCCTTAAATTGTATAAAATTGATTTAAGAAATAACATTGGAAAAGAAGAAAATAGAAAAACTATTGGTTTTAGGTAAATTATTGAAATAAAAATGGAAAACGCTCGTTTTGCTACGAAGATAGAAAAGGAGACTGATTTTGCAAATTAATTATGCGGAATAGGCTTTTTCATACTTGGGATAATTTTTCAAAAACAACACACAACTTTAATAATACGTCATTAGATTTATTTTTGAAAGAACTCTATTTTAAAACGTAAATTTGAATACAAAATAAACAAAAGTAAGATTCAAAGATCTTCGACCTCCAGATTCTCATTAGATTTTGTGCATTATGTTTTTCTAAAAAACTATAGCTGAATTTTATTTCCATTTAACACCAAAATGCTTTTGTAAAAGCCTGTCGATGTCTGTCAGCTTTTCTTTTTTTACGGTCACACCTGGTTGAATCACCTGGTCACACCTGGTAGTTGCATTGATCTGATTGTGTTACCTTTTTTCTGAACCAATATCAGATTTATAAAATGTTTCTCCTCTTATTGCACATTCTCCATTCTGTTTCCTGGTTAATATCATTCTTTTTGACTCCATGAATTTAAAGTGACATGTTCCGGGTGGTGTTAGGTGATTACGTACCTCAGTTTTTAAATAAAGAACTGGGCAATCCTTCCCAACACTAAAAAGTGTACCATGTTCACGATAAATATTTATATAATCTGCAACGTCGATGATGGTTTGTTTAGTTTTTATTTTTTCTTCGAATCGTGCAAACACGCGGTCCGGTAGAATGAAAGAATGGCCGGCAACCGGATGTATTAATTTCACTCGCTTTATATTTCTGGATCATTGTGATCCTAACCAGTAAAACAGCATACGTTTAACAGTGTGCGTTTTCCATCCAATGGTACACGAAAACATTATGTTGTGTTAGTTTTGAGTGCCCTGTGCCGATTACCATTCCATGCAGATATAAATATAGTTGGCGACTATAATATGCCACCTGATCGACAATTTTAGGCAGCACCATATTTTTTTGACAGTCGAACGAAATCATTAATAGTCATAATAGCATCTGGGAGAATGCTTTATCACGTAATTTGTTTATTCGAAGCTTCGCTATTAATAAGCAGCTGCTTTTTTGCTGCATCTCGTTCTATTTTGAAATTTTCTTTTAGTTGTAAGCAGGTTGAACACACATCGGTTGATAGTTGCTTAAAACTTATATTAAATTTCGTCCTAAATACCATCCGGAAATAAGACGGTTTGACAGAAAGGACCGGATTTAGTTCCATGAACATTTTATATAATTTCGCGATCAAAAATCCGCCGCTGAGATATTGTCGTCTTGCAATGGTCCCTCGGCAATAATGCAATTCTAAGGTCTTAGTTGATTTAGTAAAATTAATAATTTTTTGTTCCGATCTTCATATATTTAATGCTCACTTTATCGCATCGATTGCAAATATTAACTAATATTCCAAAAAAAAAATTATTGGGAGAAGTTATTTTCCATCTATCTTTGTTTCGACAACTTTTACTCTAAACCAATTCCATCAGTACGTCAAAAAACACAATTCAAATAAAAATGCTATGAAAATATTTTTCTTAATTCCCTATTCCCAGACAGAATAGTGCCTCATGATGGTAAAGAAGCTCTAGGGTTTCTGCTATGTTGGTAACTTATAAATTAATCATTCCTTTTGTACGAAGATATTCAGCGATCATGGTTTATTTGTACATTGTGAATTTGTGATTAATCTTTCAGAAATTTCCTGTCAATATGCAGTCTCCATGCTACTGATTTTTCTTGTTTCTCTTAACTGTGGGCAAAAAAACGTAAGACTTTGTTCATAATTTTAAAGTTATTTATTTATTTCTCAAAATCTATTTTGTCCCCCTCAAAGTAATCCCCCCGGCCTCAATACACTTGTGCCAACGTTTTTTCCAATCCTCGAAACAGTTGTTAAAGTTAATTTCCGGAATAGCCTCCAATGCGCGTAGTGATTCACGTTTAATGTCTTCAATTGACTCAAAACGGTTTCCCCGTTCATCAGGCGAATACGGTGGTTGCAGAACGATATGGGTGGAAATTTTGGCGAAATAAATCACGTAAAACCAATGCAGTATGAGAAGGTGCATTATCGTGGTGCAAAAACCAAGAGGTTTCCCTGATCCTTCCTATATTTCAACGATGATTAACGATCAGTAAGGTCTCTGACTGTTAATCGTCGATTCTCGAGGACAAAATCCTTGATTTTATTAACGTTATGATCATTAGTTGATGTTGATGGCCGTTCTAGGCGTGGTTCGTCGTCAACACGCTCTTGACCCTCTTTGAACAATTTGTACCAATCAAAAACATTTGCTCGCGACATAAAATTATCACCAAAGGTCTTCAGCAAATATTCTGAACGTTTCGGCACCACAAAATTGATGCCGCACACAAAATTTAATGGAACTTCTTTGTTGAATAATTTCACTCATTACGTAAAAATCGCCGAATGCATTTTTTGTACTTCAGAAAGACAAGCGTATACTAAACACTAATGATTATTTTGATGTGACATTTGGCACAGATGTCACTGACAGTCATACCAACAAAGAAAAAAAAAATATTTCAACGAATGATTTTCAGCGCGAAATTTAAATTAAAAAGTCTTACTATTTTTTGTCCACAGTATTAAGATTCGTTGGACGAGTCAATTTTTGATGGTAATTGAATTTTGTTCCTAGACCTTCAGGTAATCGAATTCTAGTTACTTGAAATAGTTTGTCCGCTATACATTTACAATTCAATATGAGTTTTATCGCGTATCATAGCACCACTTCCCTCGATCAAATCAATCGGAATGAAGTTTCTGCCAAAATAACAAAATATACACTGTGACCTATAAGTACTTAGAATGGAAAAAACACTCAAATATTGAACTTTCATAATAATATCTGAAATTTTTTAATAAACACAAATATTTTTTTACACTAAGTAGCAAACATTTAAGTTTTGTGAAAAGTATTGAGTGAATTTTATAAAATGAAAATTTTTACAACAAAACACACTACGAATCGTACAGAGATGATCGAAGTGGTTCAGAACTAGGACATAATGTAAGAAACCAATCTTATTTATTCATATGCTCGGAAATCTGTGAGATTTTTGTTATTCGAGAAGAACATCATTGAGTGTAATATGAAAATTCATTTGAAATTATTTACATCGGCCCCTACTGATCGTACAGAGATGATCGAAGTGGTTCTGAACTAGTAATTGATGTAAGAAACAAATCTTATTTATCCACATGCTCGGAAAACTCTGAGATTTTTGTTATTCGAACAGAACTTCATTGAGTGTAATATGAAAATTCATAAACATTTGAAATTATTTATCTCAGCCCCTACGGATCGTACAGAGATAATCGAAGTGGTTCTGAACTAGTAATTGATGTAAGAAACAAATCTTATTTATCCACATGCTCGGAAATTATTGAGATTTTTGTTATTCAAGACAGAACATCATTGAGTGCAATACAAAAATTCTAAGTATTTGGAAATATATATCTAAGTCGGTTCCAAATTATTCCGTTGATATGATTTTTCTATTAAGAAACCAATCATTTTAGAAAGCTGTTTGATATTTCAAAGAATTTCTAATTTTAATTGATCTTATGTTGTTAAAAAAGAGTTTGAGCATATTTTAAAATATAAAATTTTTTTAATTTATAAATATTGGTGTTTATTTGTAGAATTTTCAAATATCATGATATCAAAACCTTGGAGGAGTTTGGAAATTAAAAAATTTATGTATTTACAACACATTTGCTCAGTAGCAAAAACTATACTGAGAGTTTGCTACCTCTAAGCTTCCTCGCCACGTCAAGGCTGTGTTATGGGAAAAATTTTTAAAATAATTCATTGTAATTAAAAATTAAAAAGTATAATTTATTTCAATTCTAAGTGTTAATAAAAAAAATTACAAGTTTTTGACGTAAAACAAAATGCAGGGATTTACCTTAGCATTAGCATAAGTTTCAATAAGGAAAGTTAGCAAATTGTCTTGTATTTTCCATCTTGCATTTGATTTTATGTACGACTTGAAATGACCAACTGCATTTATCTTCACCGGTTTGTGAATAAGATCTGCCTCGAATAACAACATGTGTTACATCAATTACACTAGTTCAGGACCACTTCGATCATCTATATACGATCCGTAGGGGCCGAGATAAATAATTTCAAATGTTTATGAATTTTCATATTACACTCAATGATGTTCTCGAATAACAAAAATCTCACAGATTTCCGAGCATGTGGATAAATAAGATTTGTTTCTTACATTAATTACTGGTTCAGAACCACTTCGATCATCTCTGTGCCATTCGTATAGTGTGTTTTGTTGTAAAAATTTTCATTTTATAAAATTCACTCAATACTTTTCACAAAATTTAAATGTTTGCTACTTAAAGTGTAAAAAAATATTTGTGTTTATTAAAAAATTTCAGATATTATTATGAAAGTTCAATATTTGAGTGTTTTTTCCATTCTAAGTACTTATAGGTCACAGTGTATATTTTGTTATTTTGGCAGAAACTTCACTCCGATATCAAATCAGACTGTTACCGAATGATCTTTGTCGTGATCACTAACCATGCCTTTCGGTTTTGATCATAACATACACCCGCTAAGTAGGGTTTCTAATACTCCGAATATCAAACTTTAATTTCAATGTTTGATAAAGAGACAATGCGGTGGTGGGTATAGTTCTACTGGAATCGCTTAATATTACATGTAATGAGGTTGTTAATGTCACCCTTGCTCTTCGACTGCTAAATGCTTCAGAATTTTAAAAATTGTGTAATAGAATCGAATTCTTTTGGATCTTCTAAGAAGCTTTCATTTAACCATCACAACTTAACCCTTATGTTTACAACCGCCTACCCGGGTAAGTTTTCGTATTTTATTACCCAAAATTGTTTTGGATTTAGGTGACTTATCAACTTGAAAGTAATTATTATTTATTAATAACAATCATTTGTTTTAGATTAGATTTTGACAAAATGTATTTATCAATTTAATATGAAATTACAAATTATCATTCAATACTAAATGTATAAAATAATGGACATACCCGGGTATGCTGGTTGTAAAGATGAAGGTTAACAATTTAATTTATACAAATAAACAACCAACAAACTATAACATTGTTGAAGTTTTAAGTTTAGCGTTTGCGTTCGGGGAAGTATATGCTGTACCCAAAAATGCGGATAGTTTTCTACACTCCTGATATTTGATCGAGTGTACCCAGAATTCCATAAACTGGTTTGAGTCGATCAATAGAGGCTGGTTGATGTTTGTCTCTGATTTGTAATACAAAGTGTTAGCGAATGGGCATTCATAAAATAATGTGCGGCCAGTGTGTACTTTGTCCATTCGTATGAAAACGTAGTCAAAAGATTGCAGTAAATTTTGCGCGTGTCTGTTGGTGTCACCGTATCAGTATTTGCACGAGCTTTGAGAACCCCTGTAAGTTTGTGATAAAAGTCTTCAACCATACCGTTTGCTTGTGATTTGTAGGCCGTAGTCCTTATTCAAAGTTAGCCTAGGAGTTGCATAAGCTTAGTGAGTTGTTTGAGGTCGAACTGTGTACCTTAATCTATAGTTATGTTGACTGGTAAGCCGAATCTAGAACTGTAGTATTCGACGAGTTTTTGACGTAAAATCTTTTGACGTCTTAAAATTTGCTTTTATTTGCTTGTTTTTCAATTCAAAAAACTGATGATAACGAAATTGGTAGATACAGTTTGATGCTACAGCTATATATCTACAATCTACATCCAAAATTTAATTACACCGCTCGATAGCTAAAAGATCAAAGAATTCGTAAAGTTGAGGTGGGGACTGTGACGCATTGCATGCGGTGGAGGGGGAAGCACCGCCATTTTAATTTTCACCGTTTGTATTGAACTCATCTTTTTAACCGATTATGATGGGTATGTTGGCTGGAAATGGGATTCTTAAATGATTTTTGGCAGAAGTTCTGGAATATGGCCCGAGGGGCGGAACTCAGTAATTTCTTAACCGGTTATGGTGGGATTGTATTTGTTGGCTCGAAATAGGATTTTTAAATGATTTTTAAAAGAAGTTCTGGAAAATGGCCTGCTGGGGTGGAGCTCGGTAATTTCTTAACCGATTGTGAAGGGATTGGACATTGAAACTTCTTTAATAACGCTAGGTAATGCATTGATGTAACTTTTACATAACACAGTAATTATTAGTTTTATTTGATTTCTTCCTGGAAACCGAAGAACGTTTATGCACTTCATGCTAAGTGAGTTCAATTTTTCTTCTAATGTTCGCCAGAAATGTCGATGTATCGCGTGTGCCATTTCCTTCCCGAAACTTTGTACGTGTTCACGTCATATGTCCGTACACGTGATACAGACACCCACTTTGTTTTACTATTTTTGGTGCAGAGATGCCTTGTATGCAGTAGGCTTCTGATCACCGCGTGAAACGATCTATGCAACTTAAAATGTAATTTAAAAATGGATACTTAGTCAAATATTTCTGGGAGTAACGAGTGTTCGAGTAGCTCGTTCATTCTGATGTAAAATATGATGCAGAGTGTCAAAGATAGTTCGACGTAATATCTCATGCCTCTATAATGTACGGGCGATTGTTGCCTGTAGTTATTTTACACTAAATTGTCACATCGGCTAATGGGAATTTATCTAATTTAAATGTAGTTCCAAATCAAATATTTGCAGTGTTGTTGCAGAGACAAGCTCATGGTCGGAAGACCGAGTAATTATGTCGGCGACCACATTGTTTTTGGCTTGTATAAATGTTGAGTGTCTGCTGTTAATTGAGAGAAAAAAGCTAAGTGGTGTGCTCACATTGGGCTGCGTTCCGCTTTAGTAAGCGGTTTGTGGTCAGTAAAGATACTGAATTCCCAACCTTCGACAAAATAGCAAAAGTATTTAATTGCTTGGTAGATTGCAAGCATATCTCTATCAAATGAGGAATATTTTCTTTCTGTATCTGATAATATTTTAAAGGAAAGCTTAATGGGTTTCCAAGCCTCGCGCTAAAAAGCAATATTTTCTAAACTGTTCTTGAGTTGAAGAAATGCGTTTTGACATTCTTCAGGCCAAGAAAAATTTTGATGCGCTTTAAACTTGAATTGAGTTAAATCTCCGTGAGTTTGGGGTTCAGTTGGTGGTAGTAATTTACCATACCGGCAATTGCTGTATTTTCAGATGTTTTGCGGTGCTGAATATCCTCTAATTGTACTAAATTGTCCTTCGAACGTCAGAATACCATTAGATGTAATCTTCTGCCTGAGATAGTCAAGAATGATTGGCGCACACATTTTAATGTGTTGAAGCCATAATTTGATAATGTTTGGAAAAGTAAGTATTGTTCCTCGTCTTTTGGGGCTCTAAAAATCTCCTCTATATATACAAAAACGAAATAAAAATCTCTCACGATATCGTTGATGAAACGCTGGAATGTTTGTGCATCATTTCTGAGTACAAATAGCATTCGGATGAGTTCGAGTAAGCCAAATGGTGTCGTAATGCGGTTTTGTGAATGTCGTCAGGAGCAATTGGAATGAGATGGTATAATGTCATTGCATGAAAAATGTTGAATGTGGCGGATGGAGTAACAGTCAAGAATTATGACTACGTTAAGCCTTCTGTAGTCCCCACATGGCCTCCAGTTGGCATCTTTCTTCTTTATTATGTATAATGTAAATTAGTATATTGCACAAGAAGAAGTTCGGCAAATTCCTGGTTTCAGCATTTGTTTGAATTCAAGCAAAGCAACTTTGTGCCGAATTAGATCAAGTCTCCGTGGTATTGAATGGTAAATGCCTTGTAGTCACGATATGGTATACTACATTATGCCTTACCAGAGAGTTGTAGTTTGGTGGAACTGTTAAATAATGTAATTTCTTTAACAATGCGCCGTAGGAATTGATCAAAGCACACCTAAATTGCTAAATGCTTGAATGTAATTAGTGAGTTGCCTGATACATAGTTTTATAATGACGTAGGCCGATCAATTTGTGTTGGCCATCGATTTATTTTGGTGCAAGATATATGAAGGTTTCTGATTAATAGTATCGACTTTCATTAATAACGATTTAACGGTATCGTAAACACTCTCAATTTAAACATAACACTCTTTAATTGACCCTTTAGGTAGTTTATTTTGTAGGTGTTACTGATTAGAGCGTTTTGTACGTATTCCGAAAACCGTTCCACTTACGTTAATCCGCAGAAAATGTAAGAATTCGAATTAATCATAATGCTGTATAAGATAGCGGAAATGTGACAGCGGAAAATTAGAGATTACGCTATTCGCCGCAAATGACAGCACTATCACTAAAGAGAATTTTTCTTGTTATGTAATTACCAGCGGAAATGTTTTATTCGATTTTTTTTTCACTAAATAAAACATCTCAGCGGAATAAAATATTAAAAGTTATCCTTAAAATGACTAATTGATTGATCTCCTAAGTAACGGAATTCGGTATATGAAATCTTGAAATTTAACAATATTCCGTCTTTCCGCCATGGACAAAATTCTTGGATCTGTTCGTGCTACAAAACACATTTATTTCTAAAATTACAGACAGGCAGGCAAATCAATTTTGCTTATTTCTAATCAAGTTCATTAAGTTTAACTACAGATTTAGTAAATTAAACAATAAATTAAATTTTTAATAATGTTGCCAACATAAATTTTGAGACATTATGCTTTTGAAACTATTTTATTCAGTAATAAAAATGGGCAACGAACACAAAGCTAGATAATTTTGGGGTGAGCAGTATTTTGTTATGACAAAACAAACAATCAAAAATCACAATTCATGTATGTGGAATGAACCGAGAAGAAAGGCAATAAAAATTAAATTTATTCATGTGAAAAACCGACAATAACAACAACAATAACAGTGACAATTCAGATAGTTCGTGTTCTTCTGTATATCGCAATATCAACACAACACAACACAAAAGCATAAAATACAATTTACAAACGCTATTAGTATAAATTCCATCCATCTGCTCTATTCACTTGAAGTTTATAGTTTTTATTATGCATTTTAATCCTCTGTGTATCAGAAAAATATAATTCTAAAGCTTTTTATGTTGGTACTGTTGAGAGAATTTATTTCGCAACACAAAATATGTATACACAGTGAAAATCTTCCCAGCACACAGATATATAACGTCAAGCCTTGCCGCGCCATCCCACAGCGATATGCAAACTAAGCGAAAATTAAATAAAATTAATTTTCTGAATGTACAGAAATGAATAAAAAAAAAGCTTTCGGATTCAGTTCTGCGGGAAACTTTTTTTGTATTCTTCTTCTTCTCTGCACTCTTCGTTGACTTTGCCACTCTTGCAATGCTGTATGGGATTTTCCTTGTTTTCTTGTGAAAATTGATTTTAAAATTATGATACAAACATTTAAAAAAAGTTGGTTATTGGTTTTTATTGTAAATCAATTTAATTGGCTTAGCGTTGTTTGTGCGGACACTAATTTTTATAAAGAAAACACGCAAATTGGAAGCTCGTTAAGAATTATGGCTTATTTCAAGGATTAGTGAGTGCGATGTGGCATGGTAATGAATAATTCATTGAAGTAATTTTTAAATATTCTTAAATTCTTAAATATTTTGTTACCGATACAGGTTAATACGTTTTGCAAGGTATTCTAGATCTGTTTTAAAACATTCTATGAAAGATAGCTATCTGAAGTTTTAGAACTCGGGAATTATGAAGATTTATCCTATCGAAGTTTGATAAAGTTTTGTACAAAATGTTCCTTATAGTGAGTCTTCGGTTTCATGCAGACTAAATGTTGTGGCCTCTCTACTGTTAAGACATATCACTAATTTGGATGCAATTCATACTTATGATTTTTTATTTATTTTGAGGTTCCATTAAAATTTTGGATAGAAAGTAACGGCTCCACGTGAACTTTTTATTTTTTGCATATAATTTAAAATATATAGCTTTTATATCGCTTTAACGATAAAATTTAAACGGAAATTAATTTAGAGAAAAGCGGGTCACAAAATCGGAGTGACATTTTTAACGAAAAGTGTAATTTCTAAAAATTGTAATTCGAAATTTACTCAGGCAGCATCGTCCGAAATCAGTTTACTACAAATCCGCCCAATCAAATAGTAAATGATGCCAACAGAGTGCGTCTGGTTTAGGCTACGAACGGCCTAAATCAAAATTCATTAAACGACTAAAAATGTACGACACTACTATACGAGCATTGGATTTCTGATTAATACAAGCGCCGACGTATCAATAATGCCATGCAGTCGGTCGGTAGGCTATTGTGAACCATTGGAAATCAAATTGTTCGCAGCAAATGGGACCAAAATCAAAACGTTTGGAACAACAAAACTGAAGATAAACCGCGGATTACGACGTAATTTACCGTGGACGTTTTTAAACGCTAACGTAACAACCCCAATCATCGGTGCAAATTTTAATACAAAATACGGATTGCTATTAATTTGAATCGAGAAAAATAATTCACCGTCCAGCGGGTAAATACAAATTGAATGCGCGTCACCGTCGACACGACGACCGGATACAAAACATACCAGTTTGATTTGAATTACGCTCGTCTACTGGAAGAGTTCAAGCAAATTACGATGTTTTTACTGCCAGGAAGGGAATTTCTACCGCTATAGTACATCGAGTTATCACGACAGGACATCCAGAATACACTCGACTGTGGCGTTTGTATCCCGATAAACTCGAAAAAGCACGGAAGGAGTTTGGAATAATGATGAAAGCCGGAATTTGTCGACCATCAAGTAGTAGTTGGGCAAGCCCGCTTTACATGGTGAAGAATCGTTGACAAACTTCAAAGATTTTTTCAAAAATTGACTTGCAAAAAGCTTTCCATTAGGTTCCAGTCACAGAAGAGGACATTGAAAAAGCTACTATTACGACGCCGTTTGGACTTTTTGAGTTTAAGTTTTATGACATTTGGCCTATGCAATGCTGCACAAACGTTCCAGCGGTTAATTCACCAAGTTAGCCGTGATCTTGAGTTTGTGTTTGCGTACATTGACGATTTGTGCATCGTCTCGACAAAATCGAAGCCATCAAATCATTGCCACTTCCGACAATGGTAAATCAGCTAAAAAATTTTTTGGTGACAATCAACTATTACCGCAAGTTTTTACCAATAGCCATGAAAACTCAAGTCAAATTACTGGAAATGATTCCTGGAAATAAGAAGATGCTGTTAACATGAACAGATGAAGCAAGAAATGCATTTGATTTAGTGTAAACTAGATTTGTCCAACGTCGTTTTACTCGGTTATCCATCAAAAACGGCAGAGATTTCGCGATGTGTCATTGCTTCTGATATCGCGGCTGGTGCAGTATTTCAACAAGGCGTTGACAATGGACTTCAACCGTTTGTTTTTTTCTCAGAAAAAATTAATAAAACGCAACTTCGATACACCATATACGATCGTGAGCTCACAACAATGTATTTGGTCATTAAACAATTCAAATTCATGCTGCAAGGAAGAAGTTGTCACATCTACACCTAACACAAGCCACTTACATCTGCCTTTGCACAGAAATCCGAAGAAGCAAACGATCGTCAAGCGAGGCAACTCGATTACATCGCACGTGACTGCCGATATCCGGCACTGAAAACGTAACGGCGTATCTTTTATCACGTATTAAAGTATCTACTCGAGTGCGGAAATCAGTTACGAGAAATTTGGGGCGAAAGGTAATAACATTTACGTTAAATTAAAACATTTTACCGTTCCAGGCAGTTTATTGCGATTACCTTACGAGTAACATTCGTCCATTCATGACGCAAAAATTTCGAAGTTAGTTCATTCAAGCAATTCATGACATCTCGCATCCAGGTGTACGAGGCACTGCTAAATTGATGACAAAACGATTCGTTTGGCCAGGCATTCAATCAGATGTCGCGTAATTTGTTCGAAGCTGTTTTAAATGTCAACGCGCAAAAATTATACGTTACACGCATTCGATACTGAAGAGGTTCGACGCTCTGACCTAGCGATTTGCACATATTAATGTAGATCTATTGGGACTATTTCCACCATCCGATGGAAATCGCTACTGTTTGACGATAATAGATCGTTTCATACGTTGGCCAGAAGCGATTCCAATTCCTGATGTGTCAGCACCACCAGCACAAGCGCACTCATTTCGGGACAAATGGCCTCATGGCACAGCACGCTGAAGGCAGCAATTCTCTGCCACAACACCGATAAATGAACGACGTATTTACCAACAATTCTTCTCGGCCTTCGATGAACGTATAAAAACGATTTAAATGCAACACTGGTCGAACTCAGCCATCAGAGCAGCCATCAAAAAAGACGCAGAGACACATTCGACCTGATATATGCAATGAGCAACATTCGTCGAACAATAACGGCATGGCACGGCTTTCCAAACGCATTCGTGCATAGAGATTCGCATACAGCGACCCACGTATTTCTGCGAGACGATTCGGTTCCTGATGCATCTGTACAATGGACCATTTGAGGTGCTCATACGAACGCCAAAATAGTTTAACGTGCGACTGCCTGAGCGCGAAGTGATCATTACAATTGATCGCCTTAAGCCAGCGTATCTGCCGTCAAGCAATTTACCGACAGGTATATGGCACCGACAGATCCAAATCAAGAACAAGGATGTCGGTCGACATGTGCATTTCCTGGAGAGATTTAAATAAACACCGACTTTCGTCTTACAAATTGCAAAAAAATTTTACAACCTGCAATAAAAATATCAACAGCGGAAAACTACAATAAAAACATAAAAAAAAAACAAAAAAATTGGAAAGAACTGCTGTAAAATTTTTAGGAGATTAAAATAAAATAAATCTAATTAAAATAAAATTAACTAAATACAAATATTGTTTTAATTTCAAATATATAGACTAAAAGTTGCAGTTATTAAAAAAAAAAATCTTTAAATGTTTGAAATGATATATACATTGGCGACACGACTGATTAAAAATATTTCAGAGATGTTATCAAGTGAAGACATAATATGACATCTAATAGTGGATAACTTGAGCTGTTTAAAAAAGTTAACTAAATTAAAATAAATAGTTTTGGGATGGTTCCAAACAAAAGATTTAATGTGCAAAAATTTGAAAAATTCAAATACTCGTCAACACTATAGCTGATTCCAGTACTCTCAGAAATGTTACGAACTGGTGGTATATATTTCCTGATGATTCAGAGGTGTTACCAAGTGCGAGCTTATATTTTCTAGAAGTGAATGAAGCGTCCTGTTCAAAACTGTTAACCGCGCAAGCAATCCCAATCTATTTAGCTTTACGAGGTTAACTGTTTTGAACAGGACAATATATCCACTTTTACAAAATATATGCCCACACTTGGTAACATCTCTGAGTTTTCTGTAATCGGCTATAGTGTATCACGTATTTTAAAGAATATTTGAATTTTTATGAAATACGTTCTAAAACTTGTGTGGAACCACCGAAAAACTATTTTAATTTAGTTAATTGTTTTAAACAGCTCAAGTTGCCCACTATTAGATGGCAGTTGCCTTCATTGGTTAACATCTCAGAGATTATTTTTAACCAACCATAATTTTTTGATCTTCTGCAGCCATATAAGTTATTTTCCTTTTTGGCCAATATATCAAAACTTCCACAACTAACCATTACTTTCGGTTACTTTTCTAAAACATGGCAAAGCTACATGAAAAAGTTGGGGAAAATTTATGGATTCATAGATTTATGGATGGTCCTAAGCTAATAGAAAAACAACCGAAATTATTGGTTACTATAGTGAAAGTTTTCGGGATATTGGCCAAAAACTGAAAATAACTTATATGGCTGCAGAAAATCAAAAAGTTATAGTGAAAATTCTAATCAATAAATTTTGTCTGAATTGTCCCTGTACGTGATGCAAATTTTACAATTTTTGTTTAAGAAATAGACGAGTGTTCTCGTCGTAGAATGTATTATACCATTTTTTTATCTACAATTTATATTTAAAAAATTAATGTAAAAATCAATTTTCATAAGGATAGGTTATGAAATGTCTAAGTTTAGTCCACTATGATCAGATCCTAGAATTTTGTACAAAAGACTATTATCCAAATTTATATAACAAATTCTCTTTTGTGGCAGTGTTGCGACTTGCGGAGAATAGAGTAATCTCTATTTTCCGCTGTCAAATTTTCGTTATCTTATATAGCATCCAAAATTGAGCTACAGGTATACACCTACGACTACATAGCTTATTGCGGAAAGAGTTTGCATAGTGTAACGCGACGTTATTTTTTTTATTATTTATTTTAATGTCATCTGTTGTAGGCTAGTATAATATAATTTCTATTATTCTATGATTTAATTGGTATAATTTATATTGGTATTATGTATGAAATGTAGGGGGAAGAGAGTTTACTTCCGTGTCGAACAAAAAACATTTCGTACTATCGTTTTAGTATTATTGTAGAGCGCGGTGTAAAATTGAGCAAATTCAAAACAACAAACATCGTTTAGAAATGTGCCGGTGGATATGGTGAGTAATAGCATTGGGCAAAATTGTAATTATCGTCCGGAAAACGCTACACGGTATGAAGGTGCAACAAATTCTGTGCAATTTCAACAGGATGGTAATGCGGTTCACCCACAATTTCGTTATGTTTCGTCATTTCTTGTGTATCAATATCCGCAGTGCATAATCTTTCTTGACATTGTCGCAATAATAAGCCTAAATTGATTTGTAATTTTAGTCGAGGTGAAGGTCATTATAAAGTTGAATGTCCTGAAAACTGAAGGATAAAGTCGATTAAACTAGGACTGTGAATCGAGTCGAAAGTTTGGATATCGAGTATTACAAATCAGTCAATATTAACGGAATTTGTAATATGAGGGCGTTTGTAGATTAAGGATCAGGTTGCGCAACAATGACGGAATCGCTGGCAAGAAAAAGCGCTACATCGAATTCAGGTAGAATTGATATATTCAGATTAGTATTGTTGACATAGATATAGATGTTAGCGCTCTAGTTAAAGCCAATAATTTGTTGAAAAATTCGAAAGTCAGTGATAGTAATTTTGAATTCAATGTTAAAAATGTAAATGGTTAATTTAGTGTGAAAGCGACCTTGAATACCGACAATCAAAATCCAACGAAAACTTATCATTCCGACAACAAAAGCGATAAATCTAATAATAATAAAGTAATCTCGAATAGTCTAGACTCAAGACGGTTATAAACCAAATTCGGAAACTAATGTTTAGAGTAGTAAATTCAGACATGAGTTGATTCAATGTAATAGTAGTAACGAAAATATATTTAACATTGTGATGAATATTTTGAGGACAGTTGAAAGTGACATATATGGTTATTATCAGGTTGTGGTAGAAGAAAATTTTAGAAAGTTCACCTTATTCGTGACCTCTCGTACGAACTTTCGACGACAAAATTGTTGTACAATCTAGATGATATGATAATACCTAGTCGAAGCATCGAAGAAGGAATCATTCTGCTCGAGAGAGTTTTAGAAAAATTGAAGGCATAAATGGCTTAACATTAAAATTCAGTTAATGTAAATGTATATGTTAGAAAAGCTTGAGTTTTTAGGGCATAAAATTAACAGCGATGGTATAAAGCATAATTTTATGTGTTGAAAGATTTCCTATTCATATTTTAGGAAATTCGTTGCAAAGTTTTCGTTATTAACGGAACCACTGACAAGGTTGACTAGGAAAAATGTGCAATTTATTTGGGACAACGAACAAGATCGTGCGTTTAATAAAACCATTCATCGTTGTTACAAATTGCGGATCCTTAAGAATGGCTTCGATGAAAAGAGACATTATTCCCCAAATATAGGCAGGTGGTGGCTCCAACTACTTGAATACGATTTTGACATAAGATATCGCTGTGGTAAGCAAATGATGCATGTGGACGTATTAAGTAGGAACCCCGTTGAATCAACAAGAGACGTCGAACCTGCCACATTAGACGTGCTCAGTGTCGAAACAATTGATAGATAGAGATTCAGACGTTATAAGAGACTGATATTGAAGTAGTGGAAAAAATAGGGAAATTTAAAGAAACCGAAAAACAAAGACGTTTGTATATTGAAAATTGCCGGTTGTATAAGAAGATCGACGATCGGTTGCTATTTTTCGTTTTTAAGGGTGTTAGAGAGCGAATACTTTGCCCATTTCATGGTTACCAGTGTCATTTTGGTCTAGAAAATCAGCGCTCCGTCAGATTTACTGGTGGCCTAAAATGCGTCAGTGTGTTAAAAAATATATTGTTACATCCGATCGTGAATATGCCCAACCCTTATCACACTTGGCATTTGGATCATTTGGTCCGTTCGTGACAGTTATAAAAATCATTCATTTGTTTTGGTTATTTTCGACGCATTCACCAAGTATGTTTATTTATAAGCAATCAAAGACCTTTCGTCACGATTCGTTGAGGAAACCATTGTGGTGTTCGCGACTCATTTTGGGCTACCAAATCGTATTGTTAGTGATCGTGCATCAGCTTTCACGTCTGGGAGTTTTGAGAGATTCTGTAAAAAGTATCACATCGTACATGTGTTGAACGCAACTGCAATTTCACGAGCAAATGAACAGGTTGAACGATACAACCGCACTCTTCTTCATTCATTGAGAACTATGTCAGGCTCTGATCAGTCATCAGTGTCCTTAATCCATTAAATCGATTGGTACATTAAATGTACCACGGAGCGTTAACGATACCACGTAGCACTTTGTTTTGAAAAGTTTGTATTATTTTGGTGTTGGTTTTCTTTGTACAGCCCCAGAGCTGTATTCCGTAAGTCCATACAGGCTTTAGCACCTGTTGATACAATAGCAATTTATTTTCGGTTGACAATTCCGAATTTTTCCCGAGAAGCCAATACATTTTGCGATTTTTGATATTAAGCTCATGTTTTTTCTTTTTAACGTGCTCTTTCCATCTGAGCCTGGTATCTAAGGTCAACCCTAGATATTTAGCATTATTTGCATACGGAATCTGCTGACCGAACTGACTTTTAGATTGGTGAAATTCATATGCGTGGATTTCGATTCATTGAGCCCGATACGCCGAATTTTTGTTCATTTTATGATTTTGTCACATGCTTCTTGAAGTTTCTTTGTCGATTCCTCGATAGTGTCTCCTACTGAGAAAACTGCAGTGTCATCAGCAAATGTTGCAACGGTAACATCGTTTAATTGAGGTAAATCTCTGGTGTAGAGCAGGTAAAGAATAGGTCTCAAAACACTACCCTGCGGGACTCCTGCCAAAATCTTTTTTAGCTCGGAACATTCATCTTCATATTTCAGCCTAAAGTGGCGATTCTCCATGTATGATTTTAAAATCATATAATGTTGTTTTGGTAAATCTCGTAGTTTGAAGAATAAACCTCTGTGCCACACCTTATCGAAGGCCTGCGCCACATCTAAGAAGATACTAGAACAAACATTTCTCCTCTCTAATGTGCTCAATAGTTGAGTGTTTCTCTCTGAAACCAAACTGATATTCTGGGATAAGGTTTCTTTGTTCTATGGTTTTTTCAATCTTTTGAGGAACAGCTTCTCAAACAATTTCGCTAGTGTTGGTAGAAGTGAAATTGGCCGGTAAGATTTTCTATCATTCGGTGGCTTGCCCGATTTCGGAATCATTATTACTTCTGCTACTTTCCACTGCATTGGCAAATGCTTTTTCCTGAGAATCGCATTGATTATGTGCAGTAATTTACGGGTACCTTTTTCAGGCAGCTCCTTTATTATTTGCCCTGTTATCAGATCATAACCAGGAGCTTTCTTTACTTTTATGTTCTTAACTTCAGCTTTTAGTTCTTTTAATGTTACAGGCCTGATCTCTTCAAAATCAGTTATTCTGGGCGTATCAGCAGTGTTTTCGTCATTGGTCTGCTGACCTAGAGGTTGAAATGTTTCTGCAAGATGTTCAGCAAACAGGTCAGCTTTATCTTTCGCACTTCTAGCCCATTTCCCATCGTTTGTTTTGATTGGAGGGATCTGCGTTTTTGGTCGTTTTAACCCTTTTGTTGCTTTCCAGAGGGAATAGTCGGTATCTTTAGTTGGAGCTAGGGAACAAAGGTATTTTCCAATTGTTTCATTTTTCCCTTTTTTTTGAGTGCCTTAAGTTTGATCCACGAGTTGTTTAAGGTGGTTTTATCTTGCGGCGCACGCGTAGTCTGCCATTTCTTTTGGCTTTACGTTTTTCCTGCACTAGTTCTCTTACTTCTATTGGGTAAATAACGGAGTTTCCTTTGCTGGATGATAATTTGGGGGTGGATTCCCAAGCCGACGATTGTATGACATCAAGGAGCTTGTCTAGTTCTTATTCTATTTCATTTTCACTTTTGATTGGCAGTTGAAGTTCTATTTTTTCCTCTACCAACTGCCTAAACAGTTCCCAATTTGTTTTGTTGTTTGTGATCTGTGGTAAATTGGTTTTTTCTATTACATTTTCACTAACCGTCATAATAACAGGAGAATGATCAGATGTTAGACTTTCATCATTTTCTAAGAAAATGTAGCGTTCCGATATGCCTTTGGTGATGTAGAAATCTATTAGATCTGGGATTTTGTTAGGATCAGTTGGCCAGTACGTTGGTTTCCCGCCTGAGTTAAATTCACAGTTTGAGTATTGGCCAGCTGGAAGTAATTCTTTGCCTTTTGAAGAGGTCAATCTTGAACCCCAGAAGGTATTCTTTGCATTAAAGTCACCTCCAATAATGAAGTTACTTCCTAATTTCTGGAACAAGTTAATGTAGTCTTCTTTCTTTAGGTTATACCGTGGGGGGCAATATATCGCAGATATATTAGAGGTGCTGTGATAACCAAATTTAACCGTCACGGTGGTTACGGCATCGATTCTTTTTCTATTTTTAATTCTTCATGTTGTTTGATATTATCTCTAATAAATATAGCTGACCCTCCTCTTGCTCGTTCTGCGGGATGAGTGGTATGGTAACAAGTATATATCCCGATTGATACATAGGAGCTACTGGTAAGATGTGTTTCTGATATTAATGATATATCAGTTTTCTCGGTTTTTAAAAATAGTTCTAAGTCTGTGTTGTGTTAATCCGTTTGCATTCTAAATGGCTATTCTTAATGAGTAGTTTTGATGTCTGGTTTCTGCTCCGGAATTATGAATTGAACTATGTATTGCACACATTATTTATGTTTAACTATTTTGGAGCTTGATATTTCCAGCAGATTAAGCCGTTCCAGAATTAACTTATTTAGCTTATTCTGTTCCTCAAGGCTCTTTAAAATTGCTTGGACAGTGTTTTTGAAATTTTCGGTACCGTTTGTCTCATTTTCTTTCGAATTTGAAGCGGCCTGAGCATATGTGTAATTCTCCCTACGCATAGATGCTTCATTTTTTGCTCGATCCTTGTATGTATGACTAAGAGGGGGTTTGCGTGCCTGATCTCTATTTTTCTGTAGCTGTTTGGCAACCTCACATCCCCGGTAGCTGGCTGGATGCTGCCCATAACAATTTACACATTTTGCTGGTTCTTCTTTAGGTAGTTTGCAAGTTTGTGTTGGGTGTTTTTCAGCAAATTTCTTACATCTTGGATCGCGCGCGCAATATATTTGCGTATGGTTATAGCCTTGGCATTTTTTACATTGTAATATTCTTGTACTGCCTCTTTTAATAGCTTCGATCTTTACTCGCATGTTGAGTATGCCAGTTATATTGTAAATTTTTTCTATTTGCTCTGATTTATCACACGTTAACATGAACAGGGGAAGCCCTCTTTTGAAACAGGTTCTAGTCGGTTCTCCCCGCTACGTCTCTCTTTTTTAATAATGTTCACGGCATCAAGGATTTTAAATCCTTTATTTTCTAGATCCTCCATTATTGAATAAAATTCACAGGTTGGATGTAGCCCTCTTGCCATGACCTTGATGGGACGATCGTTTTTATTTTCGTACGTGTACCACTGATATTTTTCCGTATTCAGCTTCATTGACAAGTTTCTGTATGCGTTTGGATTTGAAGTGTTGATTTTCAATACATTATTGTTCAGAGCAGTAATTTTATACTCTTGTTCCGTAACATTACTCATTACACTTTGGATTTCTGAGTAGTTGGTTACTCCTACTATAAAAATCGATGGTGGGGCATTTACCTTTGGCTGTGCTTCATTTTGTTGAGCTGGTTGCAGTTTGAGTGATTTTTCTACTTCTGATGTGGACTCAGTGTCATTTATTGGTGGAGGTGGAGGTGGTTTCTTTTGGTTTAGCTGCTTGTAGTTGTTCTAGAGTTAGTTGTTTCTTGATGATTAACTGTTTTCTAGAAACCTCTTTTGAAGTTGATGGTAAAGTTTCTGCCATTTCTGGTGAGTGTTGAGCTTTCCTTTTCTTAATTGGTCTTTTACTCCGTTTCAACATCCAATATGTTGGATAATCTCCCTCTTTCTAATTCTTCTTCATCCGTATGGAATTTTATTAATGTGATCATCGATTGTAGGGCTAGGTGTCGTCCCAAGTTCTGCACGTGTTTCAACTGCTTTTTGAGTTCTTCATTCTCTTTCTTTAAAATTGTGAATTCTTCTTTCAATTTAGTTGTAAATTCTTTTATTTCTCTTAGTTGTTCACGGAGTTCGGCATTTTACTTCTCGTACTGAAATATATTTTCAGTTGAAGATCATGATAATTTGGTACTTCGTCCAAATGGGTTAAATAATGATTGGCCCACCCCAGAATCTACTGGGCCTGCCTCCGAAGAGCGTGGATTTGTCAGCATATCTGCTGCTGTACCACCTGGGGTATTACTTTCCGTATTTGTTGTACTCATTGTTTGTACTCATTTGTTGTACGACGAGGACGCGGCTACCTTGGTGTTACCTAGGTGTACACAGAGACAGTCGAAGCCCTCTGAATACCCAAGGCTGAGGGGCATCATGAAAAATGGGTAGATAATCTATCAGATATCCAGTGGGCGATGAATTTTCTCCCACATGCAGTGACCATAACTCCGCCTCAAGTATTGTTTTTGGGGTATAAGCCAAAACAAATACACGACGATAAAATAACAATTCAACTACTAGATGAAGCGGCCGAAAGAAGTTCATTTGATTATGAAAAACGCGACCTGATGAAAGAAGAAACATCAGACCGAATTAAGTTGAACCAGAAGCAACAGAAGGAAAGGTTCGAGTTCAAATTCAAATCAACTAGGAAATAAAAAGTCGTCGTGTTTTATGAAGCACCTCTACGGGTGAAAGTAGAAAATTACTTCACAGATTTGGAAGACCATACAATATTACAAAAATTATGTTCGGAGAGAGATATCGGGTCGAAGTGGTGACAAATACTGATGGTATGCGATGATATATTGGAATGGTACTTGCTGATCATTTGAGATTAGTCGAGACACCGGAGGACGATTTCGAGTGGTCCAGTTCCGAGGAAAAAGTTTAAGATTGAGGACAATCGAGTTTGTCAGAAATGCCTAGTGTAGCGCGATGTTATTTTTTTTTATTATTTATTTTAAAGCCGTCTGTTGGAGACTAGTATGATGTCATTATTATATTATTCTATAATTTAATTGGTATAATATAATTGGCATAATTTAATTGGTATAATTTATATTGGTGTTATGTATGAAATCTAGAGGGAAGAGAGTTTACTTCCGTGTCGAACAAAAACAACTTGATGGATTTATTTTGAGTAATAAAAATAAGAATTTATAAAAGCCATTATTCATTTATTTTATTTTAATCCTGTATATTTCGTCTTTTATAATAGATATTGTTACGATCTCGTATATTGGGTTGAAGGGCAATTAATTCGAGATTGGCGAGACATTTATTCAACAATATTGTTACGGTGACACCTAGATTAGAATAGAATAAGTAATTTCAATAGTTGATCAATTTTATATTGTTACGGTGACACCTAGAATAGAATAGAATAAGCTAATTTCATTAATTATTCAATTGCAATTATAATTTACAAACAACATTTAGGCGTATTTCTATACTAACATATTTGCTGCGCATTTAGGATTATTCTAGAAACAAATATTTTGGTATATAAAGGCGCGCGTTGACGTGTATTGCTGAGTATTATTTTAAACGTGATACAGTGAAGGTTAAATAGAAAGATTATTAAAGTGATTATTAAAGCGATTATTAAAGTGATAATTAAAAAGTGTGTTATAAGTGTAATAATTAATTGTGAATTTCGTGTTGTATAATAAATTGTGTTGTGTAAATAAATTGTGTGAGTTAAAATTTGAAGCAGTGTATTTATTCACAATCCAGTGATTCGAACCTTGATTGACAAGGCAAAATCGTAACAATTGGTGACAGCGGTGGGATTGTGAATAATAAGAAAAATGATTCTCTACGAATTAAAGCTTGCGCAATTAAAGGAGCAACTGAAACAACGAGGTTTGGCCAGTGAAGGCACAAAAGCTAGTTTGGTGGAGCGACTACGTGAGGCCATGGAGAAGGAAGGTGTAAATCCAGACAAGTATGATTTCGAGGAGGAAAAAACGGATGAGATCAGTATGGATAAGAAACAAAAGGACGTACAAACGGTGGTCGAAACAACGCAAAACCCATCTGGAAGTTTCGATTTTTCGCAGTTGATGGCTGCTATGAATATGATGGGACAACAGTTGAAGCAACAAGGGGCGGACATTAAACAATCGAACCAGGATATGAAACAACAGATGTTACAAGTGGAGCAACAAGGAGCGGACATTAAACATCAAATGAAACAGCAGATGGAGCAACAAGGAGCGGATATTAAACAATCGAACCAGGAAATTAAACAGAAGATTGTACAAATGGAGCAACAAGGAGCGGACATTAAAAACCAAATTGAAGTTGGCCAAAAGAAAATAGACAAGAGGTTTCTGGAGTTATCTTCTACACTACACGGTAAAGTGGAAAAACTGCAAACGGAAGTACACGCAGAAATTCAAAATGTTAAACAAGATCTACAAACGGAAGTTAAACGTCTCGAGAAGGAGCTCCAAGATGTCAAGTCAAATGGAACAACAGGTCAAGTGATCCAGACAGTTAACGCAGTTAAGATAAAACCACCAACATTTGATGGAACAACATCCTTCAGTATTTTTAAGTTCCAATTCGAAACTGCGATTAAGCAAAATCAGTGGACTGAAGAACAATGTGTTGCAGCATTAATTGTGGCTCTTAAAGGCGAAGCGGCAGAAACACTACAAATCATTCCCGAGCAGGAACGGAACGTTTACATGGGAATTATGAAGGCGTTAGATCGAAAATACGGAAGTGACCACAAACGAGAAATCTATCGCATGGAATTGAAGGGTCGATACCAAAGAGGAGGAGAATCGCTACAGGAATTTTCATCGGCAATTGAGCGGCTCGCACATTTAGCACATTCAAATATGTCGGCCGATTACATGGAGCGAATTAAAATAGATGCATTCATTGACGGTATTCGAGATCCTGAGACGCGCAGAGCGGTGATGTTGTCACCTAAGGCAACTTTCACGGAAACCATCGCTTGTGCGTTAACAAACGAAACTGCGCAAACCTCAAACCAGCAATGAAAATTCGCCGAGTGGAGATTGATTCCAGAATAGACACTGCGCGGGCTACGCCAAGATTCAGAGATGGAAGTGGCAGGATTAGATGCTGGGTATGTGATAGAATGGGTCACATCTCACGGGACTGTTGGGAGATTAAGAAGAAACGAGCAAGGTCGCCATCTCCTATGAAGCGTAGATCAAACGAGGAGCAGATAGAATCCAGAAAGGAGGGTCAGACGACAGCGGAGTCGTTAAACTAAAAAGAGTCAGTTTGAAGGGGCAGAAGCTGACTCCCACAACCGATTGCCCCATAACCTCCATCCATGTTTCGAGAGTAGCAAGATGCGGTGACAGCTTGACAATTGAAGCCGATATTGATGGGAAGAAATGCATGATCACGCTGGATACGGGAGCAACTCATACGATTGTTCGTGAGGATATTATCGATGGAATTATAGAACCAGCTAATGGAATGAAATTACGAACGGCGACTGGAGAAAATTCAGCAATAAAAGGAAAAAAGGTCGTAAAAATAAGGATTGGGCGAAATCACTTTCAACACGAGGTGCTGGTTGCAGATATTGTAGACGAAGTCATCTTGGGAATGGACTTCATGAGAACGAATGGCTTCGTGGTGGATGTTGGACGGGGTGTATTAACCTACGATAATATCGAGTTGCCACTTCACGTCAGCGCAATAGGAGAAACGACCAGGCAAATTATAATGGATCATCGGGAGAAGCTGCCACCGAACTCGGAAACAATAGTATGGGCAAGATTGGAGGGAGGTTCTGGGCCACCCAGGTTGTGGGTTGTGGAAGCCAATGAAGCGGAGAGCGGAGCCAGAGAAATTATGATCGGGAAAGTTTTAGTGAAACCAGACAACGATAATAAAGTACCAATTAGGACTCTAAATCTCTCGGATAAGACGAAAACCATCAAGAAAGGGACAATAATCGGAAAATGTGAAGAAATATCGGCGATAGTGAAGTGCGAGCAGAAAAATCCGATTAAGACGGCTAACTCGCAAGTGCAGAAAGAGATTATAGATCAACTTATGGAGAAATGGACCGAAGATCTTACCATGGAACAGAAAAATTTGGCAAAACAATTGCTCGAGCGGTACATGCCAATATTCTGCAGTACACCGGACAATAATGGGAGAACCACAATGGTAAAACATCGAATAGATACAGGAGCAGAAATGCCGATTCGCCAACCACCCAGAAGATTACCATTGGCAAAGCAAGGAGAAGTGGATCGAATGGTAAAAGATATGCAAGCAGCAGGGGTAATCGAAACATCAAGCAGTCCATGGAGTTCACCAGTGGTGTTAGTCGAGAAAAAGGATGGTAGCATGAGATTCTGCGTGGATTATCGAAAATTAAATGCTGTGACGAAAAAGGATAGTTACCCATTGCCAAGGATCGATGACACGTTAGACACATTATCGGGTGCTCGAATATTTTCGACATTAGATCTGCAAAGCGGCTATTGGCAAGTGGAAGTCCAGGAGGAAGATCGCGAGAAAACGGCATTCAGTGTGGGTAACGGATTATGGCAATTTAACGTTATGCCATTCGGATTATGTAATGCCCCTGCGACTTTTGAACGGCTAATGGAGCGCGTGCTAAAGGGATTACATTGGAGGACGTGCCTCGTATATTTGGATGACATCATCGTTATGGGCAAGGATTTCGACGAGCATTTAAGGAATTTGGCAGAGGTTTTGGATCGGATACAAGCCGCCGGATTGAAGCTAAGCCCAAAGAAATGCAAACTATTTAGAACGGAAGTAAAATATTTGGGTCATAAGGTAACAACCAATGGAATCCATACCGATGAAGACAAGATCGCAGCAGTGAAGGAATGGCCACGACCTAAAAACTTACATGAATTACGGAGCTTCCTTGGATTGTGTACCTATTATAGACGATTCGTGCCAGGATTCGCCAATATTGCAAAGAGTTTACACGAGTTAACCAGGAAGAACAAGGCATTCGAATGGAAGGATGATCAGGAAGAGGCATTTGTGGAACTAAGACGTCGATTATGCGAAGCACCAATCCTCGCATACCCTATACCCAACAATAAATTCATTTTGGACACCGATGCAAGTAATGATGGTATAGGAGGAGTATTATCACAGGCAACAAATGGTGAGGAGCGAGTTATTGCATATTACTCCAAGATGTTATCAAAACCGGAACGGAATTATTGTGTAACACGGAAAGAGTTGTTGGCTATAGTGGAATGTGTTAAGCACTTCCATAAGTACCTCTATGGCCAAAAATTTCTTCTACGGACGGATCATGGGGCTTTGCGCTGCTTGTTACAATTCAAAAATCCAGAGGGACAAGTAGCACGTTGGATTGAACGTTTGCAAAGCTACGATTTCCAAATTGAACATCGGAAGGGAAACTCACATGGAAATGCCGACGCATTGTCTAGAAGGCCATGTCCCGTGGAATGCAAGCATTGTGGGCGTGTGGAGGGTAAGGAAAACATCATTGATATTCGGCTTATGCAAGTGCTACCTGATGAGGAATGGACTGATGAAATGATCAAGAAGGAGCAATTACGGGATGCTGACCTGTCATTCATCATGGAACATAAGGAAAAGGAACAGCGGCCTACATGGAGTGAGATAGCTGACAAAACTCCCATTGTAAAAGCATATTGGGCTCAATGGGATAGCCTCCACATAGAAAATGGTTGTTTAAAACGAAAGTGGGAAAGCACGGATGGTAAAGTAAAACAAATGTTGGTAGTGGTGCCAAAAGATCGGATAGCGGAAATCCTCAAGGAGTATCATGGAGGAGCAAGTGGAGGTCACCTAGGGATTAATAAAACATTAACCAAAATTCGTCAACGTTTCTACTGGTCCGGATGTAGACAGTCAGTAGTAGAATGGTGTCGAAGATGTGACCAATGTGCGGCAGTAAAGGGACCAGCACGAAAAAGCCGTGGAACTATGAAACAATATAATGTCGGGGCACCATTTGAGAGAATTGCAATGGACGTGGCGGGGCCATTTCCGACCACCAAGAGCGGAAATAAATATGTGCTAGTAATAATGGATTATTTCAGCAAATGGCCGGAAGTGTACCCTATACCCAATCAGGAGACAACTACAATAGCTGATGCCGTGGTCAACAATTGGATTAGCAGATTTGGTGTACCGATGGAAATTCACACGGATCAAGGAAGGAATTTCGAATCGGTGGTATTTCAGGAGATATGTCAGATGCTTGGAATCAATAAAACAAGGACGACGCCTTTACACCCACAGTCGGACGGTATGGTGGAAAGATTCAATGGCACATTGGAGGAATATCTAGCAAAAGTTGTGGAAAGGAACCAACGCAACTGGGATCGACATATACCGATGTTCCTGATGGCCTACCGATCAGCGGTACATGACACAACAGGAGTGACACCAGCTAAAACCATATTTGGGAACAATCTGCGATTACCGGGAGATTTAAAGTTTGGAGCTGTTCCATCAGCAGCTCTATGCGGACAGGATTACGTCGACCGGATGAAAGAGGAACTCAATGAAATACATCAATTTGTACGGGAGAAAATTCGAATATCAAGTGATCGAATGAAAGCTCGATATGACATACGAGCAAATAATCAAGGCTTCGAGGAAGGGCAATTGGTATGGCTTCACAACCCGCAACGGCAGAAGGGATTATCACCGAAGTTGCAACCCACATGGGAAGGACCTTACACTGTCATTAAAAGATTGAACGACGTGGTTTATCGCATACAGAAAGGACGGAAAGGTAAACCAAAGGTGGTGCATTTAGAACGTTTGGCGCTCTACAGAGGAGGTGATCTGGATCCTGTTCGGGACGAACAGGCTTAGGTGGGGGGTAGTGTTACGGTGACACCTAGAATAGAATAGAATAAGCTAATTTCATTAATTATTCAATTGCAATTATAATTTATACTCAACATTTAGGCGTATTTCTATACTAACATATTTGCTGCGCATTTAGGATTATTCTAGAAACAAATATTTTGGTATATAAAGGCGCGCGTTGACGTGTATTGCTGAGTATTATTTTAAACGTGATACAGTGAAGGTTAAATAGAAAGATTATTAAAGTGATTATTAAAGCGATTATTAAAGTGATAATTAAAAAGTGTGTTATAAGTGTAATAATTAATTGTGAATTTCGTGTTGTATAATAAATTGTGTTGTGTAAATAAATTGTGTGAGTTAAAATTTGAAGCAGTGTATTTATTCACAATCCAGTGATTCGAACCTTGATTGACAAGGCAAAATCGTAACAATATATTTGGTTTGGTTCAACATTTAGGCGCTATGTGTATACTAAAGTATTATTCGGATGTTCTCGTATGATTTTTTAAAGGCATTCAGGATTAATCTAGATACAAATGTTTTGGTATATAAAGGCGTAAATTTATGTCGAATGATGAGTCTTATTTCAAACGCGATATAGTGAAGTTTAAAAAGAACGATTATTTAAGTGATAATTAAATAGTGTGTTATAATTGGAATATTTTGTTTTTAATTTTGTATTGTGTAATTTTTGTGTTGTGGAAATAAATTTTTGTGAGTTCAAATTTAAAGCAGTTGTTTTTATTCACAATTCAGGGATTCTTGAGTGACAAATCGCAAACCTTGAGTGACAAATCGCAAACGTAACAATATTTATTGTTCATTTAAGGTATAGAACTTTACTTGCATTTTTTTTGTTGGATTAGTGACATCTGGGGTTAAGGAGTGGCATTAAAGATTATTGTTAAAAGTTTTGTTGTGTAGCAGACTATAATAGTCTGGATCAGAGTCTAGAGTAAATTTAGGCGATTCGGAACGCAATAGATTAAAAGGATAAGTTAAAAATAATTATGTAAATTTTTGATTTTAATTATTTAATTTAATGTTGATAAAATAAGAGTGGGAAAATTATTGACGGAATATTTCAGGAATATTCCAGTAGTTTCGTACATTTAGCTAAATATTTTGAAATTATATAGAGATTATTTCCTGTATTTTCTCGAATATTCTGGAAGTGTAGGAATTACAAGCATTGTTGTTCTAACCGTCAAATTTTATAACGATATTCACAATCGAGCGATGCGGATCGGATTTTATAGGGCAAATACGTAGAAATATAAATAAACAAATAATAAAACTGTGCAATAACTCAAGGGCCCCTAGACTTCGAATATAATTGTAATTGTAATTCGTTTACAAGTATAATTTTTTATTATACCTTGTTAACAAATCAACATTTTATTGTGCTCCAATTGCTATCAATCGCCATATTATAGAGTTTAGAAGTCCGATACATTTACAAAACAGATTTAAAATCTATTCAATACCAAGAATACAAGAAAAAATGTAAAACTTAAACCTCATTGTGTTAAAGCTTTTGTTAAATAATATACAATTTATAATCTCTGTGTGCTCTCTTTATGAAAACTTTTGATTTCTGTAACAGACAACATGAATACGATTGTTACGAGATACAGATACAAGAAAGCTTTTCACACTATATTTTTATTTTTTTTTTGCTATACGAATGGAAAATTGTTGTTTATTTTAAAAATTTGATTTTTCATTATTTTCGATTTGGTACCGAGTAAAGCAAAAATTTGTAAAGTCAGCATATACATTGAGGTGCTAGTAAGCCAGCAATAAAATATACACAATACCAATAATAAATAGATAAATTTTAATTTTAATTTTTATTCAGTTGGTTCAAATCTATATATAAATTTATTCATATATATATATGAATAAATATATATATATTGGTAACAAATGGAAATACAAAAAAAATATTGATTTCGATTTTATTTACTCTTATTTCTTGCAGATCATACCAATGTGGTTGTTTTCCAGGTTTCAATGGAAACGACTGTGGTATTGGGCCACTGTGCAAAGATAAAAAACGTTTGAATTATTGTGAAAATGGTGGCATATGCAAACATATAGGGAATGCTGCAATTACATGCCTGTGCCCAGCTGGTTACAAAGGCAATAAATGTAATATTCCGGTGCATGAAGATCTCAGTAGTATTGGTAAGTTCTCTATATATATATATATAATATTAAATAACAAATTTGAATACATAATTTGGAATGCATCCAAACACAATTTTCCAAAAAATTCAATAAATATTTGATTTCACATTTTGCGATAGCAGTTAAACATAAAACATGTCACGTATACATATATAAAAATTTTGTGCTATGCCACTAAGCATAGAAACGACATAATAAAAGTTTCGGTACTATATGTGCGGAAAACTTTTTGGCATTCATTAGAAATTACATTATGCACACACAAGAAAAAAAATTGTTGTCTCGTCTTCTGTTAGAAATAATACCTATGTATGCACATAATGGAACCGAGCTTTTTTTATGTTTTTAATGAGTTTGAATTTATTTTTTTGTTTGGTGCTTTTGTATATTCAGGGGCACAATATTATTCTGGTGGTATCATTATAATTTTTATTTTATTTCATGATGAGCTTTTATTATTTTGTTGCTGCTACCGGTAATTAAATTTTATGGTTTTGTGGAAAAAAGGATGTCGGCATTCACTCGAGCAAACAGATACATGTACAGACAGTATGTACAAAGTTTGTGTTCTTGTGGTCATTAAAATTTTATTTTATTGCATCTTAATTTTAAGTTATGGACACTTTATGTTTCATTTTACGAGGGGCAAACTTGAGCAACACATATATACATTATATGTTTAATGAAGGTGATAATACAAAACTTACTTTGTGTACAATGTTTTTTAATAAAGCGATCTTTATTATTCCAGCAGAACTTTACTTTTCAGATTTCATCCTGATTATGTTGGTTTAGCTGAGAAATTCTTTTTTTGTGATTCTTAATGAATAATGGTCTAAACGATTTAAGAATGAACATATATCTCTGGTCTTGGTCAATTCTTGAACTGTCTGTGGTTTTCCGTATTCCTGACCTCTCGTTCTTCTCATATTAGTGATCCAGCTTCCCTCATCTAAAACATCTCCATGCACATTTTCTTAATCAGGCTTAGACGTCAATACTTCATTCATGCTGTTACTTATCGTGTTAGTTTTCAAGTGATGTTTTAGAAAGTTATCCTTGACAGCAGCGATGTGGCAATTTAGTTATTTCTATTTCTAGGCTTTGCAGGCTCTTCCCACGTTATTATCGCTTAATTCAGAGTTGTAAATTGCTCAACTCTTTGAAGTGCGACTAATCATTTTTTAAAATGTCAGCTGTATCTCCTTTCTACGGCGGGAAAAATTTGGCCTGCTACTTAACAGCGCAGATCAAAGATTATCGTGTTACTGTAAAGCAACTCCGACTGCGGTATTCGATGCTCCAATTGTGATACAGTAGTTTCAGCTAGTTTCGATATAAAGCGATAATTTACCATATATGTTGATAAACTGCTGAATCCGTTTAATTGATTGTTGGAGGTGATTAGGGGTGATTTTTTACTGAGGTAATCGAGAGAACTCGAAGCGAAAACGCATTTTGAACTCATAATGTTTTCACCAAACTCATCGAGTCGTTGGAACAACTGTTGTAGAAGTCGGTATTGTTCGATGTCGTCGATGTACATGAAAACGAAATCTAGGCGTCGGCTGACTTCGTTATTAAAACGTTTAGTGGGGCATTTCTTGGACCGAATGGCATACGTGTAAATTAAAAAATGCCAAATAATGTCGTGATTGCTGTTTTGTGTTCACTTCGGTTGCAACGGGAATTTAATGATATGCTCCTACGGGATCGATTTGAGAGAGGATTGAGAATCCATGCAAATGTATGGACAAGTTTAGAATGTGAGGTATCGAGTAAAGATCCGGTACCGTCACCAAAATATGTCACCGGTAGCCTCTACATGATTTCCGGTCGAGATCTTTCTTCTTCGCATATGAAGCGCATGATATACGCAGCTTTGAGGTGATTCGGGTCAACTCGTCATGGTCGAGATTAGGCAAATAACCTGTCGTCACAATACGATGAACCACGAAATACTTTACTGATAAATTATAATTTCATTCGGTTATTAAGGAGTTAAATTTATTTAGCAGGCGTAAAGAGGGGTATCGACCCGAATGACGCTGAATTAATCAGTCGTTGTCATTTCATAGCAACTAAGATGGCTGGTACCGAAAAAATAGGCGCCAATGAAAGGGGCAATTCACACCAGGTATTGATTTTTTATGCCATTTGCGGCCGATAAAACTAGATATTGAGATTTTACGTTCAAAAAAATTGACGGAAAAAAACGTCTCACAGGGACCTCCCTAAGGTCAGCTCTCGTGTCGATTAAAAAAAATCAGGTTGCCATGTGTATAAAGTTGTCGGATTGTAACGGGTTTTCCAATAGGGACGTTTTTCATGATCTGTCAACTTAAAAAGATCATGGTTTTTTTCATGGTGAAGTTCACGAACGAGCAATGTTTGAAAATTATAAAAAATTACTACCGCAATTATGAGTCGGTGGTCGCAACTTTAAGAGCGCTTACTCCAATTTTTGTTCATAATAATTGCCCCACAAGACATCCTATGCATGCTTCAGTGAACAAATTCGTGTCAAAATATTCACTATCGGATGTTCCTGTGCCAATGAGACAACGCACCGGCCGAAGTACCGAAAATTTCGCAGCCGTAACTGCTTCAGTTCCAAATGATCTAAATCAACGGATTCCACGCGATTCACAAGAACTGGGGAGTCTCTCAAACCACATGGCAAATTTTTCGTAAAGATCTTGGCTTACACCCTTACAAGATCAAATTAACTCGAAAACAGAAGTCTCTTGATCATTTGATGCGTCCAAACTTCTCCGATTTTGCTCTGCTAAAGTTTGAAGAAAATCGTAAAATCATCCTCATCGATGAAGCTTATTTTTGGTTTAATGGCTTTTTCAATCAGCAAAATATGCATTATTGTATAGCAACTAACCCACATGTGTTTCAAAAGACTCGATTACAACCAGAACAAGTGAGCGTGTGGTGTGAATTTCATGGCGGAGGTGTGATTGAACCATATTTTTTCGTCGTTGAAAATGATCGCCATGTTACGGTAAATGGAGTTCATCATATATGAAGACCTATTTTGGCCAAAATTAGATGGACTTGACATCAGTGATATGTGGTACCAACAAGATGGTGCCCATATGCCACACAGCTGGTCAAACAATTGATCCATTGAAGGGGAAATTCAGTTACCGTGTAATCTCGAGAAATGGTCTTGTCGAATGGCTACCTCGTGAAAAGTTGACTCCAAAGAATCGATACTGGTCATATGAACAAGATCGAATTCCATTAAAAGAGCTAGTTTAACTACCCGTGTCGCTTGATTTCAATTTAGATTAATAACACTACACTATTTTGATTTATTGTGTTTGGCCGACAAACTTTCTGTTTTACTCCTCATCCAATCAGAATTCGCCTTCCTGTATCACTAAGAAATATCGGTCATGTCAGGAAAATCAAGACGCCACATCAGCCCAAATTGATGAGCAACTGAAAATGTTCTGCGAAATAGAAGAACTACATTTACCACAAAATTAATTGAAACTTGAAATAGAATATGAGAATTTTTTTCGTGGTACTCTTGGGCGTCTCATCGAGATAATGCTATACAAAATTTTAATATTTTTAATGATGTATTGCAAAAGTTTTATGTAACTGAAGCTAGCAGAAGACTGGATGAAGTTAGACTTATTCGCAAATTGCTGGATCTTACATGTTAATTATTTATCGTGTTATAGTGGGCGATAAATTTGAGTTTTGGTTCTATCAGTGAACACCTGTGCCAAAAAACAGGGTATATTTTTCAAAGCATCTGGACTCATATATCACCTGGTCCTTTTCCGGCCAAGAGCACGATATCATCTGCATATCCTGATTTTATGAATATGTAGTGCGACCGTTTAGAAAAACATTTTCTTGAAGCGCCAGATTAAACAGCACAGGCGTGAACACATCTTCATGTCGCACATCTGATGCTATCTCGAAGGGATCAAACACAGTTTCTTCCAATACAATTCTTCTTCTCAGAAACAGACAGGTTTCTCTGAAATTCCAAAGCATATGAGCGCAGCCCAAAGGTTTTCTCGGTTGATGCTATCATATGCCCGCTGAAAGTCCTATAAAGAGCTGCTGAATGGTTATTTTGTACTCTTAATTTTTTCCAGGGTCATCCTTAAGGTACACTGGTCAGCGGTTGATAGTTTGAGGCGGAAACCCATAGTCGCCGATGATATTTTAGGCAAAGGAAATGATTCGGGCAAGTACAACCATAGCAAGCACTACGTAGGCGGTGTTTAACAGAGCTTTGCCACTGTAATTTTCATATTTGACGCGTTTGCCTTTTTTATGCAGACGACATATGAATGCAGTCGTCCATCCCTCGGGAAGATCTTCTTGGTTCCAATAGCCATGATAAGTTCATAAAAATTACATGCAATAGAAGTCCTCATACACGAGTATTCGCGCTTTTTGTTACTAAGATATTTCGTTGCATCTTTCTTTGAGCGTAAATACTCTGCGTGGGTGCTCCGAAATTACGAGCTGTAAATTTATCATGCTCTCTCTCTCTCGTACCCCACCCCCTCCCCCTCCCGTGTATAGGAAAAAGCTCCTATATACGGAAGCTACCACTTCTGGTACTGAGATGCCCACCACATTTTGCATGTATCCCTCTTACTATATTAGGAATTGTATTCCTAATATAGTAAATCCGCCTTATTCTATAGAAATGCCGAATTTTGGAGAAATAAATTTATTTTTTTTGAAAACTCGTCCTTACCGATAAAATGTAAAATAAATCTGAACTAATTTTGTTCGAAATTTAATTTACAATCTTTTATTTTAACGGTTTTTCGTATTATTTTCAAAATATTTGCAAAAAACGAAAAAGCTCCTATGGAAGGTGGCATTTCTGGTTGGCTGATTTTGGATAAAAATCCCTGTAATATACCAATTTATAATAAAAGTTTGACTAAGAAATTTCACCACTATCAATCAATCCGTTCCATATGTTGGGAATCAAATTTTTACTGAAAAATATTTTTTCAAAATATATGCAAAAAACTAAAAAGATCCTATTGCCACTTTGGGTAAACCAATTTTGCCAAAAATTTACAGAGATCACCCAATTCGTGGAAAATGCTTATCCCGAAATTTCATCCCGATCAATCAGTGCTTCTAGAGTGTACAGGGGCTGAGAAATTTAATCGTTTTTAAATGATAATCGTTTTTCTTGTAAATCTAGTTTCATCCCGATCAAAGTGTGAAATTTCATCCTGTTTGAACTGTACAACGACGAATTCTGATCTGGAAAACTGATCTGGGCCAGAGTTTTTGAAAAATTAAATTATGATCTGTTAGTTCATAATCATTTTTCGTGTAAATTATAACCAGCTGTACTGTTGAGAAGACGCAGAAATATAGGCTGCACGCACACATACGCACACACAGAGATTTATTTAAAACTAACTAACATTTTGAATCAGCAAAAATTCCGAGGTTAAAATTTGTCATGGTTATATTGAACGATCTGGAATTTAAATTTTCGGAATATTGACTTGCGGAATTTTAATTTTCGGGATTTGTATTTCTGGGATTTTGATAAACGGAAATATGATTTCCAGCATTTTAATTTTCGGGATTTTAATTTCCACGATTTTGATTTCTGGGATTTTGATTTTTGGTATTTGATT